>CM066914.1:2225556-4625556 GCA_033964015.1 Scolanthus callimorphus
CCGATCCGATGATCCGATCCGATGATCCGATCCGATGATCCGATCCGATGATCCGATCGACGATCCGATCCGACGATCCGATCCGATGATCCGATCCGACGATCCATCCGATCCATGATCCAGTTTTTAGTGTTTGCTTTTGAATAAATAAAATGTTGATGGTATTAAACTTCGACACGTCGACTTTTCGCGATCCCGACCATTCTTTCCTCTGTTCCTCCAACATAGCCACCAGTGAGGTCACAGGCATCATGTGTAGTGCTGGTATTAAATAGCCTTTTTAGGCTAAAAAGGTTGGGTATTTTTTTGGGTAGCAAATTTTGGGAGCAGGTATTTTTTGGGGGTATAAAATTCATGCCTGAGGTATTTTTTGGGTATCAATTTGGAGCTCCATCAGACCCCCCCCCCCCCCCCCCCCCCCCCCATCATTTTTATATCCAGTACCCCCATCCCTGGCTGAGGTATACTTAAATTTTCAAAACTTGGCTTTCTGGCCTATTTTTTTTACAAAAATGTATGGGCAAAAATATCAAAACAAGCTGGTAGCACATCGATGTACCACCATACATTTATTGTAAAATCATCAATTTAGAAAATTATAGTCAGTATTCAACAAATCTTCATCAAACATTGCAGTTTTTACTACTACAGATGAGCTGAATTGAATACTGGACTTCGGATCGGCTCATCGGATCGGATCGTCGAATCGGATCGTGGATGATCAAGGGATGGGAACGTTGTATGACGTCACCGTTGTATGACGTCACCAATGACTGTTATTGATGACGTCATATAAACTAGATAATGTAATATCTCGACAAGCGGAACATTCTAAAAGAAGTCCAAACTAGGGAAAGTTGTCTCCAAGCCAAGGGGCTACAACGCCTGTCACGTGATATGATGTCATGTATAACAACCTTAAAACAAAAAAACAACAACAGTATCTGACATGATATTGGCAAACTTGGGGGAAGTTGTCTCCAAGCCAAAACTAAAATCTCTCCAATTTTAGAACTTCTATTAGTCGTTAAACAACGTTTGATTGTTGTCAAGATATTTGATTTTCTAGGTTTTGACGACGTCATATCACATGATAGGGGTTGTTCCCCTTGGCTTGGAGACAACTCTCCAAGTTGGAATGTTCCCTTGTGTAGATTAAATTTTCTAGTTTTAATGACGTCATCGATGAAGATGTATCAAATTTTATATTGATTACTACATATAAGTGAAAATGATCCAATCTGATGATCCGATCCGATGATCCGATCCGATGATCCGATCCGATGATCCGATCCGATGATCCGATCCGACGATCCGATCCGACGATCCGATCCGATGATCCGATCCGACGATCCGATCCGATCCATGATCCAGTTTTTAGTGTTTTCTTTTGAATAAATAAAATGTTGATGGTATTAAACTTCGACACGTCGACTTTTCGCGATCCCGACCATTCTTTCCTTCCTCTGTTCCTCCAACATAGCCACCAGTGATGTCACAGGCATCATGTGTAGTGCTGGTATTAAATAGCCTTTAGGCTAAAAAGTTGGGTATTTTTGGGTAAGCAATTTTGGGAGCAGGTATTTTGGGGGTATAAATTCATGCCTGAGGTATTTTTGGGGTATCAAATTTTGGAGCTCCATCGGACCCCCCCCCCCCCCCCCCCCCCCCCCCATCATTTTTATATCCAAGTACCCCATCCCTGGCTGAGGTATACTTAAATTTTCAAAACTTGGCTTTCTGGCCTATTTTTTTTTACAAAGAAATGTATGGGCACAAATATCAAAACAAGGCTGGTAGCACATCGATGTACCACCATACATTTTATTGTAAAAATCATCAATTTAGAAAAATTATAGTCAGTATTCAACAAATCTTCATCAAACATTGCAGTTTTACTACTACAGATGAGCTGAATTGAATACTGGACTTCGGATCGGATCATCGGATCGGATCGTCCGATCGGATCGTCGATGATCAAGGGATGGGAAACGTTGTATGACGTCACACGTTGTATGACGTCACCAATGACCGTTATTGATGACGTCATATAAACAAGATAATGTAATATCTCGACAAGCGGAACATTCTAAAAGAAGTCCAAACTAGGGAAAGTTGTCTCCAAGCCAAGGGGCTACAAACGCCTGTCACGTGATATGATGTCATGTATAACAACCTTAAAACAAAAAAACAACAACAGTATCTGACATGATATTGGCAAACTTGGGGAAGTTGTCTCCAAGCCAAAACTAAAATCTCTCCAATTTTAGAACTTCTATTAGTCGTTAACAATGTTTGATTGTTTCAAGATATTTGATTTTCTAGGTTTTGACGACGTCATATCACATGATAGGGGGTTGTTCCCCTTGGCTTGGAGACAACTCTCCAAGTTGGAATGTTCCCTTGTGGATATTAAATTTTCTAGTTTTAATGACGTCATCAATGAAGATGTATGGAATTTTATATTGATTACTACATATAAGTGAAAATGATCCAATCCGATGATCCGATGATCCGATCCGATGATCCGATCCGATGATCCGATCCGATGATCCGATCCGATGATCCGATCCGATGATCCGATCCGATGATCCGATCCGACGATCCGATCCGATGATCCGATCCCCGATCCGATCTGATCCGTGATCCAGTTTTGTAGGTGCCGCCTTATTAACGTGATATACAGTGTAGGTCTATTCTGACCTTAGTGTGATTTGTATGTGGACTAATATTGGTGGTTCTAGCACACTACGTTTGCAGGATATTTAGGGGATTACAATACCCTAGTCCCCTGAGAGCCATTCTCAACCCAGAGCTCATCTGCTCGCAGGGGAGGCTCTGGGGACATCCATTTGAGGGCCTTTGCTGATTGGCTGGTTTTGAACATTGGGGCATGCACAGAGAGGTGTTTCTCTCAACGGCTCTGTATCAAATCTCAAGCATGCATCAATGGCTGCCACCGGAGCCAGGGTTTGAGAATGCCCAAGTGCTATTGACTCCTAGTATCCAGTGAACAAGACCTTTCAAAATAACTATACCTTGTTCTCTTCCCATGACTGCCATTAGTGCAGCATTTTGTCAAAACTCATTGTTTTTAGATTGTCTCTAATATAAAACTTCCATGAAACCCTATTATTCCTCTTACCTCAACATTCCATTTTCATCTATACATCAGTATGTGAATGCACTTCAAAGTCAAGCCACTGAATTGACAAAGTCACCAAGGTAATAACATTACTCACTATATAGAGAAGACTGATCATTACATTGCAAGAGCTTGATATTATCATTTTTATTCATAGACAGTTTTTGTGTCATAGTGTCACAAGCAAGTCTTTGAGCGAGTGAGTGGCATGATACGAAAACTTGCAAATAAAGTGATATCGAGCTCCAAGCCTAGGCTTGATTTCCAGTTGTTGTTTAAAATAATATCAGTCTGCAATCCTCTCCCACAAAAGGCAGGAACAATGGTCTTGCTCACTTATCATTGGCGTCACACTGCATCATGAAGCAAAAAAAAATCCTTGAAAAGTCAGTGTTTTTTAAAACCTGTAGTCTGAAGTATTCTTGACACATGGTGCTATCGATTGAATGTAAAAGAAAATATATTGTTTTTTTTCTAGCAAACCAAATCCTGATACCATGAGTGGATACCACAAGCGAGTAGATTTCCTCAGAGGCTTGGTAGAGACAGAAAAATCGGTAATTCTATGAATTGATTAGTTAATTGGTATTGTATTTTTAAGAAATGTTTTGGTTTTAGAGGCAGCTATTAAAACAACATTTTTATACAGACAACAGCTGACTGTTAGCTTGACTGTGCCTTGTATCATTAGAAGTAGCTGACTCACCCTGCCCATTCTTGTACCCAAGCTCCCTGCCTTGTCTCCTCAGGGGAAGTGATGCTGACTTCTTTTAAGGACCTTCGCTGATTGGCTGATTTTGAACTTTTGAGCATGTGCAGGAAGCTCTTTCTCTCAACGGCTCTGTTTGAAATCTTGTGTATGCATCAGTGGCTGTCACCAGAGCTTCCCCTGTGAAGGTGACGAGACAGGGGAGCTCTGAGTTCGAGAATGCACCCTACCCATACACTGCAATACATTGCATGCTTTTGTTGATGTGTAATGATTATAGTGAGTCAGGCTTGTAATATGGTATATGCTCTCAGGGATCAAAGCCCAAAAATGCATGAGATCAGGGCACAGAAGAGTTAGAAGTGTGGGGTCAATAGTTTAAAGGTCTGGATCAGGGATCAGAAATTTTAATGAGAACAGGGATAAAAAATTAAGGAAATAAATTGGGCTCAGGGATTGAAATTACCAACAAAATAAGTGATCTGTGTGACCCAAATATACCATGTTAAAGCCTGATGAGTGCATCATAAACTCTGTCTTAGTGCAAAGGATTTAAACTTTTGCTAGCCTTTCTTGTGTGAGAGAACATAACCTCTTTGGAGCTATGCTGTACTGTACAGATAATTGAATTCAAGTGCCTGATGAGTTTGGAATTTTGAGTCTTGTATTAATATATATGTATTGTATAATTTTGATATCATGATATTATTCTGTAGAAGTCTCCAAGCAAGAAAGCCATAGTCAGTCAGCACCTTGTCCAACCAACTAGTCATCATGTACCTGGTACAGAGAAGCGGTCTGCCACCAATGTGCAGGAACTTCATCTGACAACCAAATCTCGACTTCAAAATGAAATGAGAGATGAACTTTAGGAACAAGTATGTTTTCAATCATTCAACAAATCAATCTTTATTAAATTATGAGAAACATATCACTTACTGGTACATGCCTGAGGGTTTGCTTCCCATATTATCCCATTCCTGGGTATAGGTTTTTTGGTTCCTGTATATTTGCCATTCAGTAACAGTTGTGTCATAAACAGCTGATGCTTGTATTACTTCGCACAGTTCGAAGTCGAAACGCCAAGATAAGGTAAATGAAGGAGGATGTTTTTTTACAGAAAATCTTAGAATGGGGTGTTGTGAAGTGAAAATAATAATAGGGACCAAAAATTGTAAATTTGCTGCAAATACTGTAAATGTATGAGAAAATCTGCCAAAAAAGGGGGCTACCCTGTTGCCCCCACCCCCCACCCACCTAAATCCGCCAAATCTATAACAGCAGAACAGAATGGAATAATTTGGAATGGAGAGTGGAATGGATATAAATCGGACCCAGGTTGTGTCTCCATAGGGCCTTCACTGCAGCACAAAATGTATTTGCAATAGCGCTGTTCACGCGTCACGTTGCCATTGATATTAATGTCAGCCAACCAGAGATCGATTGGTTCACAGAACAAGGGGCGCTATTCAATGTTCTTGGTCATTAGGTGTTGAATTAGCATTGAATAAACAGTGAATAGCGCGATAGGTAGGAGGGACATTTAATAACTATTGGGTCATGGAGTGACTCCCCAGTGTAGGGCTCACAATCATACTACATGGTCGAGTTTCATACATAGCTCAGCCAGCAATCATCCTCACACTATCTACATAAAACAAATCATCATTTGCTTATGTTTACATAGTTTGATTTTGGCTAGTACAATGTAGCTATTAACATAATTCTTCTTTCAAGACCTGGTGAAGATGAGAGCAAAGTCAAGGAAGAGAGTATTGATGCAGTTTTGCAGTACCACCAAAACATGCAGGAACAAGTTGCAGATGAGATGATTAAAATGGCACAAAGTATGAAGCATACATCGGTGGTGCTAGAATATCATTCATAAAGACAATAAGGTAGAGTTTGGAGGATCTTCTTAAATTTCACTCTTGGTTGCTCTTTCCTTGGACTGACAAGTTCGTAGAGACAATCATTGTATTTTACAACTTCCTGTGAAACTAAGGTCGGTGACTTCAGCTTTGGGATTCTGTCATTCTCTTAAAAGTAATTATGTGTTTGATATTTTTTTTTTCCTAGAGGGCATTCTATGTTCTGATTGTTCTTATAGCATGCAGGCGCTTGCAATATTTTCATATCTCAGACACAGGCCACTCCAATTATCATCCAGACCAACCCCTCAAATTTCACCTGGCACCTCTCAGAAACACCTCAGAAGATTACATTTCAGGGCTGCGCCCCGTCAGAAATACACATGGAAGAGTGTCTTCCTGTTCTGACCCGCTCATTGTCATACATGTCTTGTATTTAGCCTACCACTTTCGTGGTACATTCATACTTATAAGCCCCACCACTTGAATGCATGCTCCGCGGCCCTTATTAGGGTTAGACCCCCTCTGAAAATGATAAAATTGCTGCCCCCCTCAGAATAACTCTTCTGTAGAGGGGGTTCAGATAAAAAATAGAATGGCCCCATGGTCATGGACTGTTTATATAGTAGCCTGTGTCTGCTTGGGAGTCCATGCAAAGCTTTATTTTGCTAAAACACTAGTTGTTCTCGTGTCTAGCCCTTCCAATCACTCTGTAATATTTTTGTTTTTGTTCCAGTCTCTTGAGTCATCAACAAAACTGGCAGATTCAAACTTCACTAAACTAAAGCATGAGTCAGACCGGCTGGAGGAGATAGCAAACAGAAGATGTTCCCTGTGGATGTGATAGTGCTTGCTCTTGTTATGACTGTGTTTATAATGATGATACTATTTATAAGAATGTTCCCAAAATTAAAATGAAATATTGAATATAGTTTAAAACGCTTTATGAAGAAATGTATATAGAATATTTTCAAGGTATTTCTTTTATCACATACTTATACATTCCATAGTTATAATCATTATAATTCGGCCGCTAAATACTTAAAGAAATAAATTAGTATATCCTCATTTATGTTTTTTCTTCTACTGTTAAGAAGCTCATGACATTATTGACATAGCGAGGGTGCTATAGTTTGTGGCCCTGTTTACATACATACATACATATGTGGAGAAACTTGGCTTGGGTAGCCGTGGGTGACCCGCCTGGGTGAGCTACCCTGATTTATTCTCTAAGTGCAACGGATTGTTTACACGAGAAAAACAAAGCTGGCTCCAGCTAGAGGCGTATCCAGGATTTTTGATGAGACGTGGCCCGACGGGCCTTTCGTAATGAAAGGGAACCGGGCCCCCTGGTCCCTCCCTGGCTACGCCCCTGTGACTAGCTCGGCTGGGCGGGTCACCTGCCTGTCCGCACCAATCGGCTTCGAAGGCCGGTTGACCCGTTTAGGGGAGACAACTTTTCCATATGAACACTTTGGCTCTGTTTCCCGGTCGTGAGATATCAAATTTGGACACTCGTAGATGAATTCCATATTCGCGCGCCCATGTATTACTCTCTATTTGTACCCATGAATGTAGAGATAACCAATCGGGATTCGAGAAACGCGCGCGTTGTGAATCGGTTTCGCCCCATGTCTACACAGGCGATCCAAGCTCTAGTCATGTGGGATGTGAAAGAAACATGCAACGTTGTCGCTGTAAAAATTATACGTAAATGTAAATATTGAAATAAAATCATGTGACATCTCCTCGAAATGTTGTAGTTGTCAAATAAAGTGCTCCCGGAGCGATTTTATTGCATTTTGGGGTTTTTTGTGCCTTTTTCTTAAAGTACCCCTACCGTATGTTATAATAGATTGACATACTTTGTCAATCTATTATAACATACGGTAGGGGTATTAAGAAAAAGGCACAAAAAACACCCAAAATGCAATAAAATCGCCCCAGGAGCACTTTATTTGACAACTACAACATTCCGAGGAGTTGTCACATGATTTTATTTCTGAATATTTACATTTACGTATAATTTTTTACAGCGACAACGTTGCATGTTTCGTTCACAGTACCCCACATGACTAGAGCTTGGATCGCCTGTGATGTCTAGACTTAGTTTACACTAGAGCAAATATCTCCGAAGACGAAATTCCTACGGAGACACGGTTTCGAGTAAACGGATAGGCGAACCGTTTACACGCTCGAAAATTTAAACTCTTCGGACCTCGAGCCTCTGGTTTCCAGGGTATTTACACTGTAGCACGTACACAAATGTACTATAAACGGATACATGATCCCACTTTCACGATTTTGCCCTAATTCTTTTTTTTTTCTTATCCCGATTGACAAATTTGTGTGTAAACGGCAAAACGTCTCCGTTGTCAAATGATACCGGATTCGTCATGTATCCGGGAGAATTTGCCCAAGTGTAACGGGGTCTAACGGAACCGCTCGATTATCTGTGCCAATCCAAATCCAGTTTCTCTTTTATCGTAATCCGGATTCAACTACAGCTTGGAATCCGGAATCCTTGGGGATTGAATCTGATATTAACGTGGGTATCTTTCTTGCGAGATTGGGCGAGTCTGTGCGTGCACCTTGGTGCAGCTCGTAGCTTGGGTTGCCTGTGGTATTTTTGTGGTAGAGGGGACTTGGACAACAGCAACATGACAAGATGGCGGCGTCCGCGGCAGATTCGAGTGTTGCTTCTCGAGTGTCGTTCTGTGAAATATGCAGAGTGCTGGAAAAGGTAACAGAAACTAAAGGTACAGAGAACAAGAAGGCAGTCGTGAGAAAACTCTTGAACGCCGCTGGCGACCTGCATAAGAAAATACATGGCACTACAAAAACAGTGAGTACAACATAAGTCGAAGTGAGGCTGAGAGCTTAGCCTTCTCTACAAAATCATCACTTTCATAATTATAGATTTGGATACATTCCTCTGGAGGATGTTATTGGCCAAAAACGATCGAAGGATACCTCCAAACTGGATCTATATTAAAACACCAGTGGTTCCTTATGTATCAGTCAATTCCAGCGGTGACCATGCCCCCCCCCGGGCAACCCCCCGGGATTTGGTCATTTCTAAAAATAAAAGTGAAAATTCCCTGCCCTGGGGCTAGCAAAAATGCAAAATACCCCATGCCGGGGAAGACAAAAATGGAAAATTGCCTCTCCCCCGGGACCAGAACAAGACAAATATCACATCGACAATGCGTTACAAACCTTCACAACAAAATATTTCCACTCAAAACTTCAACTACATATATTCAGTCTGAGCATTTATAATTCGTTTTTAGCTGGCTTTAGTTTTCTCGTCTTTGAACGAGTTCTCAATCAGGAGGGACTGATACATTAAAATGC
This sequence comes from Scolanthus callimorphus, assembly GCA_033964015.1. Taxonomy (NCBI): domain Eukaryota; kingdom Metazoa; phylum Cnidaria; class Anthozoa; order Actiniaria; family Edwardsiidae; genus Scolanthus; species Scolanthus callimorphus. The sequence continues at coordinate 2,234,639 of CM066914.1, forward strand.
TGTGTAAGGGCTGGTTTACACAGGAATGCAGCGCAGATGCAAGCAGATATCAAACTCATACATTTCCTTTGTATGGTTTACACTAGAAAGCAAGCAAAAGGATATTCAGACATTGCGTTCCCTTGTGCTTGTGTGTAGTGTAAATCAAGTGAATAATAAAAATGATAATAATTAGTGCAAGAAAACTAATTAATATTGATTTTTGCTGTGCTTTACACTGAGTTTGCATCCTGCAGTTGTGCTTGTGTTTGTGGGTAAACCAGCCCTAACCAAATTAGTTCAATAAGTGTGTCAGTTAAGGTGATTCCATTGAAAAAGATGCACTACCTAGATTTTTTTCAAACTTTGCACAAGTGATGCCCATGCATAGGACATTCAAAAAATGCAATAAAAAGAGTGGGTCACCATGCTCATTTTCGCGCTGTTGAACCATTATTGTGCTCACGCACACACTTTTCAATGGTTATTTCAAACAAAATGCATTTGCGGTCGTGTGTAGAAGAGATGTGCGATGCAATTCAAGGGATCACCTTAAAACCAAAACTTAGGCTTGACCTTTGCTTGACTGTGTGTCTGCCATGATGATCAAACCAAAACAATTTGGCCACACAGCAATTTAGTGTTTGGCATTCAAGTCAACTTCAATCTTCTGAAATCCTGTCATCTTAACAATTCTTCACTCCTCCCCCACAGACTGATTCCCTATTGCCTGCCATGCGAATGCTTCTCCCCCAACTTGACAAGGACAGGCCTGCTTATGGCATGAAGGAGGTTGTGCTTGCCAAGACATACATTGATGTGTTAGGGATTGGCAAAGATAGTGCTGATGGGAGGAAGCTACTCAACTATAGACATCCTACTGCATCCAAGCAGGTATAGCGCTACATCATTTGGTATTAGCATGGTATCAAATATCATGATCATCATCATCATCATCATCATTTTATTTCATCTATAATCTTTATACATATACACTGATCTGCAGATAGATCATAAGCCAGTCGGGCAGGCCAGTGTGTAAATACATGTACATAACTGGTTAATAGAGCGTATTTCATATGACTGTAGTGAAACCAATCGCAAAGTAATTACACGAATTCTGAATAAAACCTATAGGAGTAATTACAAAGTAATTGCAAATTACTCACGACAGTCATCTGAAATCTGCTGTATTGCTTAGGCAAATACACTACCAGCAAAAAGAAACTGGAACGAAATTCGACGAAATTCGACGAATTTCGGCGAAATTCGACGAAAAACGGCGAAATTTTAATGACACCGAACTTTCCTCGAAAATTCGTTCAGCCTATTGTTCGAGACCTCGAATTTTCGATGCGAATTTTCGAACCGATATTTCGCGCGCCGAATTATCGCTCATCAAATTTTCGCTGAGAACGTACTGCCAAAGTGCGAGAAATGTACTACCCACTGCTGTGCATTAATGAGGTTCTATAAACTGTTATGCAAGTATTCGCATGTATTGAATCTGTATTCGTACTACGCCATCCTGTATGATGAATAAACTTATTTCATTCTAGAGTACTTAACTTACCAGGTGGATACGAGGAAGCTGTCTTCGTGAAAATCTTGAAATGTGATGCGCAATGCTCGCTTCCGTACTTTTTAACTATTTTATAATCCAAGGATTCCATACAATCACAATTAATAAGCCACTATAGTAAATCTAGAAGCCGCTGGGTTTGCTGGAGGTTGTGGAACTTGCGGTCTGCTCGCGGAAGTCATGTCATGCGTGTGTGAAGCCGAACTTGTTTCCAAGCCGTATTTACGCGAATCAAGAATTATCTAAGGTTCACGAGCGGGGTTAAGTTTTAACTTACCTACTGTGATTTATAAGGTAAAATCACATCAAGCGTACTTTTAATTTTGAATGGCGTTGTGTCACGGCAAGCAAATCAAGTGTACATTTTTCAGGTTAATTTACATCGAAAATTCAAAGGCCATCTCCGAAAATTCGAAGATAAATTTTTCGCAGCGCGAAAATTCAACGAAGAAAGTGCGAAAATTTGGAGCGAATTTTCGAGCGATATTTCGTTTGAACAAAGAGCGAATTTCGTCGAATTTCGTTCCAGTTTCTTTTTGCTGGTAGTGTAACCACAACTTGCTCTGAAATCACTGTTATTGTTGCGATTTTTGCAATTATCAATAATGCTGCTTCAAAGTTGTAAAATTTTCCCTTTATGACACTATTGAGTGTTTTTCATTTGTTCTAGGATGCAACAGGAGATTTTGCCAGTGTGGCATACTTTGTTCTCAGAAATCGCTGCCCAGAAAAGGGAAGGTAATTCATAAGTTAGTGTTTTCTATCTACCTGTCATGCATTTTGGGACATTGTATCCAAATGGATCCAGATGCGTAGCTGTTTGTGTTTTTCACCTATTTCCACTCTTATTTACCTGTCATTAATGGTCATCTATTTTTATCACATCTTGAAACATCTTTCAGCTCATTGATGTCGTTGTGAAGGTAAAATGTAAATCGACTCCAAACTACAACTTTTAACTACTGAAATCTCATTAGAAAAGAAAACTTTAGATCAAGTAGAGTCTGACTGCATTTAAAGGCTTGTTATGAGAAGCATCTCATTTAACAAGACAGTCAAACTACACAAACTACAGTGCTGTCATGACAATGTCGAAACGTCGCTTTTTCTCAAATGTAATAGTCACCCTTCTTGCATGATTTCTGGATCTGTCACAGACTGTATGTGGTGTTGACAGGAACAGGCATAATAAAGTATCTATTTCTTTTCCATTTTCCTCTGAAAGTTTAAACGTCCAGCAAGTCAATGAGCACTTGGAGAGCATAGCCCAGGGTAATCTACACAAGGACAGACGAGATGATGTGAAGAAATCTCTTCAGGTACTACTGAGGAATACTACCGCCTTTGAACAGGTACTCATAGGTTATTATTTTTTTGTGTGCACTGGGGATGCAATTGGTGGTGAAAATTGTTATTCAGCCACCTGTGTGCCTCCCTCTTGATGGGACAGTGAGACTTGCCTTTTAAAATCTGAGGCATTTACCATAGTACTCCAGATATTATAAAGCTCTGATAATCCCAGAATTCAAAAGGGGAAAATCAGGGACTCAGAGATAGACTGTACATGGCTCTCCCTTGTGTATGGTATGGTTCAATATTGTGCAACCTGCAGACATTTGTTGACTTTTCCCAGCTCAAAATAGGCATGATTCCTAGCCATTGGTGTGAGCCAGTGGTCCCCCCAACTAGGGCTGTATCACTGGTCTGCCGGCCTTATTATGATCAGCTAAGAGCCTGTCCCATTTGTTGGGGTGAGTACATGTTGTATGCTGACCAAATACTAAGGCAACTCTCAAGCTACAGCACTCAATAATATGCTTCAAGGTAGAGATGTTATGATTGTACAGCGTCCTAGCTTTGGAAATCACTGACTTTCCAAGCATTCTCTTCACTTCATGACACAGCATGACATATTGACATGCGAGCAAGATCCAGTCATTTTGTGGGGGGAGGATCACAGACTGACACAAACAATTGCTGGAAATCAAGCCTGAGCTCACAGAAAGGCATCATCCTATCATGGCTACTGGGTATTTTAAGTGATAAACTATAAGTCAGGTTTATTTTATTTTTCAGAAATGGCTGATAAGAATAATCCTAAGGGTAGGTGTTTAAGGCTTCAGGTACAATAGTAATGCTGGTTTAATGTGCCAGATTAACTGTTGACCTGAATGTTATGTTGTGTCTGTTCGTGTAATGTAGGAAATGAAGACTGGTATCAGTGAGAATTCTGTGTTGGGTGTTTTCACCCAGATGCACAGGAGTACTATAACATCTGCAATAGCCTCTCACAGGTGAGCTGAAATGAGTACTCTTGACAACAACAGTGTATTGTCCTTAGTTTGGAAAATATCACCCCCCCCCCCCCCCCCCTCCTTCTCCAGACTTCCTTGTCCTGTGGGTCTAACACCAGGGAGAGTGGGGCAATAATAAAGACTGAATTTATGAATATTTGGCTAGAACATTTTCATTAGTCTTTAATTCACATTTAGGCAGGGAATTAAAATGTCACAAAGTTGGTGATGTTTGGTGGGTCTTTAAAAGGGTGAAATTAAAGACCCACGGAAATAAAGGCGAATTAGGTATTATGAATTTTTTCAGGTAAGTATAGTGCAAAGGAGGCTCAGTATAGTGATAGTACATAAAACAAACCTCTGGGACACCATTTCGAAGTGAATTCCCCTCCAATGGATCATTTAAACCCCTTAAAGATATAATCAGCATTCAAATCAGCATCCAAAGTGTGGGATTGAACCCCTTGCCCCCTCAACAGCTTGTGTTAACAATTATAATGACATTATTTTGATGTATCACCATATAAAAAACAAACTCTTTTTTGTGGCAGGTTTGTCAAAAACTCCATGATCCAGATGTCCGTATGAATGAAACAGAGATTACTCTCTTCTCTCCATTCAGACCTATGCTAGGGCAGAGAGGCAAAATAGATGAGGTATGCCATGATTCATAATGAATGAAATATTTTTTTCAAAAAGGAGCCTTATATAGTAATAGAGGATAATTTTCTTTTTATTATATAGACAAACCAGAAAAAAATTATTCCAAATTGATTTCAATGCACTTTTTTCACCGATATCCTCACTAGTGAGGATATGGAAAATATGTCACTCAGGTCCTGGATGTAGCTTTATATGAGATCTACGAGTGGCATATTTCCCAGTAAAACACTTGTGTCCATATAATAAAAGATCGTATCCAATGGACGTGACGTAAATTTTTGTACAGTAGCCCAAAAACTCATGCGAATGACTATACAAAAGAGGGGACAGTAGCTCAACCCATCTAAATCTCACAAAATTTCTATTCATCCTTTGGTCTCAGGGCTCGAAATTAAGAAATAATCATAGTCGTAATTTTACCCCTATGCACATTATAGGCATAATTCATCAAAAATCTAGGTGTAAATCTACTAGGGGAACACTGTAGAAACTGAAAACACAGTCGTTATTTTGCGCCTAAGTAAAAAAAGTTAGGCGTGAAAGGAATTTTTTAGCCATATTTACGCCCTGTATCGGGCGCAATTTAAAGCCCTTAGGTCTAAAACTGGTTTGATTGATAGATAGTCATAGAACAACAAACTAATGGTGTTATTTTGAAAGTTATTATCGTATTAGATCAACACAACCAACAAATGATAACATTGTCACCCATCTGACACAAGGTCTTTTATGTGGAAAACAGTTCCTTGGAGAGGGGTTCACCATTATTTTGCACAAGGCTGTGTGCTTTTTCAATGAAATCCAATCCCTGCTTACCAGTTTGTTTTAGCCAAGTTTATCCTTTTTGCAACAGGAGATCATTTTGCTTTCAGGGCTTCGGATTATTTTTTTTGTTTTCAATATTACCTGTTTACTTCTTTCTGTAGGTGGAAAATCTAATGAATCATCAGCCATTTTACATCGAGACCAAAATAGATGGTGAGCGCATGCAGTTACACAAAGAGAAAGACCAGTACAGATATTTCAGTAGAAGGTATGATCGACTGCAATGGAAAATAAAAATCCGCATTTATTGTCACCATTTTAATATTCTGTTTGGTTGTTAGTGGAAATGATTATACTCATACATTTGGGGAGAATTCCAAGGATGGTTATCTTTCTCCACGCATTGCTGGGAGCTTTCTAAGGTAAGACTGTAATTGTCTGAACTTAAGTTTTGTTTCCCCTTCAGCATACCACAAGCCATAGTTAATAATAGAGGGGAATGTTTAGGAAGCGCGGGAAATTTCAAAGGATGTCCGCAATATCATAGGCTGGATGTTGAGAGGGTCATTGACAGTGCACAATCTTTTGTTTTTTTTTGCTTATCTAATGTAATAAAAGTTGAGACAATTAGTCAAGGTGACTATTCGCCAATATCACAGAACCCAAGGCAACTCATTGTCTTAGTATAATTGCTCAAGTGACTCATAAAGGTCCGTTCACACGGCGCGATCTTAGCTGCGATTTGAGGTGCGATTTTTGCGGCGATCGTCGACGTCATATCGCGTGGTGTGAACGGCCGGCGATCTGGCTCTACGATATTTGTCAGTTTGTTGGCGATCCAAAGAAATCGCACCTGCATCGCAGTGAAATTTGAACATGTTCAAAACGCCTGCGACGTCGTGGCGACATCGCAAGTGAAATCGCCATAAGACCGCCGGCCGTTCACACTGCGCGATATGACATCGCCATGGGATCGCCACAGAAATCGCACCTCAGATCGCAGCTGAAATCGCCTCGTGTGAACGGGCCTTTAGACAAAAAACATTTAAATTGCTTGACTTTTTTCACGATCATAACAAAATTCACACATGCACTCCCAATGCTTTCAAGGTTCTAGTCACCGGTAGGTGTTTATAGCAAGAGAAAACAAAACTCTCAAACAATCAGGATCTGAAATTCTTGTAGACATTTGAGTAGAATGGAAAATGGTGTAGAAGTAATTTAATTTAGATACTAACTTGTCTGATACTCTCTAGCTCTAGTTTATAGACATTTGATGCACTTGTCTGTTTCTTTCCATTACACAGCTCTTTAGATTCTTGCATTCTTGATGGTGAAATGGTGGTTTATGATTCCAACAATGACGTCTTTATGTAAGTCTCTGTTTATTTAAAAGATTACACCAAACTAAAGTCTCTTGGGAAGGGAAACCCGTTGGGAAAATGTGAGTGGTATAGTGTGCACCGAATTGTTTATTTATTTATTTTAGCTTGAAGACATCACAATCCTTTGCATTGTTCTTGGGAATAGGGATTAGCTTTTGTTCTTGGGAACAATAGAGGAAACAAAACAAATTATAGTGGATATAGCCTGGTTACTAAGAAGGTTCGTGTGATTCCTTCACCGGAAGGCTTCTGTTCTCAGAAACAATAAGAGTAAATAGAGACGAAGAGTTGTTAAAAAAAGATTTTTTGCGCAGGAATATATATCAAGTTTGATGACGTAAAAACCCTTTGTTCTTGGAAACAATGGAATAAAACGTTTGCATAGGTTTGCATCCAACCTTTTGTTCTCGGACTCTCTAAATAGTCTAGAGCTCGAGTCAATTCATCCATAGCAGTGACGGAGACTCGACGAGAGACCGAGGACGATGTTCCAAAATAATCATGCACTGAAATTTTGCGAGAATGGAAGTCTAATTAAAAAGAAAACTTTAGCTCGACTAGAGTCTGGCTGCACGTTAAGGCTAGTTTATTCGCGCCTTATGAGAAGCATATCATTATTAACAAGACAATCAAACTTATTGTTGCACTTCTTCCCTCGGAATTCGCCTTTGTCACACGGCAGCCATCTTGGATTTTTTTCTTACAGAAATGACTATGCGTGGGTGAGCTAACACGCCTGGCCTCGCTTTCATGCCAGCTTCGCTGTATTAGAAAATCCAAGATGGCTGCCGTGTGACAAAGGCGAATTCCCGAGGGACCTCGCAAAAAAGATAATGCTTACTTCTTGAACGGTGTTAGAAGTTATGGAGCTGAGGGAATTCCTAAAAAAACTGCTAATTCGGTGCATCCTATACTACTACTAAAGTGCAAATGATACAACTTGAGTCAGTCTATAGAGTCCTAAAGTGATGACGTCACAAAAACAAAATTTCGATTTAGCAATATTTGTTCCTTGATTTCGAAAGGGCATATCGATTGAAAGTTGCACACCAAAAATGAGGTGAATCGGTTGAAACGCGACCGAAATATGGCCCGCTGAATACATAATTTTCTTTAACAAATCACTGTACTTTTGGTTCAGTTCATAACGTTATGAACTGCGTCCAAAATACAGTGATTTGTTAAAGAAAATTATGTATTCATTGGGCCATAACTCAGTCGCGTTTCAACCGATTCACCTCATTTTTGCATGCAACGTTCTTCGAAGTTGGTCTTTCATTATTCGTGGACTAAAATGTGAAATTCTAAATTTTTCAAATTGTGACGTCACACTTTAGGACTCTATTACCTGGCGTTCGGGTGGGCTTCCTGTGGTTAGGTAGGTCCGGTCGGCCCAGCCTTCGCGCTTCCTCACGGTTCATCTCCGTGCACAGGAAGCCCGCTGACTACCAACTTTCATGACTACAGAGCAGCCTCTGCACACAAATGTCATTTCTCATTTGCGCATGTGTGAGAAAATGGTGTAAGCTTGGAGAAACTGGTCGATGAAGTTTGTGCGCGAGCATTTAACAAACATTTACCAGCTCTACTTATTACACAAACTATTTTTTGTGGCCTTTAGATAGCTCATTTACTTAGAGTCCTTAACGCACCTCTGATACTTTTCTTATCACTAATGCTTGCCTTTGAGAATTATCTGTAAATCATCATATTTTCTATCGAAATTTGAGAAAATTGCTGTGTTTGTTGGTCATTGAATCGAGGAATCGCGCTTGTGAAAGCGCGCGCTGTTTTCGAAGCAGAAACACTGACGCCATTCTTGTGAAACCATCCATACCAGTCAAGTACGTCCACGATCCTGGACGAGGCTGTGACAATTGTGTGCAGAGGCCACTTCAAAACACAGAAAAAGATAGAAACGGCCTCTGCTAGCAGGGAAGACTACAGTAACCAGGGCAATTTTCATGGAAAATCTTTTTTAATGATTTTAAATTGTTTTAGGACCAAAGCGACTCATGTTGATGTGAAGTCTGTTTCAACCTATGAAAGAGGTACCGCTACTTCATTGGTGTTCTTCTTTTTAGGCAACATTCATAGACCACATCGGCTAACGGTGTTTACAATCATGTGATGATGGGGGTGACTACAATCGTGAAATTTTTCTCACTCGACCGAGTGCACGAGTATATGTGCAGAACTAACAAAAGTATCCAGCCAAAGGAATCATCACATGATTTGAATTGGGTGGCAACAAGATGTAAACAGCGTTAGCCGATTTGGTCTATTGCTGTCTGCTGTTGTTACATGTTACCTGTCTCCTTCACGCCTACATGGCACATAAGGCCTCGACAGAATTCCTCCATTTTCCCTGTTTGCAGCTACCACTTTTGCTTCTCCCATGACCGCCACCCTGCTTCTCTTCTCTCCCTTTGACTGTTCGCCGATGTTGTCTTTGGCCTTCCTGACGCTTTGTGACGTCTGCTGTTGTAATAAAGCTATTCTGATCGTGAAATTATTTTTCTTGTAGGTTTTCAGCCCTGCTTTGTGGTTTTTGTTTCTTATGTACAATGGCAAGAATCTCGCCAACACACCTCTTAAAGAAAGGCTGCCTTTACAAGAACAGTAAGTGTTTGTAGAGTAGTACTGTAACATCGAAAAACAAATAATTTTATCCCTTTCCCGTGTTTCCCGTTACCCAAATCAGGGCTTGTATGGGGTCTGGAAAATCGGGAAAAGTGCTGGATCAAGAATTCAAGGACAGGAATGTCTTGGAATTTTGATTAAAGTCCTTAGTCTTGAAATGCTTGAATCTTTTTCTCGTTCATGAAATTTGGATTGTTGATGATCATTTACTGATGTTCAAGAAAGCCAAAAGGAATAAGTAAGTAGACAAAGTACCAGTTATATTGTGGTACAAATTTCAGTTGCGATAGTCCTGAAAGATTTTTAAAATGAAAAGTGGCCCATATCGTACAAACCCTGCAAATATAACTGAGAACCGATGGTTTTTGAGCACGTGAATTTTTCTCTTCCACAGCAAAGATTTATTGTTTTTTTTCCAGGATATTAAAACCGCGTCCAGGCTACATTCAGTTTGTTGAAAGGCAAACCGCTACATCAAAGTAAGTATTTTCCAGTAGTATCGGATGCACCTTTTCTTGTCGAATTTGAAAGTTCATTCCCTTATAAAGTAGCGATCATATGGTGATGAGAGTCGGTAAGAGTTTCTACTCTCACACACGTTTGATCGCGAACTCTCATGCACTCTCATTCATTCTACATGAGCGAGAGTATGTGAGAGTGAATGATCGTTAACAAATGTCCTCTAGTTTTCCATAGTATGTCCTCTTATCAGTGGCGGATCCAGGATTTCTTTCAGAGGGGGGTTGCAGCACTAAGTTAGACTGGTTATGATCCGTAATGAGTTCAAATAACTACTAATCTATTACTCTCATAGGGGTTGCAACCCCCAAAACCCCTCCCCTCCCCTAGATCCGCCCCTGGTTATATACCACGGAATGACGTAATAAGTGGTCAAAATGTTGTGGAGTTATGAGGCGAGTTTATACCCACAACAAAATGTCAAAATAAAAACAAAACAGCGCGCGCGCGCGGCCAAACGGTGTTTTCGTTGGTTCGTTTTAGCGTGCGCGCTGATGATGGCGCGTTCCGTGGTACATACGTTTATGTATCCATGGCTGAGAGCCAATCAGAATTCGAGAAACGCGTGCGTTGTGGTATGATCAACTCTCGTCACCGTTTGATCCTGTCTTTTGACTGATGTTAACCTGCGCTTAGAGCATTCCGTCAATAGTAGTACAAAAAATCGATTTCTCAAATCTCGTCTTGCAACATTGTGACATATCGCAGCGAGGTGAAGTACAATTTTTATTTTTCATTTTTCCGTCTTTCTGTATACCTACTCGTGCACGTTCTTGCTGTTTCATGTTTTACCTGCTTCAAGGCGAAACTTCAAGAGGCACAAGTGGCTCACATTATTGCAAGATGCTTGTATGAGACGACGTTTTGCTTGTATTATCGTCTCTTATAAATATCAACTCACTGATTTTAGACTATTTATATTCTTCTATTTATTTTTGCTAATATGGACTCACCTGTGATTGTTGTAGGGCAGATGTAGTAAAAGCATTGAATGATGCTATCGACAAACGGGAGGAAGGTATTGTGTAAAGTTACCTGATGCTGTCTACAAACCCAACGTCAGGAACGGTGAGCTGACCCAGTTATAAGTCAGGCTTTTATTCGCTTTCATAATCAGTTTCTTGAAATGCATTTCTCCCAAACATGCAGTTAACGTTCTTACTTGGAGTCACATCAGATTTTAATTGAGCACGAATTTGATTTTTTTCGTGTAGATTGCGCTTAATTGGAAGTTATAACCTTATTCACCATGATTTCTGTCATTAGGGAGCGGCTGGCTGAAGATTAAACCAGAATATGTAGACAGCCTAAGTGACGACGTGAGTTGAAAAAAAGCCAACCGTGATTTTAGGCCTACCACGGGCCCTAAAGTCGCCGTGGTTTCATGTGATTTAAGAAACAATCTTCTGTCTCGTTTTGCGATTTAACGCGACTTAAGACTTGAGGCGATATTATGTCCCGTATTAGACCTGATTTCCCCCATTTTAACTTCAGCTTATAACAATGGTCTTGCTAATACAATTTTCTCTTCCCCATAAGCTGGATGTGGTTATCGTTGGAGGATATTTTGGAGTCGGGGTAAGTGAATTGATGATCCTGCGCAATTTCGAGACCGTATTTGTGGTTTTTCCGTTCATTTTTGAATTATTATTTTTTTCGCCAGCGACGTAGTGGCATGGTGTCGCATTTCATGTGTGCAGTGGCTGTACCTCCAGATCATCGAGGAGATAAACCCAGTCAGTTTTATTCTTTTTGCAAGGTACGTGAGCAGTAAGTAATAGACACATTGGGAAGTCAACCCAGCCAGTTTTATTCTTTTTGCAAGTTATATTATGTTAAAACAGTGGACAACAGGCAGGCACAAAATTATATGCATGCACTAATGTCTTATTCTTCTAGGTGGGGTCTGGCTACACAATGAACGAACTAAAAGAGCTCGGGCAACAACTGAAACCTCATTGGCAGCGCTTTGATACAAAAAGGCCTCCGAGAAACATCATCCTTGCATCTGGGTTTAGGTTAGTGCCCCTAAAAAAAGGCCAATTCAGTTACTTTATCAATACTTTTATTAACGTCACGGGAAATTTATCATGTATCTATCAGCGTACGATAAATCAGCTTTCGTTTGATTTTCACTTCACAGGAAAGCCTGATGTTTTTATTGATCCTACCAAATCGAAATCGTCCAGATAAAAGCAGCTGAAATAGTTACATCAGAAAAGTAAGTGGCTTTTTTCCCTCGAACTTGTTTTCACTCTTGTCACGATTTGATGCTAAGACCCCGTTCACACGAGTACGGTACAATTTTGGTACGGTACCACCTGTTCATATGGTACTGGTGTAATTCTGGCACGTTTTTGCAACAGTGTTCACACGGACCGTGCCGGACGACACAGCCGTGCCTAAATCGGTCCGGTACCGCAGGTCCCATGTGAACGTGCAACGGTACCGTACCAGAATTGTACCGGTCCGGTTTTGTACCGGTCTCGTGTGAAGTGGCGTTGAAAGAGCCTCTCTCCCACAATAAGCACCATTTTGTGGCCCAGGACAAAGTCCGCTCACACCCTATCTATCAGTCTAGAGCAGATTTCGTATGACTGTGAAAAGTACCGCCACAAAGCTGTTCCGCGCCGCGACCGTGACCGTACCGCGACTACGCGATTTCATTGGCGATTTCATTCCATTTACAGCAGGCCAGGTTCCGTACCGCCACCGCGACACACCGCGCCGTACCGCGGCACTTTTCACAGTCATACGAAATCTTTTCTATTTATGGAGTGCATGTAGCCCATTAATGATGTTACTTTTCAGAGAGATTTGCATCATCCTTCTGCTGCTCTGCTACTACCATTTTTGAGCTACCGTGAACGGCAAACTTTTGTTGTTGTTGTTTGGACTTGAAAACATGCACAATTTGATGGACTGGTTTCAAAATGTTTTTGCACGCTGATTGGCTATTGAAGTGAGACACATTTGACCGTTAACTTCTAGCCAATCAACTCGCGAAAAACGTGCATGTTTTTCAAGTCCAAACGAGGCTAGCCCGAAAAGCGTTGTAAAATCTATATAATATGTTGGGTGTATTTTAGGTATAAGACTGGAGTAACGCTGCGTTTCCCGCGTCTTGAATGCGTCAGAGAAGACAAGCACTGGTACGAATGTCTCGATTTGAAAGAGCTTCACAAACTGAAGACGGTAAGTCCTCTTTTCATGAACGAATTGTATTACAAACTGCTTTTTTTATTACAAACCGCAACGGGAGCATGCCATTGCCTCTGGTAAAATCTTTAAAGTAATTGACTCTGTATTTTCTCCTGGCACACCATATAATAATTTCCGCGCGCGCTGATTGGTCCAGAGCCTTGTTTTCTCTTGCTATAGAGCGGATTTCAGATGACTGTCGTGAGTAATTCGCAATTACTTTGTAATTACTCCTATAAGTTTTGTTCAGAATTGGTGTAATTACTTTGTGATTGGTTTCACTACAGTCATATGAAAACCGCTCTAATCACCTACCGTGGATTATAACATTTAAAGCATCGAATGCGCGCGCGCGAGTTGTGTTATATTCTTGAAAATCCAATTAAAACACATATTTTGTCTAAAAATCACTTGAGCAAGTATTCTAAAACAGTTAGTCACACCAAGCTCCGTAATTATCGTCGAATAGTCACCTAGGACACATGTAGCGCGCAACATTGTAGCCGGAACATTTCATGTGTCCGAGACACGCGCGTGCGATGTTTCCTAGTTTAGCCACTCATGGGAACATGCAGGATACAAATGTTGCGCGCTACATGTGTCCTAGTGCCGTAGCTTTACAGTGTAGATCATTTTTCCTTGCATATTTAGGTAGCTGATGGTAAACTCACGTACCAACACGCGGGTATGGCAGAAGAAGGCGAGACCGCCAAAAAGAAAAGGCGGGTCGCTACACGAGTCGAGCGCCCGCGAGCAGTAGCAGAACACTTCCGGCCAGCGGATGTGTCTTCTCTGAAAGAGGTACGTTTGTGCCTCTGGATTATTGCCGTTTGAATTCACTTTATCAGTGCTCACACAAATATGAGTGTCTTTGAGCTGTTGGTACGTACGCACTCTCACTGAAGATGGCCACTCCGGCGTCTTCGTCCTGAAGCCATCTTCTTGTCTTGAATCTGTGACAACAAAAGGAATACATGATATTTATTTCCATATTATGTTTAAGCTTTCGAAGCTGTTTGCGGACAAGGAGTTCTGTATTGTGAATGGACCCACCTCACATTCGAAAGATTCCCTTGAGAAGATGGTAGTTGAGGTTGGTACAAAATCTTCATGATTCACTTCTGTACTTCTGCTTGTACGCGTATTTGACATCTTCTAGACTCCTATGCACCTGTGTACCCACTATTAAAAGGTTATCGATTGCTCCAAAGTAATTTATGAGATGGCTTGACTAAGTATTTTTTTTCATACTTTTTCATTCTTCTTTTTTAACAGCGCGGAGGCACCTTCACTCAGATTCCGGCGCGGACACGTTTTGTGTGATCGCTGATCGCGTTAACACTCGCGTCAATAATATTATCAAGTAAGACTTCTTACAAGCTACATAGCTTATGACTGTCAATACTCTCGCACCAAGGAAAGTCAAACGAAGCTAGAGATCTGCAAGATCTGAATTGTTTTCTTTAGTTCGTGTTACAAAATTACAAATTACGACGGAGAAACCGGTTTTCAAAACTGGCTTGGCTTGCCCACAACCCTGGAACATGTCACCAGATTGACAAAGATTTCCTTAGTTTTTACATGAAAAAACGGATAGACATCGGACCTTTTCACTCGTGTAAAAGGGAATTCTGTTTGGAGAGGTCCTGTGCAACATGTACTGCGCCAAACGTCGGTTTTCTGATAATTTTCTAGCCCAAATCAGTCATAACACACCCCACAATTCTAGTTGCATCCGCTTTACTTAGTAGTATAATAGCGTCTCGGCGCTCACGAATGCCAACGCGCGTAAAGCCCTGGCTAAACTAGGACAGATATAGCGCGCAACATTGTATGGCTCATGGTTCCTTCATGTTTCCCAGTTTAGCCACGCGAGATACATCGTTGCGCGCGACACATTTTGTAGCCGGGACACAAAGACATGTTTCTTCGCCAGACAAGAACATTTCATGTGTCCGAGACACACGCGTGCGATGTTTCCAAGTTTAGCCACTCGGGGAAACATGCAGATACGCGTAAGACAGAGGCCAATAAAATATGGTCAACGCGCGCGCGCCAGGGTCCTCTCCTCACCATCTCCTGTAGAGACCCCTTAGCTAGGAGGCTCTACACTACCCCCCTTTTGAAGAAAGAAAGTCCTCCTGATGTGAACTTCGATCGGGTATTTTTGCCATTGCAGAGGAGGTCATATGACGTTGTGCGTGCCGCGTGGATTATCGAGTGCATGGTAATTATACCAAATATCAGTCCTCTCATTTAAAACATGTAGACATGTTAACCACATATGTTGCCCCTCTCTATAAAGGACAAATCGCAGCTGTTGCCATGGCAACCGTCGCACGTGTTTAGTGCCTCGCCCGCCACCGCCGCGCGGTTCTCAGAAGAGTATGATGACTATGGAGACAGCTTTACTATGGACACGTCTATACAGTCTCTGCGTAAAGTGTTTAGTGGTATAGATTGTGAGGTGAGTACTAGACTGCAATGCCTAGACTGCAATGCCTAGACTGCAATGCCTAGACTGCAATGCCTAGACTGCAATGCCTAGACTGCAATGCCTAGACTGCAATGCCTAGACTGCAATGCCTAGACTGCAATGCCTAGACTGCAATGCCTAGACTGCAATGCCTAGACTGCAATGCCTAGACTGCAATGCCTAGACTGCAATGCCTAGACTGCAATGCCTAGACTGCAATGCCTAGACTGCAATGCCTAGACTGCAATGCCTAGACTGCAATGCCTAGACTGCAATGCCTAGACTGCAATGCCTAGACTGTAATGCCTAGACTGCAATGCCTAGACTGCAATGCCTAGACTGCAATGCCTAGACTGCAATGCCTAGACTGCAATGCCTAGACTGCAATGCCTAGACTGTAATGCCTAGACTGCAATGCCTAGACTGCAATGCCTAGACTGCAATGCCTAGACTGCAATGCCTAGACTGTAATGCCTAGACTGCAATGCCTAGACTGCAATGCCTAGACTGCAATGCCTAGACTGCAATGCCTAGACTGTAATGCCTAGACTGCAATGCCTAGACTGCAATGCCTAGACTGTAATGCCTAGACTGCAATGCCTAGACTGCAATGCCTAGACTGCAATGCCTAGACTGCAATGCCTAGACTGTAATGCCTAGACTGCAATGCCTAGACTGCAATGCCTAGACTGTAATGCCTAGACTGCAATGCCTAGACTGCAATGCCTAGACTGCAATGCCTAGACTGCAATGCCTAGACTGCAATGCCTAGACTGTAATGCCTAGACTGCAATGCCTAGACTGCAATGCCTAGACTGCAATGCCTAGACTGCAATGCCTAGACTGTAATGCCTAGACTGCAATGCCTAGACTGCAATGCCTAGACTGCAATGCCTAGACTGCTTGTAGTCCCTTATTTGGCGATCGTCTTTAAATACAAGAGAAAAGTCGTCTTTGCTACGCGCGCTTTTATTCACTTAGGCCTAGTACATACGCCGCTCTTATCATGAGCCGATCCTAATGCAAAATCTCAATAAAACAATATTTTTGGCCATCTCTCGTCTGCTTGTAGCCTAAACTATTCTAAATCAACCGGGAATGTAGAATCGATTTTAACGCCGCGAGTTTCGAGTATTTCATGGTAACAGTTTGGTACGGCTCATGATAAGAGCGGCGTATGTACTAGGCCTTACGCGCCTTGCCTCACTGTGAATAGGGGCCCGAATATGTAGCCCGCAAGCGGCTACAAGCTAATCTAGAAAAAGCGGACCAACATGGTATGAATTTATTTGTTATTGAAAAACCGCTTGAAAAAAATTTTGCTAGAATAAGCAAATATAATAGAAGTGCTGTATGCCAAAGTGATCGCAGTCTTTTTTTGGCCCATTTAACTCACTAAAGCAATGTTTTTAGTCTTTTTTATTATACATTCTCTTTTTGTCCCGTCTGAATTCCAAGTCCTTATGTGGACCTTTTTTCGTGTGGGGTGGTGCTTCTGGCTCTTTTGTGGCTCTTTTGACGTCTTTCTGTCACGAATACGAAAGACATGAAACATAGTTGACCATAAAACGCCCTCTGTCCCGGTCGGGTGTCGATCCCGAACCGGTGAGAGGCCAGCATCGCAACGCTGAGCCAACCGTTCTAGCCCAATAGTTCTTTAACTTTACGTAACGCATCTAAAGGAAATGATCATTCTTGCTTGAATGTGCTTTATTTGGTCAATATAGTATTGTAAATAAAGATAAGCACACTTTTACACACGTTTTTACACACTGTACTAGCATCAGTCTTGGCCAAGACTTTGCGAGCACAGCCTACTACTCGTGCAGTTCGGCAACAGCAGACAGCTGTTTCGTCCTTGTAAGAACTCTTCAGTATAGTAAACCCGGCTTCGCGTCAATTAAATACTTCATCTTCTTTCCCCTTGCTCCTTCCAGAATGATGCAAAAATCACCGCGCAAGACATCGCCGAAATAGAGCATCGTTATTTTACTGATAATTCTCCTCTTGGCTTGTTTCGTCGATGTAGGTAAGTGATTTCCCTGGGACAGGCTGATTTTTGCGCGTGCTCAGTATGTGGTGAACCAGTGTCATATGATGCAATACATCGAAGACAAATTAGAAAAGGCACGTTTCTTTACGCAACGTGAGATACGATTGAGAGCGAAGAGGCGGCTGAAAATTAAGCTAAAATGCCTTGATGTTCTTTCATTTTGTTGCGGTCAAAAAAGTACACAACATATAATATAGCGCTGTTCGCGCTGACGTCATCCATTGATATTAATGTGCCAACCAGAGATCGATTGGTTCACAGAACAAAGGGCGCTATTCAATCTACGGTTGGCACATTAGCATTAGAATAGCAATGTTGATAAACAGTGAATAGCGCTATTGGTAAGTTTTGTGCTTCTTTATGCCGTTTGCCTGTTAAAGATACAGCGCAAACACATTTAAAGAGCCCTTGTCAGCCTCTCCTTTGTTATCGTTTTCAGTCGATATGAGACAACGAATTTCGTGTAGAAATCTTGAAATAGTCTTCTAAAAACAAAGTTTGACTATTCATTTAGTGAATTCAATCGCAAATATTGCACTACATTCCCTAAATCAGCCGATGGAAATGGATGCTTTCTCTGTCTCGGTATGTTACTAGGCTGACAAAATGGAGGCTGACAGAGGCTCTTTAACTGGACTAACATATTTCCATGTGCGCAGGGTGTACCTCGATCGGTATACAGAATTCGGCGATGAACATACGGTTAGTATGATTTACACCCCTTTCTTAAGTGGCCTCGTGTTGCATCTGTGTTCCGAGTGGCAGCCTGCTAGGCACCCCGTTCCCCTTTTCGCGCCACAGGAATCCTGAAACCCCAAAAAATATATTTCCGAATAGCCCCACAGGAGACCATATCATCAGCAAATTTGACTCACTTCCATGGCGCCCATACGGTCAAGGTCCTGCTCGATACCTCGTGTTCTGGTGGACATTCCGTCACGTCACGTCACGCAAAACGACTGATTCAACCGTTCAAACGTTTTCACACTCATACGAAATCTGCCCTAAATTTCAGTGTTCTTACAGGGCTGTTTTGGGGTTATAAAGCAATAAACCAAATCGACTAACTGTGTTTACATCTTGTTGGCATCAAATTCAGATTATGTGATAATTCCTTTGGGTGGATACAACTGTCAAATTTTTCTCACTCGACCGAGTGCACGAGTGTATGTACAGAACTGACAAAATTATCCTCCCAAAGGAATCATCACATGATCTGAATTGGGTGGCAACAAGATCTGATATAAACACCGTTAGCCGATTTGGTCAATTCATTTAAGTGGTCTTTTTTGTGTGTTTGCAGGCTATCAAGGATTGCAGTCTCGAGCTTACTGGGCTCGAGTTAAGATTCTACGGGGCACAAATAGCTTCAAGTTTCGACGATAATGTGACGCATGTGTTATTCGATGAACGGTGAGTGTATTGACAACTGTACGTGTTTACATGCCGTTGTCTCGTGCACTCGAGATTTTACGGTTAATTTAGGTTAAATGCAGTCAGATTCAGAAGAAATGTACAAAATAGTCGCCTAGGTTTGTTAAATAACCTTTCAGCTACAAGATAAGTATATATTTGGAGTATTTTCCTTTGCTATCGAGCGGATGGAATTGGATTGTGAAATGGCATTTTTGATTTCTTACGAGGCTGAATAGCTCTTTGCCAGGCTAGTAAGAGTATATCACAGTAAGAAACTTCCCGTGTTGTTGGTTTTGGTGTGAATGGGGTATTAGCAAGAGACTCTTGATTAGGTATAGCGTGCGTACAGCCTTAGCTTACTTTACCATAAACAAGTCCCGGCTTTCCTTTTTTTCACTTTCACAGCGATCTTTCCCGCCTTGGAGAACTCCAGCGCCAGATGCGGCGCCGTGCCGTCAAGAGTCACTTTGTCACCCAGAAATGGGTCGAGGAGTCAATATCGCAAGGGACCATGGTACACGAAAGAGACTTCGCTCCCAGGCCTCTGACAACTGAATAATAAGAGGACTTTCTGAAATTCGGGTTGCCTGTGGTATGTACTTCAATCTGGTGCAAATATGTGTGAACGGGATCTTTATTGCAGGTTTCCTCCCTTTCGAGCTTGCAATGACTGATTCCATGTTTCCATACGTTGCGGGTTACCTGTGGTAAAGTGTTAAAAAATGAATCATGCTGGTTCAATTTACGGACCACAAGGACATCATGTTGTGACCAACAAAATCGGGGTTCCTGTTGTAACCAAAGGCGTGTCCTAATAAGGAAATGAGAAAAACAGAGGAAGAAGCGCGGCCAACAAAGTGGTCGGAAACGAATTCAAGAGTCCTTGTTAGCCACCCCTTGTTATTGTTTTCATTCAGAAGAAGTACATATAGAAATCTCAAAATAACTACCTCCAAACAGAGGTTCATTCAATCGAAAATATCGCACTGCATTCCCTGCATCAGCTGATGGAAATGGATGCTTTCTCTTACTCGGTATGTTGCTAGGCCGACAAAATGGCGGCTGACCGAAGCTCTTTTTACATAAGAAACTGCTACTGAGTGGGCGAAGCTTTTTCATTTCAAAGCAAACAGGCCGAGTTCTAGCCTGTGTGCAGCCACCCTCGTTAAAGACTCCTGTGTTCGACTTGCATACATTTGTTTACAATATCAATACTGTAATTAACTTTAGCAATAGGGGGGAGGGACTATTTTCATCACAGGATGGATTAACATTCCTGTAGATTGAAACAGATTCAGTTCACAACTGAAATTGATGTCTCATTTGCAATGAGTTTTTAGGCTAAAAAAGCGTCACGCAAGTCGGGCACAGGGTCTTTAACTAAAAAATCCGGAAGACGTCTGTGCGCATGCTTGAGGGTCGAGACGCAAACATTTTCGCGCAGAATGAAACGACGTCGCTTGAAGCTCTTTCTGAGCATCTCATCCCCCATTTTTTTCTTTCTTGGGGTGGGCGGGGGGGGGGGGGGGAGATGTGGACTCAGGCTAGCTAGCCGAATTTAGGAATGACCACATGCTCAGAGCTGCCGGGGGAAAAGTAGTATTGGTTCCTCTAGCATGGAATCAACAATGTGGCGAGAAAGAACAGGAAGAACATTAGCTCTGCTGTAGTGTGCGACATAGGCCGTAGATATCCCGTATTTCATTCATAGGGAATTTCTGCAAACCCATCCAATCCCCTCTGTCACGCGCCGCCATGTTCTTAGTCCAGAATGACCCGGTAAAGCAGAAAAGCAGAAAAAAGCAGAGCCAATCAACTTTTTGGTTCTGAAACAAATAAGGAGTACTTTTTGGTAGCTTGGTCAACTTTTGTACCATAAATCCCAGCATCAGGCTTCGCTTTCCCACATGAGCAAAACCTGCGCCATGCTTGGCCTCGTTTCCATGCTGAATAAATCCGTTGAAAATTCAAGATGGCGCTTGTGTGACAAAGGCGAATGGGAAAAGCTGAATTTCCTATGGTAGAAGAATGGGAAGTGTTCGGATCCATAAGAATTCCGAACACTTCCCATGCATGTGCCTTGGGAAATTCAGCTTTTCACATTGATGGGTTTCAGCAGAAATTCCCTTTGCTTGCGGCACGAACTGGTCATGTCTGCCGGTTTCTGAAGCAGAAATAAGGATAACGTTTTATGATTATCAGAGGGAAAAGATACACGCCACTATAGAAATTGAGTTTTATTGTGGATTCATTTCTCATCAAAGTTTATATTCTTATCTGTTTCCTGGCAAGGTCATAAAAACTGTACCCACCCTGGGTGACAAGGGGCCTAGGTAATGTTTTGATGACATAAATTGCCGTTTGACACGATCGTGTCAAGGGTTTTCCGTTTCAAGAATGTACAAGAAGAAGCCTCAAATCACGCGCCACGAGGGTTCACAGCGGTAAGACAAGCCGAAAATCCAGTGCATGACTCATCTTTGAAAAAAAAAACTTGTTCACTTGTTTCGTATGCTCGACATAGTAGCGTTAGCGTGATCAAGCCTCCAAAGTTTTCCGTGATCGTTTATTTTATTTTTTCGTTTGAAATGGCGGCAGTTTGAGTACTTCAGCCTCAATGCTCTTTTGTGTACACTCTTGATTTCCGGAATACGCCTTGGACCGCAAATTTTACCGAATGTTTATTTGCGTAAAGAATATTTCCGATTTTTCCCTCCCTATGTGATGGGCATGTTTACAAAGGCGGCGCATTGGTTTTACTCATAATTAGAATTAGAAAGTTGACTTTGAACTGTAGTAGATTTTTAAGGTGGCAGTATCACGGTTTTTATAGCTCGCTCAAATGCTATCTATTCACAAGAATTAAAGGGAGGCGGTCACGATACGCGCATGCTCCAGGGACGATCACTGACAAAAACTATTTAGACCATTCTATCAGAAAACTATTGAACAATATGTAAAACGTAAACATTTGGTCGGATGGATCGGGAAATAGCGAGATTGAAACGGATTGTTTTCGTGGTTTTCAGCCTTCGCTGGCTATCGTTACGGGACGATACTTCTTTGTTTTGAGATGCGCACAACAGCTGCGCAGTTGCGTGACAGCCTCCCTTTAAACAAATTATTGCCTAGAATTGTTAAATAGTCTTTCAACTGTCAGATACGTGCACATTTGAAGTATTTTCGTCTGTACTCGGGTGGATGGAATTAGAAGCGAAGTGCCATTAATTTTTCGGTCATTTTCAGTTCCTCTTTCTTACGTCCTGATTGTTTGAGTACACCACATGTCTCATTTTATAATGTTTTGTCGAAACAAACGCGACAACTAATCAACACCTTTGGGATCCTACACCTTTGGGATCGTAGCTAGTGGATGCATTGGAACGCGGTAAAGACTAGGGAACTTAGCAAGACTATCAGCCGCCCTATCAGTAATAGTTACATCAAAAATCTGTCCTCGAGCAGAGAGACGACCCATTAAGAGAGGGGATGTTTTTGTAAATATTGTTATTCCAAACATCCAGGTAACAAAATCTTCCCTTTCGCTGTCATGTTTCCTCACACTGTGTCGGGGTCTGTGCCGAACAGCAGGAAACGCTGAATAATTCGGCAAAACAGAGATTTTTAATCGGAATGCGATCATAGTGGAAACTTCATGACACGAATCATGACGTATGTGAGGAACAAATAATTACTTCGTTTTATTACGAGTTCTATAGAGTTGCGCAATGAATGATGAAGATTGTAGACGAAGGATCACTGGAATTCAAAGGCAGGTGTCTGTTTCTGTGCGCGCTGGTTTTCAAGCACTTTATTGTCACCGGAAGGTGTTTGATCCTTTCCAGTCGGGTCAGAGGATGGAGCGGAGATGTGATACCCTTCTCGTTTGTTAGTGCGACTTGAGTTCCACCCGCGCGCACGGGCTATTGTAGTCGGCACAGAGTGACTATCAGAGAGAGGACACAAGAACACAGGCTTGTTACCTCACGCCCACAGGTGAGCGAGTCTGACCGCATCAGTTGTAATTGTAGCACATTGCCACACCTAACTTGATTTAACTGTAGCTGTGTTTCACTGACAGATTCGCCGCGCGCTGGGGTGAACGTATAAACATGGCACGGTGGTGGAGTGTGTTACACGCTCTTATATTCGCAGTCTCTTTGCCAGCTTTAGAAGGTAAGTCAGTACTATACTACTAACAGAAATACTATCAGACTCCTACCATCGTTAGCACGCTGATTAGGCGACCTCCATGTTAAATATCGTTCACTGTTGTAGTTTTGATCTCGTGATAATAAGCAAGTTTAGAAGAGTAGTAAACATTCGTGTGCGAGTTACAAACACTCGGTTAGAATTCCATGGTCACACAAGCGCAGAGAATTGCCCGCTTGAAATCCTCTAACTGGCAGCCGCACACTATTTATCGCTCGCTACCGATGTCTCGTTCTGCAGCAGTGGCTCAAATCTCGACCGATTTGAGTTTTCGAGTTCACGGCCCATCCAGTAGAGTGACATTTCGCTGCCTTTGCATTAAACAGGTATGACAACATGTAATTAGTCTCGAGTCATCTACTCCAGACACGAACTACCATAAGTCTGCCGCGATAGCGAACTCTCCATAACAAATACTCGTTGTGTGGCTAAGACTATACTTTGGTGGGAAGATTATATTCCACGCGATAGCCCTTTGGCAATAATTAGAGGATTTCCTCACTTAAATTGCGTTTTCATTCAAGGAAATTATGTTACACACTTCAAGAAATGCTATACACACAGTGTTATAATAGTATGTATCTAGTGTATTCCGTAGTTCAAAACCAGCTATGAGCTATAGCTAACACTACTGCAAAGAGCTTAATGTTTTATACTGATACTTTAATAACCGGATACTCATAGTTGAAACTTAAGTTTGTTGTTTTATGCAATAGATTTACTTGCTTTTCGTGCGCAAGATATTTTTATGCCAAGAACGTTTGATAGAGATAATATGTGAGAAAGACGTTTGTCAACGAAGCAATCCAAGTCGATAGGCAGTAACGACTTGGAGATAATAGTGACATTCGGGATTTTATACTGCAGTCCCTTGAGCCAAATTCCAGCTGAGCAACTCAGATGAAGTGAGGCACGTATTTTTTTTTACAGGATTTGTAGCGGTTGCAAATCAGAATGCCATTAGACCACAATAGTGCCACAAAAAATGCTGTATCAACTATATAGTCATTCCAATCTAGAGTACATATGGCATATGCAAATGTCATCCCGCTTAATAACAAAGTGTTTGTTGAATAGTACTCTGTATTGACTCTGTATTAATCTTTGAGTTCATCCTAACGGGTTAACGGGTGACCTTGTCATTACATTCTTTTCATGGTAGCTTCTTCTTTAGAATTCCAGGTGTGGTCATGTGATGATGGTTGGATGTCCGAAATAGCGAGGTGTTTATGCCAACTTCGTCAACCGATGTTTCCTTGAAATCCTAAGAGTTCGTTCTAAGGGGTAACCTTTTCATTACCTTCTTTTCATATGTTGCCAGCGTGTTGCCAGTGACAATTCCAGATGTGGTCATGTGGTGATGGTTGGGTGTCCGAAATATAGAGGTGTTTCAATGTTTGTGCTTTTTCGATGATCATAAATGAACTTTGCCAACCGATGTCCTTGAAAACCTAAGACTTCGTTCTAACGCGTGACCTTTTGATTACCTTTTTGTCATGTGTAGCCATCTAGAATTCCAGGGGTGGTCAGTGGTGGTGAGCTGTCCGAAATAGCGAGGTGTTTCCATGTTTGTGCTTTCTCGATACAGGGGCGTAGCCAGGAATTTTGGTTGGGGGGGGGGGGCAATAGTGAAAACATGCGACGAAAATTTTTAAATATCCTCCAGCAAATACAGTAAATGTATGGGAAAATCTCCCGAGAAAGAAGGGCCGCGGCCCCCTGGGTCCCCCCTGGCTACGCCCCTGCGATAGCCATAACCGATGTCCTTGAAAACCTAAGAGTTCGTTCTAACGCGTGACCTATTGATTACGTTCTTGTCATGTGTAGCCATTTAGAATTCCAGGATTGGTCATTGATGGTTGGCTGTCCGAAACAGCGAGGTGTTTCTATGGTTGTGCTTTCTTGATATTGCACCTAGGTTTTATTATTCTATTTTGTACATATGACAAAAATAAATAGCCAGTGCCCGCAAATAGCTTAGCTAACGAGGCGGGCAGAGGGTTAACATAAAGTTACAATATAGGACAATGAATTACGAAAATTACAAAGCAAAGCAAAGAAAAGAAAAGAAAAGAAAAGAAAAGAAAAAGAAGTATGGCTACTTAGTATTATTTTTGTAAAGCTAATATATTTTTGTTTGTTTTACTTTTTTGATAATTTATCAATTAAACTTGATACATCAAGATAAGTATCCTCAGAACGAAAGATATTCAATAAATATTCTTGAAGGATTGATGAGAATTTATATTTTGATGAAATCTGATTCATCATAACCTTACCAACCTTCATAACTTTGCCAACCGATGCCCTTGAAAACCTAAGAGTTCGTTCTAACGCGTGACCTATTGATTTCTTTTGTCCGAAATAGCGAGGTGTTTCCATGTTTGTGCTTGTCTAGTCATAACTTTGCCAACCGATGTCCTTGAATACCCTAAGAGTTCCTTCTAACGGGTGACCTTTTTGTCACGTGTAGCCACTACGAATTTTAGGTGTGCTCATCCGTGGAGTGTCCGAAATAGCGAGGTGTTTGAAGTCACTTGCCAACCGATATTTCATTGAAAACCCCTAAGTGCTAACGACTTGCCAGGCAGGGGACCGGAAAATGTCTTCGACATACCGGGGTGTTTATTATACATAGTCATAATCCATCAGTAGCCTGTGAACGGGTCTCCTAGTGAGTTTATTCGGGGGTGGTCTCCTAATGAGTTTATTCGGGTATGATCGGCGTTACTTTGAGGTCTTACAGATAAAAAAAATCATGAGAATTGGCAGTTTTCACGATGTTGCGCACGCAACATAAATGGGATGAGAACAATGCTTGCCTGTTTTGAATAACAAAAGGCAGAACGACGTGAAAACGGTCAATTGGTACCAGGGGGTTTTCACGATGAAATACGGAACTTTTGGAGCTCTAAAATCATATAAAGAGAGATCTAACTGTTTCGAAATGGCATGAGAAAATGCTTCGGGCAATCTCTCTATTTATAAGTGAGAATGAACACTAACTATACACACATGCCCGATCTTATTAGACAATGAAAACGAATAATTTAGGCGGATGGCATTGCCATGGGAAAAAATCAACTCCGTCAACTCAAAAGGATAGGCGAGTCCGCTACGCCCTTTCTGTCACCTTTCAGGGATACAAAGCTCCGACGATCGACCACCCCGCCCATCCCCTTCCCTTTGGTATACGACAGTGAGGCTCTGTTTCTCAGTTCAAACATTCCACATAGTAATGTCCTATTGCGTGTTCCCTCTGGTAGAGCTTTAGAACTAGCGAGGTCATAAGAAATGCGAGTAGTCTGTAAAATATAATAATATATTATTCATTAGTTGTCTAACAGCTAATAAAACTTTTAATTCCCCTTGCTAAGTACGTGCTGTCATAAACTTCTGTCAAATTAGGCATTAGCACGCGATCTTGACTACACTGAAGTATAAGTTGTTTCTGTAGACAACTTGCCTTAATAATAATTCAACACTTTTTTTAAACAATCGTATCGGAATCGTAACACAGATAATCACATTGTTATAAAACCCCTTTATTCACTTGAGAGGAATTCCTGAACTCGTGAAATTAGGTAAGATAAATGCAGATCTATCTGTGACTATATATTTCAATAGCTGCCTCGGTTATCATTCCTGGCAGGCTTAAAGCGAGCTCTTAATCTGTCACACCCAGTGTCCACAAAGTGGTTATTAATCCAGTAAATATCTAGACTCTAAAGAATTCCCTCGCTGTCGGCTGAGGGAGTAAAAAGGTTAAATAATTCGCCTTGGTTATTGTTATCAATATTTAATGTCGCCGAAACTTGGGTCAATATGTTATCTATTATCGGGTGTTCTGTTGTGAGACGAGGCTTTAATAAGTCGTAACGCCCCGATCGGAAGACAATATTTATTGTGATTATCAAACCATATTCCTCACTCAACCCTCTCTTGAGTCTGGATTTAAAACGATGCGCTCGCAGAGTTTATCAAACGAGCCAGAAGTAAAGTAGCAGATCAATGTTAAATCACGATAAGACTCTGCTAAAGATGATAAAAATCTATTAAGCGCCTGATAATTAGCGGCAGACGGATAGAAGACATCGGCATGCGCAACAGGAAAAGGTGAATTGAATTAATGTGCAGAAAATCATTACATTTGTGAACTAAGCCAGTTAATTTTGACCTTTGTGTTCAGTACTGTCAAACAGACAGTGCTCGTCGAATGAGCTTACAGTTTTGAACATGGAGAGCTGAAATAGCTTATCTGACTAAGCCCCCTTAACTTAAAACACGAGGACCGTAGCGCGAGTTTAAAAAAATTACGAAATAAAGGCTCAATATCTTTTATCAGTTTAATTGATTCAATCCGTACTGCGGTTTTCATAACTCTACGAAGTCCAACCGTGTTTAGTGGCTTCCTTTCGATCGTACAACTTTAACACTTAACAACCACAAACCAAACATAGACTTTCACAAACACAACTCAGAGGTTTTCAAAAGCTACGGGTTGCTTGCAGTTTGCAGAATTATGAACCGGAGCTAATATTGCCAACTGTTTTGAATGGTTGAAAGGTTTGTGAAAAATTAGAGCTCCATCAAGATACGGCGGAAGGTTGTAGAAGATTATCTCGTAACCTTATAACGAAGATCCTCGCTTCCCTACCGCGCATGCGTTCCAGGACCGCTGTGAAGCGCAAAGTGCTTAAAGGATCGGAGTCTACGTACGCACCACGCACTGCTTCGCCGCCATTTTCCATACCATCAAAAAGGCAGTTTAGCGTATTTTACCGTACAAATACGAGAAAAAATCGCAAAATTAGAAGTTCTTTGCATTAAGTCCGAGTTTCTGATGCAACACATCATGCAAACAAAAACAGGGCAATGCATCAAGGGTCGGGTGAGACGGCCCCTTTAAGGGCGCCGTGTGCTATAAATCAACTATTGAGTTGTAATCTAGTTTTTATATAAAATTACATCAAAATTGACTTCTCATTCACTTGTTTTTTCAGGATCAAATGGGGATTCCTCTCTGGTCTGTCCTCCGCTGCCCGAGCCAACGTTATGCTCGGGTAGGGACTACTGTAGTTCCGACAGTGACTGTCAGGTTGTGGGGTTCAAGTGTTGTTCTAATGGCTGCATCAAGCTGTGTGCCTCAGCCATCACTCAAAGAGATGCCAACAGCATCGTGCTCCCGTCCATAGGTAAAGTATTTTCTGCTGCTCCGCATGCAATTGTCCTTTCTCGAGCATTGCCTAAGAACCTGCGTTTTTCCGAATTTCCAACCGTCATTTCCGCTCTTGTTCGGAAGTCTCGATTGCTTATCGACTTTCTCTGTCGACGACGGCTGCCCGTTTCTGCTGCATCGCTTGCTCATCGACTTAATAAGTAGAAGTTGATATCGACTTTCAATTCCGTATGGAGTGTACGAAAAGTGCAGTCGTATAACTTGAGGACGCTGCTGCTCCGCGAAAATGTTTCTAAACGATTCCCATTGCATGATAAAGGACATTTTAATAGTTGGCAGATAATAGCGCAGCCGAGCATGTTTCCATCGGAAATTGCTAGTTTAGTTGGTAAACTTACCTGCAGTTTTACAGTGGCTATTTCATTCGTCATTCTTCCCTCTTTTTCAAATAGTCGTGGCATACCTGCAACTTTACCATGTCTGTTTGATGTGTAATTTGTAATTTTCCCGCTATCGTAAATGTTTTCCCTCTCCTTGTTTATCCCTAGATCCTGGTTATCTGCCCCGTGCGGGCAAGTGCCCAAAGTTGCCCATCCCCAAATACTGCACAATAGGACGCCACGCATGTGCAACAGATTTCCAGTGTCAGGAGCCCTACAAGTGCTGTTCTAATGGCTGCATCAAGAGTTGTTTTCTGGCCACGCAAATAAAGAAGGCCAGAGGTAAGCGAGCCGAGTGGTTTTCCATGCGCGTACGTCACAGACGAAAATTGAAAACGAGTAAATCTCAACTTTTGCGCCCCTGGTAATCCAGGGAGTGATTTTAATGCTGTCAGCCTACTCCAAGCTCCTTTTTCTTCGCTTTCGGGTTTTGCGCACAATAGAGCACAGCTTCTTCTTCGAAGACGTTCTTCTGCAAAAATGATGCGCTACTTAGAATGTACTCGTTTGCGCTGTCTCTCGCGTTTGCGTTGTCTTTGATGAGCGGAAATGAGGTTTCTTTGCTGACTTCGCAGTTTATGAATACATAATCTCAGGTTTTTTAAAGCAAGTTGTCCTTGAAAAAAAAGATATGATCCTTAGATAATAAGGATATTTCTTTACCAGCTTTGTGCAGACCAATCAGAAGAGAGAAGTCAATTCTTACTATTTAAATGTCCGTCATAGGTGGCCCTACCGCTCCTGCTATCAGTGTCGAGTGCCCAGTCTTCAAGCGCAACCCCAGCTGTATGTCAGGCTCCACCAACAGATGTCAAGATGACGATGATTGTAGGAATGAAGGTGTTAGTATGAAATGCTGCTTTGATGGATGTCGTCGCTTGTGTCTCGACCCTTCAGAAATTCTTCTAGGAAAGGGTAGGCGAGTCTTTTTTTCGTTTTTACATTATGCTCTCTAATGACGTGGACTGAAGTTTATGATTATATCAGGGTTCGAACGTGTCCTGGAAATCCTGGATTTTCATTTCCTTCCTGGAAAGTCCTGGAAAGTCCTGGAATTTTAAGGAAAATCCTGGAAAACTCCTGGAAAAATGTGTCAACTCAAATATGGTTCAATCAGTCAATTTCGTGATTTTGGGCTGCAAATCATAACATCCTTCAGACTTAACATGTTTTTTGGGGGTTGGGTTGGGAGGGGGGGGGGGGGCATTTCTACCCAATAAAAACTCCTGGAATAATAACTAAAGGCTTTCGTGGAAAATCCTGGATTTTTGTCATCAGCGTACAAACCCTGTTATATTTACAACAGATTTGCCAGCTTGGAACTTCAATTTCAGCCTGGATAAAATATGTCGATATATAGGCGGATGCGTCAACTCATTTTAAGCAGATTAATTTCTGCGCCATCTCTATGTCGTTTTAAGCGAACTAGTCCAACCACTGCGCCATCCTTAAATCATTTAAAGCAGACTAGATCAGCCTCCGCGCCAACTCTATGTCATTTAAAGAAATTTAGGGCAAGACCTGCGCCATCTCTGTGTCACGTAAAGCAAACTATACCCATCTCTGCGCCATCTCTATGTTAAACTAGATCCATCTCCGCGCCAAATTTATGTCGTTTAAAGCAAACTAGATAGACACACGTGGCCTGGAGTAAGAAAGGGGGCTGCTTCTCGACATGCATGCTTGTCATTGAATTTTGTCCTGATGCATGTAAATACTGCAAGTAAAATGAGCATGCTCTTTGTGTTGCACCCGAGATAAAGTATAAGGTATTAGGGTAATGAACGTAAGGTAATGA
The DNA here is from genome assembly GCA_033964015.1 of Scolanthus callimorphus. Classification (NCBI taxonomy): domain Eukaryota; kingdom Metazoa; phylum Cnidaria; class Anthozoa; order Actiniaria; family Edwardsiidae; genus Scolanthus; species Scolanthus callimorphus. Next base: position 2,265,244 of record CM066914.1, read on the forward strand.
TCTATCGCATGTGCACCAGGCGAATCTACCTGTCCACCTCTTCCTCGCCCTTCCTCTTGCTCCAGCCCAGAGAATGAGTGTCTCTCCGACGAGGAGTGCGATTCGGGCAGCAAATGCTGCTCAAATGGTTGTGAACTCAAATGTGCTCAGTTGAAACTCTCTACCCCGAGACCGACAACTACTGCTGGCCCTAAACCAGGAAGGAAGGCCTCTCCAACCATTCGGTTTCATGGTAAACACCATTGTTATGTCGTGCTTGTAGTATGTATGAATCTTTTCCTGCACATAACCTGCACCGCTTTGTTATTTTGTGTGTTTATACTATTGCATGTGCACTCTATTGCACGGGTGTGCTTTACTTGTCCCCTTTACCCCTACTTTCGAGAACACTAAATACGCCGCGTTCAATGAATCAAGCTCTTTTTTAGCTCAATACATTTCTCCCAAAATCAAGTAAGGCTACTTCTACACTCGGCAACGTGTACAATATTAGTCTAGTCGGTAGAGGGGGTTCACAAACATCCCCCGGAACTATTATCGAGATATATTTTTGGAATCCTTCGAAAGTGATTTCGATGTCCACTTTGCAACATTTTTGTGATTTAATCAGATTCTTTTGTTATTCAATGAGGCAATTTTATAGAATAATATCGATGAAATAGTATCGATATATAGGATAGGACGATGCATCAACTCATTTTACGCAAACTAGACACCCAATCTCTGCGCCTGCGTCTATATGTCAGATACACTTTCAAAAATTAAGTAAGGCACGCCTTCTTGCATCGTGCATATCATTTGCCACACAACATTCCACGGTCCTTGTCACCCGTCACCGCTTCTTCTATAACCACTTGCTCCTCACTATTCGCCCAAACCAAACTTTCCAATAATCACCCCTGTCTTGCATGTTACTCTGGCAGCCAGTAGCAAGACTCTTGTAGATGATAAGTGCCCGTTTGTAGCCAAGCGAAAACGTTGCCCTTTTGGGTACTATCACCAGTGCTTTAGAAGCGAGGAGTGTCCAACTCGCATGATGTGCTGCTCTGATGGCTGCCGCAACATTTGCCTCGACCCATCAGGTACCGTAGTTATTCAAAACTGCGCTAATAGTCGTGGTTACACTAGACCTCTTGCCCACAGTCTCGCATGGCTGAAATGGGCTGTTTTGGTTCACTTTGGGTTTGATTGATTTCGTACAATAGACTGCCGGTATTGGTAGACATTAAAGAGCCCGTGTCAGCTACTCCTTTGTTATTGTTTCTGTTCGATATAAGAAGACGAATTACGTGAAGAAATCTCTAAATTAACATCTAAAAACCAAATTCAATTGAGAAAACTACTCTATATTATCCAAAATGGCGGATGGAAATGGATGCTCTACATGACTTGGTATGTTGCTATGCTGTCAAAATTGCGGATTCATTCACTGCGAGCGCCATCACCATGTCATTTATCATAGGAATGCTATGGGTTTTCTTCTTTGCAGTCACTGAATGATGCCACGTAATGATGTGTGTCCAAGTGAAATTGACTGCGAAAACTTTTTACGGGTTCGTCAAAAAGAACAATAGAATAGGACATTTTCATTTTGACGTATTTTACGACGACTACCAGAAACCTTTGCGCTGTCCCTTTTGTTCGTGCAGTTATCACTATTGTTCCAATAGCAATTTATCTCCATAAGAAAAGAAAACTGAAGAATTCTGTTAGTCGTAGTCAAATGACGCAATAGTGCAAATGTCCTATTGCCTAAGAATAGAATTGCTCTCCTTTGGCAAAGTCCGCTTGCTATTTTCCTGTGATTCCACCTGTACTCTCCTTTGCTACAATGCGGCTCTTTGTGATAGGCTGAATCGCTTTATTCTTTTACCAACTCAACTGCAAACGTACCCAGTAACTGTCATACAGTTGTTCTTTCTGAGGTATCCCGCCGTAAACATTTCCGAATTCACTGTGCCGAGCATATGAAATCAATTAAACCAAGAGTAAGCACAAACAATCGCTTTCAGCAATTACATAGTGGATCTTGGGCAAGAGGTCTAGTCTTACCCCGGCTCACTCACTGCGAGCGCCATCACCATGTCATTTATCGTAGAATGCTATGGGTTTTCTTCTTTGCAGTCACTGAATGATGCCACGTAATGATGTGTGTCGAAGTCACGCAACATTGGGACTAAAAGGGTTGTTTAACGTCCCGTAATTGTTTTTGTTTTAATACTTTCTGTGTGTATGCATGTAGCAATGATAAAGCACCAGTAAATGCACCATTGCACGAGAAGCAGTATTAAAGGAAGTTTTGTTTTCTCTCATTCTGCTGTTGGAACTGCAATAGCATAGTTGTAAAAGTATCCACAGCTAAAACAATGAAACAGAAATAGGGCTCCAAGCACTATCGTAATTGTTTGTAACTGACCAGTCGCTTACGTATCCTGAATTTTCAGCCGTCTTTTTTCCCTACACAAGACGGCTGAAAATTCAGGCTAGCGCGCTCACGTTCATTACAAGTACAATGCAAGAGGTAAGTCAACTTCGCCTCTTTCGCAAATCACATTGTCCTCTGTGTCAATTACCTAAAAGGACGGTGACTTTTTCACAGCCCGATCCCTGATCCAGTGTCCGATTGTTCCGCGTCCGTATCGGTGTCCTGCCAATGGCGATGTCGGGTGTCTGAGCGATATCGACTGTGATGCAGGAGATAAGTGTTGTTTTGGTGGATGCCGGTTTAAGTGCTACGGCAGAGACCAAAAACCAGACAAAGGGAAAACTCAAGGTTTGCGATAGTTTTTGTTTTCGTCATTTAATCTTGTCCCCTCGCTCCATTAATTTTTCTGTTTAATTTTGCTGCTCTAGGTTCCCTTCCAGTCCTACTACAAAGGGCTGAAGTTGTTTTCGTTCTTGATACCTCGCGATCAAGATCGCTAAATGCAAGAGACTTTGAGGGGCAAAAGAATTTCGTCAAGAACCTGGTACAGTACTTCAATCTGGGCCCAAACTACGTTCGTATGGCTATTGTGACTTACGATGACACAGCTAAGGTAGTGAAGAATCTTACAAATCATGGATTTGATAAATACCTGGACGCAATACAACAGAATGGAATTTACAAGAACTTGAAGGCAGCCATAACGTAAGTAAAAATATGAACTATCAAAGTACATGCTCGGTTCTTAGTTTAGCTATGTTAAAGATCGGTTATTTTTGGCTTGACCTAATCTGGCTATTTGAGACCTATAAATACATTTGCCAATTATGCGGTTCTGAATTATGTTGTTCTGAATCAGGCTCTGAGTTCTACAATCATGTGTCGTCGAGTTATATATCACTTGCTATACCACTACGCTAGTCGGATCAGAATTTCATGATGACACATGCTACTTAACATCGAGGTTTGATCTTTTAAAGACGTCCTTGTTATTGTTTGGTTTATCCGTTTTAACGAAAACCATTTCCAAGCACCTTTGTCCGGGTATTTGGCGTCTGCTGTATTTTTAATGAGTGTTTTTTGTAGCAGAATGTTCGAGAGTTGATAGCAGTCTCGTCTGCCTTCCCTCAGAGCTGGGTGCCATCATCATAAGTGCCCTAGTGAGCCACTCCTTTATTGTTTTCATTCGATATTAGAAGACGAATAACGTCTCGAAATAAACATCTACAAGCAAAGTTTTATACTTTATTTACCGAATGCAATATTTATTTCTTTTAAACTTTTTTATTTATACACACGGCGTCACGCTGTAAGCTTTTAATATTTACCGTGTCGAAACAAAGTTTATTGTATTGTATTATATTGTAATCGGAAATGTCGCACTACATTCCCCTTAAACCAGCCGATGGGAATGGATGTTTTCTCGGACTCGATATGTTGCAAGGATGACAACATGGCGGCTGGCTAAGGCTCCTTCAAATTTTTTTCATACAGGGCTGTTGAGAGGGATGTCCTGCCAAACTCCCGTCCAGACGTTCCCATGATAGTTGTGGTTTTATCTTACGGTCCCCAGTCGTCAACCTCATGGGACCTCCTTATAGCAAGGCGTGGTCTGGTGGTGATCGGGGCCAAGGTATTCGTGGTCGGTATCGATGTCAACCCAATGAACACGAGACTAAGACGGCTTGTCCAGACGCCACGAGACCTCTTTATTTTTCCCGATCCTTCATTCCTACAGACTCACGGAAGCCTCCTACCCAGTCATATCCATTCACTGCAAACAGGTAAGGTATAACCCTATTTACAACCGCCTCTCGATTTTAGCACCTGCGCCTTCTATGAAGAGCAAGCAGGATTTAATGATTGAAGTTATTGTTCCATTTGAATCTTTTATGTTAGGCTTCATGCTTGATACTTGGGTCCACAACTGTAGCTTTACGTTACGTTTACGTTTATATTAAGGTCGAGCTGATTTGTATTTGGTTCGGCGCGACGACGGCGCGGTGTTTAAATAGGCCTAGTAGGGTTCATTCCAGTGACTGTCTTGAGTAATTGGTAATCATTTTGTAATCACTCCTATATGTTTTATTTAGAATTGGTGTAATCAATTAGCTTTTGCTTTCACTATATTCATCTGACTCCGCTCTATGGTCTGCTGATTTGTAGCTTTACGAGGCGCGCGAGTAGTTGATGTTAAAACTCTCCATTCTTTATATTTTTATATTTTTAAGTTGATGTTAATTCTCGTGACTTCGATGCCGACCTTATGTTCCTGATCGATGCAAGCGATGCCGTAGGCCGCCAAGGCCTCACCAAGCTCAAGTTATTCGTACTGTCCCTAGCGCGAATCCTAAACGTGTCCCCGGGCCGAAGTCGCGCGAGTGTTATCCCCTTCGGCGACGTGGTCGCGCCAGTCAGCATTCGTTTTAGCCGAGGAACAGACATGATCATCTTAAGTGATTCCATGAATAGAGTCTCCTTCTTGGGTGGCAAAGCCAGGCTTGATAGCATATTAGAGACTGTAAAACAGAACCTGGACCATACCCGAGAGGATGTTCCTAGGTACGTCATCATGGTGACCACAGGTAACCACATAAAGGCCGGGATGGAGAACCTGGCTCCCTTGGTGAAGGAGCTGAGAGATGCTGGCGTTTGGACAATTGTGGTCTTACTTGAAGATGCTTCTCCGGGGAGGAAAGATCTCTTGCGTGTGACTGAACGACCAGCAGATCTACTTCGGACGAGTTTTGATGACCTGATTGAATTTACTCCACGCTTGGTGAAACACATTTTAGTAGGTGAGAAAATGCTGTAGAAATAAAGAGTTTGAGACCCCTTCCGCCTGTTCATACGGTACCGGTACAATTCTGGCAGGTTTTGCAACAGTGTTCACACGGGACCGTGCCCCACGATAATACAGGAGTGATTGACTAGGGCTCTTAATTGAGGCTATCCATAGGACCGTCAATCTGGACCAACGTCTCCTTGATATTTTCCTCGAATGACTTGAAAAGCTCCATGTGTTTTCAGGTCCACCAATTCGAACTGCTCCCCCACCTCGACGTACTCCACTGCCAACAACAACCGCAGCTACGACTCAAGAAACCACTACAGAAACTGCAACAACTACTGACGTACCGACTACAGCACAACCTCCAACAACTACCTTACTACCCGCAACATCTGAACCTACAACGGTATTACCAACCACAAGAGAACGAACTACAACACAGGCACCAACGACAACTCGAGCAACCACGACTGAACAGACAACAACTACTCTGACGCCTACAACTACAGAATTACCAACAACTAAACGACGTATACATACGCAAACCACTCGACGCACAACTGTACAAACCACGGTGCCAATTCAAGTTACAAGAGGCGGGACAACAACATCAGGGGGAGGTGAAGTGAGGCACACAACACAGGATCAAACAGTAGCTGCAGGTAAGAGGCTGTATGTCTATCCGTGCTGTCTGTGAAAGGTAGGAGGCGGATTTTGGGCCATGTACACCATACATCACTTCAAATACTCATTAATTATTCATGACCTAATCAGCCAACCAGAGCTCTCAGAGTCTCCTCTCTCGAAGAAGTCATTACAAAGAATTTTGGTTCGAGACTATATGCTTGTGCGCCGCCAACCTCCATGTGGGACAGGCTTTATGGAAACACTCTTGATCTTTTCACTTCTGCGCATGACTAGTGACGCAATCCAAGTTCTTAATTCATAATATTCATAATTTCAAGGCCCTCGCCATCGAAATGTTTTTGTAATAGTCAGTCTTTGCGGCGTACAATGGCAGACTGTACAAACTGTTCGTGAGAAGACACGCGTCTCCTCTATAGGAGAAGTAAAATACAAAGGATCTTGTTCCAGACTATATGAATGTGCGCCGCCAACCTCCATGTGGGACAGGCTTTTGGAAACACTCTTAATCTTTTCACTTCTGCGCATGACTAGTGACGCAATTCAAGTTCATAATTTCAAGGTCCTCTCCCCGTCGAATTTTTTTGTACTAGTCAGTCTACACCGTACAAAGGCAGACTGTAGGAACGTTCCGTGAGAAGACACAGGTAGGAGAATCACCATTTTGCGCTAGATTCCCCATATACAATTTATTTAAAAATCATATATCCCGCGAACTAGAACTACATATGCTTCTAACGTGACAAAAATCCTCAGAAAAGTTTTTGTAGCATAATAATGTCACATTTTCATGTCTAAAAGCCTATATTTTGAAAATAAAATAATTGCATTCCAGTATGCTTTGCCGTTCTCATACGGACCATACTTAAACCTATAGTAATGTAGAATGCAGTCTCCCTCGCATCCGGGCTTTGTGTCGGTTAAGCGCAACGCTTTCCTCCAGCGTGATGAACAGTTGTTTACTGTACTGTATTTCATTGTCAGTAAAGTTCTACGGAAGAGAATACAAATGTTTTCGTAATAAAATAAACATGTAATATTTTTTCTCTAGGCCACGTGAGGAAACCTGGTAACTGCCCTAAACTCCACAAGCCCTGGGGTGCGGCGTGTTATTTTCCTTCTCAATGTCAGACTGACAGTGATTGTGCTGGCAACCGGAAGTGTTGTCATAACGGTTGTTCCAAGCAATGCGCTGTTCCATACCTCGACGTGGTAAATGGTATGTGTTTTGTGGAATTTTATAAACTTATTCCAATTTTGAGATGACAATACCACAAAATACGGACGGCTACTTTGGCGTCGCTGCGCGATTCCACCAAATACGGAACATGTTGCCTTTCAAAGCCGTCAATAGTTTGTGGTATTTCTGTCTCAAGTTCGCAATTGGTTGTATCGCGGCCTGAGTTTTTAGTGAAAGAAATCTCGGTTTAATCAAGCCGCCTTCTCCGCTAAAATAGTAACTCGGCGTTATTTCTAACTATGGACAGATTTTGGAGTAGACAAAACGTCGAGTTTCGCTAGCTCTTTATAAGCCGTTAACACCACACAATTATTAAACAAATCAAATTGGCAGGGTGAAACGCAATGCAGCTGGTTAGCTGCATGATTTCCATCGAGGGCGTCCATACATGTGTCGCTGTGTGTCGTTATTTTTGACAAAGCTTTCCTTTGCCGTACAGCACCAGCAAGAGAGAAAGTGGTCAAACCTGGTATATGCCCGAACATACCAACGGTTGGCGACTACTGTCCGCCCAAGAACCAGTGCGACAAGGATAAAGACTGTCCTGGCGACAAGAAGTGCTGCCGACAGATTGTTAAATGCGACGCTGCCAAATCAGTTTGCGTCGAACCACCATCGAGGAGAGTTAGTAAGTTCGTCCTCTATTTTTCTTCATGAGATGTTTGTGTGTGCGTGGAACGATTAAGATTTGTGGGATTTTTCCTGCCTAAATTCCCGCCAATTTCGGGTGGCGGAACAGACACCTTACCTCACGGGGGCGGAGGTTACACAGAACGCAGTTGACCATTTTAATACATATGGACTTTGGCTTTCTCTAGTCTTCTCTAGTCTCCTCATGGGTCGAAGTCACGTAATGCTATTCGTCCCGTTCTCGTGCTGACATTCATACGATATGGTAAAGGTAGTTCATTTGATTGACCTTTTTTTGTACCGAGGGTAATAAAAGAAACAAAGGCTCTGATTTTCAGGCTCTTGGTGTAGTCTTTGTTGAAGTAAAAGAATATTGTGACTCTTGCCTTCCAAAAAACTCTCGTTATTATTACGAACTCAGACAAAAACAAGACTTACTATGAAATCTCATAATAATAGACACATATCTTAATAGAAGTTTTTTCATGTAATACGGCCGGATATTTTACGAGTTGCGGACATATTTTTCCAAGCCCCGCAGGGGTGAGGAAAAATGCGAGCAACGAGTAAGATGTCCGCCCGTATTACATGAAAAAACATCTAATGAGTTATTCATTATACGACAAACAAAACTTTTTTCTTTTCTTTTCAAGATTCATTAGAAAACGTACGTGATTTGACTAGCACCTGATCACCTGATCGGAAGCCATTCAAGTGCGCGCGCAAACCGGTTCGTAACCGGTTTCCTACAGTGTAATACGGCTTTTGCCGTGTAATTCGGCTCCATTTCTGCTCTCAATGTTGACCTTATATGGTAAAATGACGTCCATTCGTATAATAAGTACTGTTAACCAATCCCGTTGGTATCGTTCTGCTTCAGTGAAGCTTTACCGCGCAGGTGAGTGCCCAGCCCTGTCCAAGCCAGCAACTTGCGGGGAAGTGAGAAGACCCGAATGTAACTTTGATGTCGACTGTAGTGGTAGTCAGAAATGCTGCTCGAACGGATGCAGAAGGATGTGTGTGGATGCCGAGAATGTCAAGACGACGCCAGCTACCCCAACAAGCCAAGGGAAAAGTAATATTTTGCTCTTGAATACGCTATACTGTAGAATTTGTTGACGTATATCAACCAGAGAAGCCCGTACCGGACTTGAAAAAGAATCTCCGGGTTGATGTGGGTTTTGAATGCTGAGTTTTTCTCCTCGACATTTGCTTGATGAAGTTTAAAAACGAGCATACAAGCCAAAAAGTAACAGGTTTTTGGAAATTTGTGATTTAAGTGAGGATTGGAGCACTTTAAGTGCGTGAATACGAAGCTCTAAACGTTCAAATTGGGACTTTCTGAGTTAAGGATTTATATAGTGCTTATTCATCTCTGTGCTAGGCGCTTAGGCGAGTAAGCAGTGTCCTATAAAGTAATTGCTCTCTGTTTTTTTATGGTTTTGTAGGACCCGAGCCCGAGTTCCAGGCAGGGCGTTGCCCACCATACTCCCCATCCCGCGTCTGCCCCAAGCTTGTCCAAGATGATTGTACTTGTGATGTGGATTGCTACGCCCGACCCGGTTACAAATGCTGTTTTGACGGATGTAGAAGGATATGCCGACGACCTGCAGGTAGGATGATTGTATCACCTTCTTCGTCCTAGCAAATGGAGACCTTGTATTGTATCTTCTCTTTGTGCATCACTGCATCTACAATCCGCGTCTGAACGTTTTAACCGACACGGTCACCGAGAACATCAAAATTTTAATTTCACCAATGATAATAGCATTTCAAACTAGTAAAGAATGCTTTCAGCAGTTCCCCCACCAAGTTCTTGCTCTTTCCACCAATCAATGTTGGGGCTGTTAGGATATCGTTGGGATTTTGTAAGGCGCTGTTGGGGTTTCAACATTGCACCGGTGGAGGCGTGTTTTATGTCGTTGTGTCATTCGTCGTTGTGGATGCACTTACGAGCGATACTGAATGTAGAGAGTGTGTCAACTAGTTTTGGCGCGGGTTATAGTCGTCAACTGAAGAGACATCTCTCCTGACATCTAGGCGTCAATCAAATCTAAAATGCATGGTGTCTGGCGACTCGTCATCCGTTGATTTTAGACGCTAAATCGATAGCCTATCATATAAATTGAGATAATTTTCGACACTCATATTAAACGCGGTCCATCTCTATTTGCCTATGCATTTACCGATACCTCTTCTATCTTTGCAAGGTTCTGTTTGCTCTGGTAAGATTGACGTAGTTTACCTAATGGATACCTCGGGTAGTATAAGTCCAGATGACTACAGACGGGAAAAACAGTTCGTGAAAGATCTGGCACGTATCTTCAACGTCGGCGACGACGCCAGCCATGCATCAGCGATCATTTACAACGACGACGCACATGTGATGGTAAAACTTGGAACACACAAGACCACGGAGAGTTTCGCTAAGGCTGTGGATGAGATTCCATATCTGCATGGCAGGACAAGGATAGATCGGGGCCTGCAGGCAGCGGAAAAGTGAGTACTGTATGAGGTTCATTCGTCAGTCTAGCAACATACCGAGACGGATTTTGATCTGTCGAAGATGGGGCCCTCATCGGGATTCTCGTTCGCGTCTCGCCATAAAACGACCTAAAACTAAAAACAGCCAACCAACGCCTACTAGCAGGCTAGAGTCGAGCAAACTTCATACTAGTCCAATACTCTGACAAATTTATGCATGGTATTTTTCTTCTCCATTGTATTGCCTCGTTCTATAATACAATCCATTGCACTCCATTGTTTTAGACAATGCCTTGCATAAATTTGTCAGTGTATTGGACAACCCTCACCGCGGTTTGGCTTCCGTCAATCAAGCAAGGAACGAAATTTTCATCTATAAAATGCAAATTAAATTAAAAAACAAAACATTTATGTCTTAAGGACGGAAGCCAAAACGCAGAATTATCAAACTCGTAATAAATGACATCTAAGCCTACACTGACAGGTTATAAAAATAGAGGTCCAAATATGATATTGTTGGGTTTCACAAGACGTCTTACTGGTTCATTGTACTTGGTGGTCAGTCACTCAACCAACCATTTGAGCAAATTAATGAGATCATTCAGCTGAGTGAGGCCCAGCAATACTGTAATACTGCAATACTGCTAATAGTAATGTCGTAAATTGTCATTGATAGGATGTTTGTTGGAGCACGCAAGGCCGTCAACAAGGTGCTGATTGTGCTAACAGATGGCCGACAGACCCCCGACCCTGATGCCATCCCCCTGAAGGACGCCAGTCAGCCCATGAAGGACCAGGGCGTCAAGATCTTTGCCGTGGGCGTAGGGAGTCAAATTGACAAGAAAGAACTGGAGCAGATCGCTAATGACCCGTCGGATGTCTTTACTGTTGAATCGTTCAGTGCTCTTCTTGGGGAATCACAGACCATCGCGAGGAAAGCTTGTGATTATGTTAGCGGTCAGTTGGCGTTCCATGACTTTTTATTAATAAAGTACCTGCAATGTGTCTCATAAGGCTTTTGGCCCTTTATGTTTCCGCCGATAAGTTTTTGCTACGTAGTCTTTGGGGTCGGCGGGTCGGGGGGACATTGGCACTGCCCCTCTCCCCCACTCCCCCCAGTAGTTTTGATTGGGAGAGAGGGGCAACAGCCCTCTCCACATATCATCCCAAGTAAGTGCGCCCTTTTTACGTTTCACATTATGTTTTTAACTGGTCTACATCTGCATTACTGGGCTTTTCAAATATAAAATTGAGCCAAAACGCTTGGGGGACCATGCCCTCGCCTAATAAAGGGCAAAAAATTTATCTCCGAGAGTGTTGCCCCTCCCATAATTTTGTTTCCCCCTTTCTCGTACATAGGAGAATAGGTAAAAAGGGTCAATAAATATATACAATTATTCACAAAAACTATACAATTATTCACTTTGATTGTTGTCTTTTATGCGTTACAGAAAAGATTTGCGTCACAGGCGTCGACCTTGGCTTCATTCTCGACTCCTCCGAAAGCATCACAGACGATGGATTCACCAGCGAGAAAAACGCGGTAAAGGCAATCAGTGATCAGTTCCTCATCACCCCTTCCAACACGCGTGCAGGCGTTGTCCTTTATAGTGACACCCCATATCTCAGTATCGGGTTTGGTAGATACCAGACCAACAGGGACTTCAACACCGCTGTCGGCCGACTGAGACACATGCAGAGCCACACAAGACTCGACAAAGCGCTGCGTTTTGCTGCTACTAATTTGTTCAATGCTCGACGAGCAGGCTTTCCTGCTATTGCTATTGTTATGAGCGACGGGCGCCAAACACCAGGGGCGGAGGCACTCTCTACCGCGGTACAACCCTTGCATGACCTTGGTGTTCGCGTTTTTGCCGTGGGGGTTGGACCCAGAGTGTCACAGGCGGATTTAAGACAATTGGTTCTAAACCCGAACGATATCTACAAAGTTGAGTCGTTTGATGCGCTCATCGCCGAGGCCAAGAAGGTCTCTGAACAGGCATGCCCCAATACGCGTAAGTACACTATGGGTATATGGCTAGTTTATTCTTAGAAGTCACAGATAAGCGTTTGTCCTGGCTGGCACTTCTTTTTGTAATTGTCCGCCGTGCGCTTTGCAAAGATCTATAACAAAGAAAATTTTCCACGAGACGAAAGGTAAAGATGACGACGACGCTGGCTGATAACAATTACTTGATGAGAGTCATTTATCCAAGGCAACATTACTATGCAGGAGCCCATCACTAGGAGTGAACAACCGCATAGCTGTGTTATTGAGCTTTATTACACACCGAGCTATTTTTAGTATGTTGTCAATCGTTCTTACGCCGTCGTGACGATGGCAACGAGAATGACAAAAGCAGAAAACCAACAATTGGTCACTAAATGCAGTTATTGTGACGTTTGGAATATCAAAGTTGCCTCAGGGTGAAGTGTCAAATGAATCACTTCGCAAGCAGCAATGTTGTATATTTTTTGGTAGGCAGAGCCGTTCTAAAAATAGATCTGTCTGTAATAGGGGTCTCTTCAAGGCAGTATAATATAGGAGTTGTTCACTCCTACTGATGAGCTCCTGACTCCTGACGAAGCAATGATCACTTTCTACAGAAAATGCACCGAAAGGAGGTTGTCTTACTAATCTTTTGTCTTACCATTGTTTTCCAGGTCCGACCAATGCACCTACTCGCCAAACTGCCAGACCTGCCACTAGACCAATCACAAGACCGACCCCTAGACCTACGGTGAGAACCACTACTACTCGCCCTGTACTGACTACCACCACCAGACCAACGCCCACGACCTTAGCCCCCTCCACTGCGACCCTACCCACGCGCGGACCAGACAAGTGCAGACACTTCCTGGACATTATTTTTGTCGTGGACTCATCAGGAAGCATGGATGCCCGGCAGTATCTCAAAATGAAGGAGTTTGTCAAGCGCTTGGCTGTGTTTCTGGACGTGGGAAAAGGAAGCAAAGCAGCTGTGATTATCTACAGTGATGACCCTATCCTGAGCATTACATTCGATCAGTACCCAGACCAGGCGAGTTTCCTCCAAGCTGTCGATAACTTGATCTACATTATGCAGCGAACACGCATCGATAAAGCCTTGCGCATGGCATCTGACGTGCTCAAAGATTCCCGTCCGGGGTTCCCCAAGGTCGTTATTGTGATGACCGATGGTCGACAAACAAGAGACCCTGATTATATCCCTCTGGACCAAGCAGCTAAACCGTTACACGATGAGCAAGCTCGAGTGCTGGTGATTGGCATTGGCCAGGGTATTAGTATAGCAGAGTTGATGTTAATGGTCCAGTACCCCGGTGAAGTGTTTAATGTCAAGTCTTTTGACAGCTTGGTGAACGCTGCAAGCAACGTTGCTGTTAAATCATGTGAAGGTAAGCCAGTCTTCAACTCTTGTGTCCTAAACCAAGTGCGATATGTTACGGAATCCCGTCGTTACGGAGAACGCAACAAACTTCATGTTATTACTGTGTCCTCTGAGTAAATGGTCGACTGTATTGCTAATCTGGCTTGTAGGATAGAGGGAAGGAAGAGGGGTCGGACGAACGGACGGACAGAAGATCGTCATATTCCAACTGGACGGCGATCCCCTCTTATCTAAATGGTCTGTCATCCACCATTTTGTCAGCCTAGCAAAATACCGAGTGAGAGAGAGCATCCATTTCCATCGACGGATTAGGGAATGTGGTGCATTATTTTCGATTGAATTCGGTAAATCAAGCATAAAACTTCTATATGGTTATTCCGAGATTTCTACACACATTTCTACTCCTCATATCGGCTGACTAGGCCTCTATAAGAGACTGTCCGCCTAAAATAATTCCCTTCATATTCTATCGGTGAAAAGGCATTGAAGAGTTGGCAAAACATTCTTCTTTGCATGGTTTTGGGCCCGAACTTTGTTCCGCCAGAAGCGCGGTTTGCAACTGCTCCAAAAACTGAAATTTTGAAAGATTTGAAGGCTTCGCAAAAGAAAGTAAGGGAGAATATTTTTCCAAAAAGAAATCCGAGTTTTAATTACTTACTCATCGATGCCTTTCAGCCGCTAGAATATGAAGGAAAATTATTTGACCCGACTTGGAACGGATCCTTCTTAAGGCCCGTTCACACGGCGCGATCTCAGTTGCGATTTGAGGTGCGATTTTTGCGGCGATCGTCGGCGTCATATCGCGCGGTGTGAACGGTCGGCGATTTGGCTCTGCGATATTTGTCAGTTTGTTGGCGATCTGAAGAAATCGCAGTGGAATTTGAACATGTTCAAAACACCTGCGACGTCGCGGCGACATCGCAAGTGAAATCGCCATAAGATCGCCGGCCGTTCACACTGCGCGATATGACATCGCCATGGGATCGCCACAGAAATCGCATCTCAGATCGCAGCTGAAATCGCGCCGTGTGAACGGCCCTTTAGGCGGACAGCCTCTTGAAGAGCCCGTGTCAGCCACTCCTTTGTTATTGTGGTCGTTCGATGTTTCGATAAGACGAATTACGTGTAGAAACATCTAAAAACAAAGTTCCAAATTTGATTTATCAAATTCAATCAAGAACATTGCACTATAGTTTCTAAATTAGCCGATGGAAATGGATGCTTTTTATGTTGCTTTGCTGTCAAAATGGCGGCTGACACAGGCTTTTTAAGATAAGGCTTTGTTTCCTTACCAGATCCCGTCCTCCCCACAAGCAAAGTCGGCCCATGCAGCGAGTCCTTCGACCTCGGCTTCATCTTGGACTCGTCTGGTAGCATGCTGATACCAAATCACAACAAAGAGAAGGAATTCATCAAGAGCGTGGCGGCGAATTTCCTGATTGGACCGCGTCGAGTGATGCTTGGCTTGATAGGGTTTAGTGATACCGCCTCCATCCTCGTCAGGTTTGCGTCTCCCTCCAGTGTATCGTTTAGCGCATTCGAAGAGGCTGTCGATAAAGCGCCGTACATGATGGGCAGGACAAGACTGGACAGGTACGGCGTCGTTTCTGTTTCTTGAGTTTGGTGAAAATCAATCGAACGTACAGCAATCAAACTCAGTCGAACTCCAGCCGGCCGATTAACGTTTGATTGGACCTGCAATAGATCTCTTTACCTTGGGCGTAATGTTGTCCCATTTTAGATCACGTGAAATTTGAATATTCTTTCTTTATATGGGTTGCTTCCATATTCATATATCGTTCGGTGCGTAGCATAAAAACAAAGAAAGAATACTCATGGGAATGCCACGTGATCAGAAATGGGACAACATTACGCCCAAGGTAAATAGGTCTATGCCTCCTTGACATGTATAGCTACGGCTAATCTAGGACATATGTAACGGGCAACATTTTAGCCGGACACATGTTTCCTTCTTGTTTCCTTCTTGTTCCGTGATACCCCTGTGATACAATCGAACAATATCGAACTCTTCAGCAATCGGAAGAACAAACTATTGGATCTAGATCGCACTAATCATTCGTTCCGAGTATTAATTTGAGTTCGGCAATCGAACTCGCCCAAACGTTCTCATTCGATTGATTGCCGAATCAAACAAATTGAACGATTGAAGTTCCATTGTGTTCGATTGACTTACAACAGGAGTTATAGATATTAAAGTATTTATTTACATGTAATTTTTTATCTGTTTGGTTATATTTTGTTAAAAAGACAAAGATGAACCGTCCTGCTTTGTATGTTAATACGTCCACTGTTCCACATGTCATAAAACGTAGAAAATGACTTCTATACGCGTGCGCATGCGCGTGTGGTATGTGTATGCGGGACATCGCCAATCTCGTACCCAGAGCCCGTCATCTTTTGGCCAGCGGCAAAGATTCAGGGCTCTGGGGGAATCGATTTTTTTAAAACCCAGATTCTAGGTTTCCGGTTTGATTGTTGTATGAAAGTTCGTTACGTTTTTGACCTACCACGCATGCTCACAAATCGGATTCCCTCAGGGCCCTGAATCTTGCCGCTGGCCAAAAGATGACGGGCTCTGGGTACGAGGTTGGGACGGTCATGGCTAAAAGGGATGACTCAGAAGGACCTGATTAATAATTCATAGGCTTCACGGTAGAACGAAGCTACATATGCCATGTTATGCAATGTAGCTTCGTTCTATTGTTTGTCCTATGAATTATTATTCAGGTCCTTCTGAGTTATCCCTTTTAGCCATGACCGGTTGGGACATCGCAAACGAATGATATGAAATAAAAGTCCTTCCTGTCACGTTTCGTCGGACCACAGTTATTGTGACCGTAATTAAATTGCTCCGAAATTGTATGTAAAGTAAAATTGACTCGTTGCTTGCAAGTGATGAGTATGAGGTTTTGCAGATGGTTTGACCTCAGATGGCGTGCGTTGCTTGGCAATTACAAGGACCAACCAATAAGGCATTACATCCATATACTCTACCGCATACGCCCCTATACATGCTCTACCTGGAGCTCTTGAACATTATTTTACAGGCCCGTAGCCAGGGATTTTAGTGGGGGGTGCTAATCTAGAAAAAGCGGACCAACCTGGTATGAATTTATTTTTTACTGAGAAACCACTAGTCAAAATTCGATAGAACAAGCAACTATACGAAACTAGCTGTATGCCAAAGTGTCCGCAGTCTTCTGTTTGGCCCTTTTAATCACTAAAACAGTGCTTGCAGTCAATTCCAAACCTCCGGAACCCCTCGCCCCCCCCCCCCCCCCCCCCCTGGCTACGGGCCTGTTTTATATAAGGTATTCAGACTTCAACTTTCCTTTTATACCTCTAACTTGTGATTGCTTGCAATTAGGGCCCTTGAGCAAGCTACTCAACTCTTCCGAGGGGGTCGTCCAGACGTACCCAAGGTCCTTGTCCTGCTGAGCGATGGACGACAGTCTAAAGATCCCGGCTACACGCCACTTGACCAAGCTGTCAGGCCGCTACTCGGCCAGAATGTGCACGTACGAGTTGTAGGTATCGGGACCGAGCTAGATGAGCAGGAACTACAGACGCTAGCAAGCAACAGAAGTGAGGATATTTATCGCGTGGGATCGTTTGACGACTTACGGAAACTGCACAAATCGCTCTCGGAGTCTATATGTCGTACAGTGGGTAAGGGCAGTCACATCAGCATATTTTTATAGTAATGGACCATTACAGCTATCAGCGCGCGCACTCGTTAGTTTAGACATGCCTCCTTGACATGTAAAGCTACGGCTAATCTAGTGTACATGCTTTCTTCTTGTTTCCTTCTTGTTCCTTGTTTTTGTATCTGGAAATAGTCGAAGCCACATTGTCGCGCCGCGTCATTTTTGCGCCGAGCAGTCGGCTTTTAGGTTAGTTTTAGACGTCGAACTTAATTCTTGTCGCACTAAATGTCAATTTCCCATTGTTTAGCTTGTTAGAGCTATTGTCTCAAGCTCATTTGCATTAGGAACGGCCACTATCTGCCGTTCCAACGCCGCGCTACTGCCGTGCAAAATTACAATTTTGAATCCTTCCAGCGCTCATAAAATCAGGACTGGGAACTTCTCCATTCACCAGACAGGCTATAAAAACCTCATAAAATCACTCGTATCGAAATTACTTGTTTTTACTGGCTAATAAACCTAATCTATTTAGCGCGACAGAATTACGTTCGACGTCTAAAACTGGCCTTATTCGGACAAAATACCCTCACCCTGTTCTCTGGCTTCGTCGAAACACAGATTTTTCGGGGTTATTTCCTATGTTCCCCAGTTTGGGTGTTGAGTCCTCTTGATTATAGTTTCTTATAATACGTTTTATCATTATTTTTCAGAAAGATTCAGCGAAGCGAAGAGCAATAATTAACAAGACGGAATAACAGCATTACCGATCTAAACAGCATTTTCGCCGCCGTTCTCCGATAAGTGATTATAGGAGAACTTTTTCAAACATGGCGGACGTTTAGTTTGAACTTGTAACTTCATAGAGCAGATTTCAGATGCCCGTCGAAAGTAAATCAGACTTGCTTTTCTACACGTTCCTCGATTGGTTGTGATCTTCTGTCTTTGTTAATTCAGCCAATCATAATGCAAAGAAAAAACAACCACACGTGTTTTCTTGGATCACGACTAAACACATGTCGTACTTACTTCGTCCCTCATCCGTTTATAATTGGCTAAGGGTATCTACTAGGCCGTCATCTGAAATCCGCTCTGATACACGTCATTAGGAAATTATATATTTTTTCTTCCATTGCAACTATATATTTCTTTGAGAGATTCCTTTTTAAAGTTCGCATGTGGCTATAAAACCATGGAGGCGGGGAGATGTACGAAGAAGTGACACTTCAAATAAACAAAAGAAAGAAATAAAGTCCCTGAGAGTATCGTATCGCTCGTTTCACACGCAAGGCAAGCGGCTGGGTAAGGCGTGGGATCACTCTCGTACCCAGAGCTCCTCGTCTTGTCACCTCCCGGGGGAGGCTCCATTCTCGTACCCAGAGCTCCCCGGCTCGTCTGCTCGCGAGGGAGGGAGGCTCTGGGGACGTCCAGTTGAGGGCCTTCGCTGATTGGCTGAGTTTGAACGTTGGGGCATGCGCAGAAAGTTGTTACTCTAAACGGCTCTGTATCAAAACCCGCGCATGCGTCAAGGGCTACCCAGCGAGGTTACGAGCCGGGGAGGTCTGGGTTCGAGAATGGGGAGGCTCTGGCAGTAACAGTCACTGACGCATGTGCGTATCAGAAAATGTCCTTTTACTGCCTCAAAATCACGTGCATAGCGTGGAAGTCTATAAAGGCATAAGTTTACGACTAACAAACGAATGGTGGCGTTATTTAGCCAGATACGATTAGAGCTGGATTGATGTACGCATGCGCACCGTTTTAGCCAATCAGCGAAGGCTTCTCAAATGGCTGTCACCAGAGCCCCAAGCCGGAGAGCTCTGGGTACGAGTAAAGCTAGGGGTTCGTTTCCATTTAACGATTTGAGCGGCGACGGGGTATTGTGTGAGTAGCGTGGATGATAAA
Organism: Scolanthus callimorphus; assembly: GCA_033964015.1. Taxonomy (NCBI): domain Eukaryota; kingdom Metazoa; phylum Cnidaria; class Anthozoa; order Actiniaria; family Edwardsiidae; genus Scolanthus; species Scolanthus callimorphus. The sequence continues at coordinate 2,284,418 of CM066914.1, forward strand.
GGCAATAGAAAGCTCAGGGGCGTGCCAGGATTTGAGAAGGGGGGGGGGGGTCACATCTGTACAAATGTATGGTGCGCTACTGCCCTTTTCCAGCTTACCGATATTTTTTTTAATGTTTACTGTATTTTTCTTCTAAAAGGGGGTCACAGCACCCCAGGACCCCCTCCCCAGGGATACGCCCCTGAATCACTCGAAACATTCGCCCGCAAAACGAGTTACAATGCAACCAAAGATGATCGGTAGAATTTTATTTTCAGTCGCAAACTTAGCGTCCGAAATTAAAGCCATCCGAAGTTTGAACTTGTTGACTAGTGTGAAAATTTCGCGTACGTTGCGAATAATTCGTTCTTCCCGAGTACCATTTGACTATTGTTGTGCCTTAGTTGCTGTTTCAAACATTGTGTTGTAGAAAGAAGAAGCTTGCCTGCGCGTGTTGTGCATTTTAAGGGGGCATTCGCGTGTCGTATGTCAGATATATAGCCATGTAATGTTCATAATACTCGTTTCGAATTTTGCCAGATTGACTTTCATAAAAAAATAAAAAAAGATTGACTTTCATTCCACACCTTCCGACACGATTACCGTTTCGCTTGTGAGTGAAATGTGGTACTGGAATGATTCTCTGGAAGTTAGTTATCGTAAAACACAGCTAGCCCGGTAGAAGTTCGTGCCGCAGGTAAGAGGAGTCTGGTACCGAGTTATTCACGCGGCGCGAAATTTGCGTCTTCCTTTCAAGATGTCGGCGAGATTCCTTCAATTCACTTGGGGATTTTCGCTCTAGTTTTCTTTCTACGTCGTTTCTTTGGTGATTTATCCGCCCAGAAAGGTAAAAGGTAGGTTTTAATTTCTTTTCTAGGGGCATTTGCAGCTATAACTTTTCTTTTATAGAATGTTTACTTCCCTGTAGTTTTACCTCTGCTCTCTACATGTGAAGTCGAACACAAAGAACATTAATAAGTGGACTCTGGACATCCGTACCTTTTTTCATCAGAAATGTTATCATTCAGATATTTAACAATTATTGGATGACTTGAGGTTGAGAATGATAGGAAGATTTGTGAAGGCCGAGGTTTGTGTTACTTATCTTCCGAAGCGAGAGTGTTAGCGGTGCATGCTCACTGCTCCTCTGTGCTAAAAATATGTGAATTAGCTACTAAAAATATTCGACGTAATAGCTGAAAATGACTTTCGAGGTATTAGTGAACAATGGACTTTTGCTTATTTATTTTTATATTTATTTTGTTGATGTGGTTTTTGCAATTTTACATAGTGTTTTACAGGGCCCTAGGCCTTACTGGGGCCGGGGGGCCAGTGCCCCCCCCCCCCAGTTTTTCCCCAAACAACCCTTAAAACTCCCGATTTTGAACGTTGCATATCAAAGTTCTCCCAAAAGTGCAGTAATTTCACATGCTGGGCTCTAAATTTTTGGGGCGCTTTGCGTGCAAAAGAGTTTAAACTTTCTTTAAAAACTGCCTTGAGATTTTTTATATGTCATGCCCCCCCAGTTTTTGGAGGTTCCTACGGCCCTGTTTTATACAGAGTTTTATATACAGTAAGCATTCACAGAGATGCAAATGTGTCCATAATTGGTTGGGATTATAAAAATCTGTGTGATGAGCTCCAGTCCATGATATACAGCCCATGATAGGAGCTAAATAGGTCATGGGTTTATTGTGATTTTATAAAACTTTGCATGGGGGCATGCTAGCCAATTGCCAGGTTGAAAGTGCCACACCAAATTCAGCACACAAGTAGAAGACATCATGATCTTTAGCACTATGCCATTTGTTTTGCCAGAGGTTGAAAGAAAAATTGTGTATTTTCATGCCAAAGTTTGTAGTAATGAGCTCTCTGTGTTCCGATATTCATACTGCAGTACTCCCATAGGACACAGCGTGGGTGACATGTGATCTCAGCACAGGGAGCCCGAACTGCAGATCTTAATTGCATTTTTCCCTATTTTTTAGGGCAGCTCTCCAAAAAATAAGCCATACTGTAATATATCTTACTTCTTCGGTTCTAGTCATCACATTTTCATATATGCAATTAAAAAACCTATCAATCAATTTTGCTCGATTTCTGTTGGATTGAAGTTCACAACATTTGCAAAGCTCAATCCAAATGCCTGCTCAATTGAAGTTTTTTAAGATGCCCAAAAAAATTCAAAAGTTTTCTGTTGGTTAGCTCACGGTTAGACTTGATTGTCTTTCATGAAAATTTGGATCATTCAACATTTTCTGCATGCTGGAATATGATGACTAGAACTGGAGAAGTAAGATATATTAGCGGAGCTCCTTAGCGGCCGAAGGCCGCAGAGCAGAGCACCATAGGTATCGCAGGAAGAATACAATAGCTCAAAGTAGAACTCAGGTATATGATCAAGTTCATTTTTCATGGTTTAGCGGTTTTGCCATACTGGTATCGCGGGCGCGTCCGTGCGTGCGTGCCTGCCCCACCACAGGTAAACCAAGACCCTTCTCCGTTTATTAATTATATCTCAGGAGGGAATGAAGCTCAGATAACCAAACTTGGGTGAAGTTGTCTTAGTGACAAGTGGGGTGCAACTGCATGGTCACGTGGTATGATGTCATCATAGGAGAAAAACAATGTATCTCGGGAAGGGATGAACCTCAGACAACCAAACTTGGGTGAAGTTGTCTTAGTGGCAAGGGGGGTGCAACTGCATGGTCACGTGGTATTACGTCATCAATGACGTCATCATAAGAGAAAAACAATATATCTCGGGAAGGGATGAACCTCAGACAACCAAACTTGGATGAAGCTGTCTTAGTGACAAGGGGGGGGGCTACTGCATGGTCACGTGGTATGATGTCATCAATGACGTCATCATAGGAGAAAAACTATATATCTCAGGAAGGGATGAAGCTTAGACAACCAAACTTGGGTGAAGTTGTCTTAATGGCAAGGGGGGTGCAACTGCATGGTCACGTGGTATTACGTCATCAATGACGTCATCATAAGATAAAAGCAATATATCTCGGGAAGGGATGAACCTAAGACAACCAAACTCAGTGTGAAGTTGTCTCAGTGATAAGTGGGTGCAACTGCCTGATCACGTGGTATGACGTCATCGATGACGTCATCATATGAGACAAACAAATATATCTCGGGAAGGAATGAACCCCAGACAACCAAACTTTGGTGAAGTTGTCTTAGTGGCAAGGGGGTGCAACTGCCTGGTCACGTGGTATGATGTCATCGATGACGTCATCAAAGGGGAAAAACAACATATCTCGGGAAGGGATGAACCTCAGACAACCAAACTTGGGTGAAGTTGTCTAAGTGGCAAGGAGGTGCAACTGCCTGGCCACGTGGTATGACATCATCGATGACGTCATAAAACGAGAAAAAGTTGATATCTTTGGATGGGATGAGCCTCAGACAACCAAACTTGGGTGAAATTATCTAAGTGGCAAGGAGAGTGCAAGTGCTTAGTCATGTGGTATGACGGTGGCAGGCTATCTATGTACAATGGCATTAACACATGTCTCATTAACACAGAAAAATATGTAACCGGGAGCTCCGCTTTTAGCCAGTGGCTAAATCTATATATTACAGATATTACAGATATATACTGTACCACAGCAGGTTATTGGACTTGAATCTAACTGGCAGCCATTTTTTATACAAGAACAATTTTTCAGGCTGTATGTGTTCTTTTGTATAAGGTACCTTTTAGGCCAAATTCCAGCCTGAGTGTTCTTAATCCACTTGTTCTTTTATGCAGGTTTTTACTGTATCAGAACATAGAGAGCTCATTAACTACAAACTTTGGTGTGAAAATGCGCTATTTTCCTTTCAACCTCTGGCAAAACAAATGGTTTCGAATTTGGTGGAATTTCAGGCAAGTGTAAATTAGGTGCTAGTGGCACTTTAAAGGTGGTTGGTTAAAAGCTAGCAAAGAAAGAGCAGATTTTGTATGACTGAAAAGTGCTGTGACATGGTGTGGTACTGTCGTGGTGGCGGTATGGAATTCTGGCCTGCTGTAGATACTGAATGAAATCGCGTAGTCACAGTATGGTTACGGCCGCAGCGCGGCACATTTCTTTCAGATCACTTTTCCCAGTCATACGAAATCTGGTCTATATGTAGCTTTATATTCTGGTTGACAAAAGCTTTCCAACCAGGGGCGTAGCTAGGGGGTCCTGAGGCGTGTGTGACCCTCCTTTTTTGAAGAAAAATACAGTAAATTAAGAACAAAATTGGTAAGCTGGAAAAGGGCACCACACATCTGTACAGATGTGACCCCCTCTCCCCCCACTCTTTCTCAAATCCTGGCTATGCCCTGCCAACCAAGGTAAAATTCCATGCAAACATCATACTTTTCTCATTACTTTATCTTTGCTGGTGGTCAGATTTTAACTAGCTAGTCCTTACAAAAATTGAATCTAAGTGTTGCTTGTACATTCATGTGACGTTGCGCCAACCTACTGCTTGGAACCATTATATATTTGGAAATTTGGACACTTGAGTCTGGTTTGGACACTTGGACACTTGGGTCTGGTTCAGATTGAAGTAAAGTGCAATAGATGAATTTATTTTTATCTTGTCCTTTAAAAATCATCCATCACCAGAAGTTTTCAGATGGACTGATTCTATTGATTATTATACATTGTACTCACTATCTCGATTCTGATTGGCTAAGAATGCGCACTTTACTTTGGGAATCATGCAATTTGTGGGTGCACAATGCATCATGTTCCCAGAGCACTTGATTTCCTTCCCCGAAAAAAAGTGTGTTAAAGAGATTGCTTGAGAGAAAAATAAACTTTGTTCATCATGAAAATATTTTCAATCAATGTACAATAAAATTTGGTTTTTGTGATATCCAAAATAAACAATGCTGAGACAGTGGAAAGAAAAAATGGATAAGATCTTATTAAACTTAGGGACTTATTAAACTTAGGGAGAGGTGATACTTTGATCAGCACAACAATAAATGTGATTTATCATCTTTTTGCAGAGCAGGTAAGGTCCTTTTTAAAGTGTAGCATTTTAAAATAATTTGATTCCTGGCATGGACAAAATAGCACATCTTATTTGCCCAAGTGTTGCACCCTCTTACCTCTGGGTGCCTTAGCTTTGCATAATGAAGGTCCTTATAAAATGTGTAGGTTTTAAAATGACTAAAAAGTAGTGCTTTAAAACAAGTTTTTTTGGTAAGCTCCCACATGGATAAATTAAACGGCAATCTGTAGTATATATACTACAAGGTACAATGGTACAAAGAGATGACCTTGAGTTTTAGTCCTGCAGATCTCACAGTTTGAGGATGCAATACCGGCTAGCGGGCATCCCGAGGGATTGTATGGATGACTTAAGCATAAATAATGCTAATATCATGCTAAGGAAGGAATGAGTGAGTGACATTGACCCCTCCCCCCTATAATTATTTGCGAGCTCACAAGGAAGGGACAGATCAAGGAGGGGACCCTCCACACTAATGTTCAACAACATTATAATTGCCACGGAAGCTTGACAGGCCGGACTCGTGGAGAAATGCCCTATCAGAGAGCAGCGATCTACGTGTTATAATTTGCCCTAATTTGAATTTAGTGCTCCAGCACCTCTTTTGCCTGGATGGCAAAGTTGCAGCTCCCTCAGAGGCACTGGATCATTGAACCTGCAAAAACAACCTGCAAGATAGGACAGAGTTATTTTGAAGGAGAAGGCAATAATTTGATTATGCCCGTGTGATATGATCACGTCATCATAATCTTTCATATTAACGGGTTGGCCAATAACAAAGCTTTGATTAATAAGTGTGAAACGCACCCGTGTTGGTGTATATCAGGAAGAAGCACAGTCTGACCTTTACTTTGTTAATCATGTTATTAAATCGTCAGTTCTTGGCAACGAATAACGGGTTTATTACACGCCCTTCTCCGTTTTCCATTTCCCGACAAGAAACAATTAATCCAAATCCAATCCCCTACATTATGATCATAATCCACAAGGTCTCGCTCATCAGTTAGAGTAGGAAATACGACTGCAAAAGGGTATCATGTTCTTGCGACACGACCTTGTATAAGTCACGCTTACACGCCGTCTGGGGTCCGTATGGCGATACGAGAGTAGGAAGCTTCTAAATCATGAAGATTCTCTCTCTCCTGTCCTCGCTTATCTTTGTTGTCCTCAGTGGGGATGGAGGACATACTCAACGTAAGTCCCATGCGTTTCTCTTTCTCGAGTTGTTATGTTGAAGATTTTTTAAGGGGTCATTCCAGCTAGACGTTTATCAAACATTGTAAAAAAATCATTTTGCGATGCGTTTCGGTAACTTAGATCTTGGTTAAATTACTTTACGCCTAACGCTTTAAAGGCACAGTGAGGTTTGTTAGTGTCTGATTACATCAATCAGACTTTGTTTATTTAAGACACTTAACTCAATGAAAATAGTCTTAACAGACGTATATTATAAAACGTATATTTATTTACTATGCATGTTCTACTACCTAGGGAACTATTGTAGGTAGTAAGTAACTCTGTTGTGATATCGCGCTCGGTCTCGCGTGCGCTTTAGTAACATTCAAGATTTTACTATTTAGTGCCTTATCTTTTGGTCTATCGGGTATTATTTTATTGCCAACTATTTAAGTGATATTTAGGGTAATGATCGGTAATAAGATCTCTAATTACAAGTGTCCTTAATAATAAACATACTCACTTGGGCTCTCAATTTTGAGAAGAGGAACTCGAATAACGTAGATGGCGCTAGTGCAAAACTTGATTATGAAAGAGTAAGTCTCATAATTGTCGAATAACGTTATTGTCGCCTTAAATTTTGGTTATTCGCATTTCTGCTCGCTCGCATTCGTTCCAGGCCATACAGATAATATTGAATGAGCCCTTTGACATTAAACCATTCATATCATGTTTATTTTTTCTTCTCACGTGCCTTGTCACTACACACACATGTATTTCATAGTAAGGAGTTACTTAATAGAGTCCTGCGAAGTTGGCCAAGCATTACTATTAACGTATGTTCAAGATGTTTTAGAGGATATCGGATAAAGTTTGCGTGCCAGATCACGCAAAATCTTGCCTGTTTTCTACACCTCTGTGATTTCCTAAGATCATCGCAGCAGAAAAAAAACACCCCTAATCAGGTCCTGAACTTCCCTTAGATTGGCGTATTATACTTGTTAAAAGTGCTCACAGTTATGGGCAATTACTTCGCTGTAGTGGCCCATTCACACGTTGCACATTTAGCTGCAATTTCTGCAACAATCGGGGACCACATCGCACCGTGTGAACGGGCGACGATTTGGCATCGCGATAATTGTTGGCGATGTGAAGAAAACTGCATCCGCATCGCAGTGAAACATGAAGATGGCGAAAACGCCTGCGACGTCTTTCGTGAAATCGCCACAACATCGCCTGCAGTTCACACGGTACGATGTGGCTTCGCCGCGATGGTCCTAAATTTCAGCGTGTAAACGGTTCAAGGTTGAATTGCAACCATAATTTATAGCAGACAGCCTTCAATTATCGAAGGGTTACGTTTTCGTATAATTGTTTTCAGCCATCAAGCGCTTAAGTATGTATGGTAAGTAGTATATAGTGCATTTAATGATGTTGATTTTTACGTAGCCCGCGTTTTGGGATCAGAGAAAAGCTTTAAAGGAATTTTCGATTATTTGGCGATATATTAGAATTCAACCTTGAATACGAGGCTAAGGGGAATAATACAAAAGAGATAATTTATTCATTGAGCAATGCCAGTGGGATTTCTTTTGTATTATTGCCCTAATCAGAATTTTTTACATATTGAAAGTGGTCGTTTTGCTCCGTCCCATTTCTGCCCATTAGGTCCTCAGAACTCTCTTACGATGAGGGGATGACCCTTTTGTATTGACATTAGTGATAACGCATTCTCTCCGTGCAGGTATCCGTCCAGGACGATGTCCTTCAGCCGAGAGACGCGCCAATTGTCCAGTGTACTTCTGGGACCAGTGCACGTGCGATCAAGATTGCCAGCGAAGTTTAAAGTGTTGCTTTACCGGCTGTGGCTTCACCTGTGTCGTCCCAGGTATCATACAACCTTGTACATATTTGCCGGCCAAAACGTCTAAGACAGAATCGACAGATTTGAAAAAGCCTGAAATATTTCAAGGAAATCACCTGTATCGAATGATCTCATCTTGCGTAGATGAAGGCTTGTTCACACTTGGACCCAAGCACAAGACATCAATCTATATGCATTGCAGTAAGCAGTTCACACAAAAAAAAAACGCACAAAAGTGAAGGAAGTAGAGAAGAACGACAAAACGCCCCGTTCTCCTTGTTGCGGCGTCTGTTTTAACTATGTAAACGACCCTTTATCCTGGAGCATGAGTCTCTTTTAGTGAAATCTTTGTGCTTGTATTTTCTCATCTTGTGATTTGCTTATACTGTCTACCAATGATCCTGTAAATAGTTAAAAAGTTATCTCTTATGCCTTGTTCGAAAAATAGTATAGCGCCCTGAGTAAATTAAATTAATTTTTATTAATATTATTATGTACAAGACAAGGATGTGAGCATAACGACAAAGGCGGATGTCGTCTTCATCATGGACTCCTCAGGCAGCATTGGTGTCGACGACTACAACAAGGAGAAAACCTTTGTCAAAGAACTGGCCAATATTTTCAATATCTCCCCTGGCCAAGCGCGAGCTAGCGTCATTATCTACTCCGACAATCCCAGGTTAATATTCGGATTCGACGATAGGCTGAACAACAGGAATGTGAGTGATGCCATAGAGAGTTTGGAATACCTGACGGGGAGGACAAGAATAGATAAGGCGTTGGCTGTCGCGGAGAAGGTTTTCACTGACGCGCGACCGACGGTGCCCCGAATTGCTTTTATCCTAACAGACGGGAAACAAACCGAATCATATGACTACAAACCCCTAGACGTGGCTGTCAGGCCCCTGAAGGATCTGGGCGTTAAGATGTATGCTATTGGCATCGGCGGACATGTTGATGTTCGCGAACTGAATTTATTAACGGAGAAACCTGAAGACGTTTTTACTGTGGATTCTTTTGATGACTTATTGAAACGACTAAGGGATATTATTCTACATGCTGATCAGCCAGGTGAGGATCTCGCTTTATCGCTGTCTTTAGTACTTATCGGTATTAAATTTTAAAAAGAAAAGCAAGAATAGATATCATACTCATCGGCGTCGCTATAGAAAGCTAAATGGGCTGTTCCATAAAAAAATTGTAACCCCCCTATCGAGGAACTCCAAATTTTCATAAAAAAGCTCTACCCCTGTGGAAACTCCAGACTTCTGTACAACCCCTGTGGAAATTTGAAGCAACCCCTGTGGAAATTCCTCATTCACTTGTGTGCCTGTGGAAATTCCACAGTTGCAAATGAATACCCTGTGGAAATTCCAGGGTAAAATGAATGACCCTGTGGAAATTCCAGGGTCAAAATCACGGACCCCGTGAAAATTCCAGGGTCAAAATCAACAAACCCTGTGGAAATTCCATGGCCAAACACAGCGACCCTGTGGAATTTCCAGGTTCCTCGATAGGGGGGAACAAATGTTTTTTTGGAACAGACCAATGCAATCTCTCTCTCTCTCTCTCGTTTTTGATTGGCTAGATTCTAGGACATCCATGGTCATACTAACATCCGATACTTCAGATTTTAAAATAGTGGAAAAAGTATTAGCCAATCAGAAACGGTAACTGCTTGTTTGCTTCCAGCGCCTCCTGCACAGATAATCCTCTGGAAACGAGAGTGCTGATGTTCCCGCCTAAATTGCCATCACTTATGCGTGCGCGTATGGCACAACAACCCAGAAACATAAATATAATATGGATAACATTTAAAAGGTTAATCCGCTAATATCAGGAATGCGCTAACCTAAAAGTACCTACCCTGATATTCAAATGTGGGTAAGGAAGGTGTACAAAATAACAGTAAGCTGATTTTGTTTAACGTCTATTTTTTTCCCGTTGTTCCAGACTCAGCCACGCCCGTGAACCTGATCGCCGACCTCCTTTTTCTGCTTGACTCCTCCTGGAGTGTGTCTCAAGATGTGTTCAAGAAGGAGAAGGACCTAGTCGTCCGCCTGGCAGAGGCCTTTCACGTGGACCCCAAGTACACTCAGGCCGGAGCCGTCACCTACTCAGACACCGCCTCGCTCCGCATTCCTCTCAATAAGCACTCGAGTATTGGGACCTTCCGTGCTGATGTTAATCTGTTGCCTTATCAAGGGGGAAGGAAGAACATAGAATCAGCCTTTCAGGTGGCGCTCAACCAGCTTGAAGCTGGGAGATCGGTAGGTTGAGGAAACCACTTTTAGGGCGAAGCTCTTTTCTTTAACGGATCATACCTTCCTCAGTCCCCATTTGTTGGCCAGTACAATAACCAAGAAAAGATATCTTTTCACGTGCATTCAGGGTTTTCACTCTCAGGAAGGCACTATAAATAGTGTGCTTAAAGCGCTGGTTCGAAGAGAGTAAAAAAAAAAATAATTAAGAATCCCTGTTTTATTTTCCTTGCTTTTGGCTTATGTCTAGTGTAAACCACTAAAAAAATGAAAGGATTTCCTGTGCGCGCGTGCTTGGGATCGTGTGCCCTTGGCCCCATGTTTTCCGCTTTTGCTGTGTTCACGTGTGTACCAGGCTCGAAGCTATTCAATGGAAGATAAACAATTGTCCCTCATTTGCTGTACGCGCAGTCAATCGAACCTTTTGAGCCAATCACATCGTGGCCCTGTGTCAGTTGTCTATCTTCCGTCGCAATGTTTGCCTGGTTTTCGTCGTGACGCAAGTCAGGTGACTGCACTTGGTGAAACAGTGCAAGGAACTGACTGGCGAAGATAGTTTGACTGACGTAGGCAAAGGAAATAATAGAGAAAATGCAATGGCCTGCTTATCCTGATCCCCTCATCGGAGGAATTGAAGAAATTAACGGACTGTCATATATGTAGCAAATTGCTGTCTCGAAGAAAAGCAGACTTGCTGCTTTGAACGCAAGTAGTCGCGTTGCCCGAAACAACTGTAAAATCACGACAATCGCAGCTTCCTTTCAATGTCAATGGCTATTTCTTTTATTAATCCCTCACATTCGTACTTTTCTCCTAGGTTCCCAAGATTGCTATCATACTAACCAAAGGGAACGACCTTGGCAACCCAGACTCTTACACCATGGAGAACATTAGGCGCGCGCTGAGAGATCGTGACATCCACGTGTTTGTTATTGCTGTTGGCGAAGATCTCAATATCAATACCCTCAGGAGGATGGTTACTGGTCCTAAGAACCTTATTGCTGAGCGATCATTCGCCAAGCTTAGCCATTACGCGCCTTCTATTGCGAGGTTTATATCCAAGCATATAGGTATGCTCATGCATTAATTTTATTTGTTAGTTCATTATTTGGAAAGGCTCTGTGGCATCGTCCTACTATACGTGGGTACTTATTAGTATGTAGTGTATTGCATACATCACGATCTCCACCAGGGCATTGTAGTTCTCTGTTTCGGCTTGTATAGCATGGGAAATGAGGGGTGAGGAAGGGAGTCAGTTTTATTGTCCGTTTATGGACGGTTCTGTTCTAAAATCATGGGTGCTTTCTATTGGGCGAACACGCCAATTCACGGAATTCTCTCATTTTCGAAAATTCAGGACAACCTCGCGAGCTGCAATGTGGTTCCCCGGGATCTGGAGTGCTCCATTTCGGAAATTCTCCCAAATGGTACGCACCACGTTTCGGTATGTTCGAAACAGTCGCGTTAATTTAATCATTCCCTATCAATTTTAGCATTTCCAAGCACCCGACCCAGAAAACTGTCGTTGAGCACGAGAAAAACCCGAATTGACCCGGTCCATTTGACCAGAGAAATTTCCTAAACCTCGAACCAGTTTTTTGGTCGAATGGAAAGCACCCCATGTCCAGGTCCCAATATTGTTTAGTCAATGCCGTCAGAAAACGCATTGTCTTTACTGTTCTTCATATCAGATATCTCAACACCGTTGGACCCTTCTGTGGATGTCCTGTTCATGATTGATGCATCGAAGTCTGTCGGGAAAGAAAATTACAAGCGAGAAAAGGAATTTGTCTCCGCGCTTTCAAAGTCCTTCAAACCCTCACCCAGAGGACCACGAATTGGCTTGGTCGTATTTGATAACTCCGCTTATACCATAGCAAATATCGGCGAATATTCTACTCCCGAAGAGCTAGACAGATCTCTAGTCAATACCCCATACCTCGATGGTGCGCGACATACGGATCGGGCCTTGGAGCGCGCTGGAAGCATGTTTGCTGAAGCAGACCGCGGAGGGCCTAAAGTAGGCATACTCCTTCTAACTGGTCCACGAAAAGTAACTCCAAAGTCCCTCACACTTCCTGCCGCTATGAAGCGTATTCTAGACTTGGGTGGCAAGGTTTTTACTTTGAGTATAGGACCAGCCGTCGACGATGCGGAGGCCCGGAGTATAAGCTCTCCTGATTCTATTATTAAAATCCCCGACTACAAAGATCTACAGCCCAGAGTACAAGAGATTGGATTGCAAATCAGCAGGAAATATGGTAAGTTTTAGATGATTCAGGGTGTCAAATTTTGTAAATACAAAAACGTATGGGTGTTATTTCCTTCCATTGGTAGGAATATTATGCGAACGCCTTGAAAGCAAGAGCCACCCAACCCTGCAAAACGATTTCCTTGAACATGGAAGCTCGTTATTACGGGCGTCTAACCCAAGTGTCCGCTATTATGGACATGAGCAATCATACTGATCACACAGTCACCAAAGGATAAATCCACACTTGAAATAATTTGGAGTAGTACCCGTCGTTGCTGTAGCTAACGTGTTGTTTTGTATTTGGAATGTTCATATAAATATCTATCTGTCAATTTACATATTAACGACAAAAACGCACTCATTTTCTGTGATTCCAGGCAAGAAAGCTCAGCTTTCTCAGAAAAACAACATAGACGTCATTTTCATGATGGATGCCTCAGCTAAAGTCGGCCCCACGAATTTCATCGCAGAGAAGACGTTTGTTAAATCGCTAGCGGATGCGTTTGATGTCGCATCAGATGATTTGAGAGCAGGTCTTATAACTTATAGCACCGACGCAGTCGTGACCTCGAGACTTAGAGAATACCAAAACATGGAAGCATTCGAGAGGGTGGTCGACAACGCAAGATATCTTGGTAGTGCGCGACGTATGGACAAGGCGGTACGCGCCGCGAGCCAGGATTTCACGGAAGCGCGAGTGAACGCTCGTAAAATGGCGATCATTTTGACCGCAGGGGCACAAAGCGCTTCAGACGCCGCGGGAGTAAAAAATGCAGTTAATGATCTACGTTCTACCGGCGCCAGGATTTATGTTGTTGCTATTGGCAAACGAGTCAGCTCAGGTGTTTTGCAGCCTTTTGTGGAGTCTCCTCGAGATGTCGTTGCAGTTCCAGCATTCTCAAGCCTATCGCAGTTTGTTCATCCAACAGCTAACCTGCTACTAGGCCTTTCGGGTAAGAGCTGTATATTTTTAAATAGCGAATACTTTGGATTGTGAGACGTTACATAGATACACATCTTCAAGAATTCTTCAATCCTAATAGGAGTTATACTTTGATTCATTGGTTTTCATCTCATGTTTTTTTTTCATCTCATATATGTTTTTTTTTTCATCCCATATATGTTTTTTTTTTTCATCTCATATATGTTTTTTCCTTATAGGCATACCTAAAGATTACGAAGCCGATATGGTTTTCCTTATGGACTCATCAAACGGAACTTCTCGATCGGACTTCCTCATACAACAGCAAATAATCAAGTACCTGGCCAACCTCCTGAGTGTGCAACCTGGGAAATCCAGAGCCGCAGTGATCACCTATGGTAACACGCCTGCCCTTGTGACAACATTAGATAGTTACGGGTCTACAAAGGAATGGAGGCAACTCCTCAGCAGCGCCCAACCAGTTGGCGGAAACAGGCGTGTAGACAACGCCCTTACTACTGCAGGCCGGGTATTTTCCCAGGCTCGACCACACCTACCCAAAACAGCCATCGTCATCGCTGGCGGACCGGATGAAGGATCTGCAAATCTTGATACAGCAGTTCAAACCCTGCGTAGCCAAGGAGTAAAGATATTTGTTATGAGTACTGGGTCTGGTACCGATTACCGCCGAGTTGTCGAAGACCCGGGTCATCTCTTCACGGCATCTTCGTTTCGCCGCCTTCGAAACAGTGCGCCCTTGCTAGCAAATCAGATCATTCATGGTAAGATGGACGGCTAGAAGTCTTGAGAAACAGTTAATTTGTTTACTAGAGTTTGCTATATAGGAAATTTGTCAGTATCTAGGAACAAGAACGCACATATACTTTTTTTCTCATGAAATTACAAAAGACAACCCTTTCAATTTGCATGCCCGAAGTTGCTCCAGTTCAGCAACTTGCTCCTATGTAAAAAAATACATTTAGTCAGCCCTCTTCGATTTGCTCGAAGTATCTAGGTAGAGCCTTTGTAAAGCGCATTCAAATAAAAGCTACTCATGAGTAGGTCAACAGCTCTATTCCTTCCATAAATGTCACTTTGTTCTAATGAATTCATTATGTTAAAGGTAATCCTAGACGTAAAGAATTCATAGCAGACGTCGTGTTCGTGATAGACACCTCCTCGCCCATCAGCAGAGAAGACTTGCTGAAACAAATACAGTTCGTCAAGACAGTAGCCACTACATTGAACCTTAATCCAGGAAAATCGAGGGCGGGCGTCATTGCGTATGGCTCCACCACCAAAACGCTCTCTTCGCTATCAAACTACAAGTCAAATGAGGAGCTGTATAGATTACTTGACTCTGCGCCATTGCTTGGGAAGCAAAGGCGCGTTGACGTAGCCCTGGAGGAAGCTGGACGAGTACTGAATGAAGCCAGACCTGATGTTTATAGAATTGTTGTCCTCCTAACTGCTGGACCACACCGTGAAGACCCAAGAGGTAGAACTCTACGCGAAGCCTCCAAGTCAATCAGAGACCTCGGGGCAGAGTTGTACGTAGTTGCTATTGGAAATGGAGGCATCAGATATCAATTACAACCAATTGTTTCACATCCTCGAAATATATTTACTGCTAGCGGTTTTGGGGGATTAAAGTCCTTAGCAGATACACTTGGCAAGTCTGTCGTTTTGAATTCAGGTAAGGACAGATAAGCTGACCTATTATACGATCAAATCATTGTCAACAATCTTTATTGTGCCCTGAGATATGCACAGCATTGCGCTGCTTATTTTGCAAAAGCTGAATGGATTTCGGGCTTGGGACCAAGGTTATTGGCTAGGAGGATATGCGATGAACATAGCAGAAAGCCTGAAGTCCCAAATCCCTTTCGTTGTCTACCCCGTGAATTAATGAAGAGGAAGAACAGGTACCTCTTTCTCCTCATTGTGCTCAGATTCTCCTCACTGTGCTCTGATTGCGAACTCATCGTGAGTTGAAATGTGAAAGCAAACCAAAGACCGTTTTCTCAATAATTATTATTAACCAAAGACCCTTCTCTCAATGTTCCACACCGAACCTGAAAATCGATCTTCAGTGACAATACTAGATAGATATCACCCACTCAAGATATTGTAAACTTCATGAATTGCAGAGCATATCTAAGAGATCAGCTATCTTACATCTGTAAAGGTAAATCTTCCCACGGAAGGGTAGATAGCGCGTTGCTCCGTTGCTCTTGAGCAACCAAAAATTGACTACCAGGTTATTCATAAGAAGGACTCAGTCCATTCATTTTAGTGGAGAATTTTGCTGTTAACGTTCATTTGCTTGCCGTCATACATTTGATATAACTATGTGTACTTAGCATTATGACTTGTAAATTACAGACAAACCTGAAGACATCGTAGCCGATTTCATCTTCCTGGTTGACTCATCATCCCCTGTGACGCCTGAGGTCTACGCCAAACAGAAGAGCTTCATTAACACACTCGCCCGATATCTAAATGTCGCGCCCGGGAAATCAAGAGCTGGATTTGTAGTCTACGGGGAGAGGCCGAGAGAAGTTGCTTCCTTCGGTAATTACGGAAGTCTGGAGCAGTTCCAAGACATGGTGAGGCGATCTCCTTACCTAGTTGGACCAAGAAGGATAGACCGCGCTCTAGGGTCCCTTCCGGAGTACTTCTCGTCTGCTCGGGATGATGTACCTAAGATCGTTGTCATAGTAACTACAGGACCCCAAACCCCTACGCCGGACGCCCAGCCGATCGGCGACGTCACCAAGCCCCTACGCGGCGAGGGAATCAGGGTGTATTTTGTGGGTCTTGGCCTTTACCCGCAAACGTGGGGCCTTAACCCTGGTGTTATTACTAATGATGATATATTCCCAGTCGTTAATACGGATGAGCTTTTGATTCAGACCAGATCAATTGCAAGACGGATTGCAGGTCAAACAGGTAGGAGCTATTGTAATTTATATAATAACACGTTGATCTAGTTTTCAAGAAACGCTGTCGGTAGAGCTCATCTAGACCAATTGGGAATATGGTTAAAGACGTAACGAAGCAATACAAATATTTAAAGATATCTCGAAGCACACGCTTAGTATTTTATATTCAAATATTTTCCGGATCCTCTTACGTTTTTACACCAATCCTCGACACGGTGGTCGCGTTTGACCCGAAAAACTTTATTGAATTAGCTGTATTTCGAGTTAATCTAAAACCTCAGTTGCTTCTGCAAATTGCTCAAGCTTATAGGATTATTTTTTTTCCAGGTGCTCCAACTGATTTAGTTGCCGATGTCATATTTCTCATGGACTCGTCGTCTGACGTCACATCACCCGACTATATACTAGAAAAAGGCTTTGTCAAGCGGTTATCGAGGTTACTGAATGTGCGTCAGAATTTCTCTCGAGCAGGGGTCTTCACATACGGCTCTATCGCACAAATTGTTGCCAATTTTGACAACTTGCGGACTCCAGCTCGATTCGATACCATGATAGATAACGCTCCATCTGTTGGGGGAACTCGCAGAATAGATCGGGCCTTCACTTCGGCCAAGGATATGCTTTCCAACGCCAGGTCCGAGGTCGCAAAGGTCATTATACTTTTGACAGCGGGACGCACAGGACGCACTTCAAAACGATTGAGGGATGTCGTACAGCCTTTAACAGAGGCAGGTGCGAAGATATTTGTGATTGCCATTGGTGAACAACCTAATATTCAGAACCTTGGCCGAGTTGTCGCCAAGCCTGGTGATGTTCGAGCAGTTGTATCATTCAGTCATTTGTGGCCGAAAGCTCCAGCAACAGCAAGATTTATCGCGTTGAGTAAGTAAATATCAATCAAAGGCTTGATGAACATGAAGTCAAGCCATCACGGTATTGGGCATTGGGATGTTTTTGTCTCCAGAGGGGTGTGGTTTTATTATATTGTAGGTGTAAACTATTCACCTGCTAAAATGAATAAAAGAAACGTAAACTTTTGCAAATTTAAAGCATTTTACCACGAATGTTGTGAGCAATGAGATCTGGGCCCGGTTCCTAGAAAGTTAGTTAACACTAACCCAGGGTTAACTGTGGCTATTCTGGACATCTGATTGGATGAGAATCTTATTTATCCTTATATTAGGTTAGCGTTAACGACTTTCTAGGAACCAAGCCCTACTCTAGCTAGGCACGCGCACCACAGAGTTTGTGCGGACTCCTACAGATAAGCACAACCTGGATCTAAAAATGGCGTCAATATAACCATGGCTTCTGATGTTGATTGTGAACCATGATTTCATTCCAGAGTCTACGATTTTGATTTTGATTTTCTTTTCAGGGGCACAAAACTGCCAACATCCAGTCGATATTGCGTTCATTGTCGATTCCTCTGGAAGCATCAGCAGGAAGAACTATGCCAAGATAAAGCGCTTTGTTGGCCGACTCGCTCGCAAGTTTGACATCTCTCGCGATGGCTCGCATGCCGCGGTGGTGCTGTACAGTAAGACTGCCAACACTGAGATAAACTTCGACCAACATTCGACTGCTGATGGCTTCATCAATGCCGTAGAAGATCTTCCGCATCAGAAAAGTGTCACTCGAATTGACAGGTAGTTATTTTGCGTAACTTTCTCCGTCATATGATTACTGCGGTTTTCATAATTCTGCGATCGCTGCACCGTATTATTAATTAATTGAATTTCAAAGCGTTCCCAGAATCAGAACTAAGCAACCCGGTAGCTTCTGTTAAACCGAAGGAAGCCGCTTAAACATGGTTTGTCGGTTGCCTGAAAGTTCGAAGAACTATGAAACCCGCAGTAATAGAAGGCCCAGGTTTGGTTCTGCGTCACACGCATCACACGTCCACTGATTTTTGCTCTTTGTTGTTAATAATGTATAACCCACATTTTTGTTGTAAAGTAAGGACCAAGCTTTACGTCGTCGACCTCTCTTTGGTCTTCGATTTACGTTCCTCTAAACCTTCCTTACATAAGATTACATAGAAATGCCATTGACCCGAAAAAAGTTGTAAAACCACGACGTCAAACGCACTTGCCTTTTGATATTTGAAAGAGCATTGCATAAGATTGCATAGAAATGCTTTTGACCCGAAGTTGTAAAACCACGACGTCAAACACTTTCCTATTGATAAATAGTAGTTAATTTCGACTACCGATGGTAAACCGATAGTCATGTCGGCTACAAAGAAGCCGTGTGGGTCTAGGGAGGATAGGAGAGTTAGTACCCAATCGTTTAAATACTACTAAATACTTACCATAACGTCTCTTTTTTTCTTAGGGCACTTAATGTGGCTCATAAGGACCTGTTTGGACCAGGCGGTTCCGCAAGACGCGGAGTCCAGAAAGTTGCATTCGTTCTAACAGACGGAAGACAGACGCAAACGGCAGATGCAGTGGCCTTAGACAAGGCGTCTGCACCCCTCAAGCGCGAGGGCGTCTATATGGTCGCTATAGGCATTGGCAAGGCTGCTGACAAAGCTGAGTTAAGGCTGATGACCGAACGTGACGAGGATGTGTTGCTAACGGACTCATTCGACGAGCTGTTGATGAGAGTAGAAGGGCTTGTACACAAAGCTTGTGAAGGTAGCCCTGTTGTATATTAGTCGGGGATTCTCTGTTGCTCATGTTTTTATCTGTATTCCTCCCATATTGGCAAGGGTCTGCTTGTCCTTTACTCGAATTGTGTGGCATACGACGCCGAAGCTCTTTTAAATGTACTCAGGCAATATAACTGGTAGTTGACTCTCTCTTGAGTATACCAAAAGTGCTTATTTTATGAGGGGGAATTCATGTGGCGCCCGGCTTGAATTATGGTCAAGTTTTTTTCTTGATTTCCATGCACCCACAGAGTTTCCTCTGGCATCAAAGCATTTCAACACTGACCTCCGCGTCAAGTATTTCCACATGAGCTTACCGTACATCAAGAACCTATTAAACTATTATTTATTTACCGCCCATCAATAGTCCTCACCAAAGGGGTCGCTGAACTGGTAGATTAGATTGGTAGATTATAACAATTTATATCACCACTTACCACATCGTACCAAACGCATATAAGACGCTATACCGGTAAGGTTTTGACTTGTCACTAGGAAAATATTTAGACAACGTATACAAACGGGTAAATACCTGTGGCCTGAATGTAGTAGTAATTTTCTAATTGTATGTATTGCAATTTCAGCTCCTAGGAGACCTACAGATACCGAGGCCGAGATCGTATTTGTGATCGACTCCTCGACTGGTGTCAGCTTAGAAGACTACGCCCGGCAAGTCGACTTCGTCAAGTTGATATCGCGCTACCTGAACGTCCGACCCGGTAAATCCCGCGCCGCCCTCATCACGTATGGTAGCCAGCCTAGCACCGTGTTTAGTTTCGGGGACTATAATACTGTTCCACAGTTTGAGAACCTCGTGGATGGGGCCCTTTACTTAGGCGGGAAAAGAAGAGTTGATAAAGCGTTGCTCCAAGCCGCTAATGTGCTCCGTCGTGCGAAACCCGGTGCTCCTAAAATGGTTATCCTGATAAGTGCAGGGCGCCAGGATCCATCTTCCGATGCCCTGGCACTCGCAGCGCGACCACTTCATGAAATGGGAGCCAACGTGTACGCTATCGCTTTGGGAGAGTGGCCTGGACAAGACGAGCTTGACAAGGCTGTTAGACGACCCGAGGACGTATTTCTTGTGAAGTCCATCGACACATTGAGAGGAAGAGCCGCACCTATTGCTAGGGATGTAGCTAAGAGTACGGGTAAGAAGACGCACCCCGTTGACGATTGTATTACTACGACAAACGTTCATTCACCTAGGTTCAGACCATTCACTGCATTACTTGTCTGTATGTTATTTCTACCTCTTATCTGTGGGCTCCTGACGTTTTTCATATAGTTTTGTTTGCGCACTATTTTGAAGTGCCAGTTGAGAGAGATGAACTTCACCGCAGAAAATGTAAGAAATACAAAAGCCACAATCAAATGGAAAAATAGTTGGCGTACTTGACCTTCCATTTCCTTCCTTGCCTCTTTCAATGTTGGTTGGAAAATTAGGCCGCTAGTCCAGCTCAACTAGGAACATTGAAAGGGGGAAGCAGAGGGAAGGGGAGGCAAGTCCGCCAACGTTTTGGATTTGATTTTAGCAACATTGAAAAGGCGAAGGCGAAGGGCTGGGGAGGCAAGTGCTCCAACGTTTTGCATTTGATTGTAGCAACATTGAGGCGAAGGCGAAGGGTGGGGTGGGGTGGGGGGGGGGGGCAAGTGCGCCAACGTTTTGCATTTGATTGCAGCTTAAAAAAATGAAACCCACGATAACTGACTGAATTCATGCGCTAACAGAATATTACGTTGAAAAATATGTGGTACCATTCCGAGGTCTGGTACCGCAAGCTACATATTCCAACAAAAATAAAATAACATTTGTGAACTACCTGGTAGCTTTAGCGCAAAATGACATTCTCGCAAAACTCAAAACCGGTAGATGCAAATCAGCCTTTCAAGTGGCGGAGGTCGAAGACAATTTATATCGTGGTTAGCTGCCTTTGCTAATGAAATCGTTTCATTTTTTCTCTCAGCTGTGAAGAAAAAAGAAATAGAGGCCGACGTCGTATTTCTTGCCGATTCTTCGCAATCCGTCAGCCAGGATGAATACGAGATAGAGAAGGTATTCGTCAGGTCCCTTGCAAGGAATTTGGGCGTGTCATCTGGGAAAGCAAGAGCCGCATTCATCACATACGGATCAATACCAGTCACGGCAGCCGAGCTTGATGATTATAGAAACTTTGATGCGTTTAGCAGAAGGGTGTCCTTAGCTCCTTACGCAGGAGGCTTACGTAGAATTGATAAAGCGCTGGACGAGGCTGTCGTAGAATTTAAGCAGTCTGATCCAAATACGAGACGAATTGCCATCATACTTGTGGCAGGTCGGTACAGTCCAGGACCCAATGGCAGGACACTTCGCAGAGTCTCAGATGCCCTCGATGCGCTGGGAGTGACTTCGTATGTTATCGCTATTGGTGACAACGCAGATACTAACGAGCTCCGACCGGTAGTCGACAACCCTGAGGATATCTTCCTGTCACCCGGCTTTCAAAGACTTCATGAAAGTGCATCACCTGTCGCTAGGACAATAATCAAGAGAACAGGTAAAATTCTCCCTCTCTCTGCGGCCACTCCATTCGGTATTTCTTCATTCACAAAACCAAGCAAACATTCATTATCCAAAATGGACTGAGAAGACTGACTAAGTGTATTAACTCACTGCGATGCGCGTCAGTTCGTTTGAAGTTAGTGTAAACAATTGTAGCCTTATTTGTATATATTTTCTTCCACAGAAAAGAGACGCACGGATTTCAATGGTGACGTTCTGTTCCTAATGGTGTCGTCTGCGTCTGTCAATCCTCGGAATTACAGCCTCCAGAAAGCACTTGTGAAAGGACTCTTGAACTACCTGATGGTTGGTCCTGGGAAGTCCAGAGCGGCCGTGATTACCTATGGTGACGATGTGCGAACCGTGACAGGTTTCACCGGTTATCGGAGCCTTGCTGAGCTTGAACAACTAGTGGATGACGCTCCTGCTGTGGGTGGGGAGGGTAGGGTAGACAAAGCTCTCACCGAAGGGGCTAGCGTTATGAGCACTGCGAGACCACAACGTCCAAAAGTGAGTGTCATAATCAGACTTACGTCCTTGCGATCTCGACGAGCCCAGGTCAGGTCATTTTGAGTTGGACTGTCCGAGATCACAGTTTTCCCTATACGGACCGACCTTAAGTCGGTAAATAACTTCTTTATTTTTTCCAACTCTAAAAATGGATTTGTTTCTTATAAAAACAAGTGCACGCAAACGATTATCGTGTCCTAGGTCAGAGATAGAAAAATATTGACCGCGCGCGCACGCTCTATGGACCAATCACAACGGAAAATTCGTTACCGTTCCCAATGTACTATATTCCATAAATCAGCCGATGGAAATGGATTCACTGACTTCGTATCTTCCTAGGTTTAAAAATGGCGGTTGACTGTGGCTCATTGTAGAATACCATAACCTCAACAAATCACGTTTTGGTGCCTGTCTGGCACTTTACTGCTCTTGTATCACATTTTGTTTTTGGCTTGCACAGATTGCGATTCTCATGACAACTGGGAAGAAAGCTCTATCTATTGATGGGAAAGCATTAAATGATTCGTTACGTACGTTGCGAGAAATGGGAGTCACTACATTTGTGGTACATGTTGGACAGAAACCAGTTGCAACGCCGCAGTTCAATAACATCTTCTGGTTCCAGTCGTTCAATCTGCTAAGGCTTGTAACAGGAAAAGTTGGATCACAGATTATGAGGAAACAAGGTGAGGGAATGAAAGAAATAACAAACAGGGAAGAACTACTGGCAGTCTGTGTGGCAAGCGTTCCCTTGGGGTTTCATAGGTTAGAGAAATGCAAATATGTATAGAGCGAGATTGTCTGTTTTGGACGCGTGAAATATGGTGCGAAGGCGAAAATAGATAGCTGGGGAAGGGGGTTAGGGGAGAAGGGGGGAAACGTTTCCTCCCCCCCCCCCCCCATTTTTCGGTCACAAATTCGCTTGGCTGATTTCAATTACCTCTGAGACCTCAGGAACATGCTTCCTAAGCAGGCCCTACTGCTGGTGGGAATTCGACATGTATAATAGCGGAGCTCCCGCGGGCGCCGAAGGCGCCCGCGAGCGGAGCCCCATAGCTACATGCAGGAGAAAAAGGAACAAAAAAAAGTGTATATGCATCCAACGATTCTGTCATGGACTTCCGGTTTGTGCGTTTGTTCGTTCGTTCGTTCGTCCGGAATGACGTCATCGAAGCTAGAAAAATCAATATCTCAAGAAGGCAACATCGATAGGTGACCAAACTTGGGTAAAGTTGTTTTGGAGGTAAGGGGGGTGCACCACCAAGGTCACGTGACATGACGTCATCGATGACGTCATCGAAACTAGAAAAGTCAATATCTCAAGAAGGTAACATCGCTAGGTGACAAGGGGAGTGCACCACCAAGGTCACGTGACATGACGTCATCGATGACGTCATCAAAACTAGAAAAGTCAATATCTCAAGAAGGCAACATCGCTAGGTGACCAAACTTGGGTAAAAATATTTTGGAGGTAAGGGGGATGCACCACCAAGGTCACGTGACATGACGTCATCGATGACGTCATCAAAAGTAGAAAATTCAATATCTCAAGAAGGCAACATCGCTAGGTGACCAAACTTTGGTAAAGTTATTTTGGAGGCAAGGGGAGTGCACCACCAAGAACACGTGACATGACATGAAAAGTCTGTATCTCGAGAACGCAACATTGCTAGGTGGCCAAACTTGCGTTAAGTTATTTTGGACGCAAAAAAAAATGTCAATATCTCAAGAAGGTAACATCGCTAGGTGACAAAACTTGGGTAAAATTATTTTGGAGGCAAGGTGGGTGCACAAACAGGGTCACGTGACATGACGTCATCAAAACTAGAAAAGTGAATACCTCAGGAAGGCAACATCGCTAGGTGACCAAACTTGGGTAAACTTATTTTGGAGGCAAGGGGGGTGCACTACCAAGATTACGTGACATGACGTCATCGATGACGTTATTAAATCTAGAAAAGTCTATATCTCGAGAAGGCAACATCGCTAGGCGAACAAACTTGGGTACAGTCGAGAAAACATCCGGAGTATGTGGGTATGGAGCTCTTTGAAATGCAACATAAAAAAATCTGAATTTGCAAGTGTGGCAATGGAGAACAAGAATGTTTTCTGTAGCAAGTGACGTCGCGACACGTCACATGATTAGTCTTTTGCAGGACTTATAATTTTCCCTAGCAACGGCCCAACAAGATAGGTAAACGCACCCTTTTATAAAAATATATAACCGGGAGCTCCGCTTTTAGCCAGTGGCTAAATCTATATATTAATAACGTGAATAATTTTGAAATCTGAACCGCTGAAATTCATTTTCGTAAGACAGGTCTTTTAGTCAGACATTATACCGGCTGTATTGATTATGGGCTGTAGCAACTACAACCATAGGTAGTTTTCATGCAAAGAAAGGTGTTCTGCAGACGTTTCGAGACATGTCCTTCGTTAGAGAAAATAATTTTTGTTTTGAAGAGGAGTGAGGCTCAAAACTGGTAAAAATAAATTGCCGACGAAGTAGTTTTCCTAAAACTAGTTATACCATTGGTAACAAGCTAGGGCTAATGTCCAGTGCCTTCTTAGGTGCGCCTCTAGACTGGTCCGCTGACATTGTCTTCGCCGTGGATGCTTCATCAGGAATCACACCCACTGAATTTGTGCGAGAGAAACAGTTTGTAAATTACTTGGCAAGCCTCTTGAACATACGATCAGGCCACTCAAGGGGAGCGCTGATCACATTCGCAGACTTACCACAAATTGTGATGCGCTTTAACCAATACTCCACCTATAAAGACTTCTGCAAGAGGGTCAGTGACGCCCGGTATATTGGCGGCCAGAGAAGGATCGATCGAGCGTTCCAGTCAGCATATGACGTTCTAGAATCCGCTAGGTCTGAAGTACCTAAGGTTTTAATTCTGGTGACTAATGGACGGCAAAGCCGTGCTGCGGCTGATCTAGCTACAGCCTCAAAGCCCCTACGTGATCAGAGGACGAAAATATGTATTATTGGCATTGGATCAGGGATTAATAAACAAAGTCTGCGTTCTGCGGTCACGCAATCAGACGATATGAAGTCATACGCGGACTTTGAGATGCTCCTTCAGCAAGCACCTGCCATAGCTCAGCATGTCGGAAAAAGTAAGTACAGCATATGGCTAAAGCTGCACTCAGTTTTTTTTAACATGATTAGGTTATCTCTCAGTGAAGTTTACCTATCATAAAGAACAGTTGTGTTGTGTAGTTTCCGCTTATAGAAAAGTTGACTGCATTAGTTATCGTTCTTAAAAACGCCACTTGAGTCTGAACCAGCCAGGCTCCTGATCTGGATATGGGACTCATTAGCACGTCCTTTTCCCGCCGAACTCTTCCGGCCTCTGTTTTATTGACAGCTGAGACGGGACTCAGACGGACCTGTTTTGCGACTCATGCCACATGCCGATCAAAAGCATTAAATGTATAATTTTCATTCGTGTCATGACTTCTGTGACACCTCAATTTAAAGGTTAGATCACCCAGGATTTGACATATTATTTCTGTCATGTTCAACGTGATATAGCACAAAGTATGCCGAGCTATATTATGTATCTCGTGTCTGATGCGAAAAACATATTGGTTATTTGGATACCATGCCAAGACCTCTAATGTGTTGTACCTTCAAACCGACGAAGAAAAACATGGAAGTAGACCTCCGTCTACATTTTTCCTAGGTACTATTTTTTTATTTAATTTTTTTATACAAAAGTAAACTAAAATTATTTCCTTCAGCATCTCCAACCTGTCAAGCTCCCGTGGATATCGCGTTTCTAGTGGACTCCTCAGGTAGCATTTCCAAAATCGACTACCAGAAGATGAAGGGCTTTATAGCGGAACTCGCGAAAAACTTCGACATCCCTTCCCGAAAATCGCGCGGAGCCGTGATCCTGTACAGCACTAATGCCAGAAAAGAAGTATCCTTCTCG
This sequence comes from Scolanthus callimorphus, assembly GCA_033964015.1. Classification (NCBI taxonomy): domain Eukaryota; kingdom Metazoa; phylum Cnidaria; class Anthozoa; order Actiniaria; family Edwardsiidae; genus Scolanthus; species Scolanthus callimorphus. Next base: position 2,310,484 of record CM066914.1, read on the forward strand.
GATTACAACAAATGGTCAGATTTCCAGAGGGCGGTCATAGCACTGGAGCATCAAAAAGGCTATACCAGGATCGATAAAGCTTTGGGTCTGGCTCACAGTCAGTTGTTTGGACCAGGTGGATCGGCTAGGAGAGGAGTTCAAAGGTTATCTATCGTGCTCACAGACGGCAGGCAGACTCAAACTCCAGACGCCGTCTCCCTGGAGTCTGCCGCCCAAAAGCTTCAGAGAGAAGGCGTCTACATAATGGCAGTGGGAATTGGAAAAGGTGCAGATAGGCGCGAACTGAGGAGGATGACAGAATCGGACGAGGATGTGGTGATGATTCTTTCTTTTGATTCCTTGTTGAGCAGAATACGATCGCTGTCTAAAAGCGCATGCCAAGGTATGTGTCCGAAAACCTCTGTTGGAATTTTACTAGCGGAATACGAACGAAAAAGTGTGCCCATTTTGTGGTAATCAGAATGTATATTTGCTGAGGATGTCTACAAAGGGTTAATACGGAGCCTTCCAAGGGAAATTGTCAATGAAATGTCATACATCTTATATATGAATTCGACTAGATTCCTATCAACAATCTGCAAAAATGGATTTTCTCTTTACTCACGTTGGCGTTCGTTCATAATCTTTGTAAAGGCTCTTTCCCGTATTATTTATATTTATATTGTCCTCCAAGTCTGCCTGTCGTGTGTTAGTACAGAGCTCTCGACACCCGACAGCCCTGATGCCCTCCATCCATCTCCTCCGTTCCCTTCCTCGTGCTCGCCGACCTCGTGGTCGCCTCGTGCACAGCCCTCTTGGCCTCGTGGTATGGCCAAAGTAAGCCAGTTTACGGCTTATGATAATATTTTATTTTCATTTATTTATTTTCAGCCCCACGACGACCTACAAGGACAGAAGCAGATGTTTTGTTCCTTGCCGATTCTTCCGCTGATGTTGGGCCTAATAACTTCATTCTCGAGAAGCAATTCATAAAATCCCTGGCCACGACTCTAAACATCAAACCTGGAAAATCACGCGGGGCCCTTATCTCTTATGGCGCATTATCTTCCGTGGTGTTCCGATTTGGAGGTTACAATACAAGACAGCAGTTTGACACCAAGGTCAACCTTGCACCTTACCAAGGGGGTGCTAGGCGTATCGACCACGCCCTATTGTCCGCCACTTCAGTGATTCGGGAGTCGAGGCCAGATGTTCCTAAAATTATTATCCTGCTCACTGCAGGTCCTCAGGAAAAAGGTTCAGAGGCTGCTAATTTGGTAGCCAAACGTCTTCGTGATGTGGGCGCGAAGGTTTATGTCATTGCCATTGGACGAGCTGTGAACGTTAATAAGCTGAAACCTGCTGTAAGGCGGCCTGAGAATGTGATTCCAGTGGATTCGTTCAATGATCTCAAACCGGTTGGTCCGTCTATCGGAAGAGAGGTTGCCAAAGGGTCAGGTAGGTCAGAGCACGTTTTCAGATTCCATAAACGAGTTTGTGTTCTCACGTACATCATGGGTAATCAGAACAAGATGGCGGAAGTAATTCAGAGTCATGGGGGAAGTGGAAGCTGTAGGTCATCACTCAAAAGTCTCAATTTAGACATTGAAGTGTGAACAAACCCATGATACAACTTGATGCAACGTGTACTCGTATATTTGCAACTGAACGCGGCTATTTATGCTCTTGTGCTCTTGTGTCTTGTGATCATCTCTATGAATAAAAGACGACCAACCCAGCTGTCGAACTACAAAGTAGACTTCACGACATATTGATGGTAATTTATAGCCTGGCGGCGCTTCACGTCAGAGCTGCAGTTTGCAAAATGTTATTTAGTTTGAGGTAATGCTCTTGTTCTTTTTCTGTAGAATCTACTGTAGTGAAACCAAGACCTACGGAGAAACCAAGAACTCAACTCGATGCGGATATTTTATTTGTCATGGACTCATCAGTGAACGTAAACCCCGCTGACTATAAGCGAGAAAAGGAGTTCGTCAAAGCCTTCGCCAGATCCCTAAATGTTCGCCCTGGAAAGTCTAGAACAGCTGTAATTACCTATGGCGATGAACCGATGATTATCAACGCGTTCAATGGTTATAGAACTGTGGACGAAATGAACCGAGAAATCGACCGTGCACCTGCCATCGGTGGGCCTAGACGCCTTGATAAGGCCGCTGAAGTCGCCGCAACCGTTCTGTCTGCTGCGCGCGAGAGGGTCCCGCGAATAGTAGTGCTCATTACAGCTGGGAGAGAGGCATCTGGAAATCCATTAGACATCGCTGTCCAACCTTTACGAGACGTGGGTGCTAATATCTATGTGCTCGCCATTGGAACTGATCACAATAAGCCAGAAATGTTAAAAATGGTTAACAATCCAGAGGATCTCTTTGTGATAAAATCATTTGTGGATCTACCGGAAATCTCTACGGTAAAAGCAAACGATATTGCTCAGCGATCAGGTGAGTAAAAGTGACCTATGCATAACATTACAACTTTGTATATTTTACATGTCTCTCATTTTAAAAGAGGATTCTAAAGTTGACGAATGGTGTACTAGTTTATCTAAAAGGAAAAATGTCGAATCAGAGGAAGCATCCATTAAATTTCATGGGATCACTAACAAAAAGTAGATATAAATGTTTGAGGCCGATTTCCCAGACTAACAGTCCTGAAGCTGCATTTCGCTGGGTCTCAACGACACCTCTGGAAGCCTAGCGTTCATAAAGCACAGACACCGAGGGTGGTCACTGCCAGAGATATTTATTACGTCCTCAGTAGTTCTTTAATATCCTCGTGAATTTTGGTAGGGTATTGAAGGCGAGACGGGACTTTGGTTTATTGTCTAAGGCTTGTTTCAAACGTCGATCTTTTGCCGCGTCGAATCCAATGCGGCAGACCGGTTTTCTCCGCTTCAAAACCAAAGGAAGAATAAACAAGAAAAACAAACTTTACACTCCTTTTTGTTCTACTATGGTTCATCTAGATTTTCCTTTCGCACTAGACAAAGTGTCCTCTAAGCTGATGAAATTTCTAACAATTAGATTTGACGCGGCAAAAGTTCGACGTCTGAAACTGGCATAATCCGAAAGACGTGAAGCAGTTCAATCCTCAATATGAACCAGTTTCCACTACGACCCGAACAGAAATAACATTTTCTCTGTCCCGGCCTGGAGTCGAACCACCGCGGCGAGAGGCCGACGTTGAGACAACCGTGCTTCCCTTGACGATTTCTGCAAATATCAAATGTAACAACGGAGAGGGTGACTGACAAGATTACCATTCACCAGCACTATATCCTACAATTGATGATGTTCTATAAATCATCTAAAGTGACCTTTTTAAAAACTACAAACTCGCGTACAAGACCAAAAAAATCGCGTACTGACTCGACACATTGACGTGTTAACGGTACGACCTGAACGTGCCTATTGTACAACATTGTTAACGATTGCACGCTCTCGCGACGCTAAAATGCCAGAATGGACAGAATGCTTATTTATACCTTCCGTATCTTGATATCAACAGTTGTCAAGAAGGCGAGAGACTACTCTGCGGACATCGTGTTTGCGATGGATTCCTCTTCAGGTGTCAACCCAAACAATTACAGAGAAGAAAAAGATTTCGTCAAGTCTGCAGCAAGGTATATGAACGCTTTCCCTGGAAAGTCCAGAGCTGCTGCTGTAACATACGGCGAGTCGGGGCTACGCGTAGCAGAGTTTGATGACTCAAGGTCAACGCTGGATTTCGAGAGACTGATCGAAAATGCCCCTATTGTCGGCGGAAGAAGACGGATCGACAAGGGCTTGGATAGCGCGTCATTTTGATGACTGAAGCCCGAGGAGATGTCCCCAAGGTGGTTATTCTGTTGGCAACAGGACTTCAAGATCGAACTGCCAATAAAACTGCTTTAGGCAGAGCTGTGAGGCTTCTAAGAGACCTTGATACGAAGCTGTATGTCGTTGCTATTGGCTCGGATCCTCGACTTCGAGATTCATTTTCTCAAGTGGTCAGGAGAGAGAACATGTGGTCACCAGATTCGTACGATCGATTGCTGTCGGCGGTTCAGCCAGCAACTTCTGCCGTGGTCACATCTTCAGGTAAGAGACGAAATGAATGAAATGCTTCGGAGGTTCCTCTCCATTCTTTGTTGCATAAGAACATGTCTCAGGGGCGATTTAAACATATACTGCAGGCCCGTGGCAGTAAGGTCAATCCTTTTGGGGAAGATTCATTATTAACTACTCTTGGGTGGGGTGGGGTGGGGGTGAAATGGCAAATGCCACATGGACGCTTTTGTTTTGGAAAACTCTGTGTGCGGGTGAGGGCAAGCCCCGTGGTCCACCCCCTCAACGGGCATGTACTGACAATTTGCCATCATAATGGCCAATCTTTTACCAGGTGTTGTTCCTAGTTTCGAGGCGGACGTTATATTCCTGATGGATTCTTCTTCACAAGTCACACGATCAAGCTACCTCAGAGAGAAAGAATTTGTCAAATTCGTCAGCAGACTGTTAAACATACAGCCTGGACGTTCAAGAGGAGCTGTAGTGAGCTATGGAGACAGGGCCCAATCGGTCACATCATTCGACAACTACAGGTCCTTATCAGAGTATGACACACAAATAGACGGGGCAAGTTACGTGGGTGGAGAACGGCGTACTGACCTTGCTCTGCGTGAGGCTGAAGGACTCGTGCGTCAGGCTCGACTTCATTTCCCTAAGATTGTCATTCTCATGACTGCAGGTAAGATCACATGATAGAACGGCAAACCCCTTCCCACTGCTGCTCCTCTCGTCCGTGCTAGGAATTGTCCGGAGTCTCATATAATTATTTTGTCTCTCGAAAGTGGGTGGACATTGGCGCCTGTGAGTGATTGAACGAGATACATTTTTATTGTTGATTTCAATAAAGTTACATATTATCTCCGGCCTGCATGTAGCTTTGAGCGCAGGTTTACATGAAATAATACAATGCATGTCAACGCAATCTTAGCTTCATTATTACAGTGCGAGAATCGGTGACACACCAGAATACATCAGATTAGATAGCAGGGAAGCCAATACCTCTACCAAGACTTTCAAAAAAGTCATCTTTTGCTGCAAGATTAAAAATTTCAGTTCGCTGTTTCTTTTCTCAAATCTTCGGGACTCATTTCGGTTTGCTTCTCGCGCCTTTAGAGCCTATTTCAGATGTATTGGCATCTCCTTAGTAATTTTGCCATTACTTTGTAATCACTTATATGTGTCTTACTCTGAATTGGTGTAATCATTTTGCGATTGGTTGCAGTACAGCCATATGAAATCAATTCGCTCTATCAGTATGCTAACCGAGGACGACTTCTATGCCTGTGAAACTCAATTCACTCTGTAGATGGTTGTCTACCTTATTAAGAATGGCTACCTTATTCTATTTTAGGCCGTCCATCTGACCGGGCGAGTTCTCTAGTTGTTCCTCTTCGTCAGATTCGTCAATCCGGTGCGCAAGTGTTTGTGGTGTCCGTTGGAAGGCCCGTCGACATTAGTCCTGAGTTGGTCAACCATATAAATGTGCCTAATTTTCAAGATCTTCGTGCAAAGGGACCACAATTCGCCAAAAATATATCATCAGGTAACATTTCAGAGATACGTAAAAGGAGGGATAAGTAGAGGGAGGAATAAGGAGGTATTAAAAACGTTAGATGTTGTACATTGTATTTCTGTTTACCTAGTATTTTAATTTTATTTCAGTTCCCGCTCTGTGCACAGCTCCAAGTGATATTGCGTTCATCATAGAATCATCAAGTATTGTTGGCCGTCAAGATTTCTCCAAGATAAAACAATTTATTTCTTGGATCGCCGAAAACTTTCACATATCACCTTCTCATAGTAGATTGGCGGTAATACTCTTCAGCGATAACGCCAGAACAGTCATCAATTTTAATGATTATGGGAGCTATGACCGCTTTAAGACAGCAGTTGATAGATTACCCCGCGGCGCAGGAGCAACACGTATCGATCGTGCATTTGAAGCAGCTTCTACGGACTTGTTTGGTACAGGCGGTTCCGCACGCCGGGGCGTTCATCGCGTTGCTATAGTAATCACCGCAGGTAAACAGACGCCGGATAGAGGTGCCACGCCTCTTGAACAAGCTGCACGATTGTTATGGCGCGAAGGGGTGCATGTAATTGGGATAGGTGTCGGCAGTGCTGTTGACAAGATGAACTTCAGATCCATGACGGAGCGTAAAGAGGATGTTGTGATGGCAACGTCTTTCTCGGAGCTACAGAACCGGGTTGGGTCAGTAACTAAGAAAGCTTGTGTTGGTGAGTACAATAATGCGGATCTCAAATAAGTGTCGGAAACGTAAATCATATTAAATAGACTTAGAACTAAAAACACTCCTCCACCCCGGTTAGCTCAGTTGGTAGAGCGCCGATGCGCATTTCCCTTTCTTAAACGGTCGAAGATGTCTTTTAGAACGGTCGTTGCCATTTCTGTGAACGGTCGATGCCTTTTCGGAAAGGTTGTTGCCATTTCTGATCCCTTGGGACAGTTAGTCATTATCATTTATATAGCTTCGTTCTATAGATGCTAATGAAACATAGTACAAATCCAATTAAAAATACGTCCAACCAAGCGAATTCACTCGTAGCGCACTGGTTAGGGGTTAGGGTTAGTAATCGGGTTACCGGTTAGGGTTAGGGTTCTAAACATAGTAGAATTGATATAAGATTTGTTTCCTTTTACCATTACTGAGATTTGTTTCCTTTTACCATCCGTCCAAATGGCAACGACCGTTTACGAAAGGGAAATGCGCAGCGCCTGACATGCGGGAGGTCGTTGGTGTGCTGCCTTTGGTCTAACATCTGCAAATGATTAGACCATCGCGTCTTCTTGGATAAAGATGTTAAACTGTAGGTTCTCTCACGCGTACTACACTAATCATGCAGAACCAGAGGGACGTCAAAATCCTCAATACTAACCCTACAATACTGACCCACACACTCAGGATTAAAAAATGCAATAGGGCGCCCCTGAAACGATGCATATATCCGCTTAGAGCATTTGGATGAAGCGGCATATAAATACAGTGCCTTACTTTACCTTAACAAGAGGAAAGTATCTCCGAATAGAGTTAACTTTATTATATGGCGATATTCACCAAAGAAGACAACCAAAGATAAGTAACTTTCCTCTTGTACTATTTGAAACTGTCAGCTGGTGCTGGATTTTACCTTTACTCCTGTGTAATGTAAGGCATTTGCGCGTAGTTATTCGCTATGATGCTTGCCCTTTCCTTCAGCAAGTGACATCAAATTGCACAAGACTTGCTTTACTTTTTGGCTACTATTAACCTTGATTTCTTCACTTCTTTGGATCATAAACAATATTTTACTTTCCATTTCTTCCCAGGCCCAACAAGATCGCTAGACACCAAAGCTGAAATCGTCTTCGTGGTTGATTCCTCGGCGGTCGTCCCAAGAGCAGACTTTAGAAAACTAAAAGCCTTCGTCAAGCGTATGGCGCATGCACTTAATGTTTCACCGTCCAAGTCTAGAGCGGGATGTATAGCATACGGTTATACTCCAATAACTGTTTTCCAACTCGGACATTATGCCAGTTCACGGGAATTTGACTCCAAAGTAGACCGTGCACCATATGTTGGGGGTGCCACAAGAACTGATAAGGCTCTCGAAGCCGCGGCAGACATCTTGGAACGTGGTAGACCGGGTTTTCCAAAAGTAGCTATTCTTGTTACTGCGGGACGCCAGACTCGTGCGATAGATATGAAAACTTTGCGTGCTGCGTCAGAACCCCTTCGTAGGACTGGCGCTGTCACTTTCGTTGTCGCGATCGGTAGAGCGCCAGATAAACAAGAACTTCGGCCTGTTGTTGGAAGAGGTGATGATATCTATGAGGTCAGCAGTTACGACGACTTGAAGACGAAGGCCCGCCCAATTGCAAGGGAAATATCTAGCGGTATCAAGGGTAGGAATACTGAAAAAAACATTATTAAATTTTTCCATTCCGTGGTAGTTTGTTTTATTTTTTCTTCCCGACAGTAAGGAAGGTCAAGAGACCTTTGCTGTTTTACGTCTGTGGAGAATGCGAAGATTTCCCATTCTACGCGCATTGGAAATTCAACTATTAACATAAATGGGTCTCTCCCAAAATTCCCTGTGGTTGATGCCTTGTTCGCAAATAATGCCTTGCTAGTCTAGACTAAGAAACTATTTCTTGGGCAACGGAAATACAGAGCTGTGGAAACTCGACACTGCAACTTTAAGAAACCCTAGTATAAAATTACTAGTAATCATGATCGGCTTACTTACGACTCTTTATTCTGTTGCAGGACGTATTACATCAACTCCTTCTCCTACTCCTACTCCTACTCCTACTCCTACTCCTACTCCAACTCCAACTCCAACTCCAACTCCAACTCCAACTGAGATTCCGACTCTTGCGCCAACCAACTTCGAAGGCGACGTTCTGTTCCTCGTTGACTCCTCTTATCCAATTGGCCAACGTGACTACAACAAGGAAAAAGATTTCATCAAGTCCCTGGTTTATGCCTTAAACGTTTCCCCGGAGCGATCTCGCGGAGCTGTCATCACTTATGGTTATGCACCACTAGAAGTAGTCAGATACAACGGATACAGAAACACCGCCACTTTTAAACAGTTAGTAGAACGCGCCCCCTCCATCGGCGGTCCCCGAAGACTTGATCGAGCATTAGAATTGGCATCGAACATCGCAGAGAATGCTCGAAAAGATAAACCAGCAACCGTGGTATTGTTGACCGCTGGGCGACAAGCGAGGGTACCTGGTGCGAAACCGCTTGGATCTGCTGCAGACCCATTGAAACAGCTCGGTGTCAACATCTTTGTCGTTGGTATTGGACAAGCGCCTGATAGGAGGGAATTACGCCCTATCGTTAATAGGAGAGACGAAGACGTACTCAGTGTTGCGTCCTTTGATCATCTCCAGCAACGCGCTAACTACGTGGCTCAGCATGTTGCTCGATGGTCCAAATTACGAAGTACGCTAGATCTTCGGGTCGTGAAATTACTTTCCGTTGTTTTTGAAAACTCGTTGATTCTAGCCCGTGTAGCGATTCTCTAGATCGCAACAATCTCTGTGTTTATCCCTGAGATCACTTAAGTGGGCACAAGTGATCACGAACTTACTTCGTATTAGCAACCGTTTTTAATAGCCGATTATTACACATTATTATACGCCCATATAATGTTTGAAAAGCGCAAGTTCCCTTTCGCTATTTGTGATGGCATGAATATACAGAGACTCAACAAATAGGTTCGAATTATTTAATTTTGTGCCATTTTATTATCAAATTGCAAAGAATACGAGAAAGAAACCAATTCATATTATAACATGAATGGGATTCTGCATGAGATTTATGCCATGTTAGCAAATACTGACTTGTTGATGTAAGAAACGATCTCTGGTTGGGACATCAAAAAAGGGGACGTCCACCGAGGGAGCAAGCGAGTGCAACTCGAGTGCAACTCTAAGAAACTCAAGTAAATTATTCGTGATCATGATCCCTATTCACGACTCTCTGTTGTTTTTGTTGCAGAACGTATTACCCCTATTCCTTCCCCTACTCCAACCCCAACTGAGATTCCAACTCCTGCGCCAACCAACTTCGAAGGAGACGTTCTCTTCCTCGTCGACTCCTCTTACCCAATTAGCCAAAGTGACTACAGCAAAGAAAAAGATTTCATCAAGTATCTGACTGATGCCCTAAACATTTCCCCGGGAAGATCTCGCGGGGCTGTCATCACTTATGGTTATGCACCACTAGAGGTAGTCAGATACAACGGATACAGAAACACCGCCACGTTTAAACAGCTAGTGGAACGCGCACCCTCCATGGGCGGACCTCGAAGACTTGATCGTGCATTAGAATTGGCATCGAACATCGTAAAGTATGTACGGAAAGATAAGCCAGCTAGTGTCGTACTGTTGACCGCTGGGCGACAAGCGAGGGCACCTGACGCGAAACCACTTGGATCTGTTGCAGACCCATTGAAACAGCTCGGTGTTAACATCTTTGTCGTTGCTACTGGGCGAGAGCCTGATAGGAGGGAAATAAGTCAAGTTGTTAATAGGGATGGAGACATATTCAGTGTGGCGTCCTTCAATGATCTACAATCACGCGCTAACCGCGTGGCGCAGCATGTTGCACGAAGATCCAAATTACCAGGTACGCTATATGTTATTAAGATGGTATTATATGGTATTCAAATTATTTTTAGTTTTTTTAAAACTTGGCCGAGATTTTTTCCCATGTAGCGATCCAAGGTATGGTGACAGGTTCAAGTGGTCTTTTGCCAAAATAGTTGCCGTAATAGTTTTATAAACTATTAATAAATTATTAGTAATAATTATTTACCAAAAATTGATCTTCTTGATTAGGCAAGCCCTAGTCCGTCAGAATAGGCCATGTTCGAATTACGCTCCAATGCCTACAAACAATAACCTCAAATCGAGGCTCTCTTCTAAAATTACTGTAAATGTACTGAAACTAGGAGAGAGCCTCGATTTGAAGATTTTGTCTCGTGAGCATTGGATAATTCAATGCTATTCAATAGAGCCACCCAGTTGTGTTTCATCTTGAATGAACCTGAAGTGGACTCCAAAAGTGTGCCAGCGTTTTTCAAAAGTTTTTCTATGACGATTCTTGCTTCAGTCTGAGTGTTTTCTAAATTTAAGAGGCGATAAAAACCTGGCATTCTTCACTGGCACTCTTTTGGAGCCCACGTAGGGTCAGTCCTTAAGTCCTTAGCAGCCCAAACCGGGAATCGAACCCAGAGCACATAGGTGAGGGGTGAACGGTTAGACCCTTTGGCCAACTCTGCTTGCTTGGCTATTTTAAAGAGACTCTTGGTGATAATGGAAACGCGTACTAATGGTCGTTTAAACTTTCTTCCACAGATATTGTAGTATCGCCAGACTTCAAGGCGGATGTAGTTTTCCTAGTTGATTCTTCATCATTTGTAACACGCCAAGGATTCAATGCCGAAAAAGCCTTTGTGAAATCATTTGCGAGAATCTTCAATCTCTCTCCAACAAAGTCTCGTGTAGCTCTGGTCTCATATGGAAGTTCTCCGGAGAGGGTCTTCAACTTTAATGATTACAGGACTGCTCGAGATTTTGAGCAACTAATGGACCGAGCCCGATACCTTGGGTCTCCCAGTAGACGGGCGGACAAGGCTGTAGAGGAAGCAGCGAGAATTCTGCGATCTAGTAGAGCTGATGTACCGCGACTAGTAGTGTTACTGTCAGGAGGGCAGGATTCTGCTGGCGCTAGACCCCTGACGGAAGCCATTAAACCTCTCAAAGATCTTGGTGCCAAACTCTTTGTCATCAGAGTCAGAAACTGGTCTGATAGAAATGCCCTTATCAATGCCGTGGACAGGGAAAGAGATGCTGTCTTCTTACCATCATATAGGGATCTTGACTTCCAAGTCAGGCCTTTTGCTCGTCATGTGGCGTCTAGAGCTGGTAAATTAATAAGTATATTTCGAAAGGTTCTGAAGGTTTTATCATCAATGGATACTAGTCTCTCTATGCTTTTCTCTTAAGATTACCCCTAAGCACGACGTGTGAATTGTAAACCCTCTCCTCCCACAGTCAAATGCATTTCAAATGCTAATACGAGCTTCAATATGTACTTGAATATCATGATACTCTTACTTTGTTTTCTAGATGATCCAACACCTTTAGACACCGTCGTGGATGTTATGTTTCTTCTGGATGCTTCTGGTCGTGTTCAAAGACAAACGTTTGACAAGGAAAAGGCAATAATCAAACTCATGGCCACTTTTCTAAATGTCGCTCCACGGAAATCCCGTGCAGGGTTTATGACATACGGAGATTCTACTTTGCCTCATGTTTCGTTGAGGCGTGAAACAACCTTGGATGATTTCTCAAGGATTTTAGATGCTTCGAGTATTGTCGGAGGCCTGCGACGCATGGACTTAGCACTAAAATCTGCCCGTCAAGCCTTTGATAATCCCAGGGAAAATGTAACCCAAGTAATTGTTTTACTCACTACCGGTAGACCTGGAAGTGGATCAGGAGACTTGCAACAACCAAGTCAATACCTTAAAAGGAAAGGTGTCAAGATCTTTGTTGTTGCTACGGATAGTGAACCGAAGGATGAGATACTTCGAACTGCGGTCGAAAAGCCAGAAGATATATTCAGATTACTACAGGATGACAAGTTGAAAAGGGACATCAGAGAAGTCAGCAAGAAGATAGTGAAGCGATTAGGTAAGGTTTAACTTCTTAGTTGTCTTGATCGATTTTGTATTTCCTGTCAGGGATCAATTTTAGTGCTTGAACTTCTTGGCCTGGTTTCCCCTACACTGCCGCGCTAGAGAAGGCTGGTATCGCCACTCTTGCGGACCGTCGCTCAGGCTTGTGGATAACCCGCTTTAGTATCCACCACATCAGTAGATATTCAATTCCATGGCTCTGATTGGCTCCTGAACTCTGAATATCCGAGGATATTCACTGTTTTGCGTCGCGTGCGAGCTTCGGTGTCGATAGCAGACGTTTCTAGGCAATATTGACAATATTTTTATGTTTTACTCAATTAAAACAAGTATTCCCCTCAGGGTCGATTAGCAGTAGCAGGATATTAACCTCGCTTCGCGTCTCGGTTAAATATCCACCACTATCCATCGCCCCTTCGGGAAATAGTTGTGTATTAATATTAACGATATTATAATTATGATTATTTTCAGCCATATATATATATTTTTTATTTAATCTTTTTAGAAACAGAAGAGCCGGTGCTCCCACACTTTAATGCAGATGTCGTTTTCCTAATGGATGCGTCATTAAATAAAGATGACTACTTATCAGAGAAGTACTTTGTCATGGCCTTGGCGAGGCGTCTTGGCAGCTCCCCAAGCAACGTACGGCCATCACTAGTTATATATGGAAACAGAGCTAAGCTGGTGTCTAGATTGTCAGGCTTCCGATGGCTAGCAGACTTCGACCGCGCAGTTTATGACTCTCCGCGTCTCGTAGGACCTCGGAGAATGGATCTTGCGCTAGAAGCAGGGAGCCGTGCGCTCCAAGAAGCACGTCATAATGTTAAAAAGATAGCTGTTCTTCTTACTGCTGGCACACAGGACCCATCAGTCCCTTCCCTTCGGCAAGGAATACAGGCTCTTCAGCAGATGGGAGCCAAAACATTTGTTATAACCTTAGGACAAAGAGCGAATATCCGTGAAGTCAGACCTGTGGTGGAAAGTGCGGATGACATCGTGCTGATTCCATCCTTTAATAACATCCAGGCCCAGGCTGACCCTACAGCTAAACGGATAATTTCTCGTTCCCGTAAAGATATTGTTCCGCCGCTTGACATAGATGCCGATGTGGTTCTGCTTATTGACTCATCAGCTGACGTGACTCAAGAAAATTTCAACAGAGAAAAAGACTTCGCCAAAAAGATATCTAGAAGTTTGAATGTTTCTCCTGGAAAGTCGAGAGCAGCCGTCATCTCCTATGGCGGGCAGCCCAGAATCGTCACGAATCTGGAAGGTCGCTACCGACCAGAGGATTTTGACAGGCTTGTTGACAATGCATTAGCTGTTGGCGGTTTGCGCCGCATGGATAGGGCTTTACAAGAAGCCTCAGGTGTTCTTAAGAAAGCAAGAGCAGATAAACCTAAAATGGTGATCCTTTTGACAGCTGGAAGGGCTTCATCAGGGTCTAGGTCTCTCCACAAGGTTGCAGCACCCTTGAATGATATGGGAGCAGCAATATTTGTCGTAGCCATCGGAAAACGGCCTGACATCAGGGACCTTAGTCTTGCTGTCGATAAACCCGAGGACGTCATTCCGGTTCATTCGTTCGAGAGCCTTCCCTCGCAAGCACGACAAATAGCTACGAAGATCACAAAACAAACTAGTAAGTAAAATGTACACACGATTTTCTTTCACTTGTCCTAGCCAATGTATCAATACATCCATTCTCTTGATATTTCAGTGTCTCCAGAGCCTCCTACGGTGGCAAGCGATATTGTTTTCCTGGTCGATTCCTCTTCTGTTATTGGACAGAGAAACTTCTTATTGGAAAATAACTTTCTGAAATCATTAGGTTCATCTCTAAAGGTTGCGTCTGGTGATGTTAGGGGCGCTGTTGTGTCATTTGCTGCGCGACCTGTGGTGTCTTTGGACCTGAACGACGCAACGACTCCCAAACAGTTTGCACACTCTGTCGACCGAGTGCCATATCAAGGTGGACCACGAAATTACACCAGAGCATTGGAGACCGCAGTGCGTCTGTTTCGCAAAGCAAAGAAACTCGCTGTCAAAACAGTTGTTCTTCTAACAGGTGGCACCATACGGCCTAATTTAAAATCAGAACAAATGAACAAGGTTGTAGAGGAGCTCCAAAGAAATGACATAAAGGTATATGTTGTGTACGTCGGGTTTGCCTTTGCTGAAGACGCTCAAGCTTTCAGGCCAATCGTGGATAAGCAAGCCGATATCTTCGCGCTGCCATCATCCCAGACTTTACCATCTGAAGGAAAAAATGTTGGAGGCAAAGTAAAATTGGGTGAGTAGACTCTTTATATGAATATTGTTGCAGAACATAAGGTCGTATCAGTCGCTCCAGTCGTATCAGTCGACCGTGAAACAATGGGAATTGGAATTGATGCGACCTTATGGAAACCAGCCTTTAGTCTACAGTCCAAGTCAGAATATCGGAATTAGCCTATCCTACTTCTCAAAAATTAATCTCTTAACATGACGTATGCTATGTAGTGATGCTGTAGTAGTTAACTATAGTGGATGCGTTCCTGAGAAAAATGGAACCGGCATTTTGTTCCTTTAAGTCTTCAGTCCAAGTTAGAATATCGGAATTAGCTTATCCTACGTCCCAAATAATAATCTCTTAACAGGACGTATGGTATGTAGTGATGCTGTGTAGTATTTCTGTCATCCTTCACATCTATCATCTCATTCGCGGGTATTTCTGTTTCGGTTTTAGATATGTATCACCCAATGAACGTATCAGCGGAGGTGGTGTTTGTGGTAGATTCTTCCTCTACGGTCAGCCGCGACGATTACAAGAAAGAAAAAGACTTCGTTAAATCATTTGCGCGTATTTTCAACGTACGTCCGGGAAAATCCCGAGCAGGGTTTATCACATACGGCCGAAATCCAAGAATCGAAGCCAAGTTCGGCGATTCTCGGACAACGTCCGAGTTCCAGAGAATCGTGCAGGATGGCCTGTACATGGGTGGCGAGAGACGAATGGACCGAGCCCTTCAAACCGCAGCTTCATTGCTATCTCGCGCGCGAAGTGGGAACCCTAAAGTTGTGTTGCTCTTCACAGCTGGTCGCAATTCGCAGGGTGCTGTACCTGATAAGGTAGTGCAGGAGCTACAAGAGCGGGGAGGAAAGGTGTTTGTGGTGTCAATCGGTAGAGACCCTGCGCAACAGAAAGATCTCGTTGATCTGGTAGAAAGACCAGACCATGTTATGAAGATGGGTGGGTTCAATTCCCTTCAACCCCATGTGGTGCCGATGGCTAGATTCATAGCTACTCAATTGGGTGAGCATCGCGAATTACTTTGTAATCAAAATCTAAATAAGCGTATTTTTGTATGTCGAGTCTGGGACTTTTATGCCGTTGCAATCTCTATACTAGACGTTCTGTGGCTTTCCTTTCCACCCGACTTAGTTTCCTTTTCGGAAATATATCGGTTCCAAAAATATGCAGTTTTTCAAATAATAATATAGTTTTTCATTCAAATGGATGTGATGATGGAAAACTAGCTAATATTTTAGTCCTTTATTTAACTCGTCTCACTCTTGTCCCGTAGCTACTCCCAAGATGGGCGAGACCGATGTGATCTTCCTTGCTGACTCCTCTTCCGATGTGGACAGGAGAGTGTTCCAACACCAACAATCATTCGCTAAACACTTCGCCAGCTTGTTTGGCCTGTCACCTAAGAGCACGCGCGCTGCGTTTATTTCATACGGTAACATGCAGCTTCTTGTGGGTGGTTTCCACAACAGCCAGGTTAAGTTTGACATCGCGGTAAGCGAAACTGGATATGTTGGTGGTACACGAAAGCTGAACTCAGCTTTGGATGCTGCTTTGCGTCTTTTCAAAGAAACGCCCCCAACATCTGGCAAGGTGCTGATCCTCATTACAGCCGGGACGATTCGTGAAAGCGCAGCAACCCTGGCGGCGTATGGTCAGAGACTTCGTGACACTGGAGTCAGCTCTTTTGTTGTTAGCGTCGGGCCTAGACCCAGTACTAATACGCTAAAGTCATTAATAGTCAAGCCAGAGGATCTTTTCCCTGTCCCATCATCCAAGCGACTGCTACCAAATCAGCCAGATGGCTTCCCATATTATATTATTCTGCAGCAAATAGGTACGCAAATAAGCATCCCGTATGTCAGTCCGCTTGACAATCATCCTGCAATCTGTCACTATTGTTTTGCCACCCAATTCTCATGACTTGATGATTGGAAGGTTACTGTTGTTAATTTTCTACATTCTTGCATGCATTCGGTCTTGTGTGAAATATTGTACAATTGAATTCTCGCAAATGAATTAGCACATAATCGAGTGGCAACAACATTTAAACACCATTAGCCGATTAAGTCTATTAAATGTATGCTATGGCATAGCGCCCGGAAATTTTTTTGTTTGCGAAGATATCACTTTACGATACAAGTAAAATGCAAAGAAATGTAGGCGGAATTGTGTACCTGTCGGCGACAATTCGAGCCACCGCCGACGTTCTGTAAAAGGTATTGTGCGAGCTCTCTGTTCTTTTAATTCCGTTACATAAATCATTATCAAAGTTAACTTGAAATCTCCATATCTGTTAGACCACTCATAACGGGCTACTTGTAATTCAATATGGCGCATGTTTTTTCATTCCCCAGAGCCAGCCAAACCCCTAGACGCGACATTTGATATCGTATTTATGGTGGATGCCTCTTCTGATGTAACAAGACCACAGTTCTTGCTGGAGAAGGACTTTGTGACCTCCATATCCAAACGTCTTGACTTCGCCAAGTCCAGGGCAGCGTTTATTGTGTATGGATCAACAGCAATGACAGCCGCAAAGGTGAGTTTACACTATGCAGTAAACTTCACCTCTTTTTCTTTTTCTAAACGATTCAGCTAGACAATGCCCGATATTTCTTTCTGCGGTCATCTGCAGAAACAAAGAACATGGAGATGGCTATGGTATAGCTAGTGTTGTCGGATAACTAGGTGGCCTATGTCGACGGAGACGTAAACATGGACAATAATAACCAAGATTGAGATTTATGTCGAGATTTACGCCGCGAAGGACTAACGCTCGAAACGCCAGCAAACACTAGACTGTGGTGAACCAATCGCAAAGTCATTACACCATTTCTGTGGACAAAACCTATAGGAGTAATTACAAACTCATTGCAAATAACTGACGACTGTCATCTGAAATCCGCTCTATTTTCCAAGGGAATTACTGCTATTATTTGCCATGGGTTTATTTGATGGACATGATATCACAAGACGCCATTACTGCTCCGCACAATTTAAGATAAATGCAGCTCGTTTTAGATTTTAACCTTTTCGTCGCAACCATTATTTGTTGTCGCTACTTTTGTGAATTCTTTCAGCTTGACACCGCCAATTCTCCCACACAATTTGCTTCCTACGTCAACCGTGCCCCATTTGTCGGTGGTCAAAGGCGTATGGACAGGGCATTGGATAAAGCATCCACATTGCTTACCGGCTCAAGACCAAGAGTTTCCAAGATCGCTTTCATCATCACAGCTGGTCGTCAAGACAACGGAATCGAGGCACTCTACAATGCGGCTCAGGTGGTAAGGAGACAGGGTACCCATACCTTTGTGGTCGCCATCACTGATCGTGTAGAAGATCGAGAGCTTAAGACAATTGCTGATAAGTCGTCCGATATCATACGCGTACCGACCTTCCAGAGACTGAAAGAACACGTGAATCCCGTACTGAAGAGGTTAATAGAGGACTATGGTAAGAGTATTCTCCGGGACTAGCTTTTCTTGCGATTGCATTAAAGTGGTACTAATATGAAATCCTTAGCTTACGTTTTAGCGGAGCTCCATACCTAAGAGAAAAACGTATAGTATACTATCGAGTTGATTTTTGAACGTCACGGGCATTATGGATCTCTTTGATGACGTCATTGATGACGTAAGGGCACGTGACTTTGGTAAAGAGTTCATCTTATGGTCTTTGAAGTTTGTCCAAGTTTGGCTTCTGTAGAAGCTACCCTTCGGGAGATTTTTTCTTTATTTTTCTGGTATTAAACCTATAGCGTACGCTGTCCGCCGTCCGTCGTCCGTCCGTCCGTCCGTGTACGCATGGGAACCCTGTGGTATGCAAAGAAAAAATTATATCTCCTCAAGGGAACATGCTAAGACAACCATACTTGGGATATTTTGTCTATGCCACAAGGGGGGTGCTGTAACCCGGACACGTGATGTGACGTCATCGATGACGTCATCTATGCTTGAAAAATCAATATCTCGTGAAGAGAAGACTCTTAACATAACAAGATAGCAGTGTCGCCTTTCTAGAGATTGACCGGGCTTCCTGTGGTATCTTGTCTACCTTGTTGCCAGGCTCTTGACCGTGAACATAACAGTGGAAAATGCACATAGCATCTTCCAGAGTATATTTGAGTTTTAGTTGAGTTTTAAACTTTCTAAGCCAATAGAAATAGTGAAAAACTTACTGGGATTCCAAATATGGTTTGCAGATATTTCCTTATAAGGAAGTTGGAGAATGTCGACACTTTTTCAAGGGAACTATCTTGATATGACAACCAAACTTTGGTAGTGTAGTCTAGGTCACCTGGGGCCGGTTCCTGAAAGGTTGGATAAAGTTATCCACGGATAAAAGTTATCTGTTGTATAGGTTTTGTTCAGGATTTATCCGTTGGATAAGCGTTTATCCACTGATAACTCTTAACTGTCCTTCTAGGAACCGGCCCCAGGTGAGCGAAATGAAGTGGTCACGTAATATGACGTCATCGATGACGTCATCTATGCTTCAAACATGAATATCTCATGAAAGGAAGACTCTAAAACAAACAAACAAACTTGGGTAGTGTAGTCTAGGTCACCAGGTGAGCGAAATGAAGTGGTCACGTGATATGACGTCATCGATGACGTCATCTATGCTTCAAAAATCAATATCTCGTGAAGGGAAGACTCTAAAACAACCAAACTTGGGGAGTATAGTCTAGGTCACCAGATGAGCGAAATCAAGTAATCACGTGATGTGACGTCATCGATGACGTCATCTATGCTTGAAAAATCAATATCTCGTGAAGGGAAGACTCTAAAACAACCAAACTTGGGTAGTGTAGTCTAGGCCACCAGATGAGCGAAATGAGGTGGTCACGTGATATAACGTCATCGATGACGTCATCTATGCTTGAAAAATCAATATCTCGTGAAGGGAAGACTCTAAAACAACCAAACTTTGGTAGTGTAGTCTAGGTCACCAGGTGAGCGAAATGAAGTGGTCACGTGATATGACGTCATCGATGACGTCATCTATGCTTCAAACATGAATATCTCATGAAAGGAAGACTCTAAAACAAACAAACTTGGGTAGTGTAGTCTAGGTCACCAGATGAGCGAAATGAAGTGGTCACGTGATGTGACGTCATCGATGACGTCATCTATGCTTGAAAAATCAATATCTCGTGAAGAGAAGACTCTAAAACAACCAAACTTTGGTAGTGTAGTCTAGGCCACCAGATGAGCGAAATGAGGTGGTCACGTGATGTGACATCAGCGATGACGTCATCTATGCTTGAAGAATCAATATCTCGTGAAGGGAAGACTCTAAAACAACCAAACTTTGGTAGTGTAGTCTAGGTCACCAGATGAGCGAAATGAGGTGGTCACGTGATATAACGTCATCGATGACGTCATCTATGCTTAAAAATGAAGGGAAGACTCTAAAACAACCATATAAGCCATGTACACATGGGAATCCCTTTCACTCATATAGAACATTTTATAACCAGGAGCTCCGCTTTTAGCCAGTGGCTAAATCTATATATTATTCTATAATCGAGGCCTAGACCACATAAACTACAACTACCCAAGCCTTTTTGTCATATCTTGAAGTTAAGTTGGTCATTTTTACTGCCAAAAACGACTGCTATTACTCGCTCCCGTTCCAGATTGTATCGACAGGGCTCCCAACACTGTCAGAAAGACTGTCACAAATCTTTGGATTTACTGTACTGTGGTTAGTAGAACCGAAAATCACAGCAAAAGCCGTCTTTTGAAGGAAGAAAATTATCAACTAAAATTCCGTATTTTGATCTTCTAACAACTAAAACCTACTATCCTATGTCTAATAAACTACAAGAAAACAGCCCGTCACTTCGTGACGCTAGAAGACCCAACCTAAGTTCCCCCTTCCATAAACTGCTGATTTACATTACTAATGACCTCCCTTTTTGTGTGTTTGTTTTGCACTGGTCTCCCTGATTTTGGTGGAGAAAATGACGCACGTGTGTGTGTCTTGGTGAGTCAGTCCGGTTCTCAAATCTGTCTAAGAACCCGCTAAAATTGAAAACGCAGCCTATTACAGAAAAACTGTTCTAAGACATTTCTTAGTTTATCATAGGAATATTTAGAGAATATCATTCATGACTTAGCGCGCGCTCTGTAGGCAGTGCCAGGTGTAAGTTTGTTCAAACTTGAATGAAATTTTTCTCAGCTCAAATCTTTCTCGAATTAGAATTATCCCTACACACAAATGTAAGTAATCTATAATAGAACCATTTAGGTTTGAATGTCTATGGTGCTATCGGCTAAGGGAACTGTGTTCTTTTTTAGTTTATGTGGGAGATTTCAACATGGCCGCGATGGCGGCTTTGTCCCTCGCTGAAAAAAATCGCTTGAATTAGAACTTAGCCAAAGGTGATTCTTTTCCAACAAAAACACGCCCACTGGAGAGATTTCCTCCTTCTCTTCTAGTTTGTGTCCTTCGTTTTGCGATACAGCATCAGGATTTATACTTAGAAAATATTATTCATGGCTTGTGGCATTTCGCCTTAGCGTGCTTCCAGAAAGCAAGGTGCAGTACGGCGGTGTACGTTTGTTCAAACTTGAATGAAAATTTTTCTCAGCTTAAAGCTTTCGAATAATAATTATCCCTGCACATCCTGCAAGTAATCTGTGACAGAACCATTTAGGTTTAGATGACTATGGTGATTTCGGCTGTGCGAGCCGAGTTCTTTTTTAGTTTCTGTGGGAGATTTAAAATGGCGGCGATGGCAGCTTTGTCCCTCGCTTAAGAAATCGCTTGAATTAGAACTTAGCCCAGGGTGAATCTTTTCCAACCCAAACACGCCCACTGTGGAGATATCCAATTTCTCTTCAGGTTTGTGAACTTCGTTTGGCGACACAGCTTCAGGGCCAAGCGGAGTGAGTGGGGACGATTTAGCCAATCAGAAACGTTTGCGCAGACAACCCGATTATGATAGTATAGATATTGAATGACTTTTTCAGAGAAAGGAATCATTTAAGTTTCGTACTAGTGCTACTTTTAGAATGCTTTACCTAAGCAGCTTTCTTTCTTTCCTCAGGATCGTCTGTACCCCAGGGTCCTACTACTGACGTTATCTTCCTCATTGACACCTCCGAGGGTGTTACTCCTACAACCATCGCTGCCCAAAAGGACTTCGTCAAAGCCTTCTCGCGACAGTTCAACGTCCCCCCAAGGAAAGCGCGCTTAGCCTTTGTCACATACGGAAGCTATCCTAACTTAGAAATGCGTTTTAATGGCTTCCAGTCTCAACGTGAATTTGAAGATGCAGTAAATAAAGGTACCATCGTTGGAGGCGATAGACGTCTGGATCGTGCCCTGCACATGGCTAACCGAGCGCTTAGTGAATCAAAGCCTTCTCCTTACAGAATAGCGGTTTTGTTAACCGCAGGAAGACAGAGCTCGGAAGTGGGTGACGCCCCGGTGTGGGCTGCTGCCCAAGCCCTACGAGCTACTGGCATCAAAACCTACGTTGTTGCTATTGGTAACAATATTAATGTGGGAGGAATAAGGCCCATTGTTGAGAGGGATCGAGATTTGTTTTTAGTTCCTTCTGACTCGGGACTGTCGCGAGTAACTGGTGGTGCTGTGAACGAGGTTGCGGCCAGCTCAGGTGAGTACACATCACACTGCTGGTTACAGGATCTTAAAACCCATCCGTGGGAAAAGCTGAATTTCCCAAGGTACACGCACGGGAAGTGTTCGGAATTCACATGGATAGCCATGGGAAATCCGAACACTTGACATTCTTCTACCATGGCAAATTCAGCTTTTCCCATGGATGGGTTTCTGCAGAAAAAAATATCTGTGTGGATAACACCCCCTCGATCTGAATAATTATCCATGGCATCATACTCAGCTGAATTCATTAATTGATAATTGCATTGGTATTTAGGACCCTTGAAACCGAGCGACCTCAAAGCCGACGTGGTCTTTCTCGTGGATTCATCAGCTAAGGTCAGCCGAGGTAACTACTTGCGTCAGCAAAGATTTGTCAAGACCATGGCACGACAATTCCAAATTGGCACCTCTCGTACTCACGGCGCGGTTGTGTCTTACGGATGGAGGGCGGTGCGATCACGAGGTCTACGTGACTACGAGACGCTGAGGGATTTTGACCGAAAAGTTGATAGTGTTGGGTTCGTTGGTGGTGCAAGAAGACTAGACAACGCGCTAAATACGGCGAATTCTATGTTCAACAATGGACGAAACGACGCAATGAAGGTTTGGCTACTGTAAAGCGGATTTCAGATGAGTGCCGAAACCTATACGCAAATCTGGTTTTCTTTCGACAGTCATCTGAAATCCACTTTAAAGGGGCTGTGTCACGGTTGTTTCAGTGATCTACATAAACATCTCAGAGTCCTACATTATACTATTATTAGAAAAAGGAACTGAAACTTGCATTATATAGGCATCATTTTACGTAAGTTTATAGCTTTCGCTATCGAATTTCCAAGTTTGAAAACTGTTCAGCCTGAACAGAAATAAAAAATGTCATGTCGTAATCTAATTCCATCCGCTCGATAACACACGAAAATACTCCAAATTTGTGCTCATCTAGCAGTTAAAAGGTTATTTAACAAACCTAGATGATTAATTTGCTCATTGCGTTGGAATTTGACTACATTTAATAAGCAACCTAAGTTTACCTCAAAATCGTGACACTGCCCCTTTAATGACGGCACTAATAATTACCATCCGAAACCCCTTCTAAGGGCAGACACGTTTCATCGCAGTTCAGTAGCTTTGTTGTTTGAGTCATTTATAAAGACTTTCCGAAAATGTTTCCTTGCGGTTGCTCTTTCGCGAAGCTCTGAAGTACAACCTAACGACCTGAGGGAATCCTGGAAGTTACCTCTATTATATACTTTATTCTTGCTCACGATCTGAGCGTTTATATCCCAAGGAACTGCCTTTTAATTTTATTTTTCTTGCGCAGTAGATACACTAGCCTATCTCCAGGATTGGTGGGCATCCCGTCAGAACCCTACAAAGAAACGTGTTCGCTTCCTTAGCAAATTACCTTATAGTTAGACGTAAATTTAATATCTATCCTTTTTG
This sequence comes from Scolanthus callimorphus, assembly GCA_033964015.1. Classification (NCBI taxonomy): domain Eukaryota; kingdom Metazoa; phylum Cnidaria; class Anthozoa; order Actiniaria; family Edwardsiidae; genus Scolanthus; species Scolanthus callimorphus. Next base: position 2,334,127 of record CM066914.1, read on the forward strand.
ACAGATCTTAATTCTTTTTATCGCTGGGAAGCAAGATCCAGCATCAAGGTCTCTCGCCGAGGCCACAAAACCTTTACGCCAGACCGGCGTCTTGACATACGTCATTGCCATTGGAAAGGACGCCGACGGCAAAGAGATCGGACCTCTCGTGGAACGCCCTGAGAATGTCATCGCTGTGTCCTCATTTGCTGGCTTGCAATCATTGGTTGGAAAGGCACTCATGCAAATCCTCGATGGTAAGTTGTGCGTGTGGAAGGAGTGACAGTTTTTGTACGCGGGTAGAGGTGCGAATGCTTTCCCCTTTTCGAGCATGGGAATCCTCGTCTTGGATCATTGTACATGGACATAGTGGGATGATTTCGGCATAGTAGTAGTAACGATCAAATTAACCCCCGTATACTAATACACTTTCTTGTGTAGGAGCTACGTCTCGACACAGATTCCAAGCAGACATAGTGTTCCTTATTGACGGCTCTGGCGAGGTTGACTCGACAACTTTCCGACAACAGGAAAGGCTGGTGACATCCCTCGCGAGGTACTTCAATGTTGGACGCGGGCTGTCAAGAGCAGGGCTCATTATATATGGCTCGTCGCCGTCCACCGCTCTTAAACTCGAAGATAGTCAAACACTTTCGAGGTTCGATTCTGCTGTCAGACGTGCAGGTCCGGTGTCTGGTCCTCGTAGGATAGATCTAGCACTCAAAGCCGCTGCTCGAGAGCTTCTTAGTGGGCGAAAGGGGATACCACGAATTGCTGTGCTCCTGACCGCCGGGAGACAGGCGGAGGTTGCTGGCATGCTTCCACTGTCTGTTGCTAGGCAATATCTTGAGGATGTCAATGCGAGGACTATTGTAATAGGGATTGGGCGAGCTTCCGATGTCAGAGAAATGAATGTCATCGCATCATCCAGCAAGGATGTTTTTACCATTCCTAATATACAAGACGTGTTGCTGAATGTCCCGATTATAATCCAGCAGTCAAAGAAACCTGTCAAACAAGGTACTGAGGTTTTTTGTCGTTGGAAAAAAATGATACTTGTGACTCCAAAGTTTCATTGAAACTCAGAAAATCTCCTGAAACCGATTCGCGCATATTAATTTAAAGCAATTGCGTAAAGATCGCTTGTTGCTCACCAAGGGATATCATGCAGTGTTCGTAGTGCATTATTATTCAGCATCGATGCACTGACCAAATATGGTCACTGAAATTCCAGTATCTGTCTTCTGCACATGACATATATCCTGCGATATTTCTCATCTGAGAAAAAATTAAGTGTTGAGCTTGTAAAAATACGCAAAAGTAAATATTTTGTGATGAATAATCCTGCTTTTATGCAACTGGGAACTGCTTCTCTCGTCCTATCAGATAATGGTTAACTTTAAGTGGATGCAATGAAAGATATGCAGGCTCATGTATTGTAAAGAACAGAAGGGACTACAGTGCTACTGCAGTATTCTAAAATCGTTATAAAATGTCAATGTCTTTTTCTATAGAGCCATCGCGTCAACGATCCACTAAGCCCATCGATGTGATGTTCTTGATGGATTCCTCGAATGACATGTCTTCAAATCTATTCGAACTCCAAAAGCGCATGATACGATCTTTAGCGCGTCAGTTTGTCGTTTCTCCCTCCCGAGCCCGATTGGCTGTCATCACCTATGGCAACATAGCTGACCTAGTGATACCATTCAACCGTTACCGAAACATTCTAGACTTCATAGAGGGGCTCCAGAGTGTTCCTTTTGCCGCAAGAGGTACGCGACGACTGGACAGAGCCTTACAAAAAGCCGATACTTTGATAGCAGACACGAGAAGGGGCGCCCAGAAAGTTGTCTTCTTGATCACCGCGGGTCCTCATACGGCAGAGCTCGGCTCGACACCATTGCCTGCTGCTGCTCGGCCTCTACATGAGAAAAGTGCGCAGTTGTTTGTTATTTCTCTTGGTCCATACCGCAACATGCAGGAGTTACGGGATATCACACGCTCGGACGGGAGAATCTACATAGTGCCCGCGTCCAAGGGTGCTCTGCCTCCAGTAAACGTCATCAATTTGCAGATCGCTACGGACAAAGGTAAGAAATATCATATCATAAAGTAACGACATGCCTCTTCCGGTAAATAACTTGTGATCTGGTACACAGTGCTCTTAATAATTATTTTATCAATGTGGTCGCCAAGATGCAAAATTTGGTCACCCGAGGATTTGTCTGATCAATTTATTCACCAAAGGCGACTAGGGATGAAATGTCGCCAGATATATAAATTAAGTCACATTTGTGACTGTATGGCTGCAATTTCGGGATCAGTATCACAAAATGACGAACAGTATTTCCAATTTCTGATTTCTATGTTTGCTATAGAAAATATGGCATTGCAGTCTCAACGCATAAACGGTTCCGAGAATGCCCGCATATGGAAATACAATTTCAAGACCACATCATCAACCGTGAGCCTTTGCACACCGTCCGTTTCTTTTGTTTTCAAATTGATCCATTGTTTTCGCGTGCTAATTGGCTTATAGACCGCAAAAGCTCTCAGTTGATGATGCCTTTAAAACTTTTTTCTTTGGGTTGTCCCTAATGGAAAATTGTTCGGGCATATCTGAAAATTGGTCGGACATTTGGCGATTTTGTCCGATGACCGGCAGTAATTTTCCAGCTCTCAAGACCATTCGGATAGAATGACAAGTCGACGAATAACTCGTATTTGCCATGTTTGGGGTTAAGCGGGACAGGAGCCCGGTTGTTAAAAGTTAAATTAAAATATTAAAATTGTGTTTCTAGGTGAAATGATAACACCCAAGCAGAAAACAGACATTCTCTTCCTGGTTGATTCATCTGACTCTGTTACAAACCAAGATTTCGAAAAATCCAAGTTCTTCATCAAAAGCTTCTCTAGATTCTTCCAAGTGGCGTCTGACAAAACCAACTTTGCCGTAATCAGTTTTGGGAACTCACCTGACTTGAGCATACGCTTTGATGAGCATGTAACAACTAGGGGTTTCATCAATGCGGTCAGAAGAGTGCCGTACATTGGTGGCACGAAGAGGCTTGATAACGCTTTGGTCCTCGGCGCTCGCATCCTCTCAAACGGAAGGCCATCAGCTAAGAAGATCGCAGTGATAATTTCAGATGGACAGCAACGCCTTTTACCTGGTATGGAACCCTTAGACCTCGCAGCACAGCCCCTACATGGTCTGGGAGCCAAGGTGTATGTGATCGGCACTGGAGCGAATCCAGATATTTATCAGCTTAACCAGATAATCCATCGCCCCGGAGACTTGTTCATTACCAGATCATATGAGGACATCGTCTGGCAGATTCCACTTATTCTCAGATACATCCTGGCGGGTAAGTAAAAATACTTTCCTTCTCTGTTTTTCGTGCCCCTGAACTCCGCGAGTTCCGGAAGTTTATTTATTGCTTGATTATTTACACAAACCTGAAAAACCGAAACGTAACATTGTATATAGTAAAGCGAGGTTGGAACTTCACCAGAAAGCAAGGTATTCGTTATAAGGGCTCGGAATTAAATTATAGCCTTAATTTTACGTCTTGTATCAAGGATTTAGGCGTAAGTCATCGGAAATCTATGGGTAAATGCATTAGGAGAACACTTCAAAAACTGAAATCATAGTCGTTCTGTTACGTTACGTTTTCTTGCACACTTGGGAACTGTGTTATAGGATAGAAAGAACAGATGCAATTGTGGAATGTACGCCCATTTGGGCATGTTTTTGTGAGTCACGTAGCAAAAAAAAAAAAAAACGGGAGAAAAAAAAACGGGAGTTGAGGCAAAAAAGCGTTGCGGGAGATCTAGATTTGGCATCTCTGGTATTGAAGAAGTCATCAAGCCAACTTTCGATCGAAAACAACAACAATATCAAAAAGCTTTAGTTTTATCTTTCTTGCGCTCCCTAAACTTTCCCATTCACCAGGCAAGGGATGTTCTTTTGGTAGTTTTAATCATTCCAGCTATTTAATACCAATAGTTGAATTTCGATTGGTACAGAGCTTTTTAATTTCCTGAACAAAAAATAATACGACCAGCTCGGTCGACCGTCATGACACCTAAACACGTGCGATTTTTGGCGCCAAAACACAGGGAGAGCAATGCCCCAGCAACTTTGTCAAGGAAATATATGAGAGACTATTAAGGGATCGGCATGGGGGAGAGCGTTATGCTTTAAAGGTGGATCAAATTGATTAGGGGTTGCAATCAAAACTAACTTCAAATTTCAAACGTTACCATTTTTCACATCCATATACAATACATAATTACAACATTAAAGGAGATTACATTCGTGAATTCTTCATGGGTACCCACTAGTTCTTATTAAACTGAAATATATTCTATCGTGAAGAAATTCAGTCAATATATCATCTGGAAAAACATTTAATTTGACGACTTCGTTATATGAATGTTTGCCCAGGAGAGACAAAAAGCCTTCATCATGAAAAAATAAATAATTTCGAGTTCGTTATGAAGATTCAGTTAAACATATTTTGTATGCCTTAAAATTTCATAAGCAAGGTTCAATATAGAAGTTAAATATCTTAATGAAAAGCTATGATTTAGGTAGCCAATCAGAGTCGCCGACGGGTCATATGCAGGTGAACAAACGAAAACCACTTATCACTTTCGCAATCTCACGCAAATGAAAACATGTAGGTACTCCCTCCAAAGTCGATTGGGAAGTAAGAGAATTTAAAAACAGATGTCAGGCATAACAGGACCACCTTAAAGGTCGTTTTAAAAAGGAATAGAACAGGAAATTTCTTTTCAGTGAAACTGAAAACCCATCATTCGTCGTGTACAGCTGCTTGAGGACTTGCTGTCTTGCTGCTTATGTAACCATTCGAAAGGTGTTGCTAAGACAGAAGGGCAGATTAAGAGTTCACCTCGAAAAGTCTCGTTATCAAAGTCGTCGCCGTATTCCTAATGATGATATTTGGCGTACTAACTAATAGCGTGGTGATCTTTCTGGTATGGAAGAAAAAATCTCTAAGAAAAGATATGTACATTTTTACAGCCTGCATCACTTGTTTTTACTTGGTTATATCATTAGCACAACCCGTGCACACTTTTGCTAGGATCTCGTTGACATCGAGGGACCTTAGAAACGGAGTGCTTAGTAACATACTTTGTTTTAATCACGAAGGGAAGACCTTTACAATGTCCATGACATCGTTGATAACGCTTTTGATAATATCTGCCGAGCGTTACAGGGCGGTAACATCAGCCCTGCATCATGCCCCCTTAACGCTCCGAACATTGGTTCTCCTAGTTGCCGCTTCCTTGGTTGGAGCAGGTGCCGTTAATGTAATACAGCTGGTAAATCTGCGCGTTAAGGATTCAGAAGTATACAAGTGTAAAAAACTCCCCCGACAAACTTCAACTTATATTTCAAGTGACGACCGCTGTTCTATTCGTAGCGCTTGTCTTTGCTATACTTACAGTCAATGCTATGATTCTTAGAAAGCTATGGATCTCGCGTCAGGCAGTCACCCTCCCCGGCTCTCATCAGAGGAAAAGGCAAAAGATCTTTAAATCTGCTGTGAGCGTTGTGTTAGTCTCATTGCTGCTTTATGCGACTTGCTTTACGCCTTTGTTTATTTCAGACGCGCTTAAATATCTACGGAAACTACTAGATGTTCGCGCGCTTAGCCCGTCATCTGGTCTATATTACGTATTCGCTTTTATGTTTTTGGCAAATTCTGCCTTTGGTCCGCTGGTTTATTTTGCGTTTCTTAAGGACTTCCGGGACGCTTTCCATGATGCATTCTGTAGAAGGAACGTTGTAAATGTTCAGAGGGTAAATCTTGATCTAGAGTTACGAGGGCACAGGATCGCAAATAATGGAGGCTTGGGTAACGACTCGTAATGGCACTGGTAAATCGTTCCACGCCATTGCGCCAATTCTTGAGAAACCTTTATGTCGTGCTTCTAATCTAGATTTTTTATGAAAAAAATTATGGGATGTCGATGATCGGGTACCGTATGAGTGAATATTACTGGTATCTAGTGCTGGGTCAGGAATTGTTGCAGAAATTGTCCAATCAGCATCCAGTCAACTTCGGTATTGTATACATTATCTCTATCGATAAACATGGCGGAAAGAAGCGAAGACTGACTCTGCGAGTCAAATTCCTTTGTAAATGTCTAAAGTAGTTCATTACTCAGTCCGGTATCTGAGATAACAATTTTAGCAGAAGTCCCAACCTCAAAATACCCCGAGAAATCGCGTTTTGGCCTCCAACGCAATCTTGTGTTTCGACACTGTGCGAAACTCTTGGGAAACCAGCAACAAATTTAAAATACAAATTCGCATCTAAAAATAACTAGGTCAGGAAATACGCTACCTCAACTATATAAGCAAATTTATAAACACATAAATTAGAGTTAATGTGACAATCATTAGTGTCACGTTCCAAGTATTAGGATCTGTTAGCAAGACAAAGCCTCCCTTGTTTTCCTATCCAAAGTTCAGTGTGATAGGCACGTGCTGGGATCATGTCAATTTAATTAGCCAATCACAACACATGTTGTGATTAGCTTGTATATACTAGTGAAATCCAACACTAGATGTTTGTTCACTCAGTTGCTTTTGGCTGCCTCGTCGAACACAAATCAAATTTTCACTCGCTCTGGCAGCCATTTATATTTCCTGCTGAAGCAGATTTATCTACGCTAAATCCAAAATCACCTTGCTTATTTACGGGTCCTCGGATCGATCGGACCTTCTCAGAGGAGGATTTCCGCTTGTAAGATGCGACGAAGTTGCAGAGCCCGCAAGAGAAATTTAAACACAAACAACATCGACCCGCAAGTCATCGTAACGCTTTCTGTCGCCGAGCTTCGAGACCACTGTCGTCAGCATAACCGCGCTAGCACAGGCCGGAGCAACACAGGAGGGTCCGTCGTCTGACATCTTTGACATCTCAAGGGACCCTGATATTTTATAGTGCAAGCCAGCCAAGCAGGAGTGCGCACAGGGAACGCCCCCAGCGGTCAGCTCAAATAGATGAAATAAAGAAAAGAAAAACATCGTAAGGGAGACAGTCGCCATCGCTTCGAGGGAGATCGCCGGTGTGGCCGCCGGAGCTGCACTGGATGCTGTGCGGGCCACCTCAAACCAGCCGGTTTGTATGGACTTGACCCGTGTCGCTAACCCTACCATCGCAACGAACAACTCAAACGCCGTTGATGTCACGACCTCACATTCCGTGGTGGATCAAGTCACAGGAAGCGCTCCATCGCCGGGAAACAGTACCCGCCACCTTCATCAAGGATATTCAAAGGGGTGAGTCATGTGAAATCTCGAAATTACTACCAAACAATTTAAAAAAGTTGGACAACGAACTCGGTCGTCAAGTGTCCAAAAGCTAAATTAGCTACGCAGCTAGAGTGCATTCAGGCTTGCTGGGCTATACTATGTGATTACAAATTTTGGCAGAGGGCCGCGGTAAACAAGCCGCTAGTTTGGTCTGATATCGATAGTCATTTATGGCTTACTATATTCACAAGCACCAGCTGTACTGAAAGAGGAATACCCTCCTTTTTCAAATGGAACGATAAAGAACTTAAAAGCTAATAGACAGCACAAAATAGATTTACAATGAAATTATAAGCGGCTTTTACAAGGCAAATGCCATTCAAAATCGGGCTGAAATAAACTAAATGCTAAAATTACTGCTCGTTTTTCGGAACTCCGGTCTTGGTTTCCTTGGAGACATTTGGTTTTTGCGAGTTATTTGTGACAAAAGTCAATATGAAGGCGAACTACTCATAACGTTGAGGATCTGAGCATCCTAGCAAACCAATAGAAAGTTTTGACTTCAGAGAGTTGAACGCTAGATAAATGATGCCATTTGAAATAGAGTGTCATGCTGATTTTTAATTAATTTTCTTTTGCCCATGCAACGAATGCCAACCAAACCCTCAACCTGGGCAAAACCTGAGACACCTGACACACGCAAGCCTGCATGATTTCCAGAATGAAACGAGGTGACGGCAATGAATAGAGCTGCAATTACCGCCACAGTCAAGATCCTGAAACAGTATCCATCAAGCTCTGAGGCCCAGCAGTTGTTTGTTGATATTCCAAAGACTTCTGCCTTAAAGATCAGTAGGTCCTCTGTAAGCTGTTTTGACCTACTTGAGGGTTGCTATGGGAACCACAAGTCTCAATTACCACAAAATGTTAGAACCTTTTCTGGGGTTGGGACTGCAACCCCCAGCAAGAAGTTAGGATGCCCAGGGTAATAGTTATGAGCACAACATTTACTGCCTTCGAACTACCCTGCTTGAGGTTTCAAGAGAATTGGTGTCTGCTTCTCATCATAATTCCTAAGGGGAAGGGGACTCCTTCTGGGTTGTTTTTGTCATGGGGAATACACGGTGTGTATTTGTGGGGAAGAAGTGCTCCCATTAATGTCATACAGGTCACACTTTGCCCCATGGACTAAAACAATGATCATTCAAAGTTGTGGCTATGGTAACCATGGGGTAGAGATTCAAATTACCTATCTCATGGGGGATCACAGGGACCCCTGAGGAGGACTGGGGGAGCATGACCCCCATGGCGAATTAGGCACCTCTCATGGGGGATGGCTAATGGCCCCCAGAGGAGGACTGGGGATTGTGGACCCCATCTTAGTTGAGGGTTGAATACCCTCCCTTCGCCTAAATTTATGTGACCTGGATGGGCTTGCAATTGGAGTGCTTCACATCCCTTGCCCCCTTCTCCCACATACAATGTTGTCTCTTGTATTCCTAATGGGTTGGGAACATTAAGGTTAGATGATGGGCTCCTGGTTGGGTGGAGCAGCTTTGTTTCGAATGCCTGCATAAGGCAACACCCGGAATCACTGCCGACAAAAAAAAATGCAGGTAGAATATCAGAGTTAACAAAGAGTGGAACCGCGTGTTCGTTCCTATCTGCAAAACTCAGATAGTGATAATTTAGGTTGGAACGTTATACGTTTTTGGTATGGGCGAAATAAGACGTAATTGGTTTTGTCAGTCTATTGCTTTTTTTATCAGTCTGTTATTTCTATTGCTTTTAACCAGCTAAAGTCTATTGCTTTTAACTAGCTAAAGTCTATTGCATTTATATAACCAGCTAAAGTCTATTAGCGGGATGAAAGTCCCGCTATAGGTTTGTCTTCGTGTTTTTTTCGTGTCATGAAATTCGCATTCCCCCGTGCTACAAGATGATTGTTATTTGCATAGCAACAGTAATCACGTGTACAGTTCATGCAAATGACGTAAGGTATGAAGCAAGATTTGGTCTGCGTTTCTCGGTCGCCATTTATTGACTTAGAAACGTGTAATTTAACTGAGAAAAATATGGTTTTTGGCTTACAAATCCCACACAGAGACAGATTTGAGGTCATAGAAGCTGGCTTAGTGAAAAACTGGGTTCGTTAACGCCTAAAGCTCCTAAAACTTTGTGAGTTTTGCTTGGATATTGGTATCGTCGGCGAAAAGATAAGAGGTTAACTTATCGGAGCAGTGGTGTAGGTCGTTCATATGAGAGATGGAAGGGGTCCAAGAATTGAGTCTGTGGCACTCCGCATGTGACAGACGAGGGCTCCGAAATAAAACTCTTTATTTCAGTCGTTTGTTTCCGCTTACTTAGGTATGAAGAAAACTGAGTCCTTGATTAACCCTCGGAAGTCATAGAAATATAAGCTTATGGAGCCGCGCTAAATTGTGGTCGTAGCGAAAGCTAGAGAAGTTTTAATGTGAAACATTGTTTTGCCATTGGCAGCCACCTTTTCAAAATTAAAAATTCTTTGTTATTCATGAGCTTTGAGGCACTTGGTGAATTCAAGTACTAGGAAGAAAATGTCATGCCAAAATTTCAGAGACAAGCTTCTTTTTACACATTAGGTACATGAGGTACCAATTATCTCAAATGCATTCTTGAAACATTTCATCAAATTTCAAGCTATTGTTTTATAATGTAAATTATAAACATTCCCAATAAAATAGTCGATGCAATTAATAAATCACCAAAATCTCTAAGGCTACGTTCAAAGGAAGTCAGTCAACTTAATCCATAGTTCAGAATTGGCAAATGTTGAGCTGCTATGACTGTGCAGTCTAGAGAGCAAATCGAAAGTTCGTAAAGCTAGGAGTTGTAAACCTCATGAATAGCAAAGCATTCAAAATGGCTGCTATTGAGGAAAATAATTCTTCACTCTAAAACTTCTCTAGCTCACAAGGAATTCGAGCGGAAATCTAATCGAAACGAGCAAAACTTGTGCGGACTCGTATCCTGCCTAAATATATGCGCGCGCTGGAATTTATTTATGAGCCCACATTGTAAAATCTATGTGTACAGCTGACTTTTGTGTAAAAGCTGCAGTCAAATTCCAACCAGCTGATCTGAGATCGTGACGTCACATGACGTCACGGAAAAACTGGGTTATCACCTTGCCCGCGATACTTGTCAGCGGTATCACCCATTAGGCTCTCGTGCTCAAGGAAAATAATGGCGGACTTCGAAGGGAGAAAAAAGCCCATCCTTTTCTCTGGCTTCAGAGGTCAACATTTCTAAAGTGATTGTCCAAGTTTTCACTCAAAATGCTTACTTAGTAGCAGAGTTTTATGAATGAAAGAAGAATCCAACTTTTAACTTGCGATTTGTTGATTTTTGGTTGGTTTATTTTCTGGCTCCCATTCGTTCCGCACCCGATACCCGCCGACGCTACGATAACTCCCAGTTGCTGCTTACAAATGCCAACTCTAAAAGCCCTGACATAGAGCGTACACGCTTGGTAAGGAGGTAATGGCTTCTTCATAGAAGGAATTGATAAAAACAGCGTACTATATCTTGTAGAGAGCCCTGTTTTCTGTACGAGATTCCTAGGAAGTATGATGCGAGGATTACGTTCGAACAATGAAGGAATGAATGTCCGAAACATTGGCGTTAATCCTGCTTCTGGTTGGTCTTTGTCTTTGCATAAAGCAAGCAAGCAAACCCTAAAAAAATGGCACACTTCTTACACTTCTATATCTACAGTTTAAGCAAAATCCTTTTTTTACTTCTTTTATGGCTGTTAAACTTGTTTCTAAAAGCCAGAAAGGAAAACACAGAAAAAACAAAGCAAATTAGACACGAAGGCAGCACTTTCTAGTCAATTATTAGAAAAATAATAATGACCCCTGTACAATGTTTGTACTGTCACTGTGTTAACATGTAAATGAGACAAGAATCAATCAAAAGTAAACAAACCAGTCACCATACAAACACTTTATTTCAGATACAAATACAATTCAATATTAAGCCTGAAATAAATGCTGATTATGGCTTCACTAGCAGTGTCAGAAATGGTTTCATTGTCATTTACCTATTTACTAAGCAAAAGAATATTGAGTAAACATCCTAAACCTGATTAATGTTTTTTGTGTGCTTTGCTATGCCATGTGAAGCAACTGGTGTTATGGTTGTTATAACTGTGGAGTTTGTAAATATTCATGAAACCAGCTGGGCACGGATGGCAGTGATGTCTCAGGATTTGTTCCACCTACCTGATAACATGAAAACAAGACAAATCAATCAAATAATAATAATAACAATCATAATAATAATGATGATCTGGAAAATTGACAGGGCTTTGTTATTAATAACAGAGCAATGTTTGCTTATTTTCGTGGTATATGGTAGCTGAATCCCAAAAATTAGTTGAATTTTGAAAGTTATTTTGCTATTATTTATATTTTGATAATCCTTAGAATAAGCAGGAAGAACTGCAAACGTTTTTCCTTTTCAAAAATGCCTATAGGCCCCCTTCCATGAAACTGTAGCTAAGGCTTCCAAGAATGTATAATTTTTTTTAGGCTGTGCCAAGCAGCCAATTAGCCATGTTCTTTGGGGCTGTAAGTATAGCCTCCTTGGATTTATATGAATCAATCTGACACTACCATAGAACTTGAAATAAAAAGACTTTTTGCAGTCACAGTAAGGATGGCATAGCTGGGAGGCTGTGGTGCATTAGAAGTGTACCAAGTACTATTTGGAGGTGCAAATGATTTCAAATTTGCTAATGGGGATTTTGGGGGTCCCTTACTTGTCCAAAAATCTTCATACATTGGAAATAATAATAATTATAATCAACTCTGTTTCAAGAGAGGGGTCATGATACAGCTCTCGTAAGATCTAAGCCTATTGGATTGATGCCCTCAGTGCAAAACAATAGAGGGTCATACAATAGAACGAGGAAACAATGGGATGCTTTGTTCTGCCCATCCAATCACACAATCTTACGAGTAGCTGTATCATTCCTGCAAGAGAGTAGCATGTGACAAAAACTTGCTGCCCTCCTGTAGTATTCATTCTTCACCCTTATTCTATTAGATGTATCAGTTAATTCCAGCAGTGACCATGCCCATTTTTCATTTTTTAGAAAGAAATATGGTTCATAAAAACCATCCCTCCTGCATTTATCACATTATAAACCACGGAAATCCTCATTTTTTTGCTTAAGTATGTTCCCTGTATTTTTCAACTTCTAAGGGCTGGTTCGCAGTCATCATAGCAACAGAAAAAAAAACACATCTTAGAAAATTGGCCATATTTATATCACATAGAAAATTTGGATGAATTTTTTTACAACAAAAATGCACTCACTTTCCACTGCTTGGGCTGTCACAATGATCAGACCCTTCCCTGCTTAGCAGAGGCCACTTCTATCTTGTTTTGTGTTTTGAAGTAGAATCTTTTGCGCAGTTAAAACACACAAGAAATCATAAAAATTAAAAATTAAAAGAAACTTGCAAGATAAAAAGTAGCCTCTACTCGCAGGGAATTCAGACTCCAACCAAAGTTAACCCCTGGTTGCTACAGACAACATATTCGAAGAAATATTCTGCTCTTCGAGACAAACATTTCGAAATGTCCTTTTTAAAGGAAAAACTTACATTGTAGTAGTCGGTAAGTATAGGCGTAGCCTTGGCTCAGAAGGTCGGCTGGACGCACTGAGAAATAACGGTTCAAGCACTACAGCACCACTCCTTGAGGCTGATCACGATACCAATAACAATCTCAAAGTCTCCTTGGATCATCGAAGATCATTTCCAGAGCTTCTTGCTCTTCTGGTTTCAGATTGTTTTGTACACAAAATCACTCGGAAGTTCTCCCTGCCAATCTCGACCTATCCAATCTCGAGCTGTTTTTTGAAGACAACAACAGAAATTTGCAGCGTGGCATCACGCAAAAGTCCTGTGACTCATTCAGGCCTTGTCGAGATCCACAGCATACGAAATGAAGTCGCTCAGACGGCAGAAAAGAGTAAAAAGAGAAACTCAATAAGCGAAAACTGATCTCCCCTTCGAATTCTGAGTCCCACCATCTTGCAGGCCAGGTTACCAAGGGTGATAACCCAGTTTTTCAAACTCCCTCGATTCTGATTGGCTAATATTTTTTCTCGGATCAGCTGGAAATTGCGTGATCTTTTCGATGCGAAGCGAGAATTCGAATAGTGTTTACGATTCAGATAACACATCGAGTGAATGATAATAGCATATTTGAACAAGAGAAAATGATATATTTTCTCTTGTTTTGTATTAATAAAAAAAAATATTGTGTATGTTTTCAGAAAGTCCGCGATTTTCTGATGTGCGCACTCTTTTAAGTTTTTTTAATGTTTTTGTGATAGAGCGGATATGGTTATATTACGCTTGGTGCAAACTGCGCTTGTACAAATTTATTGCGGCCAAGACTAGAGGCGATTTCTTGGATTTTTCTAAACTGAAAATGCGGCCTACATAATGTCAGGAAACACAGAAATAGGGAGTTAAGAATACTTTGAACCTTTCAAGTGCCAGCACTCCAGGCGATGACTTCATCACCGCTGGTGACAATAACTTCGCAAGCCATCCAGCTATGAAACTTTTTTATTGCAAATCAATCCATTTACATCGGTGCTATGTTTTTATAGTGCTATGTTTTATGTTATAATCTTCCCTAAATCTGCTTCGTTATGGCGCTGGCTATACTAGGAACCTAACTCGAAAAGCAATTACTACTAATTAGACTCTAGCCATTTCCGGTCATATATTTCTATTGATGTTTCTCGTTCATATTCAGTATGTTGGACATAAATTCCAAGAACCACTCTACGGCGATACGAACGAATGTGGATAGCAGCATATCTGTGCTGACTCTCGTCATGGTACTTCGTGCAGTTTTTCCACAACAAAATATTTAACTTTCACCTGAATAATTACTTGCAATACATTGTTAATTTCAAGTTGGCAAGCGAAGAATACTTGAAATCTCGATATGCTTTTCCTTGAAAAATTCAAATGTTTTATATCTCCAATGCGTCAAAGTCCTCGTAGCATTCTATTCCATACGACTTTCAGTTTCCACTGCTTTAAATCTGTTAAATCGAGTCACGGATCAGCGACGATCTCTGAATGAATTTTTTGGAGTGTAATTGCAAATGACATTGCTGCACTGTAGTAGGAAGAATACTTATTTGAATTATTTTTTTTCAGTATGTTGGACACAAATTCCAAGAACAACTCCACGTCAGTACGAACGAGTGTATATGGTAGAATGTCTGTGCCGACTCTCGTCATGGTACTAGGTTCAGTTTTTCCACAAAAAAGTATTTAATTTTGACCTGAATAATTATTGCTACAACATTGTCAATTTCAGGATGGCAAGGGAAGAAAACACTTGAAATCTCGATATTCTTTTTCTTGAATAATTCAAATCTTTCACATCTCCAATGCTGCAAGGCATTCCATGTGACTTCCAACTGCTTTCAATCGAGCCTCGGATCCGCGAAGATCTCTGAATTACTTGTTTTCGAGTGTTCTTGCAAATGACATTGCAACACCGAAGGAAGAATACTCGTATCAATGAAATAATTATTTTCAGTATGTTGGACACAAATTCCAAGAACAACTCCACGGCAATACGAACGAGTGTAAATGGTAGAATGTCTGTGCCGACTCTCGTCATGGTACTAGGTTCAGTTTTTCCACAAAAAAGTATTTAATTTTGACCTGAATAATTATTGCTACAACATTGACAATTTCAAGATGGCAAGCACTAAACAAGAATTTCTGCAGAATACACTTCCGTGGTGCTTTTTCTTGGCTAATTATAATCTTCCACACCTCGCAGCATTCCATGCGACTTTCTACTGCTTTCGACGGGCCTCCGATCAGCGAAGAACACCGAATGAATGATTTCACACAGGAATTTCTTCAGAAACGACCGCTCGAAGAAAATATATAAGTTAAAGAATTTTGACACAAATTCCAAAAGACTTTCCACTTTTTCTTGAATCCTCTTTTAGGGTAATTGAAGGTATACGAAAGTTCGAGCGTGGTACTAGGTTCAGTTTTCGAGGAATGAGACGTCAAAATTTCCTCTCTCGAATCCCATGGCGTCATCTTGCGAAAACATCTCAGGAATATTCAGTGAGTTAAAACGCGACCCCGGGAGAATACAAAGCGTCATAATTGTGCTAGATGCAAAGATCAGTTGCTGATCAAGATTAGTTGAAGTTTTCAGCTTTCCTCGTGTCTCCGATCAGCTAAAATATAATTATAAAACTCCGTTGTCTGCCTCGGCACATTTCCAACAGAATCTCAATTTCAGAGTTTGACTGTGGGGAGGGGGGTTATTTTGTCTTACTGCGCATGCGAAATAACAGCAGGTCAGCAGCTTCACTGAGGGCTCAGCTCAAGATTTGTTTGCGAAGAGTTGTACGGCTTGAATTCCTTGTGAGCTTTCGCTACGAATAAGTTAAAGCGTGGCTCCATCTAAGAAGTAAAAATACACTGAAAACAGCCATCACCAGGCAAATGTGGGGTCTTAGGCCTAAATGCGCAATTTCCTCGAAAATGTCACTGATCCACCGGACTAACTGAGGCGCAAAATTGTTCAAAAGCAAAGTGTTGATGGGCCGCGAAATGTTATTAAAAATGTACATTTGTATGAAACAACTCAAACGAACAAGCTTATTACAATATTCTAACTTTCCCTTCCCAAAGTCCTAGAGATGACAGGTGTAATTTTTTTTTAAACAAAACAAAACTAGCAAAATGCAGAATTTATTTAAAAGCAGATGGAATAACCACAATGGAAATTCATTTTATGAAGACCTCCAAAGGGCGAAATTACCACGTTTGTGGAAAGACGCTGCACATAGAGGATCGCCAACATTAACACAAATCACAGAGAAGTACCCAGCTGTTGACAGAACAAGCGCGCTTAACTGTTAGAGCTATACTTGAAATTGATTCCGGCGTTTCTTACATAACACATTATCTATAGTAGATAGTGTCGAAGCTCGTCAACACGTTTGATAACAAGGTAGAAGTATAAGTTCTCACCAACTGTTTGCGATAAAAGTAGCATTCTTATAACCTGTAGGAGCACTATAAGATATCTTGGGTGGAGAAGAAAAAGCTTTTGTAAGAAGCACTGTGAACTATGTTACCTCTTAACTATAACGACACCTCTTCAAACTATAGCGCACCAATGACAAATGGCCAGGATACCGAAAAGCGCATCGTCATCAAAGTCATCGTCTTATTTTTGATAGCGATATTCGGTGGACTCTCCAATGGGCTTGTCATCTTTCTGGTATGGACGAAAAAGCCTCTTCAAAAGAACATGTACATTTTTACAGCGAACAAAGCATGCGCTGACTTGTACAGCTCATTAGTCGAACCACTCAAATATATCGTTGGCTACTTGTCTGATTCTTCGTGGATACTTGGAGACAGTATCTATAGTAACGTAGTCTGCAAATGTTATACGTTTACACTTCATACGATGTCTATGGCGTCTTTGATAACTATTTTGATAATATCCGTCGAGCGGTACAGGGCCGTTACATTCACGATGCATGTGACTCCTTTAAAACGTGGATCAGTGAGGCTCCTACTAGGTGTGTCCTGGGTTGTGGCGAGCGGCGTGAACATTATACAGCTCATATACCGACGCGTAATTGTGTTTAGCGGGATCATCTTTTGTGGGTACTCTCAGACCAAGACAGAACTGGTTTTCTATGTGGTGACTATATTAATGTTCATAGGGCTCGTCCTTGCCATATTTACCATCAGCTTGTTGATCGTAAGAAAGCTGTACATCTCACGTCAAGCAATTAATCTTCCAGAGAACCAACAGAAGAAAAGACTTAAGGTTTTGAAATCGGCTGTTGGGATGATCCTTGCGTCGCTACTTCTTTATACAGCTTGTTTTACGCCTTTATATACGTCCATACTTTTGCGCCACTTGGGGAGATTATACGGTGTGCGAGGGCTGCCTTGTCCCATGGTGTATATTATGCGTTTCTTAATTTGCTTATGGCAAATTCTGCCCTTGGTCCATTGGTGTATTTTGCTTTTCTGAAGGATTTCCGTGATGCATTTTGTGGTGTTTTACGCAGAAGGAGGACCTTTTCTGAAAACATCCAGAAGGTGGATTCTGAACTTGGGTTAAGAGAAAGAGGGATAGTAAACAACGGGTTACTTTGGGTTACTTTTGTATAACGGAAGAAGCAAGTGGGCTAACCAGAAAACCATGACTCTAGGCGTAGATCTGGTTGTAAATCGAATATCCCAAATCCCCGACACTCTTTTTAAAACACATCTAAGCCAATGCTAAAATACTGTCAAGAAACGAAAGTACATCATTATTTGCGAGCGTGGAACAGTCGTGAACAGTGTCAAAAGTTAAACTGATGCATCGTAAACGGGAACTCGGTAAATTAAATTGAATAAAAATAAATACCATAGTTTAGTCCAAGATTTACGGTTTAAAATATGCTTTCACCCATCAAGATAACAATTTCCTAGAAATGATACCATTTCCTGTAACCTTGACGATCATGTGACTCCGAGACTCTAAAATAGTCGTTTAGCGTAGATTGGGCATTCCCAAAAGAAATCCAAACTGTCCTGTTGGGTACCTCTGAATGCCTAAGTATACTCTAAAAGTATTCAATGAGTAATTTATTACATTCCAGGGTTGTCCCGATAATTCAACTTCTCGTTGGGTGATTCCGATAAAACATTTCTAATTTCATGGGGTCGAGATTTCTTCTTTTTGCGACGTGTCACCAGGGAAATGTGAGGGAGAGGTCACTCATGTTTCAGGTTTCTTCGGATTGCATAGTCTGATTTTCATTTGGATTCTGGCGCGCAAGTCACCACTCAACACAGAAATTTATTCATCAAACTCCATCACTTCTACATGATTTCGTTTTGACTCCTGGATTAGTCAAAAACCCTTCAAACATCAAACTCGAAAATGTCGAAAATCCATTAGCAAAAATCCAACTCGAAAATCCAACTCGAAATCCTAACTCGGGTTTTAGTATATCTCTTTCTCTCGCTAAAAGTGCCAACGAGCAAAACAGTGAATCATGTTTTGCCCTTTGAAAATATGAGTTCCTCTGACCCACTGTTGTCCTAATTTCATTTGGCCGACTATAGGTCACTTTAGAGACAAATATCTACCTCTCAATTTCATACATGTAAAGGTTGCATTTCCATGAGCTTATGAACTACCCTTTGAGCTTTGTTTCTGTTAAACGAAGTTCGTCGCGTGTCGTGCATTCGCATAATTGTTTTGGGGGCGAGATAACAAAGAAAACAAAGCGCGACAGCCAAACCGCGTATTAGCTAACAACAAAACGAGACAGCGAAATGTCAAGGGAAAAACCTCTGCTAGCAGGGTACTCTGGTATTTTTCATTTTGCACGGAAGTGCCTATATAATAAAGCTTTAAGGGCATATCATGGTCTTTTTGCCCATTTCACCAATGTTGAGAAAATTCCGGTGAAGGTGATGTTGAAATTATTTTCTTCGCTTGTGTCTCCCGTGCTATTATATGGTTGTGAGGTCTGGGGTGCTTACATGTTAGGCAGGTTATCTTCTTTGGAGATGTTTAAGCAGAAACTTTTCTCTGTTTTAGGTGACATAGAGAGGTTGCATCTAAAATTTTGTAAGAGGATTTTAGGCATACACTTAAAGTCTACGAATATGGCTGTGTATGCAGAATTAGGTAGGGTACCCCTGATAGTTCAAATCGGTTGTACTATTGTCAGGTATTGGTTACGGATAACGAATCCTATTTTCCGGGACAGCCTCGTCGGAAAAGCGGCTTCTTGGTGTGTGTCATCAAACTTTCGTGGGGTTGCTTTTTCTAATTTCCTCTTGTCTTTGTGTGGTTTTGGATCTTTAGATAGTATTGCAATTCCTTTTGAACAGATTAAGGATGTGTCCAAACAGATTAAAACACAATTATATGATGTTTTGCGAGCACTGGAGGACTAACGTACGTCAAGGGACCGGTGGAAAATTAAGGCTGTTTAGATCTTTGAAGTCTAGCCTGGGCTTTGAGAAATATTTAGTCTCGGTTACTAATTTTCGACATCGTCAAGCAGTTTCGAAACTGCGTTTATCCGCACATAGATTACCAGTGGAAGTTGGCAGATCTGCTAATATTGATTATAACTCTAGGAAATGTTCATTCTGCAATCTTAATGAAATTGGAGATGAGACGCATTATTTGATGTATTGTAACCATGCGTCTTTTGTTCATCTAAGAGAATTATTTTTGACTGACATTTTGCAACTGAATGTTTCCTTTGGCCAACTAGGTTTGCGTAATCTATGCGTTTACTTATTGTCGATGTGTGACGAGTCTGTCGTAAAGGTAACTGCCAAATTTTGTTTTGATATTCTCGAGCGTTTTAATGCGCTGGTTCGAGATGCTGAAGAATCTGATGAGTCTCATTAAGTCTTATGTAATTTTTTTTTCTTTTGTACCTATATATTTGTTAGTGTATCCTATATGCCGTGTAATTGGTATTTTATGGAATAAAGAATTACTATGAACAAGCTAAATCACATGATTGTTTAATAATAACAGCGCGAGAAATATATACAAATAGTAGATTTCACTTCTGATACTGATAGACAAGTTTAGATTGTGGCTTCGCTGGCCGATAGTGATTTTACTTGTTTTTGATTTGTTGTGCTCTGAAGTATTTTGATTCGCTTCGTTAAATGTTTGGCACACTCGCCGATATTTGAGATAAGCGTCTTTGCTCAGTGGCACGCTCGCCAAGGATATGATACGAATCACTTGCCTTGCTCAAGTATTTGGTTACCCACTCTTTCGAAATACTGGCACTTGATTGGCTAATGGTTACACCACTCTTAACTCGAGAATTTTTCTCCTCGCACGGCTCTATAATGCTGCCGCCTCGCATCCTCGCCTCTTGGCTCGGCTGCTCGTTGGCAAATATGCTGAAAAAAAAACCTGAACCGATGGTAGAGGGAATGCCAAATTTTTTTTACATTTCTACATATTATTTAACATGTCATCTTGCCTCAGGAGGAGGTTAAAATAAAACGAAGTCATAACATGTAATGTGTATGTCAGTATTTAAATTTCTTGATGTTTGCTTTGATGAGGCAAAAATAGGTTGAAGAATTTTCTTCGCCCTTCCCATGATGCCTTTCGCGCTAGCTCGCTCCCAGTCGCTCTCGCCACGAAAATCACTAGATTGCGCCTGGGTACGAGGCAGGGTTGAAGACGCGTCTAATATCTTCCACTGAAAGTATTTAGTACGTTATTAGGTTGGACGATAACTGCATTCCGCTTCTTCAGCGTACCGTTTTAGTTCAAAGAACCAATAAAAAATACCGGATTTTCTTCAGCGTACCGTTTTATTAAAAAAAAAACCTACAAAATACCATCCGATTATAGGGAATACACCCCCTCCCCCCTCCCCTCGAATGCACAACAATGAAACAGGTTTTGTATGAAACCTGAAAAGGGAATCATCTTTCGAGTAATCGGCTTATTTCTGATAGCGATATTTGGTGGGTTATCTAACGGAGTGGTGATCTTTCCTGTATGGAAGAAAAAATATCTTCGCGAAAAAATATGTACATTTGTAAAGCCATCATTGCTAACAAGTCATCCCTGACAAAACCATTGCACGCAATTATAGGAAACTTATCGAATTCTAACATTCTCTCAGCCTAGTACTCAAACTTGGTAAAATATAGTTTTAAAAAACATCCGTTTTATACTGACCAAAGTATCAGTTTTCCTAGTTCAGGTCTCGATGTATAAGAGGCATGAACTTTACTATCTCATCAAATGGTTTTTTATTGTAACATGAGAAACTACTTTCATACAGGATTTTGAACTCTGCATCTAAACAAACCTTGACAAGTTACAATCCGCGCCAAAACTGTTGACCCATTTCTGAACGTTTCAACCGTTAAAATTAATTCTTAGCAAGAGTCTTCCTCCAACAAGCTCCTTTCTCTCCCTTTCCCCTTAATCAATAATCGATGAAATAACGTTTCTATGTGAAATTTACAGGAGTGGCTGATCCGCATATAGACTAACTAATCGAGGCTGATCAGCCGTATCAGAGACGGAAAAAAAGAAGAGCTTTGAAAAAGGATCATGGTTTGATTCGAAAAAAGGAAAAGGAAAGCATAGCTGTATAGGCATCATTTTTAGAGGTGGTAAATAGTAAAGAAGGAGAGCCACAGCCTGCGATTTTTAACGCATCCCTGATTTGAAAGATGTCAATGTAGTCATCATATTCAATAAGATTATGCAGTTTTGCTTGAATCTCTTCTTTGGAAGCTCTCGTAATGACACTGATAAATCGTTCCACACCATTGCGTGTGTTTTGGTATGAGCGAAATATGACGTAATTGTTTTTTTGTAATGTTTAGGGTCAGAGAACAACTCGAAAGTTCGCACAGCTAAGAGTTGTAAACCTCATGAATAACCAAGCATTCAATGAAATGGCTGCTATCGAGGAAAAGAATTGTTTACTCTAAAACCTCTCTAACTTTCGCTACGACTGAATTAAAGCATGGCTCCATATCTAAAAAGTAAAAATGTTGGGCCTATTAGACTAAAATGCGCAATTTCCTCGAAAATGTGCTCCAATCCGCCGGACTATGAGGTGCAAAATTGTTCAAAAGCAATCTATTCAAAGTGTTTATGGACCGCGAAATGTTATTAAAAATATACTTTAACATTTGAATGAAATAACTGAAACGAAGAGGCTTCTTACAATATTCGTATTTTTCCCTCCCCAAAGTCCTAGAGATGTGTAATTAAACAAAATGAAACAAAAAAACTATCAAAATGCAGAATTTAATTAAAAGCAGATGGAACAACCACAATGGAAATTCATTTTATGAAGACCTCCAAAGAGAGAAGGCATGAAAATTATTACCACGTTTGTGGCAAGGCGCTGCTCATAGAGGATTGCCAACATTAACACAAATCACAGAAGTACTCAACTGTTGACAGAGCAAGCACGCGTTACTGTTAGAGCTTGAAACACATCACAGCTATCTATAAAGGAAGTGTCAAAGCTCGTCAACACGTTTGATAACAGAGGTAGAAGTATAAGTTCTCACCAACTGTTTCGGTAGAAGTAGTATTCTTATAACCTGTAAGAGTACTATAAGCCATCTTGAGTGAAGATCAAGTGCAATCACCATAACTACGAGTTAGAGAAGGAAAAGCTTTTGTAAGAAACCCTGTGAGCTATGTTACCTCTTAACTATAACGACACCTCTTCAAACTATAGCGTACCAATGACAAATGGTCATGATACCGAAAAGCGCATCGTCATCAAAGTCATCGTCTTATTTCTGATGGCGATATTCGGTGGACTCTCCAATGGGCTTGTCATCTTTCTGGTATGGACGAAAAAGCCTCTTCAAAAAAACATGTACATTTTTACAGCAAACATAGCATGCGCTGACTTGTACAGCTCATTAGTCGAACCACTCAAATATATCGTTGGCTACTTGTCTGATTCTTCGTGGATACTTGGGGACAGTATCTATAGTAACGTAGTCTGTAAATTTTATACGTTTACACTTCATACGATGTCTATGGCGTCGTTGATAACTCTTTTGATAATATCCGTCGAGCGGTACAGGGCCGTTACATTCACAATGCATGCGGCCCCTTTAAAACGTGGATCAGTGAGGCTCCTATTAGCTGTGTCTTGGGTTGTGGCAAGCGGCGTGAACTTTATACAGCTCATAAACCGACGAGTAATTGTGGTAAACGGGATCAACTTTTGTGGGTACTCTCAGAGCAAGACAGAGCTTGTTTACTATGTGGTGACTATATTAATGTCCATCGGGCTCGTCCTCGCTATACTTTCCATCAGCTTGTTGATCGTAAGGAAGCTGTACATCTCACGTCAAGCAATTAATCTTCCAGAGGACCAACAGCAGAAAAGACTTACGGTTTTAAAATCGGCTGTTGGTATGGTCCTTGCGTCGCTTCTTCTGTATACAGTTTGTTTTACGCCTATATATACATCCATAGTTCTCCTGCACTTGGGGAGATTATACGGTGAGCGATCGCTGCAGGTGTCACTAACCGTATTTTATGCGTTTCTCAATCTGCTTATGGCAAATTCCGCCCTTGGTCCATTGGTGTATTTTGCTTTCCTGAAGGATTTCCGTGATGCATTTTGTGGTGTTTTACGCAGAAGGAGGACTTTTTCTGAAAACATCCAGAAGGTGGATTCTGAACTTGGGTTAAGAGAAAGAGGGATAGTAATCAACGGGACCACAAGCGTCATCAAAGAGCATTCAGAGTTAGAAACTAAACTTTGAACTGCTTTGGCATAAAGATTTGAGTATATTCTTTTTGTGGTTACTTTTGTATAACGGAAGAAGCAAATGGGCTAACCAGAAAACAATGACTCTAGGCGTAGATCTGATTGTAAATCGAATATCCCAAATCCCCGACAGTGTTTTTAAAAAATACTAAAATACTGCTTAAATACTGTCAAGAAACGAAAGTACACCATTATTTGCGAGCGTGGAACAGTCGTGAACAGTGTCAAAAGTTAAACTGATGCACCGTAAACGGGAACTCGGTAAATTAAATTGAATAATGAGTCCAGTCAATCTACGCTCAAAAAGGGGTCAACCGGGAACTACTAAAAGCTTTTTCGACGGTTTTGTGCTACATTTAGTCCCCAAATGAACATACTAAAAGTCCCAAAAAGTCGGAGTACAGGAACACGCCGAAAATGGCAATTGAAAATTCCCTTACAAGGCTTGCATGAAAAACCACAGGGAGCCCAAATCTCGAAAAATGCCGAAGATTTTACGTTTTGTGCAAACTCTCGACAATACAAACGATTCGAATTATTCCGAAACATATTTTGAACATAAATGGCACAGGTTTTAGTTGCTTTCTCGTATTTTTATTAAATAATCACTCAATTCTAATTTGGCGCAAGAGTTTGAGATCTGGAAATAGGAGGCGACGGCTAGGAAGACTTTTGATCGCTAAATTATCTCCGTTGCGATAGCCATACTAATGTCCCAGAATTCCTCTTCAGTTAATAGCCACAATGAACAATATTTTGAAAGAGGTGGCCAGTTTTAGTGCCAGCTTAGCTTGCATCGGTCCGTGTTCTCGGCAAAATGAGACACCACTTCGCGCCACTACGGGATAGGAAAGGGCACGCGCGGCCTTCAAGAAGCGTGCCAGCTCTCGATAAGTGCATCAGCAAGTAGCAATATTCGACTCCCTAAAGCACAATAACAAACAGAAAATATCTCATGCTCGAAAGGGGAAATGTTCTTGTCTGTATCCTATGATATGGCAAACCGGGCTAGAAGCTGGTCTGAGAGACGGACAGGTGAGACCACGTCCATCGAACCACAGAATCTCCTCCAACATCCACTACTGTTGCTGAAAATCACAGGCTCCACGAGTGTATTTATAGCGGAGCTCCAGCGCGGGTCGAAGGCCCGCGCAAGCGGAGCACCATACCTAAGGGAAAAACGTATACCATCGAGTTGATTTTTGAACGTCACGGGCATTATGGATCATTTTGATGACGTCATTGATGGCGTGAGGGAACGTGACTTTCGTGTAGAGTTCCTCTTATGGTCTTTAAAAGTTTGTCCAAATTTGGCTTCTATAGAAGCTTCCCTTCGGGAGATATGATTTTTTCTTTATTTTTCTGGTATTAAACCTATAGCGTCCGCCGTCCGTCCGTCCGCCGTCCGTGTACACATGGGAACCCTGTGGTATGCAAAGAAAAAATTATATCTCCTCAAGGGAACATGCTAAGACAGCCATACTTGGGATATTTTGTGTATGCCACAAGGGGGGGGGGGGGGTGCTGTAGCACGGTCACGTGATGTGACGTCATTGATGACGTCATCTATGCTTGAAAAATGAATATATCGTGAAGAGAAGACTCTAAAACAACCAAACTTGGGTAGTGTAGTCTAGGTCACCAGATGAGCGAAATGAAGTGGTCACGTGATGTGACGTCATCGATGACGTCATCTATGCTTGAAAAATTAATATCTCGTGAAGGGAAGGCTCTAAAACAACCAAACTTTGGTAGTGTAGTCCAGATCATCACTACTTATGCTTGAAAAAATATTCTCTTTATTGCACTTTGAATCATTCCATTTGGAGGAATTAATACCTTAATTTTTCGGAAGGAGGTCATCTTACTTGACAGGATGCTTATTTTCGTCCCGTATTTGTATTGTGTGAATGCAGCAACATACCGAAGAACACACTGTTGTATACATATCAAGAGACATTTTTTTCTTAAAAAGCCTATAGAATAAACCATGTACACATGGGAATCCCTTTCATTCGCACAGAAAATGTTATAACCGGGAGCTCCGCTTTTAGCCAGTGGCTAAATCTATATATTAAGTCAGACAGTGAAACAGTGAAGATCAAGGTGTGAAGATTGGGCGGTGAAATCATCGCCAGGCCCGTAGCTCGCATTATTGGAGAAGGGGGCGTTGTCCTTAGTTTTACAGAAAGAAACATCCTGTGCAAACCAAATTCATAGCATTTTGTCGTGTTTCCTTCCCTTTTGTGACCAAAAGCCTGATTTTTCTGGCTACAAGGGGGTTCGTTCGTACCTCTGAAACCCTCCTACGGTCCTGATCGTATCGCCCCTCCCCACTCTGACCGACCAGCGGGTCCACAGTAACCTCTCCACATTGGGCACTGCAACTGCATTTAGGACTGCAGTATTCTCAGGTGCTCTTGTCAAAGCACGACCTTGAGTTTTAAACTGTTTGCGGACAATGTAAGAGATCCGCGTGCACCAACTCGCCTATGGCGTCTTTGACGAGGGCCATTAGAACACGGACTGAGACCAGATCGGCTGGAAAAATTTCTCTTGGGTTGCTTTTAATGAACACTGAATATGAAGCAGGGTCATGAGTGTATAATAATATATAATCTATCCTGCCGTTGACTTTGAGGGTTTCAGGAACTAGTTTCACAACGTGTCAGACGATCTCGTGATATCTCGATCCAAATTATTTATATTTTTCTCTTATTATTTTCTTAAATGTCTGCGTAATGCATGTTAACATCAAATATTTTGTTAATCTGAGATTAGTATGGTTATCAACGGAGATAATTTATCGAACAAAAGCGTCACTATAGCTTGCGCCTCCCATGAGTTCCAGATATCAAACTCTGAGAAAATAGAATTGATTATTCAATAAAAAGTACAACTAAAACTCGTATTATCTATGTTCAAAAGTGTGTTTCGGAATAATTCGATTCATTTGCATTGTCGAAAGTTTCATCAAATTTCTCTATTTTAATTTTGTGCATTTCTCGAGATTTGGGCGAAAAATATGTACATTTGTAAAGCCATCATTGCTAACAAGTCATCCCTGACAGAACCATTGCACGCAATTATAGGAAACTTATCGAATTCTAACATTCTCTCAGCTAGTCTCAAACTTGGTAAAGTATAGTTTTAAAAAACATCCGTTTTATGCTGACCAAAGTATCAGTTTTCCTAGTTTAGGTCTCGATGTATAAGAGGCATGAACTTTACTATCTCATCAAATTGTTTTTTATTGTAACATGAGAAACTACTTTCATACAAGATTTTGAACTCTGCATCTAAACAAACCTTGACAAGTTACAATCCGCGCCAAAACTGTTGACCCATTTCTGAACGTTTCAACCGTTGAAATTCATTCTTAGCAAGAGTCTTCCTCCAACAAGCTCTTTTCTCTCCCTTTCCCCTTAATCAATAATCGATGAAATAACGTTTCTATGTGTAATTTACAGGAGTGGCTGATCCGCATATAGACTGACTAATCGAGGCTGATCAGCCGTATCAGAGGCGGAAAAAAGAAGAGCTTTGAAAAAGGATCATTGTTTGATTCGAAAAAAGGAAAAGGAAAGCATAGCTGTATAGGCATCATTTTTAGAGGTGGTAAATAGTAAAGGAGGAGAGCCACAGCCTGCGATTTTTTAACGCATCCCTGATTTGAAAGATGTCAATGTAGTCATCATATTCAATAAGATAGAATATCAATTAAGGCGGTATGTAGTTTTGCTTGAATCTCTTCTTTGGATCGAAGCTCTCGTAATGACACTGATAAATCGTTCCACACCATTGCGTGTGTTTTGGTATGAGCGAAATATGACGTAATTTTTTTTTTGTAATGTTTAGGGTCAGAGAACAACTCGAAAGTTCGCACAGCTAAGAGTTGTAAACCTCATGAATAACCAAGCATTCAATGAAATGGCTGCTATCGAGGAAAAGAATTGTTTACTCTAAAACCTCTCTAACTTTCGCTACGAATGAATTAAAGCATGGCTCCATATCTAAAAAGTAAAAATGTTGGGCCTATTAGACTAAAATGCGCAATTTCCTCGAAAATGTGCTCCAATCCGCCGGACTATGAGGTGCAAAATTGTTCAAAAGCAATCTATTCAAAGTGTTTATGGACCGCGAAATGTTATTAAAAATATACTTTAACATTTGAATGAAATAACTGAAACGAAGAGGCTTCTTACAATATTCGTATTTTTCCCTCCCCAAAGTCCTAGAGATGTGTAATTAAACAAAATGAAACAAAAAAACTATCAAAATGCAGAATTTAATTAAAAGCAGATGGAACAACCACAATGGAAATTCATTTTATGAAGACCTCCAAAGAGAGAAGGCATGAAAATTATTACCACGTTTGTGGCAAGGCGCTGCTCATAGAGGATTGCCAACATTAACACAAATCACAGAAGTACTCAACTGTTGACAGAGCAAGCACGCGTTACTGTTAGAGCTTGAAACACATCACAGCTATCTATAAAGGAAGTGTCAAAGCTCGTCAACACGTTTGATAACAAGGTAGAAGTATAAGTTCTCACCAACTGTTTCGGTAGAAGTAGTATTCTTATAACCTGTAAGAGTACTATAAGCCATCTTGAGTGAAGATCAAGTGCAATCACCTTAACTACGAGTTAGAGAAGGAAAAGCTTTTTAAGAAACCCTGTGAGCTATGTTACCTCTTAACTATAACGACACCTCTTCAAACTATAGCGCACCAATGACAAATGGTCATGATACCGAAAAGGGCATCGTCATCAAAGTCATCGTCTTATTTCTGATGGCGATATTCGGTGGACTCTCCAATGGGCTTGTCATCTTTCTGGTATGGACGAAAAAGCCTCTTCAAAAAAACATGTACATTTTTACAGCAAACATAGCATGCGCTGACTTGTACAGCTCATTAGTCGAACCACTCAAATATATCGTTGGCTACTTGTCTGATTCTTCGTGGATACTTGGGGACAGTATTTATGGTAACGTAGTCTGCAAATTTTATACGTTTACACTTCATACGATGTCTATGGCGTCTTTGATAACTCTTTTGATAATATCCGTCGAGCGGTACAAGGCCGTTACATTCACGATGCATGTGACTCCTTTAAAACGTGGATCAGTGAGGCTCCTACTAGGTGTGTCCTGGGTTGTGGCGAGCGGCGTGAACATTATACAGCTCATATACCGACGCGTAATTGTGTTTAGCGGGATCATCTTTTGTGGGTACTCTCAGACCAAGACAGAACTTGCTTACTATGTGGTGACTATATTAATGTTCATAGGGCTCGTCCTTGCCATACTTACCATCAGCTTGTTGATCGTAGAAAGCTGTACATCTCACGTCAAGCAATTAATCTTCCAGAGAACCAACAGAAGAAAAGACTTAAGGTTTTGAAATCGGGATGATCCTTGCGTCGCTACTTCTTTATACAGCTTGTTTTACGCCTTTATATACATCCATACTTTTCCGCCACTTGGGGAGATTATACGGTGTGCGAGGGCTGCCCTTGTCACATGGTGTATATTATGCGTTTCTTAATTTGCTTATGGCAAATTCTGCCCTTGGTCCATTGGTGTATTTTGCTTTTCTGAAGGATTTCCGTGATGCATTTTGTGGTGTTTTACGCAGAAGGAGGACCTTTTCTGAAAACATCAAGAAGGTGGATTCTGAACTTGGGTTAAGAGAAAGAGGGATAGTAAACAACGGGACCACAGGCGTCATCAAAGAGCATTCAGAGTTAGAAACTAAACTTTGAACTGCTTTGTAATGAAGATTTGAGTCTATTCTTTTTGTGGTTACTTTTGTATAACGGAAGAAGCAAATGGGCTAACCAGAAAACAATGACTCTAGGCGTAGATCTGATTGTAAATCGAATATCCCAAATCTCCGACACTGTTTTTAAAACACATCTAAGCCAATGCTAAAATACTGTCAAGAAACGAAAGTGGAACGAGCGTGGAACTGTCAAAAGTTCAACTGATGCACCGTAAACGGGAACTCGGTAAATTAAATTGACTAAAAATAGATACCATAGTTTACTCCAAGATATGATATCACTTATCAAGATAACAATTTTCCAGAAATTATACCATTTCCTGGAACTCAAAAACAATAGAATGATTCTGAAATAACCTTTTTTTTCTTTTGCTTACATTAATTCAGCTAGTCCGTTCTTAAATTGTAGAATACGCTGAAAAATTCATCGGCTCACCTTGAAAAGAACCGATGGTTGAGGAAATGCCTAAATTTATTACATTTCTACATATTATTTCACGTCATTTAGTAAAAACGTTTTGAGGTTAAAATAAAATAAAGTCGTAACATGTATAGTGTATTTCAATATTTAATTTCTTGATGTTTGCTTTGGGGCAAAAATAGTTTGAAGACGCGTTTTAATATTCCAAGTTGTACATCTGAGGGCGCTAGAATTTAATTTATTGATGTTGGTTTGGGAAAATATAGAATGACAGATTGATGACGTATTTTCAAATACCGGGCTCACACGGTAACCAAGGAAATCACAGCCTTTTGTTTGTACTGTTACGAAGCTAGTTTTAGTAGTTTAGGAACTCAATTTTGTAGTCCCCTCAGAAATCAGTGAAGGGAATTCCCCTTCACGTCACTCGATGATTGTAGCAATTTATTATTTTAGTTTTGTAGTTTCCCTATCTTTGTTAAAGACTCAGCTCAGAGGAGGTTCTCACGGCGCTTTAGATTATCCCATTTGGCATATTCCACTTTATCCTTAGATCTAAAACATGCGAAAATCAGATAGCACTGCAATTTCTTACTAATGCCTTACAAGGCCTTGTTGACGCACAAACCTTCCGTCAATCGGGCATAAACACTTGGGCAACCGTGAGAACCATCTTGAGCTGAGCCTTATAAACAAGGACACTGTAATTCTAGTTAGAGAGAAGAGTAGAGAGTGGGAGTTGAAGTTGTGAAGTAGTCCAGCTGTGAAGTCCAATAAAGAACACGCCAAGAATAAAAGATCCCGTTACAATGTGATGAAATAATGATGATCACTCGGGAAGTGATTGGACGAAACTATAGTCCATGTGTTCTCTTCTTTTTTTACGTCTTTGAATGTTCCAATCCTGTACCCTTTAGGGACGGACCATTAGAAATATTGGGGGGGGGGGGGGGATTGGGTAGCAGGTTTTTGGTCATTCATGAATTTTTTTCCCGGAGTAGGATTTGTGTAGGAATTTGTTTTCTAATCCATGGCTGTGCAGGAGTTTTTTTCATATGTTTTTTTGGTCTAATAGATTCTTTTTATAGGCCTTTTATACTAGTAGTGGTTTCTAATAACTGAAGTAGTAAGGGAGTAAGTAGTAAGTAGACCGGTCATTATTTAACGCCTGGGGGCCGAAGGACTTTGGGCAATAAGTGGTCAAAATGCAGTGATCCTCCCTCTAATAATAAGTACTACTCTTCCCAGTAGACCGTTACACCTCTCGGTTTCTCAGCCCGCCGGCGGCTGTCTCAAATTCATCGCGTGATCACCTTTTTATGTACCACGTGATGGGTTGCTTATGTACCACGTGATCAACCGTTTTGAGAGTAGACTTTGTTGGAAAGCAGCAAAACAATGTGTCTCACCAAACTCTCAAAGTTTACGCCCACAAACATTGATCACGTGGTACATAAGCAAGTCATCACGTGGTAGAAAAAGATGATCACGCGGTCAAATGAAGACAGCGGCCGGCGGACTGGAAAATCGAAAGGTGTAGCGGTTTACTGGGAAGAGTAGTACAATGATTAACGTGATCCCCCTTATAGCTGTACTGTAAAAGTGAAGGTTAAGGTGACTCATTCGAAATTCAAAATGCACCCAACTGTGTCTAGAGCGCAAATCTGCGTCGTCAAACTAACGGCTATAACTTTTGTGTCTTTTCCTCTATTGTTATAATTATTTTTTCAAATCCTACTTTACTGATGTATAAATATGCTACTGGGAACCGATCTTCTTGAAAACATTTTTGGAAGTCACAATCTAAATTTTTGTGAGGCCCTAATTTCATATTCCGGTCGAACTAGAAAAAATTTTGCCGGTTTTTTTGGCTGAAATTCCAGGAATCGATTCCAGTTGTAGTGATCTCAAATCAAGTGAAGTTACAGAAAATTCGTCGGAACAGAAACGCGGTAATAAAAATACCGTCAGTTATGGTCAACTTTTGCCAGATTAGAACGCTGATTCTGCTTGGCTTGAATTGAATTCTAATAGTGCTCCGATAACTCATTATTTTGGGCTCTTCCGCCGGCACTATGTTGTATAGTAATGTATTAAACTTTACCGAAGGTCAGATTGTAAATACCATGAAATACTAAAATGTTCGAACATTATCTACCGAGGAAAGAAATTGTGAAAGCGCAATGAATTTATTACAAGAATGTCGAGTTAAAATGTGTTGTTATTACGTATTATTTCTTGCTAAGATGTATATAGACGAGAAGCTTGTGGCATTGGTAATATTTAGTAAGCAAGTTTGAACATCTTGCGTGCTTATTTGATATAGAAGAAAATTGTTAAAGTTACGGCGGTCGCCCTCTGGTCATGCACGCAGATTTGAAGCTGTCTTGTTTATGAATGGTAATGAAATCTCGCATTTTGCCAGGGGGACATAGTAGGCCAACTCTAATCATCGAACAAAGAAAACGTTTATCGTCGACTCTTTTTTTGTTCCATAGGGACTTAACAGACAGTTGCTATTTCGGAGCGTGACTGCTATTGATTAGATTTGGCCTAATGAGCTCCCCCTGGAAAAACTTCAGATTTCATTATCGTTCATAAACAAGAGAGCTTCAAATCTGCGTGCAAAACCAGAGGGCGAATGTCGTAACTTTGTAATTTTCTTCTATGCCAAATAAGCAAATATAATGGTCAAACCGGGTTACTAAGTTTTACCAATGCCACAAACTTCTCGTCTATATAAATCTTAGCAAGAAATAATACCTATTAGTTTACAGTTGACGCGGTTTCCATTGTTATTCGTAGGGAATTAACTCGGATAATGGCTCTCAACAAACTAAAAGTCGGGGAGGGATTTGAATTCTCCAGGGAAAGGTTGGGGTTGATCAATAGAATTGAATTGAGTTTCTAGGTAAATATATTGCTCATTATGGATTAATAGGTAAGTATATGGCTCATTATGGATTAATAGGTAAATATCTAGTTATTTACCTATGAATCCATAATAAGCCATATACTTACCTGTAAATCAATAATGTGTGGTTCCAGAAAATATCCCCCCCCGGAAGAGTGTTGAAAAGTGACCCCCCACCTCTCTGGAATTCCCGAAGAAAAATACAGTATTTGTATGGAAAATATATCCTTTCCTATTATCCTTCCTATGGATAATTTCTGGAACCACACAATAAGCCATTTTTACCAAGACTTCAAGGGGCACTGTCACGTTTGTTTCATCAACATTTTAAAATAAGACAAGTGTTCTACAGAAACAACTCCGAACCTATATTCTGTTTCAAATTAGTCTTAAAAAGAAAAAGAAACTTGTTCAGCCTGTTCGAAAATCAAAAATGCCAATTAGCAATCCAATTCCATCCGCTCGATTATACACGAAAATACTCCAAATTTGTATTGATCTAGCAGCTGAAAGGTTAGGTATAAAACGTAGACCTTTATTTTGTTGATTTGTAGGGAGTTTGACTGCATTTAAGCTACTTAAAATGACCCCAAGTTAGACCAAATCCATGATAGACCATGACAGTTGCCCCTTTCACAATGACTAATTCAATTATCAACCCAAACATTTAACTAGTGAATTCAAATCCATACACTTACCCCGAGAAAAAAAACATCCAATAATCTCAGTTTATGCATCTATGCTGACTGTCTGTCTATAACCAATATTTGCTTCTGATTATCCTTTATGCGAATCCCGTTGAACGCCACAAAACACGATTTCCGAGAACGCCTTCACTTGAACCATATTGAGAAGCGTTTGTCCAGTCTACTTGCTTGGTCTCATTGCCCATAGAGTGTGTTTAAGACGTAAACCTGAAAATACAGATAAAATCATGCCCAAGTTAATTGCATATCTAATCGTAGAGAGCAACCAACGAGCGCAAAATACCTGAAACTTGCCTTCAGTTTCTCCATCTTGAATCAGTTCCATCCGTTTTGCTAGACAGAACGTTATGCAAATTGAGCTGTAGAAACTGTAAGCTGTCAGGGCGTGGTACAAATGAAAATAACCAGTAAGGACGTAGTTGCTTTTGTCTCTATTATTTTCGTTCTACAAAGGAGTTCTTTTGTCTGTAGTCTATTATCCTCGTTCTTTGTGTTGAGGTAGGGTATTGTTGTATTATCCAACCAGAGAGGAGCTTTACGCAGCTACGTACCGACCAAAATAACAGCGCTTTAAGTAATGGTCCGTATAAGAACTAGGCAAGCCAACGGCAAAGCATGCTGGAATGCAATTAATTTCTATTGAAAATATAGGCAATTTCATTGGCTTAGACATGAAAATCAGTAAATTCACTATGCTAGAAAGACTTGTCTGAGGATTTTTAGGGAGACATAAGCACTTGTGGTACTCACAAACAGGATATGCAATTTGTAAAGACTTTGTATGTGGGGAACCTAGCGTAAAATGCTGATTCTCACTCCTTTGTTCTTCTTAATCTGATTGGTCTAGAGACTTTTCGTTGCCATATGTTCTCAAAGCAAGTCGCAATATATCAATTTTTCACTCTTATTATGTTACTAGTCATGATAACTTACTGTGATAAAAAAAATAGGACATATCCTACGTGGGGAACCTTCAATGCCGTAGAACAATGGAGGTTTGCCTAGTTCTTGCATGGATGATTACTTAATGAGTTGCGCTTTTACAAAAGGCCGCTTGATTGATTGGACTGGCTGTTGTACGAAAACAAAAGACGTAATTCGTGTTTGGAAACCTTTGTCAATCATAGTTGAATAAAAGTTGTCATTCATTTTCTTCAGCATCACAACTTTATTGTGCATGGTAAAAATTAATTGCAATGAGTTTCTCTGGGGAACCCACTTCTATGAAAGCAGCTAAATAACTAACAATAGTTCCTATTGGAATCCGCTATCTTTTTCAATTGTAAACTGTACTCCTTTTCAAAACTGTTAAATTCAATGAGAAGAATGCATCTCATTTGTCCCTGTTTTCTGAAAACCTTGTCAACTGTAAACTAAGTCCGTTAATTACCTCTATTCTCGGCAATAACCCCAATATGCCTCGAATCTCGGTAATTAACACAACATAACGACACATTTTAATGCGACATTCTTGTAATAAATTCATTGGTCTTTCACAATTTCTTTCCTCGGTAGATAATGTTCAAACATTTTAGTAGTTCATGGTATTTGAAATCGGACCCTCGATAAAGTTTAATACATTGCTATACAACATAGTGCCGAGGGAAGAGCCCAAAAAAATGAGTTTTCGGAGCACTATTAAAATTCAATTCAAGCCAACCAGAATCAGCGTTCTATTTTGGTCACAGTTGACCATAACTGATGGTATTTTTATTACCGCGTTTCTGTTCCGACGAATTTTCTGTAACTTCGCTTGATTCGAGATCACTACAACTGGAATCGACTCCTGAAATTTCAGCCAAAAAAACCGGCAAATTTTTTTTCTAGTACGACCGGAATATGAAATTAGGGCCTCACAAAAATTTAGATTGTGACTTCTAAAAATGTTTTCAAGAAGATCGGTTCCCAGTAGCATATTTATACATCATTAAAGTAGGATTTGAAAAAATAATTATAACAATAGAGGAAAAGACACAAAGTTATAGCCGTTAGTTTGACGACGCAGATTTGCGCTCTAGACACAGTTGGGTGCATTTTGAATTTCGAATGAGTCACCTTAAAAAGATATCTGTGACGGCGGCCATTTTGAACTGTTTGTTATTCATGAGGTTCCTTTGTTATTCATGAGTTCCTGACGACTGAAAAGTCAAGAATGACCTAGACTATACAGCTTTCCCAGCCTAATGTATATTGGTTTAATGGTCTGGTACCTCTTCACCGACGTTGTCTGAATCATTTCACTTGGTAGTTTCGAATAAAGAAATGTGTTTTGGTATTTGTTTTGGTATTTTCTACCTATAATGTTTTGTTTATGGCAGCAGAGATCACAGAAAACATACGAAATCAGTAAAATGTCCACATAAGTGTTCAATGCAATTGAGGGATATATTTTGCCAACGTACACATTTAGGCACGCTGTACTTGTAGCGCTACAGCCGATATTTATGTCTTCAGGAGAGAAGGCACAACTCATTTGAATAACAAAGAACTAATATGACTGCTTACTTCTAATTTCTGTTTCTGACGTTAGAGTGAGAATTAAGGACAGTTTTACAGCTAGGAATTTAAAGTGTGTGATTTCGTACATCGATGGGAAGTTTTGAAACATTTGATCCTTCAATTAGGGACTTAGATGCGTATAAGTTCGCAATGTTTTACAAAGGACATGTGACCAACAGGGGAACAAAATGCCAAATATCGGGGTGTTGTCCCACAAGCCAATCTGTGCGATTTGTATCAAATTGATGTACCTGTCTTTCTATGTTTTTTCCTGTGTCTGCGCGTTGGGTGCTACGACGCGATTTTTTTCCGGTCGCTGCTCCTAGACTATACATTAAAAATTTTTCCAATCTGGATAAGTAAAAATGATAATAATTTTCGCTTGGGTTCCTTGTTGACGTGTATTTTTGTATTGTTCAGATAGGCGCTATATTTAGATTTTTACTTGCTGCATGTGGAATGTTTATTTCTCAACAATAGACTACGAATGAATGCACAACATGGAAACAGTTTTTGTATGAAACCTGAAAAGGGAATCACCTTTCGAGTAATCGGCTTATTTGTGATGGCGACATTTGGTGGGTTGTCTAACGGAGTGGTGATCTTTCTTGTACATTTGTAAAGCCATCATTGTTTGTGCTGACTTGTTAACATCCCTAACAAAACCATTGCACGCAAATATAGGATACTTATCGTATTCTAACTTGAATTTATACGAAGACATTTTCAGGGTTCACAACGGCCTGGAAAGTCCTGGAATTCTGTGTTAAAGGCCTTGAAAAGTCATGGAATTTTTAAAAAATATGCTCAAGGTCATTGTAAAGTTTGAATTTAACATTGACTTTTAGTATGCTCAAGGGTGCTTACAATGACTCATCATCATTTTTGGCAGTTTTGAGGAAGTTTTGAGTAATAAATCATACTTCCAGTTTATATGTTTCGCGTGTTTTGAGACCTTTATTTTTATATTTTAGTCCTTGAAAAGTCCTTGAAAAGTCATGTAATTTCATCGGTGTTTTATTGTGTGAACACTGATTGCCAGTGTGGCTGAAAAAGCCGTTTTTATAAAGTAACATTTAGGCCGAGGGCAAACCT
This sequence comes from Scolanthus callimorphus, assembly GCA_033964015.1. Classification (NCBI taxonomy): domain Eukaryota; kingdom Metazoa; phylum Cnidaria; class Anthozoa; order Actiniaria; family Edwardsiidae; genus Scolanthus; species Scolanthus callimorphus. Next base: position 2,371,226 of record CM066914.1, read on the forward strand.
CTGGCTATGCTCCCATTTAGGTAAAAGCAATTTTAATTTTAATATTCAATGAGGCAGCGATGTATATTTGGCCGTCACTTGCAGTGTCGTGGTAGCTATTTTCCCTCTCTTTTGCCATCTAGGTATTAACAACAGCGGCTTTTAGAAAATATGTATTTCTTTGTCCTTGTTTCATTAGGCCGTCGTAAGCAGACCACAGGATTCGTAGCCGATGTTATGTTCCTGGTAGACACTTCATCCTTCCTCAGCAACGAAGAGTTCGCAACACAACTCGACGTCGTCAGGGGATGTCACGCCGTTTTCGAGTCTCTCCCGTGGGTACCCGGGGTGGAGTAATAACATACGATGACGATTCCCGCCTTATCATTGATTTCCCTTCCTACAACACTAGTGCTCAATACTACTCTATGCTGAATGATCTTGATAAACGCGGCGGAGGGAGACGACTTGATAAAGCCATTGAACTGGCTGGGAATACGTTCGCTAAAATACGCCGAAATGCAGCCAAGCTTATGATCATACTTGCCAAGGACAGACAGGTCACTGATGACAACGACAAGGCCTTGTCTAGCGTAATAAGACCCCTGAATAATCTGGGCGTGGTCACAAGTGTTGTAGCGATTGGTCCGAATGTGGATGTGCGAGAGTTGTCGAGTTTTGTGCAGAAGCCGGAGAGCATTGTGTTTGTTAACAGTTACGCGGCACTGCTACAAGACTTGCATCGAATCTGGAAACAAATAGGTAAGATAATCAGGGTTTGTACGCCTCCTGGAAACTCTTGGGTTTTATTTCCCATCCTGGAATGTCCTTGAATATCCTGGAAATTTGCCCCAAACACCTTAAATACTCCTTGAAAAAGATATTCCCCAAACACCTTAAATACTCCTTGCAAAAGATATTCGTTGAAGCGATAGTATAGTAAATTGTCAGAGAAGGGATAGTAAAATCAAAGCTCACGTATTATCAAAAAGATATGCTTCATTGAAGTATAACTGTATACAAATGCAAAATGTAAGTCATTAAACTGTGAATTTTCAATTAAAGAGGAACAAAATCGTTTGAAAAGCGATTCTGATTTTATGAAAAGCTCCTGGAAACCATCTTGAAAGGTTTTGAGAAATTTACTTGAAACGCCTGGATTTCTAAAATTATCTTGGCGTACGAACCCTGGATAATAGAGCGCGTTTCAGTTTACTTTGTATTCTTATTGGTCGCACATTTCCATCAACCAATCACGTGTTAAAGTAAAGCAGCTGTGTATGTGATCACGTGCTCACTGCGCTATGGTGATTGCACTTTGCTAGGCTTAAGAAAGTAGTCACGTGCCCAACTAAAAAATGCAAATTAACTTTGAATTGACTTTATAGCATCGATAAATTTATCGGATAAATTTATTTTTCTGATACTTCATTACTCCGAATTGCCAACAGCATGGTGACATTAGCTATTGTCGCAGATAGGGCCCTTAATGACCTTAATACAGATATGTAGCAGCTGCTCGTAAGATCTAACGCTATTGGCTTGATGCACCTCATTGTTCTATTGTATTCTCGTTCTATTCTTGTCTTTCCATTGTTTTCACTGAGGTGCATAAATCCTATAGGGTTAGGTCTTCCGATAGCTTCTACATGACCCCCTTAATAGGCCACTTGCACTAACTGGGTCACGTGACCCAAAACCAATACATTCTGAATGAAATCTTTAATTCAACTCACTGCCATTTGTGCCAGGTTAGAGTTTTTATGCTGAAACTTCAATTTCTGACTAATATCAATGGTTCTTTGTATTTCAGGAATTGACTTTGACAAAACATCTCGTATAATTAATTAAGAGGTAGTTGGGGTCACGTGACCCAGTTAGCGCAAGTGGCCTATTGTCCTTTAAATTCACTCAATCTTTTCGGAACTCATTCCACGTAATATTCTTTCAGTCGGTGCTACTGTTGTCAGATGCAACGCTACCCTTGACGTGGGCATCCTGATGGACTCATCCGGGAGCCTGGGTCTAGCTCATTATGCAAAAGAGCGGCAATTCATAAAGTCGATCATCCGGGAACTTTTGACGAGCTCTCCGCGCAGCCGCGTTGGCATCGTACCATTCAGTGACTATGCTGCAGTTGCCGTCAGTTTCACGGATTTCGAGACCATGTCTAACTCTGAGCTGGACGCCACGATAGAAGGGTTGCCTTATGAACAAGGTCGCACCAGGATCGACCGAGCTTTGGGTGTTGCCAACAAGGAGTTGTTTACAAACAAGCGTCCAGGAGTATCACAGGTATTTTTGAAAGACAGCTTGACTTGGCTCTACTACAATGGCATTGACCTTTGTAAAGAGCTACAATAAGGTGAAAACCTACACATTCGCATTCCTCGCACGCGCGCCATCTTGTTTTGCTTATGCCTGGTGCACACTAGCGACATAACAACATAACGGCTTCACGACAACATAATTCTACCACTCGATATCGAAAATTTACTTAAATAGGACACAATACTTTTTAAATAAAGCAATGTTATCATGTTGCGTTTGAAAATCTTGAGCATTTCTGTTGTTTTCCCACACTTTTGACGTTGTGACATAACGCCATTATGGCGCTAGTGTAATCCAGGCATTACTGGAATGAAATATTGGCTAAGCAGGCAACATGAAGTGACGTGACGTGCAAGATGAACGCAGATTCTGCCCTGAAAATGTTAAAGACCACGTGACCGATGTGCCGCCGTGACATATCTTCATTTGTAGACCAAAAAGAGTGAGCTCAATCCGTCTAAAAATCATGGAATTTGTTATCTATCCTTTGGTATAAAACTGGTTAAAGTGATATCTAGGCATACAACAACAAACTAATGATGTTATTTAACAAACAGATCACAACTTTGTCACACCCATCGGACACAGTCTTTAATATGAAATATAGCAAAGATGTTGGCACAGAAACTTAAAAAACATTTTCGATTTTCTTATTATTATTTTAACTCCTTAATAACCTGAAATTTTCACTCTCTTTCTTGCACCACTTTGAGCTAGAGGATGTCTGAATAGACCTTTTCCGGTTGAGAATGTTTTTTGTTTCCACACATCAATATTAATGAATTACAAGAAAACAAAAGACATTTTTCTGCGTGAGTGCCAGTTGGGGAAACAGACCTAGCAAAACCACAGGGCCCCCACTCATGCGGAAAATGTCTATTCACACGAGATTTTCTCATCTATATTGTGATCACTGACCCCAAAGTGGGCAGTAGAACGTGATTGGCTGGTTCCGTTATAGCCTTTCTCGGTAACACGTGCAGGTGAACGTTTATATGACAACGCACGCTCCCCTTGAGCAAAAAAAAAAACGTGCGAGGACTTCCGAGCCAGGCACCCAGGCGCAACAACTATTGAAGAAGGCGTATGTTGTATTGGAAACCCTCTCCAAATCGACTTTTTGCTTGGCAGCGATTACGTAATGGATGAGAAAATCTTATGGTGAACGTCTCCTCTCGCAAAGTGGAAAGGACGGCTGCAATAGACAACATCGGCTAACGACAAAATCGGCTAACTTGTTACCAGTCAATTCAGGTCATGTGATGATATCTTTGGGTGGATACAGTTAGCACATTTTTCTCACTCGATCGAGTGCACGAGTTTGTGTGCAGAACCAGGGAAACACTTCCCTGGCAGAATTAATCAAGGCGAACCACCCAAAAAAATCATCACATGATCTGATGAATTGGGTGGCAACAAGATGTAAACACCGTTAGCCGATATTGTCTATTAAGGTTTGTTTGTTCCTTCCTTCCTTTTCAAGGTTCTGATTTTAGTAACTGATGGCGCCCAGTCTACCGATCCTGGGTATATCCCCGTCAAACAAGCCATCTTGCCTTTCCGAGAGAAAAACATCAAAACCTTGGCTGTCGGTGTCGGCCGATCGATCGACTTTAATGAACTCACGCTGATAACCGCTGACGTCAATCGTGTCTTCATAGTGGGCGCCTTTAATGAGCTCGAGGGGATTGTAAGAGGCCTGGTATCTAGTTCCTGTTCTATATGAGGTACGTGTTGGACTTTGAAGCATTAGAGCACAGCTTTCTATGACATTATCGGCGAAATAGAGCACGTGTGATGTTGGGAGAGACACGAGAACGTTGTAAAATCACGAGCCGCACCGGAGCATAGATTTGGACCAAGCAGAGCGCGCGTTATATCGTAGCTATGTTATAAATGTTAATAGGTCATGAAGTAAGTCACGGAATGCCCAAATATGTGACATGGAATCCACCTGTCACTTGATTGTTAAATCGTTTATTTGTCGGCTGCTGGTACAGATAATGTTTGTTTGTCAGTTTCCTCGGTTTTTTCCTCGATTTGTCGGTTGTCAGTTATTGTTCGTTTGTCGCTAATCGGTGAACTCTGATTTGTCGGTTGTCAGTTATTGTTCGTTTGTCGCTAATCGGTGAACTCTGTTTACACCCTGATCTGACACATTTTCCTTGCATATTAAATCGCATTCTTTAATTGGATTAAATCCACATCATTCGCGTGCAATTCAGGCATACCCTAAGGCTTTCTCAAACTGTTCATATTCCATGCACGCATGTTTCATCCACGGATGCTCCACTGTTTGAGATAAGTACAAATGGGTAAGCAACCAAGTGTCATCGTATTGCTTGTGCGCTGCGTTACCTTGATGCTAGTGCGTCATTTTGCGCGGGAAAGGGAAAGGGCAAATGTAAGAATGCCCAAGGAATTCGGATGTCGTGATTTGAAGTTAGGAAACATGATGAGCACGCTGGGAAAACGGGAGGGGGGCTTTGAAGTAATTTGCGGCATAGGATTGTTTACAGGATATGTTGATTAGGGAGACTATGTTGATTAGGGAGACGCCAATCTTACCTTTATAACAGATCACGAAAATCTTCCTTAGTCTAAACAACAGCTTTGATTGCACCAGTTTGTTTTTCTTAAGTTTTGAACTGTGATTCTAAGTTTACCTGCGTTTGCTTTCACTTATTAGGCTTCATTGGGTTTTGGGTGTTATTGAAGATTGATTCCGAATTGCACTGCATGAAAGGATTTACGTAGTTTAGTCATCATACTCCTGTGAATCGAAACATCGCGGGGGACTCATCAATCGTCGGGTTGCACCACTTAAGATTCAATTCAGTTCAATTCAATTCAATTTTTTCATTTGACAAAAATACACGTTGATAAAATACTAGTAGGAATCTTTTTATGCACAGTGCTTATACACTTAAATACGAACGAGAAAAAAGAAAGGAAAATTAATTGTGAATAACTTTAGACACTAATATACAATTAAAAATGCAAGCGAGAGAAAAAGGAAAATTAATTGTGAAATCAATTGTGCACGGGTGCCACCGCGCAGATACGAATTCTAACGAAAGATTTACGCAAGCGTAATTCCTTATTATCTGTATATTCTGTCAAAGCTTTCAATGTGACTGAAATGGAAGACGCGACACTTTCCGAGATGAAAGTAGCGCCTAAACCCTCACTCGTGCGGTTTATCCAGCGTTCTGTAAACAGGAAGAAAGAAAGAGGGTTTGACATTGGCCCTGACAGTTAAATGCGACCTCTTGGCTTGCTTTCCGACTTTATACTTCTTTTATTTCTAAGTATTTTAACAAATCAGATTCACTTAAATGCTACTAGCCAGATTAACTAGCACTGGCTTAGTTTAGATACAGCAAGGGCCTTTGGAGCAACAGCTGTTGCATTTAAAGCATTTTTTAACTAACAGCTTGCATAACGAGTATAACGTTTAACTTGCCTTGCCACGCAAAATTCCCATGGCACCTTGATGTGGAGAAGGTAATCATGAATCCTAAGCACGACTTTTTGCAACAACAAAAAAAGAGTACAAATCCGTGTGCAATATTGTTCACAGTATCTTATTCAGAAAAATGACTCTCGAACTCGAAAAATGTTTCGGTGCAAACTCTTTTATTGACCCCTTACTTGATTTTATGGTTTATTAAAAGGCCTAACCCCTCGACAATTTATACGAACTTCATTAAACTTTTACAAAGTTTAGATTAACGACAATTGTAGATTAATGTATAATCTAAAATAACGGTATCGTGTTATTCGTCTAGAGCAATAACCGTCTAGAGCAACAACCTTGGATTCTGAGTTGGGTTAAGGTTTACGAAAACAATATTATTTAATCAAGGGAATCGATTGACAAAAATCCCCTGCAAGGTTTTGTTTAGACTTACCACAAGTCGACCTCTCTAAAGCGAGTCAAAATGAGTCGCGAAGCGACGAGAAGTGAGCGCAGCAAGCTTTTGTGAGTTGCGAAGCGAACAGCGAGCTAATAAGCCGCGAGAGCGGCTTTAAGAAAGTCTAGATTTTGTATACAATAAGCATGTGATTGTCAAAATACCGTTGGGTCAACGAAAACAGGAAAAATCGCGTACGCAGGAGCGTTCCAAATTTATGCCAATGGGTTAGAGATATGGCTGATTTAACAAGAATTTATTCGAGTGCCGCCAAATTTATCAGCTTCATAACGAGCCCCAACTTGTATAGGTTCCTCGAAGTTTCGTGGTTCTACGCTTTTCTGACTAGGACAGTATCCTGATGTTCAGTAACCTTGAAATGACAAGAATTGTTATTCCCAAGGCCCTTGTAATGGCGAAGGCCTTTATAGCTTCCACCTGCATTTCTCGTTTATGGACACCATGAAGTGATCCTATCATTAATTGCGTCCGATTTCTGTTCAAGGTTTTCAGCAAGTGCTTTTCCTGAGGCGGAATCGTCCAAGCAACAACTATTACATTGTGTATTTGGAAGTACCTGGACTAAATACAAAGGTTCCTACCAACAGTAAAGAAGATAAGTACAACGCTACCCTGTACAGAGAGGCATAACCTTGCATGAACTACATGAACTATACTGCCAGTTGGAACAGCTGGTGAAACTATCATAATGCTACATCAATGGCGCACTGTTTTTCTTGTCCTAAGAAAAATAAATATCCCAATAAAACACTGCAGTTCGGAAATTACGGGTTTTGTCTGTAGTTTTAATGTTTTATTCCAATTCAAATAAAATCACTTATTTTACCGGATCTCGATAACGTCTGATCTTGATAAGAGCAACCTTGAACCAATCTGCCGTTTTGGTCGAACTGATCTTTTTATTAAACGATTAGGCTTATTGTTTATTGTTTTCTCTATCGTTTCATTATTTCCACATCTCCAGCTGTGATAAGCTTTAGCTGAGTTTCCACTGCGAGGGTTATCAGTTTCACTATGTGGATAGCCTGCGAAATAAATGGCGTGTGAAACCAAAGGTAGATACTCGATTGGGGCGGATACCCTCTCACACTATGGCGAGGGGTGGACGTTAGGGTTCCATCTCTTTATCGTGGATTATCGTGATGGGTGGATGAGGGGTGCATCCCATTCTTGAGGGCTGCATCCCATTATCGTGACGGGTGCTCTTATTATCGTGAGAGACTCCTTCTTGTTATTTCAGACCATAGTTACTAACTTATGTTCGTACATCTCCGTGTAGTTTGTATTCAAAATAAACATTACTCGTTGATATGTTTTGCTAAAAAGGACTGCGTTTTTTACCGCTCCGTATTTGGCGGGAAATAAGTGATGCCACTCATCCAATTACGAACACCAGTCGTGACTCCAGCAAAAGCTGATAAAGCCAGTCTTAATACATTTGATTACCCAGGCCTTTGGGCGGGTATCACAAAGTGTAAACATCGCTAAGTCCTCTGACCTAGACCTAGAAATAGCCTGATCAAGATCATCACAAGTGACGGAACTAATTGTCAAAATATCGGCCGTGCATGATTTGGAGGAGTCTGGAATGCGATGAAGTCTTGAGCAGAGAAATACGGGATCAGTTGTGAAGAGATCAAGATGGCTCTGGGACTAGTACTTCATGTAGCGTGCCTGATGATATTTGCTTCAATACAAACAGGTTAGTTTGTTTATTAATATCAAAGTGTGTTTTAGTTAGCCCTTGTGTGTCGATCTTGAGCTTTCCAAGTTGAGAATGCTGCAGTACAAAAGCTGATGGGTTTGATATAATAATACAATTGTAGCCTATGCAAAGATAATGCTTTTGCACAGACAATAAGTATAACAAATATTAGTAAACCCTTTATCTGTATATATATTTATTAGAACTGGTAAGCTACATTTCAGGTTGTCTCGATTGCACAGTTTTGGCCGATAAGCTGGAGAGAGTAAAACTATTCAGTAAATCTGAACACAATGGTCAAGTGACACTCCGACTGATCTCCATGTTAATGTTGCCCCAAATGTAAATATATATCAACAGCAGGGGAATATATAAGCTAATTTTAAAGCCCTGAGCTTAATATTCTTTGACAATAAAGACTCACTCAAAAGTAATAGTTTAAATACCAGTGAAGCCATTGGGAGTTTTTCCGGCCTGATAAGGTCCATGTTCGATAAGTGTACCCTAGACCATGAACTCAGTACTGTAATCGCTGGTTCAAGCCAATAATGATAAGCCTTACTGTAATATAGAATTCACACAATGTTGTGTACTCATTAACACGGCATTGATACATAATTCACACTATACATTTTGTAGTTTTCTTTCCTGTTTAGCTATTACTAGCTACAAAACTAATCACTCGCGGGATGATAAATCAGCAAATGCTATCATATCATCTACGTGCGTCTTTATCTGTCCGTCGTAAATTGTACAGAAACTGCAATCAAAACAACACCCTGCACAAAGGATTATTTAAAAGTAATACACGTGTTTGTTCGAGGATTATTACATTAAAAATTGTCACTAAAGAATTCCCGACGCGATTATGATTTGAATTTAGGAGGAAAACATTTAGAAATATATTAAACTTGAGTCTATTTGACAAACGTTGCATTTTTAAGAAGCTGGAGCAGGTATGATATTTCTCAGTTGTGGTTTGCCTCTTGTGCGTCTTGGGAGGTTTTGCAAACAGTCCCTCCTAGAATGGTCCGTGGTTTAATGACCTCGAGTGTTGCTCTACTTTTGTTACTTTATGCCTACTGATGCATGCGTAGTAAAGGGCCGACCATTTAACGTTGTGGGGGGTGGGGGTTGCGGGCGATGAGTAATTTTTTTGCAAGGCTTTTTTCTGGTCCTCAGTCGTATGGTGGCTATTTATTTCACACAAATGCAAAGACAAATTGTCGGCCCATGTCTCCGAGAAGTCCACATATAGAAGCCGAAAAAGTCTTTATCGTCCTTCTTTTTTGCAGTTAAGACTGACTGTGTTGTTCCCATGGACATCGCATTTGTTCTCGACTCCTCAGATTCAATCACCGAACCCGATTTTACGGATGCAAAATCATTTGTTGTATCTTCCTCTCAAATTCTTGATACCACGGGGAAGGATATACGACACGCAGTGTTCACCTATGCTGAGAGAGCAAAGAAAAACATCAACTTTGATTATTTTGATAGACCTGAGAATTTTTTAAACCGAGTAAATGACATACCAAAAATGGCAGGTTCACCAGAACTTGGGCGCGTTCTTGATGACATCTACTCGGATCTTTTTGGTCCAAAAGGAAGCGCCCGAATTAGGGTCTTCAAAGTTATCGTCATAATATCTCAAGGTGACAAAGAAAATAAAAAGGATGGTATTCTTCCCCTGTTCAAGATTTCTAAGCGCTTCCAGCGTGCGGGGGTCCGGTTAATAATGGTAATAGTTGGCAAGAAGACTATCAGACAGCACCTGTCGGAGTTGAGGCATGTGATGGAGGCCTTGCCGATGGAATCATTTGCCAAGTTAAACGACGATGCTCAAAAGTTGATGCGAAATATTTGTGAAAGTAACATACATGCTCTTAGTGGTCGTATGTCATTCAATTCGGTGAAATTATAGTCTTTTTTTCAGAGACATCTCGTCACGCTCTATATGGGCGCGAAATTGAATGGCTGCGTAAATACCACTCTTGTGTATTATTACATATTGTCACACATAAAGTCTGGACAATAAATTTGTGCTGCACACCTATATTTCGGTTCCATTACAAGAACCTTCCTGGGGGCGAATAGAGTACATTTCGTCAAGTGTGATTGAAAATGGCGTAAACAACAAATGTGCGCGCTGGCTGACTATTTACGGCGCATGCGCGCCCACCTTTTCTGTGAATGGAAAAAGTCATCTTGTCATAAAGATGCCGCTTTTCCTCTTTTTTAATATAAACATGTTTCAACGTTTTCACCGTTTTACCATAGTCCTCTTTACACTGCGTTTATTTTAGTACATGTTCAGGCCTGCAGCAGGGCAGCAGGGCACGATTTCTGGTCATTTATGTCCATGTTATTTAGAGCCAAATTCACATAATCCGTGTTTTGGTTTGGTGATTCTGTGCTGTCAATCAATATTTAGTTGGGGGAGGGGGGGTGCAATGGTAGTAATCACAACGTCCAAGAATTTGTGCGTCCTTTTCTCTATATATATAGAGCGGATTTCAGATTGCCGTCGAAAGTAGGCCAGACGTGCGTTTATTCAGCGTTTCTATTGGTCTTGAGCACTTCTTTCGTCTTGAGCACAAGCTTTCGTCTTCCAGCCAATCAAATTGCGAACTAATTCCAAACGCGCCAGTGTTCACGTCGTGACTAAACGCAAGTATGACTAACTTCGCCTCCTGGCTGGTTTGTTGTTGAATGGCTTCCACTCCTGATTGGCTAGTTGTTTTGAATTTGCGTTTAGTTTTCGGTAGTCATCTGAAATCTGCTCTAACTTGCTTTAACTGCTATCAAACCAAATCGCGGATTCTAGACTTTGGATCATCGAATTCGGCGGTAAACTTGACGAAATCATTGTAGGTTACATTATCTGTGCTTCCCTTATTTAAGAAAGAAAATACCTGTCGTTAAACCATTATTTTGCACCTTTTTTCCAGTTCTACCGCAACCTGTGGTGAAATGTCTACATCCAGTGGATATGCTTTTCTTGTCGACAATTCCATTCATGCAGGTGACAAAATTCTTGACTCACAAAAATCGTTCGTCGAGCAAGTTGCCGAATCGTTTAGTATTTCCCCGACTGTCAGTCGTCTGAGTGTTGTTACATACAACACAAGGGCGTCACTGGTAATCAAATTTAATGATCAAGCAAGTATTGAGGACTTCATCTCTAAGGTGAATAAGTTGCCCCTAAGTAGATCCCGTTGGAAAAGCCGTGTGGACCAGGCTTTACTAGCCTCTATGTTCGATGTATTTGGAGGGATTCATACACCACGAAAAGGTGCATCCAAGATTTTGGTCTTGCTTGTAGTGAGTGGGAAATGGAATCTTGAAAATATAGTGTTCATTGAGGAAATATCAGCAGCTTTAAGAAGAGCCAGTGTTAAAATATTTGTTGTTGAATTCGGAGCGGGCGATGATGGTGACCATCTTACATCGTTGGTAGAGAAACCAAGCAGTTATTTACACGCCGGGAGCGATTTGTCTCCAAATGTGACGAAATTTGCAAGACTGCTATGCGACGAGGCAGGTAAAGCCCTTGTTAATCGAAAATTCACAATTTCCCTGATAACATCTTGATACCACTACTACCAGAATCCTTTTCGTAGTTCCTTTTGTTTGCCTCATTAACACCATTATCTTGCAGCTCCCAAGGGACCTCAAACTTTGAATAACAAAACGAATTCGAAGAGGATTGTGGTATTAGTGGTATCAAGATGTTATAAGGGGAACTGTGAATGCTTTTAGCGACCCCTTGTCCCACTCCCTGAGTTTCCTTCCTTTTTTTTCAGTGACGAATAAATGCTTCTCTCCTGTCGACATGGCGTTTATTCTGAATACATCTTCATCACTTGGGATGAATCTTCAAACGACTAAGCAGTTCTTCAAAGCTCTTGCAAGCTCCTTCAACATATCACCCAGTCTCAGCCGTGTTGCAGTTATAACGTATGACACTAATGCCCATGCTTATGCACACCTTGAACCTCGAGACATTGAAACCGTACATCGGTTGCTGGATGAGATTCCTTTTAACAATGCAAGCAGTACTGTGAAAGAGGATCCTATCCCCTACGCTTTTCAACTTGCAACACATAGTGTTTTTGACGAGAACTCGCGTTCACGAGATAAAATTCCTAAAATCATAATCGCCTTACATGACAATTCTTTCAGTTTGTATACAAACAATGGGCACGATACTCCTCCTCTCAAAGAGAGAGGAATTAGGGCATTTTCTATCGTAATTGGTGGAGAACCTCTGGCAAATGACAAAGTTCCTAATACCAACAAACATCGTCAAATAAGAGTGGACTCTTATACTAGTCTGGCAACGATTCTCCCTCGCATGTCTAGTACAGCGTGTCAAAGCACAGGTAAGGATGGTATGCGTCTGTGATAAGGTTGGACGTCGCCTTTCTGCAGGGATACTGTGTCATTTCGCTACCTAATATGCCCCATTAGGTAAAAATATCAGAATGATGGCTAAGAATAGCAGAACGATTTTAAAAACGGCAAGTCAGAGGAGAAGAGCATGAAAGGTTCGTACACATATTTACAAATTTGAACGTCATGACGGCCCAGGGCCCATTTTACCAATTTGAATATTTTGACGGCCCAGGACCCCAAATTGCGACCAATACAGTCGCCAAACTCGGCGACCACTTTCATAAAGAATAGATGGCGACTGAATATGAAATTTTGGGCCGTGCGATATGTTCTGGTAGTGCAGTGGCTTTGGAAGCAAGATGCAATTGCAATGGTTAGAACTTGACTGGACTTACGTAACCTGTTGTAAAATAACTTTCGTACTTTTTTTTCAGCTCCTGACAAATGTTTCCTGCCTGTAAACGTCGCCTTCTTGGTTGATACAACACTTTTTACCGCGCCAAAAAAGTCTAAAATGTTACAGTTTATCAAAAACTTCTTAAAGCAAATGACACATTACCTTGGCGTGACAAGAACGTTCTCTAGAGTTCTAATTCCATATTACAGTACAGAATCCGCTGTACTGATGGTTGACTTCAAAAGTGAACGCAGGGAGAGAGATCTGACTGAGATCATAGATGAGCTACCTTACCCTGAGAAGGAACATAAGAAATACCCTTGGGTAAGATTTAGTACGGACACAGCCGAGGCTCTTTTCGTGGATATAAATTGAACTCAGTTGTTATCGTTGTAGTTTCAGTCCAAAAAGCATCCGCTTCTTTCTTCTGATTAAGGTAAATTATGCCGTCAGATATAGAAAGTAAATGATCATCGCAGTAAGAAGCCATCTAAAAGATCTCTATAAACTAGAATCCCTGAAAAAAGGCTTCCAACGGGAGCCCATGACCCCATTATGGAGGTTTGCAGAATGAAATGTTGCATGCACATTGATATTTCAAGGGAAAGTACACTTCGTTCTTCTTTAAGAAAATAGGGAGACCCTGAGAAACGTTTCTTGTCTGAGCTTGACGTTTTTGTGTAAGCCTGGGGACTATAAATGTCTTCCAATTTCGAAGCAGAAGAAGAACGTACTTAAACGATATTGCTTTGCTTTAGCTCTTACCTAGTGTTTGTATTGTTTTTATATTGTCAATGTAAAGCCTGGTGCACACTTGCGACATAAGAAAAATATCACGCGAACATAATATAGTGGTTTCCAAACGTTGAAGTCGACAAAAAATAACATAAGATTACTTTGGTGAAGTAATCTAATGATGATCTATGGAAAATACTGTTTATTTCAATTATTTTCCCATGCTTTTTTTGTTGCAACATAACGTCCTTATGTCGTTATGTCGCTAGTGTGCACCGGGCTTAATGCACGATTGTCCAGCCGGGATTTTGGCAGATCGTGATAATCCTTCGCAAGCCGCATGATCCTCGTGGAAACTGTTCATGGTATTCTTCCTCCTTACAGGATCGCGTTAATAAGGTTCAAACATCAGGACTCGTTGAAGCCTTAGAGACTGTCAGCAGGCGACTCTGCAGCAAGTCCAAAGGTGGCCCAGGTCACATTGTGATTCTAGCCAATGGTGTCCACGTCGTCGATGTCAATGATAACGACGTGCGTGCATTACGACGCACCCTTCGCCAAGGATCGTGCCATTGTTCTGTGGTTAGTACCGGGGATGATGCGGATCTGCAGTCACTGCGACTGTTTGTTGATTTCAATGAAGATATCCATGCTCTGAGTTCTATAAAAGTGCTTCCACTTGTCATGTACAGTTTAGCCGAACGGATATGCATCAGAGCAGGCAAGTGTCGGGGAAGCTGTGTTGATAGCTCTCCCTGTATTGATAGCTCTCTTTTGATAGCTCTCCTCTTTGATCATTAAATCACGGTCATGTGGTTTCTTATAGTAAAGTTTAGATGAGCGGACATTAAGGAGCGGAGCTTAAAGGGGAACTCGGACGCTTAATTTTTGTACAACCTGTCATAAAATCAGTCTAACTCTAATCACCAAAAATACATTTAAATTATGTTTATCAGGAATAACCAAAATAACAGTCCAGGTTTGTTAAATGACCTTTTATAGCGATTTCAGGTAACACGCGACCCAGCGCGTTCAAAACATCGAGAGAGCTTTTGACAGTTGGGTTTTCCTGTGTAGTCAATCAAACCATTGTGAGCCAATCAGATCCTTGCCTAGTTTCGCCTAGTGCAGTGAATTGGTTTCTGTCGCGACATGTCTTGCAAGGGAAGCCAATCGAATGCACCGAGTAAGGATATGATTGGCTCACACGGACACGGATTGCATTGATTGACAGTACAGAAAACCCAACTGCCAAACTCTGGCGGCAACGGCGAAGTCGCGTGTTACCTGAAACAGCTGTAACTGTTAATCTATTGTCAAGAGGATGCTTGTCAGGCAAAGCGTGCGAGTGCCCCTTTAAAGGGGCAGAGTCACCCTGCCCATCGTGAGCTGCTTCGCCGCCATTTTCGATGTCCAAAAACTCGTAATAATAGAATTCCTTTGCAAACTCAGAGTTTCTGATGCAATGAATCATGTAAACAAAAATAAAGCATTATGAATCATGGGCAAGGTGAGTCGACCTCTTGTCTTTGTTGGAGCAAATCCTTTGGACGCAACCCGCTGAAGCAATGAAATAGCAACGATTATGATGATCGCGAAATTTGTTTACTTCTTGCTTCTTGTTCTCAATTTCAGCTCCAAAGAAATCTCCTCACGCTTCTCGGGTAGTGCTTGCTCTTCACTCGACAAGAAGACTGCAAACTAGAAGTGGCACCCGACTTAAGAACTTTCTTATGACTCTGGTAGACAATTTCATGATTGGCTCTCACGAAAGTCACGTGGCTGTCATCACCTATCGTAACAGAGCAGTTCTCAGAATTCCTTTCGACGGTAGTTCTTCTGCACAGGATTTAGTATCTGCAATATTAAACTTCAAAGACCACGAGGAACCTCGATCGTTCACGACTGGAGCGATTGGTGAGCTGATGCAACTCGCCATGCAAGTTCTATACGAAGAGAAAGCAAAGGTTCCCAAAATTGTTATTGTTGTGACAGATGAAATTCCGAGTGGAGTGATAGACGCTCAAGCAGCAAATGATCCCAAGGGACAGTTACGCACGAGTGACGTCAAAGTGTTTGCAGTTGGAGTTAGAAATGTAGTAAGGGAGGATTTGGTGCCGCTTGTAAAGAGAAGAAGAAATGTTTATATTAGCCATTCATATAGAAGTTTGGCAAGAACTGCAGCGCAGCTTGGCAGCGCACTCCATGCCAACACAGGTATTCAAACCTTATTTATTTTAATGACCGAAATAAGGAATTAACCATGTATGTATGCTGAAGTGCTAATGAAATATCCGATGTGTGCTTGTGAGCAGTGGCGGATGCAAACCCTTTAGGGGTGGCTAGTACAAAGGATATACTAGAGAGTTCAGACCAAGGGGGTGGCTAATCTTAAGGGAGAGCAAAAAGAAAACTGTTTATTTTACAAGGATTTGTATGATTGGATTGCAAGCCTTGCAATCCAATCATACAAACCCTACTAAAAAAGCAAGTTTTATTTTTGCTCCCATTCCTTGAGTTTGCATTGTAGCGGGCTCAAATTTGGGCTTTTAACTAAAATCAGTATGCTCTTTTCATTTCTCAGCATCATTTGGGTGAATCTGCTCATTTTAAGGGTGACCGGGTCACGTGACCATCGGTTGCAAAATGCCTATTATAACTTCTATTTCTCGGTCTCCATTCGCCTTTGTCACGCGCCGCCATCTTGTGCATGGAAACGAGGCCAAGCAGGAGACAATCGCCTTTTGGGTGTCACGCTCCTAATTTTCGGCACGGTTTTCAAGTTATGTGTCAAAACTCTTTTCTTTTCAGGGCAGAATCCGCGTTTATCTTGCATGACACATTGAACACGCTTCCTGCTTGGCCTCGCTTCCATTCTAGTAAGAAAAACAAGATGGCGCGCCTGTGACAAAGGCAAATGCAACGATGTCTGAATAAAAAGCTTCTATCATTCATTCATCTTCACAGCACCTAAAAAGTGTACCACAGCAGCAGACATCGGTTTTCTCCTTTACTCCTCTAACTCAATGGGAGCTGCCATCTTCAAGAAGATTAAACGCTTCATGATGGCCTTCGTCGACAGCTTTACTATTGGCAAAAACGTCATCCAGCTTGGTCTCGTTGCGTACGGACGAGAGGCGCATATTGTGTTCCGGTTGAATGAGTTTTCATCCATGGACTCTATACTCAAAGCTATAAAAAAGTAAGCACCCCCCACAATGCGAAAGCCAAATGACTGCTGGGTCTTTTTGGATTGGAGCCCCGATGCACAGGGACGTTCTGCCGAAAACGTACTTTTTGTTTGTTTTCCCGGTCATTGAAACTTACCAGGGATGCTTTTTTAGTATTATTCTCTCGGAAGTGTTTGGCCAGTAAAATAAACGACTACCATTTGCATGGGATTTTTCCCTACAGAGGCGTCTTTTCCTTTGTATTCGCTGTCTTGGTGTTTTTGCTGGCCGGTTTTGCTATACGCATACTCAACAGAACTCGCTTCGACCCACGAACGGGTCTCTGACAGAAATGTCCTGTGATTTAAGTGACTTTACTCGATTTACGTAGTTTCTTTAGCAGACTCATAGAGGTCATTTTGTTGCAATATGTTGCCATATGGGTGTCAAACATAATTCCTTATTGAAAGTGGATTACTCTCTTGAAAGGATACCTGTGGAAGAAGGGAGTGGAGGTCTCCAAAGAGCGTTCCAGCTTGCTGCAACAGAGCTCTTTAGTGCAAACTCAGGCGGACGTCTGGGAGTCGCCAAGCTTGCCATCGTGATCACTACAGAAACGTCCCATGCATCGAATTATGTATATGCGTCAGAGGTTTTGGCAATGAGCAGAGCTAAGGTAATTTATTGGACATTCATTTCATCACTTCATTGATTTTCTCTAAAATGACCTAAAATAGGCTACCCCCCAACTGACAGTGGCTTACGTCATGTTGTTAATGTCATGTTGTTAAAGAACAAAATCGCGTATTGTTGACTAGTGAATAATTTATGTATCAAATAATTGCCGCTCTATAGCGCCATTCACCATTTAGCAACATGCTGTTGTAATGTTAATGTACAAACCGTAGATTGTAGAGCGCCCTATTTTCTGAGAACCAATCATTGGCACATTTATAACAATGGGTGACGTCCATTGACTCACAACATGTGTGATCCGACGATGTTTTTTTTTTACGTGCTCTCACCTTCATGGCAATGGCTGATTGCATTTTCAAACCGAACCGGGGGGGTCGCGGAACATGCCTGGAAAGAGACCGCTCCCCGGGAATTTCCACACCTGAAAATCACCCCTCTCCCCTGGAATTTCCTTCAAAATTCCCGAGAACAATATGCTTTCGCTAACAATTTGGGCAAATGCACCCCCCCTGGAATTTCCATCATCCTGGAAGAAATTCCACATGTCCTCACGTCCTCCCCCCCCCCCCCCCCCCCCCACCCCCCCCGGGTTAAAAAAATGCAATTAGCCAATGCCCAGATAATCTGCTCACTGAGCATCAAATAGAGATCTGGTGCGCGATTACCTCGATGACGCAGTGCATGACGGTAATTTTCGCAGGAAACCTCAAACCTGAATGAGACTCTACTAGTAAGAATTACAAATGGTCAAAGAAGCAAGATTCTATTTGTAACATGAGATTCAGTGTATGTTCGCGAATGGACTTTTACTGTACGTGCGTCGCGTCATCAAGCTACGTGCGCGTGTGCTCGCTCTCACCAGCGCGCTTGTAAATAGCTGTGGTGAGATCAACCTCGTCTTGGTGCGAGTCGCGCAATCGCGCTACAGCCTCGTTTGATTTTAAAATCACGCGTTTGTTTTAAAATTGAATTGCTCTCCATAACTCTTTAGGCCGTCATCATAGGAATTGGAGGCAGCTTTGAAAGATCGTCGTTCAAGGAAGTAGCTCCGGCGAGTCGCACATTCCACATCCAGTCGTTGGATACTTTGCATTCAAGTCTGCCAAAGTTAACACAAAGAATTTGCGGTATGGGAGGTACGTGACTTTTCTGGTCTTATCTATGAGCCTTATTCCTTAGTACTTGACTCAAGCATACCCCCTACCAAGTTCCCAGATTTAAAAATGTTTTCTATAGTATCTTAGTACAAACGACTACAGCCGCAAGCAGGTAACTAAATGTGAAGAATTTGTCGCCTACCAATCACAGTCGCTTACGTGATTTTTTTTTAGAATTTTTAATCCCAAGGTCGAGCTGCTCGTAGTGTCATGCTGTGGCGAGAACTAAACTCTTTGTGTATACATGTGTTTCAAATTCACGAAGCCGGGTGCTTGGCATTACAGATAGTTAGGCCTAGGGCATACATCGAATTAGAGTCGCGTCGAATACATTTAAAACAATAGATCATTTGCTATTTGAAAGTATAATGAGACGGTATCTTTTGAAAAAAATGTAATCGGTTCGACCTTAATCCGACGTATGCCCTAGGCCTTAGCCGCTAGCTCTCGGGTTAAAACAGACAGAAGCATCGTTACGTAAGATGCGCTTCTTGGTGTTTATATTTTACTGAACAATTTCAGAAGCAAATTACGATAGATAACGCCTCCAAAACACATCAATAATTGTTCATAAGGCCCTTGCATGTTCCCATTCATTGCTACCCAATTCAGATCATGTGGTGATTTCTTTGGGTGCACTCGGGTGAGAAAACTTTGACAATTGTTACTACCACATGCCCTGAATTGGGTGGCAACAAGATGTAAACACCGTTAGCCGATTCAGTCTATTGTGTTTCAGCTGAGAGGATTTTCTGTTTTTGTGATTTATTTTAAAAAAGGTTTTCAGAAATGCCCGACCCCAATCGACTTGGTATTTCTGGTGGATTCATCCGGCAGCATCGGCCTGTTAAACTATCAAAAGCAAAAGAACTTCATAAAATCTATCATTGACGGACAGGACATTGGAAAAGACCTCACTAGCGTTGGCATCATAGCTTACAGTCACATTGCAAAAGTTGTAATCAAGCTATCTGATTATAGCAGAGCTGATGACCTGAAAAAAGCAGTAGACAAAATGGAATACTTCGGTAAGACCACGCGAATGGACAAAGCTTTGTGGCTAGCAAATCACAAGCTTCTGACAACTGAAAACGGCAAGAGAAAAGGCGTGCCCACTGTGGTGGTTCTTCTTACTGATGGAACTAACACAAGGGGAGACGATGGTTTGTCCTTAAAGGTAGAGGTAGTTTAGGTATCTTGCATATCACCTGTCAAGCCAGTGCAACAGACAGAATTTGAAGCTTTGACGTTAGTTCTCTGGGACCTGCCTTTCTACCTTTCTTGGTCCTGCCTTTTCGCACCTCTAAGCATTGGCGACTAAAATTGACTGTGCTGGCGTCAGACTTATCGCCATTTATCGTAATATAAAACTTGCATCATTAAATGTACTCATTTTTTTAAGGACTCTCATTCTTGTTATTTCAATGGTGTGCTAGTTTTGCGCTAAAAACGTAAAAAAATAGAAGCTCTACGGTGGCCGCGATAACCATCTTCACCTCTACCTACTTTGTTGTGCTCTTTTCCTTTTCAGTCTGTTTCGTCCCCACTTCAGGCAAGTGGCGTGAAAATGTTTGCTGTTGCTATTGGTAGAGTTCCGCGAAAAGAAGAGCTACTTACCGTGGTTGGTAACAAGGACTGCATCCTTAGAGTGCCATCGTTTGACCATCTGCAACACTCGACTGATCGTCTTAGTATTCGTATTTGCAAAGTGACTGGTAAGTTCTCCTTTTACATTTGGTGCGTTTGGTACTTCAAGATTCGAGCAAACTTGAGGTGTCAAGAAGGGAGCATTTTACCTATTGTGGGCAATGTCCAGTGTCTAAGAACTGTAAGAAAATGCACCAGATGCGGATAGTGAAATTTCCTTCTGCAAATACAGAAAATGTATGGGAAAATCTCCCGCAAGGGGAGATTTTGAAATCACTAAATTTTGTTCGCGTGACATTTTTCTTATGTCGTTATGTCGCAAGTGTGCACCAGGCTTAAATGACTCACTTTCAGTGGCAATCAAACAATTTGAAATGTGCAATTCCAGCAATTCGAAATAAACTCAAAATAAACACACTTGTGTGTTTTACTCTCCAGAGCCTCGCATTTGTGACGTTCCTACAGACATCCTCTTCATCGTCGATGCTACCAATGCTATTTCACCAGATGAATTTAATAGCATTAAAGAGTTCTTAAAACGTATGGCTCTTTCTGTCGGCATCGGCATAAGCAATCGTTTTGCAGTGATATCCTTCGGAAGAACAGCCACCGTCACGACAGAGTTTGGAGAAAACAGTACGCCGTATGAATTTTCTCAAGCTTTGGACAAAAGGTTGGTTCATCAGGGTGGTGACTACCGGTTTGAGCAAGCAATGGAACTTGCGACAGGTGTGTTTTCCAATAAAGATCTTGGCGCTGCTCAGATGGCATCCCGTAAGATCTGCATAGCGTTTGTTCACGGAAACAGGTACGAAAATACAGATTACGAAGCTCTAGAAATCATCACTAGCTTCCTTCATAGAGATAGAATACAAACAATTGCTGTTGGGATTGGAAGGACTTATGCTGCCGGCTTGTTGGAGAGTTCTTTGTATGGAAAAGCAGATGTGGTTCTGGTACCGTCGTTCAGTGGTCTTCTCTTACAAGTGGATAACTTCGCTCGTAAAATCTGTGAAGAAGATAAAGACCCAAAAGCCCCTGGTAAGCATTAGCTTCTCACAGCATGCAAGTTTTATCCATAGCCGCGCTAGCCCGTCTCATATAAACAACCTAGGTGAGTTGAGCAACATTTAATAAGATAGGTGTACACAATCTTTTTTTGCTTGTTTGTTTCAGTTCAAGTGCGTTGTGAAGGCCTTGCAGACATCGTTTTCGCCATGGACACTTCGACTGACATTGTCTATCATAACATACAGAAGCAATTGACCTTCCTCAAGCGTATGGCTAGAAGACTTAACATCAGCCCTAAATACAGCCACTCTTCTCTGGTAGTTTACAGTAGCTTTGCAACTGTGGTGACAACCTTTAAGGACGACCAGACGCTAGAAGCATTCGACAGGGCTTTAGACAAGATCTTGCACGAGTTTGAGCATGGCCCTAGAAGGATAGACAGAGTGCTACAAGAGGCGCTAAAAGTATTTGGTTCCCAAGGGGGAAGTCGCAAATATGTTCCGAAGGTGAGTATAGCTGGAAGGGTCCATTTAGGTTATGTCAGTCCACTAACGAAGTGTAGTACTTCTTTTGGTCTCAATCTGAAGCCACTGATCCTTTTGAAAACTGTTGGTTTCGATCTCATATTTAAAATGATCCCTGATCTTTCAAAAAGATCGATCCCTAACATATTGATCCTGATCCCAGGGGTGAAAACAAAAAGCAAAATGATCCCTCTTCCACATTTCTGGTGTGTGGTGCACTGAACCGTATTTTTGAACCAGTGTTTTCAAGGGAAATCATTGCGTTGTTCGTACCTTTTAACGTTATTTGCTCTTTTGTTATGGCGTGAAGATTCTGATGCTGCTTGTCGGAGGCGAGCAGTCTACGGGTATTGGAGCTCAGCTCGCCAGACAGCTCTCAACCATGCAAAAGCTCTTCAAAGCCGGTGTCCGAGTCCTGGCAGTCGGAGTAGGAGGAGGAATTAACATTGACGAGTTGACAGCTACAACGCAAAATCCTGATGATGTCATAATGGTACCGTCTTTTGGTTCGCTTGTTGATAAGACGGACGCTCTGGCCAGCTCTCTCTGCTCCTATATAAGTGAGTAGTTACTTAAAGAGCCTCTGTCAGCCTCCATTTTGTCAGCCTAGCAACATACCGAGTCAGAGAAAGCATCCATTTCCATCGGCTGATTTAGGAAATGTAGTACAATGTTTTCGGTTCAATTTGGTAAATGAAGAATAAAACTTTGTTTGTAGCCGATGGTTATTTTGAAATTTCTACACGTAATTCGTATGGCGAATTGTCAACGAAAACAATAACAAAGGAGTGGCTGACTAGGACTCTTTAAATGTGTTGATATGTGTGCTCTCGGAGAAACTAGCTACAATGGCTGTATATCAACGGTTAGAAGTTTCTTTAAAATTCGAGTTAAAATAAAGTACTTTTTTAAATGTTGAATGGTGATTAACAAATAATTAGTTGGCGAAAGTAACCAACGTTGAAAGAGTATATGACTCGAAATCAATTTTTAGTATTTTTATACATTATGATTAGAGAAATACTTATTTCATTTGAGTACGTTCCGATTTGCATGACGTAAACTTGTTGTGTTAAGCGCCGTCTGCACGAGCAATTTTTCCTTTTGACAATTTTTCCTTGACAAGGAAACCTGACCGTGTAGACGCGCCAAATGCCAAATTGTTTTCGTTGACAAGTATCCTTGTTGAAAAGCTAGCATGTCTAACTTTAAACAAGGATACTTGTCAAGGAAAACTCGTCAATTTTGTCTCGTCCACACGAGCAAATACAAATTGTCAAGGAAAATTGCTGGCGCATTTACACAGTCAAGTTGACTTGTCAAGGAAAAATTGTCAAGGAAAAATTGCTCGTTAAGACGGCGCTTTAGTATCAAATGTACAATAGGTTTGAGTGCGAGAGTCTCAGAAAAATTATTTCTCGAAGCAAATTTATTATCTACAAGGAAGATAATTCCGTGTAACTGAATATCCGAGTATGTAATACACTCGCGCATTTTTACCGTCTAAATAGATAATTTTACGTCTCTCTCTTGTTTTCCTCTACTCAAACAAACAAGTTGACGTCACTGAAATTCGACATTTGATACCCATGAAAGAGTTCCAGAGAGTTGTTACTTCGCTGCTTTATATCGGATTTTGTTCAACTTTGTAGTGAGTAATTTACTAATAGCGATCTTTTGGGGGACTAAAAATTGGTTTCCTGTAATATGCTCTTTAATGCACTTTAATGGATCTACATCTGATTAACAATCTAAAACGAACTCATGACACACAAGATTGGAAGGACTTATGCTCCTGGCAATTGTATAATATATGTACTACAATAATGTTTAGTTGCTCCTTTTTTCACTCATTTCATTTGATGAAACACAGAGGAAAACGGTCAGGGAAGTGTTTATGGAATCTTAAATCTTCTCACAAACTGCATCTTTCTCTTGCAATGATAATAATGATAATGATAATGATAATGATAATGATAATGATAATGATAATGATAATAATAATGATAATGATAATGATAATGATAATGATAATGATAATGATAATGATAAAGACTTTATTTAAAATGAGGGTAACAATGCTAATAAACTTGTGGCACTCCCTAAAATACATAATTACAAAGTATACCTATAAATATATAAGAATATTATATAAAAATATTATTTACACTAAATTGAATAATAAGATAAAATATAATAATAAATGACAATCGAATTAAATTGTAAAATGATGTAAAAGACGCTGTTTCGAAAACGGCCGATCTCTGGGAGATTTCTTGAAGGGCGCAGGACGTTTGATTCGCCTTGTTGCAATAGGGAGACTGTTCCATAGGGAGACCATCAAATTCTATAGTCATTCTCCCTTACTGTAGGGCCGGCACGATGCAAGGAGCACTTGGATATTGCTTTCCTCATTGACTCCTCCAGCAGCGTAGGCCACGAGAACTTCGAGCTGGAAAAGCGTTATGTCAGCTTACTTATTGGAACGATGAACATAGAGAGCGACGTAGCACGAGCGTCCGTCATCGCTTACAGCGACAAGGCCAAGGTAACTTACAACTTATTTTGCCCCTTTTAAGTAGTTTTAAAGGGGTACTGTCACCGACCCAACGGCTTGTTAACAAAATAATTATAAAATAAGCTCAGAATACTATGTATACTGTTATTATGTCCTAGAAAGAAAAAGGAATTATAAAATAATTTAGATAGTACGAGCGCTCTGAATGACATCGATAATGGTCAAGGACGAAGCACAAACCGAGGGCTTGGCTGTTATCGATGTCATGCGAACACCGAATCCAATAATTGTTTTATTATTTATTGTCTGACTTGGCTAGAACACGTCGCAAAACGAGCAGCCATTGTGAAAGATTTAAAACACAACACCAGAATCGCCACTTGCAATTTCACGACAAAACACCGCTGCTTTTCTCATGCTCTTGCCAATAACCTGTACAGACAACTGTTTCCGCTGATAAAAAGTGCAGGCTCTGGCCAACAACCTGTGCAGACAACTGTTTCCGCTGGTAAAAAGTGCAGGCTCTGGCCAACAACCTGTGTAGACAACTGTTTCCGCTAAAAATAGCACAGGCACTTGCAAGTTGCTAGAAATGTTCGTAGATTTTTAGCCAATCAGAAAACGAGTATTGACTACAATGAATAATAAACCATATTGTCGCGCCAAATTGATTGGTTTGACGGGAGAGCTATTCATGCCACAGGGGAGCGCCTTGCTGTCATCGCACTTCTTGGTTCGACAGGCCCATCCACGGCATCTAAAACGGGCCTCCCCCAGCGTGCCATTCGACACTGTCATTCCATTTATCATACTCACCCCTCCCCCCCTATGGAAGAGGTCATTTTGACTTCTAATCCCCTCTGAAATTTCACTTGGACAGAAACCCCTACGGAAGGGTGCATTTCAGTCCTGACCCTAGTCCCGGAAATACCCACGGAAGAGTGTCGTTCTGTTCTGTTCCCCCTCGGAAAAAGTTTTCATTGGTTCCTATATGGATAGACCCCCTTGGAAATGGGGTTAGGTCCTCTCGGAAAATGACAAAATTGCTGCCCCCTCAGAAAAACTCTTCTGTAGGCGAGGGTTCGGATAAAGAAATGGAATGACCCATAAACGTTTCTTTCTTTTTCTCGACATCAATCTACTCATCAATTCTTCTTCACTGCTGAATATCTATTACACCGTCAACTATGGTGGGGATTTTTCCACACAACGTGGGGTAAACAGGACGTGCAGGCTGTCATTAAACCAGTACGCCCGTGTTTATAAACGTTTCCTGAGACTTCCCCACTTGAAATTTGAAGAGGAGATAACCGGTGCATTTTGAGTTGGATTTTCGACTTCCGCTGCTCATGTCCTAAGTTATGAACGTTCTTACAATCCAAACATGATCCATGGCACAATTCCTGCTTAGAATAGGGTCCTCTTAGACCCCGTTCACACGAAAGCGGCACAAAATCGGACCGGTACACCGTCGCGTGTTCACGCGGGACCTGCGGTACCGGTCCGATTTTGGCACGGCTAGGTGTGCTTTTTCGGGACCAGCAAAATCCAGGTCCAACTTCGAGCCGGTACGGTTCCAGGCTCGTACTGGACCCGTTTGAACACAACATATTCTCCTTCCTTGAATTACCAATAATGGGTAAGTGGCTGTTGCGCTTCAATTACCCATTATGGGTAACTTAATAGCATGGTTATTTGACATGCGCAAGTGTCCCACATGGTTGTAGGCTGCCGTAGTACACTTGTATAGAGCGCTCTTGAAAGGGTGCAGTGAGCGGTGGTTCTGGGGCTGGTTGTTTTTTTTTGGGGGGGGGTTCGGACAATTTTAGAGTGTTTATACATACACATTGCTTCGTTCTATTAGAGTTAATTTATACACATTGCTTCGTTCTATTCATAGTCTTTTATAGAACGAAAATAATTGATGTTGTACAGCTACCCATAATGGGTAATTGAAGCGCAATAGCCACTTACACCTTATAGGTAATTCAAGGAGGAGGATATGTTGTTGAACAACACTACCGTGCTGCTTTTGTGATACTTCCACGGTAAAGGTCTGGGTCTAGGCGCTAACCATAAAAAGGCGCATATGCTAAGCTAAAACTTGGAAAACATTTTTGAATCCGGTACATTTTTGTTTCCGGTACATTATGAACACTGGTTCAAAACGCGCCATAATGTACCGGTACCGTATGAACAGGCGGTCTCGTGTCTCGGTCTCGGTCTTGTACCGGTCTCGTGTTAATGGGGTCTTGCTTTATTTTATTACATCTTAGGTGCATGTGCCGTTTTCAAATTCAAGCTTTCAAGCGGCAGCTATCAGCCATATTCCTTACAACGGTCATGGTACCCGAATAGACCAAGCGCTGATGGCTGCAAATGATCAGTTTACCGAGACAGCCGGCTCAAGACCGTACCTTTCACGAGTGGCGGTTCTCCTCACTGATGGACGCCAAAACAAAGTTTCTGGCTATACTCCCCTTGAACAAGCTGTCAAGCCACTCACGGAGAAACGCATTAAATTCATTGTTATTGGAATCGGCAAAGGCTGTGATCCAGAGGAGTTGGAGCAACTTGTTGATCACAAGGATGACATGATCCTGGTTCCAGGATTTGCGGAACTTCTTCCTTCTCTTTACCCGGTGTCGCTAAAGTCATGCCAATCTGCAAGTACGTTATGACAGATTCTCCATTGTCGATACTAGACCGTTAACTACACCTCTTGATGTTTTGACCCACCGGCGACTCTCGATATATCAGCCCGCCGGCGGCTGTCTCACCTTATCACGTGATCACCTTTTTATGTATCACTTTATAAGTTGCTACTGTATCACGTGATCAATATTTGTGGGCATTAATTTTCACAGTTTGGCAGGGCACATTGTTGTGCTGCTTTCCAACGGAGTCTACGCCCGCAACTGCTAATCACGTGGTACAAGACAACTCGTCACGTGGTACATGAAAAGGTGATCACGCGATCACCCGCCGCCGGTTGGCTGAAAAAAATGAATTTGGTAACGGTAGTACTAGTTTGGTAAAAGTAGTACTAGGTTTAGTTGCCTTTTTGAGAGGAAATTCATTACTTTTTTCCTTGGCATGATTATAGTTATGCTGAAAACAATCATTACCACATTACAAATGCGACCAAATGCGAGCGCAGTGGTGTTTTGTCTTGTAATTTACTAATTTCTAACACGTGCCTGCATTAACCACCATTTTGCCAGCCTAGAAAATTATACATAAAGGAACCCGGCATTTCAGTTGGCGAATTTAGGGAATGCAGTGCAATCTTTACTATAGAATTTAGTAGTAAGCAATTTTTTTCGACAATCGCATGACTAGTAACAGCACCCACGAAAAAGGCGATTTTATCTGATGGCCGATCCTCGGTGCTCGTATTTTCCCTCATTTCGTTTCGGGTGTTTTTCAAAAAATATATATATATGATGCTTCGATTTGCCATGTCTTTATATTTTTTCGTTTTTCTTCTTAAATCGGCTTTACCTACTAAACGTTTTGCCATGCCCCCAAAAATTACGTGTAATGGTCGTTTTTTTTTTCTTCAGAAACCTACGCATGCCCCTTACCACTTGACATCACGTTCGTTGTTGGCGCACCCTTTGGGGTCACCACATGGGAATTCAACAGGATGAAACAATTCATCAAGAACGTAGCCAACACATTCATTATTTCGCCATCAAACACTCAAATCGGAGTAGTCGTACTTGCTGAGAAGGAGTCGGTTATTATCTATCCCGATCAGTACAAAGAAAATAAGGCTTTCTCGGGCGCTATCGACGCTATTCGAGACATCAGTGGAATCATCAAAATGGAAGATGGACTCTTCACTGCGAGCGGACTTCTGCTGGAGAGGAAAGCCTCACGGCGGGAAGTCAGCAAAGTCATTATTGGAATCACTGATGGAGACGCAAATTACGAGCCTGTTACGTTAAAGGGAGTGCAGATTATTTCAGTAACTGTCGATCGCGAGCTACCGAAAACACATCACGTGGATAACAAAAAGAGACATAACATTTTGTGTAAATCATACGAGGAACTTCTGTGGAGAGCAAAGGATGTGGCTCAGAAATCCTGCAGGCTTACAGGTTAGATTTACTATGTCACCTGTTCAGAGACTTAATTATTTTTAGTATGATTATCTTGGATTGGGAGATGTGACCGTCACGGCGGTACTCTATATTTTCTATTCAAGTGGCGATTATCTGTAGGACTGTCTGTGACACTCCCTCATATTTAAAGGTCTTATGTCCTTAAAAAGAGTGTGCTGGACATGCGCAAGGTAGTCTCCTGTTTTCATACTTGTTCTAATTACGTGTTTGTTTGTTAGTCTGTGCAACGCATGCCAGTAGGGTCCACTGCTAAGCAGCCATATGTTTTAGATTTTCAAGGTTTTTATGCTCTTACTTTTACAGAAATACCAAAGTGCTCTAGAACATTTGATATAGTCATACTTTTGGACACCTCAGCAAGACCCGAACCTCATGAGTTCAAAAACGTAAAGCAGTTCCTGAAACTTTTCGCGAGCTCATTTAACATCAAACTCTCTGATTCTCGTGTGGGCCTGATATCCTACAGTAGCAAACCCAAACTGATCATATCACTCAATGATACTCAAAATGTCGCGTCGATCGATGCTGCGATTGGTGGCGTGCTCTTGGGAGGGGGACAGAGCCGTTTAGACAAAGCCTTAGACATGGTAGCTGTAGAGATGTTTGTCGGTAATAGACGCTCATCTCGAGTCGGTACTCGAGTTCTACTTACTGTTATGGATGCTCGACTGAGTGATGCCATCGACGTACCTGCTCTTGACTTGTCCGTGAGCCCTTTGATAGAGTCAGGGGTCAACTTGTTTATCGTCGGTGTTGGAGGATCGGCTGGGACCAACAGCGTTTTGACCTCTCTTCTGACACGTCATCCTAGACATTATTACGCATCGACCTCGTACGATCAACTGCCTGCGAAGCTTCGCGGGATTGTCAGTGACGTCTGTCTTGCTGCAGGTAAGTGTATGATGCCAAATATGGTTATGGCCATTTTTCTGATGAGCTAAAGTCGCCTCTAGTATAGATAGTTTTCGTGTGATGTCATCAAATTGTAAACGCCCCAAAGCTGTGTTCGTTATTATATGCACCTTTAGCAAGTGCTCACCAAAATGTTATCGACTTCTGTTGCTATGTTTTAGAATTGAACATTTCAGCCGAGTCCCGGAGGTTCACCATTCTCGCATCTGGAGCTTTCTTCTTCAGAAAACATGACTCTTTTACGACTATTTTTCGTGGCATTATGCCAAACTCGATACCAGCTACGTATTTTTGTACTTTGCGTCGCAACCTCCTAGGATCGTTATGTTCTAATTTGATAAAATTAGAATTGTTCTAATTTGATAAAATATTTATGGTTTTAAGACGGAATCCGCCAGAATCCGCTAAAATTTGAAACAAATCTGTTGCCAGAAAAATATGGAGCGTAGGTCCTAAATTTGGGTACTTTTTGAAAAGCCTTTCTGTAGGTAATTATCTCCAGTGACATCCAGTTCAAGTGACATCAGTTTTCAAGTTCCAAGAAAAAAAAATGCATTTCTAGGATGTAAAATAATGTCAATTTCATTCCTATAGACACTTTGAGAAACGTTTCTGACTTGGTGTCAGCTTAAATAAAATAATATGACAAAAATTACATAGAACTTTGAAATAATACATAAATGGCTTTGGTACCAGATTGTTTACCTAATGTTACTCGATTTTATAGTGGATCCTCTCTTAATCCTCTGCAAATTTACACAATTTAAAGCGTCTACTTATGATACGCACATTTAGCGATTAATTGCACTTTTGCCATGATTTTAGCCCCACCGTGAAACTTCATGTGTGAACTACACGGGGATTCACGAGCCAGGGTTACTGGAACTGGGATGTTCTCTGTCATCAAGCTACTTTGGCGATTTTTTCTTATTTTTACGTTACTTTTGCAGATTATCCCACATGTGACGTCATTTACGCTGATATTGCCTTTATCCTTGACGCCTCGGGCAGCGTCGGTGAATTAAATTTCCGCAGGGAGAAAGAAATGGTCACACGATTGGCAAAGACCTTTGAGATCTCGCGTGATGGCGTCCGGATTGGTGTCGTTTCGTACAGTAGTCACGCCAGAGTGGATATCAAGCTTACAGATTATAATAGCTACACCGGATTACAGGGCGCCCTAGGTGTAATCCCCTACATGGGGTATCAGACGCGTCTGGATCTTGCCCTACGGGTTGCTAATACCGATATCTTTAGCTATAATACCGGCATGAGAGTTGAAAGCTACAGGCTCGCCCTGCTGTTTACTGATGGCAAGCAATCACGGGTGTCCGGGTCCATCACTCCGGGATCCGCCGTGATGATGCTGAAAGATAAAGGCGTTAGAGTCATTGTTGTTGGGATTGGTAAAGGTGTCAGTAAAAAAGAACTGCGCTCTATGGTCGAAAGGGATGAAGATCTTTTGCTTGTGGCTAGCTTTCAGGAGTTCATGTCAGCAGGGAGAGAGCTTAGGCGTATGATTTGTCAAAGGAGTTCTCCGAGCTGACTGAGATATGCATGTATAATGCCTGTAGAGGAAATGACGCAGGGGTCCGTCACTTAGATATAAACATTCTAGACGGCAATTTGATGTCGATGTGTCCATATTATTGTAAGCATAAATGCTTTACAACTAAACTACAATCAAATGCAAAACGTTGGCGCACTTTTCCTCTCTTCCCTCCTCCTTCACCCTTTCAATGATGCAGTCTCGTACCCACACGCTTTCCGGGGTTTTTAAGGCGCGCAAAGATTTGTGGGATACTTTTAGCAGGGCGCGCAGGGAGTTATGGGATACTTTTAACAGGGCGCGCAGAGAGTTATGGGATATGCGCCTATCCCACAGTTCATTGCGCGCCGTGTAATACTCATTCCCAGTCCCTATAACTCCAAAACAATTTTCATAGAGAAATCGATTAGAGAAATCACCGCAAAAGACGCAAAAATAACGTCTGGGTAAGAGTGTCAATAGTGCTCGTCGAGCTGGAAAAGCGGCCTACTTCCAGCCAACATTGAATAGGCTAAGTTCAATAGTCGAACTTAATTCTGTCGCACTAGACTGCCTTTATCATCTAACTTCGGAATAACTTCGATACGAATAATAGGTATGTCGGATAAAGTAGGGCTTGCAAAAAGATCTCACACCTGGCGTTTTTAAAATTGTCGTTTAGAGCGACTCGTTGGCACGTTTTTATTGCAATTGAACTTAAGAAAGTAGCTCTTACTAATTTTTGCATCAGAATCATTGCAATCAGCTAAGTACAGCCTTATACTTCATGAATGCTTCTATATTATAGACTTTTGTGAACCCATGTGTTCTGTTGCTATGCAGCCGTTGCCATTGACTACTAGCTTCTACAGGCGGTTTTTAATGTCGCAGTAGTTCTAGTTGATGGGAGCAGAAATAAGCACACGCGAAGCTATGCTTATTGACGTTTCTGTTCAGACCTGTCTGCTCATGGCCGACACGCTATTGTGTATTCCTACTCCTAAATGAAGTTCGAGAATAGGGTGTTCAAACTCGGGATTTACGAAATGGGTTGACTTTTTGGGTTGAGCGCAACGTTTCCTATAAAAACGGTTTTCCCGAAAAAAACTTATTTTTAAACTATTTTAGAGTGACATGATTATGAAAACTGGTCTTCACAAAATCCACCAATTCTAGTGCTCGCTTTGGTCTGCTTTTCCTAGTCATTTTCTTTATCGAATGGGAGGCCTTGCATCACATCTGTTGTTTGCACAGCGACCGTGTCCTCCCCTGGAGTGATTGATGGTGACGTCTATTCATTGGCATGTTATCTATGGGTATTGCCTTAACCGTTTGAAGGTGACCACAGGTGAAGTAATTTTACAAATAATCGTATTAAACAAATTCTTAAGGCTCCAACCCCACTAAACCCGCCGTGAATATCTATATCGCGCGTGCCAAGTATTGGCAGGTGAAACTCTTCACACGTTAAACACCTAAAACATCTTGCAAGGTCAGCTTTTTGCCTTAAACCGTCTAACTCCTCGTTGGGCATGTTGCAGTTGGATCTCAAGCATAAAGAGATAATGTCTAAAGTTCAAGTACCAGCTAGAGCTGTTGGGTTCCAGTTTAGGTGGACAATGTCCCTTTATAAATGTGTAACGTTGCATATGGGCTGTGTAATGTATTGATTGGGTAACCGGATAACTGATTATCGCGACGGCTACATGGCAGGGTCGCGCCTATTGGATCTCATCCAACACGCTCTTCCACCTGCAGTCAATCACGGCTTATTCTGTCTCTAAGGAGGTACGTATACTTAGTGTACACTGCATTACAAATGCGACCTTTTGATGTGTGATGCGAAAAACGGGTCCACGAGGCTTTCTAAATCAACCTGTAACACCTTGTGTCACATTCACTGTGTGGAAAGCAGTGCGAGTGCGAATGGCAGAAATTGCTAGTCTTATACCAATTAGAAAATTGGCGATAACAATCTGTTGGGTGTACCCTTTTGGTACTCAAACTATCGTTTATTATTGAACAACCTTTTTTCAATTAAAGGCCAAGTGCGCTTTGTACGATTATATCACTGTGAAACACAATTCCTTCTTGGGATTATTTTTCAGATAAATACGAAACACGTTTTGGAGATTGAAAGTGTATAATACAATTTGAGCATATGAAGAGGCATGTTTATGTCCCGGGGGCTCTCCCATGTAAGAGTGATAGGGTGCTCGTCGGGATATCGAAAATCCACCCTAAAAAATACCAGGACATAAATATCCACCCCCTAAAAAATACCTTATTAAACAAAATGACCCCTAAAAAATACCAACAATAAACCTTTTTGTTATTGTTTATTGTTTCTCATCTCAAAACAAGCTTGTTTTATAGAGCTATAAATGATAAAGAAAGCCAGAAAACGGTTGCTTGGTTTGTGACCCTTTCATTCAATTGCGTACCCCTAAAAATATCATTTATTAGTGAAAGCCACAATGTTTCTCCGATACCCCCTAAAAATACCCGAGAGTCGATTTTGACCCCTAAAAAATACGACGAGCACCCCTATCAGGTCGACATGTGAAGAACCCCCCCCCCCCCCCCCCCCCCCCCCCCCCCCCCCCCCCCTTTATGTCCGGGTTTCTTTTTAAAAATTGGAAATTCCGCCCGATTGTTTGTCACACAAGCTCTAGTTGTTTAACAGGAACCAAGGTTATACCTTGTTAAACTATAGGAAATGTAAAATACGTCCGCCTGTTTCGAGTACGAATGAAGTCTCGCTTCTGCACTTGTCCTTTGTGCCTAATTTTGTTATGCAATATGCGCTGCTTTTCGACGCATTATGTCCAACTCACGTACAAAGCGCCAAAAACATTACTCATCGTTTAGTGCGTGCTAGAAAAGCTGCAAAGAAGTCATTCAAGGCCTTAGATAAACAGTAATCATTCTAATTATAAAATGAATAACAACCGATCTCATTTCGAATCATCAATAATTTCCGAAGTAGCGGAAAGTGTGCTCAATCCATTTAAAGTTCATAAGGTCTCCACACCCACATGACGATGCGTATATAACTCACACACTCCATGTGTTAAATATAAACCAGATTGTTGATCGCTGTAGACATAATTGTGGTAAATGACTGCGAAACGCTAGAAGACCCTTTCTGTAGAAGGAATTGATGATAATTAGTTTGAGGAGCACACTGGGCCCCAGGGCAAAGTGGCCTTAAGAGAGGGCAGAACAGACGAATGACAGCGCAATAAGCGCAAAGGGTCGACCAGCGTTACACAGTTTACTTGTCGATCGTCCGCTAATGAAGATTAGCTTCACTTCTCTGTTATGACATAGGTTCTTGCATATCGACTTATTCTGATTTTTGGCGCAGTTTCCTGGAGCCGTCAGCGCACGTACCTGAGGAAAGGATCCCTACGCCGATCACGACAGTACGAGTGAACGACTCGGACGTGCCTGGTGGGCCTGTGGCAGCTGATTCTAAAGAAAGGCAACAATGGCAGGCCAACGAGTCCTGTTCTTCCTCATTTTACTTGGAGTTTCAATCTTGGCTGCATCACAAGGTATATAATCCACATCTTTTAAAGTTTGTTTATTTTGCGATTATAATAACACTTTCAATTGCCCTTGAAGATGCTGCGCTTATTATCCTCTTTGTCGTTTTTCAGTTTGAACCTACTGCGTGTCTGTAATCTTTGTGTTGTCGAGCTGCAAAAATCTAGATTTGTCTTTGCGCAAAATGAAGATCAACCGGAATTTATCGCTGTATATCTTTTCGTCTTTCAAGACGTTAAAATATTAGTAATAATTAGCCTCTTTTCACTGCTGTGATCCGCTCAATACGTATTTTGAAAAGCATATAGAGTATTGTTGTCGTGTAGCGTAACTTTAATTCACTTTCTGCAAAGTAAAAAAAAGCGCTTATAGCGCTTTACCAACATGCATCCCAGGTTTTTGACTGATGTGTCATCGTGTGCAACCGGAATGCGACCCTGCTCTCGCCACACGAATTCCGTGATGTGAGAAGGGGGAAATAACATCCGTTTTACTGAGCAAACAGTTTACTCGACAAAAAAAAACAGTTTTTATATTTCAATGTGATCACTCGGCCACGTCATTGCGTGATCAAAATCCACACGGCAATAGCGTGATAGTTGCAAACAAATTACGAAAGTGCAATTTAAATATTTTATGCACTTAAGACATTGTGAATTTGCGATGAAAACAAGCAAATTCAGGTTGATGATAGGATTTGTCTACGGCAAAGAAGTTGAAGTCAAAGAGGGACAGGCATACGTAATTGGTACTCTTGCTAAAAAAATAAACGCTTGTAAGACGTGCACAGTGCCCTCCCGTTTGGACGCCGACCCCATTCCCGAGTTTCTAGATTCCGACTATGTTAGACAACCGCAGATGACCTTCCTATAGCCCCCTACTGTCGGTGCCTTACTCGGTATTTTTTGCTGCGCATATTACGCACGTCTATACATTGCAAGGAATGGTGAAACACTACACGATCCCACAGATTCCAAACTACACCTGCAGCCTAAAAGTCACCCGAGAAATGTTTGGCGATTTTACGAGTTTTTAGACATTCTCAACATTCTGAAGCCTAAGTACCTTAGAATTTACTATCCAGGAATGCAATTCCAAGCAGGGTAGATATCAATAGTAATTGTTCTAAAATTGCTCAAGGAATTTCTAAAGTAGTTATCCTAGATTAATGACTCGTTGGTTGAGCCAAGATAAGAGTAAATGTCAAAAGGTAATCCTCCACCTTCGTCTTCAGAAAGCTGCATCTATAACCCTCTCGTGACTGCCGAACATGTAAGGCTTGTCTCTACTTAAATGTGAAACGCATGTTTGCGGTGATTAATATACTTCGCTAATTAATTGGTAATTACCGATTAGCTGCAGATTAAAATGATTAAAATGTGGCCGGTATGGTTGGGTTGTGATTTGTGGATAACCAAGTAGTATAATGCGCACGGAACGGCCCAGGATATTTTCGCTTTTCACTACGATTTTTTATCAAACAAAAAATACTCCATGATATTTATTGTCTTAGCTATATAGATTCTATAAGTATCAAGAGCTGATGTATTCTTTCTGGAAGCTATTGGAGCTGAATATTTAAGCTGGGTGTCACTGCCCACTTCTTCCGGCTCTTGAAAGAACGCAATAACAAGTCTAGTGCTATTTCCTTTGGAGTTCATCAGTTTGCCCTCGTTCAAGTACCTTAATGGTGGATTATCTATGTTGAATGAGTCTGAATTCCTAGATCGATTATTATGTACTTCATACAATTCACAAAAAGCAACACAGCGTCTCATTGCGGTGATTCTGATAGCATGGGTGTAATAACTTAATAACAATTCTCTTTTAAGATGAGTTTCTAGGTGACATCGGCAAAGTAACCCGTTTTGAAAGGAGCGTGAACTGGGTGTGCAGGCGAAGTCCTATCCAATATTACAGACATCTTTCGGTGCCTACTTCAGTTTCTCTAGCTGAAATAGTTTCCCTTACAAATATTATGTTATCAGCTAATGAGAAAATCAGAATATCTGCCAAAAATCGTTTCAATATGATAGGATACCACAAATAGAAGATGAAAAGACCAAGCATTACAGGTTGTGTTGCCAAAGTTAAAAACAGGCATTTCTGTTTTGGACCACTCCACTTCTATTAGCAGCCCTTTCGATTGTGAATAGGATTGCTGTGCAGTCTATTGTAAGATGGGATTTGTAAATACTCAGTCTATGGTTAAGGTTGCGTGTTAGCGATCCCCTGGTGATCTGCTTCTTTCTGTTATGTATGTTAACAGCTTTTCGCCACACGCAAGCTCTGTCTGGTTGTTATCATTTTTCGAGCTACATATGCAAACAATAGCCTCCAGAAATAAGTACTGAATAAACTATACCCTCCAGAAATAAGGCCTTAGGCCTGAAATGCAAAGCGCATATACACGTTGACAATCAACGTGTTACACCCCCTTCCAGCGATAAAAACACTAGAATCTTCCAATTGGGTCATGCGATCACTTATACGATTAGGTTATAAATCTAACCTTAGGACATCCCCAAAGCGCTCCGTCTCATGGCATTTTTAACTTCCTTAATTATCATATTATCTGACAAGAAAGAATGTAAACAACTTGAAATTTTTTTTTTGACATCCGGCCGTCTGCTATACCAATGCCATTGTGAGTACACAGATACATGCACGAATGTGCGTGCAGCAGGCTACAATAGAACAGATTTCGTATGACTGTGAAAAGTGCCGCGAAAGAGTTGTACCGCTCCGCGACCGTGACCGTACCGCGACTACGCGATTTCCTTCGGTATCTACAGCAGGCCAGGTTCGGTACCGCCACCGCGCCGTGTCACGGTACTTTTCACAGTCATACGAAATCTGCTCTAGCATGTCACGCGCTCACTGTCTGTGATTTCGTTTTTGAGAAAACATGTTCTATGTTAAACACTTTTTTCGTGCGTCTGTACTCTAATATAGTGCAAAAAGACGTCATAGCGTGCCATTTGCTTATGGCACGCTATGACGTCATCTATGCGTCTATTGCAGTACAGATGCATGGATGGACAAACGAGATCCAGTATTAAGCAAAACGCTACTAGATATTGTGTGCTGTATTGTGCTGGTTGTGCTGTACGAAAGAACTCATTTTTCCGTGCGTCTTTACGTAACAAATGCAGAAAATACGTCATAACACGTGCTCACGTTGGTGATCTGCCAATCCAGTACGACACAAAATACGCACACTACTGCGCCGTTGTAGTGAATGTAGTTACCTAAAACTAGCCTGTGTAGCTAGTGCTTTGTTTTTCGCATCGCCTTGCTAGTATCAGTCCCTTTGAGCTTGTGCCCGAGTATTAGCATAGTATAGGGAAAAACTGTGACCTAGTCCTGGAAAATGTTGACCTCGGCCTCCGGCCATGGTCAACATTTTTCAGGCCTTACGTCACAGTCGTATAAAAATTTAAAGGGACAGACCATTCAAAGCCATTTAAATTTTTATTTCCATATATTTTTCTCGTGACTGCGGGTGCTCAATCTTATCTCTTTTTTGGGGGGGGGAGGGGATTTGCGTCCCTGCTCCATCAAAATTCGAATGGTCCGTTCCTAAGTAAACATTCAACAAGTTCCGTATGTAATCTCTGTTTCATTCTGTCTCCTGTCCAGCTATCGAACAGTGTGAGCAAGATGTGGACATCGTATTTTTGATGGACTCTTCTGGAAGCATTGGAATCACTGATTACGCCAAACAAAAAGACTTCGTCAAACAACTGGCCGCGAGTTTTGTCATATCGCCTGGCAGAACTCATGCCGGACTGATGATATACAGCGACGAGGCCAAAATAGAGGCTTATCTTAGCCAGTATCCTACCACCCAGAGCTTCAAGCGAGCGGTAGATGGATTGCCTTATTTAGAAAAGAGAACTCGAATTGATAAAGCGCTAAAGCGTGCTTCCGAGGAAGTGTTTAGGCCAAGAAATGGCCTTCGCAAAGACAAGCATCGCATAGCAGTTATTTTAACAGGTAAGAATCCTGAATAAGCATCATGATGGTGGGTGTTCCTGGACACAGTTGTCTGAAACAAGGTCAAAATGCGCGTCAGAGCCAGAGGACTAAAAACCAGGAAGATCAGTCCAACTCTTTGTCCACTCTTTGTTGTCGTCTAGTCACCTACTGACCTTTCGCGTTCCAACCCCTTCCACTAAACGCCGATGAATCAAACCTGAACATTGAAACCTGTGTTTTTGTAAAACAACTGAGGAAAGTAAAACGCGCAAGAAAAGCCAGAAGCCACCCCCATGTTTCTATCTCTTAGGGGTGAAGCTCATTTTTCCTGTCGATACAGTTTAAGGCGGAATTTATCCCAAGCAGTTCTCTTATGAATCTCTCCCGCGCTGTTTTAGCAGCATCTGGAAACACTTCCTAAAATAGTAGAATTAGTCACCTACTGCATCACCTATTCACCAAATATTGTATAGAGCGGATTTCACATGACTGTCGTGTTTGCGATTGGTTTGCTTTCTCATTGGCTGCTTATTTCCATCAACCAATCAAATGACAAACTAATTACAATCAAGGAATTACTAGCCAATTGGTTCGGCTCCTGATTGGCTGGGCTGGAAACCATTCAACAGTAAGTTGTAATTACTCTTGTTTCTGATTGGATAGTGATTGCACAATTGCGTTTACTTTCACGACGGTCATCTGAAATCTGCTCTATTCGTATTAATGTTAGCGTAACCTATCCTCTTTGTTTAGATGGGGAGCAGACCCCTGATCCAGATGCCGTACCTCTTCGGAAAGCAGTACGCCCATTACATGAGTCGGGTGTTAAAGTATTTGCTATCGGAGTTGGACCTTATTACAAGCGGTCTGAGTTGCAAATGCTTGTACAGAGAGACCAAGATATTTATGAAGCGTCAGACTTTGACAATCTGTTAACATTGGTGCAAACAATAGCACGAGGAACGTGTGAAAGCGCCAAACCAACACGTCGTAAGTTAATTAATATTCAAACCACGCAGAGCGGATTTCCCGTCTAATGTTGAGCTTGGATTTGGGTTGGTTATATTCAGTTTCTTCCTTTAAAAATTCTGATGTAGCAATTTTGACTTCATTCGAAGGCAGGGGGAGGACGGTTGGCATCTAATATTATATGTTCTTACAAATTTTTAAGTGATGTGTGCATTTTAAAGCATCACCTGAATACAACTTTCAACAATTAAGCAGATTTCAGAACGGAAACACTCTTTCTCGATTATTTTACGGATAGGATAACATATTTTAAGGTGTGCACGTTGTGAGAGTTGAAATAGTGCGATACCATCCTGATAATCGGAAAGAGCTTCAAAATGACTTCAAATTCTCACTTGGTGCCAGGAGAACCTTAGAATCATGTCATCTACACCGTATTAGATTGATGCGGTCCTATATCATATACGAATCCTGCTTTTCCTTTTTTCAGCGCCAGCTCTTAAGCAATGTCTTTGGCAAGCAGACTTAGCATTTATTATGGATGCTTCAAATAGCATTGGCAGGGCAGATTTCGCGAAGGAGAAGAAGTTCGTTAAAGACTTGGCCACCACATATGCCTTGAACGAGACCCTCACCGGGGTGATAACTTATAGTGATGAAGCCAAAGTTGAGATCCCATTTCAACACTTCACACCAAACGGCTTCCGACAGGAAATCGACCGCATCGATTACACCTTAGGCCGAACACGCATCGACAAGGCTCTGAGACTAGGGCACACTGATCTCTTCAGTCAAAATGGTGGAAGCCGATCTGGATTTCCTAAGCTACTAGTGATCCTTACAGATGGTGTACAGACTCCAGATCCAGATGCCATCCCATTGGATGAAGCTGTCATTCCACTCAGAAATGCTGGGGTTAAGATTTTTGCCGTGGGAGTTGGCCCCTATGTGGATCGGAAGGAGCTATTATTGATGGTTGAGAACAGTGACTACGTGATCATGGCAAAAGATTTCGATGACTTGTTAAGGAGGACTCATGAGATCTCTGAGAGGACATGTGAGGAGGTCAGGAGAAAAAAAGGTAATGGTTTCATCACACTATCACCTTCCTTTCCCTTTCTAGTACCTGAAAATTTTATTGCACAGAAAATATTTGTGGATGGCAGAACATATCCAAACACTGATTGGAAAGGATTAAAGGTGCATCTTAAAGGCCCGTTCACACGGCGCGATCTTAGCTGCGATTTGAGGTGCGATTTTTGCGGCGATCGTCGACGTCATATCGCGCGTTGTGAACGGCCGGCGATCTGGTTCCGCGATATTTGTCAGTTTGTTGGCGATCTAAAGAAATCGCACCCGCATCGCAGTGAAATTTGAACATGTTCAAAACGCCAGCGACGTCGCGGCGACGTCGCAAGTGAAATCGCCATAAGACCGCCGGCCGTTCACACCGCGCGATATGACGTCGCCATGAGATCGCAGCTGAAATCGCCTCGTGTGAACGGCCCTTAAAGGCCATGTTACACGAGGCAATGTTACTTGCAACTCGCAACGCAACGGTGACG
This sequence comes from Scolanthus callimorphus, assembly GCA_033964015.1. NCBI lineage: Eukaryota > Metazoa > Cnidaria > Anthozoa > Actiniaria > Edwardsiidae > Scolanthus > Scolanthus callimorphus. The sequence continues at coordinate 2,412,069 of CM066914.1, forward strand.
AATCAAAAATCATTGCGAGTTGCCGCGGAATGTTACAGGTTTGCAATATTCTTTGCAGCCTGCAATGTGCCCGCGTGGAAAATAATAAATTACAGCGGCACTATCAAAATCAAGCGCGCTGGTTGGCTCATTTAGGGAATCATAGCGCGATAAATTGCCAAGACATGTTACACGTAGCAACTTGTCTCGCAACGTTGCGAAAAGTAGAGCTTGGTTCTACATTTTCTGCAACTCGCAACGCAACAAACATTGCATTGCAGGGTGATGTTACACGCGCGCTTTTGGCTGCAACTCGCAACGCAACAAATATTGCTTTGCGAGTTGCAAGAAAAATTGCCCCGTGTAACATGGCCTTAAAATGAATGTATTTTAATGCGATAAACATTTTCTTTTGAGAATTATGCAGACCTGTGCATAGACTATTTCTACTACCACCATAATGTTCCGTAACTCATTCATTCCTAGCATTTTAAATTGCATAACTCCGTGAAACAAGTCTCATTTGCGTTTCAAAATACCACTATCTAATAACATTTGGATGCAGCAAAATGGTAAGGCTCTGCAAAATATAGAATACTAGTGCATTGGCAGAGTAGAAGTGACATTCTAAAACATAAAACCACAAAGAAGATTGGGAGCAAACCGAGGCCGCGGACAAACTATATGAATAGATCCTTTGGCTACAGTGGGACGTTACTCTGGAACAATCTTCCAAGTGAATTACGTTCAACCACCACCTTACGTCAATTTAACAATGGTTTGGAAAACTGTGATTTCTAAACCAGTTTCACACACGGCAAACCTGTAAATGAGTAGTAGTTCTATATATGTTTATTTTTTTATATAATTACATGTATACTGAGTGTTTTGTCCGTGTATAAATAAAGTTTGTCTGTCTGTCTGTCGGCATTTTTAAATTTAAAAGCTTTTGCTGTGAGGGGATTTTTAAAATTCTGGACATGTGTATGACATTACTGCCTATACAGAGCCCGACATTAACTTTTTTTGCAGGGTGCCATTCGCAACAAATTCAAAATTTTAGTCGCCAAAAAGCAGTATTTAGTCGCCACATTAACGTGAATATCAGCTGAACTTAGAAAACTAGGTGTCGTTTTGCGACTAGTTCTAAAATTTTGGTCGCCAAGTTCCTAAATTGTGTCGCCATTGGCGACCATAAATTGCAATGTCGTGCCCTGTCATATCAATCCGTAAAAACAATCTTTGCTGCAATTATTTACCGAGTGAGCCCGATAAATGGCTACTAGACTACGTTAACCTTCTGTTTCAGTTGATGGTAACTGGGGCGCGTGGAGCGGTTGGAGTGACTGTAGTGAACAGGCGTGTGGCCGAGTTGGTCGTCAGTATAGACGCCGATATTGTAACAATCCCTCACCCACGAATGGAGGCCGAGACTGCTCCGGAGTGAACGAGGAAAGACGGAGGTGTAGGACATCCCCATGTGGTGAGTCCTCTGTTTATGAGATACATCACTTACATTTTTTTTGTATTTCATTCAAAAGCACTTTATAAAACCATTTCTTTCGTTACACAAGCAAAACTGTTCTAGGGTATGGTCAACTAGTTGAGAACCAGACACTGAACGTCGAATTACACTTTTCTACATTTTTCGGACTTGCCTGAATTATCACATATGTCCAATACACTCAATCAGACTCCGACGGAAAACTCAAACCTTCCGATGGAGATCTCAATCGTAGAGATAAATATCGTTATTCGTTTACCACGTACTGCGAGCCAACCACTCTTACTCTACTGGTCAAGCAAGATCTTCCCACCCCTCCCCCGTTATAATAATAATAATAAGTTTAATTCACCCTCTTGCAGTTTACTAACTGAATAAGGGTGAATTAAACTTATTATTATTATTATTATTATAACGGGGGAGGGGTGGGAAGATCTTGCTTGACCAGTAGAGTAAGAGTGGTTGGCTCGCAGTACGTGGTAAACGAATAACGATATACATCACTAACATTTTTTGTATTTCATTCAAAAGCACTTTATAAAACCATTTCTTTCGTTACACAAGCAAAACTGTTCTAGGGTATGGTCAACTAGTTGAGAACCAGAACCCGTTACAACTGTTCTCTTCCAAATACATCGTGGTGATCGTCCGATGGACCACCGGAGTCCGACGGAAAGACGGTAATGTCCACGGAAACGTGCATATCATTATGGGCACTTCCGCTGTTCCGATCGTCCGACGGAGTCCCATCGTCTGATGGACCATCAGACTCCGACCGAAAGACGGTATAGATATGCAGTACAGTTGAACAGGGAGTTAAGTTCACATACACGAGATGTACAGCTCACCTACAAACAGTATGCTTGTGTAAATCAAGAGTCAAGCCAATTAGAAACCAGGTAGCTTTTTGTAGCTCTAGGCGAGAAAATAATCGTGCAGTTTTTAACAAGAATATATGGGACGCAGGTCTCTGTTGGGTTAACTATTAGACGTGAAATGCCCGCGTTTTCATCAACGTGGAATTTTAAGAACATGCTTCTTACTAAGGGCGTTACACCTTTTTCAAACCACTTTGTGTCTTTTTTTAAGATCCATCTCCATCGAAGAAGTGCACGTACCAAGCAGACCTTGGGTTTATCATGGATGCTTCAGCAAGTATTGGTCCGCGTGATTTTGCTAAGGAAAGAGAGTTCGTCAAACGGCTCGCTTCTACCTTCGAATTCAGAAACGGGGGAAACGAGGGGTCCTTAGCCGGGGTGATCACTTATAGCGATGATGCTTATATCCAAATACCGTTTGGGCGTCACCGAACTCAGAGGCAGTTTACAAATGCCGTGGAACAGATACCATATATACTGGGTCGAACGAGGATAGATAAGGCCTTGCGGCTTGCAGCAAGGAGCCTGTTCCCGCCCAGGAACAGGAATTACCCAAAGGTAAGACAATAGTACATTATCCTTACTGCATTCCTATACCATCTAATTAAATTATGGGAGAATCCCACTTTTTGCTCGTCAATACCTTTTTCTGATCTCGGGTGATAGCTATAGAGTATCACTTTCAAAATATTGGCCCAAATAGGACCTTTAAAGGAAAAAGAAATTCATCCAGTGTGACAAATGTTACGAAAGTACATGCCATAATCAAACTCTAGGGACCATTCCATGAGGGGAAAAGGCTAGCGGATGGGTGCATGCGGACGCAAAATTCCATCTTGTTCCTATAATATACACGAAATGACACGAACTATACATTTTCACACTCAAGCGTTGGACACGTTTGAGAGAAAAAGTACTTGTGGAGTCATCGGGACTGTTTCTTTTTCTTCATTTTTTCAAGCTTATTATCATATTAACTGATGGCGTCCAAACACCCGATCCTGATGCCGTTCCTCTGGACCAAGCAGTAATACCCCTGCAACAAGCAGGCATCACCCTCTTTGGTATCGGAGTAGGAAACTACTTCAGTCGGGATGAGCTTCTGCTGATGGTTGAGCCACATAGGCTGTTCACAGCCAAGAATTTCGACGAGCTGCTTGGGAAGGTACAAGAGATCGCCAACGCAACTTGCATAGCAATACAAAATAAAGGTAAGAGAATAAAGCAAACTTGAGCTTGGATAAAGTTAGCCTTCCCTTAGGCATTGATGACCAACAGTCTAAAGTAAATCAAAAGCGTCTTTTTGTGCGCATAGCATTCACAATCTTATCAATCTGTATTATTAATGCCTTTTGTAAACAGACGTTCCATTCTGACCTTAAATCTCTGCATGTGTAGAAATAAAAGTACTCTATTTATGTCTTATTCTACTCACAGATTATTTTGCGAGACCGGGACTCAATTCATTGTTCCTTACGAAAAACTTGAAACAGGATAAGCTTGAACTCAAACATGGACCCAGCTTAAATCGAACACGGAGCACAGTCAGTGTTAATGTGAGACCACCCGTGCTTTTCGTGTCCGGGGTCAGTGATCAGTAAAAACAGAAACGGTTTCTATTTTCCTGATCGCGTCACAGATAATCGCGGTCGATCCCGAAGCAACAGATGGATCTGGAAAGTTAAATGTTATATTAATAATTGATTACGCATAATACATTGTTTGTACGCTTTACGTGTAAAAATATTTCAGACAGTAACTTGTATTTATTTAACAAATAGATCTCGTTTTGCGTGCGTGTGTACTGTAATAGATGCACAGATGACGTCACAGAATGTCATGAACAAAAAAGTACGCAACGAGACACAGTCGAGTTGCGTGACTGTTGTTCATGGCATTCTGTGACGTCTGCTGTGTATCTATTACAGTACATACCCACAAAAAACGAGATCTATTTGTTTTATACTACAACAAACATGGATTGTTGTCAACCGTGTATCTGTACACTTATAGCAACATGGCTCTCGACCAATCAGAGCGCGCGATTTACTAGTGTTGTTGTATAATTTGCTGTAGTTCATGGTTCTTGGTCCAACTGGGGTTCTTGGTCTGATTGCTCAAGGAGCTGTCAAGGAGGAAGGCAAAGGAGGACCCGAACCTGTACTAATCCTCCTCCAGCTCACGGCGGACGGTTCTGTCCCGGCCCGAGCGAACAGGAGCAAGGGTGTAACACACAGGGCTGCCCGGGTATGAAATGGTTTATGAGGATTACTATGAAGATTGTTAGAGAGATGCGGGTCCAAAACGTCCAGACTCTTTTTCCAGCCAAAGTGCCCTAACATCTCCAAACGTAGATTATTCAATTGGACTCCAGTTTCATGCGGTTCACTATTCATTTTCACACGGGGTCTCAATGTTTCGGAGAGCGGCTTATCCTTTTAGGTGCCATATCCCGTGATGGTGACTTGACCCAAAACTTGTATGTTTTTTAGCATTAAAGAGCCCTTGTCAGCCACTCCTTTGTTATTGTTTTCAGTCGATGTCAGACAACGAATTACGTGGATAAATCTTGATATAGTCTTCTAAAAATGAAGTTTTATTATTCATTTATCTAATTCAATCGCAAATATTGCACTACATCCCCTAAATCAGCCGATGGAAATGGATGCTTTCTCTGTCTCGGTATGTTGCTAGGCTGACAAAATGGAGGCTGACACAGGCTCTTTAATCACAACATTAGAACCGGGCTCATATAACTGCAGGGAAACCAATTACAAAGTGATTACACCAATTCTGAATAGGCTCGCATGATATATTTTTTTGTGGATTAAGTATGCTGGTTTATTTAACAGTCGATGGAGGCTGGTCAAGCTGGACCGAGTGGTTGTCATGTAGCAAGACGTGTGGCGGTGGTAGACAAATTCGACAACGATTTTGCTCCAACCCAAGAGCTTCTAACGGCGGCCGGCCCTGCCCTGGACCGAGTGAGGGCAGACGCCCTTGTAGTCAACAGCCGTGCCCAGGTAACGCAGTAAGAGCGTAAGGTCCACGTCAGTTTTCATCCCGCTTTCCACGTCTTCGCAAATTGTGAGCGAGTGACATCGCGCCTCGTCATGATAACTCGTCCCTATACTTCGTATTGTCGCAATTTAAAAATCATTCCTTTTTGCTGGCATTTTGAGGGTACAGGAATTGCAAATGTCATTGCCGTGAATGGAAGGCCGCAAAAAGGTACACACTTCGAATCTAACAACAGTTCCATTTTTTCTGTTCAATATATGTTCCCTATATGTTTCTGGCCGCATTGCTTGCTCTTAACTTAAAATACACCTTCTTTTGCCCAATAGTAATTCTTTATGCGTCATCATATATTCAACCATAGCTTGATAAGCCCTCAAAATAACAGCGTTGTTACGTCTATAGATGTAGAGATTTTATATGATTTTACATTTCCAGGCGGAGATGCCCTCAAGTGCATTGGCAACGCGGATCTTGGTTTCCTGATGGATGCTTCAGGCAGTATCGGACAAACAGATTTCCAAAAGGCCCGCGACTTTGTTAAGGCACTTGCAACGTCTTTTCAAATTTCGCCAAAGCATACTTCTGCTGGTGTCATCACCTACAGTGACGAGGCGTCGCTGCAGATTGCATTTGGTCGTTATACCTCCAAAGACAGTTTCCGTTTAGCGGTGGACCGTATCCCTTACACACTTGGGCGCACAAGAATCGACAAAGCTCTCGGCCTGGCGAGTAGAGAACTCTTCACAGAAAGCAGAGGAGGTCGAGCTAATTTCCCTAAGGTCCTTGTCGTGATGACAGATGGTGTTCAGACGCCTGATCCAGACGCGATTCCTCTCGATGAGGCAGTGATTCCTCTTCGCAATACCGGTGTCAAAGTATTAGCTATTGGCATCGGGCCTTATGTTGACCGAAACGAACTGAAATTAATGGTGGAGAGTGACGCGGACTTGTTCATGGCCAGCGATTTCGATGATCTTCTCCGAAAGGTTTACTCCATTGCCAAGAGAACTTGCTCCGGAGTGAAAAAACAAACAGGTACTGTTGCTTTCCTTCGAGAAAGGATAAGACGGAGCAAATACCATTCAATAACCTAAATATACTACATTATGTTCATTTTCTATTTTAGCGGAGCTCCTTAGCGCCGAAGGCCGCAGAGCGGGAGCACCATAGGTATCGCAGGAATAATACAATAGCTCAAAGTCCGTGTCAGGTACTATAACGATCGACTTCGTTTTTCATGGTTCAGCGGTATTCTCATTTGGGTATCGCTGGCGCGTCCGTGTCTGCGCGCCCCCACACAGGTAAACCAAGACCCCAACACAGAAAAATATGTAACCGGGAGCTCCGCTTTTAGCCAGTGGCTAAATCTATATATTACAACTAGACCACGAGTTCGAGTTTTCTATGAGCCATAGATAGCTAACGAGTAGTGTAATTGTTTTAGTAGAAACCCACTTGCATACTGCCTTCGATGTGTTGCTAAAACGTATTTATTTTAATGGTTTAGAGCGTTTTACGCAAGCTTTTTCGCTACCTACTATCTATTACGTGTTATTATTCAGCACATCGATGCACTGCCCAAATATGGTCATTGGAACGCCAATAGCTGTCTTCTTTCCACGACAGCTATCCTGCGATATCCGTCTCTGAGGGAAATGTATGATGTTTTCAGCTCGTAAATAATACACAAAAGTCATGTTTTTCGGGGGTTTTTTGTGCTATCGATGTGCTGAATAATAAAACAATTATCCTGCTCGATTTTGCAGAATATCGTCTGATTTTAGCCAACTCGGGACTTCGTCCCTCGTCGGCTAAGTATCAGACGATATTCTGCGCAATCTCGCAGGATAATGGTTAAATAGATGGTGAGTAGCGGAGCCAATCAGATTGCAGGATTCGTGATAGTATGCGGGTGGGTTTCTCACGATGGCCTAAACGAGATCATTTTCCTCCATCTCGCAATGCAGAGAGCTGGGAATTTATCCGATTTATGTCAAATTTGGCAAGGTATTAGTATCTGGAAAGATGTTTCGATTAATGGAAATCTGAAGATGATGACTGACAACGTGACGTCACTATAGGCCGTTGAAAATGGCGCCAAAGTTAGGAATTTGTATATCAACCATTTTAAACGTTGGTAAATGTTCTAACCACTAAGCCGACTCCAAAACCGAAAACTTCATTAAAATCGAACATATAGATCAAAAGTTATTAAGAAATCGTGATTTCGAAGCTCCCGCCGGAATCTCTGTAATTTAATTGTTCCTTGACCATATAAGGTAAAATTTCGGCGATTTTAAACGTCAACGCGTTAACTCCTATGATGTTGTTTCAAGCAGTTATAGCAATATTTTAAAATTTGTAGTTACTTTGACTTTGGCATGAAACTCGATACCTTGTTTACGTCACTTTGACGTAAAAATTGCATGTTAGAAGACGTCATACTGACGTAATACGACGTCTAAAGTATCAGATGACTAAGTCAAAGTAACTACAAATTTTGAGACATTCCTATATCTGAAACGTATGTCTCCAACAGATTTAAGCAGCGCCCTCTCTAAATCGCCGAATTTTTACCATATATGGTCAAATTGACCATCAAAGCGGGAAATTTGAACTTTTTTAATTAGTCATAACTTCTCTCGGTTTTATCAGAATTCAGTCCGGTTTTCGATACAGTCGTTCATTTACTGTGACGATTAAATAGAAACTGATTGCATAGCCGATTTCCTAACTAACATTTTTTGGGCTATGTTCCCACGGTGATTATGACGTCACATTGTCAATCAATCAAACCGTGTCATCATATTTTTGATTGGCATTCCCTGGGCTGCTCACCTGCCAAGTTATAGCTCATTTGCGCTACGTGTTAAAACGTTATGAGCGTAATTCGTATGAAAGCTGTCCAACTGGAGGAAATTAGCTACGTTATAACCATCGTGTCTACTAATACGTGATAGATAGTGAGCAGGGGAGCCAATCAGATTGCAGGATTGGTGATAGTATGCAAGTGAGTTCTATCAGAAACATATAACTTAGTTGAAACATGTCACGACGAACCATGCTGTGGATGATTCGTGGCGAGTTTATGACCATATTTGGTCAATAATGAACTCTCGACTGCTAACCCAACCAGGTTTTCTCTTTCATAATAATTCATTTTTTGCTCAAATAAAGTACAACAGTGGTAAGTGATAATATACTAGTATTTAACATCTTGAAGTCTTGCAACAACAATATTTTCAAAATCTGTTCAATTGCTTATTCTGCGAATATTCAACAGCTTGCCACTAAAGCAATGTATGTTTGTTACACGTTTCAACTCGCTTATATGTTTCTGGTTCTATATATTGCGAGAGCTTCTATTTCGTACATAGGCATATAGAATACTGCTTATTCTTTCCTATGATTCATATATACAATACATACAATTTCTTTGCATCGTCGGTACAACTCCTGTTGACTTGCTTGTTTTTCATTTTAAAGTTGATGGTAACTGGTCTCAATGGGGAAGATGGAGCGCGTGTACCAAAACATGTGGTGGAGGAACCCGGAGCCGCAGTCGGGCTTGCACTGATCCCCCTCCCTCTCGTTATGGAAAGTCTTGCCAAGGACAAGCAGCCGAAAGGATAAAGTGCAAAGAAAATGCTTGTATCATTGGTAAGGAGAATTGCATCACAAGTATGCATCAAAATCTTTGACTTTTCATCGATTTAGTATAGTTGTATTATTAAAACAAAAGAATATCCAGTGATAAACAATTCTACAATTCCTCCCTCTGTCAACTCAATGACCACATACATTAACTAGAATAAAGAAGAGTTTATCTTTAAATATCCAATATGAATCCTATGATATCTCTTTTTTGTGTAAATTGAGGACGAGATATCATAGGATTCAAGTATATTCAAAGCGTTCAGTCGGTAGATTCCGCCGAAAATAGCTCTCAAAAGTCGATATCGCTTTTTCGTGCTATTTTCGTAGCGGAATCTAGCCTCCTGAAGCTTTGAATAATCCTATAGAATCTAATGTTTCATAATTTTGATCTTACCAGAACTGAATCCATAATGCTTTATCACTTTATTTAAACACCTTTAGTTATAAATCACCGATAATGATCCCTCATTGTAAACCTTTATGATTTACAGTCACAGCAACTTTTTAGACCGCATAGTAAGTTAAATATCCAGAGTGCGCGTTAAGGCAATTAATATTATCTAAAATTAGGTAGAGAGCTCGCTTATTGAACGAAAGAATGAGTTGTCTCATAGTCTAATGTCGCTTCTGAAGCCTTTTTCTAATGCATGGTGCACACTAACGGCATTATGTCATCTACAGAAATGCAGCATGTTAACATTGCTTTATTTTAACAGACCTAAATTGAAGTAAATTTTCGTTTTCGAGAGGGAGAATGTTCGCGTGACTCTGTGCTTATGATATGTAATGTATTTACATCTACAGAAAAATGCTTCGACAAGACTGACCTTGGATTCATCATGGATGCGTCAGGAAGTATTGGCCCTAGAGATTTTCAAAAGGAACGCGATTTTGTCAAGGCCATGAGCGCCTCATTCGTCATCTCGAACGCTAACACGCACGTGGGCACCTTGACGTACAGTGATTATGCTGAAATCAGGATGCGATTTGGAGACTATAACTCAATAGACCAGGTAATATAACGGGTGTTTTATTTTTATTATCAGCCACCAGGACAGTGCATTTCACAGTTTGCGTACATCATTGCCACCATAGATCTTTCAAAGCGACATATACAACATGACAACATTAGCTTAGTAACTTTTACTTACTTGTATTTCAGCTTAAAAGAGCTATAGACGGCATTCCCTATACAAGAGGTCGTACCCGCATTGATAGAGCACTTGCTCTGGCCACCAATAGCCTGTTCAGCCCAAGTGGAAGAGCTCGACCCGACGTTCCTAAAATAGCTGTTATCCTGACAGATGGGAGACAGACCCCAGATCCTGGTGCTGTCTCACTTAGGCGGGCGTCGGAACCTCTACGACGTGCTGGAATACGAGTGCTAGCCGTGGGTGTGGGCCATTATGTAGACCCCAGGGAGTTGCGACTCATGGTAGACAGGCCAGGAGATGTTTATACGGTCAAAACGTTTGATGACTTGGTGAAGAAAGCGCATGATATTGCACTTCTGTCGTGTGGAGCGGTCAACCCGCCAGAGCCGCTCCCACCAACTCTTGCTCCTACTCGACCACGACCACGAGTCACTCGTCCACCCGCTACCTTTCCACCAGAGACGCGACCACCACCACGACTTCCAACAACAGGTAAAGCAAGACTGTAAATCAGTGTTGAGGTGATTGTTGAAGCTTCGTTTTTATTTCGCAACGCGTCTTGAATCTTTCGCCCACTCGACAAAGAAGATTGGCTAATGGGCTTTCAATAAAGAAAATGCGAAAAATGTTTAAGTGTGTCACCTTTCAACTATGCTTTGAGAAGTTCTAAATAGTCAAACCGGTTCTTGCGTGCCCCTCTAGATTCGATTTCTGAATTAGTTATTGCATTATTTCATATTTAACCTGCTCAAAATCTAGAATAATTAAATTTGTGGCCTGGATGACTTGTAACCGATAGCTACGAAATTAAAATATTGACCTGTCTGAATACTGATTAATTGTAAGAATGCAATAATCAATTAAATAATCGACTCTAGGGCACGCTTGACCTGGATTGACTGTAATGAGCCCATTCAAGTTAAGGTGCGATTAAAGGGATCTTTTCGAGATTACAAGCTAGCTGTTCTAGTGCTAGTGCTATAATAATACCTGTCCCTAGTACCTCCACAGTTTCGCAATTGGCTTATTTTCAAGTCATTCTTTATCAGCAATAACTGGAGAAAGACGTCTTTGCCCGAACAAGATGGATCTGGGATTCGCTGTGGCATCGTCCGCTGACATCTCCCAAGAAGACTACAAACGACAGAAAGTGTTCGTCAGAAATATCGCGCCATATATGGACATCTCAAACTATGGCAACAGATTTGGTGTTCTTGTTTATGGTGACTCCTCGTTAGTAGAAATGCAAATGGCGTATTACAGAGATGCCGCACTGTTCCGAGCGCTAGTAGATCGCCTTCCCTTCTACAGCCAGCGGAACCGCATCGATAAAGCTTTAGAAACCGCGCGATCAATGTTTGATGTGCCTAGGTTCAACGGGGGATACTCTAAAGTCCTTGTACTGCTGACGCACGGGAGGACGACACCAGCTTCTGACGCAGTTTCGCTATATAGCGCTGTACAACCTCTGCGAAATGCCGGAGTCCGGGTTATAGTCATTGGCGTCGGTGATAAAGTGTCCTTCAGAGAGCTCAGGACGATTGTCCACAAGACATCGGATGTGTACTTGGAGACCTCCTTTGATACATTGCTACGAAACACGGAATATTATCAGAAGAAGATATGCGAAGGTGAGGTCTCGGCTTAACACTTGCTCGAAGTTGGTAGGGAATACATAGAGGATATTACACGGTGGCGCGAAGATATGAGTTTTATTTTCGAGTGGCAAGAACAATATTTTACGAATGAGCGCAGCGAATGAGTAAAATATTGTTTTTGACACGAGAAAATAAAACTCATATCTTCAAGCCACCGTGTAATTTTCTTTTTATTATATAGACAAACCAGAAAAAAATATTCCAAATTAATTTCCAAGCACTTTTGTTTTGACCGATATCCTCACTAGTGAGGATATGGAAAATATGTCACTGAGGACCCGGATGTAGCTTCGTATGAGATCTACGAGTGGCGTATTTCCCAGTAAAACACTCGTGTCTATATAATAAATACACCTGTTTCAATTAACGTTGCTCGTGAAACCATGCACCATGCATCATGAACCATGCTTCATACTTGGCAATGGTAATTCTTGCCTGAAAACGTAGCAGATCAGTTCAATATGGCTCAAAGTAATCACCAAACTGATATTGAGTGTTCTTTGTTTAGTGTGGTTTGCCAAATTGAAATAAAAAGCTGCATGAAGCATAGTTCATAGTACATGTTTTCACGGAGCAACGTTTTTTTGAAACAGAAGTATACCAAAAAGGTTACTTTGGACATTGACCTTTGGGTCGTCAGGCGCCATTGCTTGATGGTGGTCAGTAAATCAAAGAATCATATTCCCTGCTGCAACCGTCAATTCCAAAAACAACCTTTATTCCCAAAAAACTTCTATTGAAATTATGGAGTGTTTAGTTGAGATAATCCACACGTGCTGCATTTTCAAATCCACGTATTCATTGAAGCAAGAGCGGATTGCGTATGACTGAAAAGTTCCGCGACGAAATTGATCCGCGCCGCGATCGTGTACGTGCTACTGCGATTTCATATATTGTTATTGCGGCACTTCAGACTTATACGAAATCTGCTCTATTTTGGGTTGGAGTTTGAAGACCTTCGATGTCTCATATTCTTTTTGTATTTGGCTTTCAGCTGGTGCACCGTCAAAAGAAAATCCTTTGGAACCGGATCCATTGACAAATGGCTAAAAGAAATGCTATCGAGAGTAATATCATAGATAGATTAAAGTTTTATATAAGACGACGCTTCCTTCTGTCGTTTTCAGTTTAATGTCCTTTAAAAAGGATTTTTGGCCAAACTATTGCAATGTTTCTACCAGATCTTTCGATTTTTAAAACTTTAATCCCGTTCAGCCCCTTTCAGTGGGTTTACTCCTAGTATTTAATGCCTCCCAAAATTCGTTCTCTGGGTTCGAAGGCCGGCACTGTTTACAAATGTATCGGGAGACGCCAGTTGAAGTACAGGCGTTTCTAGACGTCCAGGCACCAACAGTGTCTTTGCGGCAACTCTTTGACAATATATTTGCTGGTTCAGCTTTCAAATCCTTGTTTGGTACATAGAGTGGTTAAGTAATGGTCCGTATAAGAACTACCCAAGCCAACGGCAGAGCATGCTGGAATGCAATTATTTTCTATTGAAAATATCGGCGATTTCATTGGCTTAGACACAAAATTGGTAAGAGAGACTTTTCTCAGGATTTATGGTAAGATATAAGCACATGTGGTACTCATATACACGATATACGATTTTTAAAGACTTCGTATATGGGGAACCTAGCGTAAAATAGTGATTCTCTTTCCTTTGTTTTTCTTTAATCTGATTGGTCTGGAGAGTTATTATCACAATATTTTCTCAAGCAAGTCGAAATCAATAATTGTTTCACTTGTATTATGTTACTAGTCATGACAACTTTCTGTGGTAAAAGAATGGAACACATCCTATGTGGGGAACCCTGAATGCCGTAGAACAATGGAGTTTCGGTTCCTTTTTGCATGGATGATTACTTAATGTATACATTTAGGCAATGCCTAAAAGCGAAGCTCCGTGAAACCTAACACCATGTTATTGTACCATCTCTTTGTTCCCTTTTCAGAGGAATCTTTTTGTTTTTGCACCGTCACAGTACATAAGTACCATATGTCAGCCAGTAAGATTCAGTGTGCACTCAGACATGTATATTAGATGAACACAAAACAAAAGTTTGTGCACTGTCAATGCCCCTCTTACAGCCAGCCCAAGGTGGCATCCTTTGAAGTTTCCCGAGCTTTCTAAACATTACACTCTATTTACTTTGTTTGGTAATAGTCACATTCAAGCTATTCTTGCAAGGTATTCAAAGTATTCTCATGTAAGTAGATTGCTGCAGCTGTAGTCAGCCCAGACTACGTTGACCGCTATTGCTTATTAGCACAAACAGTTAGTAGTGTATTATACTTTGAGAGGTTGATTGGACAGATCTTTCAAACATGAGACCATTTAATTTCGGTCATGCTTATCAAAATTAAATCGTATATTTTAATCAAAAGACTCAAGTCTGTAACAAAATCCATTTATTAGTAAAGTTTATAAATTATAAAAAAGTTCAAAGGATTTTGCCAATAAAGATTATAATGGTAAGGTTTATGTATACAAACGCCGATCTTTTCATGAGCCGTTCTAAATGCAAATGTATCAAGACAAAATAGTTAGCTCATTTTCATATTAGGCTTATGATTACATCGACGTATGGGCTATGCCTAAGCGAGTTCTCCATTGTGTTTGTGATTGTTTTGTTTGCCCTTCTATCGAGAGGCTCTCATTCACCGATGGAACATACTTTTATAGCGTATAACACTTTGTTTTCTCGAGTGAAGCGATGTCTTTGCTGTACCATCTGGCTCCATTCGTTGCACATGCGAAAGTCACTTCAGGAGCTTTTAGTGACTATTACAAGTTGACTATTTCGCTTTGTACAATGGGTTGATTAGATCCACTCTATTTGCCAACGAGCCAGCCGAGCCAAGAGGCGAGGCTGGCGAGGCGGCAGCATCATAGAGCCGTGCGAGGAGAGCGTACAGGCGGAAAAAATCTCGAGTGATGTGTAAAAAGTGTAAGGTGTAAGACCCGGCCAATCAAAGACATTTTAAGAATTGGCCAATCGGAGTGCGCTTTGTATCGTGCAATCGGTGCTCGACCAATCGGCGCGTAGATATGTGACGTCATGGCCGCATGGTTGTACTTCGCTGTCCCTCGTTGTCTCTTCTGCTGTTTCGTTTGGGTTGAGTCGCTTGTGAGGTAAGAAATACGCTATTTTTGGCGTTCTTTTGTGAGCTTTATTTGTTCTGATAACTTGCCGCTTATCGGTACACTTTAGTTTAGTGCTACTGTACAAAATTCATTGAGCTAGCGAGCTCAACAATCGGCCAGTGAACCAGAGAGTAGTCAACTCGAAATCGGCCAGCGTGCCAAGTTGACTATAACGCCAGCGAGCATAAAACAAATCAAATCAACTGTTTAGTAACATTCAAAGCAAATCCAAGTTAATTGGTCAGTGTGCCAAACAGTTTGTACACACATAAACCGGCCAGCGTGCCACAATATTGATCAAAAGTTGAATAGTTGAATCAACACGTGAGTCACAAAAAAAGGGCTAGTGCCAACCTATCAGAAAGGAATAAACAACAATCGCAGCTGAATTGCACAGCTTAACTTTCTGAATCTACCACCAAACCAAATTGTTTTGAACTCAAATTCTAATATTAGGTGTTAGTAACTTGAAATTTTTATTCATTCGTTCCCTCTTTGTTTTTCGAAGGAAGGTAAACTAAAGTACGCATCCATAGAACCGATAAAGCTCACAAGAGTTATTAATTATGTATCTATTGTTTGTATTGTTGTTCTTTCATAATTTCGCTGTCACCACTCAAGATCTATCTAATCAAGGGAGTTTATGTAATAATGTCAAGATCGAGCTGTTTAGTTACAAGGGGAGATATTTGTCAAGGCGAATCGCTTATCCTTCTAATGGTAGTTTCAACCCATTTCTAATTTCGAACAAAGAAGCACACATTATTTATGGAAACATAAATTGTGATGCAAGTAAAGCTTTAGAAGAAAAAGCGAAAACATGTATCGATGGCATTGAAAATGTTTGTTCATATGAAGGGTCAAATGTAAGGGAGATGTTTCGCAATTATTGTTTAACAGATGTAGGGAAATTCTCTTGTGCAGTTGATTGTTTTCTTGAACTATGTTATACAGTTTTTAGAATCCACCTTCAAACTATTATATGCAACGAGTTTTTTAGAGTTATACGTGAGTCATGTAACCAAAGGCAAATTCTTGGTGCTGTTAATGCTGTACGAGAACCAGTATGGCTACTTCTGAGAAATCGTTGTACATCATTTTCTGCCATGACTGCTGATGCTGTTTTTAGCGACATATTTACAATGGGAACAATTGGAGATCTAACAAATGATTTGAAGTCATTATTTGTTATACAACAATTGAATCAAACATGTTGCACCCTATGTGGTAATCAAATAGCAAAAAGTACAAGTATAATCGTATTGTATATTAGTTGCAGAAATATTCCATCTGACAAGTTTGAGAACTGTGTTGCAGAAGCTTGTCTACCTAATACCAGAGCCCTTTTTTGTGATATGTGCCAAAGCCATTCTGGTGATATTTTAGCATTGCAACATTTTGTTACTTTGCCAAAATTTTTATCTATTGAATTGTCCTCAGTCTCAATTGATCAAATTGTTTTCCCCTTGGGTATGGAAGTCTTAGGTAATTTCTATTCTTTAAAAGCTGTTGTGTGTTGCTCAAGCCAGCATTTTACCATTGCTATCAACAGTGGTGCATATTGGTCATATTATGATGATATGTGCTCTGCAGTTCAACAGTTTACTTCGTTCCAAGCACTAGTGAATGCTTATGCTTATGGATGGTATTTTGCTGTATACGAAAAATCTTCTGTTTCATTCCTAGGCAATATACATGAAAACAATGATCCATTTATGTGCTCTCCAGGGCATTGTCTTTCAAATTTAGAATATGAAAAATTTCAGGCATCATTTGCAAAACCACCTTGCATACCTAGCAAAAGGAAGGAACTTGATGTAGCCACTAATGGCCTAGAACATGGACAAAAAAAGGTTAAAAACAACAACGAAAACATGTGTTTTAAGAATTAGACATCTGATAAAAAGGCTCGGGAAACAGCAGACGAGAAACAGTCTAGGCAATAAGAGAAAAAGAATACATGAGGAATTACAGAAGGATAAATAAAGATAAAATGAGAAATGAGAGGGCTGCTAAAAAAGCTAAGGAAACAGAAAGTGAGAAGCTTTCTAGACAAGTAAAATGGAAAGAATACATGAGAAATTATAGAAGGATGAAAATGTTGCCATAATGTTGACAAAGAAACATTTTTAACTCAATTTGACAGTTTGAAAAATGGACCAATTCATGTACAGGATTGGGCTATAAAAAACATGGAAGATTTTCATAATTCAATGAAATTCAAAATTTATAAATGTGAAATTTGTCACGAGGCATGGCCGTTATCAGCAAAAGGTGAAAAGAAAACACCATATATCTGTTCAAGGTGTTCACGAGAAAAAACTGAAGTGAACAAATTTTCATCACAAAATAACATGACACCCTCACATGTTCCAAACGAATTACAAGATTTGACTCAATTAGAGGAAATGCTCATAGCCCGTGTTTTTCCTGTTATATCTGTTTATACAAAACCAGGAGGACAGAAGGCATACAAAGGCCACTGTATTAATTTTTCTCAAGATATCCAGGAACTAGCAAATTCATTGCCAAGATATCCTAATGAGTTGCCAGTAATAGTTGTGTCAGTCAAAGGCAAGGATGATACTTATAAAGATCTCACCATCAGACGTCAGAAGGTCAGCCGTGCCTTGCACTGGTTAGTCCAAAATAACCCTGTATATAAGGATATCACTATTGATTACGAATGCTTGGCTTCACTGCCTTCAGATGGCATTCCAACTGAGCTACACAAGATCTATTGCACAAATAATAGTAAAGATGATGAAATTGACCCAGACAGAGGTCCTCTTGATGAAATCCCATTCAATGAAGACACAGAATTAAGTAGCACAATTCTAAATCCAGTAACATTAAAGCCTCAAAAGGAACTAATTACAGATGAACTGTTACAAAAGCATAAATTGCATTGGCCACCTAAAAGTACAAGCCCTTTAAACGAATTCAAAATTGAGTTCTTAGCAACAATGGCCTTTCCAACATTATTTCCTGATGCTAAAGGTGATCCTACTAACAGTGCTATAATGCGAACTGCAACTCTGGGAGAGAAAATAAGCATCTTATCAAGTTTGCTGAATATTCTAATGGAGAATGGAACTACAGGTTTGCAAGCCATCCTAGATTTGCTTATTGGGCATTTAATATGATTCAGAGGCACAGGCTACTCAGTCAGGGAAGTATTTTTTTAAAACAAAACCCTGGTGATGCCAAGCTGACTGTCGAACAACTGCAGCAGATGCTTCAATCAAATCATTATTCAACTCTTATGTCTAAACTCATGCATTATGCAAAGAATGTTACTGGCAGTAATAGCTACTGGCACAAATCCAAAGAAGATTTGAGAGCCACAATTGCTCAAGTAGGACCCCCTACAATATTTTTCACTTTGTCTTGTGCTGAATATCATTGGCAGGAGTTTCATAATCTTTTTATGGACTTAAAGTCTGAGGAAATCACACCAGAACTGAGACAGAAACATGTTCTTAACAATCCCCATATACTGGACTGGCTTTTTACGGAGCGAACAGATCACTTTGTGAAGTTCTGGTTGAATAAATCATTAGGTGCATCATGGCATTGGTACCGATATGAATATGCTGTCCAGAGGGGTTCAATCCATTGTCACGGTGTTGCTAAGCTGCAAAATGACCCAGGACTTTGTAAGCTTACAGAGGTTGCACTACAAGGTTTTTTAGCATCACAATATATTAAAGACCATCAGAAAGATCTATCAAGTGATCAAATGTTAGAACTACAAAACAAAGAAAATGAAGGAAAACAAGCTGAATCAATTGTCTGCCAATATGTTGACTTTATTTTGACAACTTGGAATCCTTGTTCACCAGATGAAGGCTGGTCGAAACCAAATTCCCACCCATGTCAAAAATCATACTTGCATTTAAATAACGACCAGATGAAGGATGACTATATCAGTTTGTTGAATTCTGTGCAAAGACATACATTGTGCAGTACAAAGTATTGCCTCAGGGAGGATAAAAACTCTGAAATGAAATGTAGATTTAATTTTCCATTTGAGGATTGTGCACAAACAAAGATAGAGTTTGAACCAGTTCACACAAAAACAGGCCAACCAAAGTATAAGGCAGTTATTGTTACTAAACGCAATGACTCAAGACTAAATCGTCACCAGCCATTACAGCTTCAAGGATGGAGAGCAAATTGTGACATTCAAATAATTGTAGACTACCAAGCATGTTTAGAGTATCTTGTAAAGTACACATCAAAAGGAGAAAAAGCATCTTCTGTTGTTAAGAGTGCATTCACAAATGTTGTACAAAAGATTTCTGAAACTAGTGATACTTCTAATGTTATTAAACAGGTAATGATCAAATCTGTAGGGCAAAGAGATTACTCCATACAAGAGGTCATGCACCATTTACTCTCTCTTAAGTGTGTAAGCTCTACTTTTGAAGTAATAACTGCATCTCTTGATGGTTCAAGAAGAATTCAAATTACTCGAAATAAGGAATTCTGCACTACCCCATCCATGCTTGATGTATATGCTGAGCGAGAGAAGTATTCAAAGTCAGTTCCTAGAATATTAGAGTACAACTTTATACAATTCATGTCCACATTTGTTAAAAAAAAGTCAAAACTAGAAACAAGAAAGCATCCTGTTATTGTCAAAACGTATCCAAAGTATTCATCGAATCCTAGCAATGAACATTATGGGTTGTTTTGTAAATATGAACTAATAAAGTATAAGCCTTGGCAGCACACACCAGACAATGCTTGGGATAACGCTGAAGAATGTGGTGAAACATTAAAACTTGCTGGATGAATTATCTTTGTAGTGAAAAAGGTAAAGAATTAGTACCTGACTGGGAACTCAAGCTACAGAATTTAAATGCATCATTGAAATTAGAAGTCGAGAACAGTGACATTCTAGAAGATGTCCAGGAAGAAAAGGAAGAATGGATGTTGATGTCTGAATTAAACATTCAAGATACTAGTGGTAATGAGATGCAATGTGTCACAGTCCCTGACAGTTACTGGCACAGTGCTGGTGAGCAGTTTGATGAGGCTGAACTTGATTGTGTCGCGTCCTGGTTAACTAGCCAGAAATCTATGAATGATCCTCAATGGAACTTAGCAGCAAAAATTGTGGATGTCTCTACCTTAAACACTAATCAAACTATTGCTTACAACCTTGTTTCTCAACACTTTCAGAGTAGAAACAAAGAACCTATACTTCTTCTTATTAAAGGCATTGCAGGTTCCGGAAAAAGCTATGTTATTGATGCTTTAAGAAATTTACTACAAGCAAAATGTCAGGTGCTAGCTTATACTGGAAAAGCATCTTTCAATGTAAACGGAATAACATTACATTCCTTCCTCAAATTGCCAATAGGTTCAAAGCGACTCATGGACCTAAAAGGGATAGCATTGCAACAGCTGCAAAGTAATCTAGAAAGTGTCGAGTATTTAATAATAGATGAATACTCTTTTGTTGGTCAGAGTTTACTAGGCTGGATAGATTCTAGATGCCGGCAAGGTACGGGTCATACAGACAAACCTTTTGGTGGTCTCTCTGTCATTCTTGTCGGTGATATTGCACAGTTATCCCCTATTGGTGACAAACCACTTTATCATTCATTACCAAGAACAGATAAGCAACTTCAGGGGCAACTGATGTATCAACAATTTAAAGATGTAGTTACACTGACCATTAATCAAAGAGTTGATGGTAAAAGTATAGAGGAAAATCAATTTAGAGATCTCCTCCTCAGAGCACGAAATGGCGAATCCACGTCAGCTGATTGGCAAATGCTGCTGTCAAGAACTCCTGACAATGTAACCAATTTAGAAGAATTTCACACAGCGTCAGTACGCCTGAGTTATCTGAGGTCAGATGTTGCAGAAAAAAACACGACCAAATTAAGATCTCTAAGTAATCCAGTTGCAACTATTAAAGCTCGTCATACTGGTGGTGCACAAAACCTCAGTGCCGATGAAATGGGAGGCCTTGAACCAGTAATTTACTTAGCTAAAGGTGCTAGAGTTATGCTCACTATGAATATCTGGACTAAAGTTGGTCTTTGCAATGGGGCATTAGGGACAGTAATTGATTTTGTTTATGCCCAAGATAATAGTCCCCCTGCGCTACCAATTTGTGTTCTTGTACAGTTTGATGAAGATTACAATGGGCCTTCTCTATCTGCAAGGGTGCAGAGATGTGTTCCAGTTTGCCCAGTAACTCAAGTGTCTCAAAACTTAGGTCAAAAATGTGAAAGACAGCAGCTACCATTGAAATTAGCATGGGCAATAACTATTCATAAAAGTCAAGGGCTAACCCTGAAAAAAGCCTGGATTGATCTTGGTGACTCAGAAAAATCTTTAGGTATGACTTATGTTGCACTAAGCAGAGTTAAGAGACTTGAAGACTTAATTTTAGAGCCCATGACACTTGAACGATTGCAGATGGCAAAAAAATCATGCAATTTAAAATACAGATTTCAGGAGGAAGACCGGCTAGATCAATTAACTAGAGCAACTTTGAATAGACTAGGTGTAGAACAGAAAGGTACATCCAACACTAATCAAGCAGAAATTTCTTGAAATACAAAAGGAAGCATGTCCTCAGTCCACATTTGTTTTAGCTTAATGACATATGTCATATGAGAATGAATATATTTTACTTTTTTTTCTAATTACTAGAATTTACAGAAAGTATAACATTAATTTTGTACACTGCCACTATCCTTCCTTCTTATCACTTATTCCTTGTGCACTGCATAATACTATGTATTTCCAATAATACTTGATAGTCTTGTGTACCAATACAACCTATCTGTTGACTATAACAATGCTTCTATAAAAGTATTTTCTTTTTCCAATTTATAGATTGTTCCCAGAATGGCTCAGAAACGAAATTCCAATGGTGAGTATTGTATTTTAGAGCGAACATTTTCAGAAATAGTGTCTTACATATCAAAAAAGAAACATACTAAAAGGATTACTTATTGGAAATCAAAATCGACCTTGTCTACTACCAGGAAACTATCGGTTTCCTGGTACCTGTATAATCGAAGCTTACAGTCCCTGGATCAAAGGTAAATAGGGATAATGCGAGTAAAGGGGTGATTATGTTGACTGATGACATTATTTTGTTTGTATATTTCAGTCAATGATTATGGATTTATCCAGCACTTAAGCCCTGTGAAGAAATCCAAAAGTAACAACGAGTGGTTTGACTTCCACCTCCAGACATCCCCATCTAAGTCCAGAAGAGTGGTGGGCTTCAATATGGCATCACATGCCCATCTAAAGCACTGTCAAGATTCAAAATCGCCTGTGTTGCTAAAAAACATGAAAGACAGTGGGGAAGAACAATACATCTTTAACCAACAGTCATATGTTTACAAAGCAGCAAATTCCGACATTTCATTCGAATATGTTGAGCTACCAAAGCCCAGTGATAACAATGGTAGTGCATCATCTTCCATAGATGTGAAAGTCTCTGAAATCTGTTCACTGACGGCCAACCAAAAGGTCAGCGTTACTGGTGTTGTAACTATTGGCCCGCAAGAACCCAAACAGGTGATTGTTAAAGCCACCCAAAAGCCTGCATATGTTAAAGAGGACTGTGTTATCGAAGATTCGTCAGGGGCTATAATGGCCCATATTTGGAAACCACTTATAGATGAACTCAAGACTGGACAAGCATATCTGTTTAAACAGCTAACTGTTCGCAACTATCTTGGATCGAAGTTTCTAAGCTCATCCCCCAGTACCACAGCATCACTGATAACCTTCTCCTTGCCTACTTTGAGCGGACCACAAATGTTGGATACTCCAGAGCAGGAGCTTACTTGTGACAACTTCAAACTGGTGAGAGGGCTAGTCGTTTTCAGTTCCTGCCAACTATGTAAGAAACGTCTCGAAGATGTCCCGTCCGCCACAACGTTAAAGTGTCCCAATTCCAACTGTGGAGCACGTCAGAGAAGTGTAGATGTAAAGCGAGAAGCAACGGCCAAGATATGTGTTAACCATGAAGGAACTGATCTGTGGCTCAACGCTTTCACAGAGCATATCAATACCCTTCTACAGCCTTCCGCAGTAAATCTGAAAGACAGTACCACCGATGATATTGAAGAAGAGATCATGTACATCGAACAAATTAAGCTCAAGTACAATGTACAAACAAAAATATCACGGACATTCTTGCGTTCAAGCGTCTGGCGTAGTTGTGACAGTACCACCGATGATATCTAAGAAGAGATCATGTACATTGAACAAATTTAGCTCAAGTACAATGTGCAAACAAAAAATATCACGGACATTCTTGCGTTCAAACGTCTGGCGTAGTTGTGACAGTACCACCGATGATATCTAAGAAGAGATCATGTACATTGAACAAATTTAGCTCAAGTACAATGTGCAAACAAAAAATGTCACGGACATTCTTGCGTTCAAACGTCTGGCGTAGTTGTGACAGTACCACCGATCATATCTAAGAAGAGATCATGTACATTGAACAAATTTAGCTAAGCGTCTGGCGTAGTTGTGACACATTGTTACCGTTTCTTGGTGAGTTGTTGATCCAAGATCGTTCAGTTTAAAAAGTCGTTGCAACTTTCTCTGACACATGAGGAGTAGTTGCATATCTTACGTTTTATAAAAGATCTGTAGGTGATCGATACAAACCTACCGTCCATAATGAGTTTGACTAATGGTCGTGGGTACGAAGTCGTGGTTGTGGGTACTGATTTTTCCTATTCTTTTGCCGATTTTTCCCAGGTGATTGAATTTTTTTAGTTCTATGTGGAAATAGACAATTCACAGGTCGGAGATAGTCTAAATGAGTGGTAGTTGGTAGAATTTTGTCAAAAATACCCGAGTATTCGTCATCCGGGCGCACTTAATTTGGAGCTTTGCTCTGTTGTGCGAGCAAAACCTTTTTTGTTTTGTTTCATTGTTTGTAATTTTATTTATAGTTATTTGCCGTTAATAAGGTGTAAGCTTTTAAATAAACAAATCTTATTTAATAGATCTTATATTATTAAGAAACCTCAAGCGCTTTAGACTTTTCTCCTCCTTTCCCTTTTTATCTAGACGCTTTGGGTTATACGCAATTCAGCCGTTTTTATTGACTAAGATGACGCTATTCTCGGGTATTTTTTGCAAGAAGTACCAACTAATACTTCTCATTTAGACTATTGTCGACCTTTGAGCGGCGACCCACGACCATTAGTTAAACTCGCACATAACGTATTTTCAGGCGATTCAGAATGTGATTCGCCGTTTATATTGTTATATGCTAATCACTGTTGATATTGAAATACACTGTTGAGTTCACAAACGTGTTACTAATATTGTTATGATTGGCCGTTGGCACTTAGCGGTAGCTACAACTAGTCTATACAAATAAACTTGAAACACAGTGCAAGACATGCTTGTTATAGACCTCTAGTTGATTTATACTAATCTCGCACTAGTGAAAAGAGTGAGACCTTCCACTTTGGACATAATATAGACACGTTTTCCGTAGATCTCTAGTTTCTAATGTGTTCAGGGAAAGTTTTCATTTTGTTTATGGAATTTCCATCCAGGTTGTAGACGTTTATTTGATTTGCGTTCATGTGTAACGCACGCGAACTTTTGAGAGAACAAGTGAGTTCTCTCTCTTGCCTTCTTTAAGCGAGTTGGCTATTTTGGCATCAGCATTTTCATCATCTGGTTTATGCGTGGAAAACGCGGGATCTTTTTCAAGGTCTAAAAGTTCTTCCTCCGTTACAAACCTACTGCTATGAATAGGTTGCGTCGATACTTCATGTGCAAAAGCCCTTTCTAAATCCTCAAGTTCTTCGGCTGTCGCTGGCAGTAACAAGCCAGGTTTTTGGTTATTTTCATATGAAAATGTTTCTCTTCTTTTATCGGCTTCCGTTTGAAAGCCATCTCCATTTGTCGGCGTATTTTCCAACAACGTTTCCTCGTGTTTTACAACTCTTCCAATAGCCGCCACGTCATTTTCGATCTCGATTAACTCTTCTTCAGTCAAAGGCTGGTTGATTTTGGATTCCGCAAGCTCATTATCGACAATGAAGGGATCCTTACGAGCGGAAAAGTCATTGATTTCCGGCCAGTCCTCCAACTCATTGTCCCCTTCGTCAGCAAATACGCTACTTGTCAAAGATCTACCAAACACTTTATACCAGGGACGGTAGTCCTCCACGTCTCGAAATACAGCAGGGGGAAAGAGCCACGATGATCGATCTTCGTCAGTTTGAAGGCTCAAACTTGACTCGTACGCATAGTTCAAGACTCCATACTTCTCCGCTGTAGATTTGGTATCATTTCCAGCCGTCCTATCACGCAGTACAACATCTGACTGCCAGGAAGACACATTTTCTTTGCACGTTACAAGACATCCTTCCCTGTTCCGATATATTCTTGGCATCTGTTTGAGCTCCATGATATGTTTCTCTTTCAAGCGCTTCCGTACCGATGTTATATTAATGTAAAACTCCTCAAGGATATAACGCAATTCGTCTCTCTCGTTCGCCAGCTTTTCCTTCAGCTTTGCGACTTCTACAAAAGAGGAAAGCAGAAGACCGATATTTCAGCGTCAGAAATGACCAGATTCTTAAGAAATTCTCATAACATTTTTGGTAGAGCGAAAAGGACAAGAACCTGGATGTCTCCAAGTTAAGATAACAAGGATGAGCGTCGGAAATCCAGAAAATGTGCCCTAAAACTACCAAGATAGAAAATGCCCCCCAGGGAGCAAACGTGCAAAAGAGACGGAATATCAACTGGAATTTTCTTGTGTGTTATACACGCCAAAGGTGATTATTACTGATTTTATAAACTACTATCATGACGTTTTTGTTCAGTGTTTTAAACCCAGAATGAGTTAAAAATCACATCAATTAACATCCCTGTTGTCGGTAGAAATGTGGAACGTATTTAAACGTGCTTGGTGTGCGATTGAGACGCGGGTCGGTTATCTAACTTGATGCCGCACATGGCTACCAAATGTCTACGAGGAAGTGACACATTGGTTTAACGACCTTAAACCGATAAAGCTGATACATCTATTCCCGATAAAATACCTTTGTCAGCGTTGAATTTACTTTTGTTGTGTGCATTCCACGCCATACCACAACACACTGCAAGGATTAACGCAGTTCCGATAAACAGCACTGTCCTTTGGTAAAACGCCGATGTTACGTCCATCAGGTCGACGGTTGAAACACTGCTTTCCTGCATTGAGGCTTCGCCCGACTGAAATTATAAAGCAAATGAAGTAAGCTGGACCAGCTAAAAAAGATTAGACAGCGATGCAGAAAGCCAGGCAATGCGTAGATGTAACATGAATGACCCATAGAGCTTATGTCGGCTGGAGCTTTAAGCTCCTGGTAGGGAAACCCATGCCGAACAGGTCGACGGGGAGGACCAGGCAAGGGGCTGATGGCCCATTCCCGTAAAAAGCATCATATGCTAACAGAAACCGAAAGCAGAGAGAATCCATTAAATCTTAGCTGCACATTGGCCACTTTTCCTAAGAATGGAGAGCCTTGACACACGAGGGTCAAAGCCAACACGACGGCCTCAGCCGTCGCTTTTACACCCTAAGATCATCACTGGTAATTGGAATGGGACACAAGCTGGTTTAGTTTTGTCACAAGAGCGCTTGGACTGTTAAGTGTTATCTTGGTGTGACGGATCGAGGGTCGACGATCAAGAGGACGGCAGAGGAGAAAATGGTTCGATGTCAAGAATGGATGCTCAACACTGGAGGGGCATGCAAGGCTGGAGCAGTAGCTGTGCTCCAAGGATCGCCGATCCTCAATAATGGTGGTAGCATTAAGCACAGCAAGTATGTCTAGCGGCCTTCCTTTGCCACGAACCATGAAGAAAGAAGGTCCTCTGGATAACTATCGCTCAAAAGCATCCATACATTACATCAATTGAAAAGCTAGATGTTGCTCTGGATATTGCAGGTTAGTGGTGTTTCTTTTGTTTTACAGATCCTCGTACAAGAGTAGATGCAAACTATAAAGGGCTGGCTGTATTTTGAGAATTGGCTAATTATGTTACTATTTTAGATATCTGTGCTCATGCTGGAAGTGTTTTTATAGGCGTTTTCATAGGCGTTGTAAAAATCAAACTCCTATTTTACCACTGTTGTGGTAGATAAGAATGATAGGTTGTGCGTTGCCCACAGAATGGCACAGTTGACAGCACTAGAAAAAACGCTAGCGGTGTTTACATCTTTTCGGAACATTCAATTATGCTTTTGAGAGGTTGTTATTGTTTATAATACGCATACAAGAATGCGATCCGTCGCGTAGGATAACATTTTGTAAGCATCACCTTTTCTGAACCGGGTGGCAACAGGAGGTGAACAACGCCCTAGCCAATTTTATCTATTGAAAGAAAAAGCTAAAAAGACAAAACATGTCACGTCTTTAGAGAGACGCCATCATTCGTTTTGTTCTTACCTCCAACGTCTTTATATTCCTCTCGATAATTTGCGTGACAGCTTGCCTGTTCTGCATCAAATAATTCTTAAATACAGCCTCGAGTGCCATGATTGGCCCTGAAAGAACCACTCCGTAACCTAGTGCGTGTTCGATTATTCGATTGACCTCCACAGCTGATCCCGAGAGTACATTATTCATACTGCCTGCCGCGTACGTGTCCACTAGAAGACCTTTGACTTCGCCACTCAGTAAGGCTTGGTAGGACTCCTCGATGTTAGAGAACGTCGCTAGAAGATCAATAGGCGCACCATGATCATCAACAGAGGGGCGAGGGACGTTATGATGAACATGAAGTGATAAAAATGCGGTAAATTCATGATGATGATTAAACGTTGGTTTACATATATTGCAGCTGCCCTGGACAAACTTGTTCTGCAACAGCTATTGTGAACAAAAGTTCTTCTGCGAAAGCTGCAACATATAAATCCGGCGGCGTTTGCGACTTCTGCAACACGCTGCGACTCTTGTAACTGCTGCAACTCGTGTTACAGGAATCGCCCGTGTTCTATCTCTGTTACAGCTGCAACTGGAGTTTCGCGACTACTACGACACCCGGTTTCCATATGTTGCAGCTGCCGCAGAAGAACTTTGTTCACAATTGCTGCAACATATGGAAACCAGTTCCAGATGAGGATGTGACGACGACGATGATGATGATGGGTACAAATAGTGAAACTGATAATGATTACAGCGGATTTGAGGTGAGTGTCGAACACTAGACGCAACGCGCGAGACAAATTTAACATCCAACCAATCAGGTTCAAGTTACGAAGCAAGTACGACCTTCGTTTAGTCGTGACAAAGAAACAAAATACACTGTTTTTTGTTTTGTTTTTCTTTGCAGTCTCATTGGCTGGTAAAACAAGCAAAGAGCTCAACCAATAGAAACATTTAGAAAAACGCAAGTCTGATTTACTTTCGACAGTCATCTAAACTCCGCTCTATGAGGAAGTTAAGGGTGGTTTTGATGCTAAAGATATGGACGTCTAAATATTAATCATGTTTTTGCCATATGATTACAGAATATATTTTGAATGGCATCCTTTTTCGCCTTTTTACTTACCCATTTTGGCGTTCTTTAAATACCAATTCTGTACTCGGTCGAGTTCATGATCGCTGCAACCTATTGCAGTAAAAATTTGTTAAGATTGTGACATTAAGGTTAAAAATGGCCCCTTCTTCATTTAACCGCTCAATTAAGACCTGGCATAAATTTCCATATAACTTAACTGTGTGTCAGTTGATTCACAACTTAACTGATGTGACACAGTTAATTCAGCTGGAGTAAATGAAGCAAAGGTGCCTAATTAATAGATGACAGCCTCCATTTATGGAGGTCACGCATCTCTCTTTTGTTTAGGAAATAACACCAGTCCGTTCGCATAGTGATATAGGGAGCTCACCTTTGTTCCGTACAGCATGGTTCTCTCCTCGACAACTTGAATTGTCAGTGACGAAGTAACGATGCTTGTAAATATTGATATGAGTACGAGTCCTGTCAGTACCCAACAAATGGCGATAAAGCGAGCCACGGGTCCATATGGTGCTTTGTCTCCATACCTTTTGAACATACGTAAAAGTAGATGATGTCGCGCTCTCAATTGTTTCATGGTTGGGGAGTGTTCATTAGTTATGGTTTTATGTGACTCGGTCGATTAGTTCATAGCTGCTTTTGTCGACGTGTTATCAGAAAAGCACTTTTTCATTCGATCCTTGATTATAATTTAGCCGGTCTAAAAAACAGAGATAGAAATGTTACTGATAACAACGCGTCTTTTTACTTAAAGTGCGTGTCCAGATTGGAGATCGTCGAACAGTGATACATTTCAGTCCGTTTTCACCTATACCATTCTGAATTTTCTCGCCCCGAGTAGCCATGATGCTCTTGGAGCGGGAACGCGTGTATCAAAACTGAGACTGGAATCATGATGGCTATCGTTACATAGCGAGACAGCTCCAATTTATCACATATTAGGTATTTGTTAATCTGTACCGCTACTGTACTGGAATGAGATAATTTATTTGTTTGGTTTTGGCTTTCCCCATTCCATCATATCGCGCGATTGATCTGGAATCCATCATGTACTGACCGAATTTCTAGTGAAATCATTCTTCAAGAATTCACTTACCCGACAGTTGTCATGGAAACGAAAGACCACCAGAATCCTTCCCAGACCCCATGCGTAAAGGCAGTGGGAAACTGCCCTTGGTTGCAGCGTGTATCCTGTGCAGTGAAAAGAAATATTTTATATCGGGCGTTGAACACCGCGAAGATCCGCGGATATCAGCAGACAAAGCACCACCTTTTCATATCTAGTAGTCCAGGCACAATATTCAGTTTTCAAGAAAATACCTTGCAAGAAGTATGTTGCTTTAATAAAATATAGCCAAGATGGAGACTGTTTTTAGGCTCTTTTAATAATTCCAGTCACGCATGTTTTCCGCGTTTGACGTCAAATGTATTCTTTTGAAATGTGTTTAATAGACCAGAAATTGAAAAGAATAAATTTGACTTCATCTGCGGAAAACATGCGTGACTGGACTTATTAAAGGGTCTATACAGTGGATAAATTTAATTTGTCACATTCCTTTATATTTGGGCCTCCGAGACAATAACTTTTTAATCGATGAAAGTGATCAAGCGTATGAAACTGTCATCTCTACACAGTCGATACTGAGGCAAATTGTGATGTATCCACAATATGTATATTTGCGGTATACAAAGTGCATACACTTACTTACCTTTCCAAAGAGTAAAAACACTGAAGAGTTGTACTGCTTTTTTAGAATCTCAGGCTGATTGCTTTTGATTATGTTCCGTTCGTGTTCAAAAAAAGATTAATAAATCAAAAATATATATATTTACCGTTCCCCAAATTACGATCGCCGCGAGACATGCCATCGTGAAGGACAACACAACAATCGGCCAACAAGTGTTTATCGACGCAATAAATGATCCTGCTGTCGACCCTTTGCTCACAGAGGTTATGAAGGCAATTCCAGGTGACTGGACTAAAGGAAGGAACACAAACTCCCCCATGTATCGACCATCGTCAGTACGTCCACTCACTGGGAAGCTGATATGTGTCTTATGATCAATACTCTCCTTCACCAAGATAAGGGATGATTTAATGGCCTCGCCTCCGTTGCCGTCTGTGTCAAAGTGCACCGTGGTCTCCTTATGACCATTGGGGCAAACATCGCACACGGATCGTATCATGGTTCGGAGGATTGCCCCAAATATTCCTCCCACCTTGTTTGTTCTGGTCACATTGACATAAGGCGGGTAAGAGGCATAGTTGGTGTACAAGTCTGCAGGACATCGGCACGTTCCTAAAGAAATCAGATACCGCTAGGTGCAAAAGCATTTCTTATTTCTACAAAAGTTAAATGGCTGCTATAAAGGACCATAAACTTAGAACTTAGACATAATACTTCTATTAGCTTCCGCTAATACTAGAAGGGCGGTCAACGGGCGTTTATAGCCTCCGAAGGTGGGCTGGCACCTTCAATGCCCGTATTGCGGGCAAGGCGGTCTCTTTAAAGCTAGACAAAGTGTTTGAGGAGACAACAGTGCTAGGGAGAGAGTTCCAGATTCTGATTGTTCTTGGGAAGAAGGAGCAGCTGAAGGACTGCAGGTTTGACTGAAGATGCTGGTATGCCAAGGAGTGTCTACGTGTAGATCTAACAGGCTAAGAAACACATGCTTGCAGTCCTTGTTTGGCGAACGTCTGTAAATACAAGAGAGTGCGCGAGGCAAAGTCTTCTCTTGCATTAACGGGCGTTCGCAAACATTAACTTATGATCAAAACGAAGGACAAAAGCGGACAGGTTGCTTTAGCTTTTTTAGTCTCTTGTCGTAAGTGAAGTATGTTAATTTGTCTAAATGTGATGTTAGTTTAAGATATTTGCTTGAAAATACTAGGATAAGGATCCCAACTAGGATCAAGAGCTCAACAGATGCCTCCATCTACTCCACTATGTCTAGCCATATGCACAGTAGTAAGATAAAGTATCAGATCTACCATCTTAAGGAGCCCGTATCAGCCACTCCTTTGTTGTTGTTTTCGTTCGATATTAGAAGACGAATTCAGTGTAGAAATCTCTTAACAAACATCTAAAACAAAGTTTCAGATTTGATTTACCAAATTCAATCAAGAATATTGCTCTATATTCTCTAAATCTGCCGATGGAAATGGATGCTTTCTCCGACTTGGTATGTTGCTATGCTGTCAAAATGTCGGCTGACACAGGCTCTTTAGGAATCATCTACTCCTGTGTTTCGGACGCCCACGAATAGGTGATGGAGGCTCTTGTGTGGTTGATGGGCTCCTGCTCCTGATAAAATGACCGATTTTTTTTTTTTTACTGCACCGGTACATGGGGGCATTTTTGTTTAAAGAACGGTCACTGCAGACTGGAAATTCCAGCAGAAGGACAAAATAAGTCTGTAGAGGAGGGGGGACTCTTTCAGAATGAGGGTCTCGACCTCTCCAGCGTGTGAAAAATGAAACCTTACTTGCAAGGATATCTGGCGAAAATGGCCCGTAACCTCTACTCGTGGACGCCTGGACGCGAATAGTGTACTCCGCAAAGGCTTGCAGACCAGTTAGTGTGTATGTGGTCAGGTGACCCGGTATTAAAATTCGCTTGGAGGTAGGACTCTTTGGTGTTTCATAACCTTCTTGAGCGAGCACGTACTCCAAACGATAGTTGGTCACCCTGCCATTACGGCTACCGAGGGGGACTGGAAGCCATTTAACTATAACAGATCCCACATCCATGTAGTCCACGACGGTTACGTTAGCTGGAGGGGCATTGGGAACTAAACAAAATATATTTTCATTAGTACCGACGCCCAAATGCATATTTAGTGTAAAACATCTTGTCTTCCGCACAAAAGGTGGACAAACTCAGGAGTGTGAGCATCTTCTAGATGTTGACTAGTAATTCCTTGGAAAAAGGTGTTTGACCGTTAATAGAGAAATTAAGGTTATACATTGAGTGGATCCTTCCATTAATAGTATCATTACCTGGCCAAATCAGTCTCATCTCATTGTATGATGTTGTCAGTTGAAGGGACAAATAATTGTCCTAAAACAATAGGTGGTTTCGATACTATTGCAATCAGCAAATAAATCAAAGTCAATTCAACTTCCCAGTGAATCTTATTTTCAACCAACCAACCAATCAATACGTCATTATAAAATGAGTATCAATGCCATGAAACTATATTGTGCCATTTATTCTCACCGTCTTCCTGGGTAGTGATAACTAGTTCCGGACTGCTAGGGCCTTCTCCGGCAACCGTATATGCTGTCACAGAAACTTTATATGTAACAAATGGTTTTAAATCTCTAATTTGCACAAACAAATTTGTTGGATAGTTTGTTATCTGAATTGTTGTGTTTGAGCCAACTTGTTTGAATCGGAGCTTGTATCCCAGAAGTGTTCCTGGTACATCAGATGGGCTCATTGCATTCCATTCTATGATGATGCTGGTAGAACCTTGAGAGGTGGCTATATTTTGAGGAGCAATTCTTGGAACTGTGGGGTAGAGACAATATAATGGAAAGATAAATTTATTATCGATGAAGACATTTTTACTGACATGTTATTTTCTCGGTATACAGTATCGGGCTGTTCAAAAAATAGCCGTACCCCCCCCCTATCAAGGAACTCCAAATTTTGCTATACCGCTGTGAAAACTGCTCTACCCTGTGGAAATTCCAGTCTTCTATACAACCCCTGTGGAAATTTGAAGCAGCCCCTGTGGAAATTCATCATACTCTTGTGGGCCTGTGGAAATTCCACAGTTGCAAATGAATCCCTATAGAAATTCTGGGAAAAAATGAATGTCTCTTCCAGGGTCAAACAAGGCGACCCCAGTGGAAATTCCAGGTTCCTCGATAGGGAAGCGTATTCACTGAAAATACCTTATACCTTCCAGATACCATAGGCATTTATACTCTGTAAAATGCGATCACTGCGCTTTCACAAAGTGCCAATTTATAAGAAATATCAATATTGTGTATATGGGAGACATTGTATACACCTGGGCAAAAAGGTTACTTTCTACTGTACAGGTGGGTTGTAGACGGTGGCAGCTATGTTGTAGACACCTTCATGGAAATACCACATTCCTGCTCCTAATAGTCCAATGGATCGAGATTCAGGGATCTTAACCAGGGGTGAAAGATGTTTTGGGATCAAAATTTTGTTCAGCATCAAAAAATAGATTTTATGTTAGGAGGAGCAGAATCTAACTAAACTTATTCTAAACTTCTTCTCCTTCACCAAGAGTTCACATCGGAGTAACAGATCGTCCTCACATACTTCGTACAAGAAGAACGCTTTCCCCAAAAAGGTAACAACTACGTATATTTCAATGGACCCCATGCATTGCTCACCTCCTTCTGGAGTGCGCACTTCAACTGCTGGCCCGGATATACCACCTCCATTAGTAGTAAACGATAGCGCTCGGAGTCGATATGTAGTGAGTGGTTGTAGCCCGTGCAGCATGAGTGACTGACATGAATAGCACACTGCCGTAGACCAGGATTGGCTATTGATGTCACGGTACTTAACACGATAGCCCAACAACGTGCCATATGTGCTGCTGATGATAACAGGGTTCCACTGAACTTCGGTGTGAGATGCGTTCCTTGGGATTACTGACGTTATCTCAGGGCCGATGTCTGGAACTGGGAAAGAGTTTTGCATTGAGATGAAAATGTGTCCCTTATTGTTGCATGTTACCTGTGGTAACTCCGTTGTATGCGTGCGGGCTCTCTCGCATCTCGCGGATGAATCTTAATTGGCTGTTTGCTTTTGTCATATTTAGTTACAAATAAGTCAGACCCATCAACAGACCAACAACTGGCGGGTTACCATTTCCTGTGAGCGCCACTGAAATTCCTCAATTACTCGAAAACCGTGAGAAAGTTGTCATATTATTAGCTAAGGATTATTTTTCATTACGCTTTTTATTGATACTAGCTGATGCCCGTGAAAAATTCACGGGCATGAAATGTATTATACTTTAAGTGTTCTCTATTTAAAAAAAAAAAACAGGAAAAAAATCATAATGGCCATAGGGGTGGGGGATAAAATGTTTGATTTACATTGCTATAACCTCCCATCAGCATGAGTACCCCGTCCCACCATACCGAAATATTAATGAAGTGAGCCCAAAAGGTTTATTTTTTTTTTTTGCACTTGTCTTGTGTTCCTGATTTTGGTGCGACAAAATCACACGCGTGTGAATGTTTATCATATGTCAGTGAGGGGAGAGAAGAAACAGGTCAAGTAAATGTTCTCAGATTTTTTTAGTTTATTATTTTTTTCGGCTTTGTCGTTCGCTTAAAAAATCGCTTGAATTAAAACTTAGCCTAAAGAGAAAATCTTTCCCAACAAAAACACGCCCACTGGAGAGATTTCCTCCTTCTCTTCGGGATTGTGTCCTTCGTTTTGCGATACAACCGTCAGGATTTATACTTAGGGAATGTTATTCATGAGGCTTTGCTTTTGTAAATGTGTCATTTCGACTTAGCATGGCTTCTAGCGCGTGCTCCGAGGGAAGCAAGGTAGTGTGTACGTTTGTTGAAACTTGAATGAAAATTGTTCTCAGCTCAAATCTTTCAAGTTAGAATTATCCCTGCACATTCCTGTATGTAATCTGTAAGAGAACCATTTAGGTTTCAACGTCTTTGGTGCTTTCGGCTGCGCGAACCGAGTTCTTTTTTAGTTTCTGTGGGAGATTTTCAACATGGCGGCGATGGCGGCTTTGTCCCTCGCTTAAGAAATCGCTTGAATTAGAACTTAGCCCGAGGTGAATCTTTTCCAACAAAAACACGTCCATGGTCCAGATTTCCACCTTCCCTTCGGGTTTGCGAACTTCTTTTGGCGGCACAGCTTCAGGGCTGAGCGGAGCGAGTGTCGACACGATTTTCCTTACGGTATTAATATATAGATGTACAAATACATAGAGGATATTACACGGTGGCGCGAAGATATGGATTTTATTTTCGAGTGGCAAGAACAATTTTTACGAACGAGCCAACGAGTGAGTAAAATATTGTTTTTGACACGAGAAAATGAATCCACATCTTCAAGCCACCGTGTAATGTTCTTTTTATTATATGGATTAGAATTGGCAAAATATTACAAATTGAACAACTCACTTGGTAAAGTCGAAAGTGTTTATTTGTGAAGTGTTCCCTCAATCTTTCTGATTCCCAGTGTCGTTAAGAACTAATTTCCCTTTTTGTGTTGCTGTAGCTTTCTCTGCCATAGTTGAAATAATTTCACTGCTGACAAAGTCAGGAAAACAACACTGCAAACGTGCACATCCGGGACATTCGGTACATAACTTTTTCATATTTTCACTAGTGAAGATATGGAAAATACGAGTGTTTTAGTTTCCGGTAAAATACTGGCATCCATATAATAAGTTTTCATATCTCGACAAAGTAACTAACCTGCGTTCGTCTGGTAGTCTATAACTCGTATCGGAAGAGACCCAATCATCTGACTGTTTTCAAGACTCTCCTGCAGTTTCAGGAGGTCGTCAGTGTTGTGAGATGCAAAAACCACGGTGAAGTTCACGATTACACTTCCATTGCTGAAAGAATTGGAAAGTTCGTTACAATTCAAGATTTACAATACTCATAAAGATTTAGAGCTTACCGAGAGTACAAATGGTCACATTTTAAGTCAAGATCGAGGCAGCCATAGCAGTAGCAAAAGACCTGGACTCGGGAAGGAGAAGTGGGCGACCAAGAAAATTTTGAGGGGTAGAGTGGAAAAGAAGAGAGGTGATGAAGGTTGACAGGGGCGTAGCCAGATTTTGAGAAAGGGGGGGACATCTGTAAAAATGTATGGTGCCCCTTTCCAGCTTTCCAATTTGTTCTTAATGTTAATGTATTTTTCTCCTAAAAAGGGGGGGGGGGTCACAGGCACACCAGGACCCCCCCCCCCCCCCCCTAGCTACGCCCCTGGATGGTCATCATGGGACGAGGCACGAGTGCGTACAGCAAACAGGAAAATGGAAAAGTTCCGTGGAGGTCTTATGTGCCAAACTGCGCGTAAAACATAGGTAACAGCTAACAGGAGAGTACGAATATTTTTAGTGTGATCAATCTTGGTCTATATGGTGCTACATGTTTGTTCAAATCGTGGGAAACGTGCGCAGTCATTTACCATTCCCCGCAATGGAAAAGCGGAATTGATTATTGGTGGCTTTGATGCTTCCAAGTTGAATACTCTCCTTATATGCTCAAACTAGTGTAGCTACGTACCTGCACTCCAACAAGTATACATCTGAAATAGACCTCGGTGATTCAGCAAAATCTTTCATGACCTGAAATCCACAAACATGAGTAAGAAGGTTGCTAATAGACCAAATCGGCTAACGGTGTTTACATCTTGTTGCCACCCAATTCAGATCATGTGATCATTCCTTTGGGTGGTTACAATTGTCACCTTTTTCTCACTCGGTCGAGTGCACGAGTGTGTGTGCAGAACTAACAAAAGTATCCACCCAAAGGAATCATCACATGATCTGAATTGGGTGGCAACAAGATGTAAACACCGTTAGCCGATTTTGTCTATAGCGCGTTGACAACTTTGTCTTTTTATTTCTCAAATCATTAATAAATCATGAAGCTTGAACAAAGAAGGTCATAAGCACGAAGGAGGTTTGGATTTTGGAGATTCTATTTTCTCCTTTTCTTGACATTTAATTATTTGTTTGAGAAGCTTTTGAGAAGCTATATCAAACACTCGAAGACACTCGATTTCCAAACAACTCGGAGTAAGTAAGAAAATCTCGCCTTTGCCTCGTTTTTTCAACCCACTTCTCGGTGTCTGGAAATCCTGATGAAACACTGTTACTCGTCTGACTATATTCATTCATTCAATCAATCAATCAATTTTTATTCTAAAAAACAAAAATCAGGTTACATATTACTTATATATTACTTACCTCACTTTTTATCCTGCGTTCCAAAGCTAAGAAAGCTGAAGAATTTTTACGGCAAAGATATTCGGTGTATATCTCGTTTATGAGAATTGCCTTACAGTTTATTGGTAGCTCTGGGGAAAATGAAAAAAAGGGAAAATGTTTTCATATTGATAACACAGAAGGAATAAGAATGTGAGCCTCGTGGCAATGTTAAATGATAGTGATTTAAAGGAGCCTGTCATGATACGTGCATGTTCAGGAGCGATCACTGAATTATCAGAAAAACTAATAAGACCATCCTATCAGATAACCATTTAAGAATATGTAAAGCTAACAAGCATGGTCGCATGGATTGAGAAATAGCGAGATTAATAATAATAATATACGTTTTGTTTTCGAGGTTTTTAGCCTTTTCGATGGCCATCGTTACGGGACGATACTTCTCTGATTTGAGAGATGCGCAGGGGTGTGGGGGCAGGGGGTGCTCGAGCCCCCCCCCCCCCCCCCCACTGTTTGCACCCCCGCCTTTTGAAGCTAGATATATTTTTTGTATTTACACGTAAAGGAGGAAAGGAACAGAAGAACACAGAAGCGTGTTCTTTTTGTTTCTGTTTTGACATTAGGCTCATAGAACGTAGGGGTTAAAATTACATTGTGACATCTTTTCACCTGAGATGTATAAAAACATGAGAAAACGAAATTACATTTTTGCCTCTTCGGCACCCCCACTTTTTAGGGTGCTCCGCCGCCCCTGTTTTATTCTGAATTTGATGCAATTACTTTGCGATTGGTTTCACTAGAGTCATATGAAATTCGCTCTTATTTTATTTATTATAAATTATTGGTATTTTTTACTAAAAAGACAATATTAAATTTCAATTACAATACGAAGACAAATGACGTAGAATGGACGACAAAACAGCGAAGTGGATCATTAGAACATTATCTTGCAAGTACATGCAGTTAAACAAAGTCAAACGATTCAATGTTCAGTTTTGCTCAATTGGCTCTATTTTTTGTGAATCCATTTGCATTCGAACGTAAGGCGAATGTAAGGTAATAAGGTAAAGAATAGACGCTGTGTAAATTATTATCATTATCATTTGATAAGGCTAGATTGGCGGCGGTTCAGCAAGGAACATATCCAGCATAACGTGTATTATTGGTGGGCGTTCTTCAGCTTCCAACATGTGACATATGCGATGATGATGCTGATGATGATGATGATGATGACAGCTTGAGCAAACAGAAGCTTAGAACATGATGA
Source organism: Scolanthus callimorphus (assembly GCA_033964015.1). Classification (NCBI taxonomy): domain Eukaryota; kingdom Metazoa; phylum Cnidaria; class Anthozoa; order Actiniaria; family Edwardsiidae; genus Scolanthus; species Scolanthus callimorphus. The sequence continues at coordinate 2,450,808 of CM066914.1, forward strand.
CAGTTTGCATACAGGAGCCATTAGTGATGAATTTGAGAGCAACTATGGAAAACGTGTAGTCGATATCGATGATGGCGATGATAGAAGTGTTTCATGATCATGAGGTTAAATATCTTGGATGGGGCTGTGACATCTGTAACATGTATTATTCCTTGATATTCAGAATAGAAACATTGTCTTACACATTGGCTTTAACTAACCCGTAACTGGAGGCTTCGTGGTAGCACTGATTTTACTCGTAGGCCAAGAATGCAAAACTGTGCTGCTTTCTGGTACTGTTGACGATCTTGTAGATGATGTCCCATAAACTAGACCGCTCGTCAAATAGACCACAGTATCGCTTGCTGCAGATAAAAGTATTCCTCAAACCTTTCGGATGTCTTAGTCAAATATTAAGCTCATCTTCTTTACTTTTGAAAACATTTCGATGACGCTAACATTAGACGTGGTGCGTTTCGAAGGACACAGCTCACTAAATAAATGAATAAGATATATGTACTTGTACCTGTACTGCTGTGAGCTATACTGTAACTCAATCACGAATGTGTATTAGCTATCTGTGACTACTGGTAATGAGCATGAACAATCTTCCTGCACCTGTGTGCCTGCTAGTCGAGGGGTTGAGTAACAAAACAAAATAATTAAGATTTTTTGTGGATAAAAAAAAGCGTCCCCTGTGAGCAAGTCTCCCTCTTCAGCATTGCTTTTATATGAGTATGCTCGCTTTATAGGCCTTCAATAAAGTTTAGTTTAGTTTATTAGATTTGCCCGAGGGCCGGGAAATCCTCACAGAGCGAGGCTCCAATTACGAGGTTCCCTTGGTCAGTGTGATGGGTTAGTAAGTTGTAAGCCCTGCACTGAGGATGGGCAACTTCCGACGTCCCCGTGGTTCTTTAACGTCCCTCTGGTTCAGATTAGTGTAGTTCATGTGAGAGACGGGACCTACGGTTTAACGTCCTTATCCGAGAAGACACGAATGTGTATTAGCTATCTGTGACTACTGGTCACAGATATGTGATCGCGGCGATCTGATAACGTCTCCTGTATAGATCAGGATTGAAACTGGTTTTACAGGCTTTTAGTTATAGTGAAGTTAATTGTGGATGGCGGGTGAACGGTTGCTTGTCAAAGGTACATATCCTACGCTCGCCGCCAATCTGAAAAAGAGAACCACTTCTCGTAGGGTAAAAAGAACCTTCCGCCTGCACAACTCCTAGCACAAATGGAATGTTTTTCAGCAAAGATAATGCCGCAATATGTTGTGGCTTCATTATGGTTTTGTTTAATTACGATAGAAAAGGCTTGGGAAAATGCATCTTTAGCTTGAAAACAGAATCAATCTCATATACCACATACCTGATGTGTTGTTATCTATCGAAACATTTCCGGGAGATGGAGTAGAATTCATGTTTGAGATTGTTGAGGATAACGATGGGGATGAGGGCGTTGGCGATGGCGACACTAATGTTACCGTTGACTGGGTAGGTGTTGGCGGCTGAGTTGGAACTTCTGCGAACAAAACGTTCTATTACCTTTTTTTACCTTTATCTTCGTCACAAACTAACAAACGGATCTAAGGGGATATGCCCCTCCCCAAATTTCTGGATCCACAACTGAGGTTTAATAACCAACGTTCACTCACCTGCTAAAGTTTTCCTTATCTTTCCCTGAGACCAAGGACCAAGTCCTATCGTAAAAGCCGCAACTTGCACCATATAGCAAGTGCCAGGCTTTAGGTTTTTGAATCTAATGTAGACACCTGTTCCCTTCATTTTCTTTTCTCTTACTGATTGATTGGCCACCGGTATTCCTGCACAGGTAACCTCGGTTACTCTAAAGTAAACCCAGTTGAGCACGCCATTTCTTTCTTCTCTATTCGGTTGGCGCCACCAACATGTGAATGCTGTTTGTGTGGTATAGCCTATATAACCAACCCTGGGTGATCCCGTTGGAACTATAAAAGAACATTGAAAACAACATCTTGATTATATCTAGGGTTCAACTAGCCATGAAGCTAAAATTGGTGCATCTCGTCCCGCGTTTTCAAAACATGGGTTTGCTTTTGGATTTACCGTGGCATATGGGCTCATAATTTATCGATGTTTTCTCTACGATGAATTTTTTTAAACTTCTTTTCGGTTGCTTGTAACGCAGAGTTCAAGCTTGGCAATGTGTCGCAATTGCGTAATTGACATCGTATTTAGCTTAGAATATGAAAGTTCTGACAGATTTATTTCCTAAATATAGCATCACATATCGTAGACTTTGGAGGCCTCTTTTCTGTTGTTCAACGTCTGGTCATAAATTAAACGAAAATCGCAAATTTGAATCCGTTCTCCAGCGCAATGTTTTGGGACTTTAAAGATGTTGCTCCAAATATTTTTTCCTGCAATTAGTTCTAGGTTCGGCCTTTTCTGATCGTAGATTGACTAAACTATAGCGGGCGTGACTAAGGCGCGTGCTCGGCAGCTTCATGCTATATAGTAATGTGATCTCACTACATCGAGCCTTCCACGTGGCGAACGCAGCCTAGGCATGGGCCTGCAATTTTTTTAGGGAGTGGGGCGAGAGTTTGGTACAAGTACAACGCTGCATTCATGAGCTTGATCTGTAGATTTACATAATCCTGCTACGCCACTGACAGAGCCAAAAATAATCCCACGCACCGAGCCATGTTTTTGAGATTCATCCAATGAGGATCGTACTCACTGTACTTTCAGTTAAAATCGTTGCATCGTAACCCGCGTTTTCACAACATCGATTTGTTTTTACTTTGCTGTCCCGTCAGTAAAAGCTTATGAGCCAATCAGGTTTTTGCCCTGTTTCACCTGGTACAGTCATCTGTCGCGACGTTGTCTGGTTTTAGTCTAGAAGGAAGCCAGTTGATTGCAGTAGGCGAAACAGGGCAAGACTTTCATTGGCTCAGATGTTTGATTGGCGGAACAGCAAAGTAAAACATCAAAACACAATTTGATGTTTTTGAAAACGTGGGTCGCTGTTAGCTGTAAACTATGCGAACTATGCGAATCCATTTTATTTTATATAGGAACTTGACTGGAGTTCTTACCTCTTTGCTGGACTGGATAGGAAACGTTGCTGAGTATCCCTTCATACTCAGTGAATGAAGACACTTGTACGCTATAGTTAGCTCCAGCTACGAGATTTTTCAGGTAAACGTATGTGCTACATATTACTACTACACACTCGGCAGTGGTGTTGAGTTGTGTGTAAAATATTTGGTAGCCTCCTATATTGCCACTAAAGGGAGGGAGCCAATCGACGTACAGCTCAGTGTTCGAGACTCGGTAGACGTATATGTCCAGAGGTGCTGAAGGAACTGGAATCAGAATGATAAAGAGAAAAAGAGTGAACAGTAAAAAAATGACTTATTTCTAATTACGTTACTGTAATTGTTTTACAACAAGGACCTCACCTACCTTTGCGGTCACATGCCCTTTAGAATATTTTTTATCTCCGTTCTTTAATCTAGTAGAATTCCTGCGTGTCCCTTCGCTAATTATGTCCACCCAGGAAGAAAGCAACTTTCTTTAAAGAGCCCGTGTCAGCTACTCCTTTGTTATTGTTTTCGTTCGATATCAGAAGACGAATTACGTGTAGAAATATCTAAATTAACATCTAAAAACAAAGTTTCAGATTTGATTTACCAAATTCAATCGAGAAAAATGCTCTATATTCCCTAAATAAGCCGATGGAAATGGATTCTTTCTCTGACTTTGTATGTTGCTGTCAAAATGGCGGCTGACACCATATTCTGACACAGGCTCTTTAATGTTGTCGCTTTTCCGACCACTATGTTCGTTCCGGAAAAATATTAAAATAACGCACTATTAAGGTGAGCTCCCTCTGCGTTACTGCACTTAAAGTTGAAGCAACTATCAAAGAATACAACACTGTAGATGATCAGTGCTGAGTCTTAATAACGTCCCTTGCACCCGAATCCGATGCTGTGGCATGTCTGCTGCAGTGGAGCAAAAGACGGTAAAAAGGCAATTGATGGTAGCTAGCTATATTCATGGGCTCTTTCTGTTACGATAAAACAATTTGCTTGAGAAAAAAATTTTGGTACGAAATTTTTAATTTTTAATTGATGACATGACACGAGAACAAAATAGTCATGTTTCCTTCATTCCCTTCCCCCGACAGACGTCCATACGTACCTATGGACTTTGTTTTGACGCAAAGAGTGACATTGGGTCCTTCAAACTCTGGCGTGTATGGTAGAACTTCGAAGTGATAAAGACTCCATGCTTCGAGTCCAGTAACCGTTACATTTGTATTCGACGTTGATACTGTATCAATGTGGCTTGTAGAACCACGTATTTTCTTCGTTATTGTCGTGTAGTAAATGCGATAGCCTAAGATTCTTTGCGGCGAGTCAATTGACAACCATATTAAAGCAATCGAGAACGATGTAATTTGGGATGCAGTCAGGTTGGTTGGTGCAATAGTAGGTGCTGTAATAAGAATGGTTGATTGTAGTTAGATTTCAAAGGTAAATAAAGGTACCAACAACTCCTCTCTTCTAACTTCCTTCTTTTCTTCTTTCCTTTCTTGCATGTTTCTTTCCTTCCTTGCATGCTTTTTTCCTTCCTTCCTTTTATCCTTCCTTTTCTAGCTTCCTTCCTTTCGTCCATCCCTGCATCCTTCCTTCCTTGAATCTTTCCTTTCTAACTTCCTTTTTACTTGCATTCTTCCCTCCTTTCCTCCTTTTCACCTTCCCTCCTTTTCTCCTTTCCACCTTCCCTCCTTCCCTCCTTCCCTCCTTCCCCCCTTCCCCCCTTCCCTCCTTCCCGCCTTCCCGCCTTCCCTCCTTCCCTCCTTCCCTCCTTCCGTCCTTCCCTCCTTCCCACCTTCCCTCCTTCCCTCCTTCCCTCCTTCCCTCCTTCCCTCATTCCCTTCTTCTCTCATTCCCTCCTAACTTCCTTCCTTTCTTCTTTCCGATCTTCCTACCAATTAACATTGTAAACTGGGACTTACCAAAAGACTTCGTTGTTATATCAACCATTGCATATGGTCCAGTGTAGCTCTCTATGAGCGCTGCCGCCTCTATTCTATACATGGTCAAATCTTGTAAGCCAGTGAATATGGCAGTTGCTTTAGCGTCAGGTGCTTCACGAGACAACCCTCTTTTGTTTGGATAACCCCCGCTCACTTTTTGTGAGTAATAAATGTTGAAAGAACTAATGCTGTCCGATGTGTTTTTTCCCACAATTGAAATCTCTATGGTGTCTGTTGTTATATTGAGTGCTGTAATATTCGGGGCATACAGGATAACTATGGAAAAATAAAATAATACGTTAAGTGATAGTTAAAATATGAGCGGTAGACCTTTATGGGCATTTTTATACCCATAAAGGTCGGACGCGACGTCATATATTTGACAGGTTGGTGAAAAATTGTTTTCAGCGATTCGCTGATTGGCTTTTATTCGGGACGCGTCCGATCAGGGAGACTAAATGATATTCAGTAATGAAGGACCAAAATTCTTAGCACTATCTTATATTGGATTCGAAAAAATGGCAAATTCTAAGTCGTTATTTCAACTTCTGATCGCAAAATTCTTAAATTTAGATGAAATCCGGATCTCTGAAATAGCTGAAATTGTTATTCGGGTTCTTCGCCCCAATAGTACAAATTTGCCAAAATTGCTCTTATATGGTTTTCATTGTGAGACCCTGGAATTTTTGTGTCTAATCACAGGTTCCCAAAGCTCCGTGGGAGTTAGTAGGTTCAATACCGTGGTTTGTTGTTGCTTCACTTACATGAACTGTGCTTCGCTAGCGACTGTATTGAGTCATCACATATTGTATTGAGTCATCGCATACAGTAAAAGCCCGCATATATCCCGTTTGATACTAATTACTATGCTATATATATACTCTATGCTACAGTAAAAATCCGCATAAAAGAACAAGTGGTTTAAGAACACAATTTTGTCAAAAAAGGTCCCTTTTACATAAGAACATGCAGCCTGAAAAATGAAAATTGTTCTTGTATAAAAACATTGCTGCCAGTTAGATTCGAGTACAGTAACCCACTGTGTGGTAGAGTACCGAGGAGATCAATATAATGTGCTAGATCATGCACACACAGTTCTACAGCAGGAATTCCAGGGTACATTTAGCAATTGTTTTTAAGATTTGACTAATTGTTGTTACTAAATGAATGTCACCTTTCTACCAATCACATTCTTTATTTGACTGTTGGTAGTGTATGCAGTATTTGATGTTAAGAAACAGCTTTAAGAACACCTTAAGAACATTGCCAGGCTGATTTGGCAGAAAACGCCCAATATACAAGAACAAAATCAGCCTGATTCCCCAAAACACCTGTTCTTTTATGCGGGTTTGTACTGTATCCCTTGTTATTGACAGCGATTGTCAATAACAAGCATTACGGCCATTGAAAACTACTTTAGCTTTACTGCGGTCGAAGACCGCATACTAATCTGATCAGGGTCGCATCCCGTGATTTGCGAGTAGTCCCGCGTGGCTTTGGTTGGATGTCAGCTTGATTCAGAGATTTTGGACTGACTATGTGATTTTGCCTCGTATTAATGTCAAGAGCGGCCGAGGTGGAATGGTAATGAAAATAGCCTCGATCTGATACGGACAGGGAGAGAGATGGTAACTAGCGCATGTCACACGAAAAGAAACGACGGCTACAATATTGCAGGCTCAACCAACAGTGTTCCATTTCGTTGTAAACAAGAACCCCGCCGGGTTTTACAGAGAATTTCAATTTTGCAGTCGATCGCGACGCAGATACGACGAATAGTAGAAAGCGAACTTCATATCACAGTTTTTATTCGGCAAGATGGCCTTCGGATCTCACTACCTCAGAATATTACCCGGTTGGGGGCCTTTGGAACTCGCTAACAATTCCCAGTTATTTGGCTGTTGGCCTTTTGGTCTCGCTACAATTAATCCCTGTTCAACTTGAAAGCTACCCTCCATCACCCCAGGTATTCCGACACTCGATGTTTTTATATTGAAATAAAACGGGTCTAGTTGTAACAGCATTTTCACCAGTTATAGGCTCTGGACTTGCCCGTGAAATCTCTGTACATTTTCGTCTTCATGATGCACTCGCTTCGACCGCAATTTAGTGATCTATGATTATTCTAGTTTAAATAATCACATATCAAGATAGCAGTGTCGCCTTTCTAGAGATTTTCCGGGCTTCCTGTGGTATCTTGTTACCTTGTTGCCAGGCTCTTGACCGTGAACAACACACAGTGGAAAATGCACATAGCATCTTTCCTCGAGTATATTTGAGTTTTGGTTGAGTTTTAAGCTTTCTAGGCCAATAGCAATAGTGAAAAACTTACTGGGATTCCAAATATGGTATGCGGATATTTCCTTATAAGGAGGTTGGAGAAAGTCGACACTTTGTCAAGGGAACTATCTTGATATGTTTTAAACCCCCACGGAGCTTGGAGAACCTGTGGTCTAATGACCCTGGTTGGCATTCAGTGAATTTTTAGAATACCGACTCCTGAATTTTGCTCTGTTGTAGGTGTCAGCCTTTCCAAAAAGGAATCAGATCAGATGGGAACCAATCAGATGCCCTGATATCAATTTTTGTTTCACGCGCGTCGTTCTTACTATAAATGGAGAGCAGAAGGGGGCGGGGGGAATGGTGTTATCCTCACCAGGCCCTATGATCGAGAAGGAACGAAATGGCCTACTTACTCGTTTTCTTTAGTCGAGGCTCTGAGAACTGCGCACTTGGTATCCCTAGAGCTTTAACAGATATCTTATAGGTGGTTAAAGGCTTTAGGTTCTCCATTGTGTAGGTACTACTGCCGTCGCGACTAACAATTGCTGAGGTTGAAGTACCATAGACACTGCTTTCCTCAAACTTCACCATGTATGCTGATACGAAGCCAGGTATGGTGTAGACAGCAGCGGAATTGTACCATCTGATATTGATTGCTGTAGGACTTAACAATGTTGTACTAGACGAAGTAAGGGTTGGTGGTCCAACCACAGCTGTCATAAATTATACAAACAGGAGTCAATTATTTTCAAATGCTGTCGGACGATACTGTAGAATTTGTGCTTTTTTAACTTTTCTATGACTAAAGGAGGAGGTATATGGGGTGCTCAGAATACTGCAATACCTTAATACCGCACACACAAATTCTGAAAATAACGAATACCTCGCCTCAGTAAAGATGTGAATCAAAGCATAAGTTTACAAATATCAATAGATTTGCCAGGCACCTTAAAAGGGAACCCCGGGTGTTAAGCCTTTTCAAGCTCAGAGAAAACTTAACGCTGATTCGACAAAACTTTATAACTGAAAAGAAGCTCAGTTTGAAAAATGCGACTTGTTTTACATTGTTCAGATTCTTATTTGAATTTAGCGGGCGCCGCCATATTGGTAACATGACGTCACTTTTGTGCCTGACGTTAACGAGAACCGCGTAAACCGCTTATTTTATATTAGATATCCTTTTTTTACATTCTTAAGATGCTAATTGTTTTCTTGGTGTTCTTTTTCTGATTATGACGTGTACAGCGAGCAAAGCCTCTTTCAGGGCTTACATGGAAATGCATAATTTATAGCCCAAGATTGACGTCACGTTTCCAAGATGGCGTCGCCCGCGAAATTCAAATTCCAATCTCGTCAAAGCAAAATGATTTGCGTTCGCCTTATTGGGGTTTGTTGACTAATGTTTTTGACTTGTTAAAGTTTCATCAGAGCTTGAAAAGGCTAACGACCGGGGTTCCCTATAATCGTCTTTTTTTTAGCGAAGGTAAAATAAAATACAGTTCCCTGCAATAGGCTTTCCGGCCATTTGCAAGCCAGCAGAGAAAGGGTGCGAGAAACACGTCCGTTGTGTTCCTGTGGAAATGTAAATATATAGTTTTAGGCACTGCCTAAAAGCGGAGCTCGAACCAATGCATTGCTGTCATGTCATCAAGGCTTTTCTAGTTTTGATGACGTCATGCCACGTGACCTTGGTTGTGCACCCCCGTTGCCTCCAAGATATCTTAACTCAAGTTTGGGCACCTAGCAATGTTACCTTCTTGAGATATTCTTTTTCCTATTTTTGATGACGTCATCGGTAACGTGACCTTGGTGGTGCACCCCCTTGCCTGCATGATAACCCAATCCAAGTTTGGTCACCTAGCGATATTGAATGCTCGAGATATTGACTTTTCTAGTTTTGATGACGTCATCGATGACGTCATGTCACGTGGCCTTGGTGGTGCACCCCCCTCGTCTGCTTGATAACCTAATCCAAGTTTGGTCACCTAGCGATGTTGCCTTCTCGAGATATTGAAGTTTCTATTTTTGATGACGTAATCGGGTACGGCATGCCACGTGACCTTGGTGGTGCACCCCCCTTGCCTCCAAAATAACTTTACCCATGTTTGGTCACCTAGCGATGTTGCCTTCTCGAGAGATATTGACTTTTCTAGTTTTGATAACGTCATGCCGGACGAACGAACGGAAGGACGCCAAACCGGAAGTCCATGACAGAATCGGTCGATGCATATACACTTTTGTTTTATTCCTTCTTCTCCTGCATGTAGCTATGGGGCTCCTTCGGCGCCCGCGGGAGCTCCGCTATAAATGGCTAATGAGAGATGAAAATGTACTTACCCTGGGAATCGGTGTTAAGGCATTTATACCTAACGATCGCCAATTGTTTCCTGTTTAACGCAACATCATAGAGTTGCAAGCAAGTTATTCTGATACGTGGGTATTTACAAAATTTAATGTGTAACGGCCATATTTCTTGTATAGTGTATTGCCACTGCGATCCAACAATCATCTCCTTGTCTAATTTCCCATCTACCCAAATCTGTGCTGCTCCTTGGCGACCTCTATATATAAATCCTATTAAGTGCCATGCATAGCGTGTAACTTTCTTCCTAGATGACATTTCCAGAGTAAAGCTGTGCGAGAGCTTTAAGAGAACCTTGAGTTTAGAATTCGACTGGAGAGAAAGCGAGAAGGCGTCCGAGTCGTTATAGCTTGCTCCAATAGTGATGACGACTATATGAGGTGTGCCCCCATAAAACAGTATCCAACTGAATAGAGAAATGGAATGCTTAGTTTTCCCAACAAGTGTTCCTCTGTGTACGAGGTACGTGTAGGTACTACAGTCGGCGGGAGGGTAGCGAACATTGGTAAAGCTAAACGATCCTCGTCGCTGGCCTAGTATACCGTTCCAATGCCACACTGATGGGCCGACGCTTGTCACGGAGGCACCAAGGCTGACTACTCTTGGGGAACTCAGAGAATCCAGTAAAAACGGCTGAGGTAGAACTAGAATAACAAGAACAAGAAACAAAGACAATAAATAAGGAGGATGCAATATGAAGCTTACAGCTAAAACTGGGTCATCTCCAGTGTAAGAACCATTCCTTGAGGACATTTTGTGCTTAGTTACTATTTAATCATGATTGGTTCAACCTTCGTTCTACCAAACAAAGAAAGCTTTGTGACGCAGCTGGGGAATTCATACACTGGAGATAAACCCTAAAACTGGTGCATCACGACCCACGTCATTTTTGATTTTGCTGTTCGGCCAATCAAACCATCTGAGCTAATGAAATGAAAAATGATATGGTGAAAAAACGTATTTTTAATCTTCTTTACATACTTGCACAGACGCTAAACATTACATCCAAAATGGCGGACGGTAAGTCACGTGACATTTACCATGACAACAACTCGAATCAAAATTCCAAAATGTGTTTTTGGGCCAAGTTTGATAGATTTTTTGTTGAAAAATAACGAAGTTACAAAAAAGAAGGCCCACGTTTTTCAGGCATGTTAGTACCCCTGAAGTATTTTTTTTTCCTTCCTCGAGTGTTGCGCCTTAAAGTGGTGAAGAGGTTTGCGTGCTTTGGTGATCCTGGGAGCTCTGACAGCTGGGACCTAGGTCCCTGGTAGGTCCAACCTTGCTGGGCAGGTTCCAGGTGAAGGCCAGACGAATTGCAACACCTGGCCCTCCGGGTTGGGGGTTGGGCGTTGGGCTAATGACCCAAACCCTGTAAAACTCCTATCATTACTGATGAAACCAGACACACAATTCAAGGAAGTTATGGGCAGCAGAAAGGAGAGGCAGGCCAGGCACCTCCAGACAAGGATATCTGTTTTACGGATTACCAGCGCAACATGGCATTGGCGGGTGAAAGCTTCACAGAAGAAGCCCATCAATCAATAGCATCACTTCTGACGCAAAGAAATGCTACACATTGGCAATTGGAATGTACGTACAATGTACGCAATAGGTAAGTCAGCCCAAGTGGCCAAGGAAATGCGTGAATACAACATCGACATGTTAGGAATAAGCGAGTGCAGATGGACTGGCTTTGGAAAGATGAAGCTTGTCTTGATCAGTTTGATTACAGATTTCTTCATGCAGAATATTTTCAACACCTAGTTAGTACTGCTTATCAGTATTTTCCTTAGGCTCAAGTTCATTAGGGACGTGTCATTATTTACCGGGGGGGCTCCCATTTTTTCCAAACAAGGCTAAAAAAAATTAGGACCCTCCCCTTGAACATAGCAAAAATATGTGACCCTCCCCCAGTAGTAGGTAAAAAAATATTATGACCCTCCCATGTAATTTATATTTTCTAAAAACTCGGATAGACTCTTCTCCGAGTGATGCAACGTCTTTTTCTTTTCTTATAGCAGAAATACTTTTTCTTCTGTCAAAGCTGAGGAACCGCGGTCATTATTTCTCGCCTCGATTATTTACGTGAGAGGATTTTGGGTAAACGGTAAAAACCCTCCCTCCCTCTATAAGTACAATGATTAACGTGATCCCACCTTTCCCGTCCCCTATTTGACCTAGTACTGAAGACATTTTATAGAAAAAGGGGCTCGCTTTTTTTTTTTTCGTTGCGCGAATTTTGATAAACGCATTTCATCAAACCTCAGAGAAAGGGTAGATGAACATGTTTTGTGTACGGTATAGTAAACAAAGCCTGTCAGGAGCTCAGGAAGAACGCTACCTCAACTATATAGGTTAGATGAAAGCTTCTATTGATGGGTTCCTGAGCCATTATTCATGCGCGCAACTGCGCGCCGCAAATGCCGAAATTATTATTATTCATGCGTGAAGCGCTGCCCAAATGACGAATTTCTATGCTTGTAACGTCGAACTCACGCTTACCTATATGGGATTTTCTTTCATACATAGTGACTTCCCGTCAGGCCTTTCATTGCAGGGCATTTTTTGGAGAGTTTGCTTTTCCTCATCAAGATACACTGATGTTCTTGTAAATGGCGAGATGGTAGTGTCTTCGTTGGTGAAAGATTATATTGGATGTCATTCTTTATGTCATTCAAATTTTTATTAAATAAAAATGCAAATGATATAGAAGTTGCTGAAATAACCACTATCGGCATCTGTTTCACTCTTTTCATCGCCCAAATGTTGCTGAAAAAAATTATGACCCTCCCCCAAACAGGAGTGAAAAAAATTTGGATCCTCCATATCACGTTTAATATCACGCTCTGATTATGAATCATGTAATTTCTAGTCACGTTTGGCTTGCCGCTTTGGATCAATTTCCTTCTTCTTGCTTACATATACCTAGCCTCCTCCGCAGGCAACGCTCGAAAGAAAAAGAAAAAAATGGCGGCCGAAGGCCGCTCGGGATTCCTGTGGAGACACTACGAGCGCGCTCCTAGCGCTTCGCGCTCGTCGCTTCGCCACAGGACCCCCGTCTCGCGCTGCGCGCTCGTAGTGTCTCCACAGGAATCCCGAGCGGCCGAATTTTTTTCTTTTTTTTTCTTTTTCTTTCGAGCGTTGCCTGCGGAGGAGGCTAACATATACCTAGGAATGCGGGTTTGGCTTTATTTTCTTGTTCTGACAAAAGATTAGTTTCTTCTAATTTCCTGTTTCATCATTAGTTAATTGACTTACTGTTTGGATTTATTTTACATAATAATATTTCCTGGCATCGTTTTATTTCGTTGCGTGGATTTTGGAAATATCTTTTGGCTTTTTCTTAAGTAGTTTAATTCTGCTTTAATATTTTGGAGTTCATCACTCTCTAAATTATTTCATGAATCGTCGGCTTGTGATTAGTAGATTTCAAGTGCTTTCCTTTTATCTTAACTGTTTGATCAACAAACCCTCGTTGCATTCAAAGGATATTTAGTGGGCTAATTGGAATGTGTTACGGTCACGGATAACAAATGCTTGGTAGTCACCTACTCAGTATTAATATAGGATAGTTTTACAGTTAGACACAGTAGAGACACCAGAAAGAGTTATCCAGATTTGAGGAGCTTGTGAGTAACAGAGCTCAGGGCTCGCCCTGCAGCAGAACTGTCTCGTATGTATCTGATCCCTGTTATTGTGTTATTTGTCACAGTTTTCTAGCAATTGCAATTTAATTTAGTTCCATTCTAGTTTTCTCGACTTGTTGTTGTAAGTAAATTTTTTCGGCTTAGAAGATTGTTTTATTAAATTTTAGTTTCTCCTAGCCATGCGCCATGTTCCTTGCATTCTTATGATCGTCCCATTGCCTCGGTTCATTCCGTAACGCTTGGGTTTGGTCGCTTAGGTTTAGTTTTTCGTTTCGGCGTTTACCGCTCGCGCCGTCCGACCGGGTTGAATGTTTAGCGCATTTTCCTCCCGTTACACAAGCATATGCACCAACAATGGACGCAGAGGAGGAGGAAGAAGATGAGTTTTATGACCAGCTTCAAAGTGTACTTCAGACAGTAAAGAAACATGACATGCTACTCGTAAGTGGCGACTTAAACGCCAAGGTTGGATCCGGCAAATCGGAACCATGAAGAAGTCATGGGAACACACGGGGTTGGAGAGATGAATAGGAATGGCGAGAAATTAATTGACTTCTGTGTGATGAACAACCTGGTTATTACCGGTACCATTTTCCCTCCACAAAACTACCTGGACTTCACCGGACGGACGAACAAACAAACAAACAACCAGATTGACCATATGCTTGTCTGCAAGCGGTTTCGAAGATCTTTTCAGAGAGAGTTATGCGGGGTGCCGACGTCGCTTCAGACCACCACCTTGTTAAGATCCAAAATCAAGCTGAAACTTAAAAAGACCATCAGACCCCGAAGTTCACGAATCAGATACGACGTCTGTAAGCTAAGAGACCGAGCTACAAGAAACATATTTTCAGTAGAGCTACGTAATAGTTTTGCTGTTCTGGAAGCCCTTGATGATGATGAGCAAGATGTTAACACCAAATGGCTGAAATTTAGCAAGGCACATACCACCGCCGCTGGGAACATCCTAGGTCATAAGAAGAAGCACAGTAAACCATGGATGAGTGCAGAATCCTGGCAAGAATCGAAGACGCTGCGGTGAAGGACAAGAATAAAAACATCATAACCAAGGAGACAAGAGGCTAGAGAGATGGAAGGAACATTTCGAAAAAAATCTCAATCGGGATCCACTTGAGAACCCAATGGAAAACGCAAATGATATAACAGCATCAGTCATCGAAAGTATCAGCACAGAACCAATCAGTGTAGAAGAAGTCAGGCTGGGAATAGCCGCTCTCAAAGATGGGAAAGCAGGCGGCTTTGATAATATCGTGGCAGAGCTTTTAAAGTAAGATCTAGAAACGTCATCCCAGAAGTTACATGAGATCATAAATATCATATGGGAAGAAGAGGAGGCTTCCGAGGAGTGGCTTAAATGGCTAATAGTCAAGATTCCAAAGAAAAGCGACCTGGGCGAATGTGGAAATTGGAGAGGTATTACGCTCCTCTAGTAATTGCCAGCAAAGTTCTGGGCAAGATTATCATTGGAAGAATGAAAGTTGGAGTGAGCAGAAGGTTGAGACCAGAGCAAGCAGGATTCTTAGAACGACGGAACACCACCGAACAGATATTCATCTTAAGGAACATCATAGAACAAGCATGTGAGTGGCAAGCCCCGCTATTAATTAACTGTATCGACTTTGAGAAAGCTTTCGATTCGCTTAATCGAGAAAGTCTCTGGCTCATTATGAGATCATATGGGATCCCAGAGAAGATGATCATCATAGTCAAAATACTCTACAGCAATGCCGAGTGTGCTGTCCTTGACAATGGCCTCACATTTGAATGGTTCAAGGTAAAAAAACAGGCGTGAAGCAAGGCTGCTTGATGTCAGGATTCCTTTTCCTAGTAGCCATAGACTGGGTGATGCGGCGAGCAACAGAAAATGGTAACACGGGAATATGTTGGAAGATGATGAGTCAATTAGAAGATCTTGACTTTGCAGATGACATCGCATTGATATCCACAACAACAGCCCAAATGCAGAAGAAAACATCAAAGATGGCTGACGCAGCTTGTAGGATCGGGCTTAAGATCAATAAGAAGAAAACGGAGGTCCTCAAGATCAATCTTAAAAATAAGGAACGTGGCAACAAGATCAAGTTCAAGGAAGGTGACGAGATTAGGGAGGTTCACGATTTTGTTTACCTCGGCGCAACGGTGAGTGACACGGGAGGAGCGGATGCGGACATAGGAAAGCTTGGGAAAGCAAAGTCAACGTTTGGCAGGCTAAGGAAGATCTGGGACTCGAAGAAATACAGTAGGACAACCAAGAACAAGCTCTATAACACTCTTGTCATACCAGTTGTACGGTTGCGAAACGTGGAAAACAATCGTAGCAGACAACAAAAGATTTGACTCATTCCAGTATAAATGCCTGAAGAAGATCATGAGGATATACTGGCCCTACATTATTTCCATGGAGGAGCTAAACGAGCTTTGCGGGTGCGAGCGCGTAAGTACAGCGATCAGGAGAAGGCGATGGAGATGGCTAGGCCATGTACTGCGCATGCCTAGAGAAAATCATTGCGCTATTGCATTAACGTGGAAGGAAGGGAGGCGCAAGGTCGGGAGGCCAAAAACAACATGGCGGAGAACGGTAGAGAAGGCCGAGGGACGGGGCAGGCTGGAGGTGTCGTGGGAGGTGGTGCGAGGTCTCGCTAAATACAGCCTTATGCGCAACAGAGCGCGAAGAGGATAGGTAAGGTAAGGTTATTTTTTTCTTAATTTGTCTATTTACTATTTAGTATATAAGAAATGAAAATATGAAATAAAAAGAGGGGGTGCTAGAGGGCTATTTTGTAAAGGATTAGTACGTGTACTATCTTAATTCAACATTCATTCTAGGGCTAATCTTGACACTCGTCAAATACATCGTGGAAAATGGAAAATGGACTAGACAAGCAGACAAAATCTCGGGAGTACCGCATCTTTGACCAATCACAAGGGAAGTTACAACTGGAACCCAGAAGGTTGTGGTTATACACCCTTTGGCCACCAAAAGCAATTCTGGTCGAGTCACCCTTTGTTCAAGTTCTACATGTTGCAATGATAGGTAACGTGAACGGATTACTTTAGGGGTGGACCATTAGAAATTTTGGGAGGGGGTGGCAATTGTTTTGCATATGATTTTTTTTCGGGGATCAGGTTGTGCAAGATTTTTTTTTCGATCTCGCAGGCCATGTACGAAATTTTTCCCGCAGACACACACGCAAAATATCTTGTAAAACACGTTATACATACATACCGAAACTTGTCAGAGTGGGAAGTATAAGTAGCGCATCGAGCAAAACCTGTTCCCGTGGCGTTCCGTTCCCACAGGCCGTCCAAATCCTATTGCTCTATGTATATGCATCAACAAATTTTCTTATGCTATATTTACATTGGTTGAGATAAAAAAGAAATGAAGCTTTTAAACGTTTTCGCCATTCGCCTGGCCCCTATTTGACCAAGTAGAAGATTTTTCTTTCGTTGCGCGAGAAGCGCACCCGAATTTTGATAAACGCAGTTCATCAAGCCTCAGAGAAAGGATAGATAAACAAAGTGTATAGTAAACAAAGCCTGTAGGTTTTATTATTTATGCGCGCAACTGCGCACCGCAAATGATGAAATTATTATTACTCATTTGCGTAAAGCGGTCCAAATGACGAATTTCTATAGTTGTAACGTCGAACTCACGCTTACCTAAGTGGTCTTCTTTCAAACATAGTGACTGCCTGCCAGACCTATCACTGCAGGGCAGCTTTGGGAGGGTTTGTTTTACCTCGGCAAGATACACTTCTTGTAAACGGCGCGAGGGCAGTGTCTTCGTCGCATGAGTTCTCACCGACTATATATTAGATGTTATTTTTTATGCGCGCGAAGCGCAGCAAGCACTGAGTGAGGTGAAGTAGAAAAATGCAAATGATAGAGACGTTGCTGGAATAACTACTTCAGACATCTTTTTAACGAGAGCCCAAGCCATGTCTTTGTATAAGTTTTTTTCTAGCTTGAATCTGTGCAATAATTTTTTTTTGGAAGGATTGGCCTTGCATGAATTTTTTTGGGAATTGCCACCCCCTCCCCAATTTCTAATGGTCCACCCCTTAGGCCACCGGCGGATGTTCAAATTGATCGCGTGATCACTTTTGATGTATCACGTGATGCGTTGTTTATGTACACGTGATCAATACTTTTGGACAACTTTGAGTATTCATTGTTTTGTTGCTCTCAAACGAAGTTAACGCCCAAAAGAATTTAATAACCGGGGCAGAAGCGTATCCACAGAACTTACCTATCTTGTTGTAAAGGCACCACTCCTTCAACTCTGAAATCTCGCCGACTGTCAACTTGCGAGTGTAAATCTGAAGACAGGACAGTCTGCCCGTGAATCCTCCGACTTCTATTTTGTCGCCTGTCTGAAAGCCGTGATTTAAAGTCACAGCAGCGGATTGCTCATCATACACAACAAAATCCGCATGCGAATACAACCGTAAGCTGACATGATACCATGAGCCACTAGAAAAATTGCCGTACACTGTTCGAGTGTCCGGATGGTAACCAGGTACTTTTCCTTTCAGTCGCGAAGGTTGGTCTACATCAATTCCAGTTAGACATGGATCTTGTTCACTATTTTTAAAGCAAGTATTTTCCCTTCTTCCTTGCTGTACACCCAAATAAGAATTGATAACTCTGTCGACGATTTGACTTGGTTGTCGACAGTAATATACACGATATCGGTTGATAAAGATTTGTTGAATGTTATCGAGCCAGCACTCTCGTTTGATATGCCGGGAACCAGTCGTGAGGACTCCCTTGAAATGACCACGTCCTCTCCATTTACCGGTTCCATTTCTTTAAAAAACGAAACAGTAAGAGCAGGAGTTGCTGTAAAGGAAAAAAATAAATACGTGTTACAGAGACCATCAACAGAAGCCTCCATCACTTAGTGGGGGCGTCCGAAGCACAGGGAGACCATCAACAGGAGCCTCCATCACTTAGTGGTAGGCGTCCGAAGCACAGGGAGACCATCAACAGGAGCCTCCATCACTTAGTGGTGGATGTCCGAAGCACAGGGAGACCATCAAAAGGAACCTCCATCACTTAGTGGTGGGCGTCCGAAGCACAGGGAGACCATCAACAGGAGCCTCCATCACTTAGTGGTTGGCGTCCGAAGCACAGGGAGACCATCAACAGGAGCCTCCATCACTTAGTGGTGGGCGTCCGAAGCACAGGGAGACCATCAACAGGAGCCTCCATCACTTAGTGGTGGATGTCCGAAGCACAGGGAGACCATCAAAAGGAGCCTCCATCACTTAGTGGCAGGCGTCCGAAGCACAGGGATACCATCAACAGGAGCCTCCATCACTTAGTGGCAGGCGTCCGAAGCACAGGGAGACCATCAACAGGAGCCTCCATCACTTTGTGGTGGGCGTCTGAAGCACAGGGAGACCATCAACAGGAGCCTCCATCACTTAGTGGTGGGCGTCCGAAGCACAGGGAGACCATCAACAGGAGCCTCCATCACTTAGTGGTGGATGTCCGAAGCACAGGGAGACCATCAAAAGGAGCCTCCATCACTTAGTGGCAGGCGTCCGGAGCACAGGGAGACCATCAACAGGAGCCTCCATCACTTAGTGGCAGGCGTCCGAAGCACAGGGAGACCATCAACAGGAGCCTCCATCACTTTGTGGTGGGCGTCTGAAGCACAGGGAGACCATCAACAGGAGCCTCTATCACTTAGTGGTGGGCGTCCAGAGAACGGAAATATATGAAATCTACTTTAAGATTAGAGATTCATATCCAAAAAGTGCTGTCTTTTTAAATACGAATCCGCGCGGACTGCCTGTGGACTTTTTCGAATCTTATAACCAGGCCCTTTGGCCAATAAAAAAATAGGGACCAAGAGAACGATGTTTCATTCGGATATCTGCAAGCTCTGGTAAATGTTGCTGCTTTTTATGCTACTGAGATATCTGAGGAACAATGCTTACAAACCTTTCCAAATATGGTAAGGGGGATTTCCTAATAAGGAGGTGTTTCCAATAGTTTTTTGCGGAATTTTCTTGAAATGTTGAATCAGTGTCCGCGAAAATCAGTTACCATTGTTATAAATCATCAGCGCGAGAGGCGTTTTCATGCATTTATAATAATAAGCTGAAAAAACTCATGTTCCAAACGGTTTGTTAATTGGTCGAGCGGCTTGTCTTTGTTTTTAAGTGCACGAAACAGTGCTAAAATTTCATTCTTCTATTCCTATGCCTATGGCCTGGCCTCGGTGCAGTAGATGGAGACTCCTCCTCCTCTTTTTTGTCAGTGACACAAACCAGCTGAAACATGCTCGAATTGGCAAATTGTTGCTAAAGGAACATACCAGGAGCTCATTAACTAGGAGCGCCCATCTCCCATGTTTTCACACTGTAACAGCGTACTGGAAGATGAGGCCTCTATGAAGTTATATTTAGTTTCAAATTTTCAAACAAAGCCTGCGCCCCACGTTCGCTCAGCCAATTAGAATGCATTTAGCGTATGCTTTGTTCACAGAAATGTATTCAAGCGGCAAATTTATTGTTCTGCTGCAGAGTTGCTTCATTTTCCAATTCGCTGTACACCTTGCTACCCCTACATAGACGCTCCTAGGGGGAGGGGGGCCCCAAGGTAATGGGCTCCTGAACATACTAAATGATGCACGCATAGCTCCATTCTGGCCTCTTGTTACACGTACCGCGTTTAGCAAATAGCACAACCTCACAGAATCGGAGTTCCTTGGAAGCATTTATAGATGAATGACCGATGTATAGGAATTGTGTTGCGATGGGCGGGTTACATATAAATGACCTTGCCTCTCCCTGATTGATAAGTTCCGGCTCGCCACATTTTGTTCGATTCTCCCAAGATGACCCGCCGAAAACCGCAACTTCCACGTCGTCACTGTCAACCAGAAGGAAGACTTCTTGCACCAATAAAGAGCGTCTGAGATCGATGACTATCATGTCTGGTGTGCCTGATTGGCTGGCGGTTTTGCTGGCCGTCTCGCATTCGCCGTTCTCCGTGGACAACTTCCCGTCATTTAATTTGGAGTTTGATACAGGATGTATGAGATCAAATTCTGATGTATTTACTGCGAAAAGTAAGTAAAGTAGAAATAAAATAAAAACTCCCGGAAAGAATTTTATATTGTCCTTCTCATTTTCCTAGGGAGGGTTCGGGACATTATCCTTCGAGGAAAGTTTTGAAATTGAAATTTTCATGGTTAAAAATATTCTGCTCATATTCCATATTTCAAATAATAAGGCCCGGGGAACCTTAAATAATCCTTACCCATCACATGGCATCTAGATGGACTCATAGCAACCACATCTCCTTTCAAACCACGTACAAACATACGCCATTCAATCATAGGAGCTTTGGGGATCACACTTTCTTCGAATGATCCACAGTAAGTTGCCATAAGTCTAATATTATCGGTTGGTAGCTGTACACCCCACATGTTGAAGTCCGCCATTTGACCAAAGAACCCACTGTCTTGCAGAGTAGGCGTGCTGCTTCCGTTGGCCAGTTTTCCAAGCGTTATCGTTTCGTTATCAGGAACAGGCGTGAAGGTGCTGAATGACGTATCCCAGCCTACTGCATCCCCATTCACGTAAATCCTCCACGATCCCGCAGACTCAGCAGACCACGTGGTACACACGTGATGCCAGTTGCCGTCGAATAAATCAGGACTCCTACAAGTCCTGTTAAACCAGTTAAACAGCAAGTTTAGAGAGCAGTCATCATTAAATGAAAGGGTTCCGTAGTCTTTCGGCTTGGAAAAAGACACACGGTAAGACGAGACAAAGATACATTGCGTGAACATAGTAGAGGGCAAGGAAATGTATGTAAAGAAAACTTAAAATGCAACAAAGGTGTCATATAGCACTTTGATACACTATACAACTATGTGTGCAGCTTAGCCTCATTCCTAGAGCCTCACGGTTTCTAAACGTTGCTAGTTAGGCTCTGCATTCTACTTCTTGTATTGTACTAAACGTTACGTTACTCTGCTGTGAGTTACGAGTACCTACGACCAACTGTTAAAACAAAGGGTAAGGCTCTTTGGAACGAGAATAGAGACCTTCAGCTGCGTCACAGAACCCATACATTTGATTACAGAGCACAATGCTTGCACGTACAAATATATGAAATCAAATACATTCCAAATGTTTTCTAATTAAGCTGCTACGGTCTTTCTCTCAGCGGCTATGCATCAAATCTCACGAGAATGGGCTCAGACAACAGGGTGGTGAAGAAAGGGTGTCCATCACGAATCACGAACTAATTTCTCATGATTTCACGAATCACGAACTAATTTCTCATGATTTCACGAATCACGAGGTTTGCAAATTTCACGTTGATAATTTCTTTAAAGGGAGGCTGTCATGATACGCGCATGCTCCAGAAACGATCACTGAGCAAAACTATTTAGAACATCCTATCAGAAAACTATTGAAGAATATGTAAAACGTAAACATTTGGTCGGATGGATCTAGAAAAAGCGAGATTAAAACGGATTTGTTAGTGGTTTTCGGCCTTCGCTGGCCATCGTTACGGGACGATACTTCTTTTTTTGAGATGCGCAGAACACCTGCGCAGTTGCGTGACAGCCTCCCTTTAAATTGTACAGTAGGGCAAGAAAATCACGAATCGTGGAAGAAAAAAGTATAAAATCACGAATCACGGCACTCAGAATGTGCAATTCATGGATCACGAATGAGACAGCTTTCACGAATCCGTTTTCTCGAATCGCGAACCAAACTTTGGTCCAACCACGGATCACCTCTTCACCACCCTGAAACAACAACGACAGGACAACGGCAACAACTGCGTCATTCTCGTTCCCAGAGCTACCCGGAGGTAGCTCTGGGAGGAGGCTCTGGTGACATCCATTTGAGGACCTTTGCTGATTGGCTGGTTTAGAACGTTGGTGCATGCGCAGAAAGATCTTTCTCTCAACGGCTCTGTATCAAATCTCGCGCATGCGTCAGTGGCTGTTACCAGAGCCTCCCCCGCGAGGAGACGAGCCGGGGAGCTCTGGGTAAGAATGCAACTGCGTTCATGAAACCAGAAAGTGTTGAACCGCGGCTTATGAACAGAAATTTCGCATAACGAGAGGAAGAAAGAAAGAAAGAAAGAGAGTAATTAAAATCCAAAATATTATGTGTTTTCGTTTACCTAGTTTCATCGTGAACGGCGAGGCTGAACTCTGCTGTCGTATCGTAGCTGTAGACAAGTTGTACCCTGTATCCGTAGGTAAAGAAAACTTGCGCTGGCCTTTGTTTCAGCAAACGCGCCCATTGGCAAGTCGTGAAGCCTGGTAATGGCCTTGACGTGTTTCTATTCCCGACTATTGCCACGATCGATGCAGTGTGATTTATTATCTGTAGACTGTAATCTGGAAAGCAAAACAAATGAACGGTGAGTTTCCATATGCCGACTTAAAGTAGGTGGATGTGTATTTATATTCATATTTTGTCTGTTATTGGTGTGCATTTCAGTATGGCTACCCATATAAAAAAATATGTCGCTTTTGTCAATGCCAACCCGTGCGTGACGCGGGCTACCTGTGTAGGTATTTCAGGGCTCCTGGGGACCAAAATAAAGATGGCGGCCTACACCAACAAAGTTTCTCTCCAAAATCTGCAAGTTTTGACGAACGTTTTGACAATTTAGGGTACGAAATAAGCTAGGAAAACTTCTGGAACTCCAAATATGGTAAATAGAAACTTCCATATAAGGAAATTTAAGAAAACGACACATTTCAACGAGAACTATCTTGATATGCTACAAACAAATTACGCTCAAAGTTGTGCCGCATTTAGTGGACACGGGGCCTACGGGTTTACGTTTACTTATTCAAGACGCGAAGGTCTAACCATTTGCAGATGTTGAAGCAAGGCAGCAGCACTTTCTCAATTATCTAGAAAGAGCCACGAGTGTAGGTCCGGCCAAGTTTCGAACTCACGGCCTCCCGCACGTCAGGCCGGCGCTCAACACACAGGGAATTCTGCAGAAACCCATCCATGGGAAAAGCTGAATTTCCCATGGTAGAAGAATGGGAAGTGTTTGGATTTATCATGGCTATCCATGTGAATTCCGAACACTTCCCATACGTGTGCCTAGGGAAATACAGCTTTTCTCATGGATGGGTTTCTTCAGAACTTCCCTGTGACGTGGTTGTGCATACTTTATACACCTAATCGAAAAGGTCGCTTTGGTCGTTGATGCTTGGGTATTCATTATATTGCTCCTGCCGCTGCATTCTGGTATCTGAATATTCAATCACGATAAGTTTCGACAATCCTCAACATTGTACCGGAGTTGACACCGATTTGAAAGAAACAGTTTTCCCCAGAATGCAGTGAGAGCAATGAAAGTCAAAACACCAAGCATCAACAACCAAACGTTTTTTAATTAGGTGTATACCATACCATTGATATCAGAAGACAAGTTGGAAGGATGCGTCCACAGTCCATCTGCTATTCGAAGTCTTACGCCTAACGTGTCGATGGTGTCGTTGGCGCGGGCATTCGTAACAGAAATGTTGTAGTAATATCCTTTCCTGAGCTGCATCGAATGAGATTGGCTATGAAATATTAAAATGTATATAATAGAGTTAGTTGAAAAACTAAATAGCTGGCTCAACTCATGTACAAACTAGGGGAACATCCATTCTTCTTCGGCATCGGAGTGATGCCTCATAGCATAATGTCCTACACAGGGAATTTCTGCAGAAACCCATCCATGGGAAAAGCTCAATTTCCCATGGTAAAAGAATGGGAAGTGTTCGGATTTACCATGGCTATCCATGTAAATTCCGAACACTTCCCATGCGTTTGCTTTGGGAAATTCAGCTTTTCCCATGGATTGGTTTCTGCAGAAATTCCCTGTTCTATCCTTTGATCTCAGAAGTTTTCGTAACTAAACAAAGTGTAACTTTGAAAACTGATGAGCTCACTACACGATTTCACTGGCAGAACATGGAGAAAAGTGACTTTAGGTTTTGGATAGGCCTAAATAGTAGTCCTATTAGTTTTTTTTATAAAATAGCTAAGATAGTACGCGCGCTCCGATTGGTTGAGAGCCGTGCATTCTCACATTATAAACGCACGGCAGATGCAATGCTACTTTATAAAAGCAATAAAAAGCGGATTTCTGTGGTTTATAATGTGATAAACGCACTTGGGATGATGAAAAACACTTTAAAAATTTGAAACTCGCTCGCTCCTAAGGCTCGCGTGAATTTCAAACCTTTCTCATGTTTTTCCAGCATCCCTCGTGCATTTATCGCATTAGAAACCATGGAAGTCCGCTCTAATGATTTCAAGATAGTTCTCGTTGAAATGTGTCGTTTTCCATAATTTCCTTTTAAGGAAGTTTCTACTTGCCCTATTTGGAATTCCAGAAGTTTCCCTAGCTTATTTCGTACCCTAGATTGTCTAAAAGTTCGTCAAAACTTGCAGATTTTGGAGTGAAACGCTGTTCGTGTAGGCTGCCATCTTTGTTTTGGCTTCCAGGAGCTGGGAAATACCTAAACAAGTAGCCAGTGTCACGCATGGATTGGCATTGACAAAAACGTGACGCATTTATCTTGATATGTGGCTTCCAATGTGTGGTTCCAGAAAATATCCAGCCCCCCTCCACGGAAGGGTGTTGAAAAGTGACCCCCCCACACCCCTCTGGAATTTCCAAGGAAAATACAGTATTTGTATGGAAATGATCAGGTAAATTGACCCCCCCACCCCTCCGGAATTTCCAATGCCCTTCGGGGTGGGGGGGGGGGGGGGGGGGGGGGTATGGATAATTTCCGGAACCACACAATGAAAATCTAATCAAAACCAGTTATATCACCAATCTTGGGAATTTAGGCTGGAGGCAATAAGCGCTCACCTTTGATTGTATGTTTCATTGATTAGAACACTTCCAAGGTTAATGTTTCGACCCTTGTTGATACGTACGACACAGTAGTTACAATCAACAAGGAAAACGTAATCTCCAATGGCGGGCGCACGATAAAATGCAGAAAATCGCTGTACAGAATAGTTGCGTAATGCAGGCGCCTGTATGGGGAACTGGTGTTGAGGAATAATGTTGCGCTCGTCGGGGGGACCGCTGATCGACTGTAACGCTGCCTCATAGTTGTGATCACTAGTTCGATTTCTCCATGTCTCGACGAAGATTCCTGCAGTCAACTCCCCTAGGAAGTATTATAATTTTTGTGACTACACACACCACATCTAGAGGAGACTAACTACATTGTACACACATATCCCTTTTTTGAACAGGGAGATTAGAACCCCTCTGTAACAGACCTCGCGAAATCCAGATTCCCCACCGGGGCTCAGGTAAATATCATCGGGTGAGACAAATTTTCGTCGGGTCAGCTCATATTTTCACCGAATACAATTTTTTGCGCGTCATTTTCCGAATGCTGTCTGTATCAGTGCTGTCTGAGTTTCCAGTCCTGAAAAGTGCAGTACGCATTTAATATGAGCCTCTATTTTTACGTCTTCTATGTCGATTTCTAAATTACATAATTTCTATAGTACGAAGCTTGGCAAAATGCACTAAATTTCGCAACGGGCAAGGCGAAAATCGCCCGGATCAATTCAGAAAATTCGTCGGGTCTCGGGGAGGCTAAATTTTGACCGGGTAGGGTCAATATTTCCGTCGGGTCAGGTCTTGTCGGGTCTGTTACAGAAGGGTGTGTTTTACGCTAGCTTTTTCTCTACTTCCTATCTATAAAGCGATAGGTAGCGAGTAGGGGAGCCAATTAGATTGCAGGATTCGTGATAGTAAGCGAGTGGGTTTCTACTAAAATAAGAATTTTAGTTATGCATGTCTTCTTTCGCCAGAAAGAACGCTGTGAAGTTGCAGGAGTCTATTTTGTTTAATATGGCAAGAGAAACAATCTGCATGAGCTATGCACCTTGTTTTGGAAATAAAATTACATCATAGTCCAGCTTTTTTGGGAGCTGGACTAAGGAGTGAAAATCAGCATACACATTTAGTTCGGAGCTGCAAGGAGCATTGTTTTCAGCTAGAAACGCGCACGAAAGAGGTGGAAAGCGCGCGCGTTTGTGACCCATGTGGCGGGGTTCTAAAGTGTACTATTGAGTATTTATATATCCTGCAGATGAGGAATACAATGAGCTAAACATCGTACTGTGCAAGACAAAAAGCGTGAGTGTTTTGCAGTTCAACTATATTAAAACCTAATATAATAGTTCTGAAACAAGACCAAGACCATGCTCTTTATATCTGACTTCAATAAGTTTTCCTGTTTGCACTCCTTAGTCTTACTAGCAAGACATGCTCTTACTTTTTCATTTCCTTTACGTTAATTTAATTTAATTCGAGCGAAGCTCAGCTGTAGCTATTAGCTAAGCTAAACTAGAGTTAGTTAAGTTAGTTAAGCTATTAAAGTTAACTTTTGAAAGAACGAAATTTTTCGTTTATGAAATTTATTCTGTTTTCAGTTCTGATTAAGTTGTCATGAATTCAATCTCGAACTGAAACTAAGCATTGGTGTTTATTTGAAACCAAAACACTGGAATTTTGTGTAAACTGCAGCAAACTATTTACTGTATATCTTGTGGTGAGGCAACATTGAATCCTACCTGAACCAACTTTTGGCACGAAAGTTAGAAACACTCCAGTGCAAAAAAGAAGACTGGAAACAGTGCAAGGCTGTGGCGTCGTCATCTGAAAGATAATTCATTAAATTAAAATATATATATAATAAAAAGTAACGACTATTTTAAGTTGTGCTCAAAAAACTTGTGGTTTGGCACACTGAATTTGCCTTGATTTATCCCTAAAATATTCGCTGTATGCTGTTACAAAATGCCATTGTAAAAAATGTAAGCCATACCTACCATTCAAGTACGATTTTATCCATTTCTAAGGTTGAAGACGCTTCCATCAGCATGTCAAAAACAGATTAAACTTTACTTTCCCATTGTTTGGAAAACTAACTTTGAAACGTAATGAAAAACATCGTCTCAGCGTTCTTTTCCTTTTCGGTACGACCGCTCAAAGATTTCCCGAGTTTTTCAATATTGTTAGTAATGTCATCATTGTGAGGTAAACTTCAAAACTTCTACAAATCAGATCATTCAATGTCACTTTCAAAACTATTAATGTTCAAGATGTATACTGTACAGGTGTTGTGACTAAATTTGGAGTAAACTGTTCGAAAAAGTCATTAGGGGAACAACTGAAGTAATCAATGCGCACAAAAGCTTGGATGTTATTGGAGAAAAGTCAAAAGAAAAGAGAGTTTTAGCACAAAATATTTTCACAAGTTGAAGTACTCTTAGAATATTTTTCTCAACAATTTCGAACGGAACGGAAGCAATATATGATCATTTGTTTAGTTCCGCAAAACACTTCAGCTAAGTGCGATATATCCATTCATAATTTATCATTTCCACCACCTCGCTTGGTATATGTAAGTCTTGGTTTCCATGGCGACTAAAGAGGAGCTCATTACGCAAGTATTGTATCGGCTAGATAAACTATACTGGAATGATCTGCCGAGTTTGAATGCTGAAATCAACTTAGGTCTAACTGAAAGTGAAATTTTCGAGGAAATAACAAACGAAATAGGTTTCTTCTGAAACCATAGATCTTTTTGGTATCCATGATGAAACCAAACACTTGGGAAATATTATAATTATTGGTACCACTGCGGAAAGATGTTGAGGGGGAAAGTCACCTGGAGAAGTTATTTTTAAACATCCTCTTCATAAAAATCCGGTTCAGCTATCGCAATAAACTCTTGAACTGTTTCATGTTGTTTTGTACAATAACTTTAGGAAATTTGACAATTCGACATTTTGAATGGCTACCTTATATCGTTCCCAGATTCCCCCGCGCGCATCACGTGGCATCAGCCACAAGAGGAGTGGGCATAGGATTTTTTTACTCGACGTAACAATTAAGGACATGACATCCTCCTCGCCCAGGGCTGTGCAGAATCTGTAGAGGTTGGCTCTGCTCTTTGATTGCAGTCAGGGGCAGCAGCATCAAGTTCAGAACGAATGCGCTCGATCTTCAGCCCAAAGAAATTCCCGATGTCGTTTGCCAGCACAGAACAGTTTACGGTGGTCATCACTGTTCTCTTGTATAAATTCGGTGTAGTAGGTTTTACGTGCACTTTTGATAGCGAATGTAGCCGCTGCTTTTCCTTGGCTTTGAAGATCAAAAGGTCGTTTCCTTTCGGCTTTCCGGCGTTCTCTCTTGCAGACTTGACTTCCTGGTTAAACCCATGCAAGGGACAACTGGTCTTTCGTAAGAGTTTTTGTGATGACTGGTGCATGGCGATCCAAAGCTCACATGAGCGTGTTATTGCAGCAGTTAACTAGACCATCGATATCACATGAGAGCATGTTCTTACAGAGATCTGAGTTGGAAACCTCATGGCGTAAAGTATCTACGTTGATCGACTTCACTTTCCTAAAGAAGATTTGTGTCTTCGTAACAGAAAGCGTTTCGATCTTGAGCTTACAATGGATGGGCATGTGGTCTGAGAAGAGATAGTCGTTCAACGGAATAGAGACGGCGAGAGACGGTGAGGTGATCAGACGTCTGCCATCCACAAATGTGAGCGCATCAGCATCGTCAACCGCGTCCATATAGAAGTTCAGGTCTATTCGAAGTGTGCTTAATTCCTGGTACCATGAAGAGTCCTCCTCATGAAATAAAGCAGGTAGCAGTAAAAACGACAATTATTTGTTTTTTTTTATTCATGTCACGAAGGAGTGTCAATGGCATACGACAGGGACGGCGGAACAGTTTTCAAAGTGGGGGGCTCATTAGTAAGATTGTATTGTATTGGCGAAATGTGTGGGTGGGTAGGGGGGAGGGGGGCGTCAGAATCCTCGTCCCTGTACGAGCTATATGGCGCTCAAGCTAGAGGGCGCAAAGTAAATTTCTTCGTTATATAGTAACGGTAGAATTTATACACCTCTATACGGCTCATACACCCGTATGCTACGCACTGCTCAACGTGAGCTGACACAAGAAGATATAGGGACATAAAAAATTAACGGAGCGGTCAATCCGAGACTTTCCGCGACCAATGTTAAATTAAAGATCAAGATTACCACAGGTTATTCCTTTTACAAAAAATTCTGAGACGTGCTTCGAGAAATACGAGATCTCGAGAATAGGACATTTTGACTATTGCGTCATTTGACTAAGACTACCAGAATCCTTTTCAGTTTACTTTCCTATGCAAATAAGCCGCTATTGGAAACAATAGGCGGAACTTGCACGAACAAAAAAGGGGAAACGAAAAGGTTTCTCGTAGTCGTAGTATTTTTTCAAAGATGCAGAACAAGGCTCAATGATAAAAAATACAAAGCGTAAAAATGCAAATAAAAATCATAGGTGCCTGTGCTCTTTTGTGTGTAGTGACTTTCTACCAAGTGTTCTGGTGCGCTTCTCGATTGGAACCTTACTACATAGACTGTGTAGCTCCGATTTAGCTTTTCCTATAGCCCGTGCACCCACGTGTTCGGTGTGTTTGTGTGTTTTGGAATGGCGGCCGGCGTGCAAGATTCGGCACGGGCAAACAACGTCCCACAGAGTCGTTGCCTTTTCATATGAGGACAAGGTGGCTAGATAGGGCTGACGCGATTCAGGAAATGGGCGAGAAGCCAAGAGTTCATCACATTTCTAATTTTGTAAGCGCCAAGGCTCGCGCGGCAAACAACTTAGTGTTTGGAACAGTGTGCATTAACAATGATAAGCAGAAAGGCACGAGCGGCAAGAATAAACCTAGTGGCACGGGTAGCTCGAATAGGGGAAATACTCATAATACCCATGGGGCCCAGAGGGAGCAGTCAGGAGCGAGTGATAGTTCCGGGAAAAACGAAGATGGGCCAAAATGCAAGCTTTGTAGAGGCGCGCATATGCTAGCGGTATGTCAGGATTTCATTAAGAAAAACCATGAGGATCGCCTTTCATTCGTGAAAGATAAGAAACTGTGCTTTAACTGTTTCAAGGGCGGACATGTATCGAGGCGTTGTTATAGAGAAAGTGCCTGCACGGTCGCTGGTTGCACGCTGAAGCACCATCGGCTGTTACACCTGTCAGAATCTCGCGGAGAAAACACGAAGGGCAGAACGGCTGCCAGTGGAGAAGGTGGTACAAATAGGACGAGCGCCATTCGGGAAGACACTCGTTCCAACGAGGCTGCAGGTTCGAGCAACACTGGCCAATGTAGTACGAGCACGTCCAGCGGCAGCAAGGTGCGCTTGAAAATAGTACCTGTCAAGGTTCAAGGTAACGAAGGTCGCAGCGTTGAAACGTACGCGCTACTTGATAATGGCTCTGATGTATCGTTGTGTGACGCGCGTCTAGTACATGAGCTAGGAATAAAGGGAATGGAACGATCATTTTTATTAACAACGCAAGAAAAGAAAGATAGTGCGAAGTCGGGTTTAGAAGTGAAGTTAAGGGTCGATTCCCTCGATGGAAGTGAGAAGCTAGACATCCCCAAGTGTGGACGGTTGACAAGTTGAATGTGTCGCCGAGCAGTATCCCTACGGAACAGGATGCTGTCAACAGGAACCATCTCGAGGGCGTAGAGTTCCCGGAGATTGACGCCAAAGAGGTTAGGCTGCTCATCGGTGGTAACGTGCCAGAGGCATTTTGGGTCCTACAAGAAAAACGGGGCGGCAGAGGCGAACCTTATGCAGTGCGCTCGTTGCTAGGATGGACGCTTCTCGGTCCGACAGAACACTTGGAAGAATCAGAAGACCAATCCGGGAGCGTCAACTTCGTGCGTCTAGGCGAGAAACCGGAGATGGAAACCGACGATCCTTTGTTGAAACAGTTGGAGATATTTTGGAAGTCAGATTTTGTTGACACGGGTACCGATAGTCACGTTTCTATGTCAGTAGAAGATAAGAAGGCCTTGAGCAAGATAGAAGAGGCAGTTAAAGTTGTAGATGTCCATTACCAGATGCCCTTGCCGTGGAGAAGAGATCCACCCTACCTTCCTAACAACAGGCAGTTAGCCGAACAGAGACTTCGTTCGCTAAAGAAGAGATTCCAAGCTGACAAGGAGTTATTTGAAAGGTACGCGAGCGTTATAGATGATTACGTTGCCAAAGGATACGCGAGACGGGTCCCTGAAGAAGAGCTAGAAGTATCCGGTAAGCCGCTGTGGTATTTAGCGCATCACCCAGTTGCGCATGCGCGGAAGAAAGTGCGTGTAGTTTTTGATTGCGCGGCTAAATTTAAAGGGACATCCTTGAACGATCAGTTATATCAAGGTCCCGACCTCACTAGTAATCTTGTCGGTGTACTGACAAGATTTCGTCAAGAAAAGATCGCCATGGTTTCCGACGTGGAAGCCATGTTCCACCAGGTGAAAGTCGACGAGAAAGACCGCGACGCGCTTAGATTCCTTTGGTGGCCTGATAATGATCACACGAAAGAGCCAGTCGACTATAGAATGGAAGTTCACATTTTCGGAGGGACTTCTTCACCCTTTTGCGCCAACTATGCTCTACGACGCACAGCGGATGACAATAGAGAAGAGTTTGATGCAGAAGCCGTCAGCACCGTGAAGAACAATTTTTACGTAGACGATTGTCTTCGATCTGTGGAGACAACAGAAGAAGCAGTCAAGCTGTCGAGCGACATGAGAGAACTGCTATCGCGCGGAGGATTCAGGTTAACCAAGTGGATTAGCAATGACAAGGACGTAGTTGAGTCTATTCCAGAGGGCGAGCGTGCACCATCAGTCCTGAACTTAGATATGGAGAATGCTCCCATAGAGAGAACACTAGGGGTCCAGTGGAACGTAAAGACGGATAAATTCGAGTACTCAGTCAAAGTAAAAGAAAGGCCTAACACTCGGAGAGGTATACTTTCAATAACGAGTTCCGTTTTCGATCCGATGAGAAAGGCCTAACACTCGGAGAGGTATACTTTCAATAACGAGTTCCGTTTTCGATCCGATAGGATATCTATCACCAGTAATCTTACCTGCGAAGGTTCTTCTCCAAGATATATGCAGACTTGGATATGGCTGGGACGATGAAGTAGGAGAAGACGAGGCCAGAAGATGGGAAGCTTGGCTCGAGGGATTACCCGAGTTGTCGGAAGTGGAGCTAGAGAGATGCATAAAGCCACAGGATTTCGGAAAGATCAAGAACGTGCAGTTACACCACTTCGCTGACGCTTCAGCTTATGCATATGGAGCCGTATCTTACATAAGGTTAGTTGACGAACAAAGAAGAATTCATTGCGCATTCATGCTGGCGAAGTCGCGCTTAGGGCATATCAAGCCAATGACGATACCACGTATGGAACTGTCGGCCGCGGTTCTAGCTGTGAAATTAGATGAGATGTTACGTAACGAGCTAGAGCTAATGGTTGATGAGAGTGTGTTTTGGTCTGATTCAATGGCAGTTTTACAGTATATTCGGAGAAGAGAATCGGCGTTTCCACACATTTGTAGCTAACAGGCTAACTGTGATCCATGAAGGTTCGAAAGCACATCAGTGGAGGTATATAAGTAATGATGAGAATCCTGCTGACGACGTGAGCAGAGGTCTAACGCCAGAGCAGCTGATGAGAAGCGAGAGATGGTCGAATGGACCAACTTTCTTATGGAGGAATGAAGACAGCTGGATAGAGCAACCAGTCACCTTACCGAGACTAAGTCCAGACGACCCTGAGATTAAGCAAGAGACGCAATCTAATGCAATGGGAGGGACGAAGTCCGAAGAGAGCTTGAACAAGATGCTCAAGCGATATTCGTCGTGGATAAAGTTGAAGAGAGCAGTAGCGTGGCTTTTGAGATATAAGAAGTACCTAAAGGAGAAGTCTCAAGGAGGAGCGGTTTTCTCGAGGGAAATCTTACGTGCGAAGAAGTAATGTGTGCCGAGACAGAAATAGTCAAGTATGTACAGAGAGAGGCACTGCCTGAAGTAGTCGAGTGTCTAGGGGATCTCAAGAATGTTGAAGATGGTAAGAGAGGGCAAACCAAGAGAGTTGTTAAGGCGACAGGGTCAAACGAACCCATCCATAAGCAGTCATGGATGCAAGTGGTTTGTTGAGAGTTGGAGGAAGACTTGAAAATGCAACTATCGATTATGAATCCAAGCACCAAGTGATCTTGCCAGCACATCACGTGACCGATTTGATTATACGTGAATGTCATGAAGAGGTCGGACATCTCGGACAAGAGTACGTACTCTCGACGCTGAGGCAAAGGTACTGGGTTTTAAAGGGACGCGTTCAAGTACGACGTGTGTTAGGGAAGTGTTTTGAATGTCGGAAGCAGAATGCTCGTGTTGGAGAACAGTACATGGCAGATCTACCGGGAGATAGACTGACACCTGACGATCCACCATTCACTAGAGTAGGAACGGATTTTTCGGGCCATATTACGTTGTTAGAGGACGGAGCAGTGTGAAGAATTACGGGTGCGTCTTCGCATGCTTAACTACGAGGGCTGTGCATATAGAAGTGGCAGAGTCCTTAGAAACGGATACGTTTATTAATGCTTTGAGGAGGTTCATTAATCGAAGAGGGCATCCACGTGTCATTCGTTGCGACAACGGCACGAATTTCGTAGGAGGTGAACGTGAATTACGGGAGGCTTAAGAGGCTTGGAATCAGCAAAAGATCGGCAACTTTCTTACCCAGAAAGGTATTAGTTGGAAGTTTAACCCAGCTGCAGCGTCCCATATGGGCGGGGTGTGGGAGCGGGTTATACGTTCTATACGCAAGGTTCTGAAATCACTGTTGAAGAATCAAGTCGTCACTGGTGAAGTGCTAAGAACCCTTATGACAGAAGTGGAGAGTATTCTTAATAGCAGGCCGCTAACACCGAGCAGTGACGACCCGAATGACTTTGATGCGTTAACGCCTAATCATTTGCTGTTGTTACGAGCGAATGTAAACATGCCACCGGGGCTGTTTACTAAGTATGATCAGTACACAAAGAGAAGATGGAGGCAAGTTCAGTATTTGGCAAGTACGTTCTGGAAGCGCTGGATCGCACAGTACCTGCCTACCTTGCAAGATCGACAGAGATGGCGGAAACCCAGACGCAACTTTCGGACCGGCGATCTGGTACTGCTAGTTGATGAGAGAGTCCAGCGAGGACATTGGCCGCTCGGTAGAGTTACGGAGGTCTTCGAGGGACGAGATGGATTCGTAAGATCGGTCATGGTGAAGACAAGAGGAAGTGCAGAGCTGAGACGACCGATCGCAAAGCTGTGTCTGCTGGAAGCTGAGTAGATACTGACTTTATATTTCAGACTATGAACTATGTATTATGAACTATATATTGTATGCATGATTATGTATCGTCGCTTAGTTAAACTTTAGAAAGACTCGTCAGTCTATCGGGGCGGCTATGTAGTTCCGATTTAGCTTTTCCTATAGCCCGTGCACCCACGTGTTCGGTGTGTTTGTGTGTTTTGGAATGGCGGCCGGCGTGCAAGATTCGGCACGGGCAAACAACGTCCCACAGAGTCGTAAGTACAGCTTTAGAATATATTTGAACATGTCCAGGGCATTGTTAAGGTCCTAATACTTGTATTTTGTTTATAGTTTAAATCGTAGAACGTAGAACCACGTAGAACCGTAGAATCGTACAGTTAAGATCAGATCCAATCGAATGTGTAAAGAAAGCTCAGAAGCGCTTTGAACTGTGAGACTTGGAGAGAATTTGGATGGAAAATAAACGGTTTATTGAGTTTACGAATTTGGAATTCTGTGTATACACACAAGCAACAGACTGAGTATCATTTATTTTGTATTTGATTGTTTGGTTTGTTTTCTGTTGTGCGCGCGAAGCGCGCAGCAATTTTGACATAAAGCTACAAGACTATTAATCAAAAGTCCAAAGGCGTTTCTGTCTGGCAGACAAAAGTCACTGAAGAGGACCTCGAGGAATTGTGGTAAAACAAGAAGGCCTTTTACAATTTTTTAAGTTTATAAGTCTTTATGCGCGCGAAGCGCGCAGCTATTTTCAACATATCAGTTGAAAGAGGGTAAATACACGAGAATAGTAGTGCAAGTGATATTTCTTCAGGAGGTTCAAACTCGGTGTTTAAAATATATATTATACCTCAACAAAAATATGCATCCCCCCTTCATGTTAGGAAAAAAATTGACATCCCCCCTTTTCCAGTTCCTAAATTTTGAGATCCCCCCTTAAAATCCTCTGCCCCCCCTGTAGTATACATAATGAATGCAGCCTTATATGCTAGAGAGACACTGGACGAAACATTGAAATGGGACTGAAACATTGGAAGAACATTTTAAAGTAACATCAGAGGTATTTCTTTCCTGCTTCCTCTTTTTCTTCATACATAGGAATTATTTCCAAAGCAGTTCTATCCGCCGTCCATCTTTTCGTAAACAGCGACAAGACAAAGCAACATTTTCAAGAGACACTTTAATTTTAATACATAGATTTAGACACTGCCTAAAAGCGGAGCTCCCAGTCAGTTTTATGCCTTTTTTTAAAACCTTGGCGTCATCGATGACGTCACATCACCAAACCCCTTCGTTGCGCATCTCTAGTTACCTAGAAATTATTGCTAAAGTTTGTTCTCTTCCATGCACTGTTCTCTTCGATTCTTCCCTGACCACTTCTTTGCGCTTCTCTTGTCACCTAGACATGTTTGCCCAAGTTTTGTTCTCTCCGAGTCATCCCTTCTTTCAAGCTTTGATGACGTCATCGATGACGTCACATCACGCAACCATTCGTTGTGCTTCTCTAGTCACAGACAATTTTGCCCAAGTTTCGTTGTTTTGGAGTCACGAGATATTATTTTTTTCAAGCATGGATGGAATGACGTCATCGATGACGTCACATCACTTGATCGTGTTGCAGCACCCCCTTGTAGCATAGACAAAATACCCCAAGTATGGTTGTATTAATATTTTTTCTTTTGTATAAGCACAGGGTTATAGAAATGTGTACACACGGACGAACGCATAGGCTTTGATCAGGAAAAAGAAAGAAAAAATAATATTTCATGATATCTACGTAAGCCAAACTTGGACAAACTTTCAAAGGCCATAAGAGGAGGTCTACACCAAAATCACATGCCTCCACGTCATCAATGACGTCATCACAATGAACAACAATGCCCGTAATGTTCAAAAATGAAGTCCATGGTCATGGGTTACTACAAAAGCTTATGATGTAAATATATCATGAGCTGTTGGTTACTATATACATTATTCTCTTATGTATGGCGCGTGGGAGCTCAGCTATACACAAAGCAAAACTGGAACTCAAAATCATTTATTGTACACAAGACAGCTCAATACTATACAATCAAGGACTAATTCGCTTTCCTTAACGTGCTTAACTTGACCATAGAATCCCATAGCTCTATTCTTACACGCGCGTTGATTGACTAAAAACGAGTGATTTATTAAACGTGGAATTAAATGGTTGAAAGCAAAACACAGGTTAACCGCGCGCAAAGAAAGTTCAAAGCCCGAATCATTTCACTAAAATAGTCAAACTTCTGCTATGGGATTCAAGAAAAATTCATCTCTCGACTCGTGAATTCCATGTTAAATTTCACTTGAAAAAACGATATCACACGATTCGCCGTTTTGGGCGTGGAATTTACAGCGGAATTCACTCGTCATATGATGAATTTATCTATATATAGAGGATATTACACGGTGGCGCGAAGATATGAGTTTTATTTTCGAGTGGCAAGAACAATATTTTACGAATGAGCGCAGCGAATGAGTAATATATTGTTTTTGACACGAGAAAATAAAACTCATATCTTCAAGCCACCGTGTAATTTTCTTTTTATTATATAGACAAACCAGAAAAAAATATTCCAAATTGATTTCCAAGCACTTTTGTTTTGACCGATATCCTCACTAGTGAGGATATGGAAAATATGTCACTGAGGACCCGGATGTAGCTTCGTATGAGATCTACGAGTGGCGTATTTCCCAGTAAAACACTCGTGTCTATATAATAAAAGCTAATTCGGGGGTGCGTGCAGCCAGCTTGTAAGTGCTTTTAAGTGATCTACGATACCTTTCCAGTCCCAAGTGACCCTGGGCTAAATATGTTTTCAGTCAAGGCTGTATTTTTTGAAAGTGCTGCGCGGCTAAACCTCACTCAATCAGGGTAGTAAGCGCTTTCGTGGAATTTCAGAGCAAAGAAATCCGAAAACACGAGAACGCCTGCAATGAAAGTGCACTGAGCTACGAGGAGTATTATTTTTGACCCGACTGAAGACTTTGAATATACTTGAATCGTATGACATTTCGTCCTCAATTTCCACAAAAAAAGAATATCATACGATTCTATGTGAATTTCGTCGTGCTTGGATACGGCACCTTTTTGCGGTAGCGCCCAAAGGACCTTTCCCCCTAATGTGACTTAGTGCTGGAAAGATATATTATGGAATCTGATTGGCTGAATAATTTCTTCAGCTAAATCACACACAACAGATACGCACAATTGACACGTTTAGCATTCGCATACATTCTACTCATGGTCAGAATTTCAAGCTAACCTGACTACCTCATGAAAGACTAAACTGTTATGCTAGAGGGAAATTCTCCTTTTCTCTCAAGCTCCTACAAGTAACGTCAAGTAACCATGGTAACGCCCTCACTATTACGATTGGTTGAAACATGTTGCATTACACTTTGTGACCTTAAAGAGAGCCTGCCACGCAACTGCGCAGCTGTTCTGCGCATCTCAAATCAGAGAAGTATCGTCCCGTAACGATGGCCAGCGAAGGCTAAAAACCTCGAAAACAAATCGTATATAATCTCGCTACTTCTTAATCCATCTAGTCTCCTACGCAGCCCGTGTTTTGTGTCAGTCACGCAACGCTTCCCTCCCCACACACAGCGTTGCGTGACTGACCCAAAACACGGGCTGCGTAGGAGACTATAATCCATCCGACCATGCTTTTGAATTTTACGTATTCTTAAATAGTTATCTGATAAGACGGTCTAATTCGTTTTGCTGACGAATCGGTGATCGCTCCTGGAGCATGCGCGTATCGTGACAGGCTCCCTTTAAATACAACAGTGAAAAAAAACAAAACAGAAACGAAGCCTAGCCTTACGCTCTGTGCCCGGTATTTCCGGGGCCTTCCTTTTGTTATCGTACGCTGCCGCTTACTTTTTTGCGCACCTGTAAAAAGCTTTTTATCGGTCGAGCACAAAAAACATATAATTTTGGCGGAAAAGTGTTTCGCTTGCGGAAACGTTTGTTGCGTTGCAAGAAACTAAAGGCATGAATGTTTAAACTCTTCTACTCTCCTATCAATCAATTTAAAAAAGGATCTAAACATATTACATACTCTGGCTCAAGAGCCTCGAAGTCGCTGTTAAAAGCTCTGGGTCTACAGTAATATTTTATAAGATTGATTGTTAGACTGTTACCTAAAAGTTTAATGTGATTCCCATAATAGGCGCTTTGGTCAAATCTATTTGTCAGGGCTTAGCTTAAAAAAAAAAGAGCAAATGAACTTAAATAACGATGTGCTTTTTGCCCTACTGAGACAATTAAAAAAATTATTTAACCTAAAACACAAGGGTCTTATTATCTATTCTTCTTAGATCTAAGAATATATTCAGTAAATTCAGGATGGGATGTTTCCTTGTTTAGATCTTGTCCGGGTTCCGTGATGTCATGCTACTGAAGAAAAGAAGAGAGGGGATTAGGAAAATCTACAGATTCATGGGTCATGGACATCGGTTTCCTTAGGGGCCGGCCATGTAATTGTGTCAGTGTTTCTTGTCTAGGTTTGTTAATAACCTTTCAACCTGCTAGATAAGTACAAATTTGGAGTACGTTTCGTCCGTTATAGGGCGGATGGAATTGGATTGCGAATTGGCCTTTTTCTGATTTGGGATTTCTTGACCGGGCTGAACAGTTTTCAAACTTGGAAATTTGAATCTTACGTAAGAATGCCTATATAATACAATTTTTTACTTAAAAGTTCACTTCTTCTTTGTAAGACTAAGTTGAAGAAAAACATACCATTCTCAGTAGCCTGCTTGCAGGT
Source organism: Scolanthus callimorphus (assembly GCA_033964015.1). Classification (NCBI taxonomy): domain Eukaryota; kingdom Metazoa; phylum Cnidaria; class Anthozoa; order Actiniaria; family Edwardsiidae; genus Scolanthus; species Scolanthus callimorphus. Next base: position 2,490,188 of record CM066914.1, read on the forward strand.
GGTTGCTGTTTTATCGCGGAAAACCCGGGTCCGTTCGCTGATCGGGTGCCATCTTGGATTTTGGGAACTCGCCCCAGCTCGCGCGCCTCTCAAAATCCAAGATGGCGACTGATCAGCGAACGACGCGGGTTTTCCGCGATAAAACACACAGCAACCGCCTGCAAGCAGGCTACATTCTCAGTTTTGTTTTTACCTTCCACTGCTATCATGTAAAGCAAATGGAGAACACCCAGATCCCATCCGGATAGATCGCCTGGCATAATTGTTGCGCACTTGTGGGCCATCACCACCAATATAAACTGGGCGAGGGCAGGAATATGATGTTTGCGGTCGCCGTTCCGCTTGTCGAGAGGAGAACAAAGAGCTGTCCATCGTGTTGGATCTAAAAACAAGATACTCAGTTAAAACAGGAGCCTCCATCACGTATAGAACTGTATCACGTTAATATGGCTTTATATCTCATAGCTATGACTCTGGACTCCTCACCCTTAAGCCGTAGAGTTAGGAAAAAGGGTACCCCTTTCTTATAATTCTTGATAGCCTTACTTTTTATTTAACAGAATCTAGTGATTTGCTACCCTTTTATATAGAGAAATTCGCAAAGTCGCTTTCGTTTTATATAGTGAAATTCGCAAAAACGCTACCCTGTTATATCATTTGAGACTCAAAACCTTACCCCTTTCGAGCAGAGCATCCCCGTATAGTCGACATGAGAAAAAAAAGTAGTCGACACGAGGGAGTCCCCCCTTGGGGGGAGGGGGGTTCGTTTTTTTAAACAAAATAAAAAAAACGCCAGAATTAGCGCCATCATCGCACTGCACGCATTCGACCCACAGTCTAAAAATAGATTTTTCTACTCCTGTGCACACGGCCTAGTGGCCGGAGTAGATAGGCGGAGGCTTCCTTTTATGGGCTCCTGGTTGAAAGCGTTTCGCAACGTCAAGTTTGACGGGATCGCAATTCCTTTTCATTTTCTCGGCATTGTTTCTTCTGACACGTCACTAGACTTCAACCGTGGGCTCAAAAGACTATAGTTTTCGTGTGATATTGCGAACGGTCGAGTCCTTGTTTATAAAAGTTTTTTAGGTGAAGTTTGTAACGAAAAATAGTAACCCAGCAGAAACGTACGGCTTTTATCTACGGCTTTATGACACTGAGACTGAATGTATAATAAACTGCTGGAGTACTGGGGTTGTTTTCGACCATCGACGCGATATTTAGCTAGAAGAGGTTGAGCCTGCGAAGACAAACTCTGTGGTCGGTACGTTTATAATGCAACACTAAACTTACCTCCTCACAGCGGACCTAGGTCTTTGCGGTGGAGCTGCAAGGGAAAGAGGGCATATAGTGAATATGAATGCGTTCTAATTGCCTGGGATGCCTGCGTGCGCGGATGTGTTGTGTATTTACTGTTCACGATACGCGGGTTTCCTGTGGCGAATTTTGTTGTTGTTTGTTATCATCGAGTCCATGGAGGGCTTTCGTATACATGAGAATTCCAAATATAAGCAAGAGCGCGCACGACTAGAGGACAACAATAACCGCGCGTGCGCGTCTTGATTTAGGCTTTCATTAAACCACTACTACTTGCATACTATTTGAAACCTAGAATTAATATATAGAATAAGCCTAGTTAGAGTTTAAATTTCGTGTTCAGTGCTCATGCGGCTTTAGTCCGAATCTTTTGTTTAAATTCTCTTTGTTCTTGTGAAACAAAAGAAATCAAGAAATTCGGGCTAAAATCGCATGCGTACTAAACACGAAATTTAAACTCCAACTAGGCTAAATACACGTTTTAATACCAAATCCTCGTTTACTTTGACGAGTTGTTGTGGCCAACTCGAAAGCTTGTGCTACTTTGGCTACCACCCCAATTCAAAGTCTTCCTACTTCCCAATCTAATCACTCTATTTCACTTATATTATTACTTAAAACAATGCAAATATATATATATAACGCGCGTGTTGCAATATGAGTTGAATTGAATTGAATCAAGCACACTTGCAAGATATTTCCCTGGTGTTTCCCCACCTTTCTCAAATAACAGCAACATTTAGGTTTTACAAATATTAGGAACTATTTTTGAATTACCTTTGTTTTCTTCCAGGTAAAACCACCCGCATCTCTGGGGCTGCTTTCGAGGTGTAGTGTATCGGGTATTGTCTGGGGTCTTTAGCAGATCTGTGAAAACCACAAAACGAGAAAAGTGAGACTTGCTATTTTCTCATTGAATATACGAAATCAAAAGCTCATGACGAAATGTTACGAGAACTACGAGAAATGTTTTGAAAATAAATTCTGATAACAGAAACGGTAAAAATATTCAAGATAAATCCGTATTTGTGGTTTATTTGTCCAGTTAAGCATAAGTGTTAATATTAGTTATTTTAACTTCAATTTTCTTTTATCTCACACAATTGATTATCTGTTTCTAAAGATTCATTCATGTCGCGACTAGAGTTCGTTGGTTGTCACTTCCTACCTACCTCCGCGTCTGATCAAAGTCACGTGGTGAAAAGTTCTGGATTAGAATCACGCGGGAAACATGGACAAATCACAACGAATCTCGGGCCGAGAAAAGTTTCTATACAATCTCTCTGTGTTGAGATCAAACAGTTCACACGAAAATGTCATCGGGTGAGACAAATTTTCGTCGGGTCAGCTCAATTTTTCACCGACTAAAAATTCTGAGGGTCATTTTCCAAAAGTTCCGACAAGTTCTTCGGTATGAGTGCTGTTTGAATTTTTAAGCTTCTCTTTTAAAATGTTTTTTATACCGATTTCTAAAGCACGTAATATCTATAGTACGTAAAACTTGGTGAACACACTGAAATTTCGCACCGGGGAAGGGAAAACACGTTCGGGTCAATTCAAATTTTTTGTCTCGGGGAGACTAAAAATTCACCGGGTAGGGTCAAAATTACCGTCGGGTCAGTTACAGAGGGGTGTACATGAAACCGAGATAACTCGGGGGTCTGAAAGGCAGGGATAGCCCTAAGGGTAACATTGTCTCGGTCACCATCAGTCCATGTGAACAGACTACCACGAGATATCTCGGAGAGTAGGGACAAGGAAAGGTAAGTTTCCAGCGATTTGAACAGGAAGGCAAGATTCCTCGACAAGTTGACCTTGCAGAACACTTGACTCTGCGACGTACATCAGACGCGAAGATAGGAAGTGCCAACAAACTCTACCGTAGCGGATGACAATCACGCCAAATTACAGTGGGTCGTCAACCAGTTTCTATTACACACTCTATTTCAAAAGCGGTTATCATTACTCTATCATTATTCTTAATACATCAATGTATGTTATTAATTATCATTACAATTACCACGGTGCCCTCCAGCCTTGGCTTTCCTGAGGTATTCCGTATCGTTAGGGTTGTGCTGTCGTCGATTACAGTTTCTATGAACACGAGCGCTGTCCGGGGTCGATGTGTCTGTGGGTTAGCACATCAGGTTAGTTAAACTACTTTAGCCGCGCCTGTTTAGCATGTCAGTCACCGACACACAACGAGCTGCTAAACTCCACTGAAGGGGTACTCGTGGGGGTAACTCTACTGATTTTTGGGTAGGGATGTGCCGCAGGTCTAAAAAGCCTGTCCCTATCAGAGAACAAAAATCCTCGTTTTTCATACCCTGGGTATACAATTTTAATTGCAGGTCTATGGACATAAAATTAGCCAACAGGATGGCCCAGTTGGTTGCGATCAAAGCGAAATTTTGTTATAATCATGTAAAGGTTGTTAAATAAACTGTCTTTATCAATAAATGCGGCACAATTTTGATCGAAATTTGTTTGTAGGGTAGCCATAGATTTCAAAGTACACCACCTGGACTAAAATAGGAAAATTCCATATACAGGTTGCCATCGAGATTTCTTAACGGGACTAATACGACTTCTTGCCTACAAACCTTTCAAAAGATGCTAAAACAAAGACAATAGGTTTCACTATATTTTGTAGTAATCAGATTTTTAGCTGATGACACTGCAGTGCCTACCATAAAAAAAAACTGGCAACGCCACAGGAGAAATACGACTGCCGAGAATCCATTCATGTTTGCTTACCTCTTTTAAATGTCTCCTTGGCATCAACTCTGTCATCTACGAGAAATCCGCCAGACGTCTTGTTATAATACGCCCGACTCTTCGTTGGTTGATGCTCTTTAATAGTCAACAAAGCTGCAAGACAAACAGCATCAGTCAATCATCATCATTTTCACCACACCCTGATTTTATTTCTTGAATGATCTATGTACAAATATACACTGACCCCCGCAGAAGTTCATAAGCCAGTCGAGACGGGTCAGCGTGTGAATAAACTCCTACTTCCCCTAGATATTGATTTCGCTCACCCCCTCCCCGTGGTTGTTCAAATTGACATCGCCACAGGAAACCCGCATAGCAAAGTTTGCTCCAGAAGAGAGGGGGGATTGTGAACGCCACCACAGAATCTCCTATGTCGCTTCACCTAATCTCCTGACATCTTTTCTTACAGCGCCAGTCAGTGTCTTATAACTGCTGTAACATGTTTATGAAAAAGCTGTTTTAAAGAACTGTACCTTTGTCGCCGTTTTCCTTGGCCTTCTTGATATAGGCAGTATCGGTTGCCTTGACACGAGATCGAGGCGTCACCAGTGTTTCCTCGGGCTTGCTGTGGTGCTTGTACCAACTCTCACTCTCTAATTTAAATTCCACTGGCTTCTCTTTTGGCTGGTGTTCTTTAATCTCCAATAAATCTTGAGAGAAAACACAACAATAACACAAAGACCAATCAGTTTCTCTTCGCCGGGATTGGGTTACCTGTGAATAAGGAACCCCTGCCCAGTCCCCCAGTATTGGAAAGTTTCAAAATGGCGGGGATTGGCGGTCGGTTGGAGCGTCTGAAAGCTTTTCCCTATTTATTGGAAAGGTAATGCAGATTGCATGATTATAGTACCGTTTAAAAAACGAACAAACAATTCAATAGTTTCACTAGAATAGTAGTATCAACAATCTCTTGTTCGGCGAGCTAAACGAGGTAATTGTGAACCGACAAGGTCAGGGCCATCCATTTTATATCCACACCCCCCGGGTTGATGACATCGTCAAGAATGAACCCCTAAGAAATAAATTCTGCCGGAGGACCCCCAGAATTTTGCCTTTTTTCAATTAACCCCTAAGAAAAAATGGCATATGCCCCTAAAATTTACCGGTTGATGACAAATTTCTATTTTTGACCCTCAGAAAACATATTTTTCGGGAAACCCCTCAGAAAATGGTAAAACAACCCCTCAGAATTTTTTCTGCGACCACCCCTCAGAAAATGTCATCAACCAGGGGGTGTGTGGACAAAAAATGGAATGGCCCTGCCAACGTGGCAAAACGCAGTTTACTTGTTTACTGGCGTTAATAAAGATTCACTGGCCTGTGACATGAAGACAATTGAAAAATCTGCATAACAACAGCGAAAGCCTTAAAGTGCGAGGTGCCAAGTTCAGAGAAAGACATGATCATATTCTAGCTGCTCTGCAATTTTTGGCCTTACGTTTTGTGTCTGGATTTGTGTCAAATCTTTGTATCAACTCTCATGCTCTGGGTTCAAGAATGGTGCCTTTTGAGATTTGATAAGCAATTGGGAGAAAAAACTTTCTGCGCATTCTCCAACCTTCAAAGTCATCCAACCTGTGCAAATAGCTTTACCAGAGCGTCCCTGATGAGGGCCATTCCATTTTTTATCCACACCCCCTATTGACGAGTTTTTCCAATGGGTTCTAAAATCTGATTTCTGAGGGGTGTTAATGGAAATTAATATTCAGCACATCGATGCACTGCCCAAATATGGTCATTGGAACACCAATAGCTGTCTTCTGTACATGACAGCTATCCTGCGATATCCGTCTCTGAGGAAAATATGATGTTTTGAGCTCGTAAATAATACACAAAAGTCATTTTTTTCGTTTTTTTTTTGCTATCGATGTGCTGAATAATAAAACCATTATCCTGCTCGATTTTGCAGAATATGGTCTGATTTTAGTATCAGACGATATTCTGTGCAGTCTCGTAGGATAATGGTTAAATATTTGCTTTTTTGGACGTATTTAGGCTCCTGTTGACGAGAATTATCGATTTTCCAAGGGGTTTTGAAGCCCGTTGTGGAAGAAATTCAGAAATTTCTAAAAGGTCTCTGGCCTCGAAGGCAACTGAGGGTTCTAGTCAAAAATTCATTTCTGAGGGGTCAAATTCTTAATCATCTCGTCAATAGGGGGTATGTGGTACTAAATCCCTTAACCTCGGGGTTATCTATTTGTTAATCCGCCAAATCCATTAAATTGTCTTTAAATGACAAAGGTAATGAGGATGAGGTAATGAGGATTTTTATTGTTATTTTTATATGTTGGGTCTCTTATGCCTATTATGTTACAATAATCAGAGATGCCAACTCTCCTGAGTTTTGTGGGAGAGTCACACATTTTAGCCTTATTCCTGTTCTCCTGCATTTAGCTGAAATCTCCCACACTTGATAGAAAGACTATAGTTTTTGTTGAGACATTTCACAAAACAAAATCCTGCATTTTAAAGGTTGAAGGTTGGCACATCTCTGCAATAACAAAGGATATGCATATGCTTATGTTGTTATGCATTGTTGTTAAGTGTGAACCAGGCTTTTAAAAACCATACCTTTACGACCTCCTGTCTTTGCACATTTCAAGTATTCTGTATCAGTTGCCTTGACCTTTGACCTTGGAGTTTGGGGTGGCTCATTATTGTTTTCCTTGTCTTGGTAATACCAATCCCCTCCATCTTTGTTAACCTTCTTAGGAGAAGTTGTTGGCTTATGTGGAACAAAGTCAAGCAGGCCTGTCAATAGTCAAAACACCAGGGGTAAGTGGATATAGAGAATAATACATGGGCACCACAGGCAGACCAAGTGAATTATTAGTAAATAAAGTTGACTTATTATGTCTCCTGAGTAGTGTCTCTGGAAGAATTAGAAGCCTCCGAACTGTTTCCGGCCATCCCACAGTTCGTAAAAAAATTCACTTGATTAAGATAATGGAAGGAGGAGCGAGTGAATTTTTTTACAAACTGTGGGAAGGCCAGAAACAGCAAGGAGGGTTCTCATTCTCACCAATACCACACCCTCTTTGTATCTTTTAGGGTCAACATTTTTTTTATCGACAACCAAGTATCCCTACAGACTTGTCAGAACTTAGGCATTAAAATAATAGGTTTGAGTACTCAAATATCCTTAATATTAGAAATATTTGCAATGAACATAAATATGCTCCCACACAGGTGGCTATTATCATGCACTAAGCAATTCAAGAGATACATCTCAACAAAGTGGTTTAAGGCCATGCAATGTCCAACCCATGATTACAGAGGAAGATGTCAAAAGGAAAAGATAAAGAGTGAGTGAGTAAGTGAGCTAATGATCCTTCTATTTCTTTATGCCTAGCATCCTCCACAGGAACTCTCTCCTATGACTCCGTGTTTCTACTTATGGTCTTCCTGTGCATGTACCAAAGGAAACCCAAGCAGCCTTGATATTTTGTATATTGAATAACTCTGAGAGAAGCATGTGGAAGAGGCTATATCATACCTAGTTATGAAAAACCCTAGTTCAAGATAACATCCTCAGTGAATTATTACTTTGTTAGTCATACTCACGCTCATGCCCTCCCTTTTTGGCAATCCTGACACTATCGGGATCCGTATCTCGTATGATTTTTCTGGGTGTTTCTGGAACTGGGGTCAGATTATCTGACTCTTGAGACAAAATGTTGTTTGGTCTTGGTGTAGTAACAATCTTTACTGGCTCAGCAGGATGCAGCCATTCTGGCATATAAGGAAAAAATTTGATAAGGTTGGTTTGTCAAATTTCTGAGACCCCCATGCTTGCTGGATAGCTAATAATGTTTTTTTCACTTAGTCAAATTTTTACTGTAAGCCAATTTTTCTTGACACTTTCATGTATCTAATTTGCAACATTTGACATCAGTATTTTATTATACCATGTAGCACCATACCTCTTAGATCCCATCTCACCTAACAAGGAGACTAGTTTCTGGCATGATCTTCTGCCTCAATAACAATCTGAACTAAGCATGTGAATCATGGAGTCTTAGAAAAATTAAAGCTTAAATTTATTTGAAAAGTATAACAAACTGACTGGCTTCTGTAAATTGTTGTAAACCAGTATGGATTCATGCCTTTGGATGGCCAATGTCTATTTTACAGAAAACATCTGTTCTTCATCATGTTTCTAGAAGTTTGACCATGACCATTGACCATGAAATGGCTAATTTGTTTTGATGTTAGATTTTGCACAAAAGAAACATAAGGGCAAGACACAACACTTATCTATGTTTTGCATTTTAGTTCAAATATTGTTTCCAATTGCCTCATGTTATAATGATTTATTGTGTGCATACATGTAAAAATCCCATACAATGGGATTGCATCATTTCGTTTGGGATTAGAATTATAATATGGGTTTGTGTAAAGGTGTGGCAAACTAGTACATGTATCACCCTTTCAAATGAAAAAGTCTTGTAGGATATGAATGGCATATACAATAAGACTGCCATGAATGAATGCCCTTTATACTGATTTGGCTTTTGTTTGTGCGGCCATCACAATATTTTGCAACATTCTCTTCATTGTTTCTTTCGTAGCTTGTGGTTTTTCAATAGTTCTCAAGCTAACATCACTAACATAAACACTCTAATTATGGGTTGACAGATTTAACCCTCAAGGCACTTGTTAAATGATTATTATCTCATTCCTATATTTTTCAGTGTAGATAAAAACCAGAGACGATGTTTTCTTAAGTTATTTCACTGACGACAACCCAATCAAAATAGAAGGATTTGCATTCTAGCTGGATTAAAATTAAAATTTTATGCACTAAATCCCTTAACTCAGGGTTATCTATTTGTTAATCCGCCAAATCCATTAAATTGTCTTTAAATGACAATAAACGGAAAGCATAAGATTGTGTATTTTGTTGTAAATGTGGGTTGTTTTTCGCTCCCAGCAACATACAATGCCCATTGAACCGGCAACTCCCAAGAGGGCATTAAGTAATCACAAATCCACTTGAAAACATGACATCGATACAACCTACAAGGCGCGACGCTACTTAACAAAACCACATTATTGTTGAAAATGATTTATTACTTCAAAAATATAAGGAAATCCGAGTTTTTATCGCTCCACATACAGTCGAAAACGTTTCTAACCAAACTTTAGCTTATTCACTTAACCTTATTATAAAAGCAACCTCATAATTGAAGGTAAATTGATTTTAGAACGCAAAATTAAACTCTTGCTGAGATGAAAAGTAAAAATACATCGATTGGAAACCAAAATCGCGTATCTCGTTACCTATTTTTTGTTTGTAATTCAAAATCTTATTAATTTATCATCGAACCTACTACAGATTGTTTGCACAACATATTACAAATCTGTCATATCTAAATTTGTCTTGAAAAAAGCAATAAAAATGCAGCTAAGTGAAAAAAATAAATCAAGCTAAAAATATCATCATTCGCTAGTGCACTATTGTATAAAGTGTTAGTAAAATTCCCAAATTCGTATATTTTAAGCTTCATTAATACGGCTAGACGGATGATCCGACTTGTATGCAGTAAAACGTGGCTTGGACATAATAGAAACAAAGCAGTAGGAAATGCAAATATCTCGCGAAATGTTCTAGTTTATATATCACGCTGCGACAAGTTACAGAGCAATATTTATTGGATGTGGAATACACTGCAGTGCATAATAAAATATTCTCTTATCGTACATTTAAAATTTACGGTGATTTCAATTATATTACTGTGGCAAGCCACTGCTACAATTGATAAGAACCGGTGTTTTCATTTTGTCTGTGTCAAAAAGGTTGCATTTGAAATTCTGAAACAAGAAGCACTTCCGCTTTGCAAGTAAAATGCAAAACTGGCGTAGATGCGAGATTGCTTTGTCTCTTAGAAACAGCGCCGTTAGAAGGTTATCGAACTCTCATCTATCTGGACTTCTGGGAACCTTTCTGTTACCAAAGCGACTTCATAAAAATTTAAACTGGAAAAATCGAAACAATCGATTAACGAAAGTCTTTGTGTTACACAGAAAACATTTCAAGCAAACAACAGTCACTCAGCCCTCGCCGATAGCGAAAAGAAACGCCGCAAATCGACGAAATAATATTAGCAAACTCACAGTAGAGACACGATTATTAATTCGACAGCTTGAGATGTGAAAGCTAGCGCCGATATCGCGCTCAACAGACCGGTTCTGAATTTGAGATTCATCCGTCTCGGTCCGGAACGCCAATGTTGAATCATTTCAGCGTAGTTGAAACAGTTAAAAACAGAAATTACTACTCTTTTAACTTGCTGTTCAGCTCGAAAATTCACCTTAATTCTCCATTTCATAAGCCCAAATCCGATCCGCACGAATTCTCAATAATCTCCATACTTGACATAGTATGGTAATAGTTATGAAAGGTTGCAAGGCTTCGAAATGTTTCTCAAATGATTCCGTAAAACAGACTCCCCGGTGATCGCCAGGCTTTAGTCAGAACAACAACCAGCTACTACGCTTAAAAAATACAAATCCTCACCTCCAGATTTCGTTTTCTGTTTCGCCATTGCTTGTCTTTACCCGTTCAAGTACTTTAGAGATTTTTCCCCGATAGTATTTGGGTCCTTTGTTTCAGCCGGCGCGCTGCGCTCAAGTTTCCCTCCAGCTAAGTTAGAGGCTTGTGGGACAATAAATAGCCACAACCCATGGGGACTGGGACGCGAACTCGTTCTCATGCAATAACCGGTTTCCCATTTCAACTTTTTTTTTTCTTAAATTTTTTCACTTACAAAGTAACATTAAAACTCTATTTTCACCGCCAAAGTGCCGCTAAGTAGAATTTATTTTTCTAGGGTTTAGTCTTACTTACCAATAATATTTTCAATCTCCGAAAAAACTTGTTTTTGGTACTCGAAACATAACAACCCGTTGATGGGAAAAGTCGTGTGCAAACTAAACAGTGGGGGTACATAAATACAGAGCAAACTGATACAGATCTACTAAAAATTGTACCGTAATAAGCAGGCGGTTATGTGCTATGAAAGAGTTTCAATGAAATCACATAAATTTAGATGCGTTGTGATGCAAGCTCAAATGGCGTCATGCATACAAGTATTTTCCTGATTTTGCTGAATTTATGTTTTGGGTTTATATCATTGCGTTACGCTGAGTCACCCCTGAAGTAAGTCCTGATTAGTATTTTAACATAAACAGTTTATTTCCTGAATTATAATCCATGTCTACTATCTACATCCTCTTTGCACTGAGTTTCGAGACCAAAATAGCAACTACCTAAGCGGAAACCAGTGATTCATACTTGATTAAACAAGAACTATGAATGTGTGATATAGTTTTGGGAAATGTTCGTGACAGAGTATAAGAAAGTTGACTAAACCCATCTTAGTAGGGGTAGCCCCTTAATACCACCACCCCCACGACACAGCATGACCCACAAGACGGCATTTGAAAAGAATTCATTATGTTTTTTCCATGACGTGTGATTGCTCGGCACACCGCTTTAATCCTTCAAATGTTAATGAAATAGAAAATACACCCTTGGCATTGGTTAAACCCGGGTGTGTCGTTCCTTAATCTGCTTTGTCTATTTCTATAGGTGCTGATTAGTCTGGAGTCTGCAGTGAGTGTCATTTTGCCTGCATACGCCCATTTAATATAAAGATATTTTTACTACCCGCGTCAGTGAGTTATGCAATAAGAATGACATTACGCTTGCAATGACAAATTAAAAAAAAAAATCGAGAGACTTCAACTTATTGAGCCTATCACTCTCTGGTTGAAAATTCTCCTTTTGCAAAAAAAAAACCCAGAAACATTCTTTCTTCATGCACACTTACAGAGCTAAACTGAACAGTAAGCTACGCGCTAGAATTTCTTGTTTGTTTACTCTAAATGTTTCTTTCTATATACATCGCCCTAATAGTTTCACAATAGAGAAGTATTTAACTCAATGTATAGGTACAATGGAAAGTAACACTATTTAGCCATCACAGCAATATCACATTGCATAGTGCGCACTAGCCAACATAGGTATTTATTTTTAACTCTTTTTTATTACAGTTTTGACGTGGTAACGTAAATATTTTTTTAGCTTAAGGAATTATTTTGACGTCTCGTCGAAGTCGGGCCGAAATTGACACTTCAGAGCGGGGCGGGCTCTCCTTTTTGATATCATATGCAAATTTCACTGCAAAACACAACACATGCGGAGGGAATTAAAAAGGTTAAACTATGCGTAACGTAAAGCATTAAAGTCGACTGCACACCCATTGCTCTGCCTCAAAACACCACCAGACTAATGAATGAAATTGGTTTTCCGTTAGTGCGCGAGTGGGTCTACGCTTGGACAAGGGAGTTCCCAGTACTCGCGGTCGGATTGAAAAGGTTTCCAACCAAGTTTTACCTTCCGTGAAACCCGCGTTTCTAAACCAACGCTTGTTTCGTATCCTGCTAGGGTATTATACCTCAACCTTTGAGGAGGTCGCTTTTAACATGCGCGGGTTAAATATCTTCGCCAAATTACCTCTAATAACGCAGCTTATGCGAGCCATGACCGCATAGATCCTTATGTAACTTATCCCTTTTCTTGACTATCTCATTTTTGGATGATAAATTGGCATAATTCGAGAGTTTATCTTCCGTGACTTGTGATACCACATTATAACATGACATGGCAATACATCAACTGACTCCCTATTGTGAATAGAAGTGAATGGGAATATTCAGAATGGGACAAAGACATGGCATTTTCAATCTTGACGGTTTCGAAAGTAATATTTTAACCTGGAGCTAGGTCGATTCACTTGCAGCTTTAATGGCTTTTGATTCAACGATGAAGATAATAATTAAAAGTTTCACAAATAGAAACGAGTTTCGGAAGAGTAATTATCACACCCAGCCTTTACCTTGGAAGGATTTTAATAATGTAATGAAGTTTTGTTTTAATCCAAAACCTTATTTTCAATGTGTTCAAGAAAAAGGCATGATGATGCTATCAGCACATTTTTGCGTCAATCTGGCGCGCGTTACTTCCGTAAAAATACTATGGGTCCAGGGGCCGGTTCCTAGAAAGTCGGTTAACGCTAACTAAGGATAAATATTATAATAATAATAATCTTTATTTCATTCAATAAAAAACATACTGAACGTTACAAACCATTCCCAATTATATCATTCTAAAATTCTAAAAATATCTAAAAAGAAGTCTAAACGGATGTTTCACAGTAAACTTCTGGACGAGATAAGGGAGACCTCCGTTTCTAACCCAAAGGAATTTTGGAATTTGGTAAATTCACTTAAATCGCCTGGTAATTCTGTTGGGGAATTGGGCGGAATACCTTCCGATGGTTGGTTCAACTACTTCAAAGAGCTCAATGCAGCCCCCAAATTTGTTTCGGAGGATTCCAGCGCCGAAGCACATGTTGTGAAAAATTATCGGGTATGGGCTGCCCAGAAGGTTCCGACTCTTGATGTTCCTATATCATTAAAGGAAGTACAAGATATGGCACGAAAGTTGAAGTCTAAGAAGGCTAGTGCGAGTGATTCTTTGTCTAATGAGTTGATAAAAACAGCCGTCCAGGTCACGGGCAGATCCTTTGTAGATCTGTTTAACTTGGTGTTGTCTCAGGGTGTATTTCCACGTAGTTGGTCTAAGGGGTTAATTGTACCAATCCATAAGTCAGGTGACAAAGCTGACCCTGGGAATTACAGGGGCATTTGCATTAGCAGTTGTTTAGGGAAATTTTTCACACTTATTCTAAATTCGCGCTTCAATACTTTTCTTGAGGAGAACGAGATTTGGAATAAATATCAGATTGGCTTTAGGAGCGGTTTCCGTACCACCGATCATTTACTGGTGTTGAAAACGCTGATTGCGTCAAGACGTAAACCTCTGTATGCGTGTTTTGTAGATTTTCGAAAAGCTTACGATAGTGTGTGGAGAGAGGGTTTATTTTATAAACTCATCCAATCTGGGTGCAGTAGGAATTTCGTGGGTCTTCTTTTAAGCATGTATGCTAATGTGGAATCGGCCGTAAAGTTGGGGTCTGGGATCACCCCTTTTTTTCGGTCCTTTGTTGGGGTGAAACAAGGATGTAATTTGAGTCCTACGCTGTTTAATATGTTCATTAATGATATTCCTGATCTTTTCTCTACTGAGTGTGACCCAGTAAAGCTTGGGGATACTCAGCTGAGTTGTCTTCTTTATGCGGATGATCTGGTTCTTCTGTCTGAATCAGCTTCTGGTCTACAGAATTGCCTTAGGAAGTTACACGGTTACTCAAGTAAATGGAGGCTTAGGGTGAACATGAAAAAGTCAAAAGTGCTTGTTTTTGGGACACCAACTCAGAGGCGTTCCTGTGCGGATAGGTTTTGGTTCCTTGGTGATGACCTTTTAGAGTGTGTAGATGAGTATGTGTATTTAGGTTTAACTTTTCATTGTTCGGGAACCTTTAAGATCGCTTTAAACAGGCTATATAACAAGGCCCTGCGCGCCCATCACGCGCTTCTCAAGCACGTATCTAATATTGAGAATGTCCCTATTAAGGTCCTGCTCAAGTTATTTCACTCCCTGGTTGTCCCAATACTCCTGTACGGTTGTGAGATTTGGGGCCCATATCTCCTAGGCAGGATTCCGAATTTTGATGTATTTAAAAAGAAGTTTTTCAATATTGTTAACAAAGTAGAGAGATTACAACTGAAGTTTTTCAAGCGGATTCTTGGAGTTAACTCCAAAGCTACTAATTTAGCAGTTTATGGGGAACTGGGAAAGGCTCCACTGATTGTTCAAATCTCGACCCTGGTGACGAAGTTCTGGCTCCGAATTAAGGATCCTATTTTTCAATATTCTCTTGTTGGTTGTGCTGCAAGAGAATGCATTGTTAATAATCGACAGCCTGTGATTTTTGTAAACAATCTATTGAAAATGTGTGATTGTAATTTATTAAGTGATTTCAGTGTACCGAGTAAACAATTACCTGTCTTCGGTAAATGCTTAAAGGGAAAATTATTTAAACTTTTCAGTAGTTACTGGACAGACCAGATTCAGTGTCAAAGTGGTAAGTTAAGAACTTACAGCACAGTCAAGTGCAATTTCAAGTATGAAACCTACCTTGACGAAGCAAATGTTAAATATCGACAAGCTGTGACTAAACTCAGGGTCTCTGCTCACAAGCTGCCCATTGAATCTGGTCGGTACAGTGGCTTGCCCCTGAATGAACGTTTATGTACCTTATGTGATTCGGGTCAAATCGGGGATGAGTTTCATGCACTGATGTCTTGTTGTCACTCTAAGAAAGTGCGCGACAGCTTGCTAACGGCCTTGCGATTAGTGAATAGTTCTTTTCGTAAATTTGATGATAAACATTTATTTCAATACATCTTAAGTATGCAAGATGAGTCAATCATGAAACTCAGCCTCAAGTTTTGTGGTGAGGTTTTAAAATTGTTTGATTAACAAGTATGTATTTTATGGCATTTAATTATCCGAACGTACTTTTTTAATTATCCGAATGTACTATTATTTAGTATTATATTGGATTAAACTCTTCTATATATATCTAAAAAGTTATATATCATGAAGCCCAGATACCTATATTGCTATATATCTAAAAGTAAGTCTATTAAAAAATGTCGCTCTTATACCGTTCCGTGGGCAGAGTGCATAAAGCACTTCTCAGCCTTCTAGAAGCTTCCTTAACCCTAGGGGTTTAACGGGTGATTGTTGTGCGAAAAATTTCTGAACAACTTATGGTCTTTGTTTTCTAGAACTTCATAGATATAAATAGGATTTAGTGTATACTTGCGCTTATAACATCTGTCTAAAAGTGCCTGTACAACATTAAGGTCACTAACGCTGGCACAGTAAAAAAAATGCCTGTACAACATTAACCCTATCCAGACTGGGCTTTTTTTGACCATCTGTGACTGGGGGGGGGGGGGGGGGGGCTAATTCGGCCCCCCTCTATATGTCTGGAACCAATGGGGCTATGATCATCAAACTTTCACACAATGACCATGAGCCTTAGACAAATCACCACACCTATTTTTGTCACGTGGGAGCAAAATGTGACGTCACAATGACGTCATTCTCAATGTTTTATCAATTTTTAAGTAATTTTAATTAACTTCCAAAAACTTGGTAGATAATACTCTAAAAGCCAACTAATTAACATCAAGATAATGTAAATGTAATAATTTGTGACATTACCACATAAATTTTATTAAACTTGCGTCATAATGACGACTTTTGAAAATATTGTCCGCCATCTTGGATCCGCCATCTTGGATCCGCCATCTTGGATTTCATTTAATTTCCATTTGACTCTTCAGATAAATACTCAATGAGAAAAAAATGGTCAAAATGTACAAAATACTCATCAAAGAAGTGTTTGACGTTGAAAAAGTTGAATTAAAAGGAAATTTGTGAATCCCAGAGCTAGTTTTAGACCATATGTTAAAATGAACAAAATCCCCCTACCCCTCCCCCCCAAAGATTTTGTGTCAAAAATTAATTAGCCTGTACATAAATTACTAAGGAGTACAAGCTCCGATAGTCATAAATTGGGCAATGTGTCCAACATTAAGCTTGAAATATGAAAAATTCACGTTTTTTCGAGTTTTGCAAAACAGGCATGTCAAAAAGTGGTTGCCATGGAAACTGGGTCGTTGACACTGACATGTCATTGACACCAAAATGTCCCCAGATAAATTTTAGTAAAAGTCACGAAGTTTCACCATCATAGCTGCAGTGGTTTTAGAGTAATCAGGATTTTACTGGAGGGGGGCTCGAAAAGCCCCCCCCCCCCCAGTCTGAATAGGGTTAAGGTCAGTAACGCTGCCACCGTAAACAGAAAGCGGAAAACAGAAACCGGAAAAAATAAGATTCTCAACCAATCAAATGTCCAGAATAGCCACATTTAACCCTGGGTTAGTGTTAACTGACTTTCTAGAAACCGGGCCCTAGTCGGTAGAGGGACACTTTTTCGAGCTGCAAACACCCAAAACCAGTTTCTAGACATCCTAAGGATTATAAAAGTGCCCGTACTACACTACCTTTGGGTAGGGGCTTTACTCTACCATACTATGTTTCGATAATTCCGGGGGATGCTCTTGAACCCCCTCTATCGACTAGACTACCATAGGCCTTTTTTGAGATACACCGGAAAAACTGCCCATTATTTGGTGATTTGTTTGTCCAGAAGCTAGACCACAATGCATTGCAACCCACGACTTCCGGTTTATTTCAAAAAAGGCCTATGAGTTAGGAGCTTTACTCTTCCGTACCAGGATATGGATTGGGCATTTTGACAGACCGAGCTATTTTTAGAAACAATGCATGCTTTGTTTTCATAGCTTACGAAAATTATCTATGGCAGGATTTTCACTTCTGTTGCAACCTAGATGCTATTTCATTGCTTATTGGTTATTTGGGCGAATATTCCTTCCTATGTCACAGTCATCATGCTGACCTAAACAATGGGAAACCGTTTCTAAAAATAGCACGGTCTGTCAAAATGCCCAATCACGAATGTAGCTCAGAGGAAAGCTCCCGCTGATGGGCTCCTGATGGGTCACATTACAAGGATGAGAATCTCGATCCTAGAGGTTGCGCTTGCCCATGTAATACCATAGTAATATCGTGTAATCCCATAGTTTTGATCACTCCAATAGCGCGCGCTAAATAAATTCGCGCAAAGAAAAAAAAAATGCGCTGATTGTTACGGTGTTTCTCCTTAACAATAGGAACTGGCTCGCAGCCTAGTTCACGGGGTGCGTTTGGGTGTGCTGGACACCCAAGTGCGACATCCGCAAAACTTTGCATCGAGCAAAGCGGAAAAAACTGGCTCGAGTACGTTGGCCAATAAGTTTCTTCGAAAGAAACGAAATCTCAACAAAATATGAACGAGTCAAAACATATAACAGACTGCCTCAACGTATAAACCGTTTCAACTCCTCGTTTTAGTTTCCAAAAGTTTGCCCTACAAGGACGTCAACAACATTTTGATTAGAACTCCGATGGATGCAGCACTTCGTGTCTTCTCACCTGTTCTCACGTGGCAGCCGCCATTTTGACAGCATAGCAATATACAAGTCGTATAAAGCATCCATTTCCATCGGCTGATTTAGAGAATATAGAGCAATGTTCTCGATTGAATTTGGTAAATCAAACATAAAACTTTGTTTTTTGATGTTGATTTAGAGATTTCTACACGTAATTCGTCTTCTAATATCAAAGAAAACAATAAGAAAGGAGTGGCTGACACAGGCTCTTTAAAGGAGCTGCCTCACCCTGCCCATAATGCATTGCGTTGCCGCCATTTTTGATAACACCAAAAGAGACTCAATAAAAAGCAGTCATACAATCGCGAGAAAGGTCCCTCAAAGTACAAATCCCTTGCATGAAGTCAGGGTTTCTGATGCACTGAATCATGTAAACAAAAACAAGGGACATTAACAACCAAACGCCGTGGAGAACTAGTGTTTTGCTGACGTTTCAATCGTTAGCCTTTCATCTCTCTTTGTTCGACGAAGGGCTAACGCACGAAACGTCAGCAAAATACTTGTTCTCACTAGATTACCGCGTTTAACATAAATCTTAATCTTTCGTTGTCATTGTCCATGTTTACATTCCCGCCGACGCAAACCACCTAGTTTCCCCGCAATACTAGGTTTACCAAACAAAAAGAAAGCAATGCATCTTGGACAGGGTACGTCGGCTCTTTTAGAAATTTATCATCAACCGACAGTCTT
This sequence comes from Scolanthus callimorphus, assembly GCA_033964015.1. Lineage (NCBI taxonomy): Eukaryota > Metazoa > Cnidaria > Anthozoa > Actiniaria > Edwardsiidae > Scolanthus > Scolanthus callimorphus. The sequence goes on from CM066914.1 coordinate 2,509,028, forward strand.
TGTGGGCTTTTAGCCTATCAGAGCAGCCGAAACACAGTTTGAAAAAAAAAAAAGAAAGCGGGACGCAAAGGCTACCGGTTGATGATGTGCCTTTAAAGCATGTCCACCATCCCTTTCCAGAATGATGTAAAGAAGTCTCGCATTAAAGAATTTCCCGCGAGGCCCTTCTCCTTTGGAGCGGGCCGAGGCGGTTCCTTAAGAAGATCACGGACCCTATCTATGGACCCGTTATTAGGCGCGGGATTTATACCTAGTATATTACAAATAAGCGGATATATATCGACTATTTCGAACGGCTTCGAGGTATAGTTATTTTTGAAGTCTGGACCGCACGCAATGAAGAAGGGTTTCATTGACTTTAAGAAGGGATTATAGTTATGGTCCCCGCGGACTCGATTTGTTCTGTTTCGGTTGGTCCAGTACTGCCAAAACCCAGTACTGTTAGCGACCCAATGCTCGGCCATGATGCCCGTTATTGGAGGTACACGCCTGTTGTGCCTATAGTGAAACTTCTCGGGCATATCTTCAGTCTTGTAGACCGTCATTAAACCCGTCTCGCGCTCAATTCGTTTGAACTTCTCATACACATAATCCATAGTCGTATTTTCCCGTGGCCAGATGTTAACGGTGGTCACACCTCGGCGAATATAATCCCCAGGGATTATATACTCGTCTAAGTTAAGAAAGTATGATGTGTTATAAGGCGTATGGCCGTGGTCTGCTGTCAGAATAATGTTAACATCACGGTACAAATTGTTTTCCACGAGCTTCTTTATTAGGTACCCAGTAATGTTATCGCATCGCTTTATTTGCTGTATGACGTTATCAGAATCTGGTCCATATTTATGCGACATCTCATCCGGCTCCCAGAAGTACAGCGCAACGAAAGTTGGCGCATTATCTTCGGTCAGCCATTTCACAACTAGGTTAACCTGCTCATGAAATTTCAGAATGTGCCTCGTTGTGATAAACGGCTTATTGAATCCGTCATTTCTTGTACTATAAGTAGGGTATTGCCCGTGTATTTTGACGTCATAACCAGGGAAGTTACAGACCCCACTTGCATGACCCTGTTGTTGGTTGGTTATCCATACTGGCTCGCCTCCGTCCCACCAACGCGATTCTGAGTTGTTCATGTTATCAAACGATGCGTTCCATACAGGATCATACATGTAGTATCCCGAGATAATCCCGTGACTTTCGGGATACAGTCCCGTTACCATGCTGTAGTGGTTAGGGAGTGTCTCCGCAGGAAAAACAGGTTGGATGTATGGAGCCTTGACACCGGTTTTTACAATATCATCCATGTTGGGTGTGTCCGTTTTGGACATGTAGTCCCATCGAAAGCCATCAAAGCTTACGAGGATCACTTTGTTAGGGTTCTTCATTATTACTTCGCTTGCTAGCATGCTTAAGATGAGATGCGTTGTCTGTAGTCTCTTGAAAATATTTGCACTCCGCTCCATTCTTGAGAATGAATATATCTACGAAATAATAGAAACCAAAAATATAATTCAAAATTAACCTAACCCAGGAGCACATGAAGAGCCTCCCTCACTTATTGGTGGCGTCTGAAGCAACACAAAATAATAATAATAATAGGTCTTTATTTTCAGATGATAAAAATACATATCCTATGTTACAATACTATGATAAAAAGAGAAAAAAAATTGAAGCGTGTTTACAAATTGAAATAATGGAAAGATAAAATGGCAAAATGGTAAAATTCTGAAATCTATATAGCTAAGTTATATCCAGTTCATACAGGAATACATGTATGATAGCGCAAATTACTACGCTATCCATTTAAGCTTGGAGCGACCATAGCTTTGTCGACAAGTTATAACGGTTCGTTTTGATAGTTTTGCGTTTGAAACGGCGCGTTGTCAAGGCGAGTTCATGATGTTGTCAAGGAATGTCGCGACAAAGTTTCAAAATCACGAGCTGTGTACTTGACAACATTGCGAACTCCACTTGGCAACGTACTTTTCAGACACTCAAATAAACGTGAAAACGCAACGACAAAACTATGGGCATTCCAAGCTTTAAGGCTGGTTTCCATAAGGTCGTGTCAGTCGCTACAGTCGTATCAACCGACCGTGGAAACAATAGAAATTCGATTTTTTCTATTGTTTCACGGTCGACTGATACGACAGATAAGACTAGATGGAAACCAGGCTTAACTGGATAGCGCAGTATTCCCCTCTCAAAAGAAAGATGGCTAAAGTCCCGTTTAAATTCAAAATTCACAGACTTAAAATAGACTCTCCTTCCTGTGCATATGATAGCAGGGGCGGATACAGGGAGGTGGATTTGGTGGATATCCACCCACCCTTTTTGAGTAAAAAAAAGTAGAAGTCTATCTTTTTGTTGTAAATAATATAATAAATAAAGTTTCAAGTTCATGTATTAGATAGTTAAGGGGGCGGGGTACAGCAAACCGTTTTCAGGATATTTTTGTAAGAGTGTTTTCTGTGCTCACTCCAAGCCCCCCGCCCCCTAAAAAACTGGTCCGCCTCCTCCTATCCACCCCCCTTTTTTAAATCCTGGATCCGCCCCTGGATAGCTAGACCTAGTGGATTAGATAAAGGCTCCTGTTAAAGGGGCTGTGTCACGGTTATAGAGCAGATTTCGTATGACTGTGAAAAGTACCGTGACAAAGTTGTTCCGCGCCGCGACCGTGACAGTACCGCGACTACGCGATTTCATTGGCGATTTAATTCCATTTACAGCAAACCAGGTTCCGTACCGCCACCGCGACAGTACCGCGCCGTACCGCGGCACTTTTCACAGTCATATGAAATCTGCTCTATAGTAAATTCGCAAGTACTGCTCTAAATTTGTATGTAATAATCTTCAGGTCCCTTATATCACTTGATATTAGCCTAATAAGCAATGTACGTAAGTTTTATCGGGAAGACTACCTGTTTCGTACAAATTTTTATGTAACTTCAAACTAACCGCCGACGCGATCGATTAGGCCGACCGACCGGTTAGCGCAGTGTCGGCAGTGGTCGAGCGCCGGGCTTCTGTGCGGGAGATTGGGGATGCAAACCCCGGCCGGACCGGGGACGTGGTGACGTGCTGCCTTTACGCTAACATCTGCAATTTGTTAGACCTTCGCGTCTGTGAAACGGCGTAGGTCCCGTCACATACCGCCACACTAAGCGGAACCACAGCGACGTTTAAGAGATCGACGAGGACCTCGGAAGTTGCTCACCATACTACATGGCCCGCGGAGCTCACTTTGAAGTGTGCGTGTGTGTGTGTTTTAAAACTGTTCACGCATTGTGCAATCCGTTACATCGGCTCTGTAATACGTCCATGTAGCCTACAATCGTGATCGCGTTTAGCCGATGTTTTTTTTTACATCACCAAGTGTGCTAAAATCGTGAGACCGCTCCTTTAATTGGCTTCTGGCTATTTTGCGAAAAACTTTATCATGGTGCTTCTCAGGGTTGCATCTTTTCCCTGTGACGCGTCTGGAGAAAAATGGAATTCTTCTTAATATATTTATGTTGGCCCTGGGCAGTGAAACTGCCGCAAAGTTGGTCTGCAGGGCTGGCCGATTGCTGGCCATCTTACAATGTAATAATATACTGGCCCTGTTGGCTCTACTTTTGCGTCAGTGAAGCACCACTTCATCTGCTTCATGGTCAACTGAGTTTTTATATAGTAAAGATATATAGTAAAGACTATATAATAACACTCTTACCCTTTATTTACTTCATAGGAGCTGTCCCGGTGCCTTTAGAAGATAAATCCTCTCCCTCTTCCGCTGAAGCATTTGAACTTCGAATCAGCTATATGTAACCGGCCCTGCCGGTTTATTTCCCATGCCTTTGCAAGCACATACCAAACTTTTGTGTCTTTCTACACTCGATGGCTAAAGATGGAAATATGTATTCCTTGACATATCAAGTTGACAACCAAATTCGAACTAATTATGTCAGAATGAGATCGTATTTTTTGCTGCTTTGACTTTCAATAGAGCGCATTATCTAATTTTCATTGACCAACAGGTAGAACTGGTAACAGAATAAACTTCTTTCAAAAACTATCAACATTGTAAGACACGGGGGCAGGCTGTTACCACCTGATCCATTCTTGTAACAGGTGGGGCTTTGTGCTGTAGGGTATTTCATAATACAGTAAAAACCCGCGTATAAGAACCTGGGCTTTAAGAACCTGTTAAATTAGGCTAAAATTTTAAATTAGGTTCTTGTCAGTTGAGTTGCTGTAAAAGTGTATAGGTATAGAAACTGCTGAATTAAGATCATAATCTGATTACATTTGAAAGTTTCTGAAGTAACTTGACATAACACATTATTTTTTCTTTCAAGCTTATGTACTATGTTGAATGTCTATTGTGTTTTACCATCAAATAATTCCTCAAATTTATTTATAATATATTTAAATGAAATTCATATGAAAATTTAAGAACCTTGTAGGTAGTCTAAATTTGCTTTAAGTACCATTTATATAAGAACCTGCTTAGGCTAAATTTAAAAAAAATCCAGGTTAGTATACGCGGGTTTTTACTGTATTAGTCTCAGTTCAGTATTATCGTAGATCAGATTTTTTGCCATGGTATCAAATGTAAATGAAATATGCGTCCGACGATGTCCCGCGCGCGCGTACTCCCTGTGTGTGATGGTAACCCTGTGTCAGAGACGTGGCCTGGCTCCTTAGCCAGGCGGAACACAAACATGGCGGCCGTGGATGACAGTGATCCAGGCGGAGGAAAAAGACTCGTGCTTCGCGTAAAACGAAAGAGGACTGAAGACCATGTCGAGGCTTTGGGTAGGTAAACCAGTATACTCGCCGACTGTGAATTACACTGGACCTGTAGAGGCTGTCTTTTAGACAAAAAGGTGCACAAATTATGCGCATTCCGAAGGCGAAGGATTCTGGAACGAGTTTCATTCATTTTGCTACTAAGATTATTTTATACAATTCCTTGTGACCTTGACTTGTAAGCTATATTTGCTTTACTGAACCAGCCCAACTAACCAGCAAGAAAGCAAATCGTAGAGATGATTTCCATTGCAATATGATGCAGCATACAAAATTAAAATTTGTTCTCGCAAATTGATTTCAAAAGAATGTGTTACTGTTTAGTGTCTGTAGATGTTATCGTAAATTCATCCAGACTACAATGTAGCAAGCTTGACCCTATTAGACATACTCTTTTATCTTTGACGTTTTTCCTGTTTTATTTTAGTCGTTTCGCACGTTCCAAGCAAGAAGGCCAAGGAGAAAAGTGAGGACAGTGGAGCAGGTTAGCAATTCTTTAACTAAAATAATATCCTTTAAACTTTGCAAACGGATTCTTGAAAACACACTTACAGATAATTTTGTCATGTGGCTAACAGTGATTAATGCGAACATTGCTGGACAGAGAGGTTAGGGGTGCATAACAAAAAATTGACTATACCATTGACATTCCCAGTTTTGCATGACTAATGAAGGGGGCATGGGATATGTGATATTTTATTGCAGTTTTCAAATAAATTTGGCTCAGTAATTCGGTAAAATTCATGCTAAAAAGATGCAATATTTTGTTATTCTAATTCCGCTGCATATGTGCGATTTAGCTTTAAAACACACAATTTTTCGGAAAACAAAATCTGAAATGATATTATCTTTTTACCATGATAACATTCTGCATTTGGCTTCCTGAACCAGTTTACTTACATAGTCAATCGAATGCGATAATTATTGTATTGTCTTGTGAGTTCTAGATATTGTATTTGCGATTTTTGGATGCGATATTATGGTATTCGATGGTCCACTGCACACCTCGCCTAATGTGTGGTTCCCCCAGGTAAGTTGACCCCTCCACCCCTCTGGAATTTCCAATCTCTTCCGTGGGAGGGGGGATGGATATTTTCTGGAACCACACAATGGTAACCACTGCAGAGGACTATAAGGTTTATCAGAGTCCCATTTCGCTCAATCAGCTGATGATCAGGATGATTACTTAACATTAATCTTCTCATTGTTGCAGTTGACCATGTTTTCACATTCCTTGGAACATTTGGGGAAGGAGACAGCTTGACGTCTCAGCATCTTTTGGTAGGGTATAGACTTTCACATTTTCTCTTCATTACTGATAATTTAGATGTTGATATACTTCTGATTGATATTATACATGTATTTCATTATTCTTGCCATATGTATTAAGAAAGAATTGATCATCAAATAAAATCTAAAAAAAACATAATAATCTTCTTTATTTGCATCTCTGCTTACAAGGTTTTTTTTTACATAGTTACAGAAACAACTGTTTACAATATGCAATTTGTTTAAATGTAATGTTGATTTATTCCATTCAACAGAAAAAGCTCAATTCAAAGCCTATTAGCCATGATAATGTAAAAAAGAAGCAGGAAAGTAATTTGGAAGGCAGATTGAATAAGCTACGACAAGAAAAAAAGGTAAAAATCTAAAATTTTGTGCAGACTTTGGGGGGACTGCCATATTTTTCAGACGGGGGTGCTCGCCGAGACAAACAAATTTGACCCCTAAAAGATACAAAATGGATGTAACCAAGCTTCAGAATAACCCCTAAAAGATACCATTTTAATAGCAAACACAAATAGAAATGGGAAACCAATATAAGGAAGGCAAAGTTAATGGAAATAATTTTTGACACTCATCTGGAACCTGCTCTAAGCAAAGTTTTAATCCATTGTCAAAAGCAAGACTATTTGTTTATTTACAGGCATCGCATCAAGATGCAAGATTTAAGTTACTCTCTAAGAATAGACCAGACCAGGATGCTGATGGAAGGTAAATATCAGTTTTTCGTCACCTGAAAATTTGTTGATGATTTGGGCAAAAGTGTGGGCAATAGTGTGCATAGTGTTTTGGGTTTGGTGTGAGAAGCTTGTGTTGCAAGTTGATTAACTTTGTGCATTGAAATCAGCTGTAAAACTATTCTAGAGCTTTTTCTTTGCAATTTCAGATTTTTCATTTACTGTACCAGTAAATGCATTTGAAATTACTGGTATAATGACTGTCCAGGAAAATGAGAGAAAAACAAGCTTTGCTCAAAGACTTTCATTTAATCCAAATTATTGTTAACAAAACTGGATTGATAGGTAGGAGCTCCTTTTCTAATGTGGCCCACCTACATACAGTACAGTCTGGATGTATGTTAACACTTACACGCGTGTAGTGTAGGTGTAGTGTACGTGTAGTGTGGGTGTAGTATGACATGAAAAGTGCGTGTAGTTTTCCTTTGTTATGCAGGAATGCAGGGATGACTTGAATCAGCTTGTCGAATGAATCGGCTTGTTTAAAAAGTATGTTCAGTAACGTAAGCTTCCGAGCCGACAGTTTAGTAACGTTGGATAAGCCTTTGATAACTATTCAAATAAAAAAACCAATCGCGATGAAATTTGTACCAAATTAGTCCTAGAGAATATGTTTTAGACATTTTTTCAAATGCGAAGTTTCAGCGCGAGGGAAAATAGTGTCAAAACATGTTGAACTGACTAAAGCATCTTTTGGACCTTTTCATGTTCGACTTGCCATTCACTCTAGAACTTTGCGCTTGAAGTTTACAAGATAACTCTTCTAATAAACAACAGATCGCGATGAATCTTATATCAAATTAATCTTTGAGACCTAGTGAGTGCGTTTTTTCGATGCGAAGTTTACAGCACAAGGCAAAATAGCGCACACGTCGACACGCTTTAGTCCGCTGAGCATGTTTGCATACTCTTGATTTCAGCTCAATAATTACGTAGAAATCTGCGTGTAGTTTGCTGAGTGTAGTACACTCAATCCCAAACTACACCCACACTACACCCACACTACACGAAAAAAATGTTAACATACATCCAGACTGTACTGTAGACCTCTCACTATAGAAGGCACATTGGCCAGACAAGGAGGAGTTATAAGTTACTATCATAGGCATTCTAGACTTGCCACAAGTCAACCTCCCAAAGGACACTAACTAAAGCGAGCCGAGATGAGTCGTGAAGTGATGAGAAGTGAGCGCAGCAAGCTTTTGTGAGTTGCGAAGTGACAAGCGAGCATCTTACTAGTAATATCTCTTTGAATACACATATCAACTACCAGTTTTACAGGGCTTTTGAAAAATATACGTGGAAAAAATACCGAAATTATGCTGGATTTCAGGGCAAAATGCACACAAATTTATGCAGAAAGCTGGAAATTATGTGGGATTGCCTTAGTAATTTTTGGGAGAACAGATTTTTAGGAAAATAGTCAATATGCAGGATTGTTCAATAATTTTGGAGCAATACTTCTCCCCCATTGTGAGGATGAAAATAAAAAAATCAATCGATCTTGATTATTACAATCATTTCCATTCTTACTATTAATATTTTATTCTGATGTATATTTTGTCTAGTGCTCCAGCAAATGGTATTGTAGTTAAGGAAGAGGAAAGTTCAGAGTCAACTGATGCCGCTGACGATGAGGTCAAACAACTCTTTAAAGTTTATGATGTTATACGTGATGAGCAGATATCAAACCAGAGGTAAGTTCACAGACAGCCATAAAAATGAATTGTTACCGGTACCTATGGGAACCAGTATTCAAAACACACAATACTGTACCAAAGAACAAATCTTTTTTCTAGGGCTTGTGTCTACAGTAGCTAGAGTTTAAGGACTGATTTCAAAATTCTAAGGATCAAAAAGCAGCTTTTCCAAAAATGGTTGGCATAAATTGATTTCTGAAAATTGGAACTGGACAATTTACATTTGGACAAGAAAATGTATATTTGATGCTTCAATTTATTTCCTATGAGACAAAGTACAGAAAAAATAACAGTGAACAAAAGTTGCAAAAGCTTAAGCCATTGAGAATTAAGGCATTTTACTGAAAATTCCTGTTGGTTACTCCCAAATATACACTACAGTAAGGGCCAAGATTGCAAACAAGGGCAATATTTTATTTATGTGTTCCAATAGAAAACTTATGCTTCTAAATCACAGATCCAGTTCTTCAAATAACAGATCAGAAGATCCAAATGCAATTTTGTGCAACTCAGTAAAGATGATCCGTGAGAAACTTACAGTTGATAAAGGTAAGGCAAAAACTCATAAAGGTATTTTTGGGGGTGTAAAATGTTTGTCTTGCATTATTTTTTGGGGTTTGCAATATGAATCTCCATCTGACACCCCCTGTCATGTTTGCTATGAGTACCCCATATCAAATTTCTCATACAACCTCCTATTTATTTACAGCCTCCTATTTATCCATGCATGTCTGATAAAGTAAGCTTTCATGGATCACGAAAATGGATGCTGGGAGATCACTCTGTGCTCACTGTTGTTGCTTGCCATAGCACGATTTAACGCTATAAGGGACCTGTATCTAACGCAGTATCCTCAAGATCAAATGCATGTGACTTTGACAAACAATGTGACCATTGATATTTTTTAATACCACGGACAATTTACTGTATGCAGAATCTGAAATTCTTATCAGAAGGGGATCTACTGTCACTTCCAAATAAGGTTTAATACTTCCAAATTTGGTTTTGGCTGTGAGCATTTTAAAAATGGCAGGCTTATTAAGGGTATTTTTGATATGATCCTCTACCAGTATCAGTAAATGTTAACTGGACTTTCCAGTTTTTAACCTTTTTTATTGTCCTGTGTTAGATAGCAACCCTGGAGCTGGTATTGGTGAGAAGGGTTATGTGTATGACTACTATTATGCTGATGACTACAGTAAGGACTTGCTAGGAGATGTGTAAGTACATTACTGTTGCTTTACACGGTCCACTTTTTTCTGCAACTTGTCTCGTAATCCATTTTGAGACAAGTTGCAAGAGCCATTGCAGCTGATATTTGCACACCAATTTCAAAGTTGTCCATCATTTTGATACAGAACGCACATGCAAAATTTGCAAGATTCACTGACAAGTTGCAAGATTCACTGTTACACGCTGCAATGCAAGACAAGTTGCTGCAATCTGTTGCGAGAAGTAGAATCGTATCCTACTTGCTGCAATGGTTACAGCAACTTGTCTCGCAATGTGCAGAGGATGTTACATGGTGAAATGGCTCGTGCAACTTGTTTTGCAATTGCATTGCAAGATAAGTTGCAGAAAACATTGCACCAGGTAACGGCAGCTTAAGTAGCATTGGCTAAACATGATTGCTTCTTGACACATTTACATTGTAGACTCAGGTTTAATTTTCCAAAAAAGAACGAAAGAAATTCAGTACTACCAGAAAATAACCCGACACCTTGTGACGAAAAGGTTTTAAATTATTTGCTTCCTGAAATTTTCTCGCTGAAATGGGCTTTGTTGCAGACTTCCTGTGTTGCATATCAGCCAATCACAAACGTTTCAACTCCTTTGTCATTGTTTACATTTGTTTATACAGTTAAAGCAGAATTGTGTGTAGATTTCTTAAAATAACCATCTACAAACAAGTTTTAGACATGATTCATTAAATTCAGTTGAAGATAAAAGTAAAATAACGAAACCACTTCTGGAAATTTTATAATGAATTAGGAGCAACAGTACGACGTTGCAACCATATCCCACGGTCCTCAAGAGGCAACTGCCACTCTGTTCATCATAAAATTTCAAGTAAGTGATTTCGTTCTTTTATTTTTATTAGGCCTACTGGATGACTCAAAATATTCATTCTCATATCAGTTGAAAATATCACACAACTTTCCTTGAATGAAGCCGATGGAAATCGAAGTGCAAATTTAAATGATTACATTAATGACTGTCTAACTTCTCTTACAGAGTGGAAATAACTGGAATCAATGATGATGATCTCTTCTTGGAGACAGTGGACCGAGAGTTTGATGAGATGTTTGAAGATGATGATTCCAATGGTACATGAACACAGCGTGATAGGACACTTTTCATATTTTTTTGGGCTATTTCGTTCATTAGCAGCGTTAAGAATCATCATGACTGAGTGGTTGGCCTTTTGGCCTTGCAATCTGGTGATGCTGTATTTGACCAGAATTTGCAGAATTATAATTTCTCAAAACAGAGCACCCATTGCATTAGACTTGACACAAGTCGACCTCCCTAATGATACCAGGAAAAGTGAGCGAAGTGAGCCAAAAGAAAGTTTATTTGAGAAAGTCTATAACAATTTAGTATAAACCAACTAATGGTCTATTACAAATCCTGCATTCTGATTGGCTGAGCTACTGATGGTCTATTAGTGATAGACCGTGCCTGGCAAAACCACCACCTTTCTTTGCAAGAAAACTTGATTTTTTCAACATAAAATAATGGAATTCATTGCCAAAACCGACCAACTAGTTGGTTTATACTAAAACAATTAGACCTCTCGTCCTCATGTGCTATGATATCAATAGACCATTCGGCCTTCGGCCTCATGGTCTATTCATCATAGCACATCCGGCCTCGAGGTCTAATTGTTAAATAGTTGATGTTCATGGGTGTAAATATGTTTTGGGCCCGACTCAAGTTCATTTGAGCACTGAAGAGGATATTTAAGCCCAAGAACATCAACTACATTACTATTATTATAACTTTGGAGAGCATTGAGTACAAAAATGAGAAAATATGGCGACCATCATAACACCCATTGACATGCGGCCTGCCAAAATGATCATTAGAGCCCGGATAATATGCCACAATGCTCGCCAAAGTTATAATAAATACCATTAGCACCCACAAACGTATCTGTTAACCTCAAATTTTGAAAAAGCGATTGCTTTGGCCTGACAACTGCAAATGGCTAGACTTCTTGGGTGAAGGTTTTTTTTAACAAAATAGCTTCATGACATATTTATTGTTGTGTTTTACAGATGAGAACAACTGGCGGAATGATTACCCAGATGAAGGGGAGTGGTCATCGGAAGAGGAGCAGCAAACCAAACGACTTCCAGATCCTGACTTTGGCTTTGACATTGGTAAACATGTATTTTTTTACAGTAATCGGATATGCCATCAATAGGATATGTGCTCTAAGTGTCTGCTACTTGGGCAGGGTTAGCATGAATTGATAGCTTGCAACCATTCCTATGGGAATGATATAACAAAAGTGTGGTGGCCATGTTGATGCCAGGAACAAAAGCGGTAGACAAACTTTCTTATGTTTTCGGCACCAACATCATCATGACCACCAGTGACGTCACATGCAATCCAAGAGTCCCATATTTTTGGGGCGGGTGCTCGTCAGGAACTTTCGATTTTACCCCTAAAATGTACCAAACATGGCGTCGCTAAGTTGATTTTGACCCCTAAAAGATACCAACAAGACACATATTTTCCCACGAAATTTTTTCTCGTATTTCTTACGAGGGAAAATACGAAAATACGGGAAGGGACGGCTGAAATTCAGGCTAGGATGACCTTGTGGTTCACTGTGGATAGTTCTCATGTGTTTCACGTCTCTCAATTTACTACAGCTAGCACGAAGTGACACGAATATTCGCGCGGTTGGTCAGATACTATCCTCAGTGAGAGATCTTACTATACACTGGCTATATACAGTAACCCAACTTTTGATTGCAAACTGCAGTCCGCATCTCAGAGATAAGGCATCTGAGATGTTAACCGCATTTGTACCACAAATGAAGGTGTAATTATTAGTGATATAGCAAATGTATACATAACAATTATTCCTCGAGCCCGAATGGGCTCTGCGTCAATAGCCCATGGGGCGGAAGGCCGAATGGGCTACTGACTCAGAGGCCATGAGGGCGAGAGGAATAATTGTTTTAGTCAAATCACACTAGTAGGTCAATTTGTATTGCCCAAAAAATGTTTTTGTTCTGGTCATTTGACATTTTCAGGCTTTCAAATCCAACACTTTTCGCTACTAGTAGGCTATAACTTATAGCCTACTAGTAGCTCAACTAATCAGAACGCAGCATTGATAAAAGACCACTAGTGTGATTTGACTAAATATAAATATGCTCATTTTCCAGATGATGATGATCAGAAATACCACAAGAAGGCGTTTGGGGAAGATTTATCAAGTGAAGATGATGACGAGTTGGATTTCTATGGCAAACCGTGCAATCTTAACGCGTGCCCAAAGTAAGAGACTGTTTATAGCTCACCCTCATACCCAGAGCTCCCCGGCTCTCGTCGCATTGCGGGGGAGGCTCTGGTGACAGCAATTTGAGGGTCTTTGCTGATTGGCTGATTTTGTACGTTCCTTCCCTCAGCGACCCTTTATCAAATCTTGCGCATGCTTCAGTGACTGTCACCAGAGCCTACCCCCGTGAGGAGACGAGCCGGGGAGCCATGGGTACGAGAATGTCTATAGCTAGGATGGGGTGTACGATTTTATGGAGGGGTTAGACAAGTGTCAGAGGAGGGGACATGGAATAACTACGGTGGCAAAGGAGGGATTACCGGAAAATGTTCAACTTTTTATTTATTCCAAGGAGAAATATTTACGCAGCAAAGAAGGATGAGTCCCGTCCCTCTAATAGAGCAGATTTTGACTGTGAAAAGTGCCGTGACACGCCGCGGTACTGTCGCGGTGGCGGTACGGAACCTGTCCTGCTGTGTATATACGGAATGAAGTCGCGGCACGGTCACGGTCGCGGCGCAGCGCAACTCTTTCGCGGCACTTTTATCTGCTCTACTACTCCTTACTCGATATGTACTATTTACAATATGAGTGGCTATGTTGTATCGGCAGATACAAACACTCGCGCTACGCGCTCGTGTTTGTATCTGCCGATACAACATAGACATGAATATTGTAAATTATTTTTTTCCTCGAGGGCACGGTAACGAATTCTGCATTCTGATTGGTTCTTAGAGCGCGCGCGCGGGGACAATATTTTCCTATCTCTGACCTAGGTCACAGTAACCATTTTCGCGCGCTTGTTGTCATCGAAAAAATCATATTTTTGAGTTGAAAAAAAAAAATAAGTTATTTACCGGCTTGAGGTCGGTCCGTATAGGGAAAAACAGTGACCTCGGCCTGGAAAATGTTGACCTCGGCCTCCGGCAACATTTTCCAGCCCTCGGTCACAGTTTTTCCCTATACGGACCTCCCAGCCGGTAAATAACATATATGTACTTATGATATTCTAACTTTTGTACTTATATTAAAGTGAATGTGCATTGAAAATGAAAGAATTTTCGGGTGATTACAAAAAAACGCCAATCATTTTGCAGAAAGCATGCGCAGAAGGCATGATTCCTGTCCCACATGGAACTAACCAGACTAAAACAACATATAGTCTCTCAGGTGAAGCTTTTTTAGGTACTGCTCTACGAGAGAAGACCATGCTTGGACTTCACTAGAGTGGTCCCCTTCAGCTTTTAGTCTGTAGGGGGTATTTGTTATTTGAAACAAATATCGAACTGGTCAAAGACTGAGGGCTGCACTGGAAGGTGTCATATACAGAATACTAATTGGTCTAATTAGTATTCTGTATCAGATACAGAATACTAATTAGATCAATTAGTATTCTGTATCAGACACCTAGCCATGTGGTATCGGGGGTTACAAGTAGTGTCACCTGATCCGAATCCAGTACAGAGATTGGAGGAGCATCCTATGAATAATGGATGAATATTATAAGGGCCTTTATCACACGGCAGTCATCTTGGATAAATCTTTTGTTCTTGCATGTGCAGCCTCGTCATGGTTACGAGTTTCTGGCTGCCTTGTGATACAGACCCATGTTAAACTTATTCCAGAACTTACTGCATATAATGATATATAATCCCTCTCAGTATGAAACGGATCGACATCTTAGAGATCAGACATCTCACAACTGTAAACCGCATTTGACCATATACATGTTAATTAGCGGTAAACAAGTGATAACATTTTATTTATATGCGTACCGGGAACCCTGTGGGTGTACTACAGTATCCGTACCGGGAACCCTGTGGATGTACTACGGTATCCCTGTGCGCAGGGATCTACTCTACTAAGCCCATGGTTCTTTTTACTAATCCCTAGTCTCCGAAATGGATATATAACAGTTACGTGAATGCCCTAGCCTCAACGATTTGAAATAAGCGCATTTGTGGTATTTTTCTACAGGAGCGAGGTTTTCCACGAAGAATTGAGTCCCTCAGATGAAGGATTCTAGACAATCGCGGTAGATGTGGACCCTTGGACAATCTAAGAGGATACGGAACCGACTACAAAAACCTTCTGATCAAGTAAGACATCACAGCCAGCTAAGTAAGGCCAGGAAAGGTCGTAGTTGCCCATCTTGTAGAAAGTTTAAAGGTATTGCAGTCACAGTGACTGTCAAGGAAACGTCTTGTAGAAGTTTAGTCTATGATTCGTTTTCGAGTGCGCATACCTTTGTAGAATTTCAATAGACCATTTTATCAGGTAGGGTATGCGTGCGCAACATTAGCTCGGCCGCCCAGGTCCGCCCAACGACGGACTCTTTGTGGTAGATTTTGTGTTGGTGCATAATGTTGAATAACAATACCTGATTCGTTTGTTAACCGGTCCCAAAACTGAACATGTTGCGCACACATACCTGAGAAAATGGGTATGACCTCTGCTTAGGATCCAGCCTAATACGCTCAGGAAGTTGCTCCACCCAACCCTGGAATTCCAGTGAATTGGCCAAACTGGAATAACGATGGAAGAGGGCACACACACCATGGAATTGCAGGTCTTAAACAGGGGGGCACGGAGTTCTTTTATCACTGAAGTTTACTTCATGAAATTGCGCACCCTCACAAACCGCGCACTGCATGCAGGGATTACAATACAGCAGGGATCGTTTGTCATGCCAGTACTAATTCAAAATTCAACGAAACCCACTGGAACTTGTTTTCCAGATTTTTTTGGAGGGGTGGATATATTGTGCTCCATGATTAGTAGAGAAGGACGAATTTTCGAGCACTTTCAATCTTCAGAAGGCGCCAACTGCGATAACCCTGCTATCGGAAGGTTTGAAACCGTATATGAGTGTATCAGATAAGCCGGTGCTTTGCGCCAGAGAAAAAAAATCAGAATTTTTGGAAAATAGTTAGAATGTATTGGCGCAAAATGCGATAATGCTGCTACCACACGGGTTGACAGTCAGAAGAATTGAAGCCGTTATACTCTAATAATTGTATTGGTCAAAAACATTTGCCAGAATGTATTGGCGCTAATTGTGATAATACTGTTGTTAGTCATTAGAAGGTTTGAAGCCTTTATACTCAAATGATTGGATTTGCTAAGCCAGTGCATTGCGCGAAAGCAAAAATGCTTTTGAGTTACTTACAGTTTCCATAATGACTTTCTATCTCGGCACTGATAAGTAATTATCAAAATTAATAATTAATTATTGATTGACATAGGATAATAGTACATTATAGCTCAAATGATTTGACTTGCGCTCGCATTGCGACAAAGCAAAGTAACATGCTTTTGAGGTACGAGTTTCCATAATGAGTTTCTATCTCGGACTCGGCACTGATAAATAATTATCAAAATTAATAATTGATTGATAATAGTATGTTATAGTATCATTGGTCTTTTCTTTTCGATGGATGCGCTAACTACACGTAAGCAAAGAAACGTTTTTTTATAGTAATAGTATTATAGTTGCTTTATAGACCACCACAATGCTTGGTGTAAATATCATAAAAGTATTTTTTAATAGTAACGTTGTACAATAGTTATTGCAAAATACACTTTGTGTATAATCTATAATCTGTTATTTTTCAGTTTATTCTACTAAATATTATTGTTACAATTTTGATTGACTTTCTGTTCTTTTCTCTATTCGCTGTATGCTGATCTTTAGATCGTTAATTACAGCATCTTTTGCCTGAAACAAAAATAAGTGTTAAATTAAGCATTGGAGCACAACCTTCTATGACTTTATTGGCGAAATAGAGCACGCGTGATGTTGAGAGACACGAGAACGTTTTAAAATGTTTCGAGTGTCACTCCATCACAAGTGCTCTATTTTCCCAATAAAGTCATAACGTTGTGCTCTAATGCTTTTATGATATAGCGGGGGAGAACCATTGCTTTATCCGTGAAATAGAGCATAGATTTGGACAAATCAGAGCGCGCGTTTTATCATACCTATATTATAATCATTACTTATTAGAGCGAGTTTCAGATCGGCGTAGAATATTATTTGTAGTTGCGTTTACTGTGCATTTTCATTGGTCCCCTCATTTCTATTAACCAATGATTTTGAACTTAACCCAGCTGTGTATTTGGTGATCACGTGTTCAAAGAGTGATAGTAGTTTTACTTGCTTTGTTATTGGTTGACAGAGGAGTAATTTAGTAGCAGCTTGTATTTCCTTCGTTTATTATTGGCTAAATGTATTTGGACTTACTGGAATTATTTGAAATTCGCTCTAATCATATGAACGAATGACTTTGTGACGAAAATATTTTAATAGCTTCAAATTAAGCCCTTTCAAAGGCTGGATTTTTACAACCAAACGAACAATTTTGAATAACGAGTTAAATTAAAATTAAGTGAGAATCTAGCGAGTCGAGCTCCTCGAAATGTTGTCACGGAAAACAAACAGTCAGACTTTTTAGCAGCTTAAAAATGTATGCTGCGGGTTTCCTGTGGTACCACGCGCGCCTTTTAGTCGCGGGAATTTGTAGCAGTGCTGAGAGAGCAGTGTTCAAACCCGCTGGCTTACCCGGACTTCTTGTCGTAGTTCATAGATTTGGTTGAAAAACGTCTGATTAAGTTCATCTAGGATGGACTTTTTAATCTGAAAAGTAGAGTACAGACATCGCTAACATGGATTTCATTTTGTCTTTGATTCAATCGAAACTTTCGTTGTCAAATATTTAACAATTATTCCTCGAGCCCGAATGGGGCGAGAGGAATAATTGTTTTAGTCAAATCACACTAGTAGGTCAATTTGTAATGCCAAAAAACGCTTTTGTTCTGGTCATTTGCCATCTTCTGGCTTTCAAATCCGACACTTTTCGCTACTAGTAGGCTATAACTTATAGCCTACTAGTAGCTCAACCAATCAGAACGCAGCATTGATAATAGACCACTAGTGTGATTTGACTAAATAGCATTAGCCCCTCAATCTAGCTTATCCTGTAATCTCGGCGATGTTTGCTAAGAATTCTGTGGCGATTTGGCGTCATATATCATGCCATTTTTTCCAGAAAATTTCAGAAAGAGTACATTTACTTTTAGTATATGTGCAAAGTTTCATTATGTCAGTTGCCATATCGGCACCGAAAACTGGACTTTACAGACGTTTGTATGACGGGGTATACGCTATCAGTATCGTGAAATTTTCAACTCCCGTTTTCTCTGCCGATTTGGCAGCTGACAAAATGAGACCTCGCACGTTTACTAAGACCCCGTCCACACTAACGCGTTTTCGTTTGAATCCGTATACTTCTTGGTACGTTTAGGCCTTCCGACCACACTAACACGCTGATCGTTTTCATCGAATCCGTATAAGTTTGAAAACGAAAACTTTTGAAAACGCGATATAGTGTGGACAGGGCTTAAAGTTAAGGTGCTCTTTCTAGTTTAGGAGTCTCATACTTGATTTTCGGAGTTCTGAATTCACGGCCGCAATTTTGGAAAAAAGATCTATTGTTTACTAGGTTCCAATATGAGAAAGGGGTTACCTGTACGGTGTCACGGCGACGTGCACTGTCCAAGATAACACTAAAGTCGCGCTTACTTTTTTCGTAGAACAAGCATTGTGTGCCTTGTAGTACTCCGTCTTACCATAGTTAATGGATTGGAATGGTTAGGAAGCCCGGCAAACTTAAAAGGGTCAACACAATAGCGTGGGCTGGATGTGGAAAGGGGCTATCACGTGATATTGACCCTGCACAATCTTGTTTCACCCTAATCTAATATGCATGTCTGGTTGTACACTGAATGTTACTGGCTGGATTTTGGTACTTATGTACCTTGACCCTTATGTACCGTGACCCGTCCTCTGAAAAAGTAAATAAAGACATAGTACAATAGCAGGGTGTCAGGTTTCCTAACCATTCTCCTCTATGGACTTACCTGGGTTTCTAATTCTCGTTGATTTGGCCGGATAGGACTGTAGTCTTCGTCGTGCCATCTTCCACATACGTCGTTAGACAAATCAACAAGAAAGCTTCGTAATGTAGTTTGCTTTGCTAACAGAGTTCCAACCTGCAACGGAAAGTGCCATTAATGTCCAACTTTAGGAAATCCCTCGCCTTATTATCTCCCAACTCTACTTATGAACAAGTCTGGGCAGAACTTGTTTGCTCAAGCCCTATCCCGCCAACTCCCCTCGAATGTGTTCCACACAGTCAACTCTAGCCTTCTAGCCAATCCGACGACTTGATAAATCCTTTGAAAACTGTGAAGTCATGATGCCAGATCTTTCCGCTAGAGATCGAGTAGTCGTAATCCGGAACATTACGAGGACTCTTCGGCCGCGTAACGCCGTTTGAAGTGGGCTACACGTGAGCAGGTTACACGCCGAGTACATTACAAAACGTACCTTTTCTGTTACTCCATTTGGAAGGTTTTCGGTGGTTATATTTTCCTGAAGGAGAGTTCTTCTCTTTTTAAGGTTGGTTTCCATTTCAGCTATTTGCTGCTTTATCAGTGACCGCAATTGCCGGATCATTGAAATGTCCCAGGCGAGTCTGAAACAGAATTGAAAATTGTTATGGTATAAACCACCGCAATATTAACGTGATAAATCTTATTTGCTCGCATGGCAAGAAAAATTAGCAACGTTTAACATTTTCAAAAATTGCTGATATTTGGTCGTGTAGACGAACAACAAAAATTGTCACATAAAAAATCTTCTAAATGATGCTATAACTCATTCCTTTTCCGGTGGACTGTTCCCACGTAATAGTGTTATGAAAGGAAAGAATGTGATGAATATGTAAAATATAATAGGTTTCAATAATGTTTCTTCGAACCCGTGGTCTAATTCTTAAGTACCAATACAATTTGAAGGAGTACATTTCTTGCATTCCCAAATACCGGACTTCATTGCACACTTACCGTGCAAACAGCTTCCTGGAGTAGTAACGTCTTTGGAATGTGGATAAGGATTCCATTGCCGAGAACGTCGTCTGGTATTTGAAAAGCTTCACCTCGACAATATCCAAATCGTCTAAGCAACGACGCTAATAGAAACAAGGATGTGTTATTATAAATTGATCATTGCTTGTTGAAGAGCCTCGGGATGCCCCAATTTTGTCAGTCTAGCAACATACCGAGTCAGAGAAAGTATCCATTTCCATCGGCTGATTTAGGGAATGCAGTGTGATATTGTCGATTTAATTCAGTAAATCAATCTGTGTTTGTAGATGACTATAGCGAGATTTCTACATAATTCGTCTATAATAATCGAATGGAAACAGTAACAAAGATGGAAAGACTATTTGCCGAGCACAAAAAATGGTGTAGACGGAAAGAGCAATATTTGAGTTGCGTGGAGGGCAACAAGGACAAATATTACGCAATAGCAAATGATACTCACGTGTGAGACCATAACACCTTGCGTATTTAAACCGTATCTCCTTAAATTCGAGTTGATATTAACATTTTAGATTTAGATTTCCCCAAATAGAGACACACAAGGTAAAAGAGGCAGAAAACACTCACTTTGACAAGCATATTAAAAACATGAATAACCAATTGATTTGCTTGTTGTTTACCGGGAGATACCCGCCATTTTCACACCCATAATTTGTGTTTGGAGCTTTGCCTCGGGGGTACCCACTGGCCTATATAAAAAAAACAAAACGTGGCGACTAAAAATGATAACTTGGCAAACAGTTTCTGTTTGTTTTACTCAGTCACCAGTTGACGGCCTAACGTTATAAGCCCCTCTCCTTGGGAGAACCCCACTCCCCGATAAAAGTAGTCGCCAAACTGTACTGCAACTACACCACATGCTTCCTTAAATCGAGAAAAATTCCAGAAGTTTTCAAAACTTACCAGTCGTTGATTTGGCTGCACTAACTGCATGCTGCCATGTTTCTTAGTCTCTTTCACGCAAGCTGGCCCAGGAATGTCCTTTAATGTTTGGAAACGATGAGTTCGTAACTTTACACCATCAGAATTTCTTCTTCTTCTAGTAGACAAAACGCGCGCAAAAAAGTTCCTCACGCTTGACACTCTTCTATAATCCGACGCTTTCTTATAGGGAAGGCTTTCTGATTCATCCTTAGAGGTCTGCGCCAGTAGCGGACTCTTCTCAAGGTCATCCTTGGGTGATTCGACAGCCACACCCACGTTATTATTTAACGTCCTTTGGGCATCTATTTTTTCTGTTTTCTGGGTACTCTGTTGTATAGTGGCTTTAGCTGGTTTACGTTGTAGTATTTCTTGCTGTTCATCTAGTACCTTTGTTGAAGGTAAAGTCGGTTTCGTGTCGTATGTACACTCCAACTCAGTTATTGTTTTACCTTTTTCTGCCCTTACCAGAGATTCCTGATTAATATCTACACTTTGCAAGTTCAACGTAACTTTATCCTCTCCACTATGAGTTCCTACTCGCAGCATTTCCTTCGACCTTTTGGCGTTCCATTCGACGCCAGGGTGAAGCTCGGTTGGTGAGCTATCCAATGAGTATGCTTTTGGTCGCTGCACTTCATCCTCAAAAACAACTCTTCTCTGTTTTGTACCAGACCAGGAACGTCTTTTACTGAACGCTGCTCTCCGCGCTTCTACATCAACGAGCTCGTGAGATGTTTTGCCAGAATCAGACATAGCTACCTCATCCACCGAGATAACTTGTATATCAGGAATCTGACTCTTAAGCTTTTCATTAACCTCCCCATCTTCAAATCCACTACTCTCATCACTAGATTCTCGTCGAAGCTGTTTACGGTTCTCAACTACCGTCCCCGTGCGGCCTCGCTCCTCTCCCATCCCAGAAATATCTTCATCACCCGCCTCATTCACGTTATAACTTTCTTCAGTAGCAATTTCTTCCAATTCGAAGGACTCTTGCACTGTGTCAGAGAGCAAGGTGTTTAGGTATGTTTTCCTCAATGGCAGGACTCTTCCAGTGGGGCTCTCCTGTTCACCGGTACAAATGCTAGACCCTACTCCGGATTCGCTGTCACCTAAACTCGACGGTGTACCTTTTACACCAACCTCTGCTGTCACATTTTCTAGACTACTATTGAATGGACCTTCCATTTCCGGACACGTTTCATTTATATCCTCAGCAGGCAAGTCTAGACTTTGCGAGTTTCCTAGTCCAGAAAGAGGAGATCCGTGTGTCTTTTCATTTTGTTCAAAGATGACATTTTCAGTGTCCGAAGACTCTTGTTTCCGTGATATCTTAGTCAGCACTGTACCAAGCGAGTCGAGAGACTCCTGTTTTGCTGATATTTTTGTTCTTTCCGACGCGCTGCCCACTGATGATACCTCAAGCTCCTCCGTCACGGGTTCCAGGAAGAACCCGTCACGCAAGGGTTTAGAAGGACCTCGATTGAGTCTCAAGTGCCTCATTAAGTCGAAGGAGTCATCAGCTACGTCCTCGGGCTCGAGAATTATAGGTACTGATGTTACCATCGTCTTGTCAAGTTCGTCGCTATCGCTGTCGCTGAGAGAGCCAGACAAGCTGACGCTTGGTAGGAACCGCACTGGAATACGGTCGTAGAGACTGTTGTGATCTGACCATGTGGACGGATAGGAATGCATAGACTGCAATAAACAAATACAGCGTGATCAAAATAATCGCGAAATCACAGGTAGGTTACCCATCCGTGAATTCGGTGTAAAAACAGGGGCAAGGCAGAAGACATAATTGGTATCAATTGGTAGAAAGCCCGGAGAATGATAATGGACAAAATCGACTTCTTGCAACTTCTTGCTGCGAAATGTGAGTAGGAGCGCCAAAGGTTGCGAAGCGGACAAGTGGGAAACAATTATTATGATAATGATCATGGGAACCTTGGAAAGGAACACTCTTCAAGCACTGCCTTTGATTTTTAGGATGACGCAGAGAAAACTGCAACTGAATAATTAAATTCATTTCAGTGGTTCAGTACGTATACGAAACCTACAGGAACTCGTTCAGGATCCCTCCGGGACTCGTTAAGGTCTATTTCGAGGTTCGTCCGGACTCGTATAGGACTCGTTTGGGACCCGTCAAGGTCTCAACCGGGAGAACTCGATCGGGAGTAGTTTAGGGTCCTCGTTCGAGTCGTGTAGGACTCGTTCGAAGTTCCTCGTTCAGGATTCGTTCTTACCGCGGAGATGCTTTCGTGGTCATCTTCGTCCTCGTCTATACTCCTGGTGCTCGTGGAGTCCAACCGTTTCGAAACTATTTTTGAGGCGACGAATCGCTCAGGGATGTTTACTGCGCTGTCTATTCCACCGAATCCAAGGTCCATCAGCAACTCTGTGGCATCGCACTGTTGGGCGTATAGGTAGGAGGAAACGCTGATCGACCTGAAATTAGAGGAGAACAGAGGATGTCATTTGGCCACATAGGCGGAGACAGAGTGACTCATTGTGACTTCTACCTTCTGCTCAAAAAGGAATCAAACATAGGCACGCAAAGCGTGCGGAAAGCTATTTGCTTTTGTTCTGCGGAGAGTGTAGGTAACAAAAGAGGCACTGGGGCCTCTGATGACGTCGAGAACGACGGTCCTTTGGCCATTCATACAACATCGACCACGTTTGATCACCTAACTGTATTTCCTTAGGGTGACGACTAAGAAGCGATTTGCACAGCAAATATCTTAAAAAATGATGAATAAGCAAGTCCCGATATTGCGACCATGGTAGTCCTTAAATCGACCGGAAATGTTATCTCTTGCGACTGACTTTTCATCTCCAGTCGCTATCTGGCGACTTAATTCGATAGAACGACCTCTTCAGGACAAATACTCTGGTGACCACTTTAAGTCGACTTTAAGTCAAGTTCATTCCAGTCCCTGAAATGTTGGTTTCTTGCTGGCAAGACCTTAATTAGAGGACAGAAAACTAATGAAAAGGTATTACCTTTAGAATGAACACTAATGTTTTATGACTAAACCCACCCTTCAGGGACGATATATCGGTTCCAACGCTGCCACTAGTATTTCTCATATCCTGACTGTATGCCTCTCTGTAGAGCTGCCGTCTTGCCTCCCACTTGGCATTGGCGAGGGCTGTAATGTTGTGATCCTCCGCAACTGTAGTCAATTGAGTCTCTTCCGCCTCTACCTTCGCAGGTGGATTCCTAAACCAAGAGGAAGATAGAGCGGGTTTCAAATTAGTGCCAAAAATATTTGTATTTGTGTTTACTTTGCAATTGGGCTGTATCCGTATTCCGCTATAGAGGAATTCCAACTTTTTCAAAAATTGCATTACACCTGTGTAAATTCCAGGCTCCTACTCTACTCCTGCTCAAAGGTGAAGCAACCCCATGAGAAAATTTCACATTCTTTTTCTAAAGTTGTAAATGAATACCCTCTGGAAATTTAGGGGTAAAAATAATAAAGGCCCTCTGGGTAAAACCATTCCAGAGCAATTTATAATTTGTCTTGGTCTTTATACTGCAGTCATTTGAAACTTACTCCACTCACAAAGAAGTCACTATTGTATAGACTGTTTTCACCTTTAAAGGGGCACTGTCACCATTTTACACGATTTTAGGGTTAATTTAGGTAGCTTAAATGCAGTCAGATTCACAAGAATTGAACAAAATAATCGTCTAGGTTTGTTAAATAACCTTTCAGCTACAAGATGAGTACAAATTTGGAGTATTTCCGTGTGCTATCGAGCGGATGGAATTGGATTGTGAAATGACATTTTTAATTTCGTATCAGGCTGAACAGTTTTAAAACTTGGAAATATGATAGCGAAAGCTATTAAATCTTACATAAGAATGCTTATGTAATGCAGTTCCTTTCTCTCAGTTCCTTTCTCTTTCTAGGACATAACAACAGTATACACAGGATTCTGAGTTGTTTCTGTAGATCACTGGTCTTATTTTATAATATTTTGTTGAAACAACCGTGACAGTGCCCCTTTAAACTAATTCTCTCTCGCTGGCTTATATACAATTTCATCACGTGGCTAAAAGAGGATTAAACATATATATAATTTAACCAAAGTAATTTAACGGCAACCATGCTCGATCATGTTTAATAACTGTATTAAATATATGGCGCCGCTATTTATACAACATACGATCAATGTAGTTTTGGTACATAATATTTTGGAACTCAGTTTTAAACAAAATGTTCTCTGTTTATACCTACTTTGATTGTACCGTTTTCGTAGCATTGTTTGTAGATGAGAAACCAAACGGATATAAACGTTCTCAAAAACCTTCGTCTAGTGTTTACACTGTAGGAAGTGCCCTTGTGAAATTGTAAATCTCGAGCTTTGTTTACAATAGCCCTTTAAAATGTGAAAAGGTTTCTTAGGTAATCAGTTTGCAAGATTCACAGCGTTGGTGTATAAATATTTGTAGACTGCATACCGGACATCGTTTACCAAAAGGATTTATTTGCTCTAATAAACTTGCTCTTAGCCAATGAGCGCTCGAGATTTTCTAGCGTTATTTTATGATGTTTATGTTTTGCATACCAGACAATCTTATTGTCGTCTCTATTTCAGAAAAGGTTGCGCCGTCACAACTGTCTGTTATAGCCCGTGATGCGTCACGGGAGTAAATAGGGAAAACCAAAACAGAGTCATGGGAAAAACAGCCCTACTTATCACTCTGCTTATGCCAAATGATTCTCCAATGGGCAATTCCAGAAAATATATGTACCCCGAGGGCGGGCGGCACTTTTGACCCCCCATGCATCCAGAATTTCCAAAATGGCTTGACATCAGACATAGACATAGACATTATTTATTAGAGTGCCGTGTACATAGAGTTGAGAAGGGCAGAACTCTCTAAGTTATACTAGCTTCCAGCTTCGAAGCCCCCCCCCCTCCTCCTCCCCCATGCAGGCAGAATTCCGAGCTTGAAAATTCCCCCTCCCATTTAGAATTTCCAAATGCCGCCCGTCCCCGGGGTACATATATTTTCTTGAATTGCCCAATACATCGCTCGCAAGAAATTTTGTACTGGGTTAACTCGAGAATTTCGTTCAGCGCTAACGTCGAACTTCCTCTGTCGAAACTTTGTAAAGTTGCTTCATTAGGCTTTATAATAGAAAACTTATGTTTTTGATTTGAACGGCGCGACTCTGACGCGACGTTTGCCGTAGGCCTTAGTTTTTCCTATGACGCAATGCGGGCTAAAACATATAGAGCAGACTTCGTATGACTGTGAAAAGTACCGTGACACGGCGCGGTACTGTCGCGGTGGCGGAACCTGGCCTGCTGTAGATACCGAACGAAACCGCGTAGTCGCGGTGCGGTCACGGTCGCGGCGCGGTACAACTCTTTCGCGGTACTCTTCACAGTCATGCGAAATCTGCTGTAATAGACTGTTGTGACGGTGCAACCTTTTCTGAAATAGGTGTATGGTGTATAACTCACATACCAGACAATCTCATTGTCGTCTCGTTCACCAACAGGAAAAAGTTCCACATACTCCAAACTCTCAGCCTCGGCTTCTTCAAATTCCGGACAGCAAAGCTCGACAACTTGTATGACCTCACTTTCACTCTGTGCCACAACCACATTTTCTACTGCTGTAGTGGTCGCCTCGACATTTATTAGCTCACTTGCAGTCTCGTATTTTTCTACTTGTATTGTGCTTTCTTTTCCCCCTCCCTCTTCTTTCGTTTCTTCATGATTTTCATGGATCGCTTGGGTACCACCTGTAACAATTATATTTGGATTTTAATCAAGTCCGTACCTTTGACTACAGTTTTCTTCCCATGTAAGGACCTTACCATTGATCCAACAGTGGTAGTTTTCGTTAAAGAGCCTAAGGCAGCCCCCCTTGTTTTGTCAAGCTTAGCAACTCAGAAAAATTAAGCCAGTTCTCGTACGAAGTACAGATTTCCATCCGAACAGTGTTTCCAAACTGAAAAAACCAAAAACAAATTTCCAATGCACCCGCACCCCAGCCTCCAAAATTTTGAGATGTTGATTTGAGGGAAGGCGGAGCTTTTTTGGCAGTACCAAATGTAGCTAAAATAAAGTGAATAAAGCCCCGTGTCGCGTAGTTCTTTTCTCAATCAAATGAATTCTTTTTTTTAACGATTCCCCTCGCGCCCTTACTATAAACAACAGAGCGGATGTCAGATGTTTGTTGTGAGCAATTTGTTATTACATTGCAATCACTCCCACTATAGGTTTTCTTCAGAATTCATCGATCCCTCATTCATTGTTCTACTTCCCTAGTTACTGTTGCTACGTCAGACAAGACAACATGTTTCTTTGACATAGAATATGGAAATGTTACCTCATAATATATGTGTTTGATATTTTCATCAGGAAGAGGAAGAATTCATTAAAATCTTCGAGTTTGCCGGCGTTTGTTGCTCGGGTATTTTGAATTCCACTGGGAAAAATTATCCATTGTTTGGTGATTAATGAAGGGAAGACGGGATCGGTCAAGTGGTGCAATCACTTTGCGATTGTAGTTTCACTACAGTCATGAAATCCGCTCTACCGAGTGGCATGATCAAAAATCCTTTTAAATCGTGCACGCCTCTCCATACTCTTGCTGCATCCTAAATTCCTTACTTACCATCGGAGATAGTGTAATCGGGTTCTACAATTATTGTTACTGGTTCACATTCCTGGATTTGAACTCGCTTTTTAGGTTTAACCTGTACCTGGCCACTTGTCTCTTTATTTTCTGGTAATAAAGTGAATAATAAAATGTCATAAATGGTGGGATCGTTGTATCATTGAAACTCAGTATTGGAAGGGGAGCGCGGGAGTCACGTTTTATTAGACGCTTGTGTTTATTTTACAATATCACAAACTACCCTGTACTGTCAGTAAACGAGTGAAGCTTGGAGAATCTGAGTCCCAGGGAATTAAGAAACCAAGTACAGGAAAATGTTTGCAGAACTTCAAAGGGTCAAATAAAAATAAAGGGAAGATTTTCTGCCTTAAGGCTGGTTTCCATATAGTCTTATCTGTCGTATCTGTCTCATCAGTCAACCGTGAAACAAAAGAATAATTCCGATTTCCATTATTTCACGGTCGACTGATGAGACAGATACGACTATATGGAAACCAGCCTTTAATTCTAATGGTGCGTCCCTTAAGGCTGGTTTCCATATAGTTGTATCTGTCGTATCTGTCTCATCAGTCAACCGTAAACCAAAAGAATAATTCCAATTTCCATTGTTTCACGGTCGACTGATGGGACAGATACGACAGATAAGACTATATGGAAATCAGGCCTTAAGGCCGGTTTCCATATAGTCGTATCTGTCGTATCAGTCAACCGTGAAACAAAAGAATAATTCCAATTTCCATTGTTTCACGGTCGACTGATGCGACATATACGGCAGATAAGACTGTATGGAAACCAGCCTTTAGGTACAATCTGTGTCACAATCTGTGACTGTGATTCACTAAATCCTTACCGAACACATCGCCATTGCTATGATCTAGACTTGGTTGAGCAGAAGCTGTTTGTCCCATAGGGCTCTCTTCACAGAAACTGTTAGGAAGTCAACCTGCGACAGCGAACATGAGATACAGAAAAATAAATATTTGATAAGAAATATTTTGTGCAAAAGATACAAAGATTGGCTTTGGAATGTTGAAAGCGCTTTAAAAGGCAATTTTTATGATAGTTTTTTGCCCGTCAAGACGATAGAAATAGACCTCCTCGGCTTGGGCGTAATGTTTTCCCATTTCAGATCACGTGGCATTCCCATGAGTATTCTCTCTTTCTTGTTCTCCTACGCACCGAAGGATATATGATTATGGAAGCATTCCAAACAAAGAGAAAATACTCATTGGAATGCCACCTGATCTGAAATGGGCAAAACGTTACGCCCAAGCCGAGGAGGTCTATTGGTGAGCTGATCAGAAGAGTAACAGTGTCACATTGAAATTAGCACCTTTAAAATTTAATGAAAATTTGTCATAATACGTAAGCTGTGACAATGGAGTCGTACGTTCGCTGAAATCGTTGCGGTTTTGCTGTAAAAAGTTTTCTCTAAACTCTCTCTTTTCTCTCATTTCACGACAGGGATTTTTTGGCACGGCTCGAACAAAAAGTGATACGGGTACCAAATTTAATGGCACGGCTCGGGTGTATTTAGTAAATTTTATCAGAGCCAGACCGAAGTTTCGTCCGTACCGGGACAACGTGGCGAGGTACTTCCAGAACCATTTTTACCCGAGCCGTGCCGAAACTTTATGTCGTGGAAATGGGGTTTAAAAAAATGACATGACATAGTCAACATATCAGATCGCGCGCTCAAGAGTGGCAAGACTAGTGCGGGGTGCTTACATTCTTCTTTCTCGAAAGAATCTTTTTGGATTTGTTGTCCTGCTGTAACCTGATTCACAAAGCAGGACCGGGAATTTCGCCCCCATTTCCGAACAAGACTCGCTTCGGATTTTGTCTGCGGATTTGTTGCAACAACAAAGCCTAAAGTCGTGAGGAACATTTTCAGGAGGGGGACAATAAGGGAAAAAGTGATGGAAAAAAGAAGCTGGAGAAAGGGAAAACTAAAGTGTTTTTTCCGATTGAAATCCCTTGTAGGCAATTAAATAACGAGTAGGGGGTTTGAGGGGGAAGAGAAAAAACAACTGCCTGCTCGTCAAGGATATCTATTACCACACGCAGTGTTGCTTTGATTCTTGAACCTCTCATTTACATAAGAAAAGCTATCCCGGTATAACTTTTCAACATTTGTATTTTACTTTTAGCGGAGTTGTGTTTTTTTTTTTGTTCGGTTGATACGAGTATCCAAGGATTAAAAACTATACACAGAAATAAAACCCCACGAGACAATAATATCTTTGAAATATCATCCATGTTATCCATTGAGTAAATAATTGATCCATTTATCCAAATTCCAAAGACCATACGCGTTAATTGGCAGACATTGGCCCCGTAGACTGCTAATTGTGCACGTCATAAACACATAACAATAACCCTATAAGTGAAGCATCAAAACTTATTTGCGTGCAGTAGAGATATTTATAGCTGATCGTTTATCGAGACTAGTATCCAAGTTTAATGACTTGATCTGCGTGTTTGAATTTTCTGATAGCTTGACGCCGCGCCGTCGCATAATAAATATCCATTTTAACGCCGATGAAGACGATATTCCGGTTCATGCACTTTAGTCGTTTATCAAAAGCTTGCACGAACACATAGCCAGACTTCTACCATATGGCCCGTTCTCTTACGTAACAGAAATAGGAAAATCGTAGCTGTATCTTTATAAAATTCCAACCAAACGATGTGATTATATTTACATCCTTTTGTCAAGTTTGACGGCGCACTGTCTTGCTTATTTCGCAAGGCAAAACACTTTACAAACAACCTGAATTAATTAATCTTCTTCAAGCCTTCGTATTGCGTAGATTTTATACTGTCAATTATTACAAATAGCAGACTTGTTATTAAAGAGACTGTATTCTTTATAGAGAAGCGAATATCTCAGGTAAAACATGAAAGGATAACAGAACAAAAAGCTACGAGATTAGAGCATGGCGCGGACAAACTTCCTGATGAAAGTTCAAGAGTGCATTCCACATTTAGAAACTCATTTCACTTACTTATCTAAACGATGCTCATTTGTAATTAATAATTTCCTTTAGTAGCTAATTCCTTGAAATGTTTGATAGCTCTGTCTGGGAGCCTGTCAATTAATAATATCCCCATAATATCGAAGCAAAAAGAGCAAAGAAAATTTCTAAATAACATGCAAACATTATATACGCTTTGGGAGTTTTAACTTACCGGCTTCTTCAACTCCGATACATTCACATGCTTGTTTTGTAGACTCAAAAACCTCATTCCGCCTGTTGGTTACCATTCATGTTTGCGGTTGTCAGAGCTATATTTCAAATCGCGGTGTAGCTAGGTTTCTGTGCAAACTTGTTCATAAACGCTAAAGATATTCACAGCGGCTAGACGTTCGTTCAAAAATTGACGTGTGACAAGATGACAAGTTAATATTGCGGGGGCGTGTAGCGTGACTTATGCCCTTCGGGGACTGGGGGAGGAGAACGCATAGCATGTCACACAATCTCGCTATTATTCATTGTTGCGGGAACGTTCTGCAATCTGAATCCGTTTTGTTCGGACTGACAGTCCTGTCACTCAATATCAGGAAAAAATCACGAAGCATCGGGTCACTGATGTATTCTAGACCGTTAATTGGTCCAGCGTAAACCAACGGGTTGAGTCTGTCAAGTGGTTCGTCCTTCATTTACTTCGGAAAAAAAGCGCCAATGCTAATCACATACATATATACATATGATTTG
Organism: Scolanthus callimorphus; assembly: GCA_033964015.1. Lineage (NCBI taxonomy): Eukaryota > Metazoa > Cnidaria > Anthozoa > Actiniaria > Edwardsiidae > Scolanthus > Scolanthus callimorphus. Next base: position 2,540,305 of record CM066914.1, read on the forward strand.
TTTAAACACAGGGGCGTAGCCAGAGGGGAAGGGGGCTTCCGGGTCCCCCCTCTCGCTTCAAGGAACCCCCGATCCAACTCTCCTATTTTTAGTGATATTATTCCAAAACCAACCAACCAAGGCATCTTCTCTTTGCGTGGTGTAAAACGCCAAAGACTTTACCGCACAGGACTATGTCCAGTATTGAGAGCAACCTCTACATTTGGGACCCCTCTCTTAGAATTCCTGGCTACGCCCCCGAAACTAAAGGTGCGCTTGAGGAAGTCGGTGCGTGATTTTGGGAGAGTATAACGCCCAGAAAAAGAGAGCAAAATATGTTATATATTACACATTGCACGCACAGCTTCTAAAATAAGATCACGTGACTCAGACAAACAATCCCTCTGAAATCCCATTCAGAAGGATCGCGCTCGAAATACGAGCCAGGGTAGGAGTACATACAAGCTCTGCAACAATGAGTGGAACTACCAGTTTACTAATTCATTTTGTATCGTTCTTTAGAGAGAAAACTGACAAAATGGGAGAAAAGTATATACCGTATTTGTTTGTCTGAGTTTTTTTTATTAGTGTGACGTCATCTGTACGCACGCAGCGATATTCATGGAAGGATGGCTCCATCTGCTCGTGGATCCCGTTCCGCCAGGTGCTCCCTAAAATGGCGAGAGAAAATAGCGCTGGATCCCAAAATGGTGCTCGATTCTCGAGCAGGCCCACTAGAAGGCCATGTGGTACTTGTGTTAGTCAGCTTTTGCCGGAAAACCCACTTGTTGCCTTTTCAGTTTTCAAGCGCCTATAGAATTGCTTTGTTTTGCACGTATTGACGCACGAGATCAGTATTGTTTCCGAAGGTAACCATTGTTCAGGGAGCCAATCAGATTCGCCTACTGTACAGAGCTTAGCATAGTAAAGCTCTGGGAACAAGATTGTAACACTTGAAGGGAGCAAAAAACATTTTTTTTTTCAGCCTTATTTTCGAGAAACTCAAGTCCTATTCAATATTTAGTATGTCTGGCTCGGCAACTTTACGCACCTTTTTCTACTTCATTGGACCGCGCTGTCAAAGGAATCGCTAGCAAAAAAATGTTTTTAGTTTCTTACCCACTTGCCATGGGCGGATTTAGACCATTACAACAGTAGCATTTTTTTTCGGGGAATTTATATATTTTTTGTCATTTATTGTCATAAATGTTAGTGCGCTATAATGCACAGGGAATTTCTGCAGAAAACCATCCATGGGAAAAGCTGAATTTCCCATGATACAACATAATTGGGAGTGTTCGGATTTCCCATGGCTATACATGTGAACTCCGATACCTTCCCATGCGTGTGCTTTGAGAAATTCAGCTTTTCCCATGGATGGGTTTCTGCAGAAATTCCCTGTATGTCTGTACCATTCTCATGCCCGAGCCTCTAGATTCAGTCCTTCCCGTTCAGAATTCAAAATGGTGGACAAACATATTCACCAATCAGAATCATGTCCTGATCGTCTTTCGCTAGAGCCTACCAATTGTCAAAACAGAATGGGCTCTGGACAAGAGAATGTACAAGGGCTTTTTCGCGAATAAAAGGGTTATAGCGTGAAAAAGTATGTAATAGATTGCTGACCTTACTTAATAGGAAGCATTGATGTTCCGCCTTTACGAAATGTAGAAAACGCGGTAAAATTTGGGGGAAAATTTACAGTTGAAATGATGTACCATATGGAATTGGGAAAAATTTACAGTTGAAATGATGTGCCATTTAAGAACACATTTTATCCTATGTTCCATAGCATGATGATAGCACTGGTGAAATTGGTCGAACAACAAATGACTGTGGAAACACTCGCCCCTTCACGCGCCATAAAATTTATGCAGACTTTTACTAGAACTCAGTGTGGCTCAATTCGCTCAGTTATTTTGTGTTTTCTGAGCTCATCATCCAAACATGAAATTTATAAAGCAGTTTTGTTCGGCTTATATCTAAAGATATTTCATTCAGCGAATTGTCTTCGATGGAAAAATGCCTGGAAAAAATAATTAATGTAATAATATTTTACATGCGAAATCAGTGAAAAATGACAACACACAGTTTGCAAAAATCTCCGCTGAAAATTTTATGCGAGCCCGTTGTTTTTGTCTGTTTTCTTAGCACAACCGAACTCGAAAGTTTGTTTAGACATAAAAAAGCTAATGCCCTCCTATTTTGTATGTAATCCTTCTTGTACCTATAATAAACTGCGTAAAATCCTAATTTACGACTGGCAAAACTTAACTTACCTTGCCTTTGCCGTCGATTTGCAGGTTGCACGTTTCATTTTATCGTTTTCACTTGTGCTAAATCAACAAAAAATCTGTCCATCTCTTCTGCCAATTTTATAGATGCTCTTTTTAAAGATTTAGAAGGAGAAATGATGAAACTGCTGGTATTTTTGTCATAGCGTAGCGATTGGAAAAACACTTCCGGTCAAGCCATGTACCATAAGATTACCATAGTGCTATATGGTAATTAGTTTTTGACCAATCAGAGCGCGCGTACTATCGCCGTTATTTTTCGCCTTGATCAAAATTCCAACAAGAGAAGAAGATCTCTGTCTCTTCCTAATAAGGCAAATGATTCCAGGAATAATTTTTGCCGTGAGTTGCAGAAAAACTACAGCTCTTGATGGCACATTGTTTGAAAAATAGAAAAATCCTGATATAAATACAATTTGTTTCCGTTCATCCTTTGCAGGCTTGGGTTTGTCGCTACGATACAACTGCAACCTCCAGGGGACATAAACCTATCACTTGGTAAGACTATAAACAATCTCTAAATAATTGTAATAATAATAATGATAAAAAAGCCCACTCGCGCTTGACAATCTATACATTCAAATCTAAAGTCAAATTATATACTAATGAACTAAAAATAATAATAAGGGACCGATCGTTTATTACGTCCACGGGGGGTGCGGTGGTCTTTTAAATTTATTAAATGTTAAAATTCGCACCCCCCTCACTAAAAAGGCGACACAAAAATAACCCCCACATAACATCAATGTTCTAAAAAGCTTACCCCCACCCGGTAACAAGATCCCCCTGTTTGAACTAATGGAAGACAATTTACAGAAATTTCTCTTTTGTTGCGCGCGAAGCGTGCCGTAATTTTTATGCATGAACGCATTTCACCAAACCTCAAAGAAAAGTTAGATGAACATTCCATTTGCTGTGTGTAGTAAACAAAGATCGCAAATGACGTGCGTGCAGGGTCCAAATGACGAATCTCTATCCTCGTAACTTCGAACTCACGCTTGCCTAATAATAAGGCCTTCTTTTTTCGAACTGAGACAGCTCCGATGCTTATTATTGCAGAGCGTCTTTTTGGAGAGCGTATTTTTTTTTCTCCTGGCTAAGATATATTTTCTTGTAATGACATTCGTAGCCATTCCATTGCGCACGTTCTCAAAAACTTATACTCGTACATTCCGATGCGCGCGAAGCGCGCCGAAATTGGCGTCTCGCTATATGGCGTAGCGCTGTATGCCACGACGTGATAGCTTGTACATATTTTCATTTAGTTTGAACCACAGTGTCTCTGAAAAAATTACCCCCTGTTTTGAGAGAGGGTGCCACAAAATTACCCCCCTAAAATCTATGTCTTCTAAATTTTTACCCCCACCCAAATTCCACCGCCTCCGCTGGCCACACCAAAGCCGCGCACCAACTTCATGAAACGATCGTTCAGTTGGGGCAATGGTATGGAATGACCTTCCACACCACCTGCGCACAGCGCCATCGCTCCCATCCTTTAAAAGAGGAGCAAAAATGCACTTTGGGAAGTCAGAATCACACAGGCAAACATGTAAAACAATAGAGTACTGGAATGCACTTTTTATTTTTATTCTTGTATTCCTTCTAGTTTTTAGCGTGTTTAAATAAAGTGTGTATGTATGTATTACCTATTTAACAATTAGACCTCGAGGCGGCGAATGTGCTATGATGAATAGACCATGAGGCCGAAGGCCGAATGGTCTATTGATATTATAGCACATGAGGACGAGAGGGGTAATTGTTTTAGTATAAACAAACTAGTTGGTCGGTTTTGGCAATGAATACCATTATTTTATGTTTAAAAAATCAAGTTCTTGCAAAGAAAGGTGGTGGTTTCACCAGGTACGGTCTATCACTAATAGACCATTAGTAGCTCAGCCAATCAGAATGCAGGATTTGTAATAGACCATTAGTTGGTTTATACTAAACAAAGTTAGAGGTCCACCGAAGAACCACGAGGAACCCATGCGATTACAATTTTATGATATAAAAGTGCAAATTCAGCGCGTAAATTGACTGCATGTCAAAAAGATCGAAGAAACACTCCCAAACGAAACAATATTTACAAATTTGTTAAGTAATTGTTAATGTCGTAATATTTGCTTTATACACTCAAAAGCTTGGGCCCGGAAGCAATGAAAAAATGACTAAGTTTGCAATTTTAATTCTAATTCAAATTGCAAAAAATCTTAGATTTTTTGCTGTCTTACAAGTGAGTGGTGGGGGCGGGGGACGTTTATATTTATACTCCCTAAAAGATACCGCAGTCCAAGCTAGATTTTAACCCCTAAAAGACACGACAAGCACCCACGCCCGACCAAATATGGGAGTCCCCCCGGGATTTGAATGTTACGCCACTTATGTAACAGGCAAAAATTACAGGTAAAATGTTTTCACGAGCTAACATATTTCCAAAACATAAAATCAACCCCTGCCTGGTGACGTCTTGAACTTTTAATAGTGTACTTCTAGGTGTCTATCGAAAGGGTTAAAGTATCAAAGAACAGGGTTGATAGAGGAATAGGGCGTGGATTGGCGATTGAATAAAGTTTGTATTTCTTCTAAACTCCGTCCCTTTGTTTCCGGAACAAGAAAATACACAAAGAAGAAGGAGACAAGGCAGCACCCTGCGTAAAACCAGTAGGTACCTGCGACAGTGAATACATCCTGCATTGATGTGAATGACCACGTGACCAGAAAGCCTCCGCCCCAGGCGACCACAGTCGATACACTGCATCCCAGGCCCCGCGCACGTTGCGGGAAGATTTCACCCATGACAACCCAGGGGATTGGGGCCCAGGAAATACTGAAGGAAATATTGAACACCGTCAGAAACGTGATTGCCATCCAAGAGATATCACCGGAAGGTATGGAATGGACTATGCCGGAATGATGGACGGGCGGATTTTTGCCAACGTAACTTATCTCGAAGAATATCCCGAGACCTATATGACTGAGGCAAAGGACAAGGGCGTTAACTAGGAGAAGACAGCGTCTTCCCGCTCTATCCATTATAAGGAGTGGAAGACCATTAGAAACTAGCTGAGTGGCGGCCACAATTACGGACACCGCCTTGTTGTCGTCGAAGCCAGCAGTTTTGAAGATATCGGCACAGTTAAATAAGATTGCAATGCCGCCACATAGCTGCAGGAAAAGCATGAGTCCAGTGCTAACCAGCATGGGTTTGGAGAACAGGATCCTGAGGGCTTCTCGCCATGGAAGACTGCCGTGACAAGCGTCAGCTGGAGAAAAATTGAGAGAAGTCACGAGACAAAACCCTATGTATTTAAGCCTGCATTTTCAGCCGTCTTTTCTCCCAACACTCGTTACGTTCGAAAAAACGACTGAACGCCGACTTCCAAAAACGTGCCCAGGAATTGCGTGATTATCAGGATCTTGAGAATGGATTCTGACTCGTCAATTTCTTAATGAGCTCTATAATATGTCCATGAACTTGCCTTTGAGTGTTGTTCGCTTGTCAGCGAAAATTATGAAATCGACCAATCAGAATAAATTCTCAAGATTCCGAGAATCACGTAATTCCTGGACACACTTTTTGCGTTCAGTCGTATTTTTCTCCCACAACGAGTGTTACCTGTGTATCGAGGCTGCCTATGTATCGCAAATCCATGGATTGTATTCTCTTCCTCATTTCTTCTCTGCTTCGCGTGTTTAGCATGACCAAAATCTCTAGAAATTAGATCGCCATTCATTGCATATGACAAATGTATGCATGAACGATATATCTTTTCCAAGAAAGCTCCCTTTTGTCTTTGGGCATTGATGGCCACTCAAGCATGCGGCATTGGCACTGTTCTCCGCAGCGCCTTAGTTATATGATCAAGATGAGCATTTATTCGGGGAACACCCATTCCCTTACCTAAGTCATTCTCTTCTATCTCTCCTATCTCTGCCTCTGCTTTCTCACGTGACCCGCGGAACCAAATCAGCGAGTCAATTGCAGCCCCTCTTTGGTGATGACCCATAAACCATCTCGCCGTCTCGGGCATAAATACCATTAGGGCCACCTGGAGAGCTGGGATTGCGGCCCCTACTACGGCAAGAATACGCCAGTGATAGAACACACCCATGATATAGGAGAATAGTATTCCAGCCGTAACGGTGAACTGATGCACGCTTGCAAGTGCGCCCCTTAGTCGGGGGGGAGAAATCTCGGCTATATACGTCTAGTGTGGGCGAAAAAATAATTAAATAGGGTATCTTAGTTAAAGTGCCACTATTATCAAGTTTGAAAATTATTTACTTTATGCCTTATTTGAAAGAGCTGAGGATCAGAAGAAATATGCTTCTTTCCGTTTTCAAAAATCTTTTTTGGTTCCGAAGATATTAGAGTTTGAAATTTGGCCACCATTACTCCAAAGTGTGACTTGATGACGTCACACTCTCAACAAACAAAGTGGTGAATTATATTTGATGGTCTATATTTTTGTTGGATTTGCCTCAAATCCTATCAAATTTGCCACGGTTATTGAACTCACTCTTCCTGATAATTTTGTTTACCTTAATTGATTGCCATGGCAACAGCCTTTGTTCCAGACCACCCCTATCCAAAATTCTAGATGAGGCTATATCTTTTGAAGAAATCAATTGTAACCTACATTGCCATGCCCACTTATCTTACTTAGTAGTAGCTCGCTTTTAGTAACAAGCAAATTGGTTAATTCTGAAATCTTGGCGGGAAAAATCGGGAAATCCTAAAATCGTCTGGGGAGCCTGGGAACCAGGGGGTTACCATGGCAACCCTGATTGTTGGGTCACACCACTCTGTTCAAGTCAAGTATTCATTCTGCCAAGTTTGAGCACTCTGACTTCAAGAGGTATAGAGATATACCTCTTTTTAGTATTTAGGAGAGCGTGACGTCATCATCCATGCTAATTTGCATATCGTTCTTACCTTAATAACTTCTGAACGAAAAGAGCTATCAAAAAACGGAAAACGGCATTGTTCTAGTTTTGCAAAGCTGTCTAACATATGGAGAATTGGCAAAGATTGGAGACTCTAAATTGAAGAACATTGAAAGAGACATACATTTCTGGAATTCTTCTAAAGGACGTGTGGGAAATGGTTTTGGATGTATTTACAGCTAGAGAAAATGTGCCATGGTCTTTATTTGGCCACAATTGTGTATTATAATTGAGATTCTTTTATTTTCATAAGAGAATAGCCAGTTTTGTGGATATTTTATAGATTGAAGCGCTATCATAAAGTCAATTTAGTATTACCAGTTATGGGTGACAGCCTCGTGAATCCAATTCGGAGTTTGCCAGTTTGCGTGTACACACAGTACAGAACGAGAAAAAATGGACGTGTTACAACACTATTTCAAGTTTTGGAGTGCAATTGGAACATGAAAAAGTATATAAAATTCTTACCGGTACTGCAACGGAAATCATACCCATTCCAAACCCAGCTATAAATCGTCCGACGTACAACATGGCGTGTGCATGCGCATAGGTTATCAGCAGCAGACCGATCTCCAGAGGAACGGCGCTAAGCATGATGGTAGCCTTCCTTCCAAATTTGTCGATCGCACATCCTCCAACTGGGCAACTCAGCAGGGCGCCAAGCGTGATCAAGGACTAAGAACAAATAATACAGTTACAAGGGGATGCCAGGACTCTAGGAGCCCATCAACAGGAGCCTCAATCACCTTGGTGGTGTCCAAAGCGCAAGAGTAGATGAATTTAATTTTAGATTCAAGCGTTGGCATATATGTCCTAAGCGGTTTACACCGATTGGACAAAAAAGGATAAAAATTATGAGAATATAAAATAAAATAAATATTTCCCCTTCTCTTAGTCTCCCCCTCGCAGAGCGCTAGCGGTCGGAGTCACGCAACGCTCCCTTGGGGCTGGTGGCGTTGCGTGACACCGCTGAACATGCATTGAAGAATATTTACCGAGTTTCGTACGGTTCTGAAAGAAAGTGTTCACATGATGGTGAGCTGGTTTGGCCCCAGCGTAACAAAACCGAAATAAAACTGGAATCAATAGCAACACTAGTTCCAACTGAGTAATTTGATATGACTTGCTTTAGTTATACTATTATAAAATATAGAGACTGCACGTAATCTTATCTTATTATTCCTCAAGTAGAGCAACTTAAAAGAAAACATACCGAGAACCAAGCTCCTTGTTGTTTTGTGAGATGTAAATCACTATTCTCTTGTTGTAAGTCCAGCAATGCGGGTGAGGAATAGCCGATGTTGTAACCAAAACATAGCGAACCCAGCACTGCAACTGACGTGGCTAGTATCGCACGATGTAGTTCCTGCCTTGAGTTGTTTCTCTCTGAGTTGGTTCTCATGATAGCAAGAGAGTTTCAAGACTTTCAAAGAGCTTGTATTACACTCGATGATTTTCACTATCTTTACATTAGTCTGATCTATGATCTACAGTGTGGACAAACAGGAAAAATATTTGAAACCTCGGCTTGTGAACAATCACGTGACTACAATGTCACGCCAGGCAGGGCAGCAGAAATCGGCAGCAGGTCATGCAATAAACTTTTCCGTTTGAGCGCATTCTCGTACTCGTGTCCTCAATGGATGTCACCCATGTCACCAGAGCCTCTCCCCTGCGAGGCGATGAACCGGGGAGAGAATGGTTTGAGCGAGCTAGCTTCTGGTTTGTTTCCCGGGGCTGTACGTTTTTTTTTAAATTCCACATAAAGCCTACATATCTCAAAGAAATCATATTTTATTATTAGTCTCACTGTATGGAAAAGAGTTTATATAAGATCAAGGACCGCAGTGTTGATAACTGATTTGGAAAAAGACTTTGTATGTCTTCTTAAACTCCGTTTGGTCCCTTTCGTGGCTGGGACAAGAAAATATACAAAGGGAAAACATTGGATAATACAGTATGTAGATTTAGGCAATGCATAAAAGCGGAACTCCGGTCATGCACACCCACTTCTTACTGTATGGATTATTCTTATAACAAATGTATCCCTTTTGATGAGGAGCCCAGCTTGGGATACCCAGCCCGGAATATCGGGGTCATCTCCAGCGTAAGAACCATTCTCTGAGGACACCTTTGTCAGTCCCTTTTGTCTCCTTCCATCTCTTAACTGTTTGCCTCTAAAAGAATGCAGATCAATCTCTGTGATTATCAATGTGTTTTGGGGTGAGTTGGCGTCAAAATGCAACAACTTTTTGCAGGTTGGAGTCCAAACCGAACACCGCGGCGCTGTGCTGGATGTGGAGGACGAAGCGCGCACTCAGTGATCCAAGACGGACTGTGTACACGGGTCGACACTAACGCAAGTGCGCATTCGTAAATAAGAGCTTGCGATGTTTTCGTAAACACCTGAACGTTCCGTTTTAGCTTGGATGGGTTGCTTGGCGACGTTGAATGATACGTATGGGGCTCCACTCCGCGCCTTCGGCGCGGGGAGTTCCGCTATAAAGAACCACGTGACAAGACTGCGTGCAGAGGGAAGATCTCATCAGGTCGCCCGTGATGCTATGCTACTGTATGCCTGTTCACCTATTGCTAGACTGCTTGCAGTCCTTCTTTGGCGAACGTGGCAGTCTTGCCTACTTGTGCGCTCTCCCAGCCACAGGGAAACCAAGAGGAACCGCGTCCTTCCGGGGTCCTGGAACCGAGTGATGACCTGAGAAATATGGCGGAAGGGAGACGCGCGTGCCGTCCCGCGTAGGAGTAAATTTATGGTTCCCACTCGACAACCATCTTAAGTAACAACAAAACAGGCCTGAAAACATACAGAGGACGAATACTAAGGACAGGGAAATTTATAAGACTTTTGCAGCTTTAGTACATCTATTTTTTCCTTACAATGTTTCTACAGGCGTTTCAACTGAGGATATAGACTCTTTAAAAGGCGATGGAGCGATAACGGAAGATTTGCAATCATTTTGCTTGGAAATGGCTGCACAAGCGACGGTGATAGAACATCCAGATCTTTTAGTTCAGAATGGAACAGTTATTGACCCTTTGAACATAATGCACAAGCAAGCAGACGTTGCAATCAAGGACGGGAAGATACTCGCCGTAGGAAACGACCTACAGTTCCTGAATGAACCCAAGAAAGTGTTCGATGCAAGTGGTTGCCTAGTAACACCTGGTTTGATTGACATGCATGTGCATGTATATCAGTACGCAACCCCTTTAGGGGTCAATGCTGATGAGACATGTCTATCGCGAGGGGTGACTACTGTAGTTGATGCAGGAAGTGCTGGTAAGTAACAACTGATTGCGATGGGCCACCATCGGCTCCCCAGATAAAACAAATGCTAGTATTTGACCCTTTCCAGCCATTGAAGTTGCCATGTGAAACTTTGACTGGGTTCAATGAGCTCTTGAATAAATGTTCTTAGGAAAAATAGCAGAGTTCATTACCCTGGGGCATCAACTCTTCAGTTTTGGCAGGAGATTATATTTTCGCTCTGTTTTAAGATGACTGCTATACATTTACTATATTTTTCCCAGGAGAATGGTAGGAAATTTCGAGATTTCATTGCAGTCTCAGGATTTTTGAAGGCCTAGGGTTGACGTTCCTGATCATCCTGTGTGTAAAATGCTTTCATATAGTCCTATTTTTCCTAAACAAACAACAGCGCCAGCATTTAATAGGCAATTCCAGCTATAACGACACATTCGCGGCACATGGGTAACTGAGGGATATTTTGTTTTTGATATGTTTTTTTTTCATTTCATAACTACTGCATAGGTCCATCAACTTTTCCTGGTCTTCGTAAATATGTAGCAGAAAGAAATAAAACAAGAATCCTTTCCTTTGTTCATATTGCTGCTCAAGGTCTGAGCGCTGCAGGATGTTGTAAGGAAGGTTAGTCAAAGATTTTTAGAGAGACTGAATAACATCAACATCCAGTTAGGAACACACTACTTTTGCAGCAACAAGAACAGAACAGCAACAATAACACTAAATTACTCGTCCCAATTGAATACAGTAACAACACAACACTATTTTGTTTGGCATAAGAGAGGGGTTTATTTCTCAACAGAAGCAAATCAGATATAACTACAGAACTACCCAAAAGAGAAATAACCCCTCTGCCCATCTGCAAAAACAGAAAAAAGGGTGGGAGTGGGGGGAAATAAATAATTAAACAGTTAATTTAGGCTAGCTCAAAATAACACAATGCCATACAGTACAACAATGAAACATGCCCCCCAACGAAGTGAAATTTTTAGTGTCAACATCACTTCCCCCTCCCCCAGCAAAAACGAAGGATGACCAAGGATCCCCCCTGACAAAATTAATTCTGATGGCATGATGAACACCTTTTTTGTACATGTCGATAAAACATAAACCTAGAGCTATTTTTCTTTAACCAATCTCTTAGGTGCTGGAGGAGAATGTGATTCATTGAATCAAGTTGACCCTGCCTTGTGTACAGAATGTGCACTGGCCAACCATGACATGGTTGTGGGTGTGAAACTCCGACTTTGTAAATTTATATCCAGTGATGGAGAACATGAACAGGAATGCTACAGGTGATTTGAAATAATAACAAGGGATGGACCATTTGATGCTTAAATGGAGGGGCCGGAGGGCTAATTCTCCCCAAACAAATTGAGCAAGCAAAGCCTGGTGGTGAAAAATATCACAGAGTTTTCCAACACTAATTCCCAAGTAATGCCAGGGAATGATATCACCAACAGCCTCCATAGCACTAGGAGAGCACTCCTCTTGAACTCCTCTTTTTGGCCAAACACTACAATATACATCACCAAACAAAATCCATGAAGGACAGGTGTTATTTTCCTGTAGGAAAGTAGATAAAATGGTCCATCTCTAAATGGGTGTAGATTGAGGGGGAGGGGGGAGGGGGTGAACAGGGAAGGTGAATCTACTTGATCAGTGGGTATAATTAAATTTTTTGTTAAGTTTGTATTGGAACAATTTCAGAAAAAGTAATTTGAATCTAGAAGAGTGAATCCACAATCAGCAATGAAAATCCTAATCTGTGCCCAAAACCTCTAAAGATCAATCAGTTTATTCTATGTTAAAATCCATGATCCAGATAAAAATCAGCTTCAAATTTGCCAACCCAGCATGAGCCACACCCTGTATAAGGTGACATGAAACATTTTCTTACCAGATGTGATGAGAAAAACAAGAATGACTCTTTTAAAGAAAATATGAAAAATATGAACTACAGTAGATCCATCTCTAGTTTTAAATATTCTTTTTCATTCACAATTTTATAGAAGAGCTCTGATGGCTTCAGCACAGGCTAAGGTTCCACTAATGGTGCACCATGCATTTTCAACAGTGCCATCTCAGGATTCCCCAGGTATGGACAATCACTTGACTTTCTTCCAAAAAACATGTTGTTACCTTCTAGAATAACTTCTGATTTCTAGACTCTTTGTGGGGCTCATATTTTTGTGTGATTCTAGAAATGACCCATATGAAGGGGTTTTACGATATGACCTCCTACCCCTCTGGAATTTCCAGCGAAAAATGTGATTGTAATATAAGGGAATAATATCAGGAAAATTGAGTCCCACCCCTCTGGAATTTCCAGTACCTTTCGTCAAGGAGGGTGTGAATTTTTCTGAAATCACAGATTGTCATCAGCATTCAGGCACAAACAAACAACATGGGGCTTAAGCAAAGGAGAAAAATGAATTATTTTCCTTTCTTTCCTTCTCTCATTCTTCCCTTCTCTGAAATGCTTCATCAATTCACAATTTCCTGTTTTGCAAATTCCCATTTCACAACGTCCATCTTTGAAATTTCCCATTTTGTACATTGATCCATTTCTGCATCCTATTGAAAACACTATCTTCATCTTGTGTAGGGTCTAAGGATGTCCTGTCCTGTCCAGGAAGCCTGCGTGAAGGTGACATTTATACACATTGTTTCCATGCATTCCCAAACTCTATAATCAATCCTGAAACACACAAATTGCATTCATCAGTGGTCCAAGCTCGCCAGAGAGGGGTACGTTTTGATATAGGGCATGGTAGAGGTTCATTTTCATGGACTGTGGCTGAGCTCTGTGCTAAACAGGGCTTTTGGCCAGATACAATAAGTAGTGATTTACATGTGGAATGCCAGGAAGGACCAGCTTATGATTTGCCTTTAATCATGACAAAAATGTTGCATGTTGGAATGCCACTGTTTGAAGTAATTAAGGCAGTTACTACTACCCCTGCTGTTGCCATTGGACGGAGTCCTGTGATTGGTTCCTTATCTGCCAATCAATGTGCTGATATTACTGTTCTAAGACTTAATGCATGTGATATTCAATTAGAAGACTGCCAGGGACAGCTTAGAAATGTGAAACAAAGACTAGTACCCATTGCTGTGTGGAGAGAAGGGATTTGTTATGATGTCACTTGTACAAATGCTATCCCAGGCGCAGGGAGTAAGGGGATTTCTCAAACGTGGGACAAAAGTGTTATCAGAGACCCACTGAGGCCAGCCAATTTGTAGTTCAGCTTAAGTTGATATTGTTTTGCATATACATTTAATCAAGTGATTTAAAGGGGCTGTGTCACGATGTTAGGCACAGTTTTGGTGATGTAAAAAACAACCAAATAACTGATAATAGCCAAAATACTAGTCTAGGTTTGTTAAATAGCCCTTTAACTACAAAGCGATCATAATTGTAGGCTCCATGGACCTATTACAGAGCCGATTGAAATGGATTGCAACAATTGGTTTTTGAAATCTTGTCAGGATACTTTGAAGTTACATCAAAAATTGCATGAAAATAGTATTTTTATAAGAAGTATGTAAGCACTTTGTTAGCCATATCCTAAGCCATATGTTTCTTACAATGATGCCCCCACCTTCTGAGAAGTTCCACTTTCTTCCTAAAAATTCCTGGATCCACCCCTGTTAAAGGGTATCATCTTCAGTCCAAAAATACAGCGGTTCACTTTGAAAATTCACATTGTTTTCCATTTCTCAGAAAATCTGCATGCAATATTACTAACTTACATTTATATAATAAATTAAATTTATATAGCTCTACGTGGACCATGCTAGAGTTCTTCATTTTACTATGCACCGTCGATGTAATATAGGACTGTCAGATATTTTCTAGACTAAAATTCTATTAGCCTCTTATTGTATGATTTATAATTGTTCTTGGGATTTCTGTGTTAGAAAGAAAATGATTCTTGTATCTATGTTTGGTTTGACGAAGTTTAAGTAAAATAGTTTATTGACCTTGCAAAAATTATTCATTTCAGTGGTGGCCACAATTGTTAATTTTTGGTTGGCTCGCTCTATAAATGTCCCTGAAATACTGCATATTGCTTTACATAAACGAGCTAGTTAGATTTTTAGATTACCCCCATCTAAGAACAAAAACTATTGTGACTTCTTTGACTGAGTGCCACAGGAACTCTGAATGGGAGGAAAACGCCTCCGGAAAAAAATGGAAAGCCTACAGCACTCTTACTTTGATTATCTGAAATCCCCACTCTTCCCAAAAGATTAATAAAAGTTAAACTGCTAAAGAAAGCGCTTACGTGCAGTTCACAAGATATCTTAGATAACTATCAACATGGTTATGAAAATATAATTGTATGTCTGCATTTCATTGTCCTCGAGGCAAAGGGACGTATTTTTTTTATTTTTCGAGAATGGATTTTGAGTCGTGATTTAAACGAACGGATATTTACAGACTTCGGTACTTCGGTTCAATCTCATTTGTTATTAAAGATGGTTATTCTTGTGAAAGGGCCTGTCATTTTACTACAAAATAAAGACATCAATGCAATAACCTCTCACATACAGCTGAATTCATTGAACTCCTCCCACGCAGTTTGAACCAAGCCAGAATTCATTACTTCGCCTAGACGGTATCTAAAATTTATAACTTGGAATCCAAAGTGAAGCATTTACAAACCGTTCTAGGTTTAATTCTGACTGCTTTTAGTAAAATGAAATGTTTTTGACAATTTAGGGGCCCTCCTTCAGTTATTATCGGTAAAAAGTAGCTGTTTTGATGGCAATTTGTTTATCAAATGAAAGACAATTTAAGCTTGACTCTTCAGAGCCCTATTACACAGTTTTCCACCTGCAGGTTTGTTGAAATGGTGTAAGAAAAAATGGCAAAGAAGTATAGAATCAATAATTCCATATGACCTCCCTACAGGGAGAAAATAAATAGCGGAGCTCTTCAAAACAGTTGATTCTCTTCTTCCTTTCTACCAACATTCAACAGACCTTGTTTTGTTTTAAAATATTTGTTTAGAAATTAAAAAAAATTACACGAGTGGAGAGGAAAATAAAGCGCGAAATTGAGCTAAATGTCTTTAGTCAAAATGCTTGATTACTTTCTTAGCAGGGAGAATTACCAGTCACAACATAATTACGTTGATTATTTTGTCTCTGTGTTTCTGGTTTGCAATAATCCAAAACTTTGGAGTGTAATAAGCATAATCAAATTTTCTTTTCGAAATGCAAATTCGAAATGGGGTGCCCTAAATGCCAGGTTTCATCACTAGCTATTATGGACTGGAAGTAAAATCTGACGATTAATTACATTGTTTCCCCGGCAACTAATTGTCGTCATGAAAAATCCCCTCTTAGGTGGCAGCGAAGAGACACAATATTAGTACAGAAGCCAGAGAACCTTGACCACTGCGCGCGGGCAGTGTGAAGATTAATTTTTAATTTCTATCAGAGACTTCGCTATATCAATGTTAGAAAATATTGAATAGCCTTTTATGGCGCAAGTGGTTAAAATGTTTGCGGTATTTTAACTGAAATGACCTGGAGAATAATGGAGCTGCAAACCTCAAAGTAATAACGATAATCGACCTCTAGAGCATATTCAGAAGAGAACTAATTTCCATGCCCTTGCTTGCGCCGAATATGGAAAACGGCAAGGGGATTTCTTGACTTCGCTGCTGTAAAGCTATGACATATTGAGCTGTTCTCAAGATGACTACGGAATATGGTGGCCATTGGAGAGTTACTAAAGAGCAAATCAAGAAACATCTCCCGAATTTCTTTTACTGGTTCTTTTACGGTGGCCTGGGCTCGCTTTTTCCATTTTTAAATCTCTACTATCGTTCTGTTGGACTCGGTCCCTTGCAGATTGGAGTTCTGGGAGCTGTTCGCCCTTTCGTTGCGTTGTTTTGTGGGCCTGTGTGGTGCTATATTTCTAACAAGTGTAGAGTCCGAAAATTTATTTTGCTTGCTTCGTTGATAAGCTGGGTGGCATTCACGCTTCCATTAGGCTTCGTGTCTCATGCACAAGCCGCGAAGTGCCCTAAAACGACGAGCCTTTCTCTAAAGAACAACACGACATCAAACACGTCCTTGATCAAACAAGCAGGGAAGAGAGAATTACAGGATGAAACATCACTTTTGAATGATATCCAACTGTACAATGAAGCTTTTATCTCTAAAACAAATTATTTAACGAAACGTAATGGTGAAGATCTGAGTGCTGAAAACAAAGATTTGAAAGATGAACTAGACAAAAGGCGAAGGAGAAACACTAACGTTGCGGCATCTGAGGAAAAGGATCCGAGATTCATTAACCTTGAAAAACCCTTCGTCAATAGCATGAATACTTTTGGTATGAAACTCCAGAAGCATCCATATAAGAGTAGAATAAGACCTTACGATTTTAAATCAAGAGGAGCCCCTTATATCAACAAGCGAATTAATCCCTACGCCAAGACAATTTTTATTGAATTATTTTTTCTTGTTTTAATTGGAGAAGTGTTCCAGTCTCCAACCGATGATCTTAATAATCATTACGAGGGAACGTTTCTTGAGCATCTTGGTGTGTTATATCAAAACGTGCCCAATAACAGCCTTTATAGCTCTTTTGGTATTGGTTTTGCGGCCTTCTTCACAGGCCTAATATTGACTTATGCGCCTAAGTACATAATTTGTGGCGCTAAATACAGTGATTATACAATCGCATTTTATATCTTTGGGGTAATGATGACACTTGCACTTGTTGTATCGGTCAACTTCCGTCTCAGCTATCGACGCAAAAAGTTAGATTTCAAGGTTCTCGAATCACTAAAGCTGCTCTGTGACTCGCAGCACACTGCGTTTATTCTAGTAGTCTTGCTAATGGGTTCCTTCCGTGGAGTTTTGTTCAATTTTCTCTATTGGAACACCGCTGAGATCGGAGGTTCTGAGCTGATCGTGGGCGTCACTGTTGTCAGCCAATATCTCTCGGATACAATCATGAACGTCTCTGCGCCTGTGCTCATGACGTACACCGGATTCATTGGCATGATATACTGCGGGCTCGCGTCTTATGGACTTCGATTTTTAATCTTCTCTTGGCTAAGTACGCCGACGTCCGCTTGGGCTATACCATCAGTGGAGCTCTTACAAGGCATTTCAAACGCTACCGCGTGGTCAGCATTTATCCTGTACATCACTAATTACACTCCTCGATCCACTTATCCAGTGGGGATATTCCTAGTGCAGGGGCTATACCTCGGAGTAGGGACCTGTATAGGTGGGTTGCTAGGAGGCGGACTCATACAGGCCATGGATGTTCACTTAACGTTCCGTATTTTTGCCCTAATGAGCCTTCTCGCTTGCCTGCTCTTCATTATGACCCAGCCGACGGGCATGAACGAGATGTTACCGAGTGAAGTCGACGGCTTGATGCACTTTGCCGACGAGGACGACTACTCAAGTTTTAGTGACGAGGAGTTATTGATTGATTACGACAAGCGCACCTTTCTGTACACGCCTCCAAAGCGGTATGACGAGGACGGAGAACTGGTGACGAAGAAGAAGACTGTTTTCCCACCCGCAAACGCGCCATTTGTGCCTATGTTCATGACTATAGTGAAAACACAAAGCGAACTGCACTAAGTTGAATATACAGGGTCGAATGTGATATTTTTGACTGGGGAAGGCGTGTTCTCAAATGGCATATACATTGAAAAGAACGTCCGCCCATTGTGGACGAGTATAGAAAATGTGGACTATATATTCAAAGCGGGAGTTAATCTTATCTTCACAGCACACACAAAACGATGTAGCTCTGTTGCAGCGAATTTACATCGGTGGCCACGAGTTCTCAAGTGAAAATGATCCAGGTTTGGTGTGCCCACTGGCACTGTATTATAATTGAAGCGTCCATTCACTCTGAGGACTTTGTGGGATTTTTAAGTCCTGCTGCCTCGTTATGATCCTATACTAGCCTCCTCCACAGGCATCTCGTTTGTTCTTATCAAGAAAAGTGTTTCTTAGGAAAAAGAGCAAGTTTAAGTTTTTGTTTTTTGTTAAAACAAATTGCTTGTAAAATAATATCGGTGTTGAAATCTAGAGTGGAGAGAAAAATGTACGTAATGTCATACTTAGGGTTAAAAGGGAAATGGTGTGTGAAATCGTTGCAATAAAAGAACAAGATTAGTATGATCTCACTTTTACTTAAATAGTTCAGAGAGGCAGCCTCTACAGGGATGGGTCTTTTTGTGAGGATGATTGCCCCCAACATGAATAGAACGTATACATATATTCATACTATTCAATTCCGATGAATCATGGACCTAGTATAATAGATCGCCAATCACAGAACAAAAAAAACCTGCAATTTTTTCTTCACCGGAAAAGAAAGCAGCGAAATCGCCAATTTCCTTAAAAAAGGTGGCTAATGAA
Source organism: Scolanthus callimorphus (assembly GCA_033964015.1). NCBI lineage: Eukaryota > Metazoa > Cnidaria > Anthozoa > Actiniaria > Edwardsiidae > Scolanthus > Scolanthus callimorphus. The sequence continues at coordinate 2,559,220 of CM066914.1, forward strand.
TGCAAGATTTGTTGTAGACCTCTGATTTATACTGAAACCTGTATATACCTGTTCCATTTATTGGTGGTTACTCAAGCAAAGGATCCATTGCCTCCGTGCTTCAACGACCAAATCCAACAACTTTAAGTTGACCTTCCCTTTTTTATCATTTTGTTGGAAAAAAAGAAAAAATATCGACCACGTCTTATCCACGCAAACGTTTGCATAATTTATGAGTGAAAATATCGTTTAAGATCAAACTTTGTTTACCAGTGAAGTGTGTTATTTACAAATCAAGAACAACGTTTTTCACTGACAAAACAATCGGATCATCAGCTTATTCCTGTTTACGATGTTCATAAATACAAATAAAAGTAAATAATTGACGGAGTTTCACTTTCGTGACAATGTCACGCCTCGGCGACCTTGATAATCTACTCGAATCACACTAGCGTGTGTGACAGAATGACTGCAAATGGGGAGTTTGCATGTGTTGCGTGACATTTTGAAATTTGATCCTAGTAACAAAAAAATACAAAATGTCACGCAACACCTGCAAACTCCCAATTGCACGGCCTTCTTCGCACAGAGCTAAACATTTTGTAAAACGGATTAGATTCTAAGTGAGAAGCAGGTTTTACCTAGTTTTTCGTCCATCCCGACACAAATATTTTAGACAAAAAGACAAGTCACGGTGATTCGTTGATTTATTTTCCGCATATCTTTCTACGTTTTACAATCATTTTACTATTGAATCATCATCATATATCTAATCATTTTTTATATAAATATCAAAATAAAAGTTATTTGAAAATATGTTTTTACCTGAAGCAAATAATTATTGAAAGTATACCGAGAATCTATTTGCTGAGATGTCCACCCAATGCTAATACAAATTCATATGCAGCATACCTTCCAACCAACTAAAAAGGCAACCTATGTATAAGCACTGTTTAATGCCAAAATGGGATGCTACCGTTTATGGCAAAGTAATTGTCATCGCAGGCTTCCGGTGATTCTTGTAATTCTCACGCTGTTGCTATGGTTACAATCTTTGGCGATGACGTCACTTCCTGTTTTTATTTACTGCCCTTGTGGTGATGATGGTGGTGATGATGATGGTGATGGCGATGGTGTGCGAGCTTACTCTAAAAAAAAAGTAAAATAAAAGTAAAATAAGAAAAAACATTCGACCACGCCAGGACTCGAACCTGGAATCTCCTGATTCGTAGTCAGGCGCCTTATCCATTGGGCCACGCGGCCGTTGCTGAAATGATTTGTAGATAATGTTTTTAGTCGGGCTTTTCTGATGATTGTCCGAAGAATAAACACGATGTAAAGGCATTTAGCCAATCAGAAACGCAGTCCATTCAACAACAAACCATATCAGGGGGCAAGTCAGTACGATTAGTCTTGACCAAAGCAAAAAGAATCATTGTGGTTTTGGGGTTAAACCGGCATTCTAACAACAAAGCACAAAGAGCAGAGACCGCAACCAATCGGACGTGTTCCAAATAATAAAGAGCGGCTTTCAGAAGGGTGTCGAAAACTAAACAAGTTGTGATATCTAGCCAATCAGAAACGAAACCTATTTTCATCAGCAAATACCCTATCATGGGGAGAAGTAAGGACGACTTGTTGTGACCCAAGAATCAAAATAGTATCCAAAAAAAAAAAAAGTCGACCACGCCAGGACTCAAACCTGGAATCTCATGATTCGTAGTCAGGCGCCTTATCCATTGGGCCACGCGGCCGGTGATGAAATGTTTTGTAGATGATGTTTTTAGAGCGGATTTCAGATGAGTGTCGAGAACTAAACACGATGTGAAAGCTTCTAGCCAATCAGAATCGAAACCCATTCATCAACAAACCAATCAGGGGGCGAAGTAAGGACGACTTGTGTTTAGTCGTGAACCAAGAGAAAAAGTCTCTATTTTGGATTTCTGACTAGCTTACTACACAAGGGCACGAGGGACATGTAGAAAACGCCAGATCAAAATAGTTTCCAAAAAAAATGATTCGACCACGCCAGGACTCGAACCTGGAATCTCCTGATTCGTAGTCAGGCGCCTTATCCGTTGGGCCACGCGGCCGAACTGTTATTCTATTACCCCTTCAATCGGATTTCTAGGACTTTGGCGGAATCATAGTCATTCATAGGTCAGACGGGGAAGTATCTGAGTAACAAACCAATCGGAGAGCAATGTAGTTCACAAATGCGTAGTCAGTCACTGACCAGAAATCGTGTCTTCGACCAATCACAACACAGAGCAATCGCGATTTCTGAGTAATAGATCAGGAATACTAAGCACAAACACTAGTGCGAAAACACTGCACAACGAAACCCATTCAACAACAACTAAGTAACTATCAGCAACTAATAGTTTGTCCACACTAGAGCCGAAACATGTTCAGACTAAACTTAAAGTTATTAATTTCTGAAACGTGTACTTGTCGACTGTGAACGCACTAGAGCGGATTTCGTATGACCGTGGCGCGCCGCGACAGCACGCGGAAGGTACTTTTATTGCTTAATTAAAATATTGTTAGCGACAATCTGTAATACCTTTTTCGATTCGCCTTGATGGCTACCGCTCGACTCTGCTTTGGCCGTATGTGATCTCTGAAGACAAATCAATGCATGATTTAAGAAAACATTCCAACTGAAGAAGGTCTTACTGAGAAGTGGGCTTTCTACTAAAGTTGCGAATATGTTGCGAGTTTTCTACATTGATTAAATCTGGTGGTAGCAATGCATCTTTAATTAGTGAAGGTATTAGTAGTAAGGAAAGACACCAAAGAGAAAGAATGCCCAATGGTTGATAGAGTCTTAAAAAGAGCTAGGAAGAGTTCGGGCCCCTTTGAAACTGGAGGACACATCACAGAAAACATTAAAAGAAAAGAAGGACGTGAGGATGACATCACATGCTTCAGTGAATCAGTAGAGTGGATTTCAGATGACTGTAGTAAGACCAATACACCAATACAGCTAATGACGACGAGATAAAATACTGCTGAATGGTTTCCCCGTCAGCCAATCACAAACCAAGAGTAACCACTCTGATGATTTCAGACGACTTCAGTATTAAGACCAAATACAGCTAGCCAATCATAAATGAGAGAAATTACTGCTGAATGGTTCTCCCTCAGCCAATCACAAACCAAGAAAAAAACACTCATTGAACACGTGATTAGTTTCTTTGTAAGTCAAGTCAAGACGAGTACAATCACTATCACGCGGGGAGCACATGTGATTACGCACACTGCATTTATTTCAAGGTAAACGCAAATACAAATAACACTCATCTGAAACCCGCTCCATGAATCAGTTACCTTTAAGTATGTCTGGTCGTTGTATGGTCGACTGTGTGATTTAATAGAGAAAAACGTTTTTAACTTTTACGTAGTCTTAAATGTGAAAGTCGGTGAATCACGTCGTGAACATGAGACAAGACAAAGACAGAACAAATAGTACGTTTGCCACTGTGATACATGCATGGAGTACTTCCATCTCCTCTCGAATTTCATGATGCAAAATTTTCTAAACACTTTGCAGTAGCACCACGACATCAAGGCGTGTGGCCCATGTTGACTCTTCATTTTGTGGAATGAAAGGTCAACTGTTAACACTGAGTGACATTGTTATTGCTTACCTTTTTATAGCCCATTTGGCTTGACATCATTCCTCCAGCTTCTCCCGCATAAGAAGACATACCACCCATGCCTCCCAATGATTGCTCTCCTAATGATTGCCCTCCAAATGATTGCCCTCCTAATGATTGCTCTCCTAATGATTGCCCTCCTAATGATTGCCCTCCTAATGTCTGCATACCACCAAGGCTTCCACCAGCGTACGACTGAATACCTTCACTTCCTCTTAAGGACTGAATACCTCCACCAGCTCCTCCCCCTAGGCTTTGAATACCAGCACCACCTGCTCCTCCTAGGGTTTGCACACCCCCTCCTCCAAACGATGACATGGCACCTGCACCGCCGCCCACCATACCTTGCAATCCCTCACTACCTCCTCCTAATATAGACTGTTGACCTCCCCCAAAGCTTGTCCCACTCAGAGAGTTCATCCCTTGCATTGAATTCTCCCCTACACGCTCAACTGCTGCTCCTCTTCCCAGCCCTGCTATGTTTCCACCGCCCAGGGAACCGCCCTCTACAGCCCCTCCCTCCATACTGGCGCCACCCGTGTATGCGCTCTGACTCAAGCCGCCTCTTTCACCGCCTAGGGAGGACTCCATACTTTGCGCCCCTCCTTCCATGCTTGCCCCACCCAGGGCTTCCTGCTGACCATAACTTGCTAGGCCCTGGCTAGACTGGCCACCACCGATGCTCCCGCCGAGACCCCCTAGACCTGCCCCTATTTCTGACGAGTACTGCTTTGGTGGTCCCTGTAGCTCACTGGGTGAGAGTTTATTGGATTGTCTGATGATGCTAGCTATATCTGCAAGAGAGAACGAGTGCGTGAGAGTATGAAAATGGTGGCCATTTTATGCGGAGTAAACTCCTGTTTTACATTCGTTCCCTTTCCAAGAATAAAGCTCCGGGCTTTTCTGGTGTATGCCTCAGCCGAAGTGACAAGAGGCGGAAACTGGCACATGATGACGATACGACTGTGTGTTGCTATGGTGATTACTACAAACCTGTTTGTGGCATCTGTAGACCTCCTGCGATCAAGCACATGCAAATAGAAGAAGAAGAAAGCGCCCTTAACACAAACTTCAATATTTTTGTAGGGTAAATAAAGATTGAATAAAGTAAAATGACTGCTAGAGTCAAATCTCGATTTAGGGAACCTTTTGTGAACCTTATTGTGGATGAACCTAAGAGTGCAAACAGTATGTGTATGAAAAACTATTTACTAAATAGTACTATTTTTTACAATTTAGTGAAAAAAATAGTGGAAATGAATCACTACTGGATTTAACCACACACTATATAACCACACACTATTTTGTTAATGAAACTGACTATTCAGTAAATGGTACAAAATAGTACAGTCTAGTTTTCCCTTTTTTTCATACTGATACTGTTTGCACTCTACCTCTCGAAGGCGAATCTTATAACTAACATACATAGAAATCATTTAGTCTCAATCTGAACTAACTCACCTCCTCCGTGAGCGTCGAATGATTTGATACGAGGTGCTTCACTAGTTGCTCCGGCTTCATTCATCCCCTCCTGTCGGAACTGGGCGCCCTCCGGAATTCCTTTGGCCATTCCATTACTTCCGATCTGCACCACCGAAGCCCCTTGTTCACCTATAGAGGCACTACCGCGAGAACCCTGGGATTCGGCTGTGATAGCGTTTTGAATCTCGTCTAGTTCGTGTGCACTTTCGGAGGCGACTTGGGCTTGGATACTTTGTTTCTGATGGTTTTGAAAATAACTATTTGTTGAGTCGTCTTTTACGGGTGGATGAGTGTTCTAGAAACATTACTGGAATTAGACCAAATATTTGAAAAAGAAAAAAGAAACTGCGACCACGCCAGGACTCGAACCTGGAATCTCCTGATTCGTAGTCAGGCGCCTTATCCATTGGGCCACGCGGCCACTGATAAAGTTTTTCGGTGTTTTCTGCTATTAATGCTTGAATTGTTGAACACTTACACGAAGACTAAACATCCAAATCTATAATGTTGCTAGCGTCAGGTTCTGACAGACTTCAGTTTGTATACACCTATTTCAGAAAAGGTTGCACCCTCATAACTGTCAGTTGTAGCCCGCGGTGCGTCATGGGAGAAACTAAGAAGTACCAAATTTTCGTGTTTACCCAGTGCAAAATGTTTTTGCGAGCGATGTATTGTGGAATCATTTTGCACAAGCAGGGTAGATAAGTATGGCTATTTCCCTAAAACCCAGTGTCTATGATTGTGTTGCTTAATTGTTCCCATGATGCATCGCGGGCTACAACAGACAGTTCTGAAGGTGCAACCTTTTTTGAAATATGTGTATACCTAATTCAAGAAACGTTGCTTTGTCGTTGAATCGCGGAATACAATGAAACTATAAACAATGATCTAGAGTGATCACCAAACAATCGCTTCGACTTCCCATTCCCAATTGTGGGTTGAACTTAGTTCTACTGTGTTTCCTTAGTCTTTCAATAAACCGATTTCCCGTCTGTCTTTCCTTCTACCAAGAGTCTACTGTCAAATTGGACTCTAAGGAACCCATTGCACTCTTCTTTGAGAGTAGGGAATTGTCTCCCGGTCCCTAATGGCCTGGCTCTCGGAGGCATATATACTGTAAAACAACCCTTATGATTGTAAGCTGCGCGGCAGCAATTTGCGGAGTTTGGGACAGCTTCCTCGGGCGTGGTCTTACCTCAGCAGCATCCTGCCTCTGGATGTTTGAAGCCCAACTTGCACCTTTTTCGGATCCCCCATCCCATCCTTTATCACCGCCTCCGTATCCATCCTCGTATTTCTTCTCCTCCTCCGCTTCCATTGCCAGTCTGTCCTCCAACTTAGTGTCTTCCTTGTAGGAGTTGGAACCGGTGGACAAGTCTCCCATGTCGCTCAGACCCATCAGGTGGGACAGCTTGCCAGTTACACGGTGCTCCTTGACAGGTTTCTCGTATTCTTCCTCTGTCATAAGTAAATATATATTTATTTAGAATCCCCTTAGGAAAAGAGGTCATTGCAACTGTTAGTGACTATTTGGTTTTGCTACAAATGCAATGTGTGGCTGGCTTGGGTTATATGGAAGTCCGTCTTCTATTCATGGTTTAGTGTTCTTAGTACGAGCAACTAGACCACTTAAAATGGATGCCTTGAAAAGCCCTTTTATTTAACCCGTCAGATCATATTCCTCCAGCTATTTTTGGAAAGTTTGTAGATACGTTAGCCCTCGGCTGTTTTACAGATCTGAAACTTTAAGACATGTGACGATTACAAATGAAGTTTAAACTACCTTCCTCAGTTCTAGGGTGCTTTCTAATGTGCTGAGTAAACTTCTTAACAGCTTTGTCGTCCTTCAAGCTATCTGCTAAGTCGCTAGCGAGGGTTTCAAGTTTGTCTTCGGGCACTCTGGTCTCCGCCTTGTGGCCATGGCTTATTGACTCCTCTGCTGCTTGCTTTGCCGCCTCTTCCGCCTTGTGTACCGCCTCTTTTACTGTCAGAAACAGTAAACAAACATTTCGTATTGATAACAGTTCACATGATCATCAGGCTGTCGTAACGTAATTTTTAGGTCCTTTTGCGAGGCGATATAGACCAATGGCAACCCCTTGGTGTACGCCCTGCCGGTACTTCGTAGGTCACACGAGCGATGCGTGAAGAATATGGTTACTCTATATATGCTAACGTAATGGTTTGATGTAGGATCTTTCAATTTCGTGCGCACTAAATGAGTTGCGGGTCTGTATTATTTGAGGACTGTATGAATCTGGCTTTAGAATTGTTTACTTAATTTAGCATTAATTCTTTATATATATTTATACCATCCACATCTAACTCGTAAAATTGTTATAGGCATTGTCATTACAGTGAATACAGACCTTGTTCTTCTCCTGTCTTTTCGAAATCAACTGGCGCTGCATGAACTGCAAGGAAAATGCGTAAAGATTTGAGAAAGCTTGCAAGATTTTGTCACTAATTCTATGCAGGGATACTATGTTGCCTGAGTTTTATCATTCGTTTAAGCACCCTCGAGTTGGCATTTGTGTCTGCTGTTGTGCGACAATGTAAAAGAAAAAAATTGAATTAAATTGAGATAAAACAATGAATGACAAAAGGGAATTTACACGGAAAATTCCAGCGGCATTGGGTCGCTAGCAAATGATACGCAGTAAGTTGTTACATGGAACTTTTTCTCTGTGCTTCAAAACTGTCTCCAAGAGTTCGTTTCCAAAGTATTTTCCTTTTCGAGGGATAAGTTAAACTGGTAAAGCACTTCAAGGTGACAAATTTAACCGGTAGTGGCAACCCATAAAATTCAATTGACAACCTTTTTTGAAAGTTACAGAATAACTCGCGCGGCGACTCATACTAACTGGCATATTGTTTTGTAACTTGAACAGAAGTTTACCTTGATAAACAAGCAAGGCAAGAACAGTTACAAGAGCTAACTGCGACCTTCCTCTTGTCATGGCTTGTTGATCTTAGTGGTTACCTGTTATTAGAAAAACCCATTGTTATAATCTAAACACGGCAAAGCGCCATTGGTAAAGTTTAGACTGTTATATTGCCCTCCAATCACTGGTAATTCGGATAACTATATAGCATTAAAAGATAAGGGTAATCTATTTTGAACCGTTGGTTTTCACATGTTGATGCCTTTTCTAAATCCTTGATTCAATAGCCATGTCAACTGCAATTTGTCATCGAAATTGTTATTATTTAGAGTTATTTTGATGAAATATTTCATGGATTTGCGCCTTAGTGATAAACATGGTCTAGAATTATCAAACAAACATAAAATCATGTCTCAATACCTTTCTAGTTTTGAATTAGTCACAGTTTTTTGTGTAGAAGGCCCTCCAGTCTAGGTCATTGTACAATCATTACGTCAGTATTTGAATTTACTTGCTCTCGGGAACGGAGAAGGCAGCCACGGAAATTAAATATTTAGGTAGAAACACAATGAATAGGAGGATGGAACCCTGTCTGAGGCAACGGAATGGAACCATTGTCGAATAGCTGGTGTTTGTTCGCAAGTATTGTAGATATTGCGGGTATAGGATATAATGTTGTGGATGTTCTTTAATCTTGCGGTTTGCACGATTTAAAACTAAGACTATTTTCACGCGTTGTATGCGAAGTGAGAACAAAGACATGCAAAGATAGTTTTGAGCCACTCAATCGTTTAGTGACCTGTAGCTGTGTGTTCTTCAACTTGTATATCTCACAACGAACTATTGTACTACGTCTGAACCGTTTCTGGGACACAGTATTCGTCTTCCATAAGTAAAGAAACGATCTTGAAGAAGTTCTTCCTGTTGTAAGCGCATTTTCTGATGCCTGTTTCAGGGTTGTTCTCTGGTCTGTTTTTGGACTTGCAAGCCACCAATCAAGAGTTTTAAAAGAAGAAACGCCGTTACTGTGTCTACAACTGCAGAATCCCTGAAATTAGAAGACGTTTATAATCTACTTCTCATTGAGGCAGGAGGAAAAAACTGAGGTCAAACCAGTTCAACATTTGATTCAATATTTGTTGAACGCCCGACGTTGAACGATTCAACTGGTTTCGCACCTCCGTTCAACGTGCGCGCGTTCAACAAATGTTGAATCCGATATCGAAATAGATTAACCCCAGCCGTATTTCAACGTAAACCCGAAAAAATAATCCTGAACTCCACTCGTGTAGAGGACTGAGAACAAAAAGCCTGATGCACGTAGAATTATCGGGAAATTGTTTATGCTGTCAAGTTATCTAGGCTATCGTGCTTGTTAAATGACAATGACCACATATAGATTCGGATTGAAAGATCTTCGGTATTTGGTGTGTCGACAACATTAGACAACTTTCATTTACGCTTTCAAAACGCTCGGGGTGGCTGTCAGACCGATAGATCTTCCCATGTTGCTCTTCAGCACGCGCATGGGTTTGAGGTTAGGGTACTGTCGTTGCATTACACTGCACCTAACATGTATGGGGGGTACTGAAGAACCACTGGGGACAAGCGAGGGATAGATTTCCCACAATCATGATTGTAAATTGAAATATATCCCAGTCTGAATCTAGTGATTAGTTATAGAGCGGTTTTCATATGACTGTAGTGAAACCAATTGCAAAGTAATTACACCAATTCTGAATAAAATCTATAGAAGTAATTACAAAGTAATTGCGAGTTACTCACGACAGTCATCTGAAATCCGCTCTATCTCACATCTGCAAACTGCATTTGAACATATATTCAGTATAGATATTGCGTATACAAGTTCCAACATTTCGTTTATTAGTATAAAATAACGTTTCCAAAAATCCAAATAAAATATCTATTTGAGTTTGTGCCAGTTTCTCTTAGAAAGACCCAAAAGAGAAAGCACTTTTTTTTATTCTGGTGACTCCTTTCATTTGCGCTGCCAAGTCCTCTGGAAGACTTTGTTTGTTTGCTATCGAGCGGACGTCATCCAAGTGATTTTCAACTCCACCCGTTCTTTGTCCCAACAACCTGCCCATTGTTACGAGCCCAGGCTTTTCTACAGCCCAGCTCATTACGTCATACAAGTGAACACAACACTCATACAAGTGACACGGCGCCAGGGGCGCGATGGATTGAACGTACAATCTGGCTTTCTTGCAACGCCTGAAGGAGAAATCATGGTGAGTTTGATATTCAGTTGTAATAAATTCTACACGTTAACTTACCACAGGAAACAAATTTCTAAGTGTTTTATTATAGACTTAGAGTATTCCCCAGTGGAAACGCATCATAGAACAGCTGCTATGGTTAATGAATTTTGAAAAAATGGCTGGTAGTTAACATCTTATTTGAATATGACTGAATAGTTTCAATTAAATCGACGTCGCTGTAAGAAATGTCAAGGAAATCTAATTTGATATGATTTAAAAGCATTAAAGATGTTATTTTCATTATACATGTTGTTCCAGGTAGCTGTCAAGAGGGACATATCGTAACAATGAAGTGTCTAACAACAGTAATATTTTGTTTTACTGTAGTCCTTTCTGCCGTGGAATCCTTAGGTATGTATAGGGATGCGAATATCTCATTGAAGGTGTGGTCGTTGCAGAGGTAACTATTGTTACCAAAAGCTTCCATGCTGTTTAGCAATATCCGTTTAATTTGGCTTATTCATCCAAGAAATGTAAACAAGCATTTGATTTATATACATTTTGCCCCTTTTTGTAATATTTAGGTCCATAAACTCCGCTTTGAAATTGCTTTAAAACTATTAAAAACGACTCTGTTTTGGGGTTTGAATGCAAGTAAACTACAGGTAGTAAATTACTGTGTTTTCAAGAAATAACGTTATATCTCTCGGGGGTTACCTGAGTAGCCAGTTCGTGTGTTTTTGTTTTGCCCCTTTTCGGACGAAACTGTCTCACCTGCTCTGTTTATTCACGGCTCTAAACAACTGATTGTTCGCGACAACAGGAGGGCGTTCTGACGCAGCTAGATCGCAGGTACTTTTCAATAGCTCGACAAACAGCGCTCTAGACGACAACTGAACACAGCTAAATATGGCGTTGGTTCTGCGTGTTTACATTTTTAAAACTGGACTTATTTAAACCCAAAAGTTATGCTAATTAGTTGGTAATGACGTCAAGTCAGGCAAACAGTAAAGTCATTCTCAATATCTTTCTGAAATGCCTTCAGGGTGAAATTTCTTAATAATACCTTAGAGGTCATCGGGAGTACTCTGTTCTTTATCACAAAATTTTCACATATCGGGAGTACTCTGTTCTTTATCACAAAATTTTCACATCATCCAGAGTAGTAGTCAAATATTAGGTTTACAATTTTTTGCCTGACCAGACGTCATTAATTTGCAGAATATTCTAAGAATCATATCTGTTGAGCTATGTAGTAACAACACACTGGTTGAACAGATAATGACATTGAACCAAAATAATTGGCATTCATATTTGTTTAGCCTCCGCTTCCTGCCCTTATGTTTTCATGTTGGGGGTGATATGCACCAGGGTTCGTACGGCTCCTGGAAAGTCCTTAAAAGTCCTGGAATTTAGTTGAACTCCTGGAAAGTCCTTGAAAGTCCTGGAATTTCAAAAAAACTCCTGGAAAACTCCTGGAAAAAATTGAGACAATTTCATCATTCGAAAAACCAAGAAATGTAATGATCCGGAAAATCATTGTCAATTTTAAAATGCTATCCGAACTGGACAGTACAACGAAAATTGTCTTGGAAAACTCCTGGGAAATGTCCAAAAAATGTCCTTGAAACTCCTGGATTTTTTGGATTTTCTTAGCGCACGCACTTGCGTACGCTCTGCGAAAGAATTTAGCACATCAAACGTGTACTGAAACCCACTAGCTCACGGGAAAAGTCATGCTCGGGCCGCGAGTCGCTCCCGTTCTGTGAATGGGTTTGGGGATTTTTTCCCCTGTTATAAAGCTGGTCTTGTTATAATTTGTCTTCAGCTGAAGGACGCAGTTTGCAGCGACTACAGAGGTCTGTGAAAGTCGACAAATACTACGAATATGGTAAGCTTTGCTTTGATTTTAAAAATACGACTGAAGATAGTGCATATACTACAGACAGCTAAACAGTAAGTGCACGTTTGCATTTTCATCTTGAAAACTTTAGAGTAACAAAACCTACAAACTCCTACAATTAGACTTACTACATTAGGTAGTTTTGATGTGTCTAACTTTTTTTCTTGCTTTCCCTTTCATTTCAATACAAAAGATGTGCTGAAAGAACTTCTAGGACGACCCAAAGGCAATCGTAAGTTGCAACATACAATATTCATTTTTTAGTAATAAAACCGTTAACGTTTCGCCAAATATTTTTTTGTATAGAGTATAAAGAGGGTCTAAATAGATACTCTCACTTTATGCTTTCCACAAACTCTTGCAAATCGTGCTTGGAAACTAGGCTCGTCCCCAGGCTTCTCAGCAGGCTGTCGCGCTAGGATCTATAATGTCACTGACTTGAAATCGCTACCCGGGGGTTGGGGGGGGGACTCCCATATTGTTGGGGTAGGGGTGCTCGTCGTACCTTTTAGGGTTTAAAATCAGGCGTCTGGTACCTTTTAGGGGGTAAAATTCGAAAACTTGCATTTTTTCCAGATAGGTACCGGTTAGAGGTCCGTTCCAAATCAAGCAAATCACACTTGTTGGTAGCCTGAATTTCAGACGTATTTTCCCTCGTTAAAAGTGCAAGAGAAAATTACGAGGGAAAATACGTCTTGTTGGTACCTTTTAGGGGTCAAAATCAACTAAGCGACGCCATTTTAGGTACCTTTTAGGGGGTAAAATCGAAAGTTCCCGACGAGAACCCCCGCCCGGGGACGACCACCGTCATACAGTAAAGCGCAAAGCATGATGAGAGCCGACAGACGAGAGCCTGGGGACGAGGCTACGTAATGTCGAGATCAAAATCCAAAACCGTGGCATTTCTGCCAGCACCATGTGAAATTATGGGATGTGCATGGGAAGTATTGAGAGTGCTCAACTTATTTTCAGCCTTTTCTTAATTCCCTGTATTTTACCTTTTAAAGCTGTCGCCGCGCCAGCCATCAAAGGCACCAAGAAGATTACTCGACTTCACAAACTCTGCGCTGGCAAAAAGCGAGATCAAAGTAAACCCGATCTTGCTGCAGAGTGGAGCGAAGACACAACGTTATATGATAAAGTGATATGTGGAATGTACACCATGAAGGACGAATATAAAAAGCACGAGCGACACGCAGCTCAGATCCTTGCGGGGAAACATAGCGACAAATCGCTAGACGTGCAGAAGAAATATTTGCTTGATGCTGTTGCCAATATGGCTAAGTCGGCAGGGCCCCTCCCTAGCTTGCGATTTATGGGGAGATAGGGTTGGTGGGATAGGATAGATAGGGGAAAGAGTATGTGGGAGATAGGAAGGGGGATTAGGATACAGGCTAGGCGGGAGATATGGTAGGTGGGAATGGATAGGTGGGGGAAAGGTTATTTGGGAGATAGGGAAGGTTGGTGATAGGTAGATGGGGCATAGGGTAGCTAGGGGATTGGGTAGGTGGGACGTTAGATGTTTCGTCAACCACCAAATCTAGAATCTAATCACCTCACATTTTCTTTACCCGTGACGGTCTTCATGGCTCCTGTTTTTCCTTCCAGAAATGTTAAAAAAAGGTTGCTTGGGATTTGGTCTTTGGTCATCGAGCGCCATTGCTTTGTCTTCACTCAAACAGAAAAGCGCATGGTATTCCGCGCTCCAACGATCAATGGGGAGTTTGCAGGTGTTGCGTGACATTTTTAATCTTGATCCTAATAAAATAAAAATACCATATTTGAAAAGAGCTTGCCGAAACTAGAAAAAGCCGAAAATTGAGTTTATTTGGGTAAATGTTAGCAAAGTTATTGGCACCCGAAGTAGGCTGTTTCTCTATACGTTTAATGAGAGTTGCCCACCACAACATTAAACCTATAGGAAAACAACCAACTTCTGACGCTCATAACTTCCGTGCTATTTATCGAAACCACCTCAATTAGGATTTCACATATTTCAGTGAGCTCTTTTAAAATATGGTATTTTTATTTTGGTGAGATCAAAATTGAAATGTCACGCAACACCTGCAAACTCCCCATTCCCAACGCAACGATTATTGAATTAGGTGAATGAAGGAGAATGACTTGATATGCAGAGTGTTTTGGAGCTAATCAGACTAGTAACGGGTTTCGAACATCTGCGTTGTCATTTGCAGAGGACAAGACTGCATTTAACATTCCAAGCATGTTTATTTTATAAAAGAACAATCATATAATTCAACGTAAATAATGTAAATGTACATTTATCATGTAAATATTTAGTAGAATCATTGGTTACATTTCAGAACAATGTAAGTGCTAGTTGAGGTTAAAGAGCCCGTGTCAGCAACTCCTTTGTTATGGTTTTTGTTCGATATTAGAAGGCCAATTACGTGTAGAAACCTCCAGATCAACAACTAAAAACAAAGTTTGAGATTTTATTTACCAAATTCAATCGAGAAAATTGCTCTTTATTATCTAAATCAGCCGAAGGAAATTGACGCTCTCCGACTTGGTATGTTGCTATGCTGTGAAAATGGCGACTGACACAGGCTCTTTAACTAGATGTTGTACAACCAAGGTCAAAATATTGTCACACTATGAGCTCCAGCCTTCCCAATCGCCACCGTTTCATTTTGGTGCACGGAAGTACAATTTTTGTTCGCGCACGTACGGGAAAGGGTTCAATAGCCGAATTCACACTAGAGACGAGTTTCCCATCTGAGACGAGTTTCTCGTCTTGAATGTGGTTCCCTGTTCTTCTGTGATCACGTGAAAAATCTTTTTTGAAGGAGAAAGTTTGGGGATAATAAGCCGACTAGAATTCACATAAGACAGGAAAGGTTCCTGACGAGAAACTCCTCTTAGACGGGATTTCGTCTCTAGTTTGAATTCGGCTAATGTTCCAACATGTTTGCATTAATGTGCGCTTGGTATTTGCAATAAATAATTGCTCACGCTCTATAGTTTCGCCCTTTATAACAAGGTTCAAGCGACTCCTTTACGGATCGTAAAATAGCTATTCTGGTAGAAATCGCTACGTTTCATTTACGGGCGCGTAGGCTTGGGCGCTCGAGAGGCCGTTAACTTTATTAGAACTATTTTATCCTGGGGATAAAAATAAATATCGGCCGATCTCTATTATATGCAATACCGATCCTATTCCATTAGACTTGCCTTCTAGGATCTCTCCTCTAAGAAGGATTGCTGATGCGGTGTGATTTAAGGTGTTTTGTTGGAAGTTTTCTGTGAAGCTGTTGTCTTGCTCTGCCGATTTTTGCTATCGTTGCCTTCCTGTCGTTATCTGCTCTATAATAATCATAAAGCTCGGGGTCTTCTTGCTCGCCCTCGTATCTCTCCGGCTCGGGTGCCCGGTCTCTAGGCTCTCCACCTTCAGAATCGTCTTCTTCATCTTCATCGTCATCTTCGTCGTCGAAATACCTCGGGTTGTAGAGGTATCGGGAACCCCTTCTTCGAGGTCTGTACCCAAGGGGAACGGTATTTCTGCCGACTGCAGGCTCATCGGCTGTTGCAGGGGGGCCGTCATCTCCATAACTACCAAGCATTGGCGAAGTCTCGTACCCACCTCCCATTGCAAACGGGGACTGCTCTGCTTCTGGGTAGGGGTTCCGTCTGAGCGCTTCTTCTTCCTGAGGGTACAAATCTCTGCCGATTCCCATAGCGCCACGCATTTCGGGCATTTCCTCTGGGATTCCTCCTTCCCCATTCATTCCCGCAAAGCCCTCCATTTCACGCGGTGCCTGCATTCCGGCCATTCCATCTGGTCCCTCCATTCCTGGTAACTGCTCCATGTTGTTCATATCAGCTATTCTGTTCATTCCTGCCATTCCGTTCATTGCATTCATTCCACCCATACCGCGCATTCCACCCATTCCCGTCATTCCATTCATTCCACCCATACCGCGCATTCCACCCATACCGCGCATTCCATCCATACCCGTCATTCCACCCATTCCCGTCATTCCATTCATTTCACCCATGCCACGCATTCCATCCATTCCCGTCATTCCACCCATACCACGCATTCCACCCATACCCATTCTTTCCTTAGCTTGAAGTCGGAGTTGTTCCTGTAGTTGATCTTCTAGAGCTTCAGCTCGCATTTCATCGAATGCCTTTTGGTCGGTTAGATCTGGATTCACCATTCCTACAAAGGGATCGTTAAAGTGCTTTTGTCACTATTTGTTTCTCATCAAAATATCAGATAACTTACTTGGGACCCAGACAGAGGAAATTGCTATGGTGTAACGCTAAACCACAAATATGAATTTGGTGCAAAGTAGCTGCCCGATTTACGATGAACCTCGAATACACAACGTGCATTCACATAGCGCAACTTACCAGCCATGGTCCCGTCATTTTGTCCTGGGGCTTCTGTCATTCCGTCATTCATACCTGTTAGAGATATAGTCAATTGCTTCTTAAGACGGGCGCCTTTTGAATACATTCTAGTCATCGTTCCTGAAATGTAATTCTCTCTAACACGGTGGCGCGAACGTGCTTAGCAAACGGGACGTGCAACATTAGCATGAGCACAAACACGAGAATTGGCAAAATCACATGTGGGCCCGTGTGGCATTATCATGAGTACAAACATGAGGACAAACATGACTATGTACAAAGTGCTGTATTAGTACGAGAATGTATGAGCAAATACACGTGTGGCTTTATATGAGCAACGCAAGAAAAGGGCTATAATTAACACATTTCCAAACGCTGTTATCTCTAGCCATATCAAACACTACCATTTTCTACTGACCTGGCTCTTGAGGGAACATCATAGGCCCTGCACCATCAGCCGGAACTGGTTCATCATTGCCTTTACCAGCAGGTTTCTTAGCACTAGGAAGTGACGGTGCATCGTCGTCGTCGCCTTCATTGTCATCATTATTGGCATCTGATGGCATCCCAACTGGAATAAGAGGACTGCCCTTGGGTAGCTTGATATGTGGAGGCAGCCTCGGATTATCGGGGCTTGCAGCGATCTCAGCATAGGGATCATGTTTCGGTGTTTTAATTGGTGAATGGCGATGCTGCTTCGCTAGGCTTAGCAATCCTATCTTCGTCGAGTTCGTGCTTTTCAAAAGGTTGTTTACCATCTTGTGTAAAGCGGTAAGGTTGCCGCTACTCAAATGTTTGGCATCAAGGAAGGCTTTCAGTTTAACACCGACCTGCCCTAAATTGCCACTACTATTAACAGAAGCAAATTTCTTTTCATCTTCTGTACTGCTGTGAATTTTGATTGGACCCGTTGTATTCGTCTTTTCATCATTAGAATTTGTCTTATTATTATTATTAATATTTTCATCGTTGGAGCGATTCCCCTTTAAGAGTAAATGCGCAACGTTTTTGTTGTGGTCGTCCAACGCCTTATCTACATCTGGAGTGTTTTTAAGATTCTTCACGAACTTCGCAGTTTCCTGATGTAGGCTAGCCATCTCTTTTTCCTCGTCTGCTATGTTTTTCTGCTCTTTTACCAACTGCTTGTTAACCTCGGCAATCTTATTCATGCCACTGTTATGGCGCAAGTGATGAAATAATTTCACAAGATTACGATGAATGCTTTCCTGTAGATTCTTGATTTTCACTTTTTCATTTGAAAGTGAACTATCGTCAGGCACATCACCCTTCCTTTGCGCATTTTCGGCATCAACCTCTTCTATGTCTTCCGTTTTATTGTCATCATCAGAATATTTCCCACTTTTATCTTTCGTTTTTCCATTCCCACTGTGATCTGTATTTCCTCTCGATCCATCGATTTCATCCAGACATGTGTCCGCGTGTTCTTCTGATTCGACACTAGATTTCTTTGCTACTTTTTTCAAATCCTGTACTCCACTCTCGTCGGGATCCCTCAAATCTTGGTTCTCTGTTAAGACATCCTTCCTTCCACACCCTATAATGTGGAGACAATATTATATGATTGAAACAGAAATTGAATTCATTTTGTAGATCTGATTTCCAATAACTTCCAAAAATAAATCAGATTGTGTGTGTTTCTATTGGCTGAAGTCGTGAGTCTATGTTTAGTCAGCCAATGAGACTGCAAAGTAAAACCAAAAACACATTTCTCACGACTAAACAAGTCGTACTTACTTCGACCCCTAATTGGTTGGTTGGTTAAATTGTTTTCGATTCGTTTATGTTTCGACACTCATCTGAAATCCTGCTTTAACAAGTTTATTTTGATTAATGATATTATTGACAAGGTACAGTAAATCTACCTTTTTTGTTCGGTGCTCCTACGGAATATCCTGTATAAAAGAATGAGAAAGATAGCAAAAGCAAGATATGAATCTTTGTATCAACTTAAACTTACTACTGACGGTTTGAATACCGTCTAGTGAAGCGCGAATTATTTCATTGCCGTACTACGAAGCCTGCAAAGATCCCTTGTAACAATAGTCTGCGGGTTTCATTGGATTTTAACATGATCGTCAAACACCTGTGGGGCACGCGTGACTCCAAACAGTAAACGGAAGGGAAGTACCTTCTGGCGGAGAGTTTCGTCTACTAAAGTAAATAAAGGGGTCCTAAAATGCAAGGAATATCTGGAATCTCTTACCCAAACAGAAAATTGCTATTACGAAGATACAAAGAGGATTTTGTAGCCTCATCCTGATGATCCTCTTCTTGATCTTCGGGCGATTATCTCAGCAACATCAGGAAACCTGTATCAAGAAAAAAGACCATAGCGCTATAGCGAAAATTATAATTCGTATGTACTGCCATCCTGAAACTCCTATAAAGTAGATCAGATTGGCAGTTTACGACAGATACTAAACAGTAGTGATGTTATGACATGTATTGCACCAGCTTTCGACTTTGTTGTCAAAACAAAGAATTCATTGCTAAATCCTAGTAAATTTAACGTACAGATTATCATCTGGTAGACATTCAGGGAAATGCCTCGACGTTTAAGCAATTGCTGACCAAACTCACAACAGGTTCTGTGTTTGTTCATGGTGGTTTTTGTGTTGTCGCTGAAATTTTAAAGCACATGTCTCTTAGAAAGCTTAATACTCGGTTGAAAAAACTTTGGCTAACGCTCATTAAATTGTTTCGTTGTAGTTTATTTTATAAGCGGCTGTTTCTTCGAATTACATAAGGTATAATGTGACTCTGCTTGTCGATTTTTCACGTTTGATCAAAGAGCAACAGGTCGTAGGACGGTAAAAGTAAAGTTACTGCGAGGATTTGCCGGTATAACATAAATAATTCGCCCCGTAAAGATATCCTTGATTTCGGTAGTAGATTTCTTATACATTTTGCGTAAAATAAAATGACAATGGCTTACCAGTGTTTTAAATCCCGTTCCACTCTTGGGAGAAGTTTGTTACGGGGTCAGCCACGATTGAAACCAACACTTAGAGCGCTGATGTAAGAATGCATTAAATTTTTCTGGTATAAAGAACTGGGATTCGAGAACGAATCCCTGCTCGTATTATTGGTAATTTAACGAAAAGTAAAGAGATCTACTTCTACAAATTCTTCAGTTGTGTTCTCCAATTTGTCTTCGTTCTACTGTTTAATTGGTATTTTGTTGTATTTTTTTGGAATTCTATCAATTTCATTTGGCCTTATATGATCCTGAAATACCGCAAAGTCCTTCTAATAGAAACTGCAACTCTTTGGTAACCTCACCAACTATAAAACTGCGATTTTAAGAAACACTCAGTACGAGTAGACAGGCAAGCATGGCCGTAGTAGCGGGGTAAAGTGTGGGTGTGGTCAAAGTTAATCGTTTACCACTAAATAACTGAAGAGATCTAGTGGCCTCTTGACATTTCTGATAACCCTAATCTGCCTGGTGTGATTGATTAGATCCACCGTTCCCCGTTGGCCACAGCGGCATGTCTGTAGCCAACCGCCCGCGGAAGGCTGGGCGCCATTTTCACACCTGTAGTCATGGTAACCATGCACTCGTAATGAAATCATAGTACGTCCATATGCGAAGCACAGGAACGAGGACCCAATTTTATTAAGCCTCCCTCCCCCCCCCCCCCCACCTCTGTTCCTCGGGTTTTGTCATTTCGAGGAAATAAACATTATCATATTCAGCACGGGCTCTTGTTCGACAACCAACTTTGACAAAATTATCTAGGGAACGGCAAGGTTGCAAACAATGGGATGGTATCGTAGTCTGACGCCGTCGATGGTGCTATGAAGACAAAATGAATTTCTCAACAAAGGAGTACCAAGAGAAACTATTTTTGATAAAGGAGGACAATGAGCGCGTGCGCGGTCATCGAGCTGATAATCCTTTCATAAATTTAAGCTTTATGGCCAAATATTCTTGGTTTAATATTCTTTCTATCGCGACTCGCCTTAGTTGGCTCGGTTTACGGTACAGCGCACATATTTGTGTTTTCCATTAGCCTTTGCAAGTAATTATTTAGTGAATAATATTAGCTTATTGATCCCACCAGTAAACACTGAATTACGGGTTCTGCCAGCAAAAATTCTTTATTGGTTGTTTGCTTGTCTTGTATAGACGACTTATTTGTTTTGATTTGCAACGAAACTTGCTTTATACGAAGACCTTATCAGTGTTTACTACAACGTAATAACAACGCACTTTCCAGAACTAACTTTTAATACTCTTTTTCAGTATTTTTTTACAGTTTTAGTTTGTATTTTACAAAATTTCCCAAAGAAAGACTTAAACCAAATTTGATGCAAATGTTTGCATTAAGTTTGGATCCCAAACATGTTAATAAGCCATGTCATAAGTAAGGCTTTAGTTTAAATCATCCTCGGATGTAGTCTGCGTTAACTACATGAAATGTTCATGCAAAGTCTTGTCACTTAGACTAATGTCGAGAAATCGTTTAAGTTTAAAACTTCAATGTCTTCTAAACTAAAAAGAATCTTAATTAGTCCCCTGATCCACTCCAAGAGGCTGAATCACGCTCTCGTTTATGGCCTTCGGCTCTGCCGTCATATCCCCCTGAACTACCACTGATAAATCTGACTTTGAGTTTCCTCTCGTTGCGGTCTTAACAGTACACTTGTAACAGTACTACTGTTCATGGACGTCTTTTGTGCCACTTCCAAACAAGAAAGAAGCTTAATTCAAAGTAGTCCCCGTATTAGTCCCCTGATCCACTCCAGAAGCCTGAGTCTTGCTCTCTGTCGTCATATCCCCCTGAAGTACCACTATGATCAATCTCAGCTTGAGTGCCCTCTTGTTGCGGTCTCGTAACACTACTCCTTACACGTATAACAGTACTACGGGTCATTGACTTCTTTTGTGCATCTTCGTCTTTGTCTTGGAAGTCCCCGTAGTCTTCGTCATTTGAGTCGTCATCCGGTTTGAATTGCGTGTCTCGAGCCACGCCTTGCTCATCCTCGTCATCATCCTCGTCATCGTTATGATCAACCGCCTTCGCAAGTGCCTGATGGATCAATCCCTCATACATACGGTCCTGTTGCTCGGCCACCTTCTCTTCCATGTGTGCCGCCTCGTCAAATTGCTTTTGAGTCTTGCCTTGTTGGCCTGGCAATAGCACATTGTCATTTGAGAGGGTAGACAAAGGGAGATTGGCAGCCGATGCCAGGGACTTTAATTTCCCGATTTCCATTTTACTAATTGACGGACTGCTACTCCCTGTCATCACAGGCGCCATGCCATCGTCTTCCTGTAAACCTCCCAGTTTCTTCTGAGTAAGCTGTTTTGCAACTTCGGTCTTCGTCATCATTTCCTTTACCTTTTCAAAGAAATCTTGTTCAGCGTTATAAAGCTGCTCCCGGGCATATGCAGCTTTCACAAGCTTTCTAGCAGTTTCATAGGCTTTGCGAGCCTCCGCTAGTTGTTTTGGGACTTGTATTGGTTTTGGTTTCTTTTTCAGTAATCCAGCGATTAGTTTAGCAAGTACGTCTTTTGGTAAATTTGCAAGTGCCGTCTCGTCCATGTTTTGGCCATTTGCCTTGTTGCTGTCACTGTTTGTAGCATCTGTGGAAGCTTTTGTGGAATCTGCATGGGGATGTTCGCCCTTTTTGTTGCCAACAGCGTCGTGCTCTTTCTTTGTTTTTTCTTTTTTCTTGACATTCTCCTCCAATTGTTGTTGCTCGAGTTCACGTTCTTTCTCCTTCTCTACCAGCAGCTTCTGTGCTTCTTCTTGCAAGTTCTTAAGTTCTTCTTGCCTCTTTTTCTGAAGGTCATCCTCGTCCTGTTTTAGTGCATTTACTACCTTTTTCACTTGTTCTGGGTTTTTGTCTTCATTGTGTCCCGATATTTTGTCACTGGTGTTTCCATTTTTGGTAGCTTTAAGACGATATACAGGTGTCAATTCGTAGTCTGTAGATTTTTCTTCTGAACCTTTGTTTTTGTCACTGTTTGCCCCTGCATTAAGAACTTGTTTTTCGTGAGAATTTTCGTCAGCTTTATTTTCGCTGTAAGTATCACCGGCAGCAGTAACGACACCCTGTATCTTTGTGTCCTTTTTAGTGTCGATGTGAACTCCCTGAGTTAATAGCTTCTCTACAATATCTTGGAGAGCGCTTAACGTCTTTGCTTCATTCTCGCTGTTCCCGCTTTTATTGTTTATCTTTATATCAGAATTCAACCCTCCCATACCGTTATTTACAAGAGATTCGACTTTTCGTTTCTCAATGCCTAGAGCTTTAACTGCAATCCTCTCTGCAGATTCCATTGCCTCTTTCTTGATCGGCGATTTATTTTCTGTTTGTTCCTTCTTGAGGCTGGAGACCATTGCCTTTGGGTGAGCTGTTAGAGAAGGTGTGGTCACGGGCTTATGAGTCACCTTTGCATCTTCTTCGTCATGCAAAACCCTGGAGGGGTAAATGCGTGCCACGAAAGTATCCTTTGTAGCAGGTTTAGGGCGTGGTGTCTTTTTGGGGGATAATTAACTTTCTCCCTCTGAGTTGCTGTAGCTTTGATTTCTATTTTGTGAACACTAGCTCCTTTATGTTTATCACCGTATTCCATTTCGTTCATGGCGTCCTCTAGGAAACTTTTTTTGACGTTTAGGGGAGACTTTCATGACCTGTATAGAAAGCAAGAAAGGGTTGATTATAGTGATCACAACTTCGTTCTTTTTGCTAGGTCTCTGATTTTACAGGCTGGTACCAATATTACTCAAACAAAGTCGTTTTACTCAACTGTCTGTGCCATGGGAACAAGCCAGCATGTGTGCATAACATGAATGTAAAAACTAGTGTAATATACAGCTATTTAAAAACCTGAAGCCATACGCGCCCAGACCACAAATTTGTCTACAATAGAGGCACTAAGTTCTGAATCTACTCACTGAATACACCAGTTAACAACCGGCCATTGCTAGCTTTAAAACAAAGTTCTGTTTTTACCATTTTTGCAGCCAGACAAAATAGGGTATGGTTTCTATCCATACTGCTTTTCGGCCGGGCGCGTAGGCTTCAGCGCTAACAAGTTAGACAACCTTTACTGAAATAGCTGTAAAGCAATGCGCTTCCATGTAGGTCCATTAACCTGTGGTACAGAACATAATATTTACTCTTAAAAGATAGCTGTACGAGCTATTCGTGAGATAATTATTCTCAAGTACGTTTTCATACCTGACGGGAAAGCTGCAGGGCTCTGTAGAGTAACTAGAATGGCTAACAAGCCGAGCCAAACTGCTCCAGACATGGCAGAACTGCACGCGTACCTCATTTACCAAGATCCTGATGTAGAAGGGATTATATTTAGTTACTACTGTATTATAGTTATCTAGCTTCTAAATTAAATAGACACAACAACAGGCAATCCAAAATAATATCTCTGTAGATAACGTATATCTGCAAGTTGAATGATTATGTCTAGTAATTATAATGATTTAAAACTCAATTAAAGGTATTCTGTTCGTTACCTCTCAGTGGCCCTCCTCTCAGATGCAATGTCTTGGAGATCAAATCATTGATATTCAATTATCAATACTACTCGTTTTCTGTGAACTAGTCAAAATACGGCACAACCATTTTCTGGTAGATCGTTTTCTTTTAACAGACTTTGGAAGAACAAAACCTCTTGGACACTTATATCATAATATTTATTGTGTCTT
Organism: Scolanthus callimorphus; assembly: GCA_033964015.1. Lineage (NCBI taxonomy): Eukaryota > Metazoa > Cnidaria > Anthozoa > Actiniaria > Edwardsiidae > Scolanthus > Scolanthus callimorphus. Next base: position 2,583,436 of record CM066914.1, read on the forward strand.
CATTTTGAATTTGTGACTTTTTGCTGGTCGGAGATTTGGTGGGTCACGTGATGAAATGTGAGGTAATTGATTGACAGTAGTTGGGACAGGTGCTCGAAGGCACGGCACCAGCTAAAGGTCACCCTTGCCTGGCTAATGGAAATCAATCACATTTCCACATTCTTCATAACTCTATTTATATTTCTGCATTGTACAGCATGATATTATCAACACCATCAAAACAAAGCTGAAGTTTTGGAAGTCGAAATTCCATTGACCTATGCCTTTTACAACGAGCATAATTTTTACACGTTTCAAAAACTGATCTACCTGAATGACAGCTGGTTTCTGAGAATAAGTCTCGAAGTTTCATTAGTTAGACAAAACATCGATTTTCATAATTTTGCGAACTCCTACATTGAGAGAAATTAAACTGCATCTTGGCATCAAACCTTTTAAGACAGGATTTTTCATAGTTTCGTCTGCATTTTATCATTTTATGGTGAAAAATTTAGTTTTGAAGATTAGCTAGTCCTTAATTAGTCCAAAACACATCTCAAGGCCACGTGAAATCACCCAGAGCTGTGGAAATATTTTTGGTACGATTTATTAATGCAAAACATTTTTCTTTTCACGTATTATAGCTTAACCATGAAGTACTCCTTATCCTCCATTGTTGTCCACAACAGGGACAAACTCTTTGTTCAGGGCTCACATAAACTCTATTATAGCGCCCTCTTTCAATCTTTATTCAGTGGTCATTAATTATTAGTTTTGTCAAACATCTGCGATGTTCTGGATTTTCAATTTTGATTTAACATTTTTTGTAGTCAGTTTTAAGTCGTCGCAGTGGTCATAATTGTTTTTTACCTACGGAAGTTTCGTATGAAATGCTTTGATGTCAGCGAAATCATGTAACAAAACATCTTGAAATTCCCATACGTGCTCGAAGCAACTCTGATATCATAAGATACTTGATATGCCCAATTTTGTTTCCTTCATTTGAGAGCATCTCCGGAAAAGCTTAGCTAATCTGTTCTGGCAGTGGAATTACTCGCGCCCAGTATGATAACACCTTGGATCGTGTTTCTAGTGCTAATGGAAACGCCCTAATTACGTGCGACAAGCTTTATCTACTACCCTTTTGCTAACGTCCAAACGTATCTTTCAAAATTCGTTTGAATTGGTTCAATTGGTTCACGTGGTTTGTATTTTCCTTCTTAAACAAATATCTTGCTAAAATATATGAGTATCGGTTTCATCGAGGCGTCAAAAGGAAGTAAAGTATGTTCGACATATTTATGTATAAAGTGAAGAGCTCTGCCAAGTATTCTTTAGTTTTTTGTTTTGCTAATGTAAATCGAACTGAAATTTCGATAATTACATTAAGTATGCCAGATGGAAGGAGAAGCTTTCTTTCTCCTTTGGTAGTTTGACCGTTTTCAAGCCGAGTTTACTTTATTAGTAAAGCGAGAAGGGGCAATGGGAGATGGTGGGGGTAAACTAAGTATTGGAAATGTTGATGGTTGCCAACTAACCGTGACAGCGTAACATACTACTTCAACGTTGAAAGATGGCTTTATTTTACAAAAAATGCCAATAAAGATACTAGCATTCAGTACATATGTTTAATGTGTAATTAGAGGCATACTAAAGAAATTTAAAGTATATAAACTCAATCATAAAATTATTTGCTACTGTGACATGTTTTACTACCTAGGATCTCTTTGTGACATAATTTCTAGTTTTCTGTTTCAAGCTACTAATTCAACATATTTACTATCACCAGTCCATACATTCTATAAGACAAGGGCAGCTGCAGAGCACTCGACCGAGGTATTCCCACTCTCCCATGCTTCGTTGCCTTGAGCATTCCTCCTTTTTGTCGTCACTTTTACTTTTCTTACAAGCTCTTGAATCTTCCTCCTTCATTGGGCACGGTGTAGGTCTCAGAAAAGGGGGCAACAAAAATCTAGGACCTATTATCATTGCTCGAAACGGACTAAATTGCCAAGGTTCTGGTCTTCGCTTGCGTGCCTTCCAGGGGCCAGATCTAGTAAATGCGCCCCTTAAGTGCCAAGGCGTAAATTCGATTCCAAATACGGGAAACACAGGACGCCATGTCGTGGATCTCGAATACAGCCGTTTGTTATTAGGATGTCCAAGACTGTGGAGCAAGTGATGAGGCATACTATGATGGGGGAAACGGGGGTGTCCAAAGTAAGACGCTGTCTTCTTATTCTCCAAATTATTGTAAAGTGAATTAGAGTGTTCTATATTGTAAAGCCGCTGCTCTTGCCCCCCTGGTAAGTACTGAAACCCAAATGGTATTACAGACTCCATGCTGTCTCTTGGATCAGGTAGGGTTGCTCTTGGTGTTCCTGAGCCTATCAGTAAATCCTGGATCATGTTCTTTTCATCTGTCATTTCTTTGTTTAAGTACTGCTTGATATCATCATTCATTTTGTGCATGGTGGCCGGGTCGGCGGTACTGTAGCTCTCAGGAGTAACCCCTTGCCTAGCATCTTTGGATGTTTGGGAGTTAAAATTGCTGTTCATCATACCTGGAACCCCCATAATGTTGTCTAGCATGCTTTGTGGGTCAAATTGGCGAGATGACTGCTCTACAATAGGCTGGGAGGCAAACGTTTTTGGCAACACACTCAATCGGGGACTTTTTACTTCTTCTATTTGCTGTAGCTGTTCCCTAGGGCCACAATTCAACATTGACAAACCGTTTGCTCCGGGTACTGCATGGCAGTTCATCCTCTGCTCGGGACCATTCAGCAACGAGACAACAGGAGCCCCTTCTGAACCACCGGTAGTACCTGAGGACAATTGTAGAGGGGAGGCATTCTTACTTTGCACCAGGACCGCTTGACCCTCTCCATCTGGACGTCGTATCATAATCTTGATGCCTGGTGCCCTTGAGGGGTTTGAAATTGTACCACTTGTGGGTTTTGCGCTTCCTGGGGCTGTAGCTGTTGCGTGTTTGGTGCGATCAGTAATTTACCGTTCAGAGGGAGAGGTGTTTGTCCAAGTGGTTGCCTTTCTTGACTTTCAAGGGCGACAGTAAAATTTCTTTCCTGATTTATCACTGGTGACAACGCTGAAAGGCTTCCTACGTTTTCTTGGTTCATTGCTTTCGAGAGAGGTTCGCTTGAAGGAGGGTTATCGTTATATATAGATGACAAAGCTGGCATCTTCTGATCTTGCCCTCTGATCTTTTCCATTTGATCTATAAACGGACCTGAAATGGCAAACGTCATTGGCTTGTCTGTGTCTTCTATTTCAGAGTTGTTCCTTTTCTGCATCCCCTGCGACTGCTCACTTGCGAATTTAGGAATATGTCTCAGTGGCTGTACAGAAGGTTCACCGAGTAGTTTTTCACTCGAGGCTGTCGCCGATAACCTAGACATGTCGTTGCCGTCAGTCTTGGCACCCGTTTCAGAGGTAGGCATTTTATTAAGATTTGGACGAGTAAGTTTCAACACTTCATAAAGCCTTACACCTCCACCTGGTCTAGCTGCTTTTTCTGGTTTACTCGGTTCCCCCAAATGTGGCATATGATCATCTGTTTTGGGCTTTTCTTTAGGTGGTTGCTCTTTAGATGTAACCGAGGTGGAATCTTCCTGCTTGGGCTCATCATGAAGAACGTGAGGTTTTCCCTCGCGCCCTTTGTTTTCTTCTGGAGTTGTTACAATAAGTGTAGTACTTGGTTGAACAATTTGACCCCCAACAGTGATGTTACCTTTGTCCATTTTGGTATTAAATACCCGTGGTGGTTGGGCTGCCTTAGCATTTTGTTCAGCCGTAATGGTACTTGCTAAGTGATTCAAAGTAGTTTCGAGTTCACCTTTGCCGTTAAAAACATCACTAGCGCGAAGTGAATTCAAAGCGTTTCCTTCATTGCCCTGTTGACTCTTACCTCCTGTTGCCATACTGTTAGGTTTGTCTAAATGTTGCGGTTCAGGTGCAAGTTTTTCTGAGTTGGAGCTTTTATAGCTGTTGTTATCTTCTGTTGCAATATTTACGATGAAATGCTGGGCATCTTGCTCTTTTCGCTTATTATCAATAGAAATCGACCCTGGGATGTTATTGGCGTTTTCACTAAGTTTGCCGTTTTGTGCAGTTGTATTTGGTATTCCACTTTGGTACTTTTGAGAGTTGCTTTCTTGCTGCTGATTCGTTTCCCTGATTATTTTATAGCCTTGATTTTCAAGTTGGTATTGAGTTGCTCCTTTTCTTGACAGTATTGTTTTATTCAGAGCTAAGATGTCAACTGGGCCCTGGTACAAAGTGTTTCCTTTTTCATCCTCAATTATAACATTGGTTCCTCCCTTGTTCTTGTTGGTATCTTGCAATCTCATGGAATGCATGTGTTTTTTCTTCTCTTCGTCATCTTCATCATCATCTTCATCTTCATCACCATCCTCATCTTCATTGTCTTCTTCCTTCCCTTTCTTTTTCTTCTTTTTCTTCTTCTTTTCATTTTTCTTGTCTTTGTCCTCATTTTCTTCTTCGTTATTCACTTTTTCCTCCTCTTCTCCCTCTTTTTCCTTTTTATCTTTCTTTTCCTTTTCCTCATCTTCATCTTCATCCTCTTCTTCCTTTTTCTTTTTCTTCCTCTTCTTTTTCTTTTTCTTCCCGTCCTCCTTCTCTTCTTTTTCTTTTTCGTTTTCTTCTTCTTTTTCTTTTTCTTTTTCTCCTTCTTTTTCTTCTTCTTTTTCTTCTTCCTCTTCCTCTTTTTTCTTTGTCTCTTTCTTATTCTTATCCCCATCTTCATCCTCTCCCTCTTTCTTTTTCTTTTTCTCTTCCCCTTCTTCCTCTTCCCCTTTCTTCTTCTTTTTCTTTTTCCCATTCTCACCTTCATTTTCGTTTTCTTCTTTCGACTTAGCATATTTGAGGTTGCCTAGAAATTCGATCTTCTTCTTGTCTTCGTCGTTTTGAATTGTTGAAAAAGATAAATGAGATATGTGGGGGGCATTGCTTTCATCAGAATCTCCTTCCTTTTCTTTTTTACTTTTTAATTCTACGTCTACTTTAAATGTTCCACTTGCTTTTTTTGCACCAGGTACATCATTTGGGAGTCCGTTTTCAACAAAACCAACTGGGTTGGACATTGGAATGACATCTATAGATCGGCGTACCCTTTCTCCTGTACCTCCATCAAAGAGAATATCGTCAGCCCCTGGAAAGTAGCTCTGCATTGACTGGTCGAGAGCAGCCCATTCATCTGGATTAGTGTGAGCAGAAGTTTGATGTTCGTTTCTTGGGAACGGTTGGTAGTCATTACTTGCATTTTCCTCTGTTTTGTGATCACTTGGACTGGCCTTTTTAGAATTAGCAATAGTCTGGTTTAAAGCAGACATATCGACAGGGCCTTTAAACAAAGTATTCCCATTTCCATCTTCGATGACCACGTCAGTTACCTTTCCATTGGGTGCGTTTTCCCCCCTTCTTTCGTCCTCTTCCCCTTCGCCTTCCTCTTTTTCGGTTTTCTTCTTTTTCTTCTTTTTCTTTCCTTTCTCTTCTTTTTTTTCTTCTTCTTCTTCTTCTTCATCATCTCCATCTCCGTCTCCCTCCATCTTTCCTTTTTTCTTTTTCTTTTTATTATCTTGATTTGCCTCCTCCGATTCTTCATTTTCTGTTTCCTTGTTTTTGTTCTCTTTAACATCTTCATTTTCTTTTTCCTTTTTATCATCTTCTCCTTCATTTTCCTTTTTCGATTCTTCATTCCCTTTTTTTCCTTTCTTCTTTTTCTTCTTCCTTTTCTTTTTCTTTTTGTTTTTGTCTTCTTCGTCCTCGTCTTCTTCATTTTCATCTTCATCCTCCTTATTTTTTGTTTTTTTCATTTTTTTAATTTCTTTGATACTCCCCGTTAATTTAATTGTTCCCTCATCATCACCCATCGCTGTTTCACTGTCAGGCACTTCTTCGTCTCCTTTTGGCTGTCTTTCTCTTTACCTGGCATTTTTAGCTCCAATATAAGCTTTCCTTGTGTTCTTTTGAATGCGTTAGAAGTTTGATTAGCTTTAGTTATCTTGCTTCTACGAATGGCACCTATCTTCTTGAGAGCATCATGAAGAACATTTCTGTCAGAGGAGTACTCTTGCTCCGAACTTTTCATGTACTTTCTACCGGACTTGGCATTACTATATTTAGCCTTCTGAATTCCTGACATGTTTAGCGGTCCATTATATAGAATTCTACCTGCATTGTCTTTGATAACAACATTTCTGTTAGAGGAGAACTCTTCCTCCAAACTTTTCATGTAATTTCTACCGGACTTGGCCTTACTTTCTTTCGACTTATGAATTCCAGCCATGTCTAAGGGTCCATTATATAGAATTCTACCTGCATTGTCTTTGATAACAACATCATTGGTGTCTTTTTTGCTGCTCCTCCCTTTCCCTTTTGTATTTGACTCGCTTTCTTCCTCTTCTTCTGATGTATCATATTTCATTTTCTTGTTTTTAACTTTAAATTTTTCCTCATACTTAAGAACTTTCTTTTATCTTCTAGTTTTGACTCGTCCTCTTCGTTTCCATCGTCATCCGACTCTTTTTTCTTTTCCTTTTTGCGACCAAGATTAATTTCGAATTCAAATGATCCCTTACTTTTTTAGATGCAGCTTCAGTTATCTCTCCTTCGGGTGATATTGACCGTTTTTTACGCGACTTATGTCCCTGTTTACCTCGATGTCTTCCCGCCCTTCCAAGTCTTGCCTTTTTCACTGGAACTAGCGCTTGCCGAAGGCTTTTGTCGATGATTGCTACTTCTTCGGAATTTTCTCCGGCCTCGACACGGTAACCAGTCCTTTCAAGATGATATGCCAAAGAGGTACCCTTGTTTCCTGAATTTCCAGATACCGTTTTATTAAGTTTAGCCACATCTAGTGGACCCTTAAATATAGTGTGTCCCTTATCGTCCTCAATTATGACATTTGTCATCTTTTTATTGTCTTTTAATTTAGAGGATGTTTGAGAGTTCTGGTTTCCTTGAAGTTGCTGTTGAGATTGCATGTTATTATTTTCTGTGTTACCGGACTGTAACATCTGTTGATTGTTTCCGTTATTCATATCCCCACTACCCTGCTGTGTATTCCCGTTGCCGTTGCTATTACCAGCACCATCACTATTACCATTTTGTTGCAATCCCTGATTACCAACATTTCCGTTGTTAACATTCTGTGCGATTGGACCCTGGTTAATACCATCTCCATTTCCAGCACCTCCCCCCTGTTGCCCCATCTGGGTTTGCCCATTTGCCGTGTTTCCAGTACCTTGGCTATTCCCATTTCCGGGTTGATTGTCCCCATTTTCGGCTTGATTGTTCCCATTTACTCCTTGATTATTTGTATTTCCTTGATTATTTGCATTTTCTTGGGTATTGACATTTCCTTGATTATTTGCATTTCCCCCTTCTGAGGGCATTTGCCCATTACCCACCCCATTACCATTGCTGCCTTGAGCCTCATTTTTCAAAGTGTTTCCTGATTTGGGTTTCTTTTCAGAGCTTTCTTCTTCTGATTTGTCTTTTTCGGACTTTTTAGTTTTGAATTTACCTTTAATTACTACTTCCTTGTTGTCTTTAAAAAGAGGATCATCATCTTCATCTTTTGCATTGTCGGAATCCTTTTTTTCTTTCTTTTCCTCTTCGTTTTTTAGGGTCATTTCGAAAGTGCCATGAGCCTTTTTTGTTCCCGACACATCTGTTTTCCGTTCTGCGAGATGTGATCGTTGTCTCCCTATGGTAGCTTTTTTATGCACCCCGTGTTCTTTTGAGAAATCTCCAAATAGTCCTTTAGCTATATTTTGTCTAATGTCCTCGTAATCCATGTAAGGACTGGTCATTGATTTTATTCCCTTAAAGCCCGATCCCATTACTGATTCAATATTTTCTTGCAGCAATTTTGACAAGGCTTCTTCGTCGCGTCGATCTAATTCTTCAGCCGTATAGTGCTTCTTTTCATCTGTTTTTGGTAGGTCAATGATCTTGGCGTGCTTGTGAGAGCTTTTGAGAATCAGTTTGGGCGTTTCGATATTCGTTCTTCCAGTCCCCATAGAGAAGATCGTCTTCAACGCCTTGGCATAGTTCTTGTTTTTTCTTACTTTTTCGATTATAGCATATAGTAACTCTTTTTTATCGGGCCGTAAGTTTTCTACGTTCAAATCTGATGTATAAGCGGCAATTTCCTTGGTATTCTTGGTTTTAATATCTTTCACCTTAAATATATCGCTTCTCTGACTGTTCGGTAATCGCAGTCTCAAAATTGACCAGGTCTGAGCTGTGAAATATCAACAGAGAGAATGGCGTCTTTAACTCCTTGATACGGGTCAGGAGTAGACATTGCTGTTGTTGGCGGTGTTTCTGTTGGTGCAGTTTTCTCTGATTTGTCTTCTTCGTACTGCACGGGAATAGGTTTAGGTTCGTCGCTGTTTTCGTCGTAACCGTTGTCTTCCAGATCGTCTTCTTCCTTTTCATTGTTACGCTCAAGCTCCTGAGTAGTTGTAGCTTCGATGCTCAAAGGGTCAGTGTCTAGCAGCCTGAACACTGTTGGGCGAGAAGTGGGTGTGTGCTCATCCTGTGGACCAATAGATTCTTCTTCGCTTACTGAGTCTGTCGGAGAGGTCACATCAGCCATTGACTGTGTTGCTTCGGGTTCTCCTGTCGGCGTGGCCATGGTAGGGGATACCATTTCTTTCTCTGCAGTTCCGATCACCGTAGGACTGCTTCCGGTAGCTCCAGATGGTGCTGCAAATTGAAAAGTTGGCGCCGAAGCAGTTGGCTTTTCGGTGGATTCAAGCGGTTCTTCGTCGGCTAATGGTACAAGCAGCGCTTTATTAGGTTTATGTTTTGCATTTTGTAAAACACTATTTCCAGGATTTGGTGCAAATATTTGTGTGGTGATATTAATAGTAGATCCCGCCAATTGTTCAGCACCTTTAGCATTATTATGCAGCGTCTGGCTCAAGTTTTTCATCAGCGAATACGTAGGTAGCCATGAGCTAGTCGTTGGCTTTATATAATTGCTTGATACATTTGAAGGCTGAGAACTCGCTCCTTGGTCTGCTCGTTGATTGACGTTGGTGACAACTTCCTGATTGTATGACGGCTGTTGCGCAATCTGAGGGTTAGTATATTGGTTAGCATGGTTGCTGGTTTGCGAGCTGCCTGTTTGACCTTGATTCGATTGCTGGCTGACCTGAGAAGGAAGTTGCTGGAGACTAATTGGTTGGTTAACCTGGTAGGGAGCCTGTTGGTTGTATGGGGACTGGCTGTTATCCGTTTGACCGTTTCCTCCATTAGTGGTATTAGATACTTGGTACGCTCCGGGAACCGAAGGTCCTCCTTCACGGGCTTCAGGAGTAAGAATTGGAATAACTCCTCCTAAGAGAATTGTTGAATTACTAAATATAACGATTTTACCGCCTGGTGGGCTCGAAATAACTGGACCCGCACCTGGCGATGCTTGTGTCTGCTGAATAGGACCTTGTATGTGCATTGAAGAAGAAGGATAAGTAGGCTTTTGAGAGCCGGTAATAGCCGTTGGAAATCCATTCGGCTGCCCAGCTGCACCTACGGGCTGCCATCCACTTTTTGTTGTGTAATATGGCCACGTTGTTGTCCCGTAGCGTCCAGTAGTTGGAGATGGCCACTGGTAATTACCCGACCTTTGGGTTTGAGCCTTAGTAGTGCTTTGGGTTGGTGGTTTCGTAGGATAAGCTGGCCACGTGGTAGCATATTGATAATTGTAGCCAGAGGAACCTTGACTTCCACCTTGAGGTTGATATATCGATGTCGATGAGCTTATGTTATAGCCATTATTGCCCACATTTGATTGCTGTGATGTCGTAGGGTAGTTCCAATGATAGCCAGTTTGAGAGTAATCGGACGAAACGTTATTCTGTGATTGTTGTTTCTGGTTATCATTAGATGGTCGCTGGGTAATATTCATTGCATTCTTGCCTTGTTCCACAGCTATTGTGTTCGAAGGGGTATAAAGAGGATTGACATAAGTCCCATTTGCATCTGTCTTGCCGTATGCATTATTTGTAGATAACACCTGTACGTGCGCTCCGTTGTTTCCCAACTTTGTATCCGTCATCTGACCAGGAGATGGGACAGAGACTTTGTAAGTGTTCATAACTGTGCCGGCAACGCCAGCTGGCCCGATTTCAGCTGTAGAAGTCGATTGAGCCCTGTTTCCGTTAGTTTCAGATGAGGTTGCCACTGTGTTTGACCCAGGGTGAGTAGCCTGGCTACTTGCTTGCACATTGGGCTCAGCAGGAGTCTGGACAGGCACTACGTTAGTCTGACCGAGTGTTTGAGTTTGGTCATACATTGAATTGAACGATGGAGTTTGACTTCCTGTTGTATCTAGTCTCTGCGGCGGATTTTGGGCGCCTATGGGGTTTTGATTGGGAGCAAGTCCAGGAGATTGATTTGTAGTCGTGTTTTGAGCTGGCATGGAAGTTTGGTTATACTGGTTAGGCCTTACACCACTCTGTAATTCGTCTATCTCCTTTCTATTCTTTTCGGCAACTGCTAAAGCCAAGTGCATTTGACCTGTAGGGTCCGTAGTCGGCATAGACTTTGGAGGGTCAGTTGTGTTCACTTCTACAATTTCGTCTGTGGCTTCTTTTGCTATACGTTCGGTCTGAGCTTCCGTCTGTGGAATCCTGGTAGATGCCTTGACGTCTGTATTTATCTCTGGAATGAGAACTGGTGCTGGTGATTTAAAACTAGAAATCTGTCTATCAAGGAGACTACTTTGACCCGTTATTGTTTCCCTTGCAAACCCACTACCAGCTCCACTACCGCTTCCAGCAGCAATATTATCAGCTTGTTGTTTGTGGAACATTTTGTCTTGTTCTTTCCCCCACTCCTCACTATCTTCTTCATCTATTGTCCCCATTATTCCGTAACCCTTGTTTGTTCCTGCCATCGATTTTGCCTCGACTCCACACATGGGCCCATTGGTAAAGCCTACAAGAAAAGAACACGCATGTGGAAAGGTCCAAATAGAAATTCAGGATTTCAAATAAGAGCACAACCAAATGTAAAAAGCCTTGATAGTTGTATATTCTAGAATACACTTGATATAATTCTCGTAAACAGAATAATATACTAATTATGTAGGATGGTTTCTTTGAAATATTTCACCATAGTTCTATTGCATTTGATGGAAAATCGATTCCACGAAACATCTTCAGTATATAGTACAGCCGTGCACAGCCGTGCACGCGAGAAAAGAGTTACAGTGCAGACACTAAGCGGGCCATGCAGAACATATACTGATCAGATCTGGCGTGTAAAAATAGCATTTGTATTAAATCTGTTCCAACCAATGAGAGCGCTCATTAGGACAAACGTTTTCAGGATTGATTGTTTTCAGGCCAAATCTGCTGATTGGGCAGTTTTATTCAACGTGGCCCTCATTTTGTATCCGCGCTGTAAATGTCAAAACCTTAACCTTATAACAGCCGTGCATATAATAAAATACAACTTTTGACATCATTTTGTTATCTTTATCTTACCTCTGTAAAGGAGAAGGGCAACAGCATATAGCAGCAAATATTTGCTCTCCATGCCAGTGACTCTGAAATTTAGAGACATGTAGATACATATTGGTGTTCATGTGTTAAAAGAAAAATACTTTAGCAGTTTTGGTGAGACAGTTTATGAAAAATCCCATAATATCCCCGATTGGAATATACAGTTAAGGTCGGTGTAAACGTGAAAATGGTATTTTAAAATAATTTACACGTGACTGAGGAAGCTTATAACAATCTTTACAAAGTCGACGAGTGGGGTGCTTTGAAATAAAAAAAAGGTGTGGCTAGTTTCCATAGGAACAGCAAAAAAGGAATTGTTATGCTAATTTAAAGGGGCTCTCGCATGCTTGCTGGCAACTTTTCTGACAAGAAAATAGCTCAAATCGCAATCCAATTCCATCCTCTTGATAACAGGTCAAAACAGCCTAGAATTGCATTTGTTTTAACAATTGAAAGGTTGTTCTATTAATCTGGAGGAGGTATTTTGATTACTACGGGCAAATTTACATGTGTTTTCACGGTTACAATTTTACTTATTTTATGTCCACGGTGGACAAACCACAACTTTTCTGCAAATTCGTGAAATGGAGTGTTCCATAATATGACGTTTTTCCCTGAAATTCAGTTGATACAGTCCTAAAGTATATTTCTAAAACCTCAAACGACGCGTCAACTGTTTTCCGAGGCTTCAATTGCTCATTCTTTTGTAATGCCCGCCACTCATTTTCTGCAATTTAATTAACTTTACACGCTTTTTCTAGTACTTTAATTTTAGGTCAAATTTTCATCTTCGCGAAGCTCCTGACCTCACACGATTTAAGCTTTCGGCGTCAAATTTTGTCGTTAGAAAATGATAACAACTAAAACACCGTGTGAGAAAATTTGACAAAGATTTTATGATAAATTTTGCGGCCACAAACTGTAAGAATTGCGACTTTCAACTTCGCGACCTAATATCGAAAATCGCTCACACAGTTTTGCAGTTCATTTCTCCGAGACTTAAATCTTAATTCTTAAAGCTTCTCAACTCATAAGCAAGGTAGTTTTTATTTCGGGGTCTCAAAAATACAAGAAAAAATTAAACTTCACTCAACTGAACAACTTCATAAGACATAAATGATATTACATGGCCGCGCGGAGATACGAATTTTATCTTGGAGTGTTGAAAATTTATCTCACGAGTGAGCGCAGCGAACGAGTGAGATAAATTTTTAACACGAGAAGATAAAATTCGTATCTCCAAGCGGTCATGTAATGTTCTGTTTATTATATAAACATCAATGAAATACCAAATTCAAATTTTATTTGAGTTAAGCTTAAAAATCGAGCATTCAGCAAAGGCAAGTGTGATATTTTCACATGTGAAAATAACATGATATTTTCACGTGTGAAGATATCAAGTTTTCGCGCGGGAGATCACCTGGTATTTCATTGGTGTTTATATAATAAAGAGCAATCTTTTAGCTTTAAAACTGATTATCATAGCATAAATTGCGACGCAACGAGAATTTTTCTCCGTAAGCACGTCGAATGCCTTTGCAGAATGCTCGGTGTATAAGCATCCACGAGTGTTTTCTATCGGTATACTCCGATAGAAATATTTTTCCATGCTAATTTATTTTATTAGTATTTTCTCAGCTTTTTCTAACGTTTATCTTATAATGATCCTATTCTTTTGCAATGCCGAGCTTTGTCTCTCGATGTCTCATTTTCATTTAAATTCAAAACACTTCTCACTATTTAATCATATTCGTTTCTAATCATACTCGTACCCAGTCGTTACTTTGTGTTTCACTATTGCGCTTTTGCGTTAGTGGGCTTTTATGGGTATTGCGTTACTTGGAAGGCGCGAAGGCTTATGGGAAGGGCGAAGGAAAAGTAACGACGCCTCTTCCTTTTAATTCGTCATTCCCATAATGTACCGCGCGCTTTGAATAGAACAAGAGGTGGCCGGCTGGGTACGAACCTAGTGAAATACTGATGAGGAAGATAGAATAATCTCACTTAATAAATTCTAGAGGTTGTGACTTTTACGATTCTGTAAACTCTAGAATACTTTACAGTCAAAAGACATGAAGCGTGCCCCCCTAGAGTCGAATATTCAATTCATTATTCCATTATTGATTTCATTATTCAATCCAAAAATGCAATTTTCAATTCAATATTAAAAATGTTAAATGTTCAAATTTTGACTTCTGAATAAGCAATTCTTCACCCAGAGTAATTATTTAGATTAAAAAAAAATTCAATATTGAATTGAAAATTGCATTTTTGGATTGAATAATGAAATCAATAATGGAATAATGAATTCAATATTCAACTCTAGGGGGCATGCTTCATGTCTTTTGACTGTAATGCATGGCAATGTTTAAGTGCTTAGATTCTAATTATAGCCTACATCATCAAACTATTTAGCACTTTCCTGCGAGGAAATTTTATGTGTTGTTTAGTACATTATTTCCTACACCTACAGCCATCAAAACATATTTTCTGGCAATCAGGATGTTGAATCAGTTTGAATTTGGAGCTTAATTTATTATTGGACTCTCTTGTAGTTCCAACTATAAGTGCAAACCATATCACAATAGAAGAAACTTTTCCTTTTACCTTTATTTGTAAAAATCATCTGCATTTCCTTTTATTTTATGTAAATAGAAACATGTAAATAACCATATATTTTTATCTCCATTGTTTTAATACTAGAATTAATGTTTAGTGTTAGGGTTTATTAGTAGATGTAGCACTATATTAATAACGATTGGTATTAATTATAAGATATACAGTTACGTTACAAAGCATCCATATTGTAAAAGCCGCCGCCTTAAGCCCAGCGTAACCAGATAGCGCTATAAATTACCGTATTATTTCGTTATTTCAACAACTCCCTGTTTCAACTGACACCCTTTTATATGGTATTCCACAATTGGTATGTTGCGTTTTTGTTTTCTCTCGTGATTACCAAGTAACATTAAAACTGCACCAATGTTTACAAATTTTATTACTATTATTTATACAAAACAAAGATAGAAAGCAAAAGGCTAAAACTTTAGTTGGTGAGGGTGAACGATCAATGTCACTTAACGGGGATAAGAACCTGTTGATCAACATGTGTTTTATTATGACTATGATTTCCAACATAAATGGTGCTGGTGGACAGAAATACTACAACCTCACCAAAATAAGGAAGTTGTTGTATCCTTCGAAGCGTTTTCAGGAAGACCTGAACTGATTTAGGAAAACATCTTTACAGGGAAACATAAAGCTGTTGTGACAAATATTATAGTTTGTGGAACTCAAATATCATTATTTTACTTACCTTTAGTATTTTCTTTTAATTGTTTTCTACGTTCCTCACATGTTAGAATAATATTGTGGATATTTAGAATAATATTAACGATATTTTCTCGATCGCCATTTTTCTCAGTGCAATTCCCGTAAAATACAGATGCATGTTGATTTCATGAGCTCAGCTACTTCACGGCTCAATGATCACGCTATTAACTATTTAACACTTCCCTTCTCTGTTTACCTCGTTTGAGAGGTCGAAACGTTGGTTTTCAATTGAGAACAGCTTTCATGTGCTCATAGGGCCTTTTATCTTGTAATACTACCGAGCATAGTTACATTTGCAGTGACTTAACATAACGAAATTTTGCTGTGGAAGTTAAGTTAATTCAAGCGGTAAATGGAGGTTAATACGGTAATAACTCTGTCCTTGCATGGAACATTTGTTTTTGGACTAAAAGTTGAGGAGGAAACGTCAAAAAGAAGTGCGATCTCATCTTTGAGAAATGCTCCCCGTATGGGGGAAGCATATCGAAAACCTGAAAGTCATAAGGTCAATTTGCCTTTCCTTACATGAGGAGCTTTAGGTCGCTCGTATGACGTCACATTTAATGAGCATATCTTTCATTGAGATCTGTCAACAACACACTAAGCGGGAAGTACGAATCAGCAGAGGTGTTGCCTACTGCCCGCATCTGTCAGTAAAAACCGGGATAGGATTGCAGAATCTATGAATTTGCATATTTCGATCAGTAAATAAATGGCGGGATAGTGGCGGCAGTTCTCTAGTCCACGAGGTTCACTCCAATGTTACTACCGACACTACGTACAACAAGCGGTATTAGCTCGTGTAAAACATTTCATTGTAACAATGTGTGGTACGGTAAGGTTGCTATTCCCAAGTAAGTATTCCGTGACTCAAAACTGCCTTCGTACCATAATAGACAGAGCATAGTGGCGGGAAAGCTAAGGACGTATCTTTGACATGAGAGAAATGATGAATCCTTGTCGGTTTTCGCTTTTCTTTCGACTTCACCTTCACCTGCGAAGTACTTCTGTATTTAACCTAGAACTTGGAAATTGTTACGACTTTTTGCGCTGAGATATCAAAAGTAAATATGCAATGGTGTCGCTTCATACTGGGGCATTAGCTTGCCTGACTTTAGCGCTTATCGAAGCCTATCAAAGGAAATGATTTAAAAGTATAGCAAAAGAATGCAATAGTGTCGCTTCATACTGGGGCATTAACTTGCCTGTATGCCTATTTCATGTTATATTTTGGTCACGACTCTGCGCTAACATATCAAAGTAATGCTTTAAAAGTTTATGCAAAAATGCAATTATAGTGTCGCTTCATACTGGGGCATTAACTTGCCTGTATGCTTATTTCAGATGCTATATTTTGGTCACGACTTTTGCGCTAACATATCAAAGTAATGCTTTAAAAGTTTATGCAAAAATGCAATTATAGTGTCGCTTCATACTTGGGCATTAATTTGCCTGTATGCTTATTTCAGATGCTATATTTTGGTCACGACTTTTGCGCTAACATATCAAAGTAATTTAAAAGTTTCTGCGAAAATGAAAACTATAGTGTCGCTTCATACTGGGGCATTAACTTGCCTGTATGCCTATTTCAGATGCCATATTTTGGTCAAGACTGTTGCGCTAACATCAAAGTAATGCTAGTTGAACTTTATGCAAAAAATGCAATTATAGTGTCGCTTCATACTGGGGCATTAACTTGCCTGTATGCCTATTTCAGATGCTATATTTTGGTCAAGACTGTTGCGCTAACATATCAAAGTGATGCTAGTTAAACGTTTATGCAAAAAAAATGCAATTATAGTGTCGCTTCATACTGGGGCATTAACTTGCCTGTATGCCTATTTCAGATGCTATATTTTGGTCACGACTTTTGCGCTAACATATCAAAGTAATGCTTTAGACGTTTATGCGAAAATGCAACTATAGTGTCGCTTCATACTGGGGCATTAACTTGCCTGTATGCCTATTTCAGATGCTATTTTTTGGTCAAGACTGTTGCGCTAACATATCAAAGTAATGCTAGTTAAACGTTTATGCAAAAAAAATGCAATTATGGTGTCGCTTCATACTGGGGCATTAACTTGCCTGTATGCCTATTTCAGATGCTATATTTTGGTAAGACTTAAATTGCGCTGACATACCAAAGTATAATACTTTAAAAGTTTATGCAAAAATGCAATTATAGTGTCGCTTCATACTGGGGCATTAACTTGCCTGTATGCCTATTTCAGATGCTATATTTTGGTCACGACTTTTGCGCTAACATATCAAAGTAATGCTTTCAAAGTTTATGCAAAAATGCAATTATAGTGTCGCTTCATACAGGGGCATTAACTTGCCTGTATGCTTATTTCAGATGCTATATTTGGTCACGACTTTTGCGCTAACAGTCATATCAAAGTAATGCTTTAAAAGTTTATGCAAAAATGCAATTATAGTGTCGCTTCATACTGGGGCATTAACTTGTCTGTATGCTTATTTCAGATGCTATATTTTGGTCACGACTTTTGCGCTTAACAGTCATATCAAAGTAATGCTTTAAAAGTTTATGCGAAAATGCAATTATAGTGTCGCTTCATACTGGGGCATTAGCTTGCCTGTATGCCGATTTTAGATGCTATATTTTGGTCAAAACTTTTGCGCTGACATACCAAAGTAATAACTTGAAAACAAGATGTACATTAGGTTGATTACGGCTTTTGCGCGCGAAGTATGGCGATATATCAGTTAACACTCTCGACAGCTATCCTTTAATCCCCTTATACTATCCTTCAACAGTTTCTTTGTCTTGATACATTTGGTATCCTGTAGTTTGGTGCTCTGAGAGCACCAAAACAGTCGGGGGTCTCAGCATAAAGCTCCTCATGGTGCCCCCTTACGCAGGGGTTAAGTCTCATTCATTGAGGGGGGTGACTAAGAGAAATCAACCGTTTGATCCGCTGGAGTCTATAGATATATAGTAGAGTCTGTTAAGGGAAAAAATAGGTAAAATCGTGCACTTGTGCGTAAAGGCGCCAAATTTGGACCAAACGTTCCTTAGGCGAAATAAATCAGTTTTCGGGAGGGGTGCCATCATTTCGACCCAAGGGGGGTAGGGTAGGGGCAATTTTGTCTATTTTCTAATTTGCCAATATTTCCTTGATATTAAAGGGTTTTAAATAAACAAGACCATGACAATTCTTCCTGTATGGTGCCCTTCACATTGGGCTAGGTGGGGGTGCAACAAATGTCCGGCAACGGGGGAAGGGGGAGTTTCGGGTCACATTTTCGTGCTACCCTCAGAGATCATGATTTCATCGTACAATCACAAAATTCGACATAAATGTTTCCTAGGTAACATTTAACAGTTTCGGAAGGGGTGCCACATTTTGGCCCAATGGGGGAGGGCAGGGAGAATTTTGTCCATCACCTGATTTACCCTATATTTCAGCGATATTTAAGAGATATCAATAAACAAATCCACGGTAATTCTTCATAAATGGTCCCCTTCATATTTGACTAGATGGGGTGCTACAAACATTTGAAAAGGGGGAGGGGTGAGTAATGGATGAAATTTACATGCTATGCGCTTTTTAATTGCAATTTGGTTGTACAGTTACGAAATCAGACATGAATGTTCCTTAGGCAACATCTAACAGTTTTTGGAAGGGGTGCCACAATTTCGGGTCAAGGGGGGGGGGAGGGTAGGGACAATTTTGTACTTTACCTGATTATCCCTATATTAAAGAGTTATTGATAAACAACACCATGTCGATTCTTCATGAATGGTTCCCTTCACATTTGACGATGGGGGTGCTACAAACATTTGTCGCGGGGAGAGGCGGGTTTTTATGGGTGAAATTTACATGCTATGCGCTTTTTATTTCAACTTGATTGTACAGTCACCAAATCCGACATGAATGTTCCTTAGGCAATATCTAACAGTTTTTGGAAAGGGGGCCCCAATTTCGGCCCAAGGGGGGAGGGTAAGGGCGATTTTGTACCTTACCTGATTATCCAGCTATATTTCAGAGGTATTAAAGAGTAATCGATACTCTGCATCCAATCTAGCCAAATGCGAAGAGAATCGTACTAACTATTATGCTGTTATTTATAGATAACTCCTTAATACCTTTAATAAAAGTAAGGATAATCACAATGGGCAAAATTGTCCCTCCCCTCCCCTCTTGGGCCAGAATTGTAGCACCCCTTTCTAAAACTGATAGATGTTGCCTAAGGGAATATTCATGTCGGATTTGGTGACTGTACAATCAAATTATAATAAAAAACAATGTAACATGTAAATTTCACCCGTAACCTGCCTCTCCCCCTCAACAAATGTTTGTAGCATCCTCATCTAATCAAATGTGAAGGTGACAATTCAAGAAGAATTATCATGCTTTCTTTGTCAATAACTCTTTAATACCTCTGAAATATAGGGATAATCAGGTAAAGACCAAAATTGTCCCTACCCTCCCCCCTTAGGCCGAAATTGTGGCACCCCTTTTGAAAACTGTTTTGAAAGATGTTGCCTAAGAAACATTCGTATCAGATTTGGCGACTGTGCAATGAAATTGCAACTAAAAAGAGCATAACATGTAAATTTCACCCATCACCCGCCTCTCCCCCTCGACAAATGTTTGTAGCACCCCCATCTAGTCAAATGTGCAGGGGACCATTCATGAAGAATCGACATGGTGTTGTTTATCAATAACTCTTTAATACCGGTGAAATATAGGGATAATCAGATAAAGTACAAAATTGTCCCTACCCTCTCCCCCTTGGCCCGAAATTGTGGCACCCCTTCCAAAAACTGTTAGATGTTGCCTAAGGAACATTCATGTCTGATTTGGTAACTGTACAATCAAATTGCAATTAAAAAGCGCATAGCATGTAAATTTCATCCATTACTCACCCCTGCCCCTTGTGAAATGTTTGTAGCACCCCATCTAGTCAGATATGAAGGGTACCATTCATGAAGAATTACCGTGGATTTGTTTATTGATAACTCTTAAATAGCGCTGAAATATAGGGTAAATCAGGTGATGGACAAAATTCTCCCTGCCCTCCCCCCATTGGGCCAAAATTGTGGCACCCCTTCCGAAAACTGTTAAATGTTACCTAAGGAACATTTATGTCGAATTTTGTGATTGACAAAATTGTGATGGACAAAATTCTCCCTGCCCTCCCCCCATTGGGCCAAAATTGTGGCACCCCTTCCGAAAACTGTTAAATGTTACCTAAGGAACATTTATGTCGAATTTTGTGATTGTACGATGAAATCATGATCTCTGAGGGTAGCACGAAAATGTGACCCGAAACTCCCCCTTCCCCCCCCCTTGCCGGACATTTGTTGCACCCCCACCTAGTCCAATGTGAAGGACACCATACAGGAAGAATTGTCATGGTCTTGTTTATCTATAACCCTTTAATACCAAGGAAATATTGGGAAATTAGGAAATAGACAAAATTGCCCCTACCCTACCCCCCTTGGGTCGAAATGATGGCACCCCTCTCGAAAACTGATTTATTTCACCTAAGGAACATTTGGTCCAAATTTGGCGCCTTTACGCACAAGTGCACGATTTTACCTATTTTTTCCCTTAACAGACTCTACTAATAATTCATTGGCTATATCATCAGGAGAGTTTCCAGGTAGCAGGCTTGCTACATGACTTTTACGACCTAACTTTTTTCGTCATTCATTCATTCATTCATTGTTGCTCGCTTGCTCACGCCCAAACCACCTTTTTCCACCTGCGCGTCACTATAATATTTTCCTTTTTAACTCGTGGCTAGTTGCGTAGCAACAGACAAAGAGTTACTATTGGTGGCTCGATGTCACTCACTCACTCCTTTGTTAGCACGATATTACTACCTGCGCGTCACATTAGAATATATTTTCCTTTTTAACTCGTGGCTAGTTGCGTAGCAACAAACAAATAGTTATTGTTGGTCCTCGATGTCACTCACTCACTCCTTTGTTAGCACGATCCTACAACCTGCGCGTCACATTAGAATATTTTCCTTTGGGGTTTTAGATGCCCTCGAGATTTCTAATGCGCTTATAAGCTGGATAACATGTGGAGTCTCGTGCCTTGGACGGACGTTCAAAGTTCGTGTTCTGGCGACCAAAAACATCGATTCGTATCAACCCTCTTATGTTGTTTTGCGTATGCCAACAGAGTTGGCGCGGATTATTGGTTTCATTGTATGCTAACCAGGACATGCGACACTCAGAACTGCAGAACTATTCATGGTACAATTATGACCATACTTGGCAAATATTTTTTTGCGCGCACTAATCCTGGTTCCGGTTAAACTCACCCTCAGTCTTCTCTCTCCAGAGTGACTCCACAACAAATTGTGACCACGATGATGGCGTAAGGAGTGGTAAATAAGAGTCCACACCACTCAAAACCTCTGGAAATTTGTTCTTTACCGTGAGAAAATGGCAAATGTTATAATTAATCATTTTCCGTTGCAAATAGCGCGCGCATTCGAACAATTTCCCTTTGTTTTGGAGCGTGCAAGCTCATGCGAGTAGAGTGATGGACTCTTATTTCCCACGGCAAATCAGCCAATCACCTCAATCATATTGCAAGACTACTAACAGTTGTGTGAAAATTAATAAACGGAATGAGGTTCATCGTTGTCTGGACTCCTATTTACGACGGCCAACGTCATTATCGTTGTCCAAATGTTGTGGCCTCAGGTGCCGCAGGCGAGTGTTGTGATAAAAAAAGAGTTTATATAACAGTTGTGACAATAATGAGTATAGAAGACTTCACAACGCATGCTTAAGAAGAAAATTGCCGTCCCCGAAAACTTGTATTAAAGAAGTAGATCTCATTTATCCGTACCTCGTAAATGTCATAGACACGCAGAAGACGTCAGAGCTGAGGGTTCTTTAGGTGTGATACACTTTTATTCATATGACACGCTATAACGTTATCACTGCATCTATTACAGTACAGTTGCAAGGAAAAATGAGATCTACAAAGAATGAGGAATTAAATACGGACAACAGCAAATATAACAAGATAGAGTTGTAGAGAGAAACTAGTCCCATTTAGGTATATTGGTTATGTCATGGGTTTTTGCCAACACTGGTTTCTTAGAGCTGATTTCGATAACACACAAGACTTGAGTTCCTATTGGTTGAGTAATTGGTTCTTTGTGAAAGAACCTTTGGGAATAAATTGATCCATTGTTTTAAGGGTGCTCTGATTGGCTAATAGACCGCAAAAGCTCGGTTGTTGATGGGCCTTAGAGTCAGCCATTCAGAAGAATAACGTAGAATTACCAAAAACACAGCCTGGCTCTTGTTATCTGGGTAACGACTACAACAAGCCGTAGTTATTTCACCCCCTGATTGGTTTGTTGTTGAATGGGTTTCGTTTCTGATTGGTAAAGTGTATTCAATTTGCGTTTAAGTTATGTACACTCATCTGAAATGGCTGGTCGCTTTTTCTTAACACACCGAGGGATCGCGGACCCTACCATTTGAAGTCCCCCCTCCCGTGGAATTTCCAGGGGTCCTCAGCATCCCCGTCCCCTGGAATTTGAACACCCTCCCTTGGCATTTCTTGGCTGCCTAAACACCCTCTTTTCCACGGCATAAACAGACCCCCCCCCCCCCCCCCGGGATTTCCTCGGCTTAGATATACCGCTAACCCTTGGAATTTTCCAGGGTCCTCGACCTCCCGGTGGGGAATGAAAATACAATCAACCAGTCACTGTTTTGAACAAAAAAAAGATAAATAAGTTTAAGATTTGTTTATTTTCAAATTCACACGAAAGTGTCTTTATTTATACACAATATAGATAGACAAGCAATTGTCAGTGAAGTTTTAGGAGAGAATAGCCTGCTCGCAGGCGGTAGATGGTGTTTTTTATTGCGGAATACCACAGGGCTCAGACTCGTACCAAGTCGCGCGGTGCATCACGGACAGGACGAGCTTTTTTCAAGGTGCGCGGTACATCACGGTCAGGACGAATTCACAGATCGGTAACACCCGGTAACGCAAAGCGAATCAAAAGCGAGATACGAGTCTGCCCGGCGCTCGTGATCGTGTGCGCCATCTTGGATTTTATATTTGACAAAGTGACAAAACCAGTGGGAGGGGGCCGGGAAAGATCTGTTTACAGATACACTCCTTTTTGCCGTCTCATCATAATTTTACTGAAATTATGTTTTATTGCATTCATGAACTACGTACTTTTGCTAGATCTTTTTAACTCATGCCCGTTCTGGTGTCTTTGTTTTGAATGAATATGCGCTTTCTCCCCAGAATCTTTGTTGTTTTTGCTGTGCTTATGTTCAACAATCTCTTGCCGTCTGGCGGCATTTTCTTCCATCATGACTCTAGAGTGCTCGTCCAGATAATCTGGTCGTCTCGGCAATATCGAAGCAATCGCATCGCCGACTCGCTGGTTATCTTCCTTTTGAAAGTCATTGATAAGATGCTTTATATCCATCTGATCTCTTTGGAAGGATCCTGGCCGGTTGTCAATAGGCGTAGAGAAGGAGGATCTAAAATTCGATCCTAACTTCATTTCTTGTTGGGTGCTTGCAAAATTACCTTCATTAAGATATGAGGCAAATGGAGGAGGTTTTATTCCACGAGCAGCGCTTTCGGTTTCTTCTTCGATGACCATCTGATTGTTGCCAACCAGAGGTCTTTTCTCTGGCTCGTTAGTTTGTAAAGGACTGACAAATGATGACTGCGGAACAGGTATCGGGCCTGGCGCGACCCCCGCATTCATCGGACCCCGAGCTGGCGGGAAATACGGGCCACTCAACATCCGAGAAGTTGGCCTTGTCACTCCATTTAACACCCCCTGTGGGCTATCCATAAAGCGTTGTTCAGGAGGGAGCTGATTTCCAAGAGGGGCTATTCGGCCATTTGGTAATTCCTGCGCTTGTAAAACACTTTCTCCAAATCGTTGTGTTTTGCCGTCACGCGAGTCAGCGTTTTGTAGATCCGGTAGCTGGTCGTTTTGATCACCCGCAGGCTCTGCGAACGAGGTTTGCGTGGGCCCAATGTCTACTGACGCGGTTTGGCCTTCGAGGTCACTGTTCATACGAATAAGGTTGTTGTGACCAACCAGTTCATCAAGTGCTTCCCGCGCCTCGTCGCCCTCTCGGTCGTTGCCATTTGCTAAGAAGAATTCCTGCATCATGTCCTTCAAGACAGCATGGCGATCTGGCTTTCCAATAGCCTGATTCATCAGAAGCTTCAACAAGAACTTGTTCCCTTTGGAGGATGGCGTGCCTGTAAATCCATTTGAATCATATGAGCCCGGATCACCGTATTTTTCTTGAGCATTTTCATCAATGGTACGACGTCCATCCCGTTAAATTTATCTGGTTCGTGATGATGATGATGGAAATGATGATGACGATGATGATGATGTTTGAGTCTTATGCTGTCCCAGTTATCCATATAATCATCAGTGGCTTTAGCAGTTGGTGAAGAGATATCGAAGTTGTTTTCATTTTCATCATTATTATCACTGTTGTTATTACCGCCATCGCCTTCCTCCTCATCATTTGTATCTTCATTAATCAACGGATGACCCTTGGGTTTGCCATCATAGTTCATCAGGTAGGGATTATCTTCGTTATTATCGTCCCCACTAAGCTTTTTCATGATCATCTTTTCCAGACGAGGCAGCATTTTCTTGGGCCAAATCATTGCTTTCTTGGATTCCTTCGCATCTTGCTCTAAACCTGTCGCAAGCCTCTGTTGCAATTTATCGATCTGTTTTCTTAACCTCTTTGCTTTCGATTTATTTCTCTTGGATTTTTGCTGTAGTTTCTTTGCATTAACGTTAAATTTGCCCATCGGAACTGTGTCATTTTTGCTTTCTTTATCTGAAGTCGACGTTAAATCTTTCACTTTCCCGGTTTCCTTGCCATTTGGTTTTGCTTCGAGACCTACAAAAGGTTATAATAACTTCATGTTAATTTTTGCTAATGGGACGAACATATCAATAATCTGCGTGATATGAACATGTCTCATGCAGAGTGTCCGACGTTCACGTACCCTGGGGACCAGAAGCTGAAACCCTGCCCGTTTCGAGCGTTCGCGAGGCTCGTCGCTTCGCTCCTCGTGGCAAAGTCTCGCTGCGCTCGACCTCGGACCACGAGCCTCTGGTGTCAAGGGTAACGTTCGCGGCGACCTCTAAGCAATTCCATTCATGCGTGAGAAAGCATGGAAATATTATTGATCGACATTTACGGCCAGCGTTATTAGGGTAAAATACCATATGCGAAAATTTCAAAGAGTTTTATTAAGTCCCTGCAACACACGACTATACAGTACACACTAGGAAGCATGCCGATTTGTGGGACATTTTGCCCCTGCGACGCGAGTGCCACAAATCAAACCAGTGTTTTTAAATTTATTTAAACAGTTTTTCTTGAGTTCAAGACCGTTAAGTCCATCGAGCTCGTCAACAAGATCACCGTCCCTTTGCTTCTCCTCGTCGTGGTCTTCGCATGGTCGCTGACCCTGAAATTCGCCGGCGATGGTATCACCTACCTCTTCTCTCCAGATTGGGGCTCGATATAATTAACAATTATTCGCCGAAGGCGAAGTGAATAGTGGCGAATAGTCCCCTCGACCTCCGGTCTCGGGGACTATTCGCCACTATTGACGGAGCCTGAGGAGAATAATTGTTTTAGTATATACTACACGGGAACACTCCAAAAAATATCCGAACGACACTAAATGTGGCATTTGCCGACATTTTGTAGCCTCTTTCTGTATGCGTGACGTTTGTCACGCACGCGACATTAGGTCAGACTTCACTACTAGCATTCGGCTAAACTCAACACATGGTGGAAACTTGCTGCTGTTTTAGAGAAGCAAAAACGCTAGAAATCACTTGTTTTATTCTTTTATTTATTTTTATTTACATGATTCGCCCATAATGTAAAGGGCAGGGCTTACCAGCAGAGCGGTGCTCCAATAACAGGTTTGTTTAAAAAAGTATCGACTACGATAAAAGATTTAAGTTTTTATAAGGTTGCAAGGATGGATTCGAGGGATAAATTCGCATTTTGTGCCTTGGATTATGAACTGCAGAGTTGCCTCGCTGAAAACACTTTGATTTGGGCGCCATTTCACTACCGAGTACCGGTGGATGACTATATTTTTCAACCCGCTGGCAGAGAAATTCAAGATTCGCTTGGAATATTCAAACAGAAATTTGGGAAATTAACCTATTCAAACTCTGAGACAATGTGGAAGACCTTGTTCATAAAAAAGAGACCACTTTAAATACGTTTGATGTCGGATGGCTTGTCATCAAGCGAATCAACATGGCGACGTGAAACTGAAATTCTCTCTTAAACTGCACTCAGTGGCTGGCTTCCATGATTTACTGTGCCTTTCAACCTACAGGTAAATGTTCAAAGTAGATTAAGAGTTTCTTGTGATATGTTTTCAACAAAGTTGCCTTTAATTAATATGTTGATGAATGTAATTCGCCTCTCAAAAGTGCCGTGAACGAATCATCGACCTCTGATTCCGAAGAACTGAGAAACAAGAACAGCAAATTTTCGAAGTTCAAGAAATAAATTCTCTCTCTGATTCACCTTGGAAGACTAAGGAGACAACATAAGTTAATTGAGAAGGATTTTTTGTTGCATTTCGAATCAGATAGTTTCTTTAGAAACCACTTAATGCACTCGCTCCTCGATCTCGGGATAATGCTTTCGATCTCGGGATATTGTGGCAATATTCCGAGATAGCGAACCAATCAAAACGCGCGATCTATGGAGGTTCCCGTGTAGTATAGCGCTATTCACTGTTTATCAACATCGCCATTCTAATGCTAATGTGCCAACCGTAGATTGAATAGCGCCCTTTGTTCTGTGAACCAATCGATCTCTGGTTGGCACATTAATAACAATGGATGACGTCAGCGTGAACAGCGCTATATACTAAATACATTTATATTATTATGACGGTACGGGACAAACAAAGGTTATGTCAAACGTTGTAGAGAACTAGTGTTGGGCTAAAAGGGCTAACGCTCGAAACGTCAACTTTCTCTACAGTGTTTAACATATATTTCAACCTTTGGTTGTTATTGTCCATGTTTAAGTCCCCGCCGACGCAGACCAACTAGTTTTCACGCAAAAGTACAACCAAATGCATAAGTCGTTGGAAGACCTAGTCCTTCCTCGACATTGAAGGGAGGGCAGGGATAGCATATTCTCTCGACAAAGTGTTCCAACATTTTGCATTTGGTTGTAGCTATACCATTCATATGGACCCAAGCTTGTCAAAACAGGTGATCGGGGTCTCGGGTACTACCCCCACCCCCTCCTGATTTTTCTCGGCCTTTTTTCTCGGAGCACGTATTAGGAGCGCCTGAGGTTATTGCATAGATATGTTTCTCTCCTTCAGTGGGTGTGATGACAGCTTATCTTTTCGAAACGTTAATTATTTCGCGAGATACTTTGCAGTTAAAAATCGGATTGTCGGGAAAAATCGAAAAAGTCATGGGTACCAGGTATATCCAACTTCTAAAACAGGATTCCTGAGATTAGTACCGTTGTTTTGACCGAATGCCTTGACCTTATATGCCTTTAGATCTTTATGCTTCGCTGCAGCAAGGCAAACCTGGTGCAGAGTATCATGCTGTCCTGCCTGCTTTTCATGCAAAGAAATCAACAAAATAATCAGTGGGCGTCGTTAAATTGAATGATGACATATCAGGGCATTACCTTGTATGTAACTAGAAAGCAGGGAAGTCAGCAATACGATCGCTATAGCCAACTTCATTACTAACGCTCACCCTAAAACGGAAAAGCTTTAGTTAGAACGATGGCCATTGTATCTAAAAAGCAAATGACGTACGGCCATAGGTACAATACACGATATTTGCGGGAATCTGAACTAGGAACCGTTAAAAACATTTTCAATGTTAGTTCAAAATTATATAACGTAACGGTAATTAAATATTGAAACACTGAATCGCAGAATAAAGCTTGAAATAAATGACCATGACGACCCTGTTCGGTGGCGAACGCAGGGTCCTACCCGATTGAAAGGAAATTTATGCTAATTAGACAAAGTTATTTATTTTTCTTGACAGAAAAATATCATCTATTGGTCGCTACGGTTATTCCTTCAAACTTATCCCCTGAATACTCCATGTTAATGTTAATACAAAGCACAGGGAATCTGTTTTACTTACTTTGCTTGTCCAAATCATCAGCGACGTAATTTGATCACATTCTTTTCGTCTACGTTTTTTTCCGTTTCGCAGTTTCGTTGTCTTTAGGATTCAGTCCATGCTTTTTATAATATTTAAAATAAAAATTTTATCTTCTATTGCACATCTGTGTGAGAACCCAGAAAGACTGACAAGTAAAATGATGATCTAAGATACTCTAATTAGCTATGCATTATGACCTGTAGTCTTCTTGAGATAAAGTTACTAGGGTGAGGACGAAGGTGTATTCTATGTAGTTTTACTATTTTTGTCCATCCAATTTTCTACGTTCTACTTCTAATAGGATGCCTATCACGATTTTCTTTTGTAGGCGTTGATCCTGAAAAACTTGTTGTTATTCCATTTTTAGTAAGTTTTATAGCAGGTTGTGTGGAACACGGGTCACCTCCTTTGGAGGTGGGGAAAGTGTAGACTGTTCTCTGATGGAGCACTCGACCGATGTCAAATTTATTCATATCGTTTTTGTAGAAGAAACTTTCATTCACTTTAACTGGAACCCTTATTGGTGGCCAACATTGTAGTATGCTACGCGCTGACTATTTTTGAGAAATACGGCGCGATAATCTTTGATTTGTGTTTTCTACATCAATATGTATCTTTGCAGCCCGACTTTGATATTGAAATATGGGCCTTATGGATCAGCATTACGCCCTGAACATTAGGGTAAAGTAAAATAATGAACGATTCGATTTACAACTTCATTTACAAGAGAGATAATGTTATTGAAGAATGACATAGAAAATCAAAATGATACCAACTTCTCGTTAGTGGAATTATTGTACAAGCGTCAAATGTGTATGTGCAGTATATGAAGTTACTGCAGTGTAAAAATTGCCTTCTTATTTGCTATGGCCTGGTGATGGTCTCAAACGTAAAGAAACTAGAACGTGACAAAATGTTGTTCTTAGCGACTACTTTGTCATTTTAAACGCAACCGGGCGAGCTCAACTTCTTTGTGTGTTTAAAGACCAACCTTAGGTTGGCGGAAACGTCTCCTAAACGACCTTAGTTGTCCACTAGTTAAAAAAGCCTGACATCACAGTTTTAGCAAAATGTACTAATGGTGCCAATTCGTTGCCTGCTTGTTGATCACGTTTTTTCTCATCGCTGTTGCTGTCTCAGAGAGGTTCTTCAGTTGTACCCAAAGTTCATGGTTAAGAGTCCTGTTACTTGGTACGTCATGCTTCTTTGCAAATGAACCTGAATCTTTGGCTTCGTATTTCATCACTTTAAGCATAGCTTTAATTGCGGTTTCCACGCTACTTTTTGCCACAGGATCTTTCACTTTCTCGTAGACTGCGCCAAGAACTCTGGCAGCTTGCAGGTACTTGGTTGTAGATTCTTTTGAAGTAGATGACGATGAGCTTGAACGACTTGAAACATCAGGGTTGAGCTCCTTCGATGACGGCTTTGGGGATGTTTTACCAAGAAGTGCGCTATCTGATCCTGCCGTCTCGCTGCTTTCGATTAAGGTAGCTATCTTAGGCCTTTCTTGTCCCGTTTGCTGCTCTTCGCCGTTTAACAGCGAGGAAACTGAAAATGTTCGTAATGGTGACACCTTCGGTTCATCGGAAAGACCTATAGTGCTGTCCAGATCATGCACAGGAGAGATATCGGCTAAATTCGTAATGTCACTGGGGGGAGATGCAAACATTTCTTTTGCCTTATCCTCTAAGTCGAAATCAGCCTTGATCTTGTGGAATTCAGACAAACTTCCTGTGTCTTCGATTTTCAATTCATCATCGAGTCGTGATCTTGGTATTCCCTCCACTGTGGCTTTCGATCTAGCACGTTCTGTTTGTAACCGCGCTGGTTTGTGACTTTTAAATTCAGGAGTGTTTTCTACTGTGTTCCGGGTATTTCCTTTTACCTGACCTTGAATTTCCGGCACAAATGTTGCAAGGGCAGATTTCAATAACTGAACAGACGTAGCACCATCACTTTGTTGCTTTCCTTTTCCAGTTACTGAGGGGTTAGCAGAAGATGCCCCATCATTGCTCTTCTTCCTTGCAATATCTTCAGAATGAATATCTTTATTCGGCGCCTCTTTATTAGATGCTTTGTTTAGTACAAGATTAGATAAAATGCTCTGTATATCCACTTCATCATCGTGTTTTGACTTCTCGTTTCCCTTTAGAATAATCTTGCTTGTTTTTACATCAGGAATCGTCACTGGAAATGAAAGCTTTGTCTTAAATTCGCTGACAGTTTTGTTCTTAAATGAACTTCCTTCAGTTTTCTTGTTCAGTAATCCTTTAGGAAGATCCAGCTCATCCAAAGCATCGCCAATCTTTCCAGCTGTTGTTGAGTCAAGTTTCCTATCTTTATTTGCCATCATTTCATCCATTTCGTAAATATCCTTCAGTTTATCGACCAGAAGGCTCAAGAGAACCTTGGTTGTTGATTTCCCATGAGGACGGTGATTCTTGCGATGGTGGCTATGATGATGATGATGATGATGGTGGTGGTGATGACGTTTGTGGTGTTGTTCTTCAAGTTGAGGTTGTTGACGGATTCCGTTAGTGGCTCTGGCTTGCATCTGTTGTAAGAGCTTCATACCAATTGCTGGGCTCACTTCTTCAACCGGACCACCACCACCAAAGCTGTTCGTTATAGGTTCTGGTGCGTTACCCATATTTGGAACATTCCCAAAATTTGGATTGACCCCATTCATCCCAAATGAATTTAAGCCTCCGCCCCTTGGAGGATTCACGCTAAAACTGTTCAGACCTGGGCTGCTTGCAATGAGTCCATTCATGGCGGCTAATCTGCTAATATCAGCGCCGTTGCTCAACCCATTGCTTATCGTATTAACAAGATTACCATTTTGTTCGCCGCCGAGTGTGCCGCCGAACATCATGTTTTGCCCTTCATTGCTTCGCTCGCCTTCATTTTGCATGTTGTTATATGCTGCGGCGTTGTCGCCCTCACTTCCCCCCATCTGTACTCCAGATACGAGCCCCTTAAGATTTCCAAACATTATGTCAGCTAAAGAGTTCTTTGTCAAACCGGTTGCTCCGATAAGAGGATTGTTATCAATTCTTTGCGGATTTAATCCAAATGGCATTCCAAGTCCTCCCCCGTAAGTAAGCGCACCATTTATTTGATCCGCATTTTTTGGAGCTAGGATATCTTGGTGCATCCCTCGTTTTTCTCCATTGCTCTCTCTTGTCAGTTTGGTGATCTCCTGCCGATTGGATGCGTAGTTTTTATGCTTTGGAAAACCTTACAATGAAAGAAAATGTTAGTAAAGGTGAATAAAAATGTTACCAAACATTCGACATTTAGAGACGCCAAAAATCGTCGACATTCGAGAATCTTGAAAATTTGGTAAGACTCCCCGCAGAAGGGGATAATAATCACCATTCCTTTAGTTTCGATACAACAGGATCAACCAGCGTTAAGAGGGGAAATGGTCTGTTTGTAAAATCCGTACAGATTGGTCTGATTTCCAACGAGGTAGACAAATAAAGGCGATTCACAACTGCAAGGATCATTTTCAGTGGAGCACGGCCAGGAACTTCTCACTCTTACCTTGAAGGCCAGCCACTAAGTAAGTGACACACACTATTTGTAAGACTAGATGTTGACTACCCATGATGAGTTTGATTGTCTGCTACACCATCCTGCTGTTAGAAAACATGGGTTATTGGGCATAAGAGATACTGTTTACTTGTAGGTACCTCTGATACCAG
The DNA here is from genome assembly GCA_033964015.1 of Scolanthus callimorphus. NCBI lineage: Eukaryota > Metazoa > Cnidaria > Anthozoa > Actiniaria > Edwardsiidae > Scolanthus > Scolanthus callimorphus. Next base: position 2,615,240 of record CM066914.1, read on the forward strand.
TGAAAATCACCACAAAGCAGTGCATTATAGAAACGCCATTTGGTATAGGACTCATGATCCACTTGACTGCAGAATCCACCCACTTGGACATTTGAAATGTACCTTCATACAACAAAAGTAGTAGTGTAGTAGTAATGTAGTGTTATTTATTAGTATTTCAAAATTTTTATTACTGTTTCTTTTCATATGATCCTCCAAGACAAAGTAAAGGATATTATGTGGTTTGTTTGCCCTGAACGTCTGACATCTTAAAGAAAACTTCTTCTTGAAGAAATAAAGTCTACGTTCTACGTACCTTTCAGTTCTACGTACCTTTCATTTACGGACATTTAAATCCACTTGAAAAACCCGCAGTTTGGATATAAGATAACGGTGTATATTTGAAGGAAAGGGAAAATAAAACAGTGACAAAATATAAATAATTAATAGGCCTCGGACACGGTGTTAGATTTCTCAACAGGTCGTGGCAACTATAACCTTGTTTCGTTGATTATCGGTGACCTTACAGAAGAACGAGCGTGATCTACCCAAAAGATGCTTAATCCATGTATATCTGATCATCAGGAAATCAAACAAAGAAACGGATCACTAAAAAATCTTTATTGAAATTACACAAAGAAAGACACAACAAGAATGGAACAAAGGAACCTTATACATCAGTGCTAAGACAGGAAAGTCCTTATAATTGCGCCTAATTTTCTTATTCTGCACCATGTGCCTTACTAGGCTTCTTCGTTTCTGGCTTTCCCCTCTTTTTTCCTGTGCTACTTCCATAATCCACACTATAATACATATTGCTCATTATCCTTTTACCATCGCCCGTATTGCCCAACCTACCTTCATAATCCATATTACTAAGCATTCTATTACCATACCCCATGCTATTGAGCATTGCGCTTCTATAACCCGTATTGCTACCTCCATAGCCCGTATTGCCCAACTTACTTCCATAATCATGATTGCTAAACATTCTATTACCATTACCCATATCATAGTTGGCCATTGTACCTCCATAACCCATATTGCTACTACTATAGCCCGTATTGCCCGACATACTTCTTCCATAGCCCGTATTGCTAAACATTCTATTACCATCATATCCCATATTGCTGAACATTCTACTCCCATCCACGCCCCCTAACGTTCTACCTCCATAGCCTCCTTCTAGCCTACTAAACATTTCCTTAGGTAAACTAGTCATTTGCTGCAACCCATTGTGAAACCTCGTGGAGAAAGGATATTTCATATTCGAGTTTTCAGCGCCTTGAGCTAATGACGACAGCTTCAAGTCCTCAGTGTCAGTGTTTACTATAGCTTGTTTGTCCACGTCTCCAGTATTAGACTCAACTAATCTAGAGGGAGGTTCTCTCTTCTCGCTCAGCTCCAAATCTTTCACTTCATTCCATCCTGCATAATCTTCTTGAAGGGTACCATCCCTGTTTTGAGACAAAGTGACTCCACCTGTTGGGCTAACCGGAGGTTCCCTCTTCTCGCTCAGCTCCAAATCTTTCACTTCATTCCATCCTGCATAGTCTTCTTGAAGGGTGCCATCCCTGTTTTGAGACAAAGTGACTCCACCTGTTGGGCTAACCGGGTAACCGTTAACTCGCATCACCGGTGCCACTGGTCTATTAAGAAGCTTCTGGTTTTCAGAATAGGGATCGAGCTCTACATCAATGCCGCCCATGTTTATTTTAATATCTCCAGGATCCTCCCTTCTCTCTCCTATAGAACCTATGGACTTTTCCAAGTCTGACTTGATCACTTGACTGGATGTCTCGGAAAACACCAGTCCTTTCTTGTCTGGTAGCCGCTGTTTGGTAGATATATGTTTTAACAGTATGCCTTTGTGCGAAGGATGCTTAGTTGGCACGGGAGCCTTTTGTTTTCCTCTAACCGTCTTCCCTGTAATGACATTAACACAACAATGCTAGTAGCAGGTTCACCAAATAGTCCATCTAAAGCCATTGTTTTGCTACAAAAAAGGAAAACTTGGAAAGGTGAGATAATTATTTCATTTATTTTCACTATTAATCCAGTGACGACAGGCTAATTTTCATTTGATCAAGATACCTTACCTTGGGATCCCTCAAAGTAAATTGACACTAGAACGCAATATACAATCATCAGTGAATGATTCTTGGTGATTTTCATCGTTTGTTTCAACTTCCAGTAATTCAATAAGGTAGTTTGACTCGGACATAGGCAATTGATAAAAAAACTATGATGAATCACCGTTCTTCGATCGTAACGTTCTGTTGGCTATCAGGTCAGACGTCGGGGTTCCAGCTTATGAACCTGTCAAGAATAAATCCTTAAGCGGGTAATATTGAAGGAGCCCCACCATTATTCAAGAACAACAACAACCAAGGGTTGAGATTTATGTTAAACGCCGTGGAAAAATGGTGTTTTGCTGACGTTTCGAGCGTTAGCCCTTCGTCGGAGCAAAGAGGGAAAACTGAGGGAGTGGGGCTGTATATAAAGTAAATGTAGAGCCGTTGCTAGGCAACAGATAAAAAATCTCTTTATCTGTTGCCTAGCAACGGCTCTACATTTACTTTATATACAGCCCCACTCCCTCAGTTTTCCCTCTTTGCTCCGACGAAGGGCTAACGCTCGAAACGTCAGCAAAACACCATTTTTCCACGGCGTTTAACATAAATCTCAACCCTTGGTTGTTGTTGTTCATGTTCACGTCTCCGCCGACGCAGACCACCTAGTTTTCCCGTAAAACTAGTCATACCACCATTATTCAAATTTGATAAAAATTTATACATTACTTAAACGAGCATATTCTTTATTTTCCGTTCCCTATGGGGAGTTTCAGTGAAATAATACGACGCGAGTATTATTTTCTTGGTAATTTATAAGTACACGATTTTTTAAAGTGATTTATTTTATTTTATAGCGACAGCAGGAACAATGAAGCTTGCCCTTCCCTCGCGCAGCCCTCTTCACCTACCATAACGTCATATCTTGTATTTTGGCATGCACAGTCTAGAATTATTAAAACATACAAATATGACTCTAGTTTTGAAAGTGTCTTATAAAGACTATGATAACCCGAGCAGACTTTGGCGCCCAAAAAAATTGGGACCTATTTTTCTACAGAACGTCAGTCATTTCAGGGACAAAACTCTTGATCATGCAAAGTTCCAAGGTTTTATTTAAGCAATAAAAGTACTTTCCGCGTGCTCTCTGCTTTCTTACAAACACGAGGGGAAGCCGAAGGCGAGTGTCTTTCAAGTTTTATCAGTTCGACCAACATTCCCCGAGTGTTTGTAAGAAACCAGAGAGCACGAAGAAAGTATTTTTATTGCTTTTAGAAAATAACATACACACGTGCGACAGCGTTGCGTGACAATCGTGTTTCTCAGGACTCTTAAACAAACACGCCATTCAACCAATCAGAATGCGCACATTCACAATACAACATAGGTGTTATTTTCTAATATATTTTAGTTATTGAATGACTGGCTTATTTGTGCTTTCTAGCAAAATGTCATCTTGTTGATGTCGTATGTCGAATCTGATGTCCATTTCTATGGTTTCTCTTCTCGCTACTTTTGAGCTTGTATCGCCGTTGCGCTTTAACAGTTACAGCAGATCGCTTATCACCGCCATCCTCTCCAGGACTATCGTCCTCGTCCTCATCACTCACGTGGTCATCGTACATTCTTTCTCGGTCTTCCTGTGGGGCGTCGTCGTCATCACCATCGCTGTCTCTGTCGTCCATACCATATTGTTGATATGCAAATCTTCGCGGCATTTGATAATGGCGATAAAAAGGCACCATAGGACGTCTGAAAAAGGGTCTCTCGAACGAGCTCAAGGCTCTTATGGGCGGTGCAATTATTGGAACCTCTGGTCGGGGACGTATTTCACGGCTATAAGGGACACCTTCATCAAAGTGTGACAAGATTCGCTCCATTTTTCTTTCGTCATTCATCATTTGTAAACGACTTCCAGAAATTGACGGATTTCTATGCATTGTTTCCATACCTGCCAAAGATTGTCCATCGTGGAAATTGAGCATTCCGTCCATACTATCGCTGTTTATGTTATCTATTTCTCTGTTCGCCATACCCTCTACTCCAGTCCCGATTCCTGTCATTCCACCACCCATACCATTCATCCCAGGAATTCCCATTGTGTCCATTCCTCCAACTCCATCCATTCCATTTCCTCCAATTACATTTCCTCCCATTCCATTACCTCCCACTCCATTTCCTCCCATTCCATCCATTTCATTTCCTCCATCCCATTTCCTCCCATTGCATCACCTAATCCATCGAGTCCATTAAGGTCTTCCATTGCCTGAACATTTAGGTTTCCATTTCCCAGGTTCCCAAATTACCCATTGTATCCATTTCCTGCATCCGATTGCCTACCATATCACCCATACTTCCCATTCCTTGCATGGTATTTCCTGCGGGGAAAGCAGACATTCCGATCGCCCTTCCTGGCATTCCTTGTGAACCCATCTGCCCCATGTAATTGTGGTTCTCGCCCATCTCTTGGGAATTTATAATTGGCATCCCCTGCATTCCATTCATACCGGCAGAGCCTTGCATACCCATATTCCTGCTGGGCATTAGCACAGGCTTTGGATTAAAATCATTATAAGATCCTTCACTTCCATAACCCGAATTCTCCTCTGAAACACTTCCCTCTTCTTTATCACCACTGTCCTCTTCAGTTTCCTTTCTGCTCCCTTTCTCCTTGCTTCTGTCATGCACTTTACCACTTACGGGTTCGTCTGGGTGGCGGTGGTTTGTCAGTGTCTCTTTGTTTTTCCCTGAGGTAACTAATACCAAATTATCAAATAACTTGTGAAAATCTACGGCCTTGACTTTCAACTTATGGGCCTTGTCCGTCAGGGTCCCTCCCTTCTCTTTTTCCTGAGCTTTATCGTGATCCTTTACATTGGTATTGGAAGACTGACTTTGTTGATTCTTACTGAGGCCGTGAAGTCTAGCCGTTTTATTAAAAAGATCACTAAAGTCGTTGATTCTTATAACTTCAACTTTGTGTGGACGACCCTTAATTTCGTTATCCGCCTTTGATTGTGAGACTTGTGTTCCATCTTTCTTTCCAACAGTATTACCCGCAATCCGCCTTGTATTGGTAACTTCAAGTAGGTTCATCAGGCTATCCTTTCTAAATCCTTCCATGATTTTTTCCTTAGAAATCCGCAATCCTTTTCCATGCCTGTGTCCATGACGGTGTTTACTGTGGGTTGCTCTTCTCGCCAGGTGTTTCAGCGTGGTATCATCATTCTGGGAGATCACTGTAGCACAGCCACATCCTGTTAATTTAAAACGATATGCTAAGAATAAACTATATACTGCCCTGGCTAAACAACGATACGAAATTGTGGTAGCGGTGCCATTGCACGCCGCCTGGGGTAACATTAATTCTAGTCTCCAAATGTCCCTGTATGAAGATAACTTCTTCATGTAGGAACATTTGCAAGGCGTGAATGGGTCACCTCTTTTTATATCTGAGGTACCCTAGGGACCTTTGTTGCAGCAATACACTTCTGTTTCTATGAATATAGAAATGATGGGTACGCCAGGCAACAGTTACAATAGTGCTGCGCGCTCAACATATTCTCAAAGCACAGCCGAGAAAAAATCATGGACTGAGATTAGCGCGCAACACTATTTTCTAGCTGCAATGATATTGTCTCGGGTGGGGGGCATAGTGGTATCATGCAAGTTATTTAGCGATGAGAGCGCAGTATATTGTCCTGCATTTAGCCATCCTCCAACGTAGCCCCAAACTGTAAAGCTGAAATATTCAGCCTGTTTTCTCTTGGTATCCGCACATTCTATTTGAGCTCGCATAATGTTTGTTAATTGCCGCTTGCAAAACTTGTTTTTTAACGAAGGAGTAGTTAGTGATTGTTTTTCCTCGGCGTCCCTCAAATTATTACAGGTAGTTCACTTAAGATTGCGATGGACTATATTTTGGAATTGTACGTCCTTACATCTCGTAGTCGTCGTAGTTACTCGTTTAACTTAGTATCTTTAATGTGCACCATTCGTTGCCTTCGGGGTGATCTCTGTTAATCAAGACTTTTTTTTTGTTTATTAAAATAAGTAAGTCAATTTTAATTCACCTCCTATAAACTATCGAACACCATATTACTCACCTCCCATGTACATGATTATCTGGCTGATTACTACAATGATGAAGGTGACCTTGGTAATCATAGCTAAGCCAGTTGTACGCAACAAAGAAACACAAACAGACCATGAAAGGCTGATACACTTTACCGCGCCAACATACCACCGTAAATAATAACAGGGCTATCGGCGAAAATATTGCTAAATGCCGTCAATTATTCATTGTCCTGTCAATTTGATTCGATTAAGTACATGCTGCTGGTATTCTTCCGCTAAACAAAAGTTCAAACAAAACTTGATCTTATTATCACTTTTCCTTTACCTGATTCATTTATTTAATTTCTTTTATTTCTATAACTTTAATCCCTTCTCGGAGCCCTTAGGGCATACATGCCTAGCTGATCCAGAGGTCCTAATATAGGTACATTAGGCAAACCCCTTTGGGTTTTTCTTAAATGTAGATTGATATTTAAGGAATAGAACACATTTTTCCATGAACCATAGCCTTATGGTAGCACGCATGAAAGTTTGGGAGAACAACAAAGGCTGTGAGAACACGAGTCTGGCTATAGTGATACATGGAGAACGTTTACTTTAGTGTAATGGTAATTGGTTTTCGACTAATCAGAGCACCCGTACTATCGCAGTTATTTTATAAATCTTGATATGGCAATTTTCCAAAGGACCCGTTTTAGTAAAAATCGGTCAGTTGCTACATTTTGTACGCTCTTTTAAAAATATTGGTGTTAAAGCAGCAAGAACAACCTCTGCGATAAGCACTTGCTTCCTTTCCCAACAAGAACATGATCATTTAGATGTCAAACAGACCATTACTTTTCGAGTGTTTCAACAGGTGCTAGCGTGATCGCTTCGATAACCTCGCACAGTAGGTAAGAGAAAAGCAGACATTCTTTGCACACTTCGTTTTAACATAGTAACTATGGTTTTAATTTCCTGATATCCTCGTTTGTTATTAATTCAATGTGATTTGTGTTTATTCAGCTAATTTGGCCTTCAGGACGTTCCAGGTAGGATTGTTAAAGGTAAAATAGCAAGACAATGCCTTTTCCTCTTACAATTGTGCCAGTATTCGTTTTATTCGTCTTGCGCAGTACTCCGAGTGGTAGAATTATAACTTCATTTCTAGTGTCCTAATTTGAGTTTTCTTTTATAGTTCCCAGGACTGCAATCATAAAAGAATAAGAATTTTGCAGACACCCATGTGCCAAGTATTGTTCTGGACATGCGTACTAGTAGTAATTCCCTCTAAGGTGTTATCAGGTATGATCACGTGACTCTTATTGACGACCAAGCGTGGTAAATACATTTTAAAGTGTTGACAATTTATCACGATCAAGATTACTTTAATAAGCTTCTGTTTGAAAAATGCATCAAATTATAGGGAAACAGTTAGTTTTGTTTCTCTGAGTTATCGATGTTTCACGAGGTCGAGAAGTGAAAGAAAGTGAAAACTTGCAGTGTTGTCACGCCTTCGACTGTTTCCTTGACGGGCAACAACTATCACGCAACTGCGCAGCTGTTCTGCGCATCTCTCAAATCAAAGAAGTATCGTCCCGTAACATTGCCAGCGAAGGCTTAAAACCTCGAATACAAATATAATATCGCTACTACTCAATCCATCCGACCATCTTTTTAGCTTTACATATTTTTAGTTAGTTATCTGATAGGATGGTCTTATTAGTTTTGCTGATAATTCGGTGATCGCTCCTATAGCATGCGCGTTTATATCATGACAGCCTCCATTTAACGAAAATGACAGGCGTGGAACATTTAACTCTGATCAAGATCACGTGATTCCGAATCAGCCAATGGCAGACCGTGTTTTGTTGATTGAGTGTCTAGGTTTATGAGAATATTGAATTGTTTCGAAAGGTAGTAAGTGAATTCGCACAAAATCCAGATAAACAAGCGGTCACTTACAAGCCAGATGTGAGCTGCTGATGTGTACAATGCAAGCGTACTTTATTTAATGTGCAATGTGAATTCCTGACCCTAAAAAGTAGCGTCAGGCTTTCATAGTAAAATGCAGCCCTGATATGGCTCAAAGGTTGAAACATTTTTGGGACATGAATTAAAGTATTAGCAACAAAATCGTGCAAGTCCTTAAATAAAATACGACAGCTAAAATGCGCTCTATGAATTCATTTCTGATTTAGGTGTGGTGCCCACAAGGTCCAAGGGGCACTCAGCTGCACACAATGTTGTATTTAGTTTATCAAATGCACTAAACGATATCGAAAAGACGACGGATGCAGTGGAGAATACACAGATTAAAGGAAGTGATCTGAAGGACAGAAAGCATTCAAAACAGGATATTTCAGAACTTGAAGGTACATTTAGTCACTATATTATTATAACAGATAGTGAATAAAAATAACAGAAATCCCGTCGCTTTGTGGTGAGAACCGGTTTACCGGTAGTTACTGAAATATTATAGAAAATGCTGTTTTGGAAAAACTGTCGTATCGTTTCAGGCCTTTAACTGAGTAAAAACAACATGTCGATCTGATTATTTGTTGGAAAAAGAAAAACAAATTCGACCACGCAAGCACTCAACATGGAATCTCCTGATTCGGAGCCTTATCCATGGGGCCACGCGGCCGTTATAGATTATACAGATTTTAGACGAGTGTCGAAAACAAAAGACGAAGTAAAGGCATTCGATCAATCAGAAACGAAACTTAATCAACAATAAACCATAGGATACCAAGAAAGTACGATTTGTGTTTAGTTATGACGAGTCACAGGGAATTTCTGCAGAAACCCATCCATGGGAAAAGCTGAATTCCCCAAGGCACACGCATGGGAAGTGTTCGGAAGTCACAAGGATAGCCATGGGAAATCCGAACACTTGCCATTCTCTACCATGGGAAATTTAGCTTTTCACATGCAGTGGCGTAGCTACTTCTAGGAAAAAAGGCATTTGCCTTCACGCATTTTTTTGCCAACAAAAAATTGTTATCTCCGCCTCACGAAAGGTAAAAAGGTAAGAGATCCGTGCCTGAGCGATCGTTTTCGGCCATGCGTAGGGTAAATAACTATTTTCAGGTCTACCATGGGTCAAGAAAGGTTTAGCAGCCTTTCCCTTATGCATGTTCACGGTGACTTCAAGTTCGACTATGGTACAGCTTTGCAGAAATTCATGGAAATGAGGACGAGGCGTGTCGTTCTCTCCTAGACAATTCGGTATTCATGAACGAGTATTTGAACGATTGATCATCTGTCTTTGTTGTTATCATTATGCACGGCAATGTCAATTAAAGGTTGAAAATTCGTTGTCAATAATTACCCCCTCCCTTCGCTTCGATATTTTGCCTACACTTGAAAGTGGTCCTGGCTACGCCACTGCCTTGGATGGGTTTCTGTAGAAACTCACTGTGAGTGTGGACGGATTTGCAGAAGAGTGTGGGATAGTAAATACACTTACCCAGTCAGAAACCAAAATTTGTATCAGAGGACAAAAACAGTACGACTTGCGCTCAGTCTGACCAAAGAAAAAAGAATCATTATGCTTTGCGTTTTACCCCGTATTCTGATTGGCTTACTCAACAAAAAAGCCGAGACTTCAACTAAAAGGAACGTATAGAAAACACAAGATCAAAATAGTTACCGAAAAATTAATGCGACCACGCCAGGACTCGAACCTGGAATCTCCTGATTCGTAGTCAGGCGCCTTATCCATTGGGCCACGCGGCCGTTGATGAAATGATCTGAGATAATGTTTTCTGCTGCGAACTGTTGAAAAATAAACACGCTGAAAGGCATTTAGCCAATCAGAAACGAATTCCAGAAATCTCCTGAGTGTAAGAAACGCAAGTTCAAAATAATTTCCAAAAAAGAATATAAGTTCGACCACACCAGGACTCGAACCTGGAATCTCCTGACTTGAACCTTGGATCTCCTGAGTATAAGAAACGCAAGTTCAAAATAATTTCCACAAAAAAAAACGTTCGACCACGCCAGGACTCGAACCTGGAATCTCCTGATTCGTAGTCAGGCGCCTTATCCATTGGGCCACGCGGCCGTTGATGAAATAATCTGAGATAATGTTTTCTGCTGAGAACTGTTGAAAAATAAACACGCTGAAAGGCATTTAGCCAATCAGAAACGAATTCCAGAAATCTCCTGAGTGTAAGAAACGCAAGTTCAAAATAATTTCCAAGAAAGAATATAAGTTCAACAACACCAGGACTCGAACCTGGAATCTCCTGACTTGAACCTGAAATCTCCTGAGTGTAAGAAACGCAAGTTCAAAATAATTTCCAAAAAAAAAGTTCGACCACGCCAGGACTCGAACCTGGAATCTCCTGATTCGTAGTCAGGCGCCTTATCCATTGGGCCACGCGGCCGTTGATGAAATAATCCGAGATAATGTTTTTCTGCTGAGAACTGTTGAAAAATAAACACGCTGAAAGGCATTTAGCCAATCAGAAACGAATTCCTGAAATCTCCTGAGTGTAAGAAACGCAAGTTCAAAATAATTTCCAAAAAAGAATATAAGTTCGACCACACCAGGACTCGAACCTGGAATCTCCTGACTTGAACCTGGGATCTCCTGAGTATAAGAAACGCAAGTTCAAAATAATTTCCACAAAAAAAAACATTCGACCACGCCAGGACTCGAACCTGGAATCTCCTGATTCGTAGTCAGGCGCCTTATCCATTGGGCCACGCGGCCGTTGATGAAATAATCTGAGATAATGAACAACAACAACCAAGGGTTGAGATTTATGTTAAACGCCGTGGAAAAATGGTGTTTTGCTGACGTTTCGAGCGTTAGCCCTTCGTCGGAGCAAAGAGGGAAAACTGAGGGAGTGGGGCTGTATATAAAGTAAATGTAGAGCCGTTGCTAGGCAACAGATAAACATTCGGAATGACTAAAGGCGATAATTGGTTAAGAATAACAAAGGATGCCATGGGCCATTGAAATCGCAAACTAGTGATAAAAGTAAAGAAAGAGGAAATATGATGAGATGTAGAAAACTAGGTATAAGAGAAAAATTCATTGATGCCGTGGGGTGATCGGCAACCGAGTGAAAGAATAAGTCTATTCTCTTTATGGAAGCGAGAATGATTAGACCCGTTGTGAAGAGAAACACCGCAAACAGTCATATGATCTCTAGTGTGACCGGGAAGATTGAAGTGTCGGGCCACTGGTTTGTTACGGTCATTTTTCCTCACATCATTGCGATGCTGGCAAAAGCGCGTAGAAAGCATTTGACCGGTTTGTCCTATATAGATCATGCGGCAAAGGGAGCAAGTAATACAATATATGACGTTGGCGGTGGTGCAATCAAAGTGATCTGTGATGTTAAAAGACTCGCCGTTAGGGCCGATGATCCGGGTGGTGGAAACGACATGATCACACGTTGTGCATTTTGATCTAGTACATTTGAAAGTGCCGGGTTGTAGACCGCCAGGCGTGAGAACGCCTCTAACAAGAGAATTGCGCAAGTTTCGGTCCCGCTTAAAAGAGAACAAAGGCGGCTTGGGGAAAATTGCGGCTGTTTCCGGGTCCCTTTGTAGGATCTTAAAGTTCCTGGACACAAAATGCTTGATTGCTAGGTTAGTAGGATGAAAAGTAAGGGGGAAGGGATCCTATCCTCTAGAGTGGGTTCTGATGGCTGCAAGGCTGTGGTTCTGTCGATCGAACGGGCGCGGCTAAGGGCGTTAGCGACGACATTGTCAGGGTAACCACGATTTCTGAAAAACTCGCTCATTTCGTCCGATTTAGCCATAAAATCGGCCTCCTCGCTGCACAAGCGACGGAGTCGGAGAAACTGGGAGAACGGGATAGCTGTCTTGACATGCGCGGGGTGCGATGAAGAGAACAACAGGTAACCATGAGAATCAGTAGGTTTGTAGTGAACCGAAGTAGCTAAGCGATCTCCGTTAATAGTAAGATTGATATCTAAGAATGTGAGAGAGGTCTCCGAAATTTCCCATGTGAATTCGAGCGCTGGGTGAAAGTTGTTGACAAAAGAAATAAAGCGCTCGAGGTCAGGCTTAGGGCACGATGTAGCGCCAATGCAATCGTCAATATAGCGTCCGTAGAAATGAGGCGTGGGGCCATCGTATTGCTGAAAAATTAGGTCCTCGATGTAGCCAACGAAGAGGTTGGCGTAACTGGGTCCCATTTTAGTGCCCATGGCTACTCCATTGACTTGCTGATAAAAATCGCCTGAAAAAGAAAAGCAGTTAAGAGTGAGGACTAACTCAGCTAGTCTGAGTAGAGTGGCAGTGCTAGGTTCTAAGACAGTCCTGCGGTCAAAGAAGTGTTTAAGGGCCTTTAGACCCTCGTCATTGGGAATGACTGTATACAAAGACTTAACATCCATAGTGAAGATAAACCTATGCGCACTATCGGCAGGAAAAGAAAAGTTATTGAAAATGTGGAGAGCATGGTTGGTGTCCTTAATATAAGAGGGAAGTGCTTTGACAAAAGGGGCCATCTGTTTGTCTAAATAGCTCGAAATGAGCTCTGTAGGACAATTACATGCAGAAACAATAGGGCGCCCCGGATTGTTGGCCTTGTGGATCTTGGGCAGAAAGTAGATATTAGACGTTCTAGGTGTAGTAACGATAAGATTGGTAGCAGTCTTAGGCAGCTCATGAACTGAGATAAGTTTCTTAATAGTTTGAGAAATAGTATTCTGGTTGGTGGTCGTGAGGTTGTCACTATACCAGACGACCTATATCCTATATTGGACTATGAGTGCTTCCTCCTCCGGAAAGACACTATATACGCTATATAATTACATGGTAATAATTACATCTCCTCTTTTTAAATAAATTTTATTTGGAACTACCCATCCATGTACTTTTTGTATACGAGGCCAAATAAAAATATCTGTCTGTCTGCCTAGGGGGTATGCTTGGCCCGACTAGGGTTTTCAGGCTGGGGATATAAGAAAGGGGTAGAGTTTTCAAGCTAGGTATAAGAAAGGGTAGGGTTTTCATATGAGTTTAGAATAGAAGGTAGTGTCGGAGAGTTGGCGCGCGGCTTCCTGTTTGTACAGGTCGGTGCGCCAAACGACCACCGCGCCGCCTTTGTCGGCAGGCTTAATGACAACGTCTTTGCGCATGCGGAGAGATCTAAGAGCTGACATCTCTTCCCTAGAAAGGTTGCTGAAATTAAGTTTGCGGTTGAAATGTACGCGCTGTAGGTCCTGACGACATTTTCTAACAAAAAGATCAACGGCAGAAAATTGACCGTCGTTAGGAGTCCAGTGAGATGAGCTGGGTTTAAGCGCTTCAAAGTCGTCTTTCACAACCGGTTCTGAGTCCCTATCGTGAAAATGAGCTCTGAGTTTAACGCGACGGAGAAAACGCTCAGTATCTTGCCTAGCTGTAAATTCGTCTGCCTTGTTGGATATAGGCACGAAATTAAGGCCCTTACCGAGAACGGATCTCTCGGCGTCAGTGAGCAGCAGGTCGTCTGGTATAGTGACAACCGCATTCCGTTGAGTGGAAAGCTCGGGGACAACAGGCGGACCGGCAAGCAGATTGAATTTCTTCGCTTTGCTTTCAGCGAGGAAAGAAAAGAGCTTAGCGTTGAGGTCCGTTATTTTAAGGCGTATAGAGTTGACTAAAACGCCGGGACAAACGTCGGCGAGTTGAGAGCGGCATAAAGAAATGTTACGATCGAGCTCGTTGCGTTTAGCCGACATAGCCCGAATAGTAGAGCGCATAATATTCCTAGAGAAAGAAACACCGGCACGCTCAACGTCCTTGAAATACTGGTCACTATTAACTAGAAAACTAGAAGGACTAAAACTAATGCGAAAACCCTTGGGAATGACTTTAGAAGATAAACAGCGGCCGATAAAATGATGTGGCTACAGAATCTAGTCTTGGCAAAGATAAGCGAAGCTAAACGTAAAGCTGGTAAATTGTTTCTGCATGTAATTGTCCTACAGAGCTCATTTCGAGCTATTTAGACAAACAGATGGCCCCTTTTGTCAAAGCACTTCCCTCTTATATTAAGGACACCAACCATGCTCTCCACATTTTCAATAACTTTTCTTTTCCTGCCGATAGTGCGCATAGGTTTATCTTCACTATGGATGTTAAGTCTTTGTATACAGTCATTCCCAATGACGAGGGTCTAAAGGCCCTTAAACACTTCTTTGACCGCAGGAGTGTCTTAGAACCTAGCACTGCCACTCTACTCAGACTAGCTGAGTTAGTCCTCACTCTTAACTGCTTTTCTTTTTCAGGCGATTTTTATCAGCAAGTCAATGGAGTAGCCATGGGCACTAAAATGGGACCCAGTTACGCCAACCTCTTCGTTGGCTACATCGAGGACCTAATTTTTCAGCAATACGATGGCCCCACGCCTCATTTCTACGGACGCTATATTGACGATTGCATTGGCGCTACATCGTGCCCTAAGCCTGACCTCGAGCGCTTAAATTCTTTTGTCAACAACTTTCACCCAGCGCTCGAATTCACATGGGAAATTTCGGAGACCTCTCTCACATTCTTAGATATCAATCTTACTATTAACGGAGATCGCTTAGCTACTTCGGTTCACTACAAACCTACTGATTCTCATGGTTACCTGTTGTTCTCTTCATCGCACCCCGCGCATGTCAAGACAGCTATCCCGTTCTCCCAGTTTCCCCGACTCCGTCGCTTGTGCAGCGAGGAGGCCGATTTTATGGCTAAATCGGACGAAATGAGCGAGTTTTTCAGAAATCGTGGTTACCCTGACAATGTCGTCGCTAACGCCCTTAGCCGCGCCCGTTCGATCGACAGAACCACAGCCTTGCAGCCATCAGAACCCACTCTAGAGGATAGGATTCCCTTCCCCCTTACTTTTCATCCTACTAACCTAGCAATCAAGCATTTTGTGTCCAGGAACTTTAAGATCCTACAAAGGGACCCGGAAACAGCCGCAATTTTCCCCAAGCCGCCTTTGTTCTCTTTTAAGCGGGACCGAAACTTGCGCAATTCTCTTGTTAGAGGCGTTCTCACGCCTGGCGGTCTACAACCCGGCACTTTCAAATGTACTAGATCAAAATGCACAACGTGTGATCATGTCGTTTCCACCACCCGGATCATCGGCCCTAACGGCGAGTCTTTTAACATCACAGATCACTTTGATTGCACCACCGCCAACGTCATATATTGTATTACTTGCTCCCTTTGCCGCATGATCTATATAGGACAAACCGGTCAAATGCTTTCTACGCGCTTTTGCCAGCATCGCAATGATGTGAGGAAAAATGACCGTAACAAACCAGTGGCCCGACACTTCAATCTTCCCGGTCACACTAGAGATCATATGACTGTTTGCGGTGTTTCTCTTCACAACGGGTCTAATCATTCTCGCTTCCATAAAGAGAATAGACTTATTCTTTCACTCGGTTGCCGATCACCCCACGGCATCAATGAATTTTTCTCTTATACCTAGTTTTCTACATCTCATCATATTTCCTCTTTCTTTACTTTTATCACTAGTTTGCGATTTCAATGGCCCATGGCATCCTTTGTTATTCTTAACCAATTATCGCCTTTAGTCATTCCGAATGTTTATCTGTTGCCTAGCAACGGCTCTACATTTACTTTATATACAGCCCCACTCCCTCAGTTTTCCCTCTTTGCTCCGACGAAGGGCTAACGCTCGAAACGTCAGCAAAACACCATTTTTCCACGGCGTTTAACATAAATCTCAACCCTTGGTTGTTGTTGTTCATGTTCACGTCTCCGCCGACGCAGACCACCTAGTTTTCCCGTAAAACTAGTCATACCAATGTGAGATAATGTTTTCTGCTGAGAACTGTTGAAAAATAAACACGCTGAAAGGCATTTAGCCAATCAGAAACGAATTCCAGAAATCTCCTGAGTGTAAGAAACGCAAGTTCAAAATAATTTCCAAAAAAGAATATAAGTTCGACCACACCAGGACTCGAACCTGGAATCTCCTGACTTGAACCTTGGATCTCCTGAGTATAAGAAACGCAAGTTCAAAATAATTTCCACAAAAAAAAAAACGTTCGACCACGCCAGGACTCGAACCTGGAATCTCCTGATTCGTAGTCAGGCGCCTTATCCATTGGGCCACGCGGCCGTTGATGAAATAATCTGAGATAATGTTTTCTGCTGCGAACTGTTGAAAAATAAACACGCTGAAAGGCATTTAGCCAATCAGAAACGAATTCCAGAAATCTCCTGAGTGTAAGAAACGCAAGTTCAAAATAATTTCCAAGAAAGAATATAAGTTCAACAACACCAGGACTCGAACCTGGAATCTCCTGACTTGAACCTGAAATCTCCTGAGTGTAAGAAACGCAAGTTCAAAATAATTTCCAAAAAAAAAGTTCGACCACGCCAGGACTCGAACCTGGAATCTCCTGATTCGTAGTCAGGCGCCTTATCCATTGGGCCACGCGGCCGTTGATGAAATAATCCGAGATATTGTTTTTCTGCTGAGAACTGTTGAAAAATAAACACGCTGAAAGGCATTTAGCCAATCAGAAACGAATTCCTGAAATCTCCTGAGTGTAAGAAACGCAAGTTCAAAATAATTTCCAAAAAAGAATATAAGTTCGACCACACCAGGACTCGAACCTGGAATCTCCTGACTTGAACCTGGGATCTCCTGAGTATAAGAAACGCAAGTTCAAAATAATTTCCACAAAAAAAAACATTCGACCACGCCAGGACTCTAACCCGGAATCTCCTGATTCGTAGTCAGGCGCCTTATCCATTGGGCCACGCGGCCGTTGATGAAATAGTCTGACATAATGTTTTCTGCTGAGAACTGTTGAAAAATAAACACGCTGAAAGGCATTTAGCGAATCAGAAACGAATTCCAGAAATCTCCTGAGTGTAAGAAACGCAAGTTCAAAATAATTTCCAAGAAAGAATATAAGTTCGACCACACCAGGACTCGAACCTAGAATCTCCTGACTTGAACCTGGGATCTCCTGAGTGTAAGAAACGCAAGTTCAAAATAATTTCCAAAAAAAAAGTTCGACCACGCCAGGACTCGAACCTGGAATCTCCTGATTCGTAGTCAGGCGCCTTATCCATTGGGCCACGCGGCCATTGATGAAATAATCTGAGATAATGGTTTTCTCTTGAGAACTGTTGAAAAATAAACACGCTGAAAGGCATTTAGCCAATCAGAAACGAATTCCTGAAATCTCCTGAGTGTAAGAAACGCAAGTTCAAAATAATTTCCAAAAAAGAATATAAGTTCGACCACGCCAGGACTCGAACCTGAAATCTCCTGAGTGTAAGAAACGCAAGTTGAAAATAATTTCCACAAAAAAAAACATTCGACCACGCCAGGACTTGAACCTGGAATCTCCTGATTCGTAGTCAGGCGCCTTATCCATTGGGCCACGCGGCCGGTGGTGAAAAAAGTTGAAGATAATGTTTTTACAGGGACTTTACTGATGCTTACTGATAGATAAACACAATGTAAAGGCATTCAGCCAATCAGAAACGAAAACCGTAGTCAGGCGTAGTCAGGCGCCTTAATTGGGCCACGCGGCCGTTGATGAAACATTTTGTAGATAATGTAGCCAATCAGAAACGAAATTCATACAACAGCAACTCGACAGCAAACCGTTGGAGAAAGACCCAAAAAAACAAAGATCCTACACTGCCAGAACGAGGAACGTGTAGAAAACGCAAGATAAAAAACTTCGACCACGCCAGGACTCGAACCTGGAATCTCCTGATTCGTAGTCAGGCGCCTTATCCATTGGGCCACGCGGCCGGTGGTGAAATGATTTGTAGATAATTTGGTCTTTGCTGATACAATCATCAGAAACGAAATCCATTCAACAACAAACCATATCACACAGCTGTTTCGGGACCGGGATTTTCGTTATTAGAGTCTGAGCATGCGTAGCGTTTGTGGGCTCAAATAACCAGCGGCATTGCACAGAAGCTTTCAAGATGGCGGGAGTTTTGATTTGTGACTAGCGGGAAGCTGACACTAAAAGGCGAGTAAAAAAATATTTCACGCTGTTTTCTCGTATTTTCTTTATTGCTCCAGTGAGGGAAGTCTTTAAACTTTCATATGGGCAAAATACATGACCAGATAATGACAAAGAAACTATTATGAACGCACTTTGTTTGGAGCGCAGAATTTCGCGTTACTATTTAGCGCTATTGATCAAGGAAGAAAAAAGCAAGCTCCTTCGGAAGTTCTGAAGTTTTCTCAAAACAACGCTAATATCGAGAATATAATTTAGGCTTTTGCGGATACATGCGAGCTGAAAAATTTATGATACGCCGACTGGATTTCCTAAAATATTTTTTTTCTTTCTTACGATGCAGCGCCTTCATAGAACAACACGTCACTTTATTACATGCGTAGTGTCGCTTGTGCGGAAATCAACCGAGCCATCTGCGTCACAGATGCACCGAATATCTCAGCGAGTTAAATGAAATATGGATGATTGATAAAATGTCAACTTATATTTCATTGAGAGATTGTCTATACATTCCACATATTTCTGCCCCCTAATCCCTGGTGCATTTTTACTTATGCCCCCCCCCCCCCCCCCCGGTACTTGTTAAAGACAAATTTGAGGGGAAGACATCGATAGGAATCACTACCGTAACAGGAGGAGAGCTCAATTAAACGGCATGTGAAAATCAGAGGAAATCTAGAATATTATATTTTCCTTGTGATTATAGTGAAAACATTGAAAATTTTCAAGTGGTGCATTTTTACTTATGCCCCCCCCCCCCCCCCCCCCCCCCCCCCATGAAAAATGCATATGCCCTCCTGGCTGTAAGCAAAATTTCCTACAATTCCCCAAGTTATGAGCTAAACCTATCAAACCCTCCCTGGTTACATTAAAAACCCCTTAAGTTGTAAATTATACTATTGGGATTAATGTGCTTAGGCATTTCAAGTTTCTGAAAAAAATTCATGACAGCCATAATCAAAATGCTGTGTAAATATTGTTGCTACTTAAACATGATATACTTTTTCCTGTCAATGTTAAGAACTCCCGCTTTAGCCCCTATGGCTAAGCCTAGGGCTTGGAAGTTGACTGTACAGTATTACAGTCAATACATATGGTGTACATTTTAGGCTCAGCAGCTATGGTAGCCTAGTATCAAGTACCAATGGTGCATAGAAAGCTCAAGATAATGAGAGTGACATAAAACGTACACCATATGCATTCTTTGATGAACTTTCCACAATTATCTAGAAGTTTTAGATGCCCATGAAATGTAAATGTACATGTTGGAGTGAATAGACCTCCTTGGCTTGCCTGTTTGTTTTCCCATTTCAGATCACGTGGCATTCCATGAGTATTGTTTCTTTGTTTTTCTGCTGCACACCGTAGGATATATGAATATGGAAGCAGCCCAGACAAAGAAAGGTTATTCAAATGAATGCGACGTAATCTGAAATGGGACACCAATACGCCCAAGCCGAGGAGGTCTATTTCATATGACTTTTAGTGAAACCAATCACAAAGTGATTGCCCCAATTGAAATAAAACCTATAAGAGTAACTACAAAGTGATTGAAAATTGCTCCTTGATTCCAATCCCAGTGGGTTACAATGTGTATGTCCTCCTGGCTAGAAGTGCTTACGTCTCTACAGTATTACAATGATTGTGTGTAAAGTACTGTAAACAGTACAGATCCCAGGGGTGTCTGTTTGTTTGTTCACTCCTTCGAAGACTGATATGGGTAATATAATATGCCCATGTGTGGCCTTAGTATCACAATAAAGTCCTCATTGGTTTGGTGCATAATGACTTGATATATTTACTGTAAAAGAAGCTAGCTCACACATACAATTTATCTTTGATTCAGGCTAGATAACTTGCCATGGCACTATAGAACCATTTCTAAAAACAACATTTAAATAAAGCTGGGTGGCAAAAGGATTGGGCCCATGAAAGTTTCAATGTCCCGCCAACCCCATCCAAATGCAGCAGGCATTATGTTTGTATTCACTATCTATGAGTCTACAAAGGTGTTTGCTATCTCCATCAATATTGTCCCTGGCCCAATTTAATCAGCAGAAGCAGGATGTAGCTGACAGCTCCAGCAACCTGGAAGGAAGCATACAATGAGTCAGTACATTATAGTACATACGGGTGTAGAGCTGATGTCATGTGATGCAGTAGTGAAACTAAATCCAATTTTAAACAAAAATTTATATGATTGACTGCATAGTTATTGTGAGTTATGACAGCCATCTGGAATATGCTCTATTCCAGAGACCATTTCTGATATAGGGTACTTAAAAAACAGGCAAATTTCCATTCAATTATTTTTGTTTACAAATAAATTTGTAAATGTAAACTCAAACCTGCTTAACCGTATCGATCACATCCAGCATGCATATTCATATAGCAGTAAAATAATGATACCCCCAGAAAACAATCCACTTTGTCTGCAGTGGATACAAGATCAAACTCAGACTGTTCAGCGACTGCTCGAGTTTCTTTGCAGAAAAGTAGTCCTGTAATAGTCCACACTGTACCCTCAATGAATCATAACACACTAACCTACTACAAATACTTGGGAATCCTACACTAACCTACTACAAATACTTGGGAATTAATTGGAGCCTTGCTCTGTGGAAATTCCCCCACAATGTGAAAAGAAAAATTCTAGAAACTTGCATTGACATTAATGGCTACATACCAAAAATAGATGCCAGAAGAAAATTTATTTCCCAAGTTGCACCATATGACAGATCACATTAGTCTGGTCTTGGATTTGGCTACTATATTACTGTAAACAATTGTAAATGAATTATAAACTTTCATGACAATTCTAAAATTCATTTTATCTCAGAAATACTCTCACAGCTTCCCCTAAAATTGGTTAAGTTGCTACAAAAATTCTAAGTCAAGACAATCAGGAGGGAAGCACTGCAAGCATGCAATAACTCCAATTTTGAAGATAAGCGAATAAGCTAAACGTCCAAAAAACTGAAAATACAGGAATAACTTAAACCACAGCACAACAAAGCGTGACCAGGAGGGCAAAATTGTAGACAGAAGTTTGGAACAACAAACAAGTTACATGACATGAGATTTGCAAGATGATAATACTGAATTGGCATATGTAAAGTACAGTAGTTTCAAAAATTACCTGCAGAAAATTCTGTCGGCGTATCACGGATAAGTTGGTCGGTATCTCTCGGAGGAAGATTGAAGATTCCAGAACAGTTGGCGAGGTTGTTGGGAAAACTTCAGGATTCTCACAGTTTCTTGTCGAAAATTCGACTTCTCGAACTAGCTGAAATCGACACCAGTACTTGGAGAAGACAAAATATTGCCTTAACAGTAGAAATATCGGACAAAATCATATCGAACAGTGAGATTAATTCTCTGACAACATCCAAAACCCGTTCGAACTGAAATCGAACGCGCGAATGCCACGATTTTCCTTGTCAAACACCAGGCCTTCTTCTTGGCACCACAGGGAGACCGAACGCACTCGGCCGAAAAGTTGGTCTGGAAGGAGGGTATTTGATGCGCATGCTCAAACTCTATGATTAGTCAGAAACAGCTGATATCAGGGGAATTATCAGGGGACAAGTCAGTACGACTTGCGGTTAGTTTTGACCAAAGCAAAAATAATCATTGTTGTTTTGGGGTTTAACCCGCATTCTACTCCCTGACGAAACAAAGAGCAGAGACCGCGACTAATTGGAACGTGTAAGAAGCGCAAGTTCAAAATAATTTCCAAAAAAAAAAGACATTCGACCACGCCAGGACTCGAACCTGGAATCTCCTGATTCGTAGTCAGGCGCCTTATCCATTGGGCCACGCGGCCGTTGATGAAATAATCTGAGATAATGTTTTCTGCTGAGAACTGTTGACACGCCGAAAGGCATTTAGCCAATCAGAAACGAATTCCAGAATCCCCTGAGTGTAAGAAACGCAAGTTGAAAATAATTTCCAAAAAAAAAGTTCGACCACGCCAGGACTCGAACCTGGAATCTCCTGATTCGTAGTCAGGCGCCTTATCCATTGGGCCACGCGGCCGGTGGTGAAAAAAATTAAAGATAATGTTTTTACAGGGACTTTACTGATGCTTACTGATAGATAAACACAATGTAAAGGCATTCAGCCAATCAGAAACGAAAACCGTAGTCAGGCGTAGTCAGGCGCCTTAATTGGGCCACGCGGTCGTTGATGAAACATTTTGTAGATAATGTAGCCAATCAGAAACGAAATTCATACAACTGCAACTCGACAGCAAACCGTTGGAGAAAGACCCAAAAAAACAAAGATCCTACACTGCCAGAACGAGGAACGTGTAGAAAACGCAAGATAAAAAAATGTCGACCACGCCAGGACTCGAACCTGAAATCTCCTGATTCGTAGTCAGGCGCCTTATCCATTGGGCCACGCGGCCGGTGGTGAAATGATATGTAGATAATTTGGTCTTTGCTGATACAATCATCAGAAACGAAATCCATTCAACAACAAACCATATCAGGGGAATTATCTGGGGACAAGTTAGTACGACTTGCGGTTATTTTTTACCAAAGCAAAAATAATCATTGTTGTTTTGGGGTTTAACCCGCATTCTACTCCCTGACGAAACAAAGAGCTGAGACCGCGACTAATTGGAACGTGTAAGAAGCGCAAGTTCAAAATAATTTCTAAAAAAAATGGCATTCGGCCACGCCAGGACTCGAACCTGGAATCTCCTGATTCGTAGTCAGGCGCCTTATCCATTGGGCCATGCGCCCGTTGATGAAATAATCTGAGATAATGTTTTCTGCTGAGAACTGTTGAAAAATAAACACGCTGAAAGGCATTTAGCCAATCAGAAACGAATTCCAGAAATCTCCTGAGTGTAAGAAACGCAAGTTCAAAATAATTTCCAAGAAAGAATATAAGTTCGACCACACCAGCACTCGAACCTGGAATCTCCTGACTTATTGAACCTGGAATCTCCTGAGTGTACGAAACGCAAGTTCAGAATAATTTCCAAAAAAAAAACATTCGACCACGCCAGGACTCGAACCTAGAATCTCCTGATTCGTAGTCAGGCGCCTTATCCATTGGGCCACGCGGCCGTTGATGAAATAATCTGAGATAATGTTTTCTGCTGAGAACTGTTGAAAAATAAACACGCTGAAAGGCATTTAGCCAATCAGAAACGAATTCCAGAAATCTCCTGAGTGTAACAAACGCAAGTTCAAATAATTTCCAAGAAAGAATATAAGTTCGACCACACCAGGACTCGAACCTGGAATCTCCTGACTTGAACCTGTTCAAAATAATTTCCAAAAAAAAGTTCGACCACGCCAGGACTCGAACCTGGAATCTCCTGATTCGTAGTCAGGCGCCTTATCCATTGGGCCACGCGGCCGGTGGTGAAAAAAATTAAAGATAATGTTTTTACAGGGACTTTACTGATGCTTACTGATAGATAAACACAATGTAAAGGCATTCAGCCAATCAGAAACGAAAACCGTAGTCAGGCGTAGTCAGGACTCGAACCTGGAATCTCCTGATTCGTAGTCAGGCGCCTTATCCATTGGGCCACGCGGACGTTGATGAAATAATCTGAGATAATGTTTTCTGCTGAGAACTGTTGAAAAATAAACACGCCGAAAGGCATTTAGCCAATCAGAAACGAATTCCAGAAATCTCCTGAGTGTAAGAAACGCAAGATCAAAATAATTTCCAAGAGAGAATATAAGTTCGACCACACCAGGACTCGAACCTGGAATCTCCTGACTTGAACCTGGAATCTCCTGAGTGTACGAAACGCAAGTTCAAAATAATTTCCGAAAAAAAAAAACATTCGACCACGCCAGGACTCGAACCTGGAATCTCCTGATTCGTAGTCAGGCGCCTTATCCATTGGGCCACGCAGCCGTTGATGAAATAATCTGAGATAATGTTTTCTGCTGAGAACTGTTGAAAAATAAACACGCTGAAAGGCATTTAGCCCATCAGAAACGAATTCCTGAAATCTCCTGAGTGTAAGAAACGCAAGTTGAAAATAATTTCCAAAAATCTCCTGATTCGTAGTCAGGCGCCTTATCCATTGGGCCACGCGGCCGTTGACGAAATGACATGTAGATAATGTTTTTAGTCGGACTTTTCTGATGATTGTCGAAAAATAAACACGATATAATGGCATTTTAGCCTATCAGAAACGAAATCCATTCAACAACAAACAATAGAAGGGGACAAGTCAGTATGACTTCCACTAAGTCGTGACCAAAGCAAAACGAATCATTGTTGTTTTGGGGTTTTACCCGCATTCTAATCCCTGACGGAACAAAGAGCTGAGACCGCAACCAATCGGAACGTGTAAGAAACGCAAGTTCAAAATAATTTCCAAAAAAAGTAACTTCGACCACGCCAGGACTCGAACCTGGAATTCTCCTGATTCGTTGTCAGGCGCCTTATCCATTTGGCCACGCGGCCGTTGATGAAATTTTTTTGTAGATAATGTAGCCAATCAGAAACGAAATACATACAACAGCAACTCGACAGCAAACCGTGGGAGAAAGAAAGAACACTTGACTTATTCGTGACCCAAATAGAGAATCTTCTTATTGGTTTTACTTCGCGTTCCGATTGGTTGACTAAACAAAGATCCTACACTGCGAGAACGAGGAACGTGTAGAAAACGCAAACATAGACCACGCCAGGACTCGAACCTGGTATCTCCTGATTCGTAGTCAGGCGCCTTATCCGTTGGGCCACGCGGCCGGTGGTGATAGAAGATTGTAGATAATGTGTTTTATTTTGCTTACTTGTTGCAAACTTTGTTGTTTTCAAATCAACCAGTTATATTTACTATATCCCACGGTTCGCCGCCCAAAATTGGGGTATATACTACTACTGAGTACTAGAGCAGATTTCGTATGACTGGGGGGGGGGGGGGGGGGGTACTCCGGGCAAAATAAATACCCTACCGGCCGGTTGACCAATGTATTGTTTTGTCAACGGTAGACTCGACTTCAGGCTAGAATTCCAATTTGAATCACAATAAAGCGAGGAACTGTGAAAAGGTCTACCATGCCTACCATATACAGCTATTCAGATTTTATAGTTCCAGATTACTCTCTTTTGAAATTTAATAACTTTTTCTTTACACCAGATACCATCCACAAATATGCGAAACAAGTTGCGAGCCATCATAAAAATTTCCTTCATCCGGGCATCACAAGAGCGCGCGAAGATGGACAAGAATACCTGACAGGAAGGCCAGTCCCCGTGATTGACAGAAATAACTACGAATCGTCATATGTTTATTATCCAATAAGAGTAGCATTAGAAAACTCGAAAAACACAGGGAATTTCTGAAGAAACCCATCCATGGAGAAGATGAATTGCCCAAGGCGCACGCATGGGAAGCGTTTGCAATTCACATGGATAGCCATGGGGAAGCCGAACACTTCACAATTTTTCTACCATGGGAAATTCAGCTTTTCCCATGGATTGGTTTCTGCAGAAATTCCCTTTGAAAGACACCATGATATGAAAGGTATTGCCCGATAATTACTAGTTATAATGTAAAGAAGCAGGTGTAATTATATATAATCGGGCAAATTTGGTTTGATTCGGCAAAATATCAGGCGAGTTTGGTCGAGCGAGTTTGGTCGAGCTCTCTTATTGGATAATAACGAGCTCTGATATTTTGCAGAATCAAACCAAATTCGCCCGATTATTTATTTATCATCCCACCTAAAAATCCAAATAAAGAAAAATTTATGTGTCCTCAGCTAAAAACGATTGCGTTTTTGTAAAGACGAAGTTCATTCTCCCGTCGCGACAGAAAACCATTTTGTAGTTTTTGCCGTCGCGAACTCCAGACTTTATTTATTCTAATTATTTTACTAAAGAAAATTGATGTTTTAACTATTTTTCTAAAACTCATGAATAGTCAATCAGGCAAACACAATGGAAATCAGGACCATGAAGGCCGTTTGTATACCCCGATAGAAATTAGCATTTTGGGGAGTCCATGAATATTTTCAGGGAACAGCTGTTCTGATTGGTTGCCATATCATAATGGTGCTCAATCAGCCAGAAACGATATAGAACTGCTGCGCACTGAACTGAATCTGATATAGAACTCCGGTGACGTCAGAGTTCTATATCAGATCCAGTTCAGTGAGCTCAGTTCTCTATCAAGTTTGGCTCACTGAGCATCAGTAATGATAGGACAACTCACCAGAACAGCATGTTTCCCCGATAATAATCATGGAGACCCCATCTCTTACAAACGCTCTGTGGTCATGATTTCCACCTTTTCCCGTAACCTACGAAAAAAGAACGCATGTTAGAAATGAATACGTGCATTTTGTAAAACGATAGTTCATTTATCACATTTATTAATTTTCGGTGACCATGATTTAAACATCCCACAACGACTCGGGCAGTGCCGACCACCCTTCTGTGAACATTTCGTGAAACGAGCCAAAACGGACATCTTTGACAATTATTTGGCAATACTTGAGTTGAATTGGGCTCAAAATCATGCACAGATAAACGAATTTAACTCACCCGTCCAAGTTACTCTACTTGGCGAGTCCGTACGAACCGCACTGCTTTGTTAACCGAGAATGAATGGGCAAATTGCATATGATGCATTACGCGCATGACAAAGAAAATTTCGTCAAAGAAATTTGAATCATAAAAAGAATAAAAAACAAATGACATAGCACTTTCTTTACAAAAGCCAATCAGAAAGCCCTAGCATTATTATAGGTATCGCTGGTATCGCTAATACATTCATTTCTTTTCTATGACATTTGAATGGCATTTCTTTGCTCATCATAATTATAGGTAAAAAGTGACAGCTATTCCAAAGGGAGTTCTTCTCTTTTTGAAAGTCATGTAATTATGAACAGACCTTTTGTCCCAAAACAGAAGATATGTCAATTATTCGGAACGCCTCTCTAAATACACTATTCGTAATGAAAAGCTCTTCATCAAAGGTAGAGTACGTTACCTGATTCTCATCCGCTACGGTGGAGTACGTTACCTGATTCTCATCCGCTACGGTGGAGTACGTTACCTGATTCTCATCCGTTACGGTGGAGTACGTTACCTGATTCTCCTCCGCTACGGTGGAAAACGTTATCTGATTCTCATCCGCTACGGTGGAATACGTTACCTGATTCTCATCCGCTGCGGTGAAGTACGTTACTTGATTCTCATCCGCTGCGGTGGAGTACGTTACTTGATTCTCATCCGCTACGGTGAAGTACGTTACTTGGTTCTCATCCGCTACGGTGGAGTACGTTACCTGATTCTCATCCGCTACGGTGGAGTACGTTACCTGATTCTCATCCGCTGCGGTGGAATACGTTATCTGATTCTCATCCGCTACGGTGGAGTACGTTACTTGATTCTCATCCGCTACGGTGGAGTACGTTATCTGATTCTCATCCGCTATGGTGGAGTACGTTACCTGATTCTCATCCGCTGCGGTGGAGTACGTCACCGTTTATATTTAGGTACGTCACCGTTTATATTTAGTTTCGATTGAAAAAGGGTTGGATTGATTTAGGAGGTGACATACGACCTTGTTTATAGTAGGCGCTGTAAAAACAGGCACCATACATCAACTTCAATGAAGTACCTGCCTGTTTAAACGTAAACCGCTGACCACAATAACAACAGGCACAGAGGTTTAAAAAGTCCGTTATGGAATGAAGATTTTAGCTCTTGGAGCGCAAAAGGAGCGTCATGCTCATCGAGAGAAGAATGCGGAGAAGATTTCTTCTTTTCATTTTACTGTTCATAGTAAATGAATCTCTGGCCCGCCCACTCATCGACGAAACAAGTAAGTCAGCCATCCACAATACTCTATTTTTATTCTAGGGAGAGACAAACCGTATACTCCTAACTCTTTAAGAAAAGTTCAACGGCTGCAACCATTCCGTATAATGTTTGAGTTGACAATGTATTATATAGAAATTATACACAATTATATACAAAGCAGTAATGGAACTATTTTTTCCGTGCATCATTGTGTATGGAGATTTCAATACTGATTTATTAATGACGGCGATTGTCGGCCATTCTGCCGTGTATTCAACCGGAAATATCCACTAAAAGTCAAAGAGTTCAGGCTCCTTTCATCATTCGCTCGGGGTATCCATTCGATAGAATTTCCTATTCAATTACGCTAATTATCAGTAAATTAATTTTATTTCGTGATTTGAAGTTTTTATTTCTTTAAGCCCAACAGGTCCCGCAGACATACCTGCTCTTGAAATAATAACAGGTTTTAACGGCATAAAATTCTCTTTATTTTCAAAAAGTATTTGTCACTGGCGCTTTTAAAATAATTTTTAAATCAAGAACCATTACAAACGGGTGTTGTCAGCGGAGGTTCTGTTCGAGCATGTACTCTAAACGAACTTGTGAGTAAAAGAAATAGATCGACCACGCCGGGACTTAGGACCCGAACCTGGAATCTCCTGATCTGTAGTCAGGCGCCTTATCCATTGGGCTACGCGGCGGGCGGTGAATATGATAGAAAGGTATCTTGTATATACCCAATAGACAATATTCATATTCCAACGGTCAGACTGGGACGCACTCTGAAGTGAGGCTCATGCGGGGATTCTTTTGTTTCGCCTGAGCACTGAGTGCACTGAGATGGAAATAGTGAAACAAAGGAATTACCCGCATGAACCTCACTTGAGTGATCGTCCCAGTCTGACCGTTTGAATAGGAATATTGTCTATTCAATAAACGTCGCATTGGAAATTGGTCGTTGAAACACATAACAGAATGGCAATGCGATTATTTGATTGAGTGAACACTGAAAAATGGCGTTCGACGACAAAGACTAATTCCCAATGCAGCCTGGCTTTTTTCTGAAATTTGTGTATAACATTCTTGGAATGCCCGAGAATTCAATGACATGAAACTGTCACGTCCAGGTGGGGCCAACAAACTGCTAAATACAACGTGAAACTTTACTCTGAAACTTTACTCTCCGGTTTACACGCTTGAGTACACACGGCATGCACTCATTGATCTCTATGGTAACGTGAATCGTCGAACAATACACTACAAAAACACAGACACAAAAAGAAAACGAATCTTCTGCAAAGGGTTTATATAACCCAGAAGTTCCGTTCGAGATTGTACTCTAACAAAGTCTCTACCACTACACAACCTGACTCGTTTGTACGATCCTTTCAACAAAAATGATTTTACAAAAATATATCGACCACGCCAGGACTCGAACCTGGAATCTCCTGATTCGTAGTCAGGCGCCTTATCCATTGGGCCACGCGGCCGGCGATGAACTAAACAGAAAAGTATTCCAATCACATTTTGTTAGATATTTCTGAAAATCGGTTTATATATAAAGAATAGTGTTTTATCAGGATTTCGGCCACTGAGAAATATCTTCGCACGTGCGAAAAATTCATCAAAACGAAAATTTTTCACAAAAAGTTTGTATAACTTATATATAAACAGAATAATATAATACATGGGCGCTTATAGGTTGATTTCAAAGAAGACATAAGTTAATGCACACTCATATTTCCTTCTCACTATTCGTTTTCCTTTATTGAAATCTCTTTTTGAATTGACAATTCAAGCTGCTTGAAATACATATATCTATTTTAGAAATAGAACACATCTTCCCTGTACCATAGCCTGACGGTAGCACGCGTGAATGGTTGGGAGAACAACAAAGCTGTGGGAGCACGGCCACTCTGGGGGCGTGAAACATCACCCCGTTTATGTGCTGGCTTTTTAGGTATACTGACAAATCGAATCAAGTTTTGGAAATTCTTGTAAGAAATCTTCTTTTGTCTTGTAAAAATGTTTTGACAAATTCATCTCTTCTACAGTGTTGGCAACGTTCACAGGGAATTTCTGCAGAAACCCATCCATGGGAAAAGCTGAATTTCCCAAGGCACACGCATGGGAAGTGTTCGGAATTCACAAGAATAGCCATGGGAAATCCGAACACTACTAGTCCCATTCTTCCACCATGGGAAATTCAGCTTTTCCCGTGGATGGGTTTCTGTAGAAAGTCCCTGTGGTTTTCCTGGCAAAAAGGAGCAGGAGCTCTCGTTGTGTCGCCGTGTATATTTTCTGACTTCCTAATGCTCTGATACAAACGAAAGTAATAATAACAAAATAACTTGAGCTTGTATCATTTTCATTATAGTTGTTAGACCACGACAGTTATTTAAGCAAACAATGACGAGAAAAGGGATCATCATAATGAAAAATAATGGTAAGTTCGACAAGATGATGAAAGATCTTGTTTTTATTTATTTTTTATCCCACATTTCGGGGTTCCTTCTCGGTAAATAATTACCCAACAGGCTCCACCAGGTGGCAGGCGCGTAGCTACCTGTACACCAATACGCATTTGCGTACCTCGTGAAGCCCCAAAAATACAATAAATATACAGCACAAAATGGGAGTTGAGCTATGGAAACAATGCAGTGGCGTACCTCGTAAAATGTCTGGCTACGCGCCGCTGCGGGGCCAAACGTTTCATGTTCTTATAAGATAAACCGGCTCTGGGTACGATATTGGTCCTTATCCGCGAAGACGCGAAGGTCTGTAACCGTTCACAGATGTGCGCGTGCCGCACGATGTATTTTCCTCGCCCTTCCATGTTCTCGTACCCAGAGCTCCCCGGCTCGTCTGCTCGCAGGGGAGGCTCTGGTGACATCCATTTGACAACCTTTGCTGATTGGCTGGTTTTGAACGTTGGTGCATGCGCAGAAAGATCTTTCTCTCAACGGCTCTGCATCAAATCTCGCGCATGCGTCAGTGGCTGTCACCAGAGCCTTCCCCGCAAGGAGACGAGCCGGGGAGCTCTGGGTAAGAGAACGCGACTCTCGCGTATGCGTCAGTGGTTGTTTCCAGAGAATCCCGAATATGAGAATGTCGTCCTTCGACCGGCTAGAGCATATTGACTGTGAATAGGCACAGCACGGTGGTACAATTACCGCTACGGCACGGACGCGACACGGACACGGAACGGACACGCACGGACACGACACGGACGCGGCACGGAACGAACAATAACTTATATTTGTCAGTCAACCAAAATCTGCCGAAATCTACCGGCTGTTCTCCCGTGTACGAGCCTAAAACAACTCACAAGCTGCGTCACAAAAGCTTCCTTTGTTTAGTAGAACGAATCATGATGAAAGGAGTGCTGAACACAGGTGTCCTCTGAGAATGGTTCATACACGGCGGAACACCCGCTCTATCTTTCCTGCTCACCACATGAGCTAATCAATGCCGGACTTTCTCTCCATCTCCCTTATTATTATTTTTTTTTTCAGGCACAAAGCGTGAATATGAAGTCATCCATGTACCCGTGATGGAGAGCAAGGACGGGACGCCATTCGAGACGACGGCTATCGAGGACGGCAAGTCCTACCTGACAGGGCCTGCATTACGATTATTGGGCAAAAATAACAAATATGACAGTAAAGATCCCTCCATATATTTCCCTATCATCTCTACTGAGCACCTCCAAGGGTAAAAAAAATTCGTAATTTCGTAAACAATTGGTGCTGTATTGAAAAGGATTCATACATAGAGGATATTACACGGTGGCGCGAAGATATGAGTTTTATTTTCGAGTGGCAAGAACAATATTTTACGAATGAGCGCAGCGAATGAGTAAAATATTGTTTTTGACACGAGAAAATGAAACTCATATCTCCAAGCCACCGTGTAATTTTCTTTTTATTATATAGACAAACCAGAAAAAAATATTCCAAATTGATTTCCAAGTATTTTTGTTTTGACCGATATCCTCACTAGTGAGGATATGGAAAATATGTCACCGAGGACCCGGATGTAGCTTCGTATGAGATCTACGAGTGGCGTATTTCCCAGTAAAACACTCGTGTCTATATAATATGAACGTTTATGGCATTGACCGGAACTTGCGCGCGTTCGAGCTCCAAACTCGTGAGAAAGGATAAAAAGTATTCGACCACGCCAGGTCCTGTCTCTACTATTTTTTCAACATACATGATCAAAATAATTCATCAGAAAAACATTCGACCACGCCAGGACTCGAACCTGGAATCTCCTGATTCGTAGTCAGGCGCCTTATCCATTGGGCCACGCGGCCGGTGGTGAAGTGATTTGTATATAATGTTTTTACTCGGGGTTTTCTGATGATTGTCGAAAACTAAACACGATGTAAAGGCATTTGGCCAATCAGTAAACGAAATCCATTCAACAACAATCCGTATCAGGGGACAAGTCGTGACCAAAGCAAAAAGAATCATTGTGGTTTGGGGTTTAACCCAAATTCTAATCCCTGACGGAACAAAAGAGCTGAGACCGCAACCAATCAGAACGTGTAAGAAACGCAAGCTTAAAATCATTTCCAAAAAAATAAGCTTCGACCACGCCAGGACTCGAACCTGGAATCTCCTGATTCGTAGTCAGGCGCCTTATCCATTGGGCCACGCGGCCGGTGATGGATGTTTGATTGAGAAAGGTATGTGGTATCACAGGCAATTTCTGCAGAAACCCCTCCATGGGAAAAGCTGAATTTCCCATGGTAGAAGAAAAGGTAAGTGTTCGGATTTCCCATGGCTATCCATGTGAATTGCGAACACTTTCCATGCGTGTGCCTTGGGAAATTTAGCTTTTCCCATGGATGGGCTTTTGCAGAAATTCCCTGTGATATAACACCATATTGTTTGGATGACACAGAAAATCACATGGACACAAAAGCAAAGATGAATTATCATTTCAAACGGGTTTTATCGCGAGAAGTTGCGTTCGAGAATGTAGTCTAGCGAACTTACCCTAACAAAACAAGAAGAACTTATGGACGCTAAGTATATTTATAGTCTTATTGGCCAAAAAAGTCTCACGCATGAAAAAGGTCGACGGAGAAGGGCGCTATGAAATTAGGAAAGGAGACTACGGCAGTTCAATATATCCGCCCTTCCCAAAGAACTTGATTATACACACTGCTAATTAGAAGGGAGGATCGACGATTAAGAGGAGGGATGTTGTTGTGTGCAAATTAACAGAAAACCTTTACACAGTTTGCAGTAAACGCAAGCACAGGTAAAATGTATAACGTCTTGAAATTCTTGTTTCGGCCAAGCAAGATTCAGACTTTGGGTCAGGTCGGTGTAGTCAGATTTGAGATAATAGATACGGTTGATGGATTTCGAGTCTCAAATAGTTTTATAATTCTAAATAAATGTTTATAAATATCCTAATGTCTACCTGTATTGCAAAGTGTATACAAGAAAACGGTGGTCAACTTTTTGTTAAAATAGACGGAACTTGACTCTTGGCAAAACAAAGAAACTATGTGACAAGTATTTATTAAAAATCCCAAAGGACTTTTGGAAGGATGCTAGAACCCCTAACAGTTTCGACACTTGCTCTTGGCTATTCTATGATCTCACTTCATCTCCCTAACTGTTTTCAAAGTAAGTGCTTCCTATTCGTCCTTCCGCTGTTCACCTAACTGTTTTTGTAACTGTAGTAATAAACAAGTAATCGACATTCTAATGCACTGGTGTTGTGGTAATTTTAATCACCTTCATATCAAATTTAACACAAGGTCGAGATGAAATCTGTATTCTTTTTCCTCTCTATGTTGATTGGATTTTTGGGTGTATCCAAATCGCGTCCTCTTGATGGTAAGTACATATATTTTTATATATAGATATACAAGCACGCTCCGTCCCTTTGGGTTTTCGAACTATAGACTATACATAGTATAAAGCAATTGTAACTGAAAATTGTTAACTCAATATTTTCCCCAGTGTCACAATCATGAGAAATCTCTTTTAATTAGACAAAGCAAGTCTGAAATGTCACGAAAACGGGGGCCATATTTTGACAGGCCCAGCTGAGAACGTAGTGGTATTTATAAAACGAGCTTGAGTGTTTATCGGTTGATATAATTAACCGATAAAACACGACATGCGAGTTTTATAAATCACTTCGGAAATTCATATTACAAGATGCGGAATTTATAACTTGAATTATAGTCAATACGAAATAAATTTTACGGGTGGGAAGGACTAGGCGTTATACATTAGTGTACGCCTTCACGAAGTCAACTAATGAACTAGTCATCTAATTCGACAAGGTTTAACACGTTCTTTTTATCTAAAGAAAAAAGAAACTAAAGAATGCATTTAATGCTTTCTCAAACAAAAGAAAAATGTAGTCATGAAAGAATGTCGACAGCCGCAGAGTATGGCTAATGTGACGTAGAACATCAATGATGCGCAGAACCAAACATGCGCAGCTACAGAAGCATCCCACATGGATAAGAGTTGCGGTTTGGGTGACCAGCGTTCACAAAGCCGAAAAAATGTCACCTTATGCGTAGGGTCGGAAATAGAATTGAATACCTTGCACTAGTTCTGATCCCGGGTTGGCAAGGGTCCACTCTTGTACACCCATATGCGCGGAACGGAACACGGAACGTGACCAATATAGGGTTCACCCATTGCTCACCAACCTTATGAATAACTCATGAATTTTAGAAACTCAGATACAATATTGTTTTATATACATGTCATCAATCTCTTGCCGTCGTTAGACTGGACCACCGGAGAAGGAAGATGATTGTTGTCTGTCCCAGATTCTACGACTTCCAGAAACAAGTGTCTCTCGAGGCAAACTCTTTGTTAGAATATGTTTTTAAAAAATGTGACATGTAATATAATGCAGCAAAATGTAAAATTACGTAGTAGTGGCCAACTCGAAAGCATCCTGCTTCTTTGGCTAATAAACAATACGCACAAGCAAAATACCTCTCAGCATATTATTTCGCTATTTTTTTCTTGTTTCAAAATTTATTTATATGTGAGCTAAATTAGTGCAAAATAAATGAATCCTGAATCCACAAATGCATTTAGCAATTCCACTTGTTGTTTGGAATCCCTTCCCAATGAATTGGTGTTACAGCTCCGAATGCCCCGCACGCCCTTTCAGCACCACATGCCGCGCTCGTCCCGAGCCACCCTGTTGATGAGAATGCAGCCAAGAAGCATGTCGTCATAGCAGTCCCACCCGTGGCCACGTCCATCCTGTCCGGTCCGTATCTGGAACCAGGTGCCGCGGATAATCAGATCTTCCTTCCTCACCGTGGATATCACTCGTCACAGACTGGGCTGCACTTCAGTCACGGACTGTACACTCATGGTCATTACTACACAGGTATCCCCTCGCCTCATTCCGACCCCACCCTTAACCACAGCCCCCATTTTAAAGTAAATGAAATTATGATATCTCATAAGAGAGGGGCTCCACTAGATCCCCACAATAATGGAAGCAAAATTCTAAGGAGATTAAAAAAGAGCCCCCAAATTAACTCCCTTGAATACTTTGTTTTGTTACTTTGAATGGTGTATAAAATCTGCAATGCTAAAAAAAATTAATCTGCATTTCATAAATGCATTAGAAACAAGCAATCGTTTAGGTGTCAATCGATCTACTTCTTCAAAGGCATTAGGATTTGTCCTGTTATAGTAAAATTAAGTCACTTTGTGCTACGCTCGTTTCGTTTCCTAAATGTTATCGAAAGTCCTGTTTTTCTAAGACTTCCTCTCATTCCTTTTCACAGGATACCATAGCCGCTTGCCCTTCCTTGGCCACGCCTACCCCCACCACACCCACTACTACCGCCCCTATGGCGGCGTTTACGGCCACCCCCACCCCTTTATGTTTCACCATCCCGGAATAACTCGCATCCCCGTGGGATACCACAACTCCGTACCCCTGGGCATGGTTCGTCACTACAACTCCTACCATGGCCTTTGGCCCCACATGGACGTCTCAGGTCCTGTATCGATATCGGACCCTAATGACGGCTTGTATCAGGTCCCCACCTCAGGGGCTCTTATACCGCGCCCAATCATGCCCCATCAGTATCCAGTACTTTTGGACCATAGCTCCAACATGGCGGGCGAGAATGGACCCGGGGTTGTTTTTCTTGGTGGTGGAACAATGAAAAGTGCTATTCGTAAGTATGACGTTTTCCATTGAATTTGTAGTACACTTGGCTCATTCTCTCGTAGGGAATTTTTGCAGAAACCCATCCATGGGAAAAGCTGACTTTCCCATGTATATGATCATTCTAAACCTTTACGTCAGATGTTTAAAGGCCCATCACCAACCGACAGCCTTTGCGGACTCTTAGCCAATCAGAGCACCCGAAAAACAATGGATCAATTTGAAAAAAAAGAAAACAGGGCGCAAAAGCTCCCGGTTGGTGATGGGCCTTTAAATGGCGGACGGCAGTATTAGGCAGTTTGGGGAGAGGTAAAAATAATGGTACTCTAGAGGAACCCAATTTAGTTGGGTTGGGCACTTCCTACCTCCACGGCTGATCAAGATCACGGCTGAAAAGTTCTGGATGAGAATCACGTGGGAAACATGGACCAATCACAACGAAGCTTCATTTTCCTCCAACTACTATCGGCCAATCATAGATTAGCTTATATCTCACCAGCTGCAAGGGTTTGCCGATTCAACTTGCTAGAGGGAATTTTTAGTGTTTGAAAAGAAATCACTCAGCAAACTGTTACAATATGGATATTGTATCTTCACCTTGTCGTTTGGGCAAAGGAAAGGTAGATTTTCAGTGATTTGAACAGATGAAAGACAAGATTCCTCGGCACAGCGACCTGACGGAACACTTGACACCATGACGTTGATCAGACGCGAAGGTAGGAAGTTGCAACGTTCTCTACCATAGCGGATGAGAATCAAACTACTCTCCACAGGATACCCGAGTAACCTCGCTTAGGCCATGATAAGCGTAACGTTGATCAGGCGCGAAGGTAGGAAGTTCCATCGAACTCTACCGTAGCGGATGAGAATCAGACTGTCGTTATGTCCAGTGCTAATATGATTACTTGGTTTCTCTTGGCACAGCTGTTGATCCAGTAAATGTTGAAAACCAAATTCTCGAGAATAGCGCAAACCTGCACGACTCTCCCGCACATGAGGTGGAGCAGCAAATATCACAGATGGGAACAGGCAAGAGAAACCATATAAAAAACCACCAGCAAAAGAACTGAGGTTTGTAAAGATGAAAAACAATAAGGAAAGGGGATGATGCCAAACCACAAAAAATATCTATTCATTGTGATGCGAAGAATACAAGAAACACTAACTCACTAAACATGACCGTGTCCTAGTCCCGGGGGGGGGGGGGGGGGGGGGGGGGGGGGGACTCGGGGATGATCGTCGGAAATTTTCAGTTTCACCCCTAAAAGATACCAAACACGGCGTGGCTCAAATAATTTGTTACCCTAAAAGATACCCTAAAAGATGAGGCCTTATATGCCAAGTCTAGGCGCGAAGGAGACAGATAACAGGTAAAAGATACCCATCATGAAATTTCCGTGTTTGACTAAAATGCTGCCTTCTTATTTCAGTTTATTTATCGCCTTCTCAGCGAGTAGTCACAGTTTTTAGAAACACCGTCCGTCATGAGAGAAAACAATTTGAGCACATATTTCGGCCTAAAAGATACCAATCTCCTTAAAATTCATTGAAGATCACGATCACCCCTAAATGAGACCAAACCCCCATGATTTTAACCCCTAAAAGATACGACGATCACCCCCGACAAAATTAATAATTTCACTCCCCCGGGGTCCTAGTCTTGTAAAGGTGTTCCGAATAATTTTATTTGTGTTCGCCAACAAGTGAATTCCAGCGTTGAGAGCAAAATTGTTTCACTTCTCGCGCAAGAATTAACAGATAATAAATGATACATAGAAACAGGAAAATAAAGAACACCCCGTCACTCTCCTCTCCTTATACGTTGAAACCAGTCGCAAAGTGATTACACTTATTTTGAATAATACATAAGAATGACTGCAAATTACTCACCACAGTCATTTGAAATCCCCCTAATTATCGCGCAAATCGTGCAATTTCGCGAAGCGTTTTTACTCCAATCGTTTTCTTTTCATAATGAGTTGCCAACTACAGCAGACTGTTCGACTAATCGCGTTCGTAGAATCAACAAGACTACTCAACATAGCCCACGTAGCAAACGCAAAAGGGGCATTAAGGGAGCTTACCAAGTAATCCACTATTACGCGGTTTTTTGGTGTTTTTTTTTGGCGATTTGGACTACTCAGCTGTCAATCAAAGTCCAAGCCACTCGATGTACTAATGCTCCCAGTTATCCAAAAAGTTAAAGGGAGGCTGTCACGATACGCGCATGCTCCAGGAACAATCACTGAGCAAAACTATTTAGACCATCCTATCAGAAAACTATTGAAGAATATGTAAAACGTAAACATTTGGTCGGATGGATCGAGAAATAGCGAGATTAAAACGGATTGTTTTCGTG
Source organism: Scolanthus callimorphus (assembly GCA_033964015.1). Classification (NCBI taxonomy): domain Eukaryota; kingdom Metazoa; phylum Cnidaria; class Anthozoa; order Actiniaria; family Edwardsiidae; genus Scolanthus; species Scolanthus callimorphus. The sequence goes on from CM066914.1 coordinate 2,653,699, forward strand.
GTGTTCAGCCTTCGCTGGCCATCGTTACGGGACGATACTTCTTTGTTTTGAGATGCGCAGAACAGCTGCGCTGTTGCGTGACAGCCTCCCTTTAACAGCGACGTAAGCGCAAGCATAAAATTGATCAAATCAATGTTAGTTTAGTTTCCTTGCGCTTGTGTTCCCTTAATTCACACTAGACGCAAACGCAAATGAAATGTAGTCTCGATTTTCTTGCGTCTGCGCTTGCGTTATTCTTGCTTCCTTCCCTTTCATTCTCGAACCCAGAGCTCCCCGGCTCGTAAGCTCGCGGGGAAGGCTCTGGTGACAGCCACTGACGCATGCGCGGGAATTAATACAGAGCCGCTGAGAGAAAGACCTTTCAGCGTATGCTCCAACGCTCAAAATCAGCCAATCAGCAACGGCCCTCAAATGGATGTCCCCAGAGCCTCCCATGCGAGCAGACGAGCCGGGGAGCTCTGGGTACGAGAATGTTTCCCTTTACGCTTGCTTCACAGGCTTAAGAGTGAATTCGGTTCAACTCCCTGATTTTAAATATCCCGGTATACATACATTGATTATCAATTGGTACCAATTATCAATTTTATCAATTAGTTACGTGAAGACCAGAGGCAAAATAGCGCAATTTATTATGCTCAATTAACATTAATATCGTGGGCCAAAGTACTGGATTTTCATATAGTTTGCCCCTTTAATGTGGAATTGTGCCCGCCCGCTATGATCGACGATCCAGCCGCTTTTTTGTTTTTCCGGGCCCCAAGGGGCTACCACAAAGAATGCTACGGGTCTCCGTAAAAGGTCCGCCCGCCCGCAACAAAAAACTATATGTTGGCAATATAAAAGATCGTATCATACACAATTGTGCTGCTGATTTATTGGTCACAATTTCGAGTTATCGTTGGCGCTTTAATTAGTAATATTAAAGAGATACATTGTTTTTTGAATATCTTTGGTGCTAATTATGACTTCTTAAACTGAACTGTTTCGTGCCAAAAGCGTATCAAAACAAACTATATAGTTTATATTGTAAAGGAAACTTCACGAAAATTCCCTCCATTTTCATGCTGAACAAACAGCAGAAATTCGAAATTTAAAGCTGAATAAATATAGAAATGTTTTAGTGTTTCACAGTTAGTGTTCACATTGAAAACAGGTATAGCAACTATCAATGAATACGGTTCCTCTGTTGCATTAGTGATTTTGTTTTCTCAAAGACATGTTAAGTGCCGAAAGCGAGAGCCGATACCCAACTGCCAAGAAAACATTATGAACAACAAAAGTACTAAACAAATATGTCATAATGCGCAAATTCATTTTCTCGTATTTCAACAAAATGTGAATATAAAATTTACATTTAATTTATACACAAAAATGATACAAACAGGTTTCTTTTTAACATAATTTGCAAATGTCCCGGCCGGAAAGAAGCAGCTTGTCGCCAAGGAAGTGGCGAAAAGAGAAGTTACATGTAACAATTTATTAACACCTTACGGTAATAAAATTTGTCTTTAAAGCTGTGTAAGTCTCAAGTGTGCTCGTTTGATACTATATTTCAAGTAATGAAGTTATTTTCGGATCGAAATTAATTGTTTTTTCCAAACCTTCCAATGAGTTGATCGTATTAACTGCTTCAGGGGAGGTCGAAACACTTCAAATTGAAAAACAGGTGCAAGAACACACCGTACTTTATGCAAATGAATAGAGTGCGCTAGCTGTCGTAGTATTAATGACTATTTCACTGACTCTGATAACTGTCAAACTTTTCTATTAAACCTATTTTTGTTTCGAAAACAGTTACGAAAAAGTTAGTCCATTAATATTACTGATAACATAATTTTTATACTCCAGTTTCGTACACTGCGCTTTTGCGCAAAAGTATTTTTCTTTCACGTTTTGCGAGTGGAATGTTTTCAGCATATTTACCGTGAGATGATTGCGTCGTTGAGCTGTTAGCATTAGCTGTCCCGTGAATCCAGTTATTCAGGCGTCGCTTTATTTCTCGTTTTATATCCGTCTTCATGCAGGCATAAACGAGAAAGTTTGAGGCGGAGTTGACGTTATATAGCAGCCGCGTCACATCGACAGCCCAACGTGAGTCAACATGCTCAAACAACACATAATTTGCAAAACCCTTGTAGAAAGAAGCAGAAAAGCAAAAGTCAAAAACAAGAACAACAGCTCCGATGACATGAATACTTGATTTCCGCCGATGATTGGTTTTATGACACAAGACGATCTCGTTTGTTTGATAGTTGAAAGTGACTTGCGCTGTCTGTTTCTCCATAATCATTTTATGAGCTCGGACAATATAAACCATCCTTAAGTAGGCCACTAGAAGGCAAATTGCAGGCAGAATTTCGCAGAATAATAAAAAACAAATTTGTAAAATGCGAAAGGAGTAGTACGCTTGGTAGTAAAAAGCAATGAAGCTGGGGAGTGGTGAGAGTAGTCCAGTTATCCAGGCAAGAGCGTGTATAGAGAGTCGACGACGTTTGGTCATGAGGTGATCATATTTGAGAGGAAAACTCACAGCTATGTATCTATCCAGAGTCAAAGCGCAAAGGTTGAAGACTGAAGTCTCTAGTAACATATCGTAAATTATTTTGACTCCCCATGGGAAGTTTTCCTCGGGTTTCTCTGCCAGTAAATATGCTACTAGTTCGGCTACTGTGACAACGAAAGCGAAACAAAAGTCAGCGACAGCAAGAGATAATACGAACCAGTTCACGTTGTTCTGTAGACGTCTGCGTGTACCAATAAGATACACTACGATACCATTCCCAGTGACTGAAATAACTGATAATAATATCCTCAGGACCCAAAACCAGGCATCGGGGGGATTAAAAGGGAGGTATGGCTTACGCATGGCAGAAAGGAAACTTGCTGTGTGAATGAGACATTGTCCTGGAGAGAGTCCTACAATGTCTGCTGCCCTGTTGACTTTGCTTGCTAATGTGAGATAATGTGGCGCAGTTCTATCGCATTGTTAATTGTTTGGTTTCATGGGTTTGCCGCATGACAGAGTTGACCTAGCCTAAACTGAATTACCAAGTGTGCAGCTGGGATGACTTGGCCGCTGATTAAACTTGAGTTTCCTTTCGAGAAAACGACCTTATTTTGCAAGTAGAGGCGAGGTTATAACAACACAAGCGAAACAATTCCAAGGGGCGTCTCCCTCTTTATAAACAGGGTTTCAATTTGGGAGTCTCTGCATAATCCTGTGCTTGAATTTCTAATATTAGCGCTCGCCGCACTAGCTGTAACCATGGTTTCCCTCAAGAAAAATTTCAAGATTCAATGTTTTACGGTGTGTTTGCGAACAGGTCCTGTAAGACCAGCAAAGTTCGCCGATCTTCAAGCCAGACAATATTTTATTTTTGCTCTTCAAATATGAAACCGTTCCTGATCTCCAAATCCCTCAAGCTGGTTTTCATGTGTCGGGATTATAATACTGTATTTTTAAGACAAATTAATCCCTTAATATTATACATACAAAACTTTATCCATTCTGATTGGTCGAGAGCAGTACAATTTCAAATCTAGCAGCCGCGGGAGTACGAATCATTTCACAGCGTGAATTAAAACCTTTCTTGTAGCAAAAGTTTAGCAAATAGCAGAGAGGATAAGCTGACACTGTTTCCGTTTCGGCAAAGCGATAATTCCAGCCATGTATATATGAACTTAAAAATAACGAGTCCCCTGTTTATACCACAACGCGCGCGTTTCTCGAATTCTGATTGAATCTCAGTCATGGGTACATAAAAGTTTATAAAAGATACTAAGATAGTACGCGCGCTCTGATTGGTCGAGAGCTGTTAATTTTCACATTATAAACGCACGGTAGATGCAATGCTATTTTATAAATGCAATAAAAAGTGGATTTCTGTGGTTTATCAATGTGATAAACGCACTTGGGATGCTGGAAAAACAATTGAAAACTTTTAAACTCACTCACCTACGGCTCGCGAGTTTCAAAGTTTTATCAGAATATATTCTGGAAACGATACTAACACACAACTTCCCCGTCTACGCGTAGTGTATTCAAATCCAATTCAACCCGCCTATACATGTTTTCATTTCTTTTTTCGGCTATATGGAAAACTCATGTACTTTCATGAAAAACACACATACAACTCAATGGAGTATTAGCCATTGCCAGGGTGTCGGAAAACTACGTTAACGAAATTGTCGTTGCTTATAGCTAATTGATTGCAATGCAAAAAAATCTCTCTATAATAATGTTTGCTTATAACAAATGAATTGTGCGCATTGTCTTATGACAATGAAACATAGCATCATATCAAGCCGAAATGAAAAAGCTTCCTAGCTACACTGCATTCCGTTAGGAAGCATTAATTCATTTCTATTTTGCGCTATCGGCAAAGCATATTCATGCGTGCAAAAGAAAATACACTACCACTCATTGGAGTATATTGCTATTGCCAGGGTTGAACAGCAAAATTGAACAGCAAGGCCCTTGATGTTCTCATGGAATTGTTCTTTTCTTTTATATTCATTCAAGCTCAAAGACAAAAACATTTATTAGAGCGAGGCAACAAGGACTAATGGAACAAGAAGTCGCCATTTTGGAAAAAGGTGTATACGCATCTGATGGTATTCGGATTCACTCCATATTGACTATATTGGTTTATTGTGTCATATCAAGAATATTTCGCCAAAACTTCCTTATTAGGAAATCCCCCTTACCTTATTTGGAAGGGCCTGGGGACAAACCACAGGTAGCGCCCACCTAGAGAGCGTCAACGTTATCTTGATCAAAGGTTATCTAGGATCAGGGGTGAACTGATCACTATAGTTAGTTCCTAATTTCTTTCTTATATACATTATTAAATTTCGCCTGAGAATCCCTCCTTACCTTGATATTTTGGAAGTATCATTACTACGAAATGGCTTCCGTCTGTCGCGAGACAAGGGATGAAACAACGGCTAGACTTTCGTCTCGAACAACAATTTCCCTTCGCTTTATTCGGCGAAAATGGATTTTTAAAGGTGAGACCCTGTGTATTTTCACTCATATCTTAATAGCAAGAAAATTTACTAGAGCTTCAGATATTCGAGAATCGTCGTTTTTTGGTCGCCATTTTGTTTTTGTTTTTTCCTCGGCCATGCATGGGGCCTGTTGAATGATCAAACCAGAAATATATCGCTTCTTGTTCAACTAAAAATAGTACACAGAAATTCATTTTTATGCCAAAATTCCCGGAAATTCCGGTTGGGAGATAAATGGTACAGTCATTTTTCGGTCATCCCGGTTCGAACGAGCGGGTTGTCTCAAAAGGGGTGCTTACCATTATGCCAAAATTCCTGGAAATTCCGGTTGGGAGATAAATGGTACAGTCAATTTTCGGTAATCCCGGTTGGAATGAATGGTTTACCTTGTCCTTTCATTCCGGTACAAAGGACACGGGATTTTAAACTAATTTCTCGGTTTTAGTCCTCCCGCGACAGGTCAACCAAACCGAAATGGTTTGAACCATTATGTCTCGACAAACCAACCGGAATTTTTCGCTCGTTCGAACGCGGATGACCGAAAAAATGACTGTACCATTTATCTAATTTTGGCATAATGGTAAGCACCCCAAGTCTTATTACTTGTTGAGTTATAATCCCTTATCAAGTGGCAGCTCATAAAATGTCCATCGTCATATCATCATAAGTTTATGCTGCAATAACTTTTTTCTTTCAATATGTTCCCCAGCCGTTGAAATATTCCAACGCAATTATTTTTTTACTCTAACCAACAAGTCGGTATTTGGAGCCGTTGAACAGCACTATTTAGCAATGGCGCCAAATGTCTTTTCAAGGCACTACTCCCCATGCATTTAGACTGTCATTTTCGTAATTCTGCGAGCTTTACGCCAACTAAGAAACCGCGGTTTCGCCTCTGTCGATCAATTGAGTGAGCAGCTCTGGGTGATTTCACGACGGCTTTGAGAGGTTTTTGGAAATATCAAGGGCTAGCTAAGCTTCAACCCAATTTCCACCATCTATATCGGTCGCTAGCTGCTAATTCTACTCATACTATTACTAGCCAGGTGTTGCTCTTCTGACTCCATTCGACAGTGCATCACGAACAATTAAAAGTTACGAAAGTTTAAAGCTGTCGACAGGGTCTTCGGACAGTTTACCGAAAAAATATACTCGGTATCAAGGAGTACTGATGGCATGGTCGTTCTCAGTAACTGTTATAACTAATGCAGCAAAGAGAAGTGGGCGAAGCATTTTTGTAGTTTCATCCGTAGAGCCGCTAGAAAGAACACATCGCCCATATGTAAAGGGTTCCACAGAAGTTTTGGGTTCCACAGAACATGCAGAAGTTTTGGATCCTGCATCCCAGTCCTTGGATCCCGAACTCTGGATCCCGGATCCCACACCTCTGGATCTGGATCCCGAGTCCCATACTCTGGATCCCGGATACCAAACCTCAAATTTAGCTGGATCCCGGATCTCCTATACCTAGGGCAAAAACGCACAAAACTGAGTAAAGCTTCCAAGAAGTAGGGAGCGATAGGCTTTGAATTAACGTGGAAATACGGCCATGAAAAATGGAAGACGTTTATTACATCTTATTACGTTTCTCATAGAATTTTACTCAGGAAAAAAAAGCCAATTTGCCGCCACCCGCCACTAGACATATTTGAAGGGGATATGATTCTGAAAATAACTTTCCTCATGCACGGCCCGAAGGACAATTCCTGCAGGCCACAATTCTCACTGAAAACGTTTGCATTTGTGTGAAATACTCAAAATACACTTCCGCCACAAGACTGAGGTCGAAAACCCATTCCCCCGGCAGGGATATCGACAGGGAGTATACTGCAAAGTTTTGGCAAGTTTGCCATTGAATTTCCCAGCAATGAAATGTCGTGCGAAGTATTTTGCTGCAAATTGTGGTTGCACTAGCGCGAAATAGGTTTGTCGCCATGTTGCTATTTCTGCTTCTGCCTATGGGTTTTTATTTGATTGACAGCTCGAATAATGCTATTGTAAATTTGCCAAAAAAAAAAAACAGCCTATAGAGGCTGCTCGCTGGTAGCGTTTTAGTTCGCCAGCAAAGTGCCTGTAGCATAAGGGAATTTTAATTTTAACTTTTCTGGCAAATTCTTACCGCAAAGTCAGAAAAGTTCGCCAAGTGCAGCCCCTTATGCCTTGTTCAGAGTTGGCAATTTTATGAGGCTCTATGACATCACGCTGTTCCCGCCTTTGAGTCTAGCTAACCGCGCATCTGCTACAAGAGGGCTTTGCACTTGAAGTTATCATGTCGGATAACAAGGCTGAGCCATATCTTCCTCCTAATTCTACTGAAACTTGGTACTGGATCCTAGTCCTTCTTTTAACAGTGGTTTCTTTTACTGGAAATGGTATCGTAGTGTATCTTATTGGTACACGCAGACGTCTACAGAACAACGTGAACTGGTTCGTATTATCTCTCGCTGTCGCTGACTTTTGTTTCGCTTTCGTTGTCACAGTAGCCGAACTAGTAGCATATTTACTGGCTGAGAAACCCGAGGAAAACTTCCCATGGGAAGTCAAAATAATTTACGATATGTTACTAGAGACTTCAGTCTTCAACCTTTGCGCTTTGACTCTGGATAGATATGTAGCTGTCAGATTTCCTCTCAAATATCATCACTTCATGACCAAACGTCGTCGACTCTCTATACACGCTCTTGCCTGGATAACTGGTTTACTCTCACCACTGCCTTATTTTGTCGCTTTTTACTCCAAAGATTTCATCGCATTTCAAGCCCTACAGGTTTGTTTTTTGTTATTTTGCGAGATTTTTCCCGCTATTTTACTGCTTGTGGCGTACTTGAGGATGGTTTGCGTTGCCCGATCGCAGAGGAACAGCATCGCAAAACAGATTACTTCGGTGACTTTTAACTACAGAACAAATGAGCATAGCCAGTCCTTGCCAAAAAGAAGGACATCAAACATTCATGCGATCGGAACTGTAATTGTCGTTTTTGATTTTTGCTTTTCTCTCTCGTTTTACAAGGGTTTTGTAATTACGTGTTGTTTCAGGAAGTCAGTTCGCGTTCGCGATGGACTGTTGATGTGGCAAGGCTTCTATATCATTTGAACTCTGCAGCAAATATTTTCGTCTACGCCGTTCTCAAATCGGACATAAACAGAGAAATAAAGCGTAGGCTGAATTGCTGGTCTCGAGGGAGGGTACAAAACATTTCAATATCGCAAAATTTCGCACGGAGAGTTCCTTTAATCCTTTAGCAGAAGCCCGAAAACAACACCCGCTTGAAAGTTGAATTAGAAAGAGGTGTAAAAAAAAAACCTTTACAACATGAGATGGAAAAATGCGGCCCATCTCGGTTCGATGCAACAAGAAGGCTGCTAATTTTTGTTTGGTAAGCGGATCTCAGATTACAGTTTCTTGATACCTATATCAAACGGAAAAGAACAAGAGTGAAACTCTCAGCCCACTCAAGATCCAAAGTGGTGAAACATCACCTGATGTTTTGTATTAGCATTGATAAAATTAGGAGAAAGACAATTCGGGTTTGTAGTCATTTTGTGATTTAAGTCAGCAGATTTGTAGCTTTAAACTTTAATAGTTTTAATGCAGTAGAATTCATTGGGGGATGTCTAACTCTTTTATTCAAACATGACAGTGAATGATTTAATCTCAAACGACTTTCAGGCACAATTGAGCACAGATGCAGAAATAAGATGATAATGATAGCTCACGTTGATATTTCACTTGTCATCGCTGTTAACGAAAATTTCCCTAAGTGGGAGGAGAAAAACATTATCTATAGTGTATAACGGGCTGAATAAAAATAGTAGAATAGTACCCAGGTACCCGGACTTTTTTTTCCGGACATATCTACCGGGGTATAGAATTTAGTGAAATACCGCGGCTAAGTAAATAGCGCTGCGCACAGATTCAGACAAACAATCCCTCTGAAATCCCAAAAGGTTCAGAAGGATCGCGCTCGAAATACGAGGCAGGGTAGGAGCACATACAAGCTCTGCTATGAGTGGAAACTTTAGTGAGAAAACTGAGAAAATGGGAGAAAAGTATATTTGCTTGTCTGAGTTTTTAATTAGTGTGACGTCATCCGTGCGCAGCGCTATTCAAACCCAACATAAAAGTTCAGAGAGGACATTACAGTCAGTTACAGAGTAAAGAGGTAATTTGAATGTGATTGTTGATGTAGTGCTATGTTTTTACGTATTTTAACACTCAAGAATCAATGACAAGTTATACCGGGGGGCAGAAAAAATGAAGCCAAAAGCAATACGGGACTGTGAATTTTTTTAGGGGTTGTCCAAGGCCCGGTGGGTGACTAAACTACTGTCGGGGTAGCACATGGTCTCCTTAAAAATTGGCCACTTCTTGATTTTCAGCTTTTCAACAGAGATTTCTTGGTAGTGTTTATGCGCATTCGTAAATAGAAATTTGCCTATAAAGGCGGGCCACGTGGCGGTAAATAATAAATAACGATAAAAAAAATCATTGCCGAACTACGTAATGAATAACAAGTCGAGTTTATTGAAACAGAAATGAATATGATCAGGAGCTCCTGAAAAGATCAAACACCAAGTGTCCCACATGGATCCCTTGATGTCTTTCTGTAAATACCTTCGCGTTAACAAATAACTATAGGGATAAGGTTGGTTGTTCACTACTCACACAAGGGGCGTCCTTAAAATGGCCTGGTGGCCGGGCGTACTCTCACCGCTAGGTCAGTGAGTCGCTACCGAGCAATTAACTGAACACCCTCGGGATAGCGACTGTCAGGGCAGAAATCTCTGGCGTGGGCGTAAGAGTCCGTACGGTCGCCATACGATGCTTCAGCTCTCGGGGAGATGTCTGGATGTATGGTCTCGAATTTTTTTCTAAATCAAAGTAACCATTTTACTAATAACGCAGCAAATAAGCCCCTGCGAATAAGCTAAAAAAAGGATATCTACTCATTTGCAATCTACAAGCATGGTCAGTGCAAAAATCTGAGCATAAGGTTCTTAGGGACGGACCCGTTAGAAACGTGATGGGGGGTGGGACTTCTCTGACTCACTCGAATTTTTGTTGGGTGTCCAAACTCTGCAGGAATTTTTCAGCCATTTATGACTCTGCAGGTATGTTTTTTATAGCCTGATTGATTCTTTTTCCTTCTATTTGAAGCTCGCTGCCCAATTTAACGTTGACCGGGTCACGTGACCTCCAGTGCAAAAGGCCTATTATTTGTCTCGCAACGTTGCGAAAAGTAGATCTCAGTTTTTCATTTTCTGCAACTCGAAACGCAACAAAGTGTTGCATTGACCTGCATTGATTGAAAATCGCGCGATTTTCGCCTGCAATTGTTGCGTTGCGAGTTACAAGAAAAACACGCCTCGTCTAACGAGCGAAAGAAGAGGCAAAACACGGTTGATGGCATCCTCGCGCGCCAGGGTCCTCCCCTCATCTCCCCCCTGGGGAATTTCTCTCTTTCCCCTGGGGGGAGGTGAGGGAAGGATATATATAATGAAAGGTCGACGAACAGCTTAAACGATGATTATTTAATAACGATATTTCAATCGGCCATTACCGATCTTCTTCAGGTTGTGAATGGAGATATTTACATTGCATGCTGGATATAAATAAAATAACGGTCACATTTAAAAAAAAAGAAAAATACATATGCCTTGAGAAGTGACAGATAAAAGATAAGATAATATGAAACAAAAATAAGGATTAATTACAGCTAAAATTAACAAAACTTTCATCTCTTACGTTCAGACCATTAGGAGTTAAAGTTCGAGCTCTGTTGATAAGAAAAGCTTCTCTAGCTTTGCGTATAGAGTCGCGGTTAGATTAAAGTTTTTCTAAAGGGATTAAAAGCATGTCAGAGGCAATGTGGTTAGCTGTATTATGGAAGTGGAGGGCAGCTGTAGTAGGGGTAGATTGACTGTCAGAATCTAAAGTGCGTCGGTGTTCATTAAAGCGTTCACGAAGTTGACGTTTTGTTTCGCCTATATATTGTAGGTGGCAGCGTTTACACTCAGTCATGTATATTACATTATTCGTTTTGCAGGTTATTCTAGAAGTTATGTTTCGGGTTTCGTTAGTGGCGTTAAAAGAATAGGAAGTTATGCCATCTGCGATATATTTACAAGTGTTACAGTTATCGCCGCAACGGTACGAGCCAGTAGGGAGGTTGTTTATGAAAGGTTTAGTAAGCTCAGCTTTAACAAGAAGGACCATGGCGCGTGAGGATGGGTTTGACGGTTGGTAAAATGGTATCTAGACAGTATCTACAAACGGCATAAAAGCAGGTTTCACGGGTGCACATGCGTATCTCGTGAAAAAAGAATTTATTTATACAATTTTTGGTTCACCGAAAAAATGAAAAGTTCAGGCTGTCGTGCCATTTCCAAAATTGGCGGGAAACACGTTGGAGAACTTTTTAAGTCATGATTTGCACGAAAGACCATGTTAGATTCTCACTGACATTGACCGATCTCCGCATTTTAACGAGTTGGACAATGCCTCGGTTTTCTCTTCAAATCTCTTATATAGTAAGAATGGGCAATTCCAGAAAATAAAGGTACCCCCCCCCCCCCCCCACGGGCGGCATTTGGAAATTCCGATGGGATGGGAGGGTTTAAGAGCTCGGAATTCTGATTGCAAGGGGGGGGTTTTCGAAGCTGGATTTCTTTAACCTGCCCGGAATTCTATATGCATGGGGGGGTAAACCATTTTGGAAATTCTGGATGCATGGGGGTTAAAAACTAGTGCCGCCCGTGGGGAGGGTACCCTTTAATTTATTTTCTGGAATTGCCCAATACCTCAAAACTAAGATACTTCTGAATGTTTGGGAGTAATACGATAATTTGGAGCGAAGGTATAGCCTTCTGCATATTTTTGTAGGTCGCGGACAGATTGTGTCCGAGCCTCATACAACGCCTCTAAAAATAGGGAACTTTAGCGGCCTATAACTTTGCTCTATTATTGCAATACTCCAAAATCATCAGGATTTCTTAGTTTTGGTGTATTCTGGCTAGAGCATAGAAAATTTAGCGAGAATACCAAATCATTGGCTAACTGCTAAATTGCGGGGATCGGTCGATTTCCGCCATCTTGCCGCGATGCACCTCAGGAGCTAGCGCACGAATTTGTGAAACGGAATAAACGCTAAATGTTGGTGCTTCTTCAAATAAATCCCTGACTACTTGCAAACAGGCATGTCTGTCACTTTTTTTTAGCAAAACGTCCCTAGAAGGTGACAATAGGAACCTTTCTGTCACCGGCTTGACACTCCGCTCGCTTTTCATCAAACAACTTTAACAATAAGCCTATATTTGACAACACAAAATGTCTTTTGGAGAAGAAAATGGAAATTATCAACAAAAAGTTATCCCAAGTAGTAAGTTATCCCTATGTTTAGCGGACAGTAGAATATCTCATGCAACAGTATAGGATCATTGTATTCATAGTCTGATATTGCAATAGGTATCGAATCAACGAGTTTTTCAAAATTGTTTCGAAACTTGTAAATGTCTCAGTCTAAGTTTCGAAACCGAGGCGTACCGATAAAAATTTGCATAATGGAGCCCCATAAATGAATAACTTTGAGCTGATGGGAAAAACGCCATTTTGCCACGCTTCGAAAACTATTTTAAAACAGGTTGCATAGTTACGCTAAAATCGTCGACTTGTTCTGGAATATTCTTGAACTTTTTCTTTCGGCTTCAGATTTCAGTTTCTTCGTGAGCAGTTTGTGCGGGTTGTCACGTGCGAATTGGGGGATTTTCCGGCAGCCACGGCAAGGGCACGGCAAGCAAATTGTAGAAGAGGAAAAAATCGTAACACAAGAGAAGCATTGAGTGATGGCCAAACCATACTTCCCTCCTAATTCTTCGGAAACATGGTACTGGGTTCTTCTGATTCTATTGTCTGTAGTTTCTTTTGCTGGAAATGGTCTTGTGTTTTATCTTATTGCAACCCGTACAAGACTACAGAATAACGTCAACTGGTTCATATTATCTTTGGCAGTTGCTGACTTTAGTTTCTCTATCACCGCACCCGTACAGATAGTCGAATCTATACGCGCTAAAAAAAAACCTGACTTGGGGAGGTAAACTTATTTATGACATGCTACTAGAGACTTCAGTCTTCAACCTCTGCGCTTTGACTCTGGATAGATACGTAGCTGTGAGTTTTCCTCTCAAATATGATCACTTCATGACCAAACGTCGTCGACTTTCTATACACGCTCTTGCCTGGATAACTGGACTACTCTCTCCAGTTCCCAGCTTTATCGCTTTTTACACCCAATCGTACTATACCTTTCGCATTTTGCAAAGCGGATTTCTGTTACTTTGTGAGGTTTTGCCTGCTCTTTTGCTGCTAATGGCATATTTGAGGATGGTTTGTGTTGTCCGAACACAAAAGAAGAGCATTGAGCGACAAGCAGCACAAGTGGCGATCAATTACCAAATAACAAGGCAACCTCACACGGCCTGCCATCGAAGGAAATCAAGTATTCATGTGGTCGGAACTGTTGTTCTTGTTTTTGACTTTTGCTTCTCTGTTTCTTTCTACAAAGGTTTTGTTAATTACGTGTTGTTTGAGGACGTTTATACCCGCTGGGTAGTTGATGTGGCGCGCTTGTTATATCACCTCAATTCCGCGGCAAATTTTCTCGTTTATGCCTGCATGAAGACGGACATAAAACGCGAAATAAAGCGATGCTTTGACTGCAGGTCTCGCAATAGAATCGGAAACAGTTTTATATCACAAACAGCAAATGTCATCAAAGATCCTGAAGAGTGTTCTTCAGTACAAAATGAGAAACGAACACACACGGGAAAAGTGTGTGAAAGTGAAGTTTGAGGTTTATTCGCCCAAAATTTTAGTGGTTTCGCGTTGGTATTTTTTAAAACGTGCTTGATTTGGGTTTTTCCGTTGGCGCCAGTCAGACCCTCTAAACTGTTCAGGTTCTTGCCCTGTTCCGCGTATTGCGGTCAATTGGGTTTTTGTCGCGACAGAAAGCCAGGCGACTCGACTGCACTAGGCAAAACAAGGCAAGGATAGCTTGGATGATTTGACCGGCGGAACAGAAAAACACGAATCCCAAACCCAACGTTTCGAAAAGGCGCAGCGCGAAACAACTCGAAACAACGGTTTTAACCATGCTAATTACTGCATGATACCCGATATCGAGCAATCTAGCACTTGGCGCGCAATAATGATATTTACTGTTGCACACCTGTTTTTTAAGTGGGGCCGATTCTAACGGCGATATAACTGAAAGATGAGAATCTATTATTCATCAAAGAGCAGAGCCTGGGAGATCTGGGTACGAGAATGGTGTATTGTCGGTAACGGCAGTAGTCAATATGGATAAGACATTTTATTGTGGCTTATTGTGCACTACTAGATACATTGACAGTCAATTCTAACTATTTCAACTTCTTTACAACAATTTTTCTTTTCTTTTAAAAACACCTAAGATAATTGGAAAACAAGCTGCATAGTCCCGAACTTGCTAGGCAAGCATATCTGGAGAGAAATGGTCTATTCAAATGTCCTAAAGTTCAATTCTCAGTCGGCTTTAACGTGCTTAACGTTGTGCATAAAAAAGAGCGTAGTCCGGAATTCTCGTCGCGGCAACATATCAGTTAGCGCGTGACTGCGTAACGTGTTCATAAAAGATTGTGATTACAACAAATAAACGTCTTCCTTTTCAGATAGCCCATTGATTCTATAGCTGCAATAGGTTGTCTTTCTAACAATACATGGAAACTTGAATAAACTGAAAGTAAAAATAGATATAGTAATATATACAGACTTAAGTACAATATCTCTAACTTTTTGAAAAAGCATCTTGTCTTAATAAGTGCAAGTTTCATTCTCTCAGTTGCCATATCAGTGGAGAATACCTAAAGTTGAAAACTGGACATTTTACAGACTTTTATGTGTTGGGGATAATACTACTAATAATAATATATGGACTTCTATAGCGCATATACATTTCTGTTCTAAGCGCTTTACAATATAACAGAAAATTAAATAAAAAGCTTATTTATAATAATTTATTATCAAGACAAATAAAATATACATTTAATTATATAATAATAATAAAAAAGTTATAAAAATATATGCAGGGCCCGACATGGCGACTAAATTTGGGAGCTTGGCGACCAAAATTTTAAGTTCAGCCATCATTCGCCACTGTAGAGAACGTTCTAGCACTTCACGGCACACCGCGTCTGATCAAATGTTTTGGATGAGAATCTCGTGGGGAACATGGACCAATCACAACGAAGATTTCATTTTCCTCCAAACTGCTATCGGCCAATCAGCGCCGTTGAGCTTATATCTCTCCAGCTACAAGAGCTTCGCCGATTCAACTTGCTTAGAGGAATGTTTCCTTCTCGTGGTTTTTAGTGTTTTACGAAAGAAATCACTCAGCAAACTGTTACAATGTGGAAATAGTATTCACCTTGTCTTCAGGACAAAGGAAAGGTAAATTTTCAGCGATTTGAACAGATGAAAGACGAGATTCCTTAGCAAGTAGAGATGACAGAACACTTGACCCCGTGTGACGTTGATCAGACGCGAAGGTAGGAAGTGCCAACGAACTCTACCGTAGCGGCCTAAAGAATCAGGTTAGGAGCTCCAACCAACAAAAATACATAAGAGGCGCTATAGAGTTTGAGATAAATCCTATTCCCCAACTGGAATTGTACCGCTTTCATACTTGAACTTGTAAATGTGTTCTTGGCCAAATGCGAATAAGGCTAGTTTTAGACGTCGAACTTAATTCTGTCGCACTAAATTGACTGGGTTTATTAGGCAGTGAAAACAACTTATTTCGATATGAGCGATTTTATGAGGTTAAATATAATCTGTCTGGCCGATGGAGAAGATCTCAGCCCTGATTTTAGGAGCGCTGGAAGGATTCAAATTTTAATTTAGCACGGCAGTAGCGCGGCGTTGGCACGGAAGATATTGCTGTTCCTAATGCAAATGAGCTAAAGACAATAGCTCTAATCAAACAATGGGAAATTGACAAGAATTAAGTTCGACAAGAATTAAGTTCGACGTCTAAAACTGGCCTAAATCAGTGAAATGTAATTCAAAAAGTCAGAAGCGAAATACAACCTTCAGGTAAATTAATTAGTAAAACTATAAAGTTTATTTTCTATTACTTACATCGTCATAGGCAAAGTTAGCATTGCCAGTCTGCATCGTATCACGACGTCTGAATTGATCTAAAACAACAAACAGGCGAGTTCATCATTTAAGAATAAGTCGCCAAAGGCGACATGATTATCGGAGCCTGAGGCGACTAATTGTTTTAGTATAATTGCTCAATTGATTCATAAAACAAAAAAAATGTTGGTTTGCTGGATTTTTTCACGATCATAACAAAACTCGAGCACGCACTCCCAATCCTTTCAATGAGACCCCCCGCAATTAATTGAAAATATCTTTTCGCGATAAACAATGGTTATTTTTCTCTAAAGCAATTTCATTTACACAAGCGTTTTTTGGGGGGGAAGGAATTTAAGTGCTCTAGGAACATGATGCATTGCGCGTGTAGAATCAAGAATCAGCATGCTGATGATCCTCAAATTGTGTGATTCCCAAAATAAAGCGTGCGCTCTTAGTACAATACTCTTAATACCTGTCAAAGCTCGCAGACGAACGCAACAGGCCACAAAGTCATCAAATGTAATCCG
This sequence comes from Scolanthus callimorphus, assembly GCA_033964015.1. NCBI lineage: Eukaryota > Metazoa > Cnidaria > Anthozoa > Actiniaria > Edwardsiidae > Scolanthus > Scolanthus callimorphus. The sequence goes on from CM066914.1 coordinate 2,670,412, forward strand.
GTTATTTGTTGCGTATCTCTTGATCATTACACCCAAAGCATTTGGGCTCAAGCGATAACCTGTAAAAAAATTGCACAAACTTGTTTTATGTACTGTACGATCAACATACAAAAAAGTGATTCTCTTTCTATAAGCAATTAGTCACTCCTTATTCTTCTTATTCTTATAAGTGTATGTTACACATACTAGTTATATAATGCTTTCGAGTGGCATACTGCAGAATATCCCACGTGTCACTTGTATTTTCTGAGCCTTCAGGGGAGTGTGTTTGCTAAGAAAATACAAGTGACAAGTTTATTTGATGTACTGTTTCTTACCAAATGCTTGTAAGGCCTGCTGCATTTCATGGGGTTCCATTGTTCCCGACCTGTCGCAATCATATTGCATAAAGGAAGTCTAAATATCAACAAGAAAATAATACATTATAACTGTTTTTATAAACCTGTAATGTCCGACTGACTCGGTGACTGACTCACAGCAAATAAAATTATATAGTATTGATTGCTCGAAATAAATTATAAAGCGGATTTTAGCATGAAAAAGGTTTTCTCCATGCAAATGGTTTTTCATTGCATGTTTTACATCATTGCGAAAATTTCATGAGAACTTTCAAAGCAGAAAAGAATAATTTCAATACAAAACTCAGACAAACTATTGAAGTTTTTGGATGTGGTGGCACCATGATTCCACAGTTATTTATCATAGTAGTAAAGACTGTTGGGTCTGAAACAATTTGAAGGCATCACATGACAAATTGCAAGCTGTTAAAATTTGTTTGGCTTTCTTTAGGGCATCAATTGATTATGAAGCATTGTGATGGTGCTCTGCCCCCCCCCCCAGAAATCCGAACCTGGGTTTTGCACCAGTCATAAGAAAAGACAAAATCAAAATCAATTTTGCTACAAGCCTATGAATAGACATCAGTACATTCCCAAGGGTAAATCAACTGAGCAAACAAACATTTTAGTTGTCTTGTTTACAAAATCATAAAGACATTCAACTGATAACATGGCATATTCTAAGAAATTTGACCAAGTTCTTTATGAACAGGTAAAAAGACTACACATCAGATATGTTTCAATTTTTTTGCTCTCCACTACAATCACGTGACAGATGATTTGCAAAAATGCCTTGCAAAGGCTCATACACTCAGGCACAACTTCCAGTACATACCTTCCACTGGTTCAATGCCCCCCAAAGCTCTTTGAACTCATTGAATCCCATCTTGCCACTATAATCTCGCTAAAATGATGTTAGGGATCATTTTGTGCTACTTAAAAGCTGACATATGTAGCAAGACATTTTTACAACAAATTGCTCAATTACTAGAAAACAAAGTTTTATTCAATTTTTGTGATATCCAGAATAAACAATGTCTCACTAAGTGGAGGTGATGAGGCCATCACAAAAACCTCATCCTTATAATTTGCTTATTAGTATTATTATCAGAAGGTATTTAACTAAAAGGAAAAATAAGTTCAAGAAGGATACATCAAGCATTGTGATCATGACCCTAAAAGGAGATAAATATTAATCAATATTAATCCAAGAGATGCCGACCCACATTTAAGACTCTTTGGGGGTCCATTAGCTCAGAAAAGTTTCATAGCAAAATTACATTTTGTGGGCCCTAAATTCCCCATCTCACACATTTTGAAAGTCTGAGGTAGGTATCTCTGTATTTCTAATGCACATAAACATAGTCAAAAGAGTTTCCACATTTTCATTAGGGGCTGATCATGATTGGACTGGCCTATGACATGTACAGTTTTTGCCTACACTTAACAGCAATTTTCCATTCTCTAAAATTGAGAGCTTACCTGCAAGTTTCTAAGCTGAATTCTGAAAGAAAATCAAAGAGTTGAGTTTAGAGAATGCATTAAATTAATATTTACTATAGTAGAATCACAGTAGTGTAGTGTAGTAGTAGTAGAAGGTGTACTCATAGTTAGTAGTTTTGATGCGAAATACCAGACATGCAAACAACTTTGCTAGCTAATAAAAGACGGACAGAAAGAAACCTCTGCTACCAGAGTATAGAAGGTATGATTCCAGAAAAAAAACATACCCCCCCCCCCATTTCCAGTTAAAAAATACAGTGATAATTGCACTGGAAATAAAAGGCAGTTCACCCCCCTGGAATTTTCAAATCTCTTCCTTGGGGGAGGAATAGATTTTTCTGGAATCACACAATGCATGTTAATAAATGATTTTTTTTTTGCCTCACGTTGATATGAGCCTGCTATCCCTGATGAGGTTAAGCAATTCTGCAGCTCTCTCGCATCTATCTGCTGATCCTGATTAAAAAAAAAAGAATTAAAATATATTCTTGTTGCTGCAAATAATAATGGTATACCCTAACATAACACAGACCCTGCAATTTTAAACCTATATTTTATATTTTGATTTTGCTTATGTGGCCACCAGGATGCCTGGATATTTAGCAAACTGTGTGAGCCTGGGCAGGAGAGGTGTACCTTCACTTCTGCAATGTCCATACTTTTATGAGAGTGTCTGTTTTTTTTAAAGAAAAATTCAAGAAAATCTGAGTAGCATCTCAAAGCATTCCTTAGTTTGAGGTTGCCTGGGTCCCAGAAAAGTAAATATTTTGGCAAGATCTTCATTACTTGTGCTTCCTGTGGAAGCGCCCAAGCTATAAATTCGGCTCTGTTTTTTTATTATTAATTACCTGCTGTTTCAGACGCAAAATGCAGTTTTTTCGTGTGGGCCTGGGTACAGATGCTAGTAAAAGAAAAACATTGTTGTGTTCCATGCCCATGCTCGAACTGGTAAGAATTGGCTGGTAAGCTACCTGATCACTATCTTTGCAAAATATATCTTTTAAAACCATTGTCCTGTATTGTGGCAAAATTACATCATCCGTGGTTTGTTTTAGTTTATCGTAACAACAGTATCATTATCAACGTGTGTTAAATGATTGAAGCTACATGCAAGTGAGGAGATTGTTATTGCATTAATATAATGAGCGTGCAATAAAGTTGAATTGAATTGAATTCTGTGCCGAGTGGAGTATGTTTACGTTTTGAGCACTGCCTTGGAACAAACTGGGCTTTGTTTTCGTGGAAAATGCATATAAATTAATTGAATGTAGCCCTGAAATGTTAAGAAAAGTTTTTAACATGGTAATTCCAAAAATGAAATATGTTTTGTATTTAAAGCCAACTGAACTGAAATATTTGATTCACATGTCTCTGGTATTGAATCCTCCATGGACTGCATGACAAACAAAGGTTGCCTAGACAAATCACCACATAACTACACCTTGAATTTGTCAAATTTTCACTCAACTCTATATAAAGATAGATATAGACAGAAGCCTGAGTTCACACAGTTTTACGTCTAGTTTTATTTTAGTACGAGAAAACAAAGAAATGATTTTAGTGTAAATTAATTACGGAAAATTTCCCTTACTTTGTCAGATGTTCTGGTGTACTTACTTGGCCAGCTACAGCAGAGAAGTAACCATACAATGGATCCATGGGTTGCCCTGGATAGCCTGGATATTGCTACAACACAATACAAAATATGGTGAAACTTCTACATGCAAACAATCAAATTATCCAATTATTATTATCTGTGTACAACTAAGGAACAACTATTGAAAGAATTTTAACTGCAGACCTAGAAATGATTTATTTAGTTTGGAAATCTTATTTTAAATTTGACTGACATTACAATATATTCTTATCCCCCCAAATATAGACTGCATACGCCTCTGCCTAGGAATAACAGGTCCTGGGTTTTTTCAGCTCAATCCTTTTGAATAAAGTGATGGGGGCATGGTAGGGGATTTTTCTTCAGCCCTGGATAATGAAGGCCTCTTACAGGCATAGACCTGCCAACGTTAAAAAAATTTAAGGTAAGGTACTTTAGATTCTGGTTATAATAAATTTTTAACATAAGCTGACTACGTTCTGATCAACTCCCAAGATTGTCCCAAAGACATCCCACATACATTCCAGAGAAAATTTACTTATCTCCTTCACAATGCCAAAAAAATCAATGAGTTTTGTGATTGGATAAATTTAACATGGAAATTCTGGTTTGGAACACACCCTAGGTAGAGTCTCCAAGCTTCACTCGTCAAACAATCAAAACCACTGAACCTACAGTAGGGACCGGGATGTCCAGGGAGTCCACACGTGAGAGAAACCTGAGTATCAAGTGGGGATCAGGGGCATAATTTATTTTCCATCTCCGAATTTTCTTTGATACTGATACTCAGGTCGGATCAACTGCAGCCCTGATCAACAAGAGATAGGTTTTTTTAAATTGACAATTGTCTGCGATAAAACGAATAATATCTCTAATATACAGAAATGTACTTGTTCTGTCACTCCTCACGAAGTGAATAGCAAATGAACATGAATCATCCACTTAATACTGTTGTTCTCACACAGAGTTCTAGCAGGGAGATACAGCTTTCTCAGCGTTTAAGCAAATTGTAGAACAAGATTGAACAAGAATGTTGCTGATTGAGCAATAAGGAATAAAGTTTAGCCACGTTTTCATTTATACAAACAAATTTTGATTTTTTGCATAGCAGAATTATGCTTAGCTGGGTTTGATTGTATAGGTTCAGTGACTTGATGTGAATATTGTGCACTGCTTGTGGTATAGTAAAATATCATTGTTTCGGACACACATTACAAAATAGTCTATGGGTGCTATCCTTTGGGTGAAATTTTCGAAAAATCTATGGGATCCCATGCACGAGCTAGTCCTAAAAAGTGTAAATGCTAAGGCCCAGCCACTATTCTATAATGCATTGCACACTGTGTTGTTAATGTCCTTGACATTCTTTATATCTGAACTAAAACAGGAAATTGAGAGGCCAGTTGATTTAAGTTTTTGAACATAAATTTTTTTTTTCGTTTTCAAAACCAAAACATAAACAATATGGCATGCAATGTATTATAGAATGGCGACATGGACCTTTAAGGAAGGTGAAGTTCCTTCACTCTTGGGAGCCCTATTTTACATATATAACAGAGGCACTAAATTTACATGTTGTATATTGAGTTAGATTTCATTGTTTTAACTAACTGTCTCCTCCTTTCGAAAAGGAAATTTGAGGGATGGTATGCAAATCAATGATTAAGAATTCTATATTGGTGCTTGGTTATTAATACCTGAGTTTACTAACTAAGAATAAGTACTATCACTATAATATTCTCAAATTTCACGACTATCAAGTAAGACTTAAGCTTAATGATCTACAAATAACGCATTTTTAACTTGTCTTTCCGGGTTTTCTCTCCCTCTGTCAAAGACAAGAGTATGCTTCTGCATGCAATGCCATGAATGTATTTCAAACACCGTTAGCCTAACAATATTACAAGAACACTCCATTTCAGTTATTACAATCACACTAAAATCAAACAGACATTTTAGCAAGGAAAGTTAAGTTAAGCTTTAGTTATCGAAGCCAAGCCAAGCCATTGTTGTTCGATGAAGTTTCGAGTCTCGATGCAATACGAAGAGATCAAAGCACCAGCTTCGTCTCACCAAGTATCACTCAGCTGATTGCAATGCATTATTTCATCCCTTACTTACCCCTGGATAGCCTCCCGGAGGAGGAGCTGGAGGAGCGCCATAACCTGGATAAGCCATATTTACTACTCGTACCTTTCTGTCGAATGCTTCAAGGACGTGATCCTTCGTGTCGAGGAAAACTCTTAGCAGCCGCGCCTCTGCTTTGGGCTAAACAAACAAGACGCTATATGCAGTGGATTTGTCTCTTGTTTATTTTGTCTCGCTTTCAGTGAAAATGAGAACTTGTTCAGAGAGAGAAAAATAAAGTACAGTTAAAAAACGAATTATAAAGGCATAAATATTTGGACAGAATAAATGGAGTTCAAGTTCTGAGCGGAAATATTTTGTTGCGAAGCTTTGCAACGCAGTGTCGATGGAATCTTTATCTTTTTCTTGTCCCGGGGAGGGGCATTTGTCCATTTTCTGTCTTCCCCTCTCAATAAAATCTCCCATCTCTTTTGCGTTGCTTGTTTGGCCTGTTCCCATTTTCTGTCTCCCCAACTCAATAAAATCTCCCATCTCTTTTGCGTTGCTTGTTTGGCCTGTTCCACTGTGACTGGGAGTAGGCTGGAAGCGGTGCTTTTCAAGAGTCCTTGGTTAGGGCTCAAAAGTCAATAGAAACGTGCTCACTCATCGAAATGTGTGCGTATCTGTGAGCTTTCATGGATATGCCACACAAGAAAGCCTTACAAAGAGAAATAATATATATAGTTGGTAGATGGCGATATCTTTAGAATTTGCATTTAAAAAACACTGTTACCTAACGTGTGCCACTCAGCAATCAAAAGTTACCTGGCATCAGTTCAACCCTGTATATTTGCTGTATTTGCTATGTACTTTATCTGACATTGTTCAGCCGTAGGAGCTTTGAAAGCTCCTACGGCTGATGTGCAGCTCATCTGCCGGGGCAGGCAAGCGGACCCTCACGGTCATAACCTGTCCCTCACGTTACGTGATTAGTACCTAGTTTCTGTCGACCTGCTGATTGGTGTGCTTCATTCCCCCAGCCCATTTACCACACATTCTGTAGTTGTTCTGTCATGGGAGGGATGCAAGCATTAATCCCGATGTAAAGGGCGTGGGGTTCGCAACTCGAAGTCTTTCTTTAGTCGTCCTCTGTCTAGGCAGATCAACTGTCTTTTAAGCATATTGCCACGAGAAAGCTTCTAGTGTTAGGTTTTATATTTGCTCTTCTATTTTGAGTTATCATAGAAGGACAGAGAAAAAAATGGAATCACCAGGTTTAGAAACGTCTGGAGCGTTGGAAAAAGGTTTTGCTACGTATTTCTTTAGACTGGGATGCGAAAACATGAAAAATTCTTAGTTTATTGGGTTCTTAGTTTATTGCCATGCCGTGGACGGACATAGGGGACGAGCCTATCAAGCCTATTTTTTGAGGGGGCAGGAGGGGTACTGCCCTTGTCGCTGTACAGGGTACATAAATTCGCCACTTTTTCTAGAAAAGGCTATAGATTTATGCGTATTTCCAAAGATTATTCGCCATGTGGCGAAATTTACGTTTTTTACTAGGCCAGGATATAATTATGTGTGAATTTTCACAGATTCTCTAGAACAGGTTTCCCCTCTAGACTCAGCGGCACACATACCTAGGCAAAATCCCCTTCGCGAAATTCACCTACACCCTCACAAAATTTTGATGCCCAATACAGAATCTGAATTGCCTTCTTTAATCTCAGCCACTATACTTTCTATTCTGAATGATAAATTAGGTAGAGAGACGGGTATTTCTAGCACGAGTGCCACCATCAAAACAACTCAGCAAAAAATCGCCATCGTTATTCTTTTAGAAAAAAAAAGCGTCTCGGAGACAATCTTTCAAATGTCCTTTGACGACCTTTAGGCTTATTATTAATACTTTTATATATAAAGTAACAGGCACCCTGTAAAAGTTAACATTCAAGTTTCCAAACAAGAGGCGCGTTGGCTCGAACATTCACGGTACAACAGTCACGTTAGCTTAGGCTAAAGCACACACACTGCTTTTATGCTTTAGAATTATCCAGCAAAATTACTTTTCAAATCAGTGCTTATGCTTATGGAGTTGAATTTTTTTATTTAGAACGCGAATTTTGAGTGTTGCGTTTGATTTTCAATTGAATCCGGGCGCGCGTCACTGTGAACGTGTAGCATTCTTGAACGAGAGTGCATTTGCAGTCTATACATTACAAAAACACCAAATCGCGAGCACAAATAACCAGATTACTTTCTGATTAAATTTCCAGTTAGTGAAATGCATTTAAGAGGCAAACATATTAATGTTTTCAAATTCATTAAGCAATATTATGGAGCAATAACATGACAATGAGCCTATTCATGTGGAACTTTTGAGATGAAGTGGGTATCAAAACTTGTGAAATTATATGTTAAAACCGTACCGGATTAAAATTCATTATAGTACATAATCTCAAGGAAACATTGATAACAATTGTGTGAGGTTTCATTTCGTTGGGAAAATGCCGAATAAGTCATAAATTGCGGAAGAAGTTTGCACGCGCTTTGAAGTTTTTCTAGATAACACTGATTGCATAGCAACGCTTTGAGCAAAATTATTCATCCTACGAAATTGCATGGGATATTGTCATCTTTCTTCATAATGTCTGAATGATTAAAAGGCGCCATTATTTCTGGTGCAGGGAAATATAAAGGAAAAAACAAATGCTCTCAGTCGTGTTTCTATGCTCCGTTTTAGTCTCCCGTCTAAAGTTGAATACTAATTTGTCTCTTGAATCAATTAAATTGGTGCTTGAACGTAATGCGCAAGCGCGCACTTAGTCTCCTCATTAACTTGGTTCGTAACTAATGTGGCTCTATGAGTTTGACCAAATCAGACAAGGCAATTTTTGTCTTGAGCTTTTAGAGCAAAGACACTTGAGACAATCGAACTGTCAACATTTAGTATTGTTTCATTTTCTAAAAAGAACAGGTTTTCCGGAAATACCATGATGTCCGAAAATTCTAGGCGACCTTTTAACTTGTAAATTTTTCCAAGGACTTTTGTTATTCAAAGCACAGTCATGCTTTCTCGTCGATCTTATGGTTATGCACTCAAGCGCGCGAAAATACATTGTGTTTTGCGGATCAGTGGAGTTGTTTCGCGTAAACACGTTAGGGATGCAAATGAAGCAAGCTTTTTGTTTCCCATTGATTCTGGTCAACCGGAAACAAAAGGCTCGCTTCATTTGCATCTCTAAGGTTCCTACGCGGAACAACTCCAGTGAATAGAAATAAATGCACGGATTTGTTATTCAGCTACCTCCTTTTGACTGGACTCCGGGGGCCAGGCCCGTAGCCAGGGATTTTTGTGGGGGGTGCTAATCTAGAAAAGGCGGACCAACGTGGTATGAATTTATTAGAAATTCATCAGAAAAAGCAAATATACGAAACTGGCTGTATGCCAAGTGACTGCAGTCTTCTGTTTGGCCCATTTAGTCACTAAAACAGTGTTTTCAAACCCTGAAATGTGGACCTTTTTGTCGCGGGGGGGGGGGGGGGGGGGGGGGTGCTTGCGCACCCCCGGAACCCCCCTGGCTACGGGCCTGGGGGGTCCTCCCAACGGGTTCGAGATCCTCAGATTCTTACGTAAAGAGCTATTTGATATTCATAGCTTACAATACACTTATCATAAAAGATGGCTGATGGCAAAGTAGTTAAGTTTGCGGTTGTAACAGGAGGTACCAGGGGAATCGGTTTCGGGATAGCACGAAGTCTGGCAAGATCTGGCTACCACCTAATTCTAGGCTTCAACGCGAACGAAGAACGCGCGGCCCAAGCGAAAACGGAACTTGAATCAACTTTTGATGTCAAGGTTTCGACGGTCAAAGGCGACGTTGCTGAGGTTTCAACTATCGATTCAATTTTCGACTCTGTTCGACAAAACTTTGGCAACAAGTTGAATGCATTTGTTCACAACGCTGGACTGTACCTTGGACGAACAACAGATGTTTCCTCAAATGCTGCTAAAGTTGCTCAAGAGAATCAAGGGTTAAGCGTGTTCCACGGCTATGATTACTACCAAGCCGTCTACCCCAAGTGTTTCGCCGAGTGCGTGGAAAGAGCGGCCCCGCTTATGGCGGATGGAGAGGGATATATAGTTGCGATATCCTCACCCGGTTGCAATGCACTATCACAACCTTTACCGCTCTATGTTCCAGGTCCTGGGAAAGCTGCCATGGAGCACTTGGTGAGTTATACAACTTTATACGTCTTGAAATTTTGGAGCGACTGCAGAATACCCCCCACTGATTTGCATCTCTCTGAAGTTCTTATAGAACGAGGTGACATAAAACAAAATATAGATACAGATACAGATACAGATACAGATAGTCTTTATTACTTACAAAACTCCGTTACAGGTGTGTATGTACAGTAGTAATAAAGTGTTAAGAAAGGGAAACAATAAATTATTATCATTATTATTTGTTGTTTAGGGCACTTTTGCGTTTTTCAAAGCATTCATAAATATAACTCGATATATATTTTGCGTTGTTTTTGATGGGTTGATTAAAGACATAAAGCTGATGGATTTTTTCCCCAGTTTCTCAAGCAACTTATTTTTCTGAGCTTTGTAAATGAGCGCGGGGGGGAGGGGGGGGGGGGTGGTATTCTGTTGGTATTCTGCAGTCTAGCCGGAAATGTTATATATAGGCGAGTTCCATTGTTTACGTTTTGACTCATTTGCATAGGCATCAACCAGAATCAGGCATTCCAACACCGCTGCAAAAGGATCGGTTCTGAATATCAATAAAGGGTGACAAATGGTATATTAGTAGAAAATCCCGGCTCGATATCATGTAAAACAAGCGCGCGACACGAAGTTTGGTTTTGCAGAAAATGTATGAGCTAATTAGCTTTTTGCCCTCCTAATACAATTCCGTCAGAACTAGTTTATTACCGTTTGCAGGATATTATTTCATCACTGATTTGGTTTCGGCATGTTTTCAAGACTAATTGCGGTTCTTAAAATTGTACTTAAGGTTACTGAGAACGTTCGCGCACCTCCTCGGAAAACAATCATACAACTCCTTAGTTTAACCAAAACATGTCAACCTATATATCGTTGGGAAAGCTTATAAGATGGACTAGCGGGCAATGGCAAAAAGAAATATCTTTGATAAATATGTATTTTTTGAAGCTTTTATTAAAAATGTGGGTGTGACACTTTCAAGAGCTATCGCTGCAGAACTGCTTGACCTTGACTCCCCCAAGTGTCTGCGTTTTTTTTTTTTTTTGCTTAGTTCAAAAGTTATTGAACTTTTAAATTTCCAAGGTCAAATTTTATAGAATTTTCAAGTTCTAAAAATTTCAAAAATAAATTTGAAAAAACGCAGACACCGTTTTTGAGAAACACCTTTAATGATTAAAACAATGTGTTTCTTGGGAGTCAAGGTCAAGCAGTTCTGCAGCGATAGCTCTTGAAAATGTCTCACTCAAATTTTTTATAAAACCTACTCATATCATATCTACTATATGTTCTGAATCCGTGGCAAAAATCGGCAATTCCGCTTTTCTGCTTTTTTTTATCTTTCATCTTTGAAAATTGCCCTATTTCTCGATTTTAAAAGTTTTTCTTCCGTCAAAACCCGAAATATCCCCAACATTTTTCGGAAATTTTCTAAAATCCCGAATGCTGAGAAAACCTCTACCCTTTTGAAAAAATCTACCCGATATATTTTGATTTCACGAAATACATCAAAAATCCGAAAATTCCCCTAGTAAATTCGAATTTCTTACTGCAAAATCACTGGAAAAATCTCCCACTCTTTTTCTTAAGCATTATGCCGTTTTCTGGCAATTCTAGGCGTCTTGACTTCTGAATTTCTAACTCGAAAAATTGAAAGAGAATGAGGAAAATATACCCCTTATTCCCAAGTTTACCAAGAACAAATTAAGTCCCCCTTTTTCCAAAAAAGGCTGTGTGTATCTTGCGTTTTGCGACACAGAGCATGGATACACTAGATACACCTGCTACTCCCCCACCCTATTCCTAGGAGTTGTATCAACCTCAAGAGCATTACAACACTGGATCAGTACCAGAGTACCCTATATGACCATTCCCTTATTATGTATACGGTGTATGTACCCATCCTCTAGCCAATTATCCAACATCCTTTCTGCTCGGTGCATTTGCCGTCTGTGTTGTGTCGTAAACATAATACATACACCTATTTTAGAAAGTTGCACCCTCACAGCTGCCTAAGCGTGCGTCGGGAGAAACTAGGTAGAAAAAAGAAGTTAATTTTCGTGTTAGCCAGTGCAAAATGTTTTTGCGAGCAATGTATAAGCAGGGTGATAAAAACATAATGGCTATTTACAAAAACAGTGTCCATGAGTTATGACGCATGGCAAGCAACAACGGACAGTTCTGGTGCAACCTTGTCTGAAATAATATGACACATCACCAGGGAAATGGCCATATATGGGGTACTACAGATGCAGCGTTCGTAACAATGATCTTGTGACAGATACACTCCTAGGGACGATAGGGGACGGGTGTTTGATTCAGGTGTATCCATTGTTTCCGTACATCTTTTTTTTCAAAAAAAGGAGGACTTAATTCTACAATTTATTATTGGTAAACTTGGAAATAAGTGATATATTTTCCCGATTTTCTTTCAATTTTTAGAGTTAGAAATTCAAAAATGAAGGTGCCTAGAATTGCCGGAAAACGGCATGTTGTTTAAAGAAAAAGTGTGGGAGTTTTTTCCGGAGATTTTGTAGTAAGAAAATCGAATTTACTAGGGGAATTTTCGGATTTTTGGTGTGTTTTCGTAAAACCAAAATGTGTCGGGTAGTTTTTTTTCAAAAAAGTGGGGCTTTTCTCGGCATTCAGGACTTTAGAAAATTTCCGAAAAATGTTGGGGATATTTCGGGTTATGACTGAAGAAAAACTTTCAAAATTGAGAAACAGGGTAATTTTCAGAGATCAAAGATAAAAATAAGCAGAAAAGCGGAATTGCCGATTTTTGCCACGGATTGTTCTGGAAGGCGGCGAACTACAAAATTCCGAACACTCGGCGATCCAAAAATATCTCGCGATATTTTCCCTAAAATCATGGTCGCTTGCTCAAACAAACCTCACAGAATAAAAGTATAATTATTCAGCTATCTTGTTTACCTTTTTCGTGGAAATCAACCCTCTAGTGAATGATATAAATGGCGAATCTTTTCAGCCTCGTCGATTCGGCCTGCCCTGACCCCTCCTACCTCCCCCCCCCCCTAAATAATGACTGGTCCCTTATAATAAGGGTTTCAGGAGAGTTTATTTGGTATTTTTAGGATACACTTGAGTATTTTTCAGGATTTACTTTCAACATGGAGTTTTTTAAGGATCACTTTTATTACGGCCTGATATTTTTTGCCTTTTTTCTGACTTTCTGACGAGTTAATTTTTGCTTTGTTAAGCTTCGAGAATTGCTTCTAGAATTATACCAGAAATATCGGTAATAACTAACGTCATTGAATTAGGAGTTTCTCTAAGACCCCGTCCACACTACACCGTTTTCAAACGAAAACGGATACTTTTTGCTCCGTTTTCAAAAAGGTTTGCGTCCACACTTATCGTTTTCGCATTGTTTTCGCCGTTTTCGGTGATCGTTTTCGAAGTTGTAGTATGGACGATAGCCGTATCCGGAGCAAAAAGTATCCGTTTTATTTAAAACGGTGTAGTGTGGACGGGTTCTAATTCAATATTCGGTCGTGATGAAGCCAGGCGACTTGCACTGGTGGGTTCAGGTGGTTTGACAAAAACGGGTAGCACTGAACTATTAGCACCCCTGGCGAGGTTCTTATGTTACTGGACAGTGCCTAGGTACTAGCTTGAAACAAAGTTCTGTATAATTTAACAGCCATACCAGTGAGGAACCATGAAAATAGCAGAATGTTTTGTTTCCATCCATAATCCCCTTTGGTCTTGGCGCGTCGTATTGAGCGCCCACAAGGCTGACGATCTTTATTGAAATAGCTTGTATTCTCTGGTGAAAAAAATAAACCCTGAGACTTGCGGAACAGAAAATAAAAAAATCGATGTTATTGATTTGCGCAGCAAAACCATGAAAACACGAAAATAAAATGACTGGGCTGCTTTACAATGAAAACAAGACTGCCATAAGGCTTGAATCACGTAATACAGCTATTTCAAAAACGTTGCTGCAAACCGTACGCGTCCTTGAATTGGCTCAATATTTTACGCGAGGTACTAGCTAACTACAAGGCTTTGTTTTGTAGAATTTACAGCCTGGCCAGTAAGGTATCTTCAGACTAGTATATTTTGTTTCTGCCCATACTGACTTTCACGTCTGGGCGCGTAGGTTTCACGAGTCTGCCTAATGGTCGCGGGTCGCGAGTAAAAGGTGCGGGTGCGGGTGCGGGTGCGGGTAAAAAGTGCGGGTGCGGGTAAAAGGTGCGGGTGCGGGTAAAAAGGTGCGGGTGTTGAAAATTGTCTAAAATACCAAATCAGGCACTGGCTACTACTGGTAAAATGGTGCGGGTCTTGAAAATTGTCTATGAATCACCAGGTTATTGTATTACCAGGAGCTCATAATTCGTAAGCCCCGTGTTAGTTGCCTAAAAAGTTATCGCTTACCTAGGATACAACTTCCTTTATTGTATATGGTACCAAAGAAAACAACAAAAGTTGACGTTGAAGCCACTGTAGAAGCGGTCTTGGGGCATTATTTAGAATCATATCGAGCTCCATTACACGACAATCTACACAACGTTATTTTATTTTAAAGTGCATATCACCCCTGAAAAGAGCGAACTGAGACAAATAGTATAAGACATTAGAAGTAACTTACGGAAAACTGTTTTCGATTACATTGAAAAATGAATATTTTAGAGATTTTTGAATTATTTCCTTCGACGAAGACAGCCGCGCTGAAAAGGGCCTGGGTCGAATGACTTTGCGAGAGGTATTGTTCTCTTATAGTGTCGAAAAAACATTTCAAACATTCAAAATACAAATAATTTACATCAATAGATGTTGACAAGCGTAGCTTGAAACGCGTAGAATTCGTCCCATTTCGCTCTTTTCAGGGGCGATGTGCACTTAAATGTCGTGTAAGAATCATCCAAGGCCATATCATTCACCTTTCTGCCTTTCAAGCCAAGCTGAAAAGCCGCTGCGGCGTAAAAGCAGTCGCCGCCTCCAGGAGAATTATGAATCACCTTTTCCGTATGTTACTTCCGGTGAGAAAAAGCTTGAAGCAAAAAAAGATTGTATGAATTTCAAAACTCGCCGGCCAAAGCAATTACTAACTGGGAGCATCCCACTAGATAAGCCTTCAAGTTGAGTAAGGTAGTGTAGAACAGGAGCTTACGAATTACGAGCACCTCGTACACTGGTACAAAAAATACAGCTTTATTAAGTGCCCGCAGTAGCCAGTGCCTGATTTGGTATTTTTAGACAATTTCCAAGACCCGCACCTTTTTACCCGCACCCGCACCCGCACTTTTTTACCCGCACCCGCACCTTTTACTCGCGACCCGCGACCCGCGACCATTAGGCAGACTCAGGTTTCACAAGGTCGACAACAGTTTTCAAAGTGGGGAGACTCGTTACTTAGATTGTATGATAAGATGGGGGGGGGCTAAATTTAGTAAAAATGTATGAAAACTTGTCGAAATATAGGGGGGGGCTAAATACCCCCTAGCCCCCCCCTCCCCCCCCCCGGTTCCGCCATCCCTGTGTAAACATGTCTTTTAACCCGCAGGTTCGTTGCTATGCGAAGACACTGGCCCCTCGCTGTATCACTTGCAATTGTGTCATCCCTGGCTTCACCGAGACAGAAGCGCTTTTGTCGACCATCTTCAAAGCCGAGAGGAAATGGCTGCTGCTGTTGCAAATATCGTCCCCATGGGAAAGGCGCAACGCCCTGACGATATTGGGAATGCTGTGGCGTTTTTGTGCTCTCCGGAGGCCATGTTTATTACAGGTGCTACACTAAATGTGGACGGTGGTCGCCACTTAGGTTTACCGCGTAAACCTGGCCCGTCAGCAATTAAGGGAAATTAACGCCGAACAAAGTGTGAATTCACGCGATGTATGGGGTAGTTGTCGGACATGGCAAGGCGGTATTTCTAAACCGAAGAGTGTGATGCGCGCGAACGCGCTAGATTGTTTTTTCAAACTTTGCTACAATTCATGCACATAAATAGGACATTGAAAACATGCAATAAAATAACTGGGTCACCATACTCGTCGTTTTTGCGATGCTCGACCGTTATTTCGGTGATATTCTACAGATGACGCATTGTTCGAAATTCAAACATTACGAAAAAGGTTTCTGTTTCTCGCTTATATTATTGATACAAGAAAACAGCCCGTCACTTCGTGACGCTGGAAGACTCAACCTGAGTTCCCCCTTCCATAAATTGCTGATTTACATTACTAATGACCTCCCTTCAAGAAAGACCCCCTGCCGCATGCCGAAATAAATGAAGTGAGCCCCAGAGACTTTTTTGTATGCTTTGCACTGGTCTCCCTGATTTTGGTGGAGAAAATGACGCACGTGTGTCGTGTGAGTCAGTACGGCTCTCAAATCTGTCAAGCCCGATGAACCCGCTAAAATTGAAAACGCAAGCCTATTACACAGAAAAACCATTTGACTTCGGAATTGTTTGTATGCTTATTATATCTCGGTAAGGGAAGAGAAGAAACGGGTAAAGCAAAATTGTTCTAAGAAATTTTTAGTTTATCATAGTTTTTTTTTAGAGAATTTCATTCATGGCTTAGCGTGCGCTCTGTAGGCCGTGGCAGTGCCAGTGGTGTAAGTTTGTTCAACCTTGAATGAATTTTTTTCTCAGCTCAAATCTTTCGAATTAAAATTATCCCTGCACATAATAGTAGGTAATCTGTAATAGAACCATTTAGTTTCGAATGTCTATGATGCTTTCGGCTGAGGGAAATGATTTCTTTTTTAGTTTATGTGGGAGATTTCGTTTCGAATGGCGGCTTTGTCCCTCGCTGAAAAAATCGCTTGAATTAGAACTTAGCCAAAGGTGAATCTTTTCCAACAAAAACACGCCCACTTGAGAGCTGTTCTTCTTCTCTTCGGGTGTGTGTTCTTCGTTTTGCGATACAGCGTAAGGATTTACACTTTGATAATATATTATTCATGGCTTTGCTTTGTGTAAATTTGTCACTCATTTCGCCTTAGCGCGCGAACAGGAAAGCAAGGCACTGGTGTACGTTTGTTCATGAGCTGAATGAAATTTTTTCTCAACTTAAAGCTTTCGAATAACAATTATCCCTGCACATTCCTGACAGTAATCTGTGACAGAACCATTTAGGTCTGAATGACTATGGTGCTTTCGGCTGTGCGAACTGAGTTCTTTTTTAGTTTCTGTGGGAGATTTCAAAAAGGCGGCGATAGCAGCTTTGTCCCGGCCTCGCTATTAAGAAATCGCTTGAATTAGAACTTAGCCCAGGGTGAATCTTTTCCAACCAAAACACGCTCACTGTCGAGATTTCCACCTTCTCTGCAAGTTTGTGAACTTCTTTTGGCGACACAGCTTCAGGCCTAAGCGGAGTGAGTGCGAACGATTAAGCCAATCAGCAACGTTTGCGCAGACAACCCGATTATAATAGTATAGATAGATAGGCCTTATCACGGTTTTGGCCACCATTTTGAAGTTTAAAGGGAGAGGCTGTCACGGCATAGCGAAATTTAGCCTTACTTTGAAGAGACTAAAAACAGTTTCGTTCATTGAGAATAGCCAAAATAACTATCTACGTTTGTAGATGAACCTTTTATCTGTCAAACGAAAACAAATTTGGCGTATATCTGCTTCTGTTATTCAGCGGATGGAATTGGATTAAAACTTAATGTTTTTTAATCGATACGGCCCGTACATTACAAGGCATTTGTAAAAATTGAAAATATGCCACACAAATGCTACTAAACGAATACAAACTTCAATTATTTTGCTTCTATTGCTATCTAAAAGTCACATGAGGTTTATAAATAGATTTTGGGGTTGTCTGTTCAACATTTTGCTTTACCGAGCGTGACAGCCTCCCCTTAAGCAAGACTAAAACCAAGGGAGGATTTGGGAGGTGGAAGGGGGTGAGGCAGTTGATATACTTTGGCTGATAATTGGCAATCAATTTCGGCCCACTGAAGTGGCCGAATCCACAGGCTCCCCAGGATCATTAAGCGAACTCCAGAGTTGATAGTAATGATAGAAATGCACTTTTGAGCGAGTTTTAGCCAATTTATTGTCACCTCCTCT
Source organism: Scolanthus callimorphus (assembly GCA_033964015.1). Classification (NCBI taxonomy): domain Eukaryota; kingdom Metazoa; phylum Cnidaria; class Anthozoa; order Actiniaria; family Edwardsiidae; genus Scolanthus; species Scolanthus callimorphus. The sequence continues at coordinate 2,688,220 of CM066914.1, forward strand.
TACTCTTACTATATGTCCAGAACATATAGTAAGAGTAAGAGGTGACAATAAATTGGCTAAAACTCGCTCAAAAGTGCATCTCTGATCGAATAAATGCTAGTAGTGGTTTATTTAGGTACTAAAGGACTAGATAAGGGCGTTTTTCAATTTTTTTATTTTCGTAGGTACTTCATTTTAGCGCTCATCGAACTCAGTCAAACTTCACACAGCGACACAAGAAAACTGCAAACTATCAACTCTGGAGTTCACTCAATGATCCTGGGGAGCCTGTGCCGAATCCAGCATTTTGGTGAGTGGGTTACGCGATGCAATGGTTTTAGCTGTAAAAACCTACACAGCCTGTAGCGTAACTACAGCTTAGTTTCGCCCCATGTAAGGTAATCCAAGCAGATCTTGTATTCCGGATTCCAGCACTTGTATTCCGGATTCCAACCTACTGGATTCCGGATTCCATACAAGTGGATTCCGGATTCCATAACTCTCAAAGAATCCGGATTATTTATCTGAATAAATTCTTGGATTCCGGATTCTCAAGGCGTTTGGATTCTGGATTCCTGCTATATGGATTCCTGATTCCATTCTACGGATTCCGGATTCCAAAGCTAACAAAAAGTCGGATTCCGGATTCTGGATTACCTTACATGGGGCGATTAGTTATAGTATAGTGTAGGAATATGTACAGCAGGTAGAAATACTAACACAAGGTAAACAAGGAATACTTTTTTCATAGATAAATATTTCATTATAACTTTTTATCGTGTAAGAATGAATAGACGAGTTCGCAGATACATCATGGATAATAGGGCAAGACCAACTGGTTCATTTTTGCCCGGGAAGAGGCCTTTTTTGAGATACACTGGAAGTCGTGGATCGTAATGCATTATGGCCTAGCTTCGGTACAAACAAATCGCCAAACAATGGGCAGTTTTTCCTAGTGGAGTTCATGTTGAATTCCACTGGGAAAAACTGCCCATTGTTTGGTGATTTCTTTGTACTGAAGGTAGAAGTTACGTCGAGCATCCCCGCCCAAAAAATAGAGGAGTCCCCCCCGGGCATTTTTGCAATGAAATGTATGCTGTTTTGTAGCCGGTAAGGCATCAATGCGCTACCAGCATAAAAAAAAGCAAGAGCAATAAGTTTTAAAAATTCATACCTCAGTCTGTTTTCAAGTAATTCTTCCACAAATATAGAGAAAGGACAAAACAGACCAAAATTTATACCAACGTTTCGGACTTCAGTCCTTCATCAGGGCGGTTACAGAAATCAGTTATATATGTAATCATTGCAGGCAGACATGTCATTATCATCGAAGATATGTAACTGATTTCTGTAACCGCCCTGATGAAGGACTGAAAGTAAAGAGACCAAAACGTTGGCATAAATCTTGATCTGTTTTGTCCTTTCTCTCATCTGTTTTCGATTTTTTTTTTGGACATTGCATCCATTTTTGAATCCAGATCCACCGCTGGTAGTGTTTACATTACTATTTCAAGACAACTGTCGCCCAAACGTTGCAGTTAAATTATTAAGCCACATTAACGTGACGTGATAAAGGTATATTAGTGTATTGCCAGATATTCCTCTTTTTATTATTATCTGTGATATTTGTGACGGACATCAGTGCTTTTTCGCTGCCTTGCCGAACAGGCTATCCATTGCGAGTCCAACAAACACACAGGCCACTCCTGTCCACTGTCGTATTGACAGCGCGTTGCCAAACAGGAGCACAGAGCCGAGAATGGTGAAGAACTTTCTGGTAGTGGTGATGATAGAGCACGTAAGAGGGCCAAAGTTTGCCACAGTCATAAAGATAAAGTTCTGAAATATATAGAAACAGAACCATTTAGTTGCCTAGACGTTAAAAGGAACTAAAAGTAAGGGCAGCAATGTTACAGTAAATAGATATACATTTTCTTAGTAACAGCAGATCAAATACAAAATACTTCTCCCAATGCATGTTTATATATAACAACTTTATCATCCAGAATTTTGGCTCATAGCTCCCAAAGTTTCGTCACTACTTTAAACATTTGCATAATTAATTAATTAGCAAGGCATAAGACAAGGATTTGAATCAAACGTTTATACATTTAAGTTCAGTCCTAAAACGTACACATGACGAGGAAGAAATAAATTTTTCTAGGCATTTTCTAGAAATTAGATATGTAAACTGAAAGTTGTCGTCATGCTTTACTTTACATGATAGATAGATGTGTTTATTCGACACTCTAGCAGTCAAAGACTGAATTACAGTGCGAGTCAGAGCGGACAAGGCAATAAGTATAAACATCACATCCCATCACATCCACATCCACATCCACATCCACATCCACATCCACATCCACATTCAGTATATGTAATGTACATTCAGTACATTACATTACATTACATTACATTACATTACATTACATTACATTACATTACATTACATTACATTACATTACATTACATTACATTACATTACATTACATTACATTACATTACATTACATTACATTACATTACATTACATTACATTACATTACATTACATTACATTACATTACATTACATTACATTACATTACATTACATTACATTACATTACATTACATTACATTACATTACATTACATTACATTACATTACATTACATTACATTACATTACATTACATTACATTACATTACATTACATTACATTACATTACATTACATTACATTACATTACATTACATTACATTACATTACATTACATTACATTACATTACATTACATTACATTACATTACATTACATTACATTACATTACATTACATTACATTACATTACATTACATTACATTACATTACATTACATTACATTACATTACATTACATTACATTACATTACATTACATTACATTACATTACATTACATTACATTACATTACATTACATTACATTACATTACATTACATTACATTACATTACAAGTATTTTATGGATACGAAATCCCCAAAACGTTTAGTACGTGTATGTTTCTCAGACCTACTGGGGCCAGACCTCAGGCAGTAGCCATGATGGACAGTTGCAGTTCTATTTTGTAGAAAGTTTAGGGGCTGCGTGCCTCTCGCTTTATTGACGAATGCTGCGCAAGCTTCGTCTCGGCGCGTAAACAGGCGGGAGAGGCCCGCAGCTCCTAATGCATCTAAGTAGCTAAGGTCGGGAAACATTATTTTCAAGGCTTTGGCCTGAACAGACTCAATGGTATAAGACAAATAATCTGGGAGGGCAGCCCACACAGGCGATGCATATTCTAAGACAGATCTTATCAGAACAGAATAAATTTTGACCAGGTCACCGGGACTGACTCCTGATTTTTTAAGGAGTCTTGGATTGCATAAAGACGTTTGTTAGCCTTTTTAACCATGTAATTAACATGGGTGTTCCAGGTCAGATCGTCGCTGAGATGTACGCCCAGGATCTTGTAGGAATTTACGCGCTTGATGGTGCTCCCCATTAACTGAAGGTCGTTAAAGGGGAAGGGCAGGTGCATGAGGAAGCTCACAATGAGTTCTCTGCACTTTTTGGGATTGATACGCATGCCCCTTTCCGTGGCAAACTGGCAAATCTCATTAGCAATACACGAAGGTAGCTGGGCGAGCATCTCGGGACGGTCTCGTAGACTGTGGTGTCGTCCACGTATTTAACTCTGTACGGCCATTTGTTCACTAGTCGGTTCACTAGTATAGCAAAGAGCAGCGGTGCGAGTTTTGTTCCCTGGGGAATTCCTCCGTTTGGCACCACAGGCACTGATAGGGCGCTACCGATCTTTACCCGTTGTGGTCTAGCATGAAGAAAGGCTGCGATCCAGCGTACTAAACAGTTGTCTACTTCTAAGAGTTCAAGTTCGCTTATAAGAACATTGTGGTCGACAAGATCAAAGCCCTTTGAGAAATCAGCGAAAAATATGCGCACGTAGTTCTCTCCTCTATCTAGTGATTCTAGGATGGTATGTAATAAATAGACTAGGGCGTGGATGGTAGATTTTTTGTCAACAGAGAACTGCTTAGGATCTAGTTTATCGACTACCTGGTTATAGAGTGAGTCCAGTGAGAATCCCTCCATTACTCTCGCAAGTTGTGAGGTGAGCGTTATTGGACGAAGATCCTCCTCGACTGTCTTAGGAGGCGTGACCTTTGGGATTGGATAGACGATAGATTCCTTGAACTGGTCCGGGATGAAGCTCTCCTCCAGGGAGGAGTTGTACAGGTCCGCGACCACTGGAGTTCCACACAGCGTTGGGGACTGGGTCGGGTCCCTGTGACTTTTTTAATTTGATGTTGTGTAGTGCACTGTGCGCCATCCCGGGAGACACTAACAGTGGAGCTGAGGACGGCTGGGGGAGTTGCAGCGGTGGAAAGTTGGACGTCAGGCTGAACAGGAACTCATTGAACTTCTCGCATAGAACAGGTACAGAGGGTGTTGATTCGTCAAGGAGTTGATGCCACCATTCACTTGAGCCAGTCATTCCCCCAAGGCTCTTAACCTCATTCCACCACCGTGAAAGGTTTGTTTCCTTAAGGGCTGCAACTTTCCTGGCATAGTATTTTCTTTTACAGGATCGCACTTCTTGTTGTACATGGTTTCATGGCTTCACGGAATTCATGGGAATCCTTCCCATGCGACGCAAGCAGTTTCCGTCTTCTGGTGACTAGTAAGGATAACTTACGAGACACCCAGGGCTTGTTGGAATTACACACTTTAGCTTTGCGTAGGGGGAGATACGCGTCTACAGCAGCTGTTATGGTCTTGTGAAAGGCTTCGAATTTTTCGGAGACCCATGGTATACATGGCTAAAAATAGGTTGGTTATTTTCCAAAAATCAGGCACGGGCCACCTTAAACTACATTTAACAAGAGATTCACAGGAGGGGTGGGTGGGGAGCTTAGAGTCACACTGTTGCAAAAATTATTGCAAAATGTATTTTGCAGAAAAAATTCCATCTGTCTTCCTGCTTGAAATCCCAGACAAATGTCTATAAAAATGAACAACTTTGCAAGGGTCTATTTCTTCCTAATTCCGGGGCGCTTTTCTAGTAGAACTCCTTATGAAGAGGGTTTATTAATTCGCCGATAAAAAAAAGCCATGTCTTGAAGTTAATCCCAGGAAAGCCATTTCGTAACAAGTTGCATTTTGTGTCGAATTTGATTGGGTACTCAAATGTGCTAGCCTATCTGTAACACATTAATCTCCTCGCACTCTAGCAACAGTCGGTTTCCGTGCGCTTCAATGCAATGAGGAAAACTCTGAAGTGGATGCAAAAACATCTAGGCGTGATATTGAAACACTTTGTTTGATTGGCAACAAGTGCTAATTTCATAGAAGCCATATATTAACCAAAAACGTGAGCATGAAACCCAACGCAAATATAATGATACTATAAGTGTCCATCATCACGCCTTACTAATAATAAAATTGTCCGCGTAATTTCGACATGGCCATCGTGAATTGTGAACGTGATTCATACGCGATCACCCGGTCCGATTGTTCGCGTGATTCGCACGTGTTACCTAGTAAAGGACATCCTGAAAACACGAAAACCAAACTATTTTTTAAACATACTCATCTAGTGGGCTAACCACGAAAACGGTAGCCTTGCACAACGCTATGTTATGTTAAGACAATAAACCAAATGTTTCACGCCAAAATATGCTGCCTGATTTGCTAGAACGGAACCAATGAGGTAAAAAATGTATTCCTTTTTTACCCTCAAAAGGTACAGAGGGCCGATTTTAACTCCCAAAAACGACAAACATCCCCACCCCAAAGGTTTGGGAGTCCCCTCTTTCCCCGGGAATTTTTTTTCCTTGTCACACATTATTCATTAGATTGGTCGTATTTGTTCGATTTATTACGCCGGGATTTTGGTACATTTCTATCGGTCGAGAAAGATCACGGGACATAGATAGTGCCCGCTTCTGCGGGCGACTTTCAGCCAATAGTGCCCGATTGGCTCAAAATTTAGCATTGTACAATAAGAAGAATAGGGCTTTTCTGTCATGGGCAATATGTGGGTTAGTTTTCATTAGGAAAATAGATTTCAAACTTCATAAGCCCTCGGGGTACGATGCCAGGCTAATATTCGTTGTGAAGATCGAAATTCCTCAGGCAAACTATTCCACGTTAGTGTCGAAACTCGAAAGTACCCTATTGTTTTAATAGATAATGAAGAAAGGAGCCAAACATATTTCATGTTCGTGATAGTATGAGAGAAAGAAACCTTTGTTCAAATAGATAATGAGAAAAGGAGCCAAACATATTTTATGTTCGTGATAGTATGAGAGTGCCGAGTGGGTTTCTTCAAGTTGATGACGGCCCCTGAGTCGCCGATCTTTCGGCTTCGCACTGAAAATTTATCTTTTCTTAGTTCGCATATGTTTGCACACCTGTTTATACAACGCTAAAAAATATTCATCGACATTACAGAGAACCGCTATGATTGCTACGTGAAACTGCCGTCTGGGAACCTATTACAGGGCGACTGGAAAGTACTGAGCCAGCAACTTAACAGAAAATACAATCCTCTATGCTACACAACTAAGGATAAAAACGTAATCTACTGCAAAATGGAATAGCAGCTATTAAAACTCTACTGACAAGTTTTCGCATTTGTCCCGCTTTCTGACAGATTCTTGCTAAATAAACAATAAAGCAAAGAAAGCTCTTTGAAACGCGGCTAAACAATTTTCCAGTGAATTAAAACTTCAAGACACCACTGTTAAATATCCGATATTAAAGAGTGGAAATGTTGTCAAGTTTCCGGAAAAGCTGTCCCTGTCTGGATTAGAACAATGGAGTGGAATCTAATTAACCTTTCATTCTGTTTTTCTAATCTCTATTTATAAGGAAACGTGAGTTCGTTTATATTTTTTAACTGAAACAAGGTGTTCCCCCTCTTCTTCTGTTCTTTATCAGATTCAGAAATTACCCTTAATTCGCTGCTGACTCAAACTAATAAATATTCCTGGGATATCATTGGGGAAGCTCAGGAAGCTCGAAGCCAATCTATTTGCCCACTCGGAATTTGCTAATGGAATTGTATTTAGCAAAACACAAAAATGAAAGACGTGCGCTTGATGTCCGCAAACTGCCAGAAAGCCATGTAAGTACAAATGAAAAGGATCAAAAACACTAACTCTGGACTACACAACAAACACACAAAAAAGGTCAGTATTGCCAATATATTTAACTATTAAGCTTTCTTTATCCAATTACAGTGTCACTGTTCGATTTTTATTTGAAGAAGAAATAGTAAGAAATAGTAAGGTTACAAGACATTTTTGTTTATCAAAAATACTGCGTGTACGCCTTTCTGGACCTTTAATGATAATCCCAAAGCTTACTCGGACGTTTTTAAAAATTCAATTTAAAATGAAATGTCGGAAGTTAAAGCAAGTGGCGGGGGTTGTGGTTCCATTTAGATTCTAGTACTATCGCAGGTTCGACGTAAAATTCGTAAAATTGTGTATACGGAAAAGATAACGAACGACATAAAGGTCTCTTGCCAAGCAAGGCAGATTAAGATTCATATCTGTTGTCAAACAAATAGTCATAAAGAAAAATTCTAACTGAATTGCATTTGTCCTCTAGATGGGTTGCGGACACATTAGTGAAATATTGTTGAATCATGCTATTGCGTTTTTGCCAAGTTTTTCCTCGCAAGTGAAAGTGAGTGTAAATAATTTTTACGAGGGGCAAAGAAATGAATCTAAAGCCATCCTCGCTTCTTCTTGAAAGCATAAGCTAATGCAATAGTAGGCTTGCTTTTTCTCTTCGTTTTGTCAATATTATCACCTTTTTCCATTCATGGACAAATATGAAAGTTGTCGTGAAATTTCCTAAGTAAGGTACTGTACTATACGCCTCTTTGTGCAATTAGTAGCATAAGTTAAAAGCCAAGGTGAGGTATTTGTAAGCTCACGCAGAGAAACAGGGAGAAAGTTATTACATTTCAAGCTTAAGACTCTACGAAAACTACACCGGTATTAGATAAAGACAGTAGTATTTATGTAATCTTTTAAGTGCTTCCATATGATAAAAAAGATACAATTCCTCAGGAGCTAAAGCTGCTTGCTCCACGCCTGGAGTATAGATTACAAGCTACCACTGGCGAGAAACCCACACAATCATGCCGACCCTGGTGTTTTTTTTTCAGTGTCAAGTGTTGCCCGAGCTGATCATCAATTCTACCTAAGAGCTGTCAAGTTCGTCTGTTAAACTACACATCATTTCCTCCTCGCAACATTACCAGAGAGAAAGGTAAGAAAGGATGCTAGAGCTGGGAAATTTTCAAACAATGAAACACGGCGAGTATACTGTAGTTAGTTCACCCTTGTAATTGGCTTTTAGGGGTTTGTTGTCATAAAACCATTTTCACAGAAACTGCTACAAATTCAATAAAGCAAAAATAACTACGCTGGTCAATAAAACTTTCTTTCTATAATTTATAATGAAAAAGGCAATAAACAAAGGGTATTACAAGTTCTAATATTTGCACAAAAATACTTCGCAGTTGTTTTTCTTTCATCACTTTGTGTTTCTTGGTTCAACTTTCAATTTTTTAAACGCTTCTAAACAGACAAGGAGGGATGAAATATTCAAAAATGTAGTACACAAATGAAGAAATGAAAGAAAAACAAGCAAAATGTCTTCAACTGAAGAGTAGTGTGACACCTTTTCTGCCTTCGCCCAGTCAAAGTCTGGTAGCTCATGTGAAGTCTAGGCTTTGGGCCTACTTTTTGCAGGTGCGAAAATGTAGAAGCAGAAACGGAACTAAAAAAAATTCCTAAACAGAATTCATTTATTTCTGAGAGTGAAAAAAGCTTCACCTATAAAATTAAGCGAATGCAGCTGGGATGTCAGTTTGTGTGGACAATTTTTTAAAAAGTATTACAAATTAAACAGAGCGTGTCAGGAAATAGACTTCGTTGATGAAAAAAAAAACAGGAGACATGGATGCATTTTTAAGCTATAAAGTTGGCGAGTATTAATAAAGAAAGTAAACAAATCACATCTTTAAAAGCTATTCACGGTAGTGAAGATATATATATGTCAACGTCGTGTCAATGTATAGGGATTAACAGTCAATACGAATTGAGTCACGCTACGTATAGGGGGCCCTTATAGTTGTAATATGCAAACTGCAATTTTGTGAAAAAGGAAGCCCATCAAGATTCAAGCATTGCAAAATTATTCCCAAAAAAACCCTCTGTACACTCAACGCGGACGGCCGAGAGGTTTGCATGGAGGTGAAAATCCAGCTTGCAGTAAGTACTTACTATAATGAGCCGAAAAGCAACTTGAATTTCATTTGGTCCTCATAAGCAACGCAACAAAATATAATCTTGCTTCGGGCGGAGTCTTTATGTCTCAAATAATGAAAAAGTGTCGCGATAGAGCACTATGTAGGGCCCAGAAGTTGACGTAACAAGATATTGGACGTCTGAAAAACTATATTCGAACGACGTTTTGGGGCTAAAGAGGCGGATTCTACTGTAAGCCTTCGGAGGGAAAGTGATTATTTGAATAGCCAGTCGGCAGTCCCGCTCTCATTTCATAGAAGCGTATCACTTTATAGTCGAATGTTTTTCATTATTTAACCTGAATGGCTTTATGAAGACATAAAAAATACTGTAACCACTACATTCCAATAAAAATAATGAGATAAGAAGTTCTTTTTACAAGCGACTTATTGGAATTTGTATCGATAAGTTTTTGGCAAATATGAAAGAATTAATTATTTTTTTACAAGGAAACACAAGCAACATTAATTAAACTTTGCCGCTGATTAACTAAAAAATATAACTCCGTTCATTTATTTTAACTTATCGCACCCCTGTAATGAAATTACAGTTTTAATTTAACACGAAAGGGGAAACGAGCCAAGACATCAAGAGATGCGTTTAATTGATTTCCAGTATTTAATTATTTCATCATTATCGCGCACGATTCCAAAATAGACGAGAGTATAAGGTTTTCCTGCGTCAATTCAACATTGTTCGTTTGTCAAATTAAAGCGGCGTCTGACACGGAAAATGTATTTGACGTGCAGCATGCACATATCTGCTGGGAGTGGCCTGTTTTTAAGCGCCAACGATGGCTTGGGACAGCAGACGATCAAAATAACTGCCAAGTCAGGAACGGCGGAACAGGGAGGGCTTTCACACACGTGGGACAGAGAGTCGCCTGTCATCTGACACACTCGTGTCGCGTGACAGAGCGACAGCGGCCCGTGGGTCGCAACGTCGTACAGTTATTTAAAGCTTTCTCGTCGCACACCATGGAATTTTCTACTTGGTACTTTGTATTTTTTGGACATATGCAAACGTATGAGATCTCAAAACCATTGCATAACTAAAGTGTAGTATTTATCGACCATCGTTATATCGGGGTAAATATCACTGTATTTGTCCATTCCATTAGGTTATGAGAAATGATAATTTGGTCACCAAACAAATAAAAATACATTTCTTAATTCTCCTATCAAAAAGAGTACTGTATTTACTGAGGTGAATAACTCTTCTGATCTCGAGTGTGCAGGATTAACATTTTTACTAGACTACTAACGAGACATCGCTGTTTTCCTCTAGAGCAATGAACTCCTCATTCCCATCCCTACCCCCACCCGGTGAGGAGTGGAAGTACACCGGCCTCTACGCATGGGGATTTGTGTTCGGCATCGTATCAGTCGCAGTGGTCACCGGAAACTCTGTGATCATCACAGCCTTTGGCCTCAACTCCAAGCTGCTGCACATGCGCACTAACTATTTCCTGATCAGCCTGGCACTGGCAGATTTGATGGTGGGCGGGTTTTCTATCCCGATGTACGTGTATGACATATTTACCTACATTGAGTCCAACAAGACGGCCCTACATGATGTTTACAACACTATAGACATATTTACTAGTTTTGCGTCCATAAACGCGCTGGTATTGATCGCGCTTGAACGCGCGTTTTCTGTCAATTTTCCTCATCGTCACAGACTTCTAAACCAACGAGTTTATTACATTCTGATTGCGTCTGCTTGGATTGCGGCCAGTTGGATGGGAATACTCAAATTCGTCAGTAGCTACCGAAGGAGTCCTGTCCTACTGGATATATTCTCGTATCTGTTAATAGTATTAATTTTTGTGTCATTATCGCTCATTTCTGTGGCATATGTTTCCATATGGCACCGCGTCAGGAACCCTGTGCAGTCGCTTCACCGCGCGCGCAGCGTACAGGAAAGGAAACTGGCGACCACTTTAACAATCGTCACTGTAGTTTTCTTCCTATCATGGCTTCCCTTCTACATTATGAACATTGTGGTTTTCTTTTGTTTAAAATGCTACCATGTGCAAGCCGTCTACTTGGGCAAGCTCTTACACTTCAGCAACTCGCTGGCGAATGTGCTTATCTATACGCTAAGAATACGCGATTTCAGGCACTCGGTTCTGAAAATTCTTTGCCGCCGGCGACCGCACATTACTTTACCGCGTCTTTCCGCCAACAAATACGGTATTGGCTGCGACACGCACGCTCTTCACGAGATTAACAACGACATCCATCTGCTGAACGTGGGCGATATTGACTCCCCCAATCGGGAACTCAATAATTCACCCACAGGACTCTCGAGTCCTGATGGCCCTACACCGTCCATGTACATTTGACTGAGAAGAACCCCTATGCTGTCTAAAAAGAACGAGGTTTTTTTTTTTGTTCCATCGCCAAACGGTACTGGCTAGACTTGACTGCAAAATGAAGAATGTAAAGAAATGCCGAACAAATTCGACAAAATTCAACGGCCAATGACGCAACGTTTTCTTTCTAGCAAGCACGAGGAGTCGTCAACTGGCGTGCGACTAGTCTATGGAAGCGTTAACACGTTAGAGCTGAACCGTTGTCGCAAATACTATTTATTGTGTTCTATTGCTACATACAGGCAATACGCTACTATCTCAATACCCTCTATCACGAGGACACCTGACTGAATTTAACCTTATGCCCCACCCTTAGTAGGGCTAGCGGGAGCCCCTCTAATGGGGCAACACTCTATATGAAAAATGAAATCTGCTGAGTATTGAAACTAGAATAGACCAAGGATAGATAAAAAAGCGCTAACAATAGTTTCATGGCTACCCCAAATGTTTCATAAAAAGATATATTATGATGAAGCTTGACCCAGCTGCATTGATAGTTTTGGTAGAGCCATGTTCGATGATCTAGCAACACTGCTGGAGCTCACAAAAGGTCACCCCTTCTTTTCCCGGGGGTTTGCTCAGTTGGATCAGCACATTAAGATCGATGTCTGAATCAAAGTTCATCCTATTACATTGAAGTCGACCTAAATAGGCAATTAGATAGATTCGACACGACGTTAGCGCGACGTATAAATTAAGCCTGACATTACTAGTGCTAATAAGATACCAAGGGGTAGACAAGAGATCCCCTCATACATGTATTTGTATAAAACCGATTTTAAACGCACGTAATGAAGTGTAACATTAAAATGTTTACTGCGATCACGTTTAGAGAAACGCCCACTGCCCAATATCTCGTTTCAAGAGCCTAATACCCAGTCCTTAGAGCTCATGGATAAACAGTTCAATACAGATTGAATTGAAGGCTGTCAGGGGCGTACAGGGGGCACACGTTTTGGGTCTGGGTGAAAAAACAGTGTTGCCGGGTTTTTTGAAAGTTTAAAAAGAGTCGATTTTAGAGCCACTTTTGTGTGTCCGCTAGGATTTTTTAAGAAATGTAAAAAAGGAATTATTTAAAAATCATAACTTGAAAAGGAAATCGAATTTCCGAAATCCCCGACACGTTTTTCTAGAAGGCATCTTAGCCAACGCTAAAATATTCGCGAGGGTGGAACTCTCAAAAGTTGAACTGATGCACCGGAAAAGGAAATAAAAAATAAAAATAAATAAAATTATATACCGTAGTTGAGCCCACGAAATACAATATTACGTATCAATTGTCAAGATAGGACTTTTTGTCGTCATATTATGCCGTTTTAACGTAAAAGTACCCCGATTGTAGTCCGTAACCTTAAGCCATTTTCCTATCGCAAGTGGGAGGGGGGTGTCCGCAGCAGCAAAAGCGCCTCGGGTCCCGCCACTGTCTGAATAAGCACTGGGTGACTTTGTAAATTCGAAATTGAGCATGAGGGAGACACTGTCTGGCGGCCATTCAAGCAAATGCGCATTGCGCTGTATTCCAGTCCCAATGCCTCGTTTCAAGAGCAACCAAAATTAATAAATTGTATGACTTACCTGTCCTATAGCGCTTGCACAGCTAAATGTAAGGACATTAGCAAGGACGTATGGGTACTTTTCACAGAACGCCGCAAATTGGAACACTTCACCAGTTGTCACCACGCCTGAGAAGACAAAATCACAGGTAAATATTTGCGATAGAATAGATGCAATCTTAGAAAAACTTAGCCTGTTTGCAGGCAGTTGCTGGGTGTTTTTATCGCGGAAAACCCGGTCCGTTAGTCCGTTCGCTGATCGGGCGCCATATTGGATTTTGAGAGGCGCGCGGTCCCAAAAATCCAAGATGGCGCCCGTAGCGAGCGGACCTGGTTTTCCCGTGATAAAACAGCCAGTACCGCCTGCAAGCAGGCTAGGAAAAACTGTAAAGATTATGTTACTGTTAAGGGACGGACCATTAGATATTTAAGGGGGAGTTTGCAGGTTTACTTGTGCACGATACTTTTTACCTGGCTCAGAGAAGTGGAGGAATGTTTTCGCAGCCGAGGCCTCCGAGCTTGGCCTAACATATGAAAAATCGATTTTCGACTGCACGTCCTGAGCGCTTGTTATTCGATTCGTATACATGTCAGGAATAATTATTGAAGCTCGAAAGCCCCCTTTTTGCCAAGCGAGGGGTGATACAGCTATTTCAAAAAGGTTGTCGGTCTTGTGAGCATGTCAAGTCAAGTCTACGCGCCCGGACCGGACGGCAGTCTATCCTATTTTGATGATAGCTCACAGCTGGTGTGGCTGCTCAATTCTACAAAACAGAGCTTAGGCCGATTCAAGAGCTCCTACCCAGACAACTTTACGGTCTGGGCGCGAACGGCTTCTGAAATCGCGTACAGCCATTTGAAGAAACGTTGTCGATAAATCGCAGCAATTAAAAATATTTTTGGTATCGCAAAGCGCACGTTTACTACCTTATTCTCGACTCTTTTTCTTATTCTCTCACAGTCTTACACCAGTATTCCTGTAGTGTGGTCGTGCTTGCTCTGACAACGTTTACTGAAATAGCTGTACAGCTGAGCTCAACAATTTCATGTTGAACGACGTTGAGTGTCGTGAGATATTGCTCTAGTTTTAGCCACTTTTCTTACTTAGTCCTAATATGCCAATGGACCAGAGATTCATGTTAAACATCATAGCATGTGACTGGACGTGGTAATCAGCTCTCATCCGGTCTTGTACTGCTCCAGTTAATCCATCAAATGTCAGGGATACGAGCTGAGGAAAGATGAAAAAAGTTTAGGGGGAAACAAATCAAAACAAAACAAAACTGCATAGTATCAAAGTCACAACATGGACGTAGGAGCCAGCAGCCCCCCAGATTTCCGTCGAGTTCCGTACGACTTGTGTTTCTCAGGGGCAGACAACGACGTTTTTTTGGCAGAACGTAGATCAACAAACTGTGGAATTGTGTCGCGCTTTTATTCCTGTGATACTACAATAGTACAAAAGCAGTTCAACGAATTTTAGTGGGTAATTTATTTATTTATTTTTAGCCCCCCACCCCCATCCCCCAGCTAAAATCATGTTCCTACACCCCTGCTACTAGCAATGGGATCTTCTTAAGTCTGTCTGCAAAATATTAACCGATTGTCTGTTGCCCGCCAAGCACCAGTGAGATCAGACTTATAATATTGCTAAATGATATTAAGCGCGCTCTGATTGGTCCAAATCTATGCTCTATTTCGCCAATTAAGTAATGGTTTTTAGGTCAAATTAGCCCGAAAAAACCCCGAACCTGGAAAAAATTGCAACATGAGAAATTTTTGGTACTAATTGTTAAAAACATATGTAGGAATAACATATCCAAATTTCGTAGAAAACCGGCCGGGGTAAGTTGGTTAAATTTTTGGTTTTACCGGCGACGTCAAGGGCGCCTTTTGTTTTCGGCGGCACTTAGACACTGAAAACACAGAAGCTGGGAGAATATTTATTGACTGTACAGATGAAACCGGGGAAGATTTAACAAGGTTTTTCGGTTGAAACAAATAATTACTGAGCGATGAGTTACGGCTATGAACAGTTTATTTCTTTTATTCCTTTTAGCGTATCATATTCGAACTTTAGTGTATCACCACGCGGGAAATACAAAGATCATATAGAATTTGTCAAAACGCACGATTATTTAGTTATTATTTTGCAGAATTGGTTATAAACAAGCACACAATTCACATCTATGCAATCACATTATGCAGTAGAAATAAATTGCTCGATATCTCGTTCAATATCACACCGAGTTACGGCCCTACAGTCTATAGCCCTCAATTCGAATTGTTCGCTTTCATTGTCTAAGTGCCACTGAAAACAACGGGCTTTCCTTCGTGCAGACGGAAAACCCCAAATTTAGCCAACTTCCTCCGAACGGATTTTCACAAAATTTGGACACGTATTTCTCACATATGTTCCTGAGAATTTGCTGTATAAAAATCCCATGTTGCAATTTTTTCCAGGTTAAACGCTAAATTGACCGGACTATTTCCCTCGCTATATAATTGAAACAAAACTTTCTTTGACTCGGCTCGTTCTCGTGTCTCTCCCAATATCACGGGCTATTTCGTCGATAAATTGATATACATTTTCGCTCTTATGCTTTTAAAAATAATGCATTTCCATTGGATCAGGAAGCAAATTGCACCTGACACACTCCGTGAATTGAATGGCATGACCGGCGCAGGTAAGAATTAAACTATCCTAATGAAATGATATATTGCTGCCATTTCAATACTTTTGCCATTTTAATACTAACTCTAAGTCTATTTTGAAAGTACAATGTCAACTTTTTTTTACAAAGAGCAGAAAGGATAACAGTTACTTACTAGTAATAGTTCTCCTAATCCAAAAAGGCTGTGCTCACTTCCACCGGATTTCTGAGGTTTCTACAACAAAGAAAAATATACCAGTATTAGATCAAGGGTATGTACCGGTACATGTACAACCAGAAACATATAACTTTGTCACTTATATGTTTCTGGTACAACTCATTTCGCGAATGCAGCTGTCATGCAGCTTTTGCAGAACATGCCATTGGATTTAGTGTTTGTTTCAAGAGGGGAAGAGATGGGGAAGCAAGAAGAAAAAATCATAATTTTGAGGTATGTCAACACTGGTGTGCACTTTTGCAGTTTGAGAAACTTTTTTTTAAAGATAGGGCCCGACATTAACTTTTTTTGAGGGAAGCCATTGGCACCTAAATAAAAACTTCTAGTCGCACAATTGTCACCATAATAGAAATCTTGTCCCCATATTTTACTCCTGAATAAATGCTATTTACAGCTAATTTTGAGAAGGGCATTTAAAAAAAACCTACATGCTGGAACTGTAAGTCCACTAGGTTGAAATGTTTGCTTGCTAAATGATATTAAGCGTGCTCTGATTGGTCCAAATCTATGCTCTATTTCTAATCTATGCTCTCCCCCCCACCCCCCCCCCCCCCCCTATGGAAGGGCATTGGAAATTCCGGAGAGGTGGGGGGTCAATTTACCTGATCATTTCCATACAAATACTTTATTTTTTCTCGGCAATTCCAGAGGGGTGGGGTGGGGGGGGGGGGGGGGGGGGGTCACTTCCGTGGGGGGTATGGATATTTTCTGGCACCACACAATGCAAAAAAAAGTGACAGTAGACAGAGATTCCATCGCCACACAGGTCGGTCAAAGAATACTGAGCTGATGATGCAACAACAAATTTTGAATCTGAACAGAACAAGATGGCAGAGCCAAAGGGCCAAATTACACAGGGTGCCCAAATCAAAGAGAAACAGCTGACTTAAAGGTCCATCATCAACCAGGAGGCTTTGTGCCCCGTTTCCTTTAGTTTTCAAATTGATCCATTGTTTTTCAACTGCTCTGATTGGCTAATAGACCGCAAAGGCTCTCGGTTGATGATGGCCCTTTAAACAATAACATTACAATGTGATATCATGGCACAGCATTTTTAATGGAAAATAAATTACCGTCCCTCCCCCTAGTCAGGTATACTGTATGGGCAATAATACTCACATCTTTGTACATGAATAATGCTACCCCAATCACAATAAGAAACACACATAAATATTTGACGAGTGGGTATCTCTTTCTTGCAAGCAGCACACCCAATATCATGACTGTAGATAACATAATTAGAGAATACAGGTTAGTTTATAAAGTGATGCAGCTCTCCCCAGTGCCGGGTCCAGAGGGGGTTCCAAGGGATCCATGGAACCCCCCTTGAACATCAAAACAATGAAGATTTTATTGCAGTGATACCAGTGATACTCCATAATATATTGCTTGTATCAGTCTTCAAAGGATCTTTCGTTTCATTTTGTAGGTATTTACATTATATATTCTGTATTGAATTATTACCTGGAATGGGCTTGCATGATTTTCCTAAAACCTTTGAAAAAAAAGCAGAATTAAATGTATCAATGTTTTTTCAAGCAAACCTGTAATTACAGTATATACAAAATAGTGAAGAATATATAATTTCCAAAAAGTTGCATACCAAAGAGAGGGAATTAAAACATTCCAGGAGGGATGAGGGCCAGGGAGGTCAATTTTTCACAGCACGTTCCAAGGGGGTAGGGGTGGTTCTTTGGTATTGTATCATTTTTTGGAATTACACACAATATGCTGATCACCAGTAAACAACACATAGAAACAACCACAAGACTTTATTTGTGGTGATCCATGCAGTAATGGTGGAAGAAATGCAAGAGTGAATGACCAAGTATGTATGTGCAACCACATGGGCCTGGGATTTAACTACTGGTACCAGTAGCTACTACAGGCAACCCAATGGGCGAATAGAGCAGATTTCGTATGACTGTGAAAAGTACTGTGACACGGCGCGGTACTGTCACGGTGGTGGTACGGAACCTGGCCTGCTGTAGATACCGAATGAAATTGCATATTTGCAGTACGGTCACGGTTGCGGTGCGGCACAACTCTTTCGTGGCACTTTTCACAGTCATTACGAAATCTGCTCTAGTGGATACCATAATTGCATACCTGAGTTGGGTAGTTGACCCACTGTAGAGCCTTGTTGCTTGCTAACATGGCTCCTAAATATGTTGTAGCACAAGCACCATACCAAAGAGATGGCGTGCTATCCCTTGCTTCTATCTTGTCATATGTGAATTTTATAACTAAAAACAAACAACATATGGTACAATAAGGGTAAAGTTGTGTTTTGGTTCAGATCAAGGAATACAACTGTACTGGTTAGGGTACTATTCTAAGCATCTAAACAGTAGACATACTATCGCAGGGGAATCACCGGGAAATCAAATCATACTTGAAAACATAAGCAAAATTATCCCATTTTAGTGTGTGTGTGTGTGGTGGGGGGAGGAGTCAGGGATCAATTTCTTGTCTGTCATACTTTTCTAGGGGAAAATGTTTGAAGTTTTAGATGTCAAGATAACTGGAAAAAAGTTGGAGCTAAATTAACAGATTTTCCCTTAGTCTCATCTGTGAAAAGTCCCCAAAAGTAGTATGCTGCCGGCCAAAGAGGGGAGGAAATCACTGCTCACAGGGTACAAAAGTAGCTGTAGGTGGAAAATTTATATTTAATTTATTTTAAACTTACCAGCCTTTGCGAACAATGCATTCACAATACATTGTATAAACACCAAACATAGAGCAAAAGTAAATTCATCCTTGTCTTTGCCATATTTTGTTCTTGTTCTGAAAGCAGAAATTACAGGTCAGAAATCTGAAATGCCCTCCAACTGCAGATTTGTAACCTTAAAAAAAGTACAAAATCTAGATTTAGTGCTGACATGTGAAAAAACAATGTGGGCTTATTAAAAAGAGGCACATTCACCTTTCACTTCTCTAGAATTTCTGGCTGATTGTTGTTACAGGATTGTGGATCAATTCAGTAGAGGCCGTAATGTTATCAAGTATTGTCATAAAAAATTTGGGGTTTTGGCCTAGAATTTGTTCTATTTTTCTGCCTTGATAATAAAAAAACAAGCCAATAAGTCAAGTCATATTGGTTCATAGTAGCAAAAAGAATAACATAACAGCATAAGCCTGCGTCCATTCTCATACCCAGAGCTCCCTGGCACGTCTGCTTGCAGGGGGGCTCTGGGGACATCCAGTTCAGGGCCTTTGCTGATTGGCTGATTTTGAATATTGGGGTATGCGCAGGAAGTTGTTTCTCTCAACGGCTCTGTATCATTTAATATGCGTGCATTAATGGCTTTCACCAGAGCCTCCACCACAAGGTCACAAGCCGGGGAGCTCTGGGTTTGAGAATGACCTGCATCTCCTTGTGTTATGAAAATATAGACCCAACATAAGGGAAAAAACATGTGCGCACTTGGTATGCCATTACAGCTTATTGTTTTACTAGTGTTGTCTGATGTTGCTAGTGTAGAAAATTGGGCTGATGGTGAACTCGTTTATTCATTTCAATACACCAGTATTTTTTAGTACTGTAAGATATACCTTTCAAACAACATATTATGTAAATTCCATCAACGGTTATCACAAGGCAACTCGATGATGACAAGCCAGGCTCTACATAAGTTAACTTAACTTCATTCAGTCATTGTTTAGTTACAAAAATGTGTGAATGTAACTTACACACGATGACAGTAAAATCTAGAATCCTGAAGAAATCCGTGAATAAATCGGTCACTGCTTCTAAAATAATTTTCTCAGGTACATCAATTAGATGTTCGCAAACATTTCTATACATAAAATAAGAAAATAAGTATGTTCTACTGCACGTAACTTAAGTTACATTTGCTTAATAGAACTATCCTAGAGGTACTCACATTTTTTCTTGGATGACTCCGTAGTAAAAATACGAAATAAATATTCCTAAAAAGCAAAGTAAAAACTTTCCTCGATTTGTATTGTATTTAGTAGACATTTTATCTGTGTTTAACGCATCTCCAGCCTCTAGATCGCCAGTATTCATAAGAAATTTCTCGAAGTTTTGTTTCCCTTTCACTGAAATTTACGCGCGTGGTGTAGTTTGATTGGATACATGGCCACGTGACAGGAAGTAGATTTCTCTTTGTGGGAAGCTCCGCTGACCTGAAGGGATTGTATTTCCGGTAAGGCACAGTAAACGTGCCAATACTGGAACCGAAACCTCAAGATGATTCGTTCTATTTCTACGGAAGAAATAATCTCAAACCAACCGGTAAGCGAAACAATAACTTTACATAGCGTAAATTGCACATTTTGTGGTTCACTTTTTTGCGCGGACTGCAAAAATATAATTTTGGCAGCTGCCAAAACAGTAGACACTACACAAGACTTTTAATTTAAAGGTGGTGGGCACGGTGCAATGTTTTCTACAACTTGTCTCGCAATCCATTGCGAGATAAGTTGCACGAGCCATTGCAGATGATATTAGCTCGCAATGGTCGCTCGCAACGTATCAAACTTTTTACTATTTGCGCGCCATTTTCGAAGTCGTCGTCCGCCATTTTGATACAGAACGCAAAGAAGCCCGAGAGTGCTGCTGGGAACGAAATTGCGAGACAAGTTGCAAGATTGGCTGTTACACACTGCAATGCGAGACAAGTTGCTGCAATCCGTTGGGACAAGAAGAATCGTTTCCTACTTGTCTCACAACATTTCAGAGGGTGTTACACGCTGCAATGGTTCATGCACTCGCAATTATTGCATTCTGAGGCAAGTTGCAGAAAACATTGCACTTGCACAACCGTGTAATGGTGGCTTTAGGCTTCGAATTTGGGTTTCGATTTGGAACTGAGCAACAACCTGTTGCCAATATTGTGACTAAACCTTTTTATTTTACAATCATCCCTTTACATTTACTTTTTAATATTACTTTACAATGCCACTGACATTTTAAGCATGCACAGGAGCCCATGAGCAGGATTCCTCTCTCATGCTAGTATATGGATTGGGTATTTTTTACACACCAAGTTATTTTTTAGAAACAATGTGTTCCATGTGTTTTTCACAATCCTATTGCTCATAGAGCAAATTTCAGATGACCATTTCTATTGCAAAGTCTTTGTCTGTCAGCCAATCAAATTACAAACTTCCTGATTGGTTAATGTTGTTGAATGGCTCCTACTCCTGATTGGCTAGTGGTTTTGTATTTGCGTTTAGTTTCCAACACTGAACTGAAATCTGCTCTAATATTATACAAATCCTTACTTTTCTACAAGCACTATCAGTTTGTCCCAAAGCTCACTCAAAGCTTGCCAAACCAAGGACTAAAGCTGTCATTAACGAAACTATCGCTACTTGTGCACCAGTTATCATCCCCCCACTGGCCTGTGGTTTCTGCAAGTTGCTAAGCGTTGCAATGAGTCTCACACCTATAAGATACAAGATGGACATTGAAATTGGGAATTTTTATTAGGAAATACAGTAATTTATGGAACAATTCTCAGAGAAAATGGGGGGGGGGGGGGGGGGGGGTGTGGCATGAGCTTGCCTTAGTCTGAGAAGAGCTGACATTTACATCCTATAAGCATTCTGTAGCTGGACACCTAACAGAAATGTCTCAGTCGGAGCAATATAACATTTAGACTTCCGCCAGTAAAGCCATCTATTAGCCAATCAGCATCTTACCCTGTTTTACCTAGTGCAATCCCTTGGCTTTCTGTCGTGAGGAAAAGCCACTTGACTGCACTAGGCGAGACAGGAAAATAACCTTATTGGCCCAGAGGGTTTGACTGGCAGACAGAAAATCTTGCAGCAGACCACGTTTTCTTCTGCCGCAAAACAGTGATTTTGACTGCTTAAAATGATGATGTTTTAACTCCCATTTCTCTCATGCTTTTCAATTTTTTCCGCCATCTTCTATGATTACCCTTCTTGCAATTTATATGATCCACCTGAGTGCGCGAAGACTCTACAATTATTAGGTATTCTGGTATTTTGCCTCATTTGGAAGGTCGATCTGTAAGTATATCTTAGCGAAATAAAAAGAGTAAAATTCACCCGAACGTTCAGATACTCGAGAAAAAATGTACCTTTGGTCACCTTTTTTTTTCTCTACAAAGGGCAGAGACGATGCCTTAAAACCTACAGGAATCTGCGCGGATTCGTAAAAACAAAATAGTTATCCATTATCCTGCGAGATTGCGCAGAATATCGTCTGATACTTAGCCGACGAGAGACGCCGTCCCGAGTTGGCTAAATCAGACAACTTCTGCAAAATCGAGCAGGATTATGGTCTTATTATTCAGTACTAAAACAATTAGTCGCCTCATGCACAGGCGAACCAAGACGAACAATCATATCGCCTTCGGCGAATAGTTGTTAAATAATAATTTTTAGTTATTACCTGCACCGCTTCCATATTTCACGTTTAATGGAGCAGCAAAGACTAATGCACCAGTTGGTGGAAGTTTGTCCAGATGGGCCACGTTTTCCAGCGTGGGTATACCTTTTTTGCCAAAGTATGTATGCACAGGATACCTGCCGTATCGACTTAATGCTGGACCAAAGTCAATGGATATCACATCAATTCCATACATCTTGATCTTTCTGTTTTCCACAAGCCATTTAGCAGTGTCAACGTGAATTCCTAGAAGCGTAATAACAAAAAAGAGCCGTCCGAGGAGGGCATCAGTAGTATAGTAAGAACTGAACTAGCCCCTCTTTTGCCTGGGATACGTATTTGATTAGCTGACGGCATTCTATTTAAGAAGCCCATCAAACAAGAACCTTCATCACATATTGATTGGCGTCCGAAGCTCACGAGAGATCACATGGCTCACAAGACCGATCTCGATCGATTTCCAACCGTCAAACAGCTTTCTGGCTTCCGTCAATCAAACTCTTTTCAGACGCGGATCCAGGGGGGTTCATCGGGTGCAAATGAAACGCCCTCTCCCAACGAACCGATTTTTTGGGGATCGGTTCGCTAAAGAGTGGTTCTTTTCTTTTATGTGACTCGATGTATACCAGTATATTAATTCATGATGTAGCAACCATGATTTCGCCCCGTGAGAGGGCCACGAACAACAGAGAAGGATTGGTATAT
Organism: Scolanthus callimorphus; assembly: GCA_033964015.1. Lineage (NCBI taxonomy): Eukaryota > Metazoa > Cnidaria > Anthozoa > Actiniaria > Edwardsiidae > Scolanthus > Scolanthus callimorphus. The sequence continues at coordinate 2,711,453 of CM066914.1, forward strand.
AATGTTTTCTCATACCCTCTTAATATCCTGGATCCGCCTCTGCTTTGGAATACATAGAATTCAGATTTCGCCATTAGTGAAATGCCCCAACACACAGCATCTTTTACGATCATTTTCTAAACAAATGGCCTAACTGACGGTCGGCTAAGACTCAAATTAGACCCGAGAGTTTGATTGACGGAAGCCAGAACGTCATTGGAAGTCGAACGTCAGAGTTCGCATAATACTTGCAAAACACCTGTAAGAAAAAATCAATTTCTGTAAGAATCAGATCAGGGCGAACTTTATTGTTCCAAAAGAAAATGATTTCCGTTTACGAGTGAAGCGGGAAAAACGAAGGCCCTGATACTCAGGTCGAAGCATTAACGAAGCATTCCCTTTAGCGAAAAAAAAAGCAACAGCACTTACCAGGGAAATGAAAATTACTGACGTTCTTCCCATCCCCCCCAAAGTATTTTGGCGCGTTCCCCCAGAACCTTCCCCAGCCGGAATTCACCAGGAACACAGAATCATCGGGAACGCGACCGTGTTCTCGTTCCCAGACCTCCACGTCGCTTATCATCAACTGAGCATCCGGGTTCTTCGCTGCTTTCTCCGTCATGTTCACCACCACAGCGTACCCAATCACCTTCTCAAGAGCAATCTGATGTATGTCTGCTGCCCCTTTGTAATAGTGTGACGGTGCGTCCATATGTGTCCCTATATGCTCCATCATAAGAATATTATTTGTTTTGAAGTACATCATCTGATTGTCTATGACTTGTAGCGGTACGAGCTTGAAACCATAACTCTCGACACCAAAGTTTCCTGGCCAATGTATGGTGGTGTTGTGGAGCTGGTATGTCAAGTCGATCCATTTCACGGAAGGACGCGGAGCGCTTGTTGCTATAGTGATCAATGAAGTCGCCAATATCAGCAGCACTTTCATTGCTCTACCTTGGATTTCTAAAATAGTACTTCGAACTTGAAATACAAGAAATACATTATATCCATGTAAGTGTTTTCATTTTTTTTACGAACCCGCGTAGGTTGCTGTGATTTTAGTCGCCTCCTTCTTTCGAGAAAAAATTGGCGACTACGATGCGATGTTTCTCTTGAATATCTGCAAGTTTTGTAGACCTGCCAACTTCTCAGGCAGATAAAGGCATGGGTCTCGCCTTCTTTATCAAAAATGTGAGGGGTGGTCAAAATGTTGTATATGATGTGTCTTGCTTCATGAAAATTTTTATGTTTGTTACTTGACATAAAATGATGACATCAGAACTGACCTTGCGTGTGTGACATTTAACCTTCTGGTGTCACGCAAGTATCCCTTTCATATTGTTTGGCTTAAAAGTCTGAGTTGAAAACCGCAATGAAACTAAACAGCTTTTAACTTTTAATGTGTCTAATGGCAATGTCCTCAAAACTGCATCTGGATAATTAGGACTTTATCTATTTTTACTGAGAAATTAAAGAATTACTTACTCGACCCAGTCCCCTGAAAAATATAATCGTGAATATTTAACGTATTTTAGAAATATCTTCAAATGTTCAGATGACAAGTTGTACATGTGGATGGCCTTAATCTATTCATAAGAAAAGGTTTCAAGAAAACTTGCGTTTAGCGCTCAGACTTTTGACAAATATGTTGACAATTCGAATTTTTGGTGTTAAGAAATGTGATAGGTCACGTGATGAGTAGATGAAGAGTGTACATGATTGTTATTGGAGAGTTTATCCATACCGATCTTATGGACAAGTTATTCCCTTGATTTGTGCATTTTCAAAAGGAGTTGACCACCCCCCTTAGTTTTAGGTCAAAATCAAGCATTGACCCATGCCTTATCTACCTGAGTTTTAAACAATTTAAGGCGAGGACGTTGGCAGGTCTAATTTTGTTGAATTCTCCCTGGTTTTTTTTTTCGCTAGCCGCATGAGGAAAAATACTTACAGACCTTCCAAATAAAGTAATGGGTAAAGTCCTTTTGATATCGTAATATGATGTGCTATTTTAAGCAGAGGCTGCCCGCCTAAGAAAGAACGGTCCGACCCATGTCTCGGGGCAAAAAAAGTTTTTTTCCAAAACAAACCCGTGCCTTCGCAAACAAACAAATTTCACTAAGTAAGAATTATACCATTTCATGACATTACTTTTCATTCTTTTATTAGTTCAAAATTATAAAGATTTGAATCATTTCAAGATTCAAATTAACTACCTTATCGAAGAAAAAAGCGCCATTTTCCCTACAAAGTATATAACGTAGTGCAAAACAGTATTCTGAGAGCCAAAACTCAGGGCATTTTCGAACCGCGAATTTGAAGCACCCATTTTCCACTCATTGTTTGGCGTGACAAGTAACACAACAAAGTTTGTGTCCATCATCAATGCCATATGTATGCCGACATGGAACGGACCGTGACAAGTAACGCAACAAAATTGTGTCCATCATCATTGCCTTTCGACCGGTAGAACATGTAGGCCGACATGGAACGGACCGTGACAAGTAACGCAACAAAATGTGTGTCCATCATCATTCCCTTTCGACCGGTAGAACAGAGCAGATTTCGTATCACTGTGAAATGTGCCGCGAAAGAGTTGTACCGCGGCGCGACCGTAACGCGACTACGCGATTTCATTCCGTATCTACAGCAGGCCAGGTTCCGTACCGCCCCCGCGACAGTACCGCGCCGTGTGACGGCACTTTTCACAGTCATACGAAATCTGCTCTATGTAGAAAATTAGTTTCTGACCCGACAGGTTGACAGCCACTATCCGCGTAAAAAGACCTTGTGTACGATGGGCGTGACAGTTTTGTGGCCTGTAAAGTGCTGCAAAACTCGTGTACTCAATCCGTTTTCGATCCATCTTTTGGTCTAAAACTGTTTAAAAATGTGCTATGTTGTCATAGAACAGCAAACTAAGACCCCGGTTACACGGGTCCGGACGAATATTTGACCGGGCGAATTCTGGCCCACTTACGGCTTCTGTTCACACGGGTCCGGCGGAACTGGACCAATTTTTGCACGGCAAAGTGTGCAAGTTTGGGACCTGCAAAAAACAGGTACAACTTTTGACCGGTACGGTTCCGTTTTCGTACCGGACCCGTGTAAACACCGGAACCGTGCAAGTTTTGGCACAGTTCCACGGTAATGGCCTGGAAACTAGCCCTCTTCAGGCGAGGATACTAAGCTACTATTCAACCTTCAACCAATCAGAGAACGAGACTGAAGAAGCCATGTTAGTGTCAGCTCAGTTGCACGGACCCGTGTAAACACCTCTGCAATGTGGAACAAAACTTGCACGGTACCGTGTAAACAGGTGTTCCAGGTACAAAATTCGCCCGGTCAAAAATTCGTCCGGACCCGTGTAACCGGGGTCTAAAGGTATTATTTTGAAATTTTCTTACCGATTTAGATCAACACAACAAACAGATAATAATTGTCACACCCATTGGACACATGATCTTGATTCTTTTCCACATCAGAACACGCTCTATATAAACGTTGAGGCTGAATGTTGAGGCAGCTTACGCTGAAAAACATGTAAAGACAGTTATATTACTTCCCACAGGCGCCTCAGTTTCTTACATTTTGTTTCAGTACACTAAAAACAGACACATCTAAGCATTCTAGTATGAATTTGCAAGAACAAGTAAGCTTCGACTCGTGTTTCTAAGCCCAAAAGATCGTAAGCTGTTCACTAGTAGTGAAAATTTAAGAGCATTCTGTTTTGGCCAAGCTAAAAGGAATATTACTAACGATAAATGAGTGCATTTTACCTTTTTTTGCAAGTATAAAACCCAACTGTAACAGTTAGTTATGACGCTCTTACACAGAATCGATTTAGTTTCTGTTATGAGGTACTGATATCAGATGTCAATCAGGGGCGTAGCCAGCACTTATGAGAGGGGGGGTTCCAAAATTCAAAAAATAAAAAACTCCACATAGATCTCGGGGAAAAACTAGGCGTTTGAAGAAATTTGCTACATTTTATTGGAGCTTTTATTTGTTGTCTATTAAATATTTACAATTTTAGTAGTAAGTCGGTCCAGAACAGAGGCGAGGGGGGTTCCGCTGCGGGAGAGGGGGGGTTCCGGAACCCCTGGACCCCCCCCCCCCCCCCCCTGGCTACGCCCCTGTCAATCCCCACGGTTATATTGTGCAAAACATCACCTTTTGAGTGACGCTAGCTTCACCGAGTTACCCGCAGAATTGCCCGCTGTCTTCACTGTGGTCTCACCAAATGACAGAACACATAATTACCTAAATTTGTTTTTCTTTTTTTAAGAAATTACAGCGATTTTCATAATTCTGCGTACTTCCACTACATTTTTGAACACCAAACTGCGTTTTGGCTTCCGAAGGGTGCATGACTTTTCTCTAAGTATGATGGAAAATTGCAGTAAGGTCAACATGCCTTTCGCCAGATAGACCGTCATACCTTTATAGTCACTTCATTCAGGTCTTCATTCAGTCACAAAAGCTCAGATGCAAATCGAAACTTCTTGGCGCCAAACGCGCATTAGTGGCTAAGGGTGTCATATCTCGTAACCAGAGCCCGTCATATTTCTGCCAGCGGCAAGATTTGTTTATGGTGAAACCTGCACAACACCAAACCACAGGGATTTTGAGAAAAATAACTCATACGATGAAGTTATTTCGAATGACTTCATACTCGGTTAACTGTAGCATATACTCTCATTTAATATTCCAATTAAGAAAAAAATGGATGATTTCTCGAAACTCAAATTGGAACTCAAACTAGGCCTGCGGCCTCGTCCAATTTTTGAGTTCCTCTGAATCATCCAATTTTTTGTTAATTGGACAGCATGGAGTCCTATTATATATACAAAGTAATGTTTTTCAGGGCTTTTTGTGCTATCGATGTGCCGAATAATAAAACCATTATCCTGCTCGATATTTGCAGAATATCTGATAGCAGAATATCAGAATGTCTGATTTAGCCAACTCGGGACTGCGCAATCTCGCAGGATAATGGTTAACTATTGAACTTGAAGATTGCCTTAAATTGGTTATGGCTCTTTCTGGTGCATTTTTGAATATAATACTGTTTATTCTACTCTTGCAGCTAACTGTGAACAATTACTATACACAACTGGTATATGCAAACAATATAATAAATCTAATCTACAAATCTTAAGGTAAGACAATCAATGTTGTTCTATTTGGGGCAGACGCCCTTTTCCATGCACAGACAGCACAACAAACAGATCACAACATTGTCACACCCATCGCACACAGGGTCTTTGTATAAACGTTGAGACTGAATGTTGAGTCAGCTTACGAAGGCGCAATCCCCATGCGGAGACAAACATTCGACTTCTAGAGAATCACTAAACGAGAATCGTCTTGTCTCAGGGTTGGCGCGGAAGCAAAACCCTTTTAGAGTGAAGGTACTCTAAAACAAACATTTATTTTCCGTCTTATTTTACTAGGGGTATTGGGTGATTTGGGGTATGGTCCCTCAAAGAACAATTTTGAACATTTAGACCTCGAGAGGACCGGACATGCATCAAGATTTGGTGCTAAATTACCAGATTTCTCGTCTTGAATAGTACAGAAAAGCAGCTACAGGTGAAAAACTTGAGGTGAAACGGTAATGAAGTACAGTGCATCTACCTCGAATAATCATAACTTGGAAAATATCAGGTCCCCACGCTTCTATTGCCAAGTGGATGGCCAAAGCTTCATTATCTAGTCTGGAAAAACAATCTTACCACTGTATGCATTGCTACACGACCTCAAAATTCAATGTTGCGATGGGCGATTGGCGATTTTTAGCCGTCAATCAAACCAAAATGCTGGATTCGGCCACTTCAGCGGGCCGACATTGATTGCAAATCAACCAACATGGTTTTAAGTTATCCTTTGGCTTTCTTGACTCGAATATTTAACTTTCCAGTTAAACAAAATTGACAACAATTTTCTTGCGTACAATCGCCAATCGCCCAACAGTGAATTTTGAGATCGCGTAGCAATGCATACGGTGATAAAAGCTCTTTTTGCATAAATTTTAACTTAGCAGATAAGTACTCCGCGCGTCGTGAGAAAGTCGCATTTACTTTCCGGTTTTGTTCAGAATTGGTCATGTGAAATCGGCTCTCACTAGTGGCATCACGTAATCGCATTTAACTGGTGGCACCAGGTCTATTGAAAGGTGAAACGTCATGTCCAAGGATAAAGAAGGACCCCCAGTAAGACCAATGACTCCATCGCGGCATCGCCCTCATCTCTCGCATGGCCTCCTGTAGGCTGGTACAAGCGCTCTTTCCGCTAGTCAGGTGACGATAGAAAGAGTCCATAAAGTAGAGCGTGCCTTGATCGCTGACCTGCCATAACGTGGCCAGCACTGAGCGCGCTCCCGCCTCCAGGAAGGCTCGAGCCAAACCCACCACTCCCTCCGCTCTGAGCTCCCCCAGGCCAGTATGGCAGCAGCTGAGCACCACCAGTTGTGCGTCGATGTTACACGATGCGATTTCCTTGACGGTCAACATGTAGTCAGCCTCTGTAGGTACCTTCTGATCAGTGCGCGGTCCTGGCGCGAGAAGCAGCTCACCCGACTCTCCACTGCCGTGCGTCGCTAAGTGGATGACGGCAACGCCTTCCCGTAGCCGTTCAGGACAGCTTCTTTCGTGGCTGCTGATTCAGTCAGAGGTCTTTCTTTGAGTAGTTCTCCAATATTCGCAGCTTCTTCGCATGCGTAGGGGAGATCAGAAAACGGTTGCTGGGTGAATTCACCATGACGCATTACGTTTCGCACGTGAGGTCCTCCGACGATCAAGGCTCGCTTAGCACTTTGCAGGTTCGCCGGATAGCTCTCCAAGAGTTTCAACGTTGCAAGTGATGGCCCGATACGAATGCGCTTGGTCTCGCAGAGGAACCTCCCGTCTGGCGCCTGCAGCGCTGCAAATGGTACAAAGAAAAGCGGACCGTCCGGAATGACAGCAACCATATCCTGATCGAGTTTACTTTCTACCGGAGTAATGAGCGTATTGTATAATTCCTTTAGGAGGTTCTCGCCAGACATTTGAGCAAGCTGAATCGCACTTGGATCGATCGTGAAGCCACTCCTTTCTGCTGTAACACTCGCATTGGAAGGCAAGGAGGCGTTAGCGTTTTCGGGATCATCTTCAGACTGATGCTCTGAGTGATTGAGTTGTGTTTCCGTCTCCTCATCGGTGTTACGTTCTCGCAGGTATTCGTTGTGCCCCCCCTCTCCGAACGATCTGTCCTCAAACGTATTTTCGCGATTTTGACGCAAGTAATCATTCGCGAGCACAATTATGATAGACACGCACGACATAACAAAATCTGCCTTTTTCTTGCCTTGCGGATCCGTCATGACACGAGCGACATTTTCTTTTGAAATTTCTTCTACAGTTAACTGTCCAACTGGAGACAACAGAAAAGCAAAGAAATGACTGCGAGTGAAGCAGTAAGATAACAAGGTCGAGTCACTGCTTATCAGTGAGTGCCAGTCTTTGAGCTGCTCATCTGTAATAGGACATTCATGCGTCATTTCGTACTTATCGATAATATTCTCCCTGAGTACTTGCGAACGGCCACTTTCTAATGTCACCAAAGCATCTTCAGGTTTTCCAATTTGAACTAAAAGATCAGTTAATAACCGATATGTCGAAAAATAAGTATCAACAATGGAGACTTTAGACTGACATTGCTTGCTAAGCATGGAAAAGATTCGTTCAAAGCAGGAAATACTCCCCCTTAACTGTTCTTCTGCAGCAACGAAGTCGGGAACAAACATCAAGAGCGCGCCCATGTTGTTGTGTACTTTTCCTTCTTCAAGCAATAGACCTGTATCTTTATAAATCTGCAAGGCCTTGCTGAAGCTTTCCATTGCGTTGCCATATTCTACGCGTGACAAGTACACATTACCAATGTTAACCAGCACATTCCCCTCTTGGGTCAAGTTTCCCGTTTTTTGGTGTATCTGTAAGGCTTCCTGGTGGCACTTCATAGCCTTCTCGTATTCGCCACGTTTTTCGTACAATGTACCAAGATTACCCAGCGTGATTCCCTCTCCATCCAAGTTACGTGTTACACGTCGTAGATGTAGGGAATTCTTGAAGCACTCCATTGCCTTGTCATATTGTTTGCAAAATTTCTGCACGATGCCAATACCACACATCACATTACCAAGTCCGTCCAAGTTACCTGTCTCTTGATATACTCTTAAGGAGTCCTTGTAGCACTCCATGACCTTCCGATATTCCCCACGTGACAGGTGCAAGTTTCCAATGTTATTCAGAGTATTTGCTTTCTCTGTCAAGTCGCCTATTCTTCGAAATATTTCCAGTGCATCCTCGTAGTACCTCATAGCCTTGCTGTATTTCCCACGTGACTTAAACACGTTCCCAATATTGTACAACGACAGTCCCTGTATTTTAAATTTGTCACTTTGTAACGAGTCCTTAAAGCATTTCATGGCTTCGTCATATTCTCCTCGACAAAAATGAACGCTCCCAATATTATTTTGCGCCGTCATCTGTTCGACCATGTTACCAGTTTGTTGAAAAATCTTTAAGGATTTCTCGTAGCACACCAAAGCTTCGCCGTATTCACCACGTAAGCGATGCAAGTTACCAATATTACCCAACATATCTCCTTCGTCTACAAAGTTACCTATCTGGAAGCATATCGGCAGCGCATCCTCGTAAAATCTCTTAGCCTCTCGGGATTCACCCCTCCTCTGATGTACGTTACCAATGTTACGTAACGCTCTGTATTGCCCCGCCAGGTCACCCGTTTGTTGACAAATCTGTTCGCAATCATGGTAACACCTCAAAGCCTCTGTATACTTTCCAAGTGACTGGTGCACGTTACCAATGTAATACAACACCCTTCCCTCGCCTTCTGTGTTACCTGCTTCCTGAAATATCTGTAAGGAATCCCGATAGTACTTCATAGCTTCATCGTATTCGTCACACACGTAGTGTACGTTACCTATGCCACTCAAGGCGTTTGCCTTTGCTGACAAATCCCCTGTTTGAAAGGCATTTTTGAAACAACTCATGGCTTCATAGGATTCGCCGAGTGACCGGTGCATATCACCTAGAGCGCATAGAGCTTCTGCCTCTTCTGTCAAGTTACCTGTATGTCTGCAAAGTTCCAAATAATCCTCGTAGCACTTCGTGGCCTCTTGGTATTTACCGAAGATGCTGTACATATCACCCATGCAGTTATAGGTAATACCTTCCCACTGTTTGTCCTTTGTCCTTTTCGATATATCCATTAGCTGGTTGCAGCATTGCAGCGCATGGTGAAATTGTCCATTCCTACAATACACCCGGCGGACCAGTTTGTGGAGCACTTCTTTCGTGTATTTGTCATTCCTTAGTAGCCATGCGATATCCAGACACACCTTGTATAGGTTAATCAGTTGATCTGGTGAGAACTCTGTATTGTTAACAGCCCAGGTCATCAGAAAACACCATATCACAGGGAGGTTATGATACACTTGGACACCGCTGACCAGTTGATACTAGAACTTTCTGGTCTCTCATCTTCCATACTTCTTCTCCCTTTTCTCGACCGGGTTTACTGTCAACAGATCAAACAGGAAAGAACTTCACTAAGGGAGCATTCATAATTTATCTAGGGGGGGCCTATGATGATTTCCTAATTTTTTTCTTTTGATTTTTTGAAGCCCCCCCTGATGATCTCAGGGTTTTTATCCTGACCCCTCCTCAAGAGATGTCAATTAATCAAAGAAAAATATCATAGCCCCCCCCCCCCCCCACACATATACATGTCAAACCCACCTTTAGCCATATTAAAGTCTTGTGATAGTTACTGATCGTGAAGATTGCTATTAATCTTATCTATTTTTTCAGAAAGAAAAAAAAATGAATGTCCAGTTACTTTTAAATATAATCAGATGATAATCTTCCAATTCAGGAGTTTCTACCTCCACTGATAAGAACCTAACTTAAAATTTATTTAATAACCTTATTAGGGTATTAGCTCGAGGGGGATTAAAATGAAAATTTTAGCCTAACAGGTTCTTATATGCAGGTTTTTACTGTATTTTCGTATAATTTTTTTCGGGAAAAAATGGTTGGCCCCCCCTATGCTCAGTGTTATTTTTGTTGGAAATTTTCCATAGCCCCCCTAAATCATATTAGGGAAAAACAGAGGCCCCCCCTCAAAATCATCATAGCCCCCCCTCTAGATAAATTATGAACGCTCCCTAAGTGCATCGTTGCGATCATTATATGCCATGTTTACGGCGATCGACGCATGTGAACATTTGTCTATTTGACCGATATTGTCAGTTTGTTAGATCTGAAAAAACTTATAAATCTGAGAATCGTGTGTACGTGTGAAGAAAGTTGCAAAGTTGAACTGGCTTCCAGTAATATTTGAAAGTATGATATGATATATAACATAATATGTAATATATTAGTGTATACCAAATAAGTGAATAGTCATTTTCGCGCGCTCTGATTGGTTCCTGAAATAGTAGATATCCAACTCTCAAAATGGCGGCTCGTTTCGCTCGCGATACTGCGCCTGTACAAGACCTGTAAAACGGTCAACTCTGGAGTTCGCTCAATGGCGAATATGGCGTTACAGTCTCCGCTCCCCTGACCTCTTTATTTAAATGTCTTTCGACAAAATTATTTCTGGTAGGTAGTCGATCTATGAAACCAAAATGTTTCGAAAAATTACTCGAAAAATCACCTATTGACGCTGCTGATGGTCTATCAGTAATAGACCATTAGTAGCGTAGCCAATAGAAATGCAGGACTAGTAATAGACCTCTAGTTAATTTATACAAAATAGACCGCCGGCCCGATCACCGACCCCTTCCGCTTTCACTTTCAGTGCATGATCTGTTCCCCGTACATGAAGCCTTTATTTTATGACATGTCTATCAAACTGAGACTTAAGTAAGTTGACTTACCTACAGTTAAACTCTTGATATGATCTGGTGTACACAGCACAAGAATAGCAGAGATGTTAAGAAAGTTCTGGTCAAAGGGAAGACGTCGACAAAGTCTACGATTTTGTAAGCTTTCTAAATTGTCTTTAGAAAGGTTCTTTCGAACGCAGTTTCGACAAACCACACAACTGCGTCTCGTTCAATGCTCGTTTTGGAAACCAACTTCCTGTTATCTAGGTGTTGAAAAGAGCGTAGAATGAATGAATAAGCCGAGGAAAAGCATGTAGGGCGGAAGAGATTGCCACAACGAAAATATATGAGATCGCGCAATGTACCTTGGGAAAGTTTCGTGTTAGCGCAAAGGCTCACGGGAAGGGATTACTCGAACATATATAGGCGTGCGCGGCGAACAATATGTGCGCGAACTGACGAACTTGCGACAAATGCGAGCATGGCCATCTTTTTTCCAATGCACGCACTCTCGGGGATTAGCAAGCATTTCATCAAAATGATATCATAATAGTTTGCTAATATTTAGACCTCTAGCAGAAGATCTGAATTACAGGTCTGGTCAGTGATACAAACATATATAGAGAAATATAATACAATAGCAATAAGTACAATGACGAATTGTACAATAAGATTCTTAATAAATATATGTAACGAACGCATTTCACGGCGCGTATTTATGACAAAGACAAGTAGCCAAACCTATTCTCTCGTGTGAGTAGTCTTTGTTCTCACTCGTGCTCTCAGTGAATAGTGAGCAAGAGAGCTTGTACCTTCTAACCTACTGGCTACGCCCTTTAAAGCCGGGGAAATACGAGGCACAAAATCCCTCAACTTGTCGCGCAACATTGTTGCGTTGCAAGTTGATGATCGATGTTGCGCGTTTTTCATCTCGCGCCACAACTTGTCACGCAACAAAAACATTTGTTGCAGGTTGTGAAAATTTGTTGCGCGAAGTAGAGTGCGGGTCTACTTTGAGACACAAATTCTGGCTTTGTTGCTCGTTTTTCATCAAACACACAACTTGTCGCGCAACATCTTGCCAACAATTCAAGTTGATTAGTCAATAGAAATGAAGTGCTAAGGGGCCAAATTCGCCTTGGGCTCGCATGTGTGATCATCAAAACAAAATGTTGCGCGACAAGTTGTGAATTTGATGAAAAACGAGCAACAAACATTAGACTTGCAACGCAACAATGTTGCGCGACAAGTTGAGGGATTTTGTGCCTCGTATTTCCCCGGCTTAAGGGCTAACTGCCTGGGTTATGTGGATTAAGCTGCGCGATGAATTTATGGCAGGCCGCCGTTCTACGATCCTGGTAGCCTGCTTGCAGGCGGTACTGGGTCTTCACGCTCCGTTCACTGATCGGGCGCCATCTTGGAAATTTAAGGTGCGCGGTCCCGGGGGCGATCGCAAAAATCGGGCGAAGGGGAGGGGGAGGAGGGGAGAAGAGAAAAAATGTTCTCTTTCTCTCCTCCCCCGCGCCTGCGGAGGAACCTACGATCCTGGAGGAATGCGATGTTGGCTAGTTTAAAGGCCTCGCTATAGCTATACCCAGGATTATGGATTGCGAGCGCACGTTTTAATATTCTCTCCATCGAGTCAGATAAGTATTGCGACAGGGGCGTAGCCAGGTTTGAGAAATGGGGGGTCACATCTTCTAAAAAGGGGATCACAGGCACTCCAGGACCCCCCTAGCTACGCCCCTGTGCGACAACGCGGCGAAAGCTACACAAAGCATATGATCGCAGTGCGGTTTTTCCGTCCAGGCCAAGTCGTATATAAAATACAAAAGCAGCAAGGAATTTAAACGACTTGGCCTCTTTCAAAATAAAAGCGTTGTTCGAGAAAAATCATTCTCTTGGTATGGTCGCCATTTTGTATTTTAGAGCCATAGAACCTGGTAAGGAGCTCGAAAAAAACCCGCGCAGATTCACAAAAATGATAGCACTTCTTTTTTAATATCAGGCTCATGTGCGCAATACAATACATACTAGTTATATATACAATGCTTTTGAGTGGCATACTGCTAATTAGTCAAATAACACTAGTGGTCTATAGCCAATGCTGCGTTCTGATTGGTAGGCTATAACTTATAGCCTACTAGTAGCGAAACGTGTCGGAATTAAATGCCAGAAAATGGCAAATGACCAGACCAGAAAATTTTCTTGGCTTTACAAACTGACCTACTAGGTGTGATTTGACTAAACAATTATTCCTCTCGCCCTCAGGGCTATTGACTCAGAGCCCATTCGGGCTCGAGGAATAATCGTTAAATATCCCACGCGTCACCTGTAATTTCTGGTATGCACGCAAGCCTTCAGGCGAGTGTACATGCTAAGAAAATACAAGTGACAAGTGGGATATTCTGCAGTATGCCACGAGAATTCATTGTATAACTATTTTATACCACGCTACAGAAAATTAAAGGCAGCGTTTTGCGTAAATACAGTGCATGGGAAGGTTGAGTGGAATATACAACGCCATTCCTGCATTCTGATTGGCTGTACTTTCTGTGGCGTGGTAGAGCAGGGGGGGGCATTTCGTATGACTGTGAAAAGTGTCGCTACACGCCGCGGCACTGTCGCAGTCGCGGCACGGAACCTGGCCTGCTGTAGATACGGAATGAAATCATTTTTGTCGCTGCACTTTTCAATCTACGAAATCTCGCTGTAAAACACAGCAAAACACACAGGAGACATCCAAAACGTTTTTCACCCATAATTTGAAAGCCACGGGCTGATTAGCTGTGATTACTTGGAGAGGAATTCTTTTTCAAGTTCAATTTGCTGTTCATTATGAGTTTAACATTCTAGACTCCCCATCATTCAACAGAGTAAATAAGAACTATAAAATCATGAAGCCCTTTTAATCTTATCCATTTAGTACATTAAAGCGAATTAAATGGGTGATCATTACTGTTTAGCGACAATACCCCAAGCGTGATGTTGTTACTAACACAGTTTATTATACGTACAGAAGCAATGAGAGCAGTTGTTGTTTACAAGAGTATTAGATTTAGAACATGACTCATTCATTTCCGTCATTAAAGATGGAAACAAACCCTGCAAGCTGATGAAAACTCTCTTTTATCTTTTGAAACGGAGCGGACGTTGGTGCAATTACCTATAAAACGTCAGGTAAACATCTTAACAATTGTATACAACAGTATTTATATTGCCAAAAGCTCTTTTATTGCATTTTAAGGCGAGTCAAACGTAATTATTAAACCAGAAAGCGAGAATTTTGACTTTCGATTTGAGAATTTGCTCTGGAAATTTGCGCGCGGCAAAGAAACAATGATTGCATATTATGACACCGCCAATGTTTTTTTTTTGAGAAAGCGCAAAAACAAGGGCGTTGTCAAGGTTTTCCATAATTTGTAATCATACAATGTCTATTTATATCTAATCTTATTTACAATGCATATTCAATTTTTCGTCGGCTATTATACTTAGTTCGCCATAAAGCGTGAAATCTATATTACCTATGCCAAACCGAAGTGCATCTATTAAGTACAATATGCTTATGAAAATAATAAGCCCGAGTTATACTACACCCACACCACATATGGTTTAAGATAATATTCCAACAGTATGTGTATTTACAGTGCCCTAAAATTCATTTAATGTTTACTAACTGCTGTTTCGTTTGCGCTTTCAAGAAACAATTAATTTCCCGTCAAGTGGCGTCGGGTAAGTACCCCGAACTAAAGAGCCTCTGTCGGCCACTCCTTTGTTATTGTTTTCATTCTATATTAGGAAGCGAATAACGAGTAGAAATTTTGAAACAACCATCTACATACGAAGTTATACTGATTCTTCGTTTACTGAATTCGATCTAAAATATCGCGCTACATCAGCCGTTGGAATGCTTTCTCTGACGCTGCATTTTGCTAGGTTGACAAAATGGCGGCTGACTTTCGATTAAAAGAAGACTACAATTTTATAGCATGAGACGAACAAAGAATAACCATTTTTCGTATGAAGTGAATGTGATAAACTCTGACGAAACTATGCGATCTGCCATCCAGTCCATATAAGCTGCAGGCATTTAGTTTACCTCGTCCATGCGTTCGCAAGGAATCGATGTAACATCGAATGTTATTGTTTGTGTGTTTGCGCTGCTACCGCGAAATTTCGCCCAAATTTGTAGACCAAACTAGCGCACTTGGAAATACATTAGTAATGTTATGTGCTATAAGTAATGACAAATATAAACGAAAGCAAGAATGAGAATAATGTTAGGATCCCAGCTGGGTTTCGTCCCAGTGGAGGTGGACCCGAAAACATCGGGTCCCTCCGGACATGAAGTAACATTTAACAGTTTAGGGTAATACGTGTTCCAAAAGGCCATACTCTTCTCGTGAAAGTTGAGTTCCATTTGGGGATGGGCTGTAATGTTCATATATGCCGGGTGTGTTTCGTTGTACTGCGACCAGGATACTCCACTAACCAGTTCAGCAGTTGGATTGCCGGTGCGTGCAAAGTTCGTAAAAAACCTGATGATGATATCGCTAACGTTTCTGTCGACATCGTCGAACTCTTGTCCTACTATAGTCTTGTCGAGGTCAAGGAACGGAAAGGCAAACTCATAGGGCGTGTCCGCTTTGTGACCAACACCCATCCAAAGAGGGCGGGGCAGATCTTTGGATCGATGGCTGAATACATATAGATAGGTCGGTGCGACTTTGCTATGCAGGTCTAACACTGCATGGGCTGGTGCCGCTATGCTGTAATCTGTTATCATGTCAATCATACCCCTCCTTAATCCCGCTTTGTTGGTCGTATCTGGCCAGGGGGAGTACTGAAACACTATAGCCTCAGACACACTCTCTGCTAGCTCCTGATGAAATCCGCGTCCGAACCGACGAATACTTTTGTAGAAGAATATCGCTTTGGACTTAAAGGAGTCAAAGTCTACGTTTTGAAATTCGTCTTCGCGAAAAAAGTACGAGCCTTCGTCACTTGTGAGGCCGGCCATGAATGGATACGGATGGAATTTGAGCTGCTTTCGCAGATTAGCCGGTGTATCTAATAGGAAATGCCCATCCACTAAAGGACGCCATTTGTTCGGTTCTATTACGGGAAATCTGTCACCATCTAGTCTGCGCAAACAAGAAATCATTTGCTTGCTATCGTGCGTCGGACAGTTTTGGTCGTCAGCAATCCTTTTTGTTAGTTCCACCCCTTCATCGACTTGGTTGATAGCAAAAGGTGAAAAGTCGATGCCACTCAAGGAAATCGCGTAGTGAAAAAGCCCCTTGGAGAGTGGTGACAGAAGAAGAAGTCCTACGCTCGAACCACCGGCACTTTCACCGAATATCGTGACACGCGTGGGATCTCCTTTAAACGACTCAATGTTTTCTTTTACCCATTTAAGTGATTCTATCTGGTCCAGCATGCCATAATTGCCACGCGCGACTGCGTCTCCCGTCGTCATAAATCCAAACGGACCCAAGCGATACTGAATCGTAACAAGTACAACTTCCCACAACGGCAGTGCGTCTCCAGGGCTTACAATAGGCGATCCAGCTTCATATCCTCCACCGTGAATATACACCATTACTGGGTAAACTTCAGAGCCGGTTGTGTTCGGGCTGTAGATGTTCATATACAAGCAATCTTCACTCTGTGGCCAATCAAAGTTTTTCCAGAACATTTTATTATACTCGGGATCTTGATAGCAAATACTTCTGAAAAAAGTGCCATTATAAATTCCGTCCCAAGGTTTTGGTGGCACGGGAGGACTGAACCGAAGCTCTCCAAGCGGAGGGCTCGCATAAGGCACGCCGAGAAACTTGTTGATTCTGGTAACATTTCCTGTTGCATTGGGAAAATGCCTTGAGAGTCCTAGAATAGGGCCATATTTAGTCGACACAATGACGTGTCCGCCTTGGCAAACGGCGATATAAGAGACACACACAAGCACTATCAGCCTCGAGGACAAGACATCGCTTGAAAGCTCCATTCGCATAAGAAGCCCTCTTGAAGCCTGCGCTGCGAAATCTGCAACTAGAGAATGAAAACACAGGCGTGAAGATCTGTTTTAGTGTTCAGCTCGAGCGGTTTTAAGTTTCTGTCAGCACTAGGGCTGATCCTGGAGGCTAAAGTTACACTCTAAAGAACTCTTACACGCTGTGAAGCTGCTAGCTCGCGCACCAAGTTTGCTCGTTACGCTCGCCTTTCTACCGCACAGGCCACTGAAATATGCCGCTCCCTCTGCTAGCTAAACACTGGTTCTTCTACAGCCCTGGAAACTGGGACTAATTAGAGCCAATCACTAAAAAGCCTAGATTGATTAGCTATAAACAACAAGGTCGGAAGTTGATTTAAAGCCTGAGTACTTGATTACGATTATCTAAACATGTCACTAATGGCTTTAGTCTAGTTCATTTGTAGTATTTAAGCAGCCAGTGGGAATTATTTTCCCTTTAGCCCGAAGGAATCTGAGACTGTCAGCACCAAAATGCGGCAATGACTCATGTCTTTGAGCTATCACATGAACGTTTTTTCATTCAACGTCGGAAGTGAAGGTTTCATCGGTTGTTGCTGTGAGGATACGAAACATCTTTGATTTGTTGTGAATAGAAAGTAAATAATAACAACACAAAAGGCCAATCGGTAATTGATCCAAGCTACGTTGGTCTTCCATGCCTTCGCTCATCTCCAGCATAAAACAAGTTCAAGTTTCACAAAACGAGCCAAATGTAAATCATTTTCGTGCCAAGCTGAAACGCCCGACTTTCTCCTTGATTTAGAACCTTTCTAGGCTCTCTTCTTGTCCGCCTTAACCTAATTTTCAGTTTATTTTGTTTTCTTCTTTTCCGGCGAATTTACATTACAGAGCAATTCTTTGATTGCAAGCAATGAACTGATCGCTAAAACACTTGTTGTCTCGAGGCTATTTGAGATTAACATAGAGGAAATAGTACGTGAAAAAAGAAATGCAATCAAAACTCTCTTTGGCTCTGGTTCACTCATTAGCTATTGTTGTTTGGATAAAGTCTGCTGTTTAGATGATTTTATTGACTATCGCTATCAATTTGCCGCAGTATATTTCATCAACTAAGGATTTCATGCCATTTTCTAGGCTACTTAAAAGAAGTGTTGAATTCACTTACGCCGTTTAAGAAATGTGTGAAAAGCAATTAAATCCTCAACTTTTGATTTGATCGCTTTTAATTGTTTCGAAGACTTCCGTTTGTGCTTGAAGTCCAGAGAAGGAGAAGTGTTAGCGAGGAAATATTAAGTGACAAAGAAAAATTGTTTTCCTCGTGATAAATTCCCTGCCAATTTAAAATCCTGAAACGCATTAACACTTGTCTTTTAAAATCAATAAAGGGGTAACCCTGGAATTCATGCTGTATTCAGCTTTGTTTGTGTAAGAGATAAACTTAATGTGTTTTCTTTTACTGTTATCCCGTGGTGCAATTGCTTCGTCAAAGGAAGTGAAGTGTGCGCTTTGACAATAACAGAAACATTATACCTTATTTAAAAGTACTTAATAACGTAATATAACTGAATTACGATTCATTTACAAAACACTATAGGTTTCAGGTTTTTGCTGGTATAGAGTATTTGAAGAATGTTTTCACTTTTAATATTTGTGTTGTGATATCCATGAGAATCAAAATAAGATGCGTCTCTTGCTTCAATTCCGAAATCTATTAGTATAGTAATACAAACATTACCAGGGTGCCAGATAGATCATTCTGGATGATGATTGGTGAATTATGCCGTGTGTCGACGCGACTGACCAAAATGTCAAGGCCATGCGTTGGTCACCGCTCTATATCGGAAGAAATACTCCCTACTATCTGATTTCCCTCCTATCTACAATCTTTTTTCCGCTAGATGAGTGAGATAGGGATATAATAAAGTGCTTACCCTAAAACCCCGTTTACACGACAGAAATTTTTGGCACGGCTTGGATAAAAATGGTTCTGGGACTACCTAGCCTGCGAGTCGGCTTTGTAGTGGTTTTTTTTCGGATATTTGATTTTTTGGCGCGCGGGAGACAGGAGTCCCGGCGAAGATGCTAAATTACATGCGCGCAGTCTTGCTTGACTAAGGACGGTGTCGCGCGAATGGGGAGTTTGCAGGTGTTGCGTGACATTTTGAATTTTGACCCTAGTAAAATAAAAATATCATATTTGAAAAGAGCTTGCCGAAATTAGAAAATGGCGAAAATTTGAGTTGATTTGGGTAAATATTAGCAAAGTTATTGACGCCCGAAGTAAGCTGTTTCTCTATACGTTTAATGTCAGGAAAACAACCAACTTCCGACGCTCATAACTTCTGTGTTATTTGTCGAAATCACCTCAAATTTGAGGATTTCACATATTTCGGTGAGCTCTTTTCAAATATGGTATTTTTATTTTGCTAGGAGGAAAATTCAAAATGTCACGCAACACCTGCAAACTCCCCATTGTCGTCTAGCACGTTTGGATCTCGTGACAAAACCAGCATATTCTGCGCGTTAAGGCTCATCTATACGATAGTGCCGGATTTTTTAGCACGGCTCGGATAAAAAAAGTGGTACGGGTACCAAATTTAATGGAACGGCGCCGGTGTATTGTAAATGGCTTTGCCGTACTAAATTTTGTTAGAGCCCGACCGAAATTTCTTCCATCCCGGGTAGAACCATTTTTATCCGAGCCGTGCCATAAATTTCCGTCGTGTAAATGGGGCGTAAGTGTACTGGATACGCTTGGACCGACATTTTGTCTGTTGAGCAAAAGGCAGTACAGTGAGAAGAGACGCAAATGATAACCAGCCATGCAAGACATGGACAAGTCCATTGTCCAGTCGCTCTCCTCCGCAGCTTGGGTAGGCTGTGGTCGAAGGAGAGTTCAGGCACTGGACTAGAAATGGACAAAATATTTAAAATGGGCTGACTCCCGCTCCCAAAACCTATTATAAACTCAATGTTCGTGCCTTTCAGCCTCTCGTTGAGGACCTGTTGATGGGTCTGGCTGGTCCGGGCTGAGTTCTTTTCCTCAAACATGTAAACAAGCCCTCATTCTTCGCGCGCTGCCCCGTCACCGCCGCGATTGGCACCCCAGCCCGCACCGAAGATTTATGCACCATCTACACGACAGGGATTTTTTGGCACGGCTTGGATAAAAAGTGGTGCGGGTACCAAATTTAATTTAATTGCACGGCTCGGGTATATTAGCGCTGTGATGGCTTGGATGGCTTTGCCGTACTAAATTTTGTCAGAGCCGGACCAAAACTTCATCCGTGCCGGGGGATTACTTGGCGAGGTAGTCCCAGAACCACTTTTATCATAGCCGTGCCAAAGAATTCTGTCGTGTGAATGGGGCTTTAATTTACGTGACTTATTCCATCTCCGGCTTTATCACGTAATATTTATCATCATGCGCCAAGAATTCGATAGAAGTCGTCACCTCTCGCGTTGCGCAGTTGATTTAACCGTTCTAAACATGCAGGACGCGCTGAAACGAATAGAACTGTTCGTAGTCTTTTTCTTCTACGTTCATTTGTGCTATGTGGCCCTTTGGACACCGCACCACGAAAACGTATTTCGAATATGAATAATAAAACATTTACAGCCCTCTCTACGCAATTCGTGCGCAGGCAACACATACATGTTGTCACCAAATCAGGCTTTACAAAGATATTATTTACATATCAAGTAGTCCAGGCCAAGTACGTGTCTTGCCTTTAGCTATTTTGTATAGAAAACAAAGATGGCATAAGATTTGTTTTGGATTCGCTTGTCCGGCAATGCCAATTAATTATGGGTCGCCTCTGATTTTCAACCGTCCGTAGCACCGCCCATCAGACTCGTGGAGACTGAAGATGATTTCTCAAAATGGAAGCACTCTTTTTTTAGCACTCTTTGTTAATTTGAATTTGTGTTCATTTTACAGAAACTTTTTTCGAGGTCTGCTGCCTGTGTAGCTGGTGGTTTTGTGTGCTTTTGGTATTTGTTTCTCCGCGAATTAGCGATTTTGTTTTATTATTTCGAGTTCGATAGTAGACGCGCGAAGCTAGACCGAAGACAAAAAGCATTTCTTCACTGCATGCGGGTAAAAATATTTCACATATTGGAAACTGTGCATCTACTAAAAACACTGCGCGGGCTATTACTTTAAAAAAAATTAGTCTCAGCTGAACTTAAAAAGCCGGGGTTCCATTTGGCGACTTACTCTAAGTTTGTCGCCAAGCCCCAAAATTTAGTCTCAGCCAGTTTTCGAGTAATTATTCTCAAACTTTGGAGCTTTTCTAATACGGATGTGCTGATTGGATTTATGGACTTCGTTTCCTGATAACTATAAGATATTATTAATCCATATTAGCGTGATAAGGGTCTATCTCGCCCGAGTTTGTCTCGTCCTGAAAGCGCCACGGGTGTTGAAATTTGTTTTCGCTAGAAAACAACGGAGTTATTAGACCTGCGCTGGACCTGTGCCTACCGCATTAACATTAAAGTTGCCGTGGAATTGCCCTCTGCTGAGTGCTGAATAATCCATGAATAGTCCCCATGTCGGGTTAATTGCTCATGCGATTCGACCTATTTGTAGTCGTTTACACAGAGTGGCAATTTGCCTCGAGTCAGGAGAACACACGGAATAGCTGTACCAATCCTTAACAAAATAGAGCAAATTTAAGGTAAAATGAATTCAGGTGTATGTCCTGCTAAATTGATTCTAATTTAAGAACTTATGTTCCTCATGGCGACAGTTGAATACAGAAAATGTATGACAATATCCCAAGAGTAGAGTGAAATACAGTACATGTGACGCATTAACATTGTCAATCAGGGACGTCAACTCTCCCGGTTTTGCCGGGAGTCTCACGGTTTTTTACCTCATCTCCCGGTCTCCCGGTTTTTAAGTAAAATCTCCCGGTTTTCTTTGAAAAATTGCCGAAGGTTTTTTTTGCTTCTGGTCCACTAAAATACAGCAAAATTTTAGACATATTTAGGTATTTTCCTGTGTCAAAAGCCCTATATTTTGGTGTCTCAATGTCTCAAGGTTTTTTCGAGCGACAGGGTTGACGTCCCTGCATTGATGTCATCGAAATATAAGCGATTCGAGACAGAATTCCTTTGTGGACAAGCAAAAAGTGTTCGCAAACTTACAAATTGATAAGGGATATTGGCCTGATAAGGGATATTATTATACATTGTTCTCACTATCTCGATTCTGATTGGCTAAAAGCGCGCGCTTTACTTTGGGAATCACGCACTTTGAGGGTCTCCAAGAATCAGCATGCTGATTCTTGAAGAATCAGCTAGCTGATTCTTGAGTCTACGCGCGCAATGTATAATCAATGTATAATAAAACAATTATTGAATTCGGTTTTTGTGATTTCCAGAATAAACAATGTCTCGCCAAGTGGAAAGGCTCGGCCTTACGGCCTCGCCTGATTCCACCTGTCTCGACATTGTTTATTCTGGAAATCACAAAACCCTCATCCAATAATTGCTTATGGTCATAAGACTCAGCGGGTAACTTATCAGGGACGGCTGACCCCCCCCCCCCCCCCCAATATTTCGCAAGTTTAGTCATACATTTTCACTAAATGCAGCCCGCCCCCTCCCCCATCTTGTCATACAAGCTTCAGATTCAGATTCATTTCCATTTATTAGCGGCTTATACAAAGTGTTGCCAATAATAGAGTTCCCCCCCCCCCCCCCCCCACACACACACACATATCAAACTTTCGTTGCTCATTTCAACCGCTCGACCAGAATCCCGGGAGTCTAGGAACTATAGATAACGTGACTTGTAGGTCAAGTGAGTGTTTATTAGTATCCCGCCGCAATAACTGCCGTAATTTTCCCTTTTTTGCCCTGAAAACTCAAAAGAACAGCTTTATTTCATCTTATGACGGTATGGTTTGCACATAAATTATATTACAACATCGAGAAACTGTGGCAAAAGGCAGAAATATGCAGTTAAAGAATTTGGAACTGTCAGGATGCCGTTACGATGTAGGCGGTTGTTTTATCTTTTACATCTCAAGGGGATATTATTTTCGTCTCCGATCCTACACGCAAATTTCATGAATTTCCATAGAAAGAAACCGGTTTGATACTTTTAGCGCTATTTTAGCCTAGATTTGCCCTTTCAAGAAAACTAACTACGATTCACCATGTTTTTGGTGTGTTTTTGATGCAAAATATCACGGGTAAAAGACGTTAGCCACTTGAGCTCTTTTAGAGATTTTGACCTCGAGGGTAGGCTAACAGCACGCGTATCTCCCAAATAAGGAAAGTAACTTCCTTATATGGGACACGGCCTTATGAGCAACATTTGTGGGGCAAAAGCTTGATATGCTTTGAAAACTGTTCCACCGTCCCTGTTATGGGCTGGAATTCTTAATATGTAGTTACTGATAACGGTATATGAGTATTGTTTCGGACCTTAGTCGCTCATCGTATGAACGGAAGTGGTGCAGGTAGCCATGATTTTTAATAGGAGGGGGGCCAAGACGCCCTTCAAGACGTTTTCTCCTATATTCAAAATAATGCCCCATAGTGTACTGTCTTTTTGGTTGCTAGAAGAACCCCCACCCTGGATACGCCCCTGTCGTTCATCATGGCTTCACGTCGTTTGGATGGAATAAACCGGGGGACCCTGTCAACCACAATGAAGTGCATTCTTTTCTGTCGTTCCAGATACAGCGACGGACCAGCAGCTCAGAACGCGTTTGAGAAACTGATTAAATCTGATTAAAGCAGTGCGTACTTACTGAAATGGTTGCATATTCAGAGCCCCTTAGCGTGGACTCGGAATACATGTTATAGTACAGTAAACACCCGCATATAAGAACAGCCCATTTCACGAGCAGCCTGAATAGAACTTCATATATACACTGTAAGGTTCTTATAAAGCAGGTATCTAAAATGACAAATTTCAGCCTGATGTTCTTAACTTAACCCATTCGTTCTTATATGTGGGTGTTTACTGTGGTGTGGCTAAAACTGTTTCCAAAATACTCTCAACCACAACGCACTTAGACTGATTGCAGTCGGCGCTCGTGTCACGCGCTCTCCGTTTTCAAGGACGTTCGCCAAGGAGGGAGTGCAAGCAGTCTACAACTTACGTATTATTCTGCGTAACTTTTACTGTATAACGTATGTCTTGTTTTGCTTTAATTGTATTAAGCCTTCTGTATCTTATCTAAGATGTTGTGCTACTCGACCTGTGATTTAAAAGCAAATTTCGTCTAGTATACGGTTTCGATCGCGCAAATGACTCATTGCGATCAAAAAGCGGTTACATGAGCTATTTGGCTCGGGCCATCGCGGAGTTGATATCAATTAAGTTGCTTCGGCAAGGGGACCTCGGGGAAGTTGCGCTTTCTCATAGTGCGAATAGTTCATACTTTCTGACCTCTCTTTTCATTGCAACTCGCCGTTGAAAAAAATCCATGTTTACATGGAAAAGATAAGATGAAAACATCTCAGCATTCGACATCTTCTGAATCTTACCTTGCGTTTGAACTGCTACACCTGAACGAACTACCTGAAGCCCTTCCCTAGTCAGTGCAATTGGCAGAGAACGAATAACGCAGGCTTTCTTTATCAAAGGTTTGACACTTTTCGATAGTTATGGCATGTTGCACAGCAGTGCTTTCTCTTGTACATAGGAAATGTTATAAGCGTTAATCAACATCAGCCAGCGGCGAAAGGTTTTATACTAGACTAATGTGTCGTAGATGACCTGTAACTTAGCGGTCCCGAATGGCCTTTCATTGCTTTTGTTTTATCTCCTGGTATTTTAGTTATTTTTCTTTCATGATAAGATAGCGCCTGTTGCATCTTAATTGCCTACTGGAGGTAGAATATATTGACTGCTGCATTCCATTTATGCTTTGCCAGCATGATTTCCTTCACTTAACTTCTCGCAATATTTTTAAATGGTCACTTAACGCTGCAATGATGAGTTACTAGGTGGCGGATCACGACCACTGTAGTATCCGCTGCCAGTTTAATGCTCTCCTATAGAGAAGAATTAACATTGTTTCTCCCCTGTGCTAGCGACCTTGCGCTTTCAATCCAAATAATTTAGTAATGATGATCTGATAGGGAAATATGTCTACCTATAAAGCTGCGCGCCTTTCTGTCCTCACCCCTTGCTCCCTCTACGGTACCACGCCCATTTTCACACCACGTGCGCAAAAAAAATCTGGTGTGAGATTAGAAATGTGGAGTAAGCTTATAAAGGATAAACTGTCGGAAACGATGGGAATTTTATAGTTATTTTCAAGTATTTTCTTCCTCTCGTTTTTCCCGCGAGTAAGTTGATACTTTTGATGACATCCCGCTCGAAGATGCTTCTTGGGTCTGTATCAACTTCAAACGTTCCGAAAGGTTTCGCTAGCCGTCGGCGGCTTTGAGAATTAAGCGTTTTTCAAGGATCTCTTCGAGGATTAACAAGGGTTACTCGCGAAAAACCAATGTCAACAGCCCTGGGAAGGCTATCTGAGAAATAATATCGTCTTATAGATGCTAGTGTATCGAGAGCTGACGGGACAACCGTAAAATGGCGCCTCTAAATGAACGCTTTCCCTTGAAAATCCAACCAGCGGCCACTATGTACATTCGAGAATGTCTTCTAGACTTCGCTATCTGATCCATTTCACTGAAGCCTATTTGATTTCGAAAAATTGAATAAAGATTCTATTCTAGCCGAAAAGGAGTCATACAGTAAGCACTAAAATATCACATGCGACGTGTAGAATAATTAAGTGGCGGTGCTTCCACTTACCCGCGTTATTATTGCCAGCCTCTATGTACACTGCCAGACTCTGATTTAAAAAGAATCAATTGCTCTTGTGAAAATAAGAAATTCCTAAGGCTGTGTTGCTATGTCGATGACAGTTCTGCGAGACCCCATTACGGTCGATACAGAGTGATATGAGCTCCTCCGATCGCTTCACTTGTTTATCCAGGGATGGAATGCTGCATTACCTTCTGACCTGGCAGACGTTCGCTTACAATGGTTTCACTTTCAGAGACAAGGATGCAATTTCACTATTACCCTGCCTGCGCTGCGTTTGAATGGCCTTTCGCGCTGTGTAGGCCCAGTAACGCCGACCCCGAATCCGACAAGAAATGAAACTGGACCTGGGTTTTTGCTTTTCTAAGACGTAAAAAGAAAAGATTTAAGTGGCGTTATAAGAATTAGCAGGAAGCTTTAGTATATCCTTTTTATCTACGATTTCGGTCTTGCTAATTCGACCTCCTTGCCATATCGAGTTCTATTTGGAAAACGTCGACACGCATATCAAAGAGGCCCGTTCGAGGTGGTCTGCGAGATTTTTAGTCATGTCGGGTACCACTTGACTTCACTTTCATTTGTATTGCGTTTGTATTGCGCTCTAGGCTTCTCGTGGAAATCAAACCCTCTCTGGCTGATATAAATGGCGAATCTTTCAGCCTCGTCCATTCGTCCTGAGAGCAATGGCGGCCCCGCCAGTAAAGTCCGTTCCAAAACACAAACCGTTGAGACATTTTTCTCCCGTCGAGGGGTGGGCCAGACATTGTGTCAGGCTTTAGTCACTTCCCGTCCTAGACCCGGTAAAACGTTTTTGCAAGTGATCGTTGGATTTGATCGTTGGATTTGAAAGGAAAACAACAAAGCTGAATAGTTTTACTTTTATTATGCGAGGTTTGTTTGAGCAAGCGACGATGATTGGGAAAAAATCGAGGGAAATTTTTGGATCGCTGAGCGTTCGGAATTTTGCAGTTTGCGGCCTTCCAGAACATATAGTAGTGTGAGAGGTGACAATAAAATTGGCTAAAACTCGCTTAAAAGTGTATTTCTGACCGAATAAATGCTAGTAGTGATTTATTAAAGTACTAAAGGACTAGATAAGGGTATTTTTCAAACTTTTTTATTTTTCGTAGGTACTCATATTTTAGGGCTCATCGAACTCAGTCAAACTTCACACAGCGACACTTAGTAAAACTGCGAACTATCAACTCTAAAGTTCGCTCAATGATCCTGGGAAGCCTCTTGATTAATTAATAATGTAATTGTAGATTTATCAGCCTATTATGTATTTATTAGCCTGTAATGTAATATTAACTGTTTGCTGACCGTATCTGTAATTCAGCTTTGGCTGCAAGAGATACATTAAACATATCTATCTATCTATCTATCTATCTATCTATCTAAGCCTATGGGAGGACTACTATTTTTGTGGCCGAATGGTCACTTTTTTTCTCCCCAGCTAGGGAAGGGTAAGTTACAATTTTTTTCAAGCCTTTTTATAAGCGGAGGGAACTTTTTTCACCGAAACAGTCTGAAAAAAAAAAAACAGGAATATTCCCCAGAAAGTGCAGATTTTTGCAGAAACGGTCGTTCTCTTTTGGTCGCCATTTTTTTCCCTCCGCCACAGGGCCTGGTGAGGAGTACCCCATTTACCCAGTCTGAGCCCTTCCCATAATCCTTTGCGCGCCTGTCAAATAACGCAATATCGGCGCAACAGCCAGATCAACGAAATAGAAAGAAATAAACACACTTTTAAAGACTGGCTACGAGAGTCTTGGTACGAGTCTTTTTGTATGTCATCGAGATATAGTGAAATGGATGTGCAAAGATATTTGCGAATCAAAATTACAGCTACCAACATGGGAAGAAATTAGCCTCCTACGCGCCGAAAGTGAAACGAGCGACAGCCAGCATCCTTAGCTTCCTTCTTCGGAATCCGCTGAAATGTTCCACATTGCTTCCTTAAGTAAGGCCTAGTCTAAACGTCGAGCCAGCGTCGTGCCGAATCGAAATATTGGATTGAGCTTGACGCTGGTGCGACTCTAGCACGACGTTTAGAGCCAACTTTTAATTCGGTTCGACCAAGCTATTAGGCTCGACATTCTCTGTCGCGCTACCCGACTGTAGCACGACTTGGCTCTAAACGCCGTGCATCGTCGCGCCGAGTCTGATGCAATTATAGAATACATTAAAAAAGTGTTTTGCTAAGAATCCAGGCCTGTCACGTGGCCACAGGAATCCCCAAAACTTCGCACTGCCGGCTCGACTCTGGCTCGACGTTTAGAACCGCTACCGCGCCAGCGCCGAGCCAAATTAGATTCGGTGCGGCACGACGCTGGCTCGACGTTTAGACTAGGCCTAACTCTTTTAATTTCAGATAATTTTGAATTTTGTAACAACAATTATTGTCGTTTTGCCAAAACCGTCACTGGGTTTCGTTGAAAGCGTGCTATTTTCTTCAAAAGAAAGAAATACCACAAAGTCATCATCAGCATGAATGAACCAGGCAGCAACCACACTGACCAAACATGTGAAATCGAAAATCGTGCCCAGCTATGACACGCAAATGAAATTTTAGCCTTTCGATCCCAGTCGACAGTTTTTAAGCAATTATTGGATGAGGTTTTTGTGATCTCCAGAATAAACAATGTCGAGACAGTTGGAATCAGGCGAGGCCGTGAGGCCGAGCCTGATTCCACTTGGCGAGACATTGTTTATTCTGGAGATCACAAAAACCGAATTCAATAATTGTTTTATTATACATTGATTCAGTAAAAATACTTTTCTTTCTGTCAAGCAATTTATTTTACACAAGCGTCTCGTTAAAATAGGGAAAGCGCTCTAGTCCCATGATGCATTGCGCGCGTATCTAGAATCAGCTAGATACGCGCGCAATGCATCATAGGACTAGAGCACTTGAATGTTTTCCCTATTTAACAAGGCGCTTGTGTAAAAGAAATTGATTGTCAGAAAAACAAGTATTTTTACTGAATCAATGTATAATAAAACAATTATTGAATTCGGACGGCCTCGCCTGATTCCACCTGTCTCGACATTGTTTATTCTGGAAATCACTAAAACCTCATCCAATAATTGCTTAAAAACGGAAAAGACTCGCCGAAAAAGACTCCCACAAAGAGGCGTCTGCGCGCTCAAGCCAAACATTCCATACTGATGACGTATTCGCAACTTTTGTTCGTGCTGTTTCAAATGAAATTTGCGCCAATTTTGGCAAAACCTAGCAAGTCATACTGACCTGCGCGTGAAGTCGAAAATCGTGCCAAGCTGATGACACAACTCCACCAATGAAATTTGAGCTAAGCTGACTAGAGAGGAATTTCACACTAGTGTTTTTGTTAATGTGATAATTTTTCGACGTTTTAATCGCGCGAGAAAATGACTGGCCATAGATTACCAGCGAGTGAAAAACCTACTCGAAATCATGAAAACTTTGTGAGATATTTCCTTCTAGAATAAAAGGAGAAACTAATAAAAGGAAAATTCTCTCTCAAAAGTGGGACACTAGCGCAATATAAATTGTTGTATTGTATATTAGTTTCTGATATTAGTTTACGATTTGTCAAACTAAATATATATTCACTCAGTCCCTGATTCACTCTACTCCCTTTTATCAAATGAACTACTGGCACTGCGACACAGACCGTGGCTGACAGCAGACAAGAACAAAATATCTAGCTTTTAACCAAGAGATTTCTCTTGTTTTAACTTAATTCCTGATTCCTCTTTGATTCTATATTTTTTGAGGTGTCTAATTACTGTTCCAAATTACTGTTCCAAACTATCGCGCCTATATGTAGATAAACCGCAGAATCAAGTCGCACTTGATAAACTGGTGCCAAATATTTTCAGAACCGCGTACAAGTATTAAAGAACGCCAAGCATTGAAACCAGTGCGGGTATAAGAAATAATAAAAAAATTGAATGGTTGACTAGCAGCTTGTTAACAGCTTTCTCTTGATGGTAAAATAAATGAAAATTATAAGCTGTTAATCAACCATTAATTTTTGTTATTCCCCTGTTTTGCACGGCGCACGCTGTTCTGCGCATGGACGCGCGATCAATTCGTTCGAAAATGACGCAATCGAGCGCGCGCGCGCAAGCTAAATATCCCCATTTGAGCGAGAAACACCAAGAAAAAGTCGCTTTTTGGGATATTGCGCGAAAACCAGATTGGGCACCCCCATTTTTTATTTTACCATTTTGATAAAACTATCATTCCCCTGTTATAAAAAAAGTTTAAAGAAATTTCCACGACAAGTTTTTGAGCTATCGTCATAAAAAGCCCCAAAATGAGACACCAAAGACTCTCAAATTATCACGAGCGGTGCGCACATTTTTGCACATTTTCAAGGTAACGTCAACACACATAGAAAATTAAACATTCCAATGTTCGTCCTAGGTAGTGAAGCATCCAACAGTTATGTTCAAACTTGCAAGCGAACTGGATTGCTTCATTAGTGAGCGTTTTATCACAATTTTCGTGTTTCACGTATTCCTTCACAAAATAGCCCTCAGACCCCGGTTACACGGGTCAGGACGAATTTTTGACCGGGCGAATTTTGTACCTGGAACACCTGTTTACACGGTACCGTGCAAGTTTTGTTCCACATTGCAGAGGTGTTTACACGGGTCCGTGCAACTGAACTAACACTAACATGGCTTCTTCAGTCTCGTTCTCTGATTGGTTGAAGGTTGAATAGTAGCTTAGCATCCTCGCCTGAAGAGGGCTAGTTTCCAGGCCATTACCGTGGAAGTGTGCCAAAACTTGCACGGTTCCGGTGTTCACACGGGTCCGGTACGAAAACGGAACCGTACCGGTCAAAAGTTGTACCTGTTTTTTGCAGGTCCCAAACTTGCACACTTTGCCGTGCAAAAATTGGTCCAGTTCCGCCGGACCCGTGTGAACAGAAGCCGTAAGTGGGTCAGAATTCGCCGGTCAAATATTCGTCCGGACCCGTGTAACCGGGGTCTCAGGCACTAAAAATGGGGTATGTTTGCGCCATCACAGTTTCTAAACGAGCATGGGCACCCCCTCTTTTTATTTCATATTTTCATTCCTTATATACTAAATAGTAAATAGACAAATTAAGAAAAAAATTCTACGACAAGTTTTATTTCAGGGGAATTACCAAAGAACCTTCTTTGGGGTCGCTGTGGTAAGGTCCCTTAGGGACAAATTTATGACCCGCAAGTCGGGACATCCTCGCGTTAGTGGAGGTGCCTCAAAGAAGGAAGAAATCAGACGACAGAGGGCAGAGGGAATAGAATGTGTGACGGCGACGAGTGAAATGTTCGCGTAAAGGTTAAACTTGGTAGCCTGAAAATAGCCAGATGTATCCTCCAAAGTATTCGAAAGCTCATTCCTGTGCTTACTACTGCAACAAGAATTCTATTGTCGCCCTAAATACACTATATATTGTAAGTACAAAACACAAAACTTGCTGACTTTAGACTGTAGTCGTTCAAAGTTTGCTGCGATTTCTGCTTCCGGTAAAGGTTCTATCTATGACGCCTAATTAATCTCATATTAAGTTTCATATAACTTGGTTATTAAGAAATTTAATATTTTACTACCTTCACCTCAAGTTTATCAGTCACAATTTGCCATCAGGCCTTTGTGGTTTCCAATCAAAGGTAAAATATTTCATTGCTAGCTGCTCTCAAAAAGTTGTCTTTACTTTGCATACTAAAACTTGATGTCGTGGTTGCTCATTTACTATTCTGATCCAAGTCTCACAATAAAATCGATTTCTGTGGCTTTGCAAATTGAAAAGATCTCTGTACGTAGCGTACAGCTACTGTAGAAATCTAGTTTTCTTACTCAAATTTGGTGAAATTTCCATGAGATTTTGTGAGTCTGGAGCCTCTTGAATACGGCCACGTTCTCTGCATATGTAATGATAAATCACCTGAATTTTCATGCTAGTCTTCTGCCAAAACGCGATAAAATGGAGTAAATATGCTGTGAACAGATTTTTGAATAGGGTACTCTCTGTTCTAGGAGTAAAATTCTTATCATATCAGTTTAGGTAGTGCTTCTTTTGAATTCACAAGGTAGATATTGTTGTTTTGCTAGACTAAAGCATTTCCATATTCAGATGAGAAGATTGGGTAATTATTCTAATCAGTTATTATATGTTTTCAAAGATTTGTTACATTTGATAACACTATTTTATGATAAATGAGAAGAGACAATTTCTGTATAAAAGACATTACATGTAATGAAGCTTTTGTTTAGGCATTATAAATGATACTTGATTTTGAAATTATTGCATAATTTGCCTCTTATTTAAACAGGTTGAACTTTCTAGCTAAGCAACAGAAAATTCAGTTAACAAATTGAATAATTTGGTACCTATGCATGGACAACAGGACCCAGAGCGTCTAATCAAATGTCCAATCAAACCTCATCAAGTATCAGTGATTCAATGGAGTTCTATGAATCTTTTAATCAAACTTCCCAAAGTTGTATTTATCAATTTTTATTATTATTTGTTCCTTTCCTAAGACAAGACATAACAAGTGTTTTTATTTATATCTTGCAGTTTATATCGCTTCTATTAATCGGAGTAGCAGTATATGCCAGAGTTACAGCCCAGTTTACAAATCTTCCAATCCTTGGAGGTGTTATAGCATGTGGGGTGTTCCTACTTCTCTTGGCCATATTCGGCATGATTGGGGCTATAAAACACAGCCAAGTCATACTATTTTTTGTATCCTCTCATCATTATAAAGTTATTAATATTCAGCTGATCATCTTTCATTGTTGCCTGGATCATCCTGTTTATAAATGTGTGGTTCCAGAAAATATCCATACCCCCTCCACGGAAGGGTGTTGAAAAGTGCCCCACCACCCCCCCCCCCCCCCCCCCCCCCCCCCACCCACCCTCTGGAATTTCCAAGGAAAAATACAGTATTTGTATGGAAATGATCAGGTAAATTTATCCCCCCACCCCTCCAGAATTTCCAATGCCCTTCCGTAGGGGGGTATGGATAATTTCTGGAACCACACAATAGACCAAAGTTGATATTTGGCCGTGAAGTGCAAAAACAAGCCAGGATGACATGAATCTACCATTTCACTTCCAGAAAAAACTCATTTTTAACCTATAAGCTGGACAACTTGATATTTTGCATATACAGGGACATCAACTATACCAATTTTGCAAAGAGTCTCAAGATTTTTTGCTTCATCTCCCAGGAAAAATTCCAGACGACTGCCATACATTTACTATATTTATCCCAGGAGAATTTCAGGAAATTTTGCCATTTCAAGGCGGTCTCCAGATTTTTGAAGTCCTGGGGGTGATGTCCCTGTATATAACTAAAAAAAGTGACTAGAATCCTAGAATAAATTAAGGCTTTGTATATGCAAATCAGTTTTTCCCAGAGTTATTGTTGAATTGGCCACTTTTCTATAGTGGATGCTGGAGGAATTTGCTGCTGAAAATCCCAATATTTTGATAACTGATTCATTTCACAGTGGCAACATTAATCAACAGGGCATATACATTTATGCAGCAGTTTGTTTATGTGCTATGCAGCACTGTGTCAGTGGTGTTGATTTTCTTGACATTATTAAGTATATGGCAATACTTGTGCTATTGTTTATCATACAAATGTCAGTTTCAATTGGAGCTTTAGCGATTACAAGAGACCAGCAAGGCCAACTTATGGAGGCTGGCTGGGCCAACCTCGCTACTGATTTGAAGGAAAAATTACAGACAGCCAAGGAGTGCTGTGGTTATAAAAATATAACACTGTCAGTTGAACATCCGATGGGTCATCCTGATTGTGGAATGGTGAGTAAAAGGGTTATTTTAATTTTAATGTTGACTAGAAAAATTACTTAATGCCTGGAGCGTCTGTCAGGGATTAAAGATATCTTGCCCTCCTTTAGTTTTTGTGTTTCAAAAAAGGTCTGCTCAATTGGAATATTTTTTAAGAATCTGTTTGCAGGGCCTATGAAAGGATGTGGTAAAAAATGGCAAATTGTGAGAAAATTTAAGAGGAATTATGCAGTGAAAATCACGGAGAAATGTCATCATTTCACCATGAAGAGAAAGAAAATTAGGACCCAGGTCAATTTGGCTAATTTCAAGGAATGTCTGGTACTTCTCTGAGAAGCAAATTTAAGATGGTGGGCATTGTGTGTTTTTTTTCTCGGTTTTCTTGAAGTCTATCCAGTATTACCTAAACGTTGCCATAATTTTTAAAAAATGACAAATTTTCACATTATTTTTCTTGATTACTTTTCACTTTGCCCTCTGCAGCTTCCTTGTTGTGAGGCTACAAGTAAAGAGCCATGCTTGAAGTGCCCTACATGTTATAGCAAGCTAGAGCATGTGATTGATCATCTCCTTAAAGTGGCAGGAGGTGTTGGACTGTTCTTTAGTTTTACTCTGGTAAGTACTGTACACATACCGTAGTGTTTACCATTAGAGCATATTTCAGATGACCAGAGCTGGAAATAGTTTTTCTTTGATCGGACACTTTTTTTCTTGGTTGTCTCTACTGGAAAGTTGGCCGGACATCTGAAAATTGGTCAGACATTCGGCGATTTTGATCAGACAATGTCAAATGTCCAGCAGTAATTTCAAAAGTAAATCAGACTTGCATTATGTCAGCCTTTTTATTGGTTGAGAGTAAAGTCTTACCATTGCTCACGTCATGAATGAACACAAGTCTGACTTCCTTCGCCTCCTGATTGGTTTGTTGTTGAATGGCTTCCACTCCTGATTGGCTAGTGGTTTTATATTTGCATTTAGTTTTCAACACTCATCTGAAATCCACTCTAAAAATGGCTTATTATGTTAAAGTGGCTGATATTTTCTAGTTGCAAGAGACATTATTCTGTCAGCTGTGTTACAGCTGAAGTTCAGCCAATTATGTTGATATTTATTGGATATGCTACACATTTCTTTCCGGTTGCCCTGTATTAATTATCTAGCCTTCAATTAATAAGGAATTCTTCAAATAAGACCCTTGTCAGCCACTTCTTATTGTTACTGTTCTCATTTGATATTAGAAAACAAATTATTTGAAATCCACCTACAACCAAGAGTTTTAATACTTCAATCTAAAATATTGCCCTACATTCATTATCATTAGATGCTTTCTCCTACTCGGTATGTATGCCAGGCTGACAATATGGTGGCTCCCTAAAGTACAGTTTGAATCCTGCATGTTTTTGTTCCCAGTTGCTCTTGCGGACTTTAAAGTTTTCTTTGATTCTTACGGCATTGTAAAATCCATGTTCTCCACTCACACTAACCCCTCACTTAATGATTGCCCATTAATAATAGTGACCTTTCTTCTGTTACTAAAATAATGAATAACGCTTTCCTGTCTCCAGCCTCTTGCCCTACTGCATTTCATAATTTAATTCTGCTCTTTCTCTCTTCCTGCAGTTGTTCGGTGTGTATATGACATGTCGGTTCAGAAATCTGAAGGACCCAAGGGCAAACCCCAGTGCCTTTCTCTAGCTCTTAGCAGGGTGGCAGCTTTAACTATCTTAAGCTGATATGTGTTCCACATATGCAAAAGCAGCTTAACAAGGAGAACGAGAGAGAGGGAGAGAGAGTCAGAAGGATACATCACAGCCAGCAGTGCTTGCTACAATTCTTCCATATTGTGTACTAGGGAAGTCTATGTATGGCTCATCTTTCTAGCATTCTCATACTCAAGGGTTCAGATCCTTTTCACCAGCCACTCCTTGCAGTTCTTATGGCCTGTTCTCACACTTTCATTTTAGCTGCTATAGACAAGTTGATGCTCTCAGTTGCACAATGGGTAATCAGGGCAATTGTGTTGGAAATAATTCAGATTCGTATGGGAAAGGCTTAGCCTGCTAGCTGGCTCTCCTGTGGTGGAGTTATTTGGAAATCATTTTCTGATTCCTATGGTGCACACCTCTGAAACTCAAACACAAGCAATAAACATTTCTAAATAAACCCATTGGAAAGTCAGCTAGCAGGCTATAGGAAAGGCAAGGCTGGTATCCTCACTAAAATTTGTAAGTCCCAATCTTTTCTATCACATTAGTGTAAGAGTGTAAAGAAGTGATGCTATTTATTTGAAGTCAGTAGTTTCTAACAATTTTTTTAAACAAATACAATTTAACTGATTTGTAATGTTTCAATTAGCACTTGTGAAATTGAAATATCCAGATTTAGACTTTTGAGGGATGACTTTTAGCTCTATTTCTCGCTATAATTTCCATTATGTTGCCCTGATACCACACGATGCAAGGGTGCAAAGTCATCTATTTGGGAGGGGATTTCTGTGGCAATCAGGGAGGTCACATCGTTTAGCTTGTGAGTAAATAGACCGCTTGAGTGGGGGTGCAGTGGTTTGCCTAGCCTGCTAGCCTGCTCTCCAGTGGATTTTTTCAGATATTTGATTTTTTGGCGCGCTGGAGACAGAAATCCCACACGCAAAAAAATCAAATATTCCGAAAAACCCACTGGAGAGACGACTAGCAGGCTATGGTTTGTTTTCATAACTGGCACTCATGTGAAACAATTTCTTTGTTTGGTCACATGAATATTAAGGAGCTTGCGTGTGCGTTAGGGAAAAAACAAAAGATTTTGTTCGCTTGAGTGCCAGTTGGGGAAACAAACTATAGGACCCCATTCAAGCGGAAAAGATCTGTTTGGTAAAACAAATTCCAGAACTTGTGAAATATGAACATGTTAGAAACATCTGCACAAGTGAAATCTCCATAGGAATTGCTGGCTGTTCACAGCACATGGTGTGGTATCACTGTAGAAATCACATCAAAATGTGCGCTAAAAACAAGCATTTGAACAGGCCATTAGTGAAAATATTGATGGGCCCATTCTCATAAACAGAGCTCCCTAGCTCCTCGGGGAGGCTCTGGTGACAGCCATTTGAGGTCCTTCCCTCATTGGTCTTTCTCATAGCCAGAGCTCCCGGCTCGTCTGCTCGCATGGGAGGCTCTGGGGACATTCATTTGAGGACTGTCGCTGATTGGCTGATTTTGAACTTTGGGGCATGCGCAAAAAGGTGTTTCTCTCAACGGCTCTGTATCAAATCTCGCGCATGCATCAATGGTTGTCACCAGAGCCTCCCAAACGAGGTGACGAGCCGGGGCCTTTGGGTTCGAGAATGCTCATTGGCTGGTTTTGAATGTTGGGGCATGCGCAGAAAATACCTTGCCTCAGCGGTTTGGTATCAAATCCCGGGCATGCGTCAGTGACTGTCATCAAAGCCTCCCCCGCAAGGAGATGTGGGTGTGGGTGGCCCTTCAGCATGTAACTCTATTCTCAAGTAAAATTTTGGCTGGTGTCTTTTATTCCTGCATCCGAGCTCTGTTGTTTTCCACACACTATACAGTAGGATTTGTTTTAAAAGGCTTTAAAAGTAAACGTTTTTGCTGTTCAAACATTTTATTTACCCTAGAAGTGAGCATGTCAGTAATCAAAACAGCTTGGTGTATGTATCAGACATGATATATATTTATTTAATGAAGAACTTACTGTTACAGTATAATGAAATGAAACAGTTAAAACTGTTTTTTGCCCAAAATTTTCTCATCAATGCATGTTTTTTGCAAATGACGCATTCATTTTAGAAAATATCCTTTTTCTGACGGAAGCATTCTTTAGTGAATTATTAGCTTGCGTAGCAAGCGTTTCCGAGGGCGTTTTAAGGTCAGAGAAAGGCTGAAATTACAATTTTCGATGATTTGGCCGCGCGAAATATGTGGGAAACGATTGTTACGCAGGCAAATAATTCCTGGGCATGCTTTAACTTGTGCACATATTTAATTATTTGATTGCAAATATTTTGTAGACCCAAGAGACTTTCTATAAAATGTCATCCGTGAAAGTTCCTAATTAAAAGAAAAGAAGCTTCAGCTCTGTTCTTGTTTTTTTGTTTTTGTTTCATAAATGATTGGTAGCCAACAATAGTAAGGTCATAAGCTTTATTTGCTATCTCTTAGTTCTTTCACCACACCCAGTTTGTAATCTTACCGGTGAATTTTCTTGATCCTTAGTTTATGAAGTCTTTGTTTTTTCGGCGATCATCCTCATATATATTTAGGGCAGCCGCGTCTCCAAGCGTCTCTCCTCTTGGCGTCTTGACGGAACGTGTATCGCAAGGATATCAAAGTCATAAATTTCCCTTAGGGACCGGTCATTATTTATCGCCTGGAGGGGGCAGAGGATTTTGGGTAATAAAAGATCAAAATGCAGTGATCCTCCCTCTATAAGTACAATGATTAACGTGATCCCCCCTCAGAGCAGTTAAACGTTTTCGTGATCCCCCCGCCCCCTATTTGACCTA
This sequence comes from Scolanthus callimorphus, assembly GCA_033964015.1. Taxonomy (NCBI): domain Eukaryota; kingdom Metazoa; phylum Cnidaria; class Anthozoa; order Actiniaria; family Edwardsiidae; genus Scolanthus; species Scolanthus callimorphus. The sequence goes on from CM066914.1 coordinate 2,749,463, forward strand.
GTAGAAGACAATTTACAGATAAACGGATCGCATTTTTCTTTCGTTGCGCGCGAAGCGTGCCCGAATTTTGATAAACGCATTTCATCAAGCCTCAAGACGAAATTATTATTATTCATTTGCGTGAAGCGCGGCCCAAATGACGAATTTCTATGCTTGTAACGAACTCACGCTTACTCTTCTTTCGAACATAGTGACTGCCTGCCAGGCCAATCACTGCAGGGCATTTTCGGTAGAGTGTTTTTCTTGCCAAGATACACTTGTTCTTGTGAACGGTGCGAATAATAATAATAATAATACAACATTTATATAGCCACTTTCTATGCGCTTTACATTGGAAATTAAAATCGTTAAAAATTACAATCATTAAAAAATAAGAAATAAAAAAACAAACTACTAACTTACAAACTATTATTTATAACGTATTTAAGGTTACAAATCATATACTTAAATTTTTTTACAAATAATCCGCTACTAAAAATAACTCGTAAAAAGATGGGTTTTAAGACGAGACTTAAAAAACGGGGACTGTTTCGGAGTTTTTTTACATGGGGAGGCAATTCATTCCATAAAAAAGGGGCACTATGTGCAGAAAAGGATCGAAGACCATAGTTTTTTAGCTTGTATTTAGAAGTGACAAGTCTGGGAGGAGCATCTGAAGAGCGTAATGCTCTAGCAGTAGTATAGACCTCAAAAAGATCCCTCAGGTAGACAGGCGCCTTTAAGACATTTAAAAGACACCTTTAAGACACCTTTAAGACATTTAAAAGTAGCTAAATTGATTTTAAAATATATTCTTAATTTAATCGGAAACCAATGTAGCTGCTTTAGCATAGGCGTGGCATGATCGTATTTCTTTGATCTGCATATCAAACGAGCTGCAGCATTTTGAACATATTGTAATTTGTCTAGCATGTGTTGTGAAAGGCCATAAAGTAAAGAGTTACAATTATCTAGTTTAGATAAAACAAAAGAGACCACAAGAGTCTTACTAGTGTCAACTGATAGGTAATTGCGCACTTTTGCTATGTTACGGAGATGAAAGAAACTAGACTTTACAACAGCATCAACGTGTCTTGAAAAAGTCATGGTGCTGTCGAATATGACTCCTACAGTGCGAGCATGTTCAGAGGGTACAATACTATCATCACCAACAGAAAGTGAAGTGAGAGGAGTATAGGGACGGAATCTAGAATGTAACAGGACGAGCTCGGTCTTATCAGTATTCAATTCAGTTTGTTGGTGGTCATCCAATTATTAACATCAGGCTCATCTCCAGTGTAAGAACTCACCAGCTACGTCACAAAGCTTTCTTTGTTTGGTAGAACGAAGGTTGAACCAATTATAATTAAATAGTAACTATACACAAAGGTGTCCTCAGGGAATGGTTCTTACACTGGAGATGACCCTAACATCAGAAAGACATAATTCGATGCGGTGTTTGGCGCTCGCAAGCTCCTCGCCATCCTGACAGCTGTAGGTTGTATAGACTTGAGTGTCGTCTGCGTACAAGTGAAATTGAAGTCCGTGATTACGAAAAATATCCCCAAGGGGTGCGGTATAGAGATAGTAGAGCAAGGGGCCCAAAACGGATCCCTGCGGTACCCCGCAGTTAAGTGGGCGTGGCTCAGACGCAGTACCATCCACCATAACAAACTGAGAACGATTCGCAAGATACGACCGGAACCACGATAGCACATTTCCTTTAAAGCCAAATCTAGAAGACAGCCTGCGTAACAAAATACTATGATCTACGGTATCAAATGCAGACAACAAGTCCAGTAAGACTAGTATCACACAGCGGTTTGTATCAATAGACTGTAAAACGTCGTTTTGTACACGTGCAAAGGTGCGAAGGTAGTGCGAAGGTAGTGTCTAGCTAGTTGCCAAAGACTATACTGGATGATATTCTTTGCGCGCCGAAATTTTTACTATTATGTATTGAGTGAAGTGAAGTAGAAAAATGCAAGTGATAGAGAAGTTGCTGGAATAACAAATTTCTTGTGATCCCCCCTTTCAGGGCTTCAGGTTTTGAGAGATCCCCCCTTTCGCTCGCCCCAAAATGAAGTGATCCCCCCAAAAATCCTCCCCCCCCCCCCTCCCACCCAGGCGATAAATAATGACCGGTCCCTTATGTGGTTTACACTAATGGAGTCAAGCACAAACTAAGTAATGCTTATATATGAGTTGCTTTGAGCTTGCGTCTTGGGCTTACGTTCGTGCGTGAACCAGCCCTACGAGTGACGCTTGGAGACGTGAACCAGCCCTATACGAGTGACGCTTGGGGACTCTGGTATCCAGGGTGCGTGGTACCCCGTACTACAGTAGGGAATGGATCCGGGGATTCTTGTTGGCAGCGTATGGAATGCAAGTGGTATAATTCTGGAAATTAAACGCTGTAAAATACATTTTAGAATCCCATGCTATGAATCTATCTCGCGTGCTGATTCGCTGAAATCGAGGGCGTTTTTTGTGGAATTACATGGCTGCAAAAGTAGAATTCAATGAAAACACAGGTCACTCACGAAATTAAATTTCAACACGACAAATTTACAATTTCTCAAGCGAGAACAACAATTACTTTCTCAAGTTTTAATCTCTGTCAAACACTGTTTGAAACGTCTTCGTCAACGAAGACGTTTCCTACCAAATTTTTAAATTTTTAACTTAAAAGTTGCATTTTCCTGAAATTGAAACAGTTTGGCAATGGCTTCCTTGGTGCGCGTAAAGTTTTTGTACATTATTAAATCAATAAAACCTACGGCATGGGATTCAAAGAAAATCCATTGCCCGACTCAGGAATTCCACACTAAATCTCATTTGAAAAATCGATATCGCCCTTGTCGCTGCGCGACTTGGGCGATATCGATTGATGATCAAGTGAGGTTTAGTGTGGAATTCCCTGATCGTCGGGTAATGGATTAACCTGCAGTAAAGGTGGTTGTTTCTGTTTCTTCAGGTTGCTGGATGTTGTCTCACACGAAAGCTGAGGAACAGGAAGAAGCATGAAATATAAAACCCCATCAGATATATCACAGTTTAAACTTCCGTAGTATTCGGACCTTTCAACATCCTTTGGAAGTCTGAAATCTTTTTCAGGCCTTTTAACAGATAGCGATCGCTTAGATGTCCTTAATTATATTGCTTCTTAACTGCGATGATCAATTAATTTCCATTCCTTTCATTATCCGATGGCGTTATCAAAGAACTCAAGTATACTGCTCTATGAGCAAAGTTTGTAAAACTGTGACAGAATACGAAAAAGGTAGTAAAGTAGGTAGTAAACGAGAGATATATTCAAACCTTTTTAATGCTTCGTCAGTTCTTTACGCATATTCCCTAGCGGTCATGGCGCATAAGTTTGAGCACTCGACTGGCAACGTTTCTTGAAATAGCCGTTTATGAGAAACTTAGGAGTTATAGCAAATCAGATCAATAAGCGTGGCGCAGGGTGGATCCAGGGATGCTCGGTGAGCTAGCTCGGAGTTCACAACATTGAAAATTCAGACGCGGACAGCGGAACAGATTTTAAAAACTTTTGAAATGTGTTTGAAGAGCGGGGACTCATTTACGAAAAGTGTGGTTGGAGGCTGAAAACTTACCAGAGAAGAGTTTTACGCACAGGTAGACCGTTTGCATGGAGCTGAGAAAAGGCGCGTACATTGTATTTAAGTTTGCAAATATGCTTTTCTGACAAGAGGGAGGGCTCGTCAGTAGAGTTATAATAGCCCGCGTAATATATTGTTAGAGTTTGAATCTACTGCAATATATAATATAGTAATATATGCAAATACATATTTAAATTGAATGGGCTGGGAAACATATTAGACATATTAAAAACATACTATTGTAAAGATTCCATAATGACGACTGGCTTGATCCAGAAATAAAACTAAAAAATTCATTATTGTTTTATTTTGTGCAATCCAGGGCGGGGCCATCCATTTCATGTCTGCAATTTCGATCACAGAAAAAAGAACTTCATGTAAACTGCGCTATTTTGAATTATAATAAACGCGCGCTCTGATTGGTCCAAATCTATGCTCTATTTCGTCAATAAAGTAATGGTTCTCCCCGCTATATCATAAAAGCATTATGGCACAACTTTCTATGACTTTATCGGCAAATATATATATATAACGTCGTGTCTCTCCCAACATCACGCGTGCTCTATTTCGCCGAAAAAGTCATAGAAAGTTGTGCTCTAATCCTTAATCCCAAAACACATATAGGTGGAAATGTGATAGGCAAAAAATCGGCTAACAGTGTTTACATCTTGTTGCCACCCAATAGACCTCTTTACCTTTAGGCGTAATGTTGTCCCATTTCAGATCACGTAGCATTCATTTGAATAATCTTTCTTTGTTTGGGTTTCTTCCATATTCATATATCCTTCGGTGCGTAGCAGAAAAACAAAGAAAGAATACTTATGGGAATGCCATGTGATCTGAAATGGAAAAAAACATTACGCCCAAGGTAAAGAGGTCTATTCAGATCATGTGATGATTCATTTGGGAGGTTACCATTGTTCGTTTCGTGTCTGTAAAATTGTATCCTCCAAATGAATCACGTGATCTGAATTGGGTGGCAACTTCAGCGGGGGGCCTGTTGTTTGTTTCCCTAACAGGCACTCCAATCATGCAAAGCAATTTCTTTGTCGGTTACATGAATATACTAAAAAGTTGCACGTGCGTTGAGGGAAAAACAAAAGATTTTGGTTGCTTGAGTGCCAGTTAGGATGAAACAACCCACAAGACCCCAGCTCAGGCAGGCATGGTCTATAAAATTGCATGGATGCATCTCCTCCGAGGATCGAGGCTGAGCAGGAAATCAGCAAAAGACATCAAATGGATAATGAGATCATGCCAAGAACACATTAGTATGAAAAATCCAGTAGTAACGCGCGCCGTGTTTAGTTTAGTTTGATTTGCCTCGCGATAATCTGCGAGCTCGCGTTCTCTCCAGCATTACCCTGCTCGCCACGTCGCTCTGGTAACAGCCACTTGAGGGCCCTGCTGATGGACTGCTTTTGAACGTCGGGGCATACGCAGAAAGTTCTTACCCTCGCATTGGATCTGCGCGAGGTGACGAGCTGTAAATGACAACCTCGCAGTTCTAAGCGCGCGCTGTTTTTGAGTATCCATGGAGATCCATCTAGTTTACTTCACGCGCGCATGACGTAAACAATAACCACCAAAGTAATGATCTAAAATCAGAAAAATTTGTCAGGTTGTAAGACACGATGGGTTAGTTTAAACAGAAATATATATCGCTGAACGGAGCATTCAAGCAACATCAGTATGGACCAGATCCTCAGTGGCGGAACAAGCCAAACTCTAAGCTCTTTGAGTAGCGCTATTTCCCCTATATCTAGTGCTCTTCCAAGCTTCCCACAGCCTCCATTTGGCGCATTTTCTTCTTTCTTTGGAGATTGTGCGGGAGCAACTTCTCAAGAGCTGACCGAGACCGATCTGCTTCCAGGCCTAAGTGTCGCGATGCCATATGTACCGAGCTCTCTGTCCACCGTTCCTAATATGCCAACTTGGAACCCTCACGCCTATGACTTGAGTGCTTTACAACGGGACACCGCGGATTTTTGTGATGGCGCTGGGGAGCAAAACGAGACCGAGGGCAACGAGTATTTCATCACGTTTGAAGGCTACCGCTTTGTTGTTGATGATATGGAATTCCAGACTCGCGAGGATATGGTAGACACTGTCAATTATGACGTAGTAATAAATATGCCTGGGCAATACTCGGTCCTTGTCGTCGAGAACTTCCATTTGTTCCTGGAAAACGTGCTCAAGTTTGCGAAAGAGGAGGGAAGATTGATCACTGAACCTCAAGGCCCCGTAGGAATTTCCAATGTAGATGTCGTTGGCGCCGTTGAGTCAGAATGGAGTGAATATCTAACGGGCCGTTTTATATTCATGGAAGACGCGGAAGAGTTTGAGGTTCACGACTTTGTTGTTCACCAGCCAGAACAGGAGTCTGTACTTTGTGAAGAAAACTTTGAGGTTCTCTGTCGCAAACTGTCGTGCATCATGAAGAACGCTGATTCATGCGAAGATGCAAAGCCCGAGCCTTGTGGCACTCCAGATCAGAGCGCAGGCAATTTGACATTAATGGAAGACGCAGCAGAGTGTGAGGTCCACGATTTTGTCATTCGCCAGCCAGAACAAGAATCTGTTCTCTGTGAAGAAAACTTTGAGTTTCTGTGTGAGAAACTGTCGCGTATCACGAAGAAAGCTGAAGATTCAAGAGAAGATGCAAAGCTCGAGCATTGTGGCACTCCAGATGAGAGCGCATTAGGCACTGCTGACCAGAACGACGAGGATGATGCTATCCCAAAGGATCCCGCCAGTGCGCATGCCCGAGATCACGAGGAGACATGCTCGCCAAAGGACGACGCTAATTGCGATCTCGATTCTGAAGTATCTAACACCGAGAGCTCTACACACGAAGCGATGAGTCCCGAGATCCCTGCCGTTACAAATGAAGCAGCGCCAAGAACCAGTGGCGAAGACGCCCCTGTTCAAGTGTTTGCTAAATCCCCTGCAGATGCAGCCGAGGTGGTCCATAATGAAGCCGAGGTGGTTCATAATGAAGCCGAGGTGGTCCATAATGAAGCCGAGGTGGTTCAAAACCAGGGCACCGATGGGACCCAGAAGGGCGTGTCCAGCATTAAGCGCAGGCTGAGGCGATGGGGTTCCTGTGTCAAGAGATTCAACATCTTTAAGGGGCTTCTGTGCGCCAAGATTGTCACAACTCTTACGAAGAACTTTGTCTTGCTGTAAAAGCGGTAAAGCACAGCACGCCAGAGAATTTGCCACTCCTGCCCAAGAAGACGCTGGGCTAGGCCGAATTGTAAATATCTAGAAATTATTCGAAATTGAGAGACACTGGGCTAGGCCCAATTGTAAATAGTTGTATATAAAATCACGTTAGAAAATGAAAGACACTGGGCTAGGCCCAATTATAAATATTTATAAATCGTTATAAATTGATAGACACTGGGCTTGGCCCAAATATAGGTATTTTTACATCGTCAGAAATCGACTAGACACTGGGCTAGGCCCAATTATAAATATTTTCAAAATCGTCAGTACTTGAGAAACAAGGGCTAGGCCCAATTGTAAATAGTTTTAAATCGTTAGAAATTGAGAGACACTGGGCTAGGTATATATCTATACAGACGAGATAGACATGTTAGTAATAAATAGGTACAGCACACTAGCGAGAGTGTGCTTGCATCTACAAGGGACCTACAACTCTACATAGACCTGTAAGACGGCTGGTGCATATATATATGCATGAGCTGTTACGCAAGTGGGATATCTTTCACGTCTTTTTTTCGAGTTTTCTTACAAAATTCTTCAATTTTCGATGTTCCACTGTTTGGATCCATCACGCCGCGTGGTCAACTGAGATCAGACCAAAATGCAGCTGCAGTTTTGTAGAGTTGTAGGTCATATTATTTTGATTCAATTCTCAATAAAAAAAATGAAAAGAAATGCCGAGTACCTAGTTTTAACTTGTTGCTATAATGTGAAACAAAGAGTTATCGTGATGAGCGATGTCATTCTCGCTCACTCGAGAGGGTGAGGGGACTCCCCTATTTTGGGGGGGGCGGGGGTGCTCGTCGGGAACTTCGATATTTCCCCTAAAACCAAAAGGACGTGGCTTAGTTGATTTTGACCCCTAAATGCTGGTTTCCATATAGTCGTACTGTATCAGTCGTCCCTGTATTCGTAACAGTCGACCGTGAAACAATAGAAATTGGAATTATTTTAATGATTCACGGTCGACTGATACGACTATATGGAAACCAGGCTTAAAAAGTACCAACAAATATGGTATTAATATAATGCATTGTTGCTTGATTTGCTAAAACGGACCCTTAAGACAAGGAACTGAAATTCTCCCGGGAGAAACACAGTAAATGTATGGAAGTCGTCTTGATTTTTTCCCGGGAGACGAAACGAAAAATTTTGAGAACCCCGGCAAAACCGGGAGAGGCCACGTCCATATGCCTAAGAGGTACCTATCTGGAAAAAATTCTAAGTAAGTTTTCGAATTGCCCCCGGGCATGTACTCACTCCAGCGTCACTCGAGCGGTACTCCGACCGGAGTAATCAAATGCGAACCGAAAAAGAAATGGGCAATTGGTGAGCGCCATTCCACTCGGGATTTCATCTCAACCGGAATATTTTGTATCATTTTTTTCCTATTTATAATTTATGAGCAAATGTCCGCGCAAAGACTAGGTACTAGTTAGCGGCCGCCATCACTGGTCCCACGTGCAATGGAACATGGACGGTAATAGTCCTTGTGCTTTCGATAATAACGGGCGATTTTTATCACTTTTAACACCCGATGGACGCTTAAAAGTATGGGATTGTACAGATGGATCACTAAAGCAACAATATACGCCTAGTTCGCATCTTTCGACGACTTGTTCGTGTCTAAAATGGAGGACTTCATCTCGTCATGCGGTGAGTGAGATTATTTAAAGGGTTTCTTCAAGCAGTATCCTTCCAGGAAAGTTATACATAGTTTAGAAAAGTTATGTTAGACTTATAACTGCAGCTTTTGCTTTAAAAGTTTCTAGTTTACTGTATAAAGCTTGTGTAAAGCTGTTAGACGGTGGATTATTCTCTGCAATTGTTTTGTTTAGAGGAGCGTGCGTGGAGTGTTTGTACGGTTATAAAAGGTGAAACGTTGCTCCTTTGGGTTGAGCGTGTTTATAATACTATTGGAAATTGAAAACTCTACAACACCCAGATGGATATTTGGGGGAAAATATCTTTGATTACAAATTTGCGTTCCTTAGCAGAGTCACATCCAGCAAAGAAATAGAAGCCTGAGTTTAAGTTGCCTTAGGGTTTAGCCATTATAATAATCCAAAGTTTAGTAGGCACAGTGTAGTAAGATACCTGGGAACATGCTTTAGAATATGAGTTTTCCATTCCTCTGAGTGTTTTTTTGCCTCCATCTACCATTGAACTAGTTTAATCACTACAATTTATGCAATGGAACACTCAGAGCAGAAAAAAAGTAACAAAAAGAGCACATGATTTGGGAACCCTGTGACCCACATATGCTTGATTTCAAGCCATTGTCTGTGTGGTCTGAGGTCCTCTCCCGACAAACTGCTGGATCAATGGTCTTGCTTGCTTGTCAATGACATCACACCACATCATGAAGCAAAGAAAATGCTGGGAAAGTCAGTGATTTCCAAAGCCTGTAGGCTAAATACCTGTAACATATTTGCTTTGAAGCCCTTTCTTGAGTGCTGCAAAGAATTCAAGACAGATTTTGCAAGCTCTTTGAAATTGGTGATGTTGTCCACCATCAAACGTATGAAATCAAATCCATCAATAGTTTTGTTCTGTTCTAGGACATGAAACTGCTAAGATTTACGGTCTGGCGAGAATGTAAATGCGGATGACAATTTTGTTACATTTTTGTTTTATATGAAAGAATTTGGAAGTTGATTTATTGTTCTCAAACTTATGATACAATGTGTCTTTCCCAAAAATATCCATACCCCCCCCCCCCCCCCCCCACGGAAGGGTGTTGAGAAATGACCCCCCACCCCTCTGGAATTTGCGAAGAAAAATACAGTATTTGTATGGAAAATATCAGGTAAATTGACCCCCCACCCTCTAGAATTCCCAATCCCTTCCGTAGGGGGGTATGGATATTTTTTGGAAACACACAACAGAAATTGTAAGCGTTTGATAGACATTGGAAAAGTGGGAACAACCCCGGAAACAAAATTTTAAGTCACGTTGTCGTCCTTGTTGCCATCGTCGAAGGTCTCTTATTTTAGACCCTGCCCACATGTATCCTCCAGATATGTCTACACAGGCCATATTTAAATCGTATTTGCCTGTCCACACGCAAAGATGAAAAATGATTTGAATATGTAAGACTTCACCTATCAGGTATGGGTGGGATGTGACTTTCGAAAAGCAAGTGCATGGGACCCTAACTTTGATATCATCATTTGAAAACCTCCCTTTTTCTATCATCCACACAAATACAATAAATCTTTGTTTTTTTAAATCTACAGTCTGCCACAGATGCCACAGAACAATGGAGCTTTCCCCAGTAATTGCTGGAATGTCACTTAATATTTATGATACATTCTTCATTTCTTCAGGATGGTCCAAAAAGAAAGAAGCAAAAGACATCCCATAAAACATCTTCCTCATCATGCCATGAGTCAAGTGATGTTATTGCCTTAGGAACTACCTCTGGGGACATTTTATTGTATAGTTTATCAGCTGGAGAGGTTGAACAAAGATTGGTAAGTGCTAGTCGGGGTTGCTACTCAACTTAATTTTGGGTAGGGGTATGCCGCTAAGGTCTCAAATACCTGACCCTATCAGAGACAAAAAATCCTTGTTTTTTATATCCTACCATAGACCTACAGTAAAATTGTATACCCTACCAAACAAGCGAAAAACAATACCTGACTGCAGACCTCAGGAGCCCCAAAAACATACTCTATACGGCCACACATACCCGTATACCATATATGAGGGAGTACCACCCTCCAACCCAGTAACAGTTCTGGGATATTGGAACCCCTAGTTGTATTAGTACATTGTCTTGATATTAACAGATAAGTTCTTGACTTTTTGCTGTTTTCTGCCAACAGGAGGGAGGGCACTCTGACCAAGTCAATGATTTAGAGTGGAATACAAATGGTGACCTTTACTCCTGCTCAAATGATAAATACATTGTAGAATGGTGTACACAGAAAGCTGAAGTTAAAAGGTACTGTGTCATAATTACGTACATGCCATTGCACAAACAATACAATTTGTTTTGTTTTTTTCATTTTCTTTTGTTTTCTTTCACATTTTACAGCATTGTTGTTATTTTCTACTTCATTTTTGAGTTTTATGAAAGGGGTCCATGTCACTCATATTTACATTTCATAAACTCATTAACTTGATTCTATATTGTAACAAGTCAAGGGCAAAACAAAGCACAAACACACTATGTATTAGCTACAGTTACTGCTGTTGTAGCAGACACCAGAGTTCTAACTTCTAACAAAGTCTCCTGTTTTATTTTGCAGTAAATGGAAAGCTGATAAAAATGGTGTCACTACCATCAGAATAAGCCCCCTTGGCAGTCACCTTTTGTCAGCAGGAAGGGCAATCAAATTATGGGACCTTGACACCAAGCAACTTTTAAAGGTAACTACGAGATGTCTTTACCAGATCAAGTCTGCTAGTCACTAGTTCAACCTTTGGTTGAACTGTCCATGTTTATGTCCCCAACTATGCAGACCACCTAGTTTTTAGCAAAACTACAATCCTGGCCAGTTTAATATGGGACACAGGCTTCCCAAGATCAGCTTTTGCTTCACATGCACGCATGCTAAATAACTTTTGAGAGCCTGTAACGATAAAGCCATTGCAGTTTGACCCCTTCAAATGTATAAAACCCCTAGCTCTAGTACCGGTATCTGTCTGCCATATAAACTTTCATATGCAAACTCTGAGACAATTATTACCCACTTTTGCCTAAAACACAATGCCTAAAACACAATGTCCCTTCATTTAAAATCACCCGCTTCCATCTTTCTTTTTCTCACCCTCCCTCCTCCAACCCCCTTCCCCATACAATGTTTGATCCATTCCAAATTGTGGGTAATTGTTTTGGTGATATCGCCAGGAGGACTATAACAACATTGTATGGGGGGAGGAAGGAGAGTGGGAAGAGAGGGGGCAGGCAGCGCATTAATGGGCAAGAATGGTGGAGTATGTGGTATTTCCCTACATACGGTATTCATTGGTAATAATATCCAAATCACTAAGCCATCCTGATAATTTAGGCCGTGATTGTAATTATACCACCCTTCACTGGGGAGGCACATATTTTTTCTGGAATGTACATTTTGCTTTTGTCATTCGATCCTTTAACCATTTTTTTGCTTTAAAGTTGTCTACATGTATTTTTCTTTTCAGAAATTCACAGGACATGCATCTCTCATCACAGACCTTTTATTTCTCCCCAATCCCACCACACCAGACTCTAACGCTAATCATGTGAATGGTAGTACCATAACTGGATCTTACTTTTTATCTGGAGCTCAACAAGATAGTTTATTAAATGTGTGGTAAGTGGTATCTACATTTTGTTTTACTTTTTCTAAAACTTATTCTGCCTCACAAATCATTGTACTTATAGTGCTCAACTGTTTTTTTTTTACTAAATGCTAGAATGGACTTTTAATCATTACCAGTCTTACTCCTTGCATTTGTATAGATTACGGTGGATTGCTCCTAAAATAATGATATGAGCTGCGTCATCCAAAAAGGCTCTAGATAACTTACCGTACAATATGCTACCATTTTACAAATTTTTTGCTTGTTTTTTCTACTGGAAATACATAAGGAAAGCAATGATTTTATATTCAGAATTCGATTCTATTTTGCTGTGCTCAGACTAACAGAAAACATTTAATAACTAAACAACGAGACCACTATAAGTACAATGGTGTGGCGACTTGTACGATATCCTTTTTTTAGTGCTATTTTCTTAGCAGAATCTAGCCTCCTGAAACTTTGAATAATCCTATAGAATTGAATGGCTGAAAGCTGAATTTGACAAAACAACAGGTTACCCACATGCAAAGCTTGAATCATTTCACTAAAACTAATATAATAAAAACTTTGCAATGGGATTCAAGAAAAAATCGTTAAATTTTATGTGATAAACAAGAAGTGACTCGTATGATATCATTTTTCATGTGAAATTTAGTGGGAATTCGCTTGTCATGTAATTAATTTGTCTATAAAATTTTGTTTGTGTCAGGTATGTTGATTTGGAATCTAAAGGGAAGAACTCATTATTAGCATTATCTGTCACAAATGAGCCCATCTCTGTTGATGTTAGGAGACATGAATCAAGAGATAAGGTGAGGAGGTTCATCAATATTGCCCTCAAATGTTGGAAAACGCTAGTCCCAGGTAGTGAAATAAAATAAGATCAGCTGTCTGACCCGACCAATTCAATCCCAAATCCTTTAGAGCAGTTTTCACATGACTGTTGTGAGTAATTACAAATTACTTGGTAATTGTGATTGCTTTGGGTTGTGATTGGTTGAGGGCATGATCTTTGATTCTTCAGCCAAACAAATCCCATAGTGAAAAGAATTACTTGTGATTATATTACTCGCGAAAAGGAGAGATTGTGAATCACTCGCCCTCTGATTGGTTTGCTGTTGAATTACTACCATATTTACCTGTATATAAGACCCATTTTTTTCACTCCAAAATGACCTTCAAAATCGGGGTGCGTCTTATACACTTTGGAAAAATGCATAACAACAACTACAAAAGATCCTTTACAAATTGGCTGATTCATGGTTGTGTGGTTCGGTTGCCAATAACAGGTAATAAAGCTAGGATTTCAATCCGTGAAATCTGGCAGCAGGCATTGGAGGCTGTTGTTATTGCAAAAAACTTGGAGTTTGTGGTGGCAAGCACCATTTTGGATTTTGTCACTCGGCCCAGGAGGCACGTCCAAAATTCGCAACTATGAACTTCTGGATTTTTGCGATAAAATCAGCCTGTAAACGCCTGTTAGAAGGCTACAATGCATATAAATATTAGCACAACTATTTAAATTTTGTGTGAAATAATGTGTAGCACAAGATTTATCTCAAACAAACAAGTAAAATGAAGAAACTGTCAGAATATTTTACTCATCTTTTCATGGCAAGTACATAAAACATTTAATTGCCCTCATGTTTTTATTGTCGTTTTCCACTTTACTGCGACTCATGGGATTTCTTTATGGAAGTGCTGTTGCACACAATACAAATTGAAAATCTTTAGAAATTGATTTTTTGCCAAAATGACCTCAAAATTCAAGGTGTGTCAATATATATGGGTGTGTCTTATATATGGGTAAATACAGTATTACATTTGATTGGATAATGAATTACAAATTGCTTTTACGCCAGTCATTTGAAAACTGCTCTGCTCATCTGAGTCTTCTAAAGCAATAGGAACTACTTGTTGAAGTTGTACATGTAGCTATTAGTGAGAGATTGATCAGCTTTTCTGGTTCAGAATGACTCAAAAAAGGTCAAACTGCAATCCAATTCCATCTACCAAATGACAGACGCAGCTACACCCCAATGTTGTTTGATAGAAGGATAAAAGTCATTTAAAAAAACCTACTAGTACATTTCATAGTTTAACATTTTGGTTATTCTGTTTGAAATTAACTATATACTGGTACACAAATACTGGTACACAAATACCACACTTTGATATTATTAAAATGAACACTTGTCATCTTTTCAGCCTGTACATATTGCTGTCGTATCTAAAGATGGGAAGCTACACATATTTGAACAGACATTAAATGGGTAATGATGATATAAGATGTTACAAATTTTGATTGATTCATAAATGTTGCTATTCATATCTGTTACTGTTATCTCCATGCTTCAGTAATTAATGGGTTTCTCACCTTTTGTTTATCATCCATAGTGGAGGCAAGAAACCAGTAAAGCCAACAAGAACTGTCAAGTTGACTACACCTGCTGAACAGGTTCGAATATTAATCCAGAATTTTTTCAAGCATCCTCAGAGCAGGACCTGACATTGAAACCATATGGTCACCAATAGCAACTAGATTTACAACAACAACAACAACAACATCTTTATTCAGCACTCGTAAAAGTAAAATTTATAGAAAAAATTCAGAATAATAGGAGCACCAGCGCCAGAGTTGGCAACCAAAAATTTCAATTTCAATTTGTCGCCAAATGGTGACTAACATCTCCAGTCTGTAGATTTTAACAAAAATGCCCTTCCCTCAAAATTAGTTTTCAACAGCATTGATTCTGGAGAAATTGATCATGACCGGATTTCTAACTATTTGGAGACTAGAAATGTTTTATTTAGGCACTACCAGTTGATTCCTTGCTCTAGCATTAGCCAATCAGAACAATTTTTGTTTCATTGGCTAGCATTCCAAACCAATTCTAAAACATATTGCATTTGAGCATAAAAACGTTTCTACCCCCTCAGAAATCTTGCCTGCTGTTAAATGTAAACTGGGTTTGACTTGTACAATGAGTAATTCTAGTTTTTGCTTCCCAAAACTGTTAAAATTCGGGTCTCTCTCGCTTGACCTAAGAACGTTTAATTTTGACAACAATCCTTTGCATGCCGTGATACGAGATCAGCTAATGGCAATTTTGGGTCCTGTAGAATAGTGTATTTTTGATGCGCAATCGATGATATTATTAGCATTAGACTTCACTTTATTGGGTAATAATATATTATTACTATTATTAGAGATTCATAGAGATGCCAACACTCTCACATTTCAACCTCTGCCCTCCTGCATTTGTTTTTTCCAAATAGAATTTCTATATAGAAACTAGTTTTGTAATGTTGTTTTACAGAGAAATGACACAGGCCCAAAACACCCCATCTCCCACATGTTGAGACCACCTCTACGAACTTATTATTTGCAGACAAAGTATTAAATATGGTATTGATATTGATTGTAACTTATGTTGTCTCTTTAGAGCTCCTCGTCTCCAGTGTCATTTGTTTGTGCTAAACTCTTGGCTGATAAAGAACCCACAGTTGTAGTTGCCTATGGTTCACTTGTGAAGCCTCAGTTTGAAACCATGGTAAGCTAGCTGTTTTTTTTTTTGTGGGTAGCACAGTTCGATCAATCCTTTGGTCTAAAACGGGTTTAAGTTTTATTATATAGTCATAGAACAGCAAACTAATGGTTTTCGAAGTTTTTGTTGCCATATTAGATCAGCATAACAAACAGATCATAATGTTGTCACACCCATAAAACACAGGCCAGCCCATTTTTATCTACATCCCCCCTACAGAAGAGTTTTTCCAAGAGGGTATAGCAAAATGGCCTTTTCTGAGGGAAAAAAGGCTCTTCCGCAGGTTTTTCCGAGGGGGCTCAACCAAGAAAACGCTTTTCCATAGGTTTTTCTGAGAGGGTGCAATCCCCAAAAGGCTTTTCTGTAGGTATTTCCAAGGGGGTTAGAGCAAGAATTTCCGAGGGGGTTACTAAAGAAAATGTCCTCTGGAATTGCCCCTCTTGGCTTCCCTGGCCCCTTATTAATCAGATATGCTAATTTTTCTTCCATAAGACATATTCTACCATGGACAAGCATACCCAGCTTATTAGAGAGCTCAATACAGGACTGGCCATCAGACAACAGACACAGCCATCTGGTCCTGTCGACAAAGGCAAGAAAGATATGTCAAATGCCACAGCCCTTGGGCCTACAAGTATGGTGCTGCCGAGACCCACTGTAGCCACAGAGGAAAGTACAGAGGCAGGTGCTGCTGCATCAAGACATGAAAAGGTACGTCAGTGTCTAACAGTTGAAACTTTGAAAGCATCAAAACTCAGGAGATGTGAAAGGTACCCAATAAGAGCTAAATCAGTGCATCTTGACCTGTGTTTTTAAAGCATTTGCTGTTCCACCATTCAAACCTTATTGTGAGCCAATCAGATTATTGCCTGGCTTCTGACACAAAGTCGCCTGGTTTTCGTTCAAAGGAAAGCCAGGCGATTGCAGTAGGTAAAACAGGGCAAGAATATGATTACCTCGGATGATTTGTCTGTCACATGCAATATACCTTTTGGCATACTAATTGTTGTTTATTTGTAGAGTTTAGAGGAGCGTTTACAAGCGATAAGTAAAAGGCCCAGTGGACCCAAAAGGTGAGCATGAAAGAAATCCAGCCACTTCTTGGTGTCATTCCTGTTACCTCTGTGTATCTATGACAGTACAGACACACATAAAAAGTGATGTTTTTGTTTTATACAATAGCAAAATCGATGCTGTTTTCTGAAGATGAAAAGCCCAAACAAAGGAGCGCATTTCAATAATCACTATGCAAAAACACGGTGTGATCTGCCGCGATTTTTGTTGCGTGATGTCACGGAGAAAATCTTTGCAACTTGATGTGATTTGAAGAAAAGAGAGCACAGAAAACGCACCGGATTTGCATCTCATTTACACAAAAGAGTTGGAATTGCAGACTGACTGACAAGAAAAATCGCCGTGACAAATGTAACAAACATCGCAAGTGCAAACCAGCTTTTAGGCTGGAATGAAACCTCATTCAACGTGCCAAGGTCTCAGCCCTAGAACATGCATTTTACTAGTGTTGTGTACTCTTTGTAGAGGACCAGTTAAGCGTCTTCCCCAAGGCTCTTCATTGGTTCAGATGTTGAGTCAAGCGCTTCATAGTGAAGATAATCAGCTCCTAGAGGTCAGTAGATCCAATATAATTTATAGTTATTTATTAACTGTGAAGTCCTGCTGTCAGCTATTCCATCAAGAGTCCATTGCCAAGAATACGAATCTGCAATACCAGGTCTTTCCCAATCAGTGTCTGAGAAATGTCTATTTTTAGAAACACATTTCCCCATAAAATTGAACAGAGACCTGCGGTTGACCAACCCCATAGGGCACTGCTATACATAATACAAGCCTCCAAGCCAATATGAGAAATGCAGCAATGGCTTGTAGTTCTATTTTTAACCTTTGGCTCACTAATCAATGAACATGCCCCCGAAAGGGGGTCTTGGAGCCCCGAAGCCGTGTTTGTTTTTCTCTGGAGCCCTGTGAATTTTTCTTCCGGAGCCGAGAATGGTTTTTGCTTTGGAGCCCTGGAGCCCCAACCATTAGCACTGGAGCCCTAGAGCCAAGAATTGGTGTTTTTACATCAAAGATTCAGAAACTCTCTTTTGCAGTATTTTTCATAACCTTAGGGGTTGTCAAATTTATGAAAATCATCTTATTTTGGCTGGAGGCCAGGGCCCACACACCTAGAATTAGTGCATGGAGCCTGTTGTTGAAATGTGACATGAATATGGTCGCAAGGTGGCATGTGATGAGTCAAGTAACATGAATAGGAATTGCCGTCAGATCGATATCTGACGAAAATACTTCCTCTGATGCCATCATACCATAAGTAGAGAAATACCCGAAGGTCCACCGCCAACCACTATCCTTTGCGCACCAGGGTACGTTTCCTCAGTAGCAGCAAATGTTCCTTATAGTGATATTTGACACAAACTGTTTAAGATAGATTTTACCAGGATTTCGAGCAATTTTGTCAAAAAGTGGTCAAAAATCCAGTTACTCAAAACTTTAGAACCACTTGGCTAGATTTTGGTTTGCTTTGGAAGAACTGCATAGGAATAACATGGGTTAGTTCCGCCATGAAATTTGCACGGAAAGCGGAGATATTAAATTTGAAAGTTTACCACCTGGAGGACAATAATAGGAAAACTCCTTGTCAAGCACAATTCCTTCCAAGTTACTATACCTTTGTATATAAACTTGATTTTTTTTATAGGTTCCCTTCAAGATTTCTTGATGGAACCATAGGGAACTAACTCGAGTTACTTCTTGCATACAAACGTTTCAAAAGATGCTAAAATAAAGCCAATATGTTTTGTTCTTTCTAGGAACCCGATTTTTGGCCATGTGTTGCTCGAATCACTAAAACAATCTGTCTTAATCCTTTTGTGGCCTGAATGAAACAAGCACACAGAAAACAATGAAACTATGAAACTATGTTTTACCAAATATAGAACACTTTGGTTCATATCTGTTTGGGAATGTTGAACTGTATTGACAAGATTATCCTTTGGGTCTGCTGATACTGATAGATCACTTTGGGCTTGTTTATGTTGGTGTTAGATATTAATTGCGTACCTATTAGTCTGAGCAGCATTGATTAATTTGACTCATTTGATTGTTATTCAGGATGTCCTTGGTTGTGGATTAAAAAACAGTCAAATTCAAGCCACGATAAAAGACTACCTGTCAGTCTGGTGGTACCGTTCATATCAGAGGTAAAAGCCTATGTTGTTTTATGTCTCAAATCTTCTTGTCGTACAATGTGTCACTAATTGGGGGGGAAACTACAATGATGAATAATTATTAGTGTAACTACTCAGTGACTAAAATAAATTATTCGCTCTTAGTAGTCAAGAGTTTTGTTTTCTCTTGCTGTAATCACCTGCCGGTGAAAATGTTGGGAGTGCGTGCACGAATTTTGTTATGATCGTGAAAACAAGATCAAAGAAAAGAAGGATTTTATGCTAAAAGTCTTATGAGTTACTTGAGTAATTATGTTAAAACAATTAGTCGCCTCAGACTCAGTGGTCGTTGGTGGATAGTCAATAAAAAATCGGATTCGATCATCATTCTTGGTTTGACACTTTAATAACTTGATACTTCTTTTCTTGCTACAGCTTGTCTTCAAAATACAGATTTCTCCAAACAGGTAAAGTTTATCACAGTACCTTAGAAACTTCACGTGTTGTGCCGAAAAGAAAAAAAAAACCTTGTGTAACTAATCATGGTTGCCCATCCACGATAATTTCAAATCACCTGTAATTTACATGTAATTCACATGTAATTTGTTGTTTTACATGTCCTGGATGTGGGTTTCGATATGTAGGCAAAACTGACCGCTGTTGAAATGTGACATGAATATGGTCATAAGGTGGCATGTGATGAGTCAAGTAACATGAATAGGAATTGCCGTCAGATCGATAGCTGACGAATAATACTTCCTCTGATGCCATCATACCATAAGTCGAGAAATGCTCAAACGTCTACGTTTTCTCAATAACAGCAAATGTTCCTTATAGTGATACTAGACAAAAACTGTTTATACGTGCCATTTTATGATTTTTTACGTGATATTCAAGTTTTTCCAGAGAATCTAACTATTCTCCATTCAAATTCTTGCAACATTTCTCTTGTCAAAAAGCAACATCTCGCAAAGGATGGCGGTTGGCGGTGGACCTCCAACTCATTGCATTTACTATCAAACCATACACGATGGCCGATCGGTCCTGCTTTTATAGCACCAAAGCGAGGCTAGATACCATGTGGCTAATGTATGGAAGTTTATGCTAATATACAATACGAACCTTACTTTCTCTGCAGAGGAAGCATTCTTTCTGTATGGTTACGTCACTTGCTCTCAATTCACATGTCCTATCTAATGACGGTAAGTACTTTTAACAGGCATCACTTGTTATAGTTCTGCCCAGGGGATAGAGATAGTTGGTTTGTGATTAATTATGCTTTGTACCTTTTACACTTAATTTACAAACTTTGCCATTCAAATGTACCAAACACAGTTTGAGTAGCGTGCCTTGTTCTGAGAATCCATCAGTTTCTGATTTGCAAATAACAATTGAAGACGTCACGTGAAGTATCGCTACTTGCAATACAAAGCTTGAATTTGTGACAAAGAATTTCCGCCTTGCAGTCAAAACAATTCTCTCTCAATTCCTCGCGGAGAGATGTCTACCAGACGAAGAGTGTAATGACAAGAATGGAACACAAAATCCTCTATTAGAAATTTCACAAAAAGTTGATCCTGAAGGCGTTCTAATGTATAATGTAATTTTACCAGTTACCCAACCTCGTGGAGTCACTGAGTAACCTCTACACAATGATGGAAACACGAGTGGGAGTGTACGGCAAGCTGTGCAAGCTACAGGGCAGGCTGGACCTAATCTTATCACAGGTACAATGAAATGTGACATGTAGATGGTCATTAGGTGGCATGTGATGGGTCACGTAAAATGGCCTGGAGATGCTACCAGATTGAAAAGTGGTACACAATATAATTTGCATGTTAAACAATGGAGCTTACCCCCTGTCAGATCGATAAATGACCCGTTCCCTTCACCTCCTTGCTCGGACCCGATATGTGACATAAATATGGTCAAAAGGTGGCATGTGATGAGTCAAGTAACATGAATAGGAATTGCCGTCAGATCGATATCTGACGAAAAATACTTCCTCTGATGCCATCATTCGGTCTGTTTCCATCAAATAGTAGCATTTGAAGCACATCTGTGCATATTTTAGCACGTGGTAGACAAGTCAAATTGCAAATAGGGTATTCGTATATCATGATGAACAACACCGAGCGTTTTGGTAACACTTTGTGACGATTTTAGCGATGCTTTGGCAGGACAAAGAGAGGTGAAGAATTTTGCACATTCTGTATAAGTATATCAGAGGACCAACTGTTGAGTCTACCTTGTTGTTAATAATGCAGACTTGTACTTCAAAATAGTCGCCAGGAACTGTTACACGAAGTGAAAGTTGTTATCCTTCCTTTCTTATTGATGGAACCCTTACTTTCTTTTCCTTAATTGTTACTATTTTTCTAGGTATCTGCCCAGAGCGAGGCAAGTACTAGTGATGGTGGGAATCTCACCGAACCCCTTGCGTACTACCAAGAAGAAGGTGCGTCACGTTTCCAGAGAAAGATAATATGTGTCTAAAAATTGAACTGTACGAATTCGAGCATAGTGTTCATAACCAGCAGGTTCCGGTGTTTACACGGGGTGGTACGAATTTGAAATGTGCCGGTTAAAAATTGTACCTTCTCTTTTTCAAGTCCCAAATTTGCACATATACGATTGTATATACGATTCAGATATGGTGACCGTCATTGTCTGTTGGCGAATTTCGAAATATCCCACAATGCTTTATTCTCCTCGTTTGTCGTCAATATCAATTTCAAAAGAATATCTTAAAACTTTATTCAATTTCTGATCTGTAAAGGGCCATTCCATTTTTATATCTGCATCACGTGGCTAACCGCACGAGACATGTAGTGCTTCTTCTGGGCACGTGATGAGATCATGAACATGAATAGGAATTGCCGTCAGACCGATAGCTGACGAAAAACCATCTCTGATGCTCAAGAAGCCACTGCAAGCCAGTGCTCAGGGGTCCTGTGTTCCTTTCTGTATAAATTCGAGTGTTTACACGGGTTCGTACGTATTGGAGCCGTGCTGGTCAAAAATTGTACCTGCTCTTGTTCAAGTCCCAAACTTGCACACTTTGCCGCTTGTGCAAAAATTCGTCCAGTTCCGCCTGGGGGTCCAAGTGATCTTTTCCACCTTGAACTATGAAGTTACCACTTCTTTTTGGCCAACCTGAAGCTCCTGTCAACCCACCTTGGAAATGTGCACAATTTTACCCCTTCTGTGGGTACCCCTCTCTCCCCCCAACACCAACCCATGATAGTTGAGTGCGTGTTTTTGGAAGTTGTTACATTTGTCTGTCCGTATCACCAGACTCTGATGATGATGATGAGATCCAAATGGACCAGGGAACAACTGAAGAAAGTGACCCATCCGATGTGAGTAGATATTAGGGAGCTTATGCAAAGGTGTTTCTGAAAAAGTATCTGCTTTGTTGCACGGCTTACCCCACAAACATGTTGGCCAGTTTTAAACGTCGATTCTAATTCTGTTCACTCTAAATGTTAATTCCCAATTGTTTAGCTAGTTAGAGCTATTGTCTCGAGCTCATTTGCATTAGGAACAGCGTCCTATCTGCCGTGCCAATGCCGCGCTACTTCCGCGCACAATTACAATTTTGAATCCTTCCAGCGCTCCTAAAATCAGGGCTGAGATCTTCTCCATTCGCTGTATAGAATTACTTGTTTTACTGGTTGATAAACCTAGTTAACTTGTGCGAAAGAATTAATTTCGACGTTAAAACGTGCCTTAGCGTAATGATTTTTCAGAAAGAAAACAAAGACATCTAGGCCATTTAAATCAGTCCCAGCTCCACCAGCTGGCTTGCATGGTACACGCAAACATGATCGATCAAAGAGAAAGCAATCAGGAAGCAAGGAATGCAGGAAATGAGGAACGGGAAACGGGTTATCTGGCACGTGACGAGATAAATGAACATGAATAGGAATTGCCGTCAGATCGATAGCTGACGAAAAATTCACCTCTGATGCCAGTAGGCGATAGAAGGACGCATCTTCACAGCTTAAAGGGGCACTCGCACGCTTGTCTGACAAGCAAATAATGCAAATCGCAATCCAATTCCATCCTCTTGATAATAGATGAAAACACTATAGATTTGTATTGATTTAACAACTAAAAGGTCATTTAACAAACCTGGGCTGTTATTTTGGTTATGCCCTGTAAACTTAAATGTATTTTTGGTGATTAGAATTAGACTTATTTTTTGACAGGTTGTCCAAAAATTAAGCGTGAGCGTGCCCCTTTAATCGCCCTCACCCCCCTCCCAGTTATGAATACTCTCCATCTCCCTAGTGCTCTACACGTTCCGGCACTCACGAGTGCGCTTTACTCTAAGGGGGTGTGGCTATGGAGGGTGATAGGGTGTGTGTTACAGCTGTCGTAGAACAACTTTGTTTACAATAGCTGTTGCAGAACAAGTCTGTCCACAACAGCTGCGACATATGGAAACCAGCCTTACAGCTGTTTTGAGTATTCTGCGAGCTCTCGAGATCGGTTTCCAACCGTCAAACCGCTTTCTGGCTTCCGTCAATCAAACTTTGAAACTCTTTGGAATACATAGAATTCAGTTATTCACCATCCTAGTGAAATGCCCCAACACACAGCATCTTTTAATTTCTTTTTCTTAACAAATGGCCTTATTTACGGTCGGCTAAGACTCAAATTAGACCCGAGAGTTTGATTGACGGAAGCCAGACCGTCATTGGAAGTTGAACGCGAGAGTTTGAATACTCAAAACAGCTGTAAGAGGGTACAAACGGTTATACGTCGAGTCGAAAGAAGGGAGGCGAGGTGCGGGTATATGCTGTCGTTTTCACCAACCCCTTTCTATCTGATACAGTATTGAAGTATAACGCAATTAGATAATGCAATTATAGACATCAAAATCAGCGGTGTTTTTGTTTTGATTGGTTTGCAGGAGAGATGGGAGGAAGATTCCGATGAGGACTCGAGCGAGGCGTCAGAATCCGATAGTGGAGGCGATAAGAATGCGGACGAGGACGAGGACAGTAGTAATGACGTAGATGGCGACGAGGAGAATGATGGCTAAAAACAGTGACTGTAAAGAAAATTGTAGAATTATATTTTAATAAACTGTTTACTGTTGACAGTGCAATTTTATTGTATTGTGGAAAGTTTATGTTATTGCTGAGGGTGTCTGTTCGGCAAGGCAACCATCGTGGATCATTGGACCATTTACTTTTTTCGAGAGGTTCCATTAGCGCCTAAATAAAAAAATTCTAGTCGCCAGGTTTGGTCGCCATAATAGAAATCTGGTCACCATCTTTTTCTCCCGAATTAATGCAGCTGTTGACATCTTTTAAGAACATGTTTTGAAAATCTGACCGGAAAGCTAAGTCGCCATTTGGCAACTACAATCACCGACAAAATTGTTGAGAATTTTATGTCTATAATCGTTACAGATCGCCATACTAAAAAGTGTTGTGTTTCCATAAAATAAACCGCTACCCTTCTGGTTAAAACCCCTCCCCCCAGCTCAATGTTGTTTTGTCAAACGCGCTAGTGGTTGGGCTTCAACATTGAATAAGGGGGAGGGGAAATTAAAGCCAAGAAGACATCGCTTACGCAGTTGAAATGGACAAAAGCATTTTTGAAGGAAAATTCTCAACCACTTTTGTCGCTGATTGTAGGTTGAATTTGTGCTCGACAAATCCTAAATCTAGTTGCCATTGTCGGCCATATCGGGCCCGTTCTGAGCTTCGAAAATTCATATTTCGTTAAAAAAAGAAAGAAAGAAGAAAATATTGGTCATTGAAAATTGTACACTACTTGCGCAACCGACGTAACCTGAATTTCCAATTCACCCGTCTTTTCTTACTCGAACAATCGTTTGTATGATCCTACATGGGCCAGTGTCAAAACGCTGTTGGCGCTCGGAAATGTTAGTGGAAGTTCGCAGAATTATGAAATGGCAGTAATCAGTCGGTGAATTCGCAGAATTATGAGGTCACGGGGATCATTTTCTCTTGTCACAGTTTGTGCCCAAGAGCTGAACAATGTTGACGGAGGCCGAGGTCAAATTTTTTTTTCAGGTTGAGGTCACAGTTTTTTCATACGGACCAACCTATAAAAGCCAGTAAATATTCCTTTTTTTTTCACCTCTAAAACTGGATTTTCTGTGATATAGTTTTGCCATGACTAAACCATTGATAAGCTCGCGTAACTGGTTACTGCGAGATTGCCCGTACCCGTACGTTCTTAGAACCCATCAGAACATAGAATTCGTTTCTGTGCACCGTAGGAAAAAAAATCCTGTCGATATCATTCAAAATCGATTTAAAAGGGCCCAGATTGTAAATGATTGGTGGGCAATCGTGATGCATGCATTGATAAACATCAGTTAAATGGCGGGCGTGAAGTGTGAAAATGAACCCTCTCACATTCCGACCATACCTTCACAATGAAACCGCTGGCCCGTCAGAACTAATCCTACAGATTCCCGCGAGAAACAAAACGGTCTGAAAACGTACAGGAACTAGACTGCATAAAGACCGTAAAACTCTTCAAAAGTATAAGACTTTGGCATTCGGGTTCATTATAATGCCGGGCTGCACTAATTGGGGAATTTCTTTAACTTTTGACCGTATTTAACCTATAGCGGAACTCCAGCAAAAGGTCACTGGCCGTTCACAGCAGCAACTGCAGGAGAACTATTATGGCCGATTACTTTAATATCAACCCGAAGCGGGAAACTGATTTAGCAGGATTTGAAGAGTTTTCCTTCCAAACTCATAGCTACAGGCCTGAGTATACTTCTTCTTTCCCGGATATTCGATCAGGAGTTCAAAGACCTAAATGTGAGTAGCTTCAATAAGACAAAGAAATGCATCAAAGTTGTCGTATTTCTCTAGTTGATTGCTCTTTTAGAATTAACCTTGAATTACATCACTTCATTGATTATTAATTTAGCGTCAGGGACCAAGATATTTGCAGCTGATATTCTAGAAACTCTACGCACCAAAGCTGCAATTATCCCAGGTAAAAATATTCTAGACCTCGGAAGTTCTGCATTGACAGCTCATTTTACTCGAGTATATTCAGCGAAGCAGAGTCCTGAGTAAAGAATTATGTAAGCTCTTTTAGCATAATTCATTAATTAAGTGTATACTCTTTGTTGTAGCTCTTTCCGCATATAGCGCAAACTGTAGTATTTCAATAATTCTTACAAGTTTGGGATTGTTTTCGCATGCTCTCTCAAAGAGGCGTTCCTGACATAATTTTCCTTGTTCTAACTTTTAGGAGGTTATGATCGCCAGGGAAGACCCATCATCTTTATTCTAGCCCCGAAAAACGAAGATGTCGACCGGGAAAAGTTGTCAGAAACTCTTATTTATCTAACTCAAATCCCCAAGTAAGTAGTGCGCTCTCTGGTTTTGCAAGTGAGTCTTTTCAGTTTGACATTCCCGAAGTATTCCATCAGCGGTGCGATTTCTTGTTTTGTTTACATGTCTGATAGTGTTGTATTATCGGAATTCAATGAGCAAGTCAACTAAACTATCTGCATATTTATAAAACTTATAAAAAGTGCAATTACATCCAAAGCCATTCATCCATTGTCTATATAATTTAACGCAACCGATGGAAGTTTAAGCATGCAATTTTTTCTTGCGTTTCGCATAGTTTTATCAGGAGATATTCCAGGAGTGGCATTCTCAAAACATATCTTTAGATTAATCGACAAGAAATGCTTTCTAGACACTGTCATCAGCAGGCTTCCCATTGATTGCAGACTATTAATCCTTAGCTAAATAATGTCCCATCTGGAAACCATTCTCGCTATTTTGTCAATAGTTTTCCAGACTTTAATAATTGTAAGATTCATATTTATTGTATATGCAAGTGTTTTGTACGACGCGGAATTTCACAATTTCATTAATAAGCTGCGCGCAAAAGTTATACGTTATTTTAGTATAAAACTTGATTGTTGCAGTAATAGGCTTTGTGGTCGGCTAAATTTCAATAAGAGCTTGGAGGAAAACAAAGATCCAAAATACTGTTGACGGTGGGCGTAGTAATCATAGAATATCTATGCATTTTAGAGCCTCTCAAATATGCCAAATTGCTATCCATTGAGCATTCCAAAAGTCTGCGTAACATAGATAAATATTTTGAAGATAAACTTAACTTGCATAATCTGCATGGCTTCAGCTCAGCCTTTGATTGCACTGCTTGGGGTGTCTACAAAACAAAGAAATCCTTTGTTATTTTAATGAGTTTTACAAATGGAAGGTCATATAGATCTGTAGGAACTGGTGTTCAATGTTTTTAGGCTGGGGGCACGGTTTTAATTTGACCTTTTGTTGAAAAAACATTTCAGCACTTTATCTATGTTGATGAGAAAAATATGTAACAAGAACCATTTCTGTTTTTTTTTTACTTACAACTTTTTTCTTCTGAAATGAAGTCTGTGGTATTACTATAGAATAAAAATATTTCCTTGAGGGTGATCTAGAACTAAAAGATAAGACTTAATTTAAATTGAGTGATGCACTGATAAACATTTGAATTTCTAGAAAAGGAATCATACCCTTCCTTCCTTTTTATTGAGGATTGCTTACAATATAACTGCATATATCATGTACAGAGCTTTCTTTTTGTCTGCCTTTTATTAGCTAGCAAAGTTGTTTACATGTCTAGTATTTTGCCTACTAATAAAAACAAGCACCTGAAATACAAGACATGCTATCAACTTTGCTAGCTAAAAATAAGACTGGAAGGCACCTTGCTAGATACAGCAAAGCTGCATATGTCATATTGTTGAGGAGGTCTTGCTTGGAATACCACAATACCACTCAAAAATTCTGAATATACTGCATACCATGAGAAAACATTTTGGAGCAATACTACAAAACTGATCAATTAAGTTTTTCACTGTACTCTAGCCTGGAGGCAGGCATTGTTTTCTTATCACAAAAAAACCCAGAGTTCATAGTCGAGGCTGTCATCTTGGATGCATGTAGGGAAGGGCCTGGAGTTAGTTACAAAGCAAGGGAGTGTGAGCATAGACCTGCCAACTTTCTTGCATTATGCGGGTTTTTCTCTCATAAAATTTGAAATTCTGGATTTCCTCCCCTAAAGAACATGGTAAGGCGAGGAAAATCTGCTATCCCTTAGGGTCTCACACTAATAGTAGCTATTGCAGTATGCTATTTTCTTTCTCTTAAGATTAATAATTAAGTTATATCTCAAAAAGACATACCGGCCCCTACAGAAGGGATTTGGAAATTCTAGTTGGGAGGGGAGGGTAAGGTCATTTATTGTGAGACTGCCTTTTTTTCCCGTATTACAAGCTTTCTGTGATTCCAGAAGGAAAGGGATTTTAAGGTATAATCCTCCACCCCTCTGGAATTTTCCATCAAAAGTACAGTGATTGTATGGGAAATTATAGGGATTTGACCCCAACCACACCCTGAAATAACATAGTGATTTTTAAATGGGAATGGAAGGACAGCAATTTATGCAGGAGAACTGGTATGATGGTAACAAAATACATGATGACCTACTACGCTTCTCAGTTGAGCGTGACAGGGCTGAAGTTTTACAATAAAGTTTTGATGTCAAAAGGAAGAGTTTGGGTGTCAAAACTTTGATGTTTCCCAGGGCCATGTTTCCCAGGGCCATATTCTTAGGTGTTTAGGGTCAACACCTAAACTTTTCCCTTTTGTCCCCAAAACATAATTATAACACTCCAGCCCTGTCAGGCTCAACTGAGAAGCATGGTAAAATATTGTGATTTTATCATTACTGATCTTTGATGCCCACTTTTTCCATTTTAGTGATGAAATCCAGAGCGCAGGCTTTACCTTTGTACTTGATGTTCGGGAAACAACTTGGAAGGTGGCTAAATCCCTTTTAAAGATACTACAGGTAACTACTACTGTTAAATAAATAGAGGATATTCCATGCGTTGAGATACAAGTGTTGAAAATTTTTCCCACGAGTGAGTATAGCAAAAGTAGGATTAATTTTTAACATGAGAAGATAAAATCTCCAAGCGGCAAGGAAAATGCAGTATTTGCATGGAGAAAATGGTAAATTGACCCCCCATCCCTCTGGAATTTCCAATCCCTTCTTAAGGGGGGGGGGGGGGGGTGGATATTTTCTGGAACTGCACATTGGAATTTCCTACATTAGGGTTTTACTAGGGACACCCTAGTACTCTCCCATACCCACAAGGGAGGGTCCCACACAATAGTTATAGAAATAGATGCTTTGTTACAATGCTGTACTATTACAAATAGATGTTTTCCTTGGTTCCTCCTGTTTGTTTTTCAAGGTCTGTAGCTTTTCCTTGGCAGCACAAAACAAAATGAAACAATGGCAATATGTCTACTAAGTACCAATACATGGAAACAACTTTGTTGAAGTGCATGGGGGCATGCCCCCGTACCCCCTTATAGAAGGTTCAAGCCTTATGGTCCTCGTATGGGAACCCCATACTTCAAACCTTATCGAAACCCCTGGAAGTGACTCAAACAAATATAAACAACTTTCTTCACTTTAATGTTGTCTCTGGTGCTTTTGTTTGCAGGACACTGTTCCAGACAAAATTCACCAAATAATTATCCTAAAGCCTGATGCATTTTGGGAGAAACGGAAGTCCGATACAGCCATCAAAAGTATAGACTATGAGGTATGTTGGAATGTATGGAATCTTCAATGGGCCTATAATATGTTCTATATTGGCTAATTTTTGCAAACAGTAACTTCTTCTGGACATAGAGAACTACTTTTTTTGACAGTGTATTTAAAAAAAACATAGCTGTAACAATAGGACGCCATAAATATGTACCTTTGGCTATGGTGCAGCCATTTGCTCTTGCACAGAGCCATTGGTAGAAAATAGCAAAATAAGATAACTGTAATTTAACATTTTCGCGACCCCTTTTGTAGTATACAAAAAATAATTATTATCGTAGCTCCGTACTCAAAACGAAAGATTACACGCGCAAAAAAAAAATCAAATAGAACAAACAAATTTTTCTGTCGGAAATTCCGTTTTTGATCTTATATTATTTGCTTGTGTTCGTAGACCAATGTGTTATCTTCTACCAGCAAGTTAAACCAGTTTGCTGATGAGGCCCACCTAACACGTGATTTTGGTGGTACACTTCCCTACGATCACGAGGAATGGATTCAGAGACGAGTGGTAGGGTTTCCAACTCTTTTTTTTTGTGCTGGAAAAGACCTTTTTTCTCCATCTACTGCGTCATTTTCCCTAAGCCATTAAGCTACGGCTAAACTAGGACAATGATCGCGCACCATTTGTGTCCTGCATGTTTCCTCGAGTGGCTATACTAGAAAACATCGCACGCGTGTGTCTCGGAAGCACAAAATGTGTCTTGCGAACAAATTTGCCGCGCGCAACAATGTTTTTCGTGTAGCTAAAATGGGAAACTTGAAGGAAACATGTGTCCGGCTATTATTTTGCGCGGTACATGCTTCATTAGTTTAGCCAGGGCTTAGTAGCAGATACATAATAGACGCACATTTGTTGGTTAATACCCCCCGTTTTTTCTGGGCGTCGTGACGGGTGAAGCGTTGACACACACTTTCGTAGAAAGCAGCTCTTGTAGTGTTTCTTGAAAATTTGACAGGCAGACGCCAGGAAGCCATTTCGCGACAAGTTTACAAATTGTATTCTGGAGAATATTTCAGAAGTAAAGTTCAACATTCAGCATTCAGTGGAATTCTGGCTCGGAATGTAGGTTTTTTGTCACCTGTGGGCCAGCTCTGGTTTGTTTCATCCTCAAGAATTTACCGCGCTACCCCCATCCCTATTTCTCGCATCACGTTACACTGCATTTTCTTAACGCTTCAGTTTGCAGAGCGGTTTGCAGAGGACGCTACCGCACTCTTGGCCCCGTTAGGCCCTTTAGACACCCTAGAGAGCGAACTGGTCACAGATACGCTAGGAGATCATATCACCCACACAGAAGAGCTTATCAGGGAGCACGAGTCGAGAAGAGCGTGCTTAGACGATATATCCAGACCTGTGATCGAACGGGGCCACGATTTTATCAAATGGATAGAAGCGAGCGAGCCTAGGATACCAGCGGGGCTGAGACATTCCGGCGCGCCTATGTCCTTAGCAACGGAAGAGAAGATGCACGTTCAGGGCGTGGTCTCGAGATTGGAGAACAGACAAACCCAGTTGATGGCGATGTGGCAGAAGAGATGGACGGAGCTTATTCAGTGTCGCAACCTGATGGAGTTTGAGATGGGCTTCAAACAGGTGCGAGAAGGTGTTCCAGCAAACGTTTGTTAGACCTCTTTTAGAACGACCCCTGCGCGTCCTCTGTAAATATTACAGCGATTTTCATAATTCTGTTAATAAGAAAACTCCCAATCAACCACCATACCGCGTTTAGAACGCCATTTGGCGATCAAATTTGGAGTATGTGACAAATCGGAAATCACACGGCGGCTTGAATATATGAATTTTATCTTCTCTCACTCGAAGACAAAATTCATATCTTCGCGCGACCCTGTGATATCCTCCATTTAATAATTTTGTTTCTCAGGTGATAGACTGGCTGATGGGGACTGGTGAGGCTTATCTCAGTTCATCAAACGATATTGGCGACTCCATAAAGAGCTGCGAGTTTCACAGGAGACAACATGAAGAGTTTGACGTCTCGGCTAGGGTAATTATACAACTTATCCGCGGGTCAAATAAAGGAAATTTCGCCAAAATTTGCGGCATTATTTTGTCTCAGGAAATCATCAAGGTATTCAGCCAAGTTCGAGACCTCGCCAAGCAAATGCTTCAGGACAACCACTACGCATCCCGACGTCTCCGAACGCAGAAAGACTATCTGGACAAGGTGTGTCGTAGTTTCGCCTCGAGAATGGAGCGCAGAAAGGACCTGGTCATCGCATCGCTTATGTTTTACCAGAATTCCGCCAAGGTAAGAAATGGAGGCGGGAAACGTTTGTGCCGGGTAAAAGAGATAGCGGTCAATATCAAGTACCCCGGCCGAGGCTGTGACTGAACTTGTTGAAATCCTGCGTACTCCCCTGATAGCTCGTTTCGATGTCACTGTATGTAGGCGATAATTTACAAATGACTTGTCTTCATTATTTGCATGTGCTTAGGGTCGCATCTTGGGATAGGGGTCTCCTTTGAACACTTAAACACGGAGTTCCGGTATAAAAGGGATAAGACCGCCCACTTTCACGCTTGAATCGGCAATTATAAACTCATATTTCAACAGAATAAAGTCGAGAATGTTCAGTCTCCGGCAAAAGTGCTTTTATAGGACCCCCAACAGTTTAAATAAAAATCTTTTTGAATAAATAGCATTATTATATAGCTCGTGTTTATTCGCACAAAGCGCGCGCTCTGATTGGTTCTATCATGGTCACGTGGCGGGCTACAAATTCAATGTAGCCCGCGCGGGCTACACTGCACGCTATGACTGCACCCTCGGGAAACAGTGAGTTTTGTTTTCCCGAGAATCTCGATGTTTCCCGAGACGAAGTCGCTGTGTCCCTCGGAAGCAGTCATTAAGTGTATAATGTAATAAACAAATAGATCTCGTTTTGCGTGCGTGTGTACTGTAATAGATACACAGATGACGTCACAGAATGTCATGAACAAAAAAGTACGCAACGAGACGCAGTCGAGTTGCGTGACTGTTGTTCATGACATTCTGTGACGTCTTCTGTGTATCTATTACAGTATATACGCACAAAAAACGAGATCTATTTGTTTTATACAACAACAAAAGCGATTTTTCTAAAGATGAATGAGCTCAAACAGTGCGCGCATTTCAAACTCGGTTTTGCTTGCATGCGCGCGCTATGACGTCAATCGTGCGTGTGTACTGTAATAACACACGGTCTGTCAGCCAATCAGAGCGCGCGTTTTACTAGTGTTGTTGTATAATTCCTTGTAGAATACTGAATAATTGGTTATTTGATGATTACGAACGTTTTCAGTTCACATTTTGAATTTCGCGGTTCAGAATATTTCGATCCTTATAGATACTAATTAGTGTTGCTCTCTGCACGAAAAGCTTTTATCTGAGCCAAACCGGTTGTAATAAAAATTATTCTGCAGCAACTAAAAAGGTGATTGTTTAGAAAGCAAAGAGTTCCTATTTATTTTACAAACTCGCGTTTTGAATAGAAATTTTGAATTTCGCGCCACAGAGAGGTGTTAACTCTACAACAGCTGAGTGACAACTGACAATCAAAGGCCCGCGGGCCCGC
The DNA here is from genome assembly GCA_033964015.1 of Scolanthus callimorphus. Classification (NCBI taxonomy): domain Eukaryota; kingdom Metazoa; phylum Cnidaria; class Anthozoa; order Actiniaria; family Edwardsiidae; genus Scolanthus; species Scolanthus callimorphus. Next base: position 2,782,568 of record CM066914.1, read on the forward strand.
CCCTTTTATACCAGAACTCCGTGTTTAAGCCTTGGCTAATGTAGCGCGCAACATTGTAGACATATGTTTCCTTCATGATTCTCAGTTTAGCCGAAAAGTTTTGTAGCTGGGACACAAAAAAATGTTTCTTCGCCAGGCAAGAAACATTTTATATGTCCGAGACACACTCGGGGAAATATGCAAGACACAAGTGTTGCTGGCTACATGTGTCCTAGTTTAGCCGTAGCTTTAGATACAACAAACACGTGAGAAAATTTCTAAGTACATGGGAAAATTAGCAGCAAAAAGGCCCGGAATTTCAGAAAGAGGGGGAGGGGTATAGTGAAAATATGGGACGAACATTTGCAAATTTCTTTCAGCAAATATAGTTAATGTATGGGAAAATCTCCCGGGAAAGGTGGGGCCGCGGCCCCCTTGGCTCCCCCTAAATCCCCCCATGCTGCTGCCCCCTGAGTTTGTGTTGTTGTGTTGTATTTGTCAGCTTTCTAGTTTACTGGACGACCTGCTTGAGCTTCTGTGTTCGGACGCCATCATGGTGGATGATCAAGCGAGCGCGGAGTCCATGCTGAAGACCCTCGAATATAAAGCGGAAGGTATGCTAGAGCAGATTTCGTATGGTATGACTGTGAAATGTGCCGCGGCACGGAACCCGGCCTGCTGTACACATGGAATGAAATCGCGTTGTCACGGCACGGTCACGGTCGCGGCACAACTTTTTCGCTGCACTTTTCACGGTCATACGAAATCTGCTCCATTGCTCCGGGAGGAGGTCATTCTCGTACCCAGAGCTCTCAGGTTCTGGTGACAGCCACTGACGTATGGGCGAGATTTGATACAGAGCCGTCGAGTGATAGAGCTTTCTGCGCTTGCTCGAATGTTCAAAATCAGCCAATCAGCGAAGGTCCTCAAACGGAAGTCACCAGAGCATCCCCTTTGGAGGTGACGAGCCGGGGAGCTCTGGGTACGAGAGTGGGAGGAAGTCCCATATTTTAATTCAAATGCGCATGCCTTCTCGAGCCTTGGCGCTCACAGGGCAAGCTCTGGTTCTAAAATGTACAGATGAGTCTCTTTCAATCGACACATATCGAGATAGCGTTGTCGTTTTCTGTGAATACGCGCGGGCTACCTGTGTTTTGCCCCAGGCCCTTTGGCGGAGACAAAAACAACATGGCGGCCATGAGTACGATGTTTCTCGAATACCTGCAAGTTTTGGTGGATTTCTCTGCTTTTTTCGCTAAAATATGAGGAAAAGTACTTACAGACCTTCCAAATAAGGTAAGAGGGAATTCCAAGTCGACAAGGTTAGGCTGCAAACGTCTTGATATGTGTTTTAACCGGGACATTATGGCGTTCTCACGACAAGCTTGCGGTGCTCAAATGGAATGGGAAATTTTTTTTCTGATCCAGGCGTCCTGCAGGCTTCGGAGGACACTGTTCGCGAAGCCACCGCAACAATCCAACTAATGAGCGCGCCAACCACGGATGTACATGGCGAACCTGTCACGCCAGACTATAATCACGCAATCCACCATGTCCAAATGACGGTAGATGAGTTGCTGGATCGAAAGAAACGTACCGATGAGCTGTGTGACGTCAGACGACTCAAACTCCAGCAATTACTACAACTCAGGACTTGCGAAGAGGACGCAGAACAAGTGAGTTCGTCTCTTTAGTTTCTTTCTGTAGCTGCGCTTCTTTTGCTGTAATATTTTCAGAACATTTCGCGCGGGCTTCCTGTGGCTTTTAAATGTCGTCGCCAGGCCCTTTGACCGAAGAGAAAACAATATGGCGACCAAGAGTATGATGTCTTTCGAACATCTGCACGTTTTAGTGGAGAATTCTGCAGTTTTCTCTAAAATACGAGAGGAATAATACTCACAGTTCTTCGAAATAAGAGCAACTACTGCACAAGAGCGGTAAGACCGATTTTGGCTTATTTTGTTTGATATGTTTTGAGGGAACTTATTCACTGCTGTGCGCAGACACTGGTGTTTTATTTACTGGCGATGATAGAACGGGTTTCACGTGTTCCTATTGGTTGAGGTCTTGGGTCTTTGTTTAGTTAGCCAATCAGAATGCGAAGAAAAAAAACACAGTGACTGCTGTTTTCTTGGGTCAAGAGTAAACGCAAATCGTAGTTCGTCTCCGCGATTGGTCAGTTGTTGAACGGGCTTCGCTTCTGATTGGCTAGAGCAGATTTCATATGACTTTGAAAAGTGTCGCGATACGGCGCGGCACGGTCGCGGTCGCGGCACGGAACCTGGCCTGCTGTAGATACGAAATGAAATCGCGTAGTCGCGGCACGGTCACGGTCACAGTCGCGGCACGGTCACGGCACGGTCACGGTCACGGTCACGGCACGGTCACGGCACGGTCGCGGCACGGTCACGGTCACGGTCGCGGTCGCGCGGTACAACTTTTCACAGTCATTCGAAATCTGCTCTAAGTATATTTACTTTGCATTTAGTTTTGGACACTTATCAGAAATCTGCTCTATTTTACCGTACTTCATTACTAGGGTGTACGATGGCTGGAGCAGTTACGCGATGGAGCTCTGGAAACATCTGCTGATATCGGACGAACCGCAGAGGAAACAGAACATCTGCTGCAGGAACACGACAAGGTGGAGAACACGGCCAAGGTAGGCTGGCACAAAAGCTGGTTTTTCACTAGTGAAGTACCGGCTTTACGCTTACGTCGCTAACTTCCACTTCTGTCACGGCGATTTTCAAACAAACGTAAGCCCTTACGTCCCCGTCTCTTTCTCCATCTAATGATATTTTATCATTATGTTTATATAGCCTGCTTGCAGCGGTGGAGCTTTGTTTTTACGGCGAAAAACCCGGTAGTTAGCAATCGCCGCCGCCATCTTGGGTTTTGTGGGGGCAAGGGGGGAGGGGGTCGCGCTTTGCAAATCCAATACGGCGACCGTGATCAAGAACCCCAGGTTTAGTTCCGCGATAAAAACACCATCTACTTCCTGGACTTGGGCTAAACCTGTTCAACATTTGATTCAACATTTGCTGAACGCGCCACGCTGATAGACCTTTTCCGCTTCCCTAACTGGCACTCGAAACAATTTTTTTTTGTTTGGTCACATGCAAGGAAAAATGAAAGATTTCGTTCGCTTGAGTGTCAGTTAGGGAAACAAACCACAGGACTCCCGCTGAAGCGGAAAAGGTTTACTGGTGTTCGTCTTAGTGAGTTCAAAAAATGTTGAATTGGTTTTGCCCTCTTGGTAAAGTCTTTGCTACGAACCAATAAAAGTAAGGGACCCTGCTTTATCCCATAGTGCCTTAAAATAGAAGAGCCCTATTGTTTTTATTGCACAGGACTAAATTGTGGGCGATACGGGCAGCACCGTAAAAGCAGGCACTGTCCATGTAACGTGAGCTCTCTCGACAAATTGAAATGTGTCAAAAGCTAGCGGTGTACTATTAATTCACCTTATTATATAGCAAAGATAGTACGCGCGCTCTGGTTGGTAAATTTGGGGTCCATACTTTCCCGTACGGACTGCAAATGGAAAGCACAAACAACTAGTTTAAAACTGGTTACTTTCTTCTTTGTTTACACGATTCTAAAACATCAATGGACACCAGTCTGACATTTTTCTGCTTCGCGCTTTGGCCATAAGAAGGCGGAAAAATTATCGTTCCACAACTTACCGTATTGCCCTCGCGCGAGGTATGTATGAGGTATATACGCACCAGGATAGCCTATACCTTCATCTTGCTGAAGCATGTAGAACTGATAAATTAAATCTACTTTCTTCTAGGGGACGTACGAGTATGGCAAGCAACTCCTTCAGACCTCTCTCGTCCTCCGCCGGACGTGCCGGCATGATGTGGTGCCCAACACGCAAATGGAAGAGAAGCTCAACCGAGTATGGGAGGAATTCTCTACCGCTATGGCGGAACGAGGCGCCAGACTCTCGGTCGCACTCATGTTCTATCGCAAGGCGGAGGAGGTAAGAAGCGGTTTTTCATTTCTTTAATTTTAATTCAGGCACGGACTGGCTTGCATAATTTATTGGATATGAACTTGGTGTGGAAAAGTGGTCGCAATGGGACTTTGTACTCATCGCAAATAACACCCCAAGTTCGTCTAACGTTAGACAGAAAATACCCTGGGTCTCCGAGGATGATTGCACCCCCGGTTTGACATCTACCTGCCCCTGAAATCTACCTTCCTCGGCTGTAGCGCCATTGCGTGATAAAGACGTTACTTGCGCGACAAATGTTAGTTTATAACTGTAATGTAGGTCGTTGGTTCGTGCTTCTTCTGTTCAAAAGCGTCAACAACCTCAAGACTGTATTCTTTTCTTTCAAATTCTGATGTTACCTATATCCCCTCTACAGTTAATGCAAAAACTGGATGATCTTCGAACTGGCTTCATTGAAGAGTACCTCCCGGCGAGATGTCCCGCGCGGCATTGCGGGACGCGGTCGCTGCCCACGAGGAAACCCTGTATGGAATAAACGAGGAATACAACGAGACAATTGTCATGGGGAGGGCTTTGATAAGCAGGGTGGAGCTGCCAGAGCCTTCCCAGAGGGGTGAGGTGGGGCTGAGGCCGTTACACCCTCTCGAGGACTGTTTAGAAGAGTTAGAGGAGGCGAGACGTGGTTTCGATGAGGCGTGGGAAGAACGTGCTCGAAGCTTACGCAACTGGCGGTATATAGAGGACTACAGTGATCAGTTTGAAGAGGTAGGAAATTTCAAAGAATGCCCCTTTCCCCTCGAGATATAAATATGAAGACGTTTACGAGCGCGTATTAGATGATTGAAATGACTGCCATTTTGTTCAGTGTTGGTATTCAAAAATACACTTTTGAAGTTGATCAACATTTCCATGACCCCTGCAATTTCCTCCTAAGCTCTTCCCTGTCTAATTTCAGGAAGTCAAACGGAAAGTCTTTATGTTGCGCATAATTTAATGTTGCGCGGAGTGATGGCTGTGAGAGTGCCGTACGCGAAAATACTGTCTAACGTGACATCGCGTCGTGTGGACGGTCTGCGATTTGGCACTGGGATATTTGTCAGTTTTTTGCGTTATGAAAAAGAAATGAAAAACTGGGTGTGATAATAGCTACAAAATCGTGCTTACTTGTTTGTTTTTAATTTCACAGCTGATGATATGGGTACGTAATGCACTTGAAGAGCTTGCGCAAAACCGATGGGCGGTTGGTGAGAACTATAAGGAGGCGGAGGCGCTTTTTCGAGAATTGGAGTCACTAGAGGACAGAGTTAAGGTAACACGATACTCACAATGACGCTTAGTAATGTAGACTGCTTGGTAAAAAGTCTCTACTACGCGCGCTTTTACTATTCACCTACGCGCCTTACCCGTTCATACGAGACCGGTACAAAACCGGACCGGTATAATACTGGTGCGGTACGCTCTGCTCATACGGTACCGGTACAATTCTGGTTTACTAGAGCTTCAGAATTTGTGTCGGGATCCGGGTGGTCACGCACATGAACTCCTGTATGGTCACGCACTCGAATGCCCATATGGTCGGTCACGCGCATGATGCTATAGACCAATTTGGTTACAAGGGTCAGGGGAATAAACAAAAGAAATAAAATTATTTTTCGATTCCGATGCGATTTCCTTTGTTGTATTCCCCAATGCCTTGGTCTCAAGTAGGAATATCAATATATCGAACTTGGTCATCGCCAAAGTGCAAAAGTAACGCTATCTCACATTTTAACGCACTCGCCTCAGGGCCGTAACGCCGTCCAGTCTGGATTCTGTAGCGTCAAAAGGTTCATCCGATTTATCTCTCCTTTTCAAAAAGAATCTACAATTAGATACACAACTTTTTCTCTGTACGAGACCGGCCAAACCGCAATCTTTTTATAATTTCATTTTTAATTTCCTTGATAACCACGATTAAATTTCATTTATTGTTATTTTCGACTGACTCTCCTTATCGTATCGACAACATATGGCCACTCAAGAGAGATAATTATCAGGGGTTTTATTGTATAAGACGACAATTTGTTGATAAATAATCTCCTTAAAGTATGTGCATTTATTGCGTAGAATGATCGATCATCAAGTTGCCGAGTGCTGAAGAAATTTACAATTATGCGAGCGTGGTTGCATGTTAAAGGTTACGCTGTTGCTAAATGACCGGCAGTTTTGTATTGTTTTTCATTGACTATTTAAGGTAGCAGATAACGTAAAAAAATATATAATGGCATCTTTTGCTGTTTTTCTCGTTTGCGGTACAGAAAACTTTTTTCAGCAAGTAAGGTTATGCTGACCACCGATGGACATTTGAGACGGAATCATCTAGCAATTCGAGTATAAAGCAGTTGATCTTGTATCAAGATCATTTGCATTTCATTGCAAACTTCTGTAGGACTTTTTGTCAATATCTTATGGAAAGAAACCATTTTTAATAACACCAAACGAATTTTGATGTTTGAAGAAGACAGTGGACTGAAATTGACAGCAAATGTTTTTTGTGTGTTTGCACTATTTGTTTCACCTTTGAAAGTTATTTTTACAGGCTCTAATGGGAATTTATTTTTGATTTTACTACAGTTAATGAGTAACATCTATAGCTTGAATTTGAATATCCTTGATATTATATCCTGGTACAAGAGTTTTGTCCACCAAAGCCTGAAATTGCTCGATCTCCAAATGGAATTCGTAACATGAATGAAAAAACAATTTTATGTCTACCATTACTTTCAAAGTCGTTCCGAGGTTATAGTTATTTCCTGTTGCAATGTTACTGCCGTGCCTCTATTACTGTGATCAGACATGTTAATCGGAGTAATTCGAGCGCTCATTATTACACGAATGTTTAGCTGTGCACGATTCGATGTCTTTTTGTTTACAAACGAAGACACCTTCCGCATTTGACCAATGAGGCGTAGAAACGTCTATTGGAATTCAGGACGTCTATTCATAGTACCCAGTCACTCCAGTGATCACTTGGCATCCCAGGTTTGCATAGTAATTAGTCTGGGCTTGCGAACTTCAGCCCACGATAAATTCGCTCCTTCAAGCTTCTATCACACGATTTGTAATCGCCCGCTCTGGTAATTTTCACCCGGTGTTGTTCAACGGCGGTAAGTTGCTCGATAGGATACCATTCAAGTGCTGAGAAGCCCTTATAGTGCCAGTACGGTGTTTAGGATACTTTTTAGCATCAAGCATCGATTTAGATTGCCGTCCGAGTCATGTTTAAATGTGATATCTCAAGCATCTGCTAAATGGTTAATTTACTGCTTCGGTCACTGCACTTAACCAGCATCTCGAGTATAGTCTACTGACCAACCTGGAATGCATCATACACTCCGAGGGTGGTGGGAATAATCACTGTGTTGTTATGTAGCTCCCCGTAGTTGTAGAATTTAGTCACAACTTTGAATGCGCTTTTGCTTTATTTATACTCCTTACCAGTTTATTAAACAAGTGTTTGGATAAATCCGATTGAGTATCTTAATACTGGAGAATTTTCCGCTTCGTTATTCATTACATGTTTCGAAGGACACAGTTAAAAATAACTTTAGATACAATCGTTAATCAAAATTAACTAATGTAGTTTCACTTATGCGAGGAATGATTATTATAAGTGATTTTGAGTTATGCTAGATCATTGCCATAAGGCAATTGTAATACTTTGACGTTCTTGTCTCAACGGAATGCTTTAATTTGACTGGCAAAAAACCAGGACAAGTCCCCGGTAGAGATTTATTTTTACTATCTTCGCACAATGACTTTTCGATAATTTTATTAGTGAGGAATTTAAAATCGACTAATGCTATGCATATTAAGCTAATCACTGAGCGATCACTATGCTTTGGACAAAGGTTTCAGTCATGATAGTTAGAAAAGTTCTGTGGACGTTCTTTAGTAGTAGATCTTTCACCAGCGAATCCACTGATGTTTTCATGCAGAAAGTTTAGCTGTTTAGTATTATAGTTTCCGAGAATTCGTTCATTGTGAGTTTTCCCCATGGTGTTTTCTCGATACGGCCGCAATGAAATCCGATAGTGAGACTGTATCTATTTCTCAGTTACCTTTTCCAGACACTACAACTTAGAATTAGAATTATACGATCTGATAAGAAATTCACTAAACTTCGGAGACTTGAAGTTTTCAAGAACAAATGTGCTATTCATCTCTTCATATTTTGTTTGTTTTCGGGAGTTATGCATCTAGCGGGGTTGAGAGGTCATATTTTTTTCGAGGACTCCTATCAGCATTCAAATCTCTAGTCCGTGATTTGTTCTTTTGATCGGAACCATGGCATACTCATTAGAGTTTGTTCTTTCTATAAACTACGTTATGTAGGTTGTCTATTAACAGGTAAAGATTGAATTCTCAATTTAATGCGGCGATGTAGTGCGAAGAAACTATTAATAGAGAATAGGAATTTTAATCAATAGTCAATCAAATGTCGTCGAATGGGAAATTAATCGTTCAAAATCGATGCTGATCTATACATTGAAGATACGTATGACATTATACGCTTATGAAAAGTTGGACAATAATGTTTTAATATATTTGTCGCCGTAGCAACCTTATGATAGCAATCTCATGATCAGTCGAATTTTTAATGAAATATTGTACATTTTATTTCCAACTGCTTACTAGTTCTTCAGGCGAGGATTCTAAAATAGATAGTTTACTAAGCCACGGAGACGTTTTCTTGCAGTAACATACACATTTTACGTCTCCTAGCGCCCGTGATATCGTTAACCTCTTGAACGGGAAAAAATAAACGGAAAAACCGTACGAGTGCCGAAATAATAAATCCGACACTGATAGTCTATAGTGTTTCTGACACAGATAACTTTAGGATTATTATTTTAGCCGTAATTCCACAGGAAGTCCGAGCTTAAGTCATTGAGCGTTGCGTGATCCATATTGGCGTGACTGAAGCGATAGTCCGCTGCGAGCCGTTTCGGAAGGACATCCGGGGTACTTTTTCGTTAAATGGCATATTTTCACGAAAAATAGTCTTGTTTTGACTAAGTAGTGCCTCATTTTAAAGCGTATATCGTGGGCTAAACAATGGTATTTTGATTAAACAAAATCGTGTTTCTTTACCACCGATTCCCTTTCCGGTGCATCAGTTTTGAGTGTTCCACTCTGGCAAATTCCAGGGGGACACACAGAAAAGTTGCCATCGAAAGTGAAGGAATAAGCTGTATCACTTGTCAAGATACACCTTTTTTTCGCGAAATCATGCCATTTACTGCAATTTTCATAATTCTGCGAACTCTACGCTAACTAACAAACCGCGGTTTGGCTTCCGTCAATCAAACGAGTGAACAGCTCTGGATGATTTCACGCAGGCGTTGTTAGTTTTTTTTTAACTAATAAGGACTAGCTAGGCTTCCAAACCAAAATTTCCACCATAAAATGCAAACGAAACTTAGAAAAAAGCCATGCGCCTGTCTTAGAATGTCGATGGACGGAAGACAAAACGCACACACGGAATTTCTGCAGAAACACACAAGGGCACACACATGGGAAGTGTTCGGAATTCACAAGGATAGCCATGGGAAATCCGAACACTTCCTATTCTTCTACCACGGGAAATTCAGCTTTTCCCATGGATGGGTTTCTGCAGAAATCCCCTGTGACAGTTTGGCATTCGGAAATGTAAAGTTGGAGTTCGCAGAATTATGAAAATCGCAGTAAGCGAACAGTATTTCTGTTAGGGTGCACAATGGTTTGTGGGATAGTTTCAACAGGGCGCGCAGAGAATTATGGGATATATTTTTAGGGCATGTCCCACAACTCATTGCGCGCCGTGTCTAGTACTCATTCCCAATCCCTACGGCTCCAAAACAATTTTCATAGAGAAATTCTGGGTACGAGAGACTGGTAACCTTAACTTCCGACACTTTTGAGGGGATTGAGAGGATTACTGGTTGTGTCTTTTCCAGTCTTTTATAATCCTCATTAGTCTGGTAGAAAAGTTCGGTTTTTCGCTTGAACCTTGCACTCCGGTCTAGAATAGTTTTTGCTCTTACATATTCCCTAGATATCCTAGAACAACGATCTATTCTGGGCACTTGGCAATTCAAGACTTCACTAGATGTTAGATGTTTTCTGACATGATTTGTATTTCGTCAGTGTTCTCCGTTTTCGGAGAAATGTTCCGAAATGATTAAATAACAAAGCTGGTAGGCAAAACGTGCAAAATCCCACATAAACTCTGCTGCAAACGCGAAAACATGAATCGTAGCATTGAGATAGTGGCTGAAACAGTTACCTTAAAAGTTATAGAGCAGATTTCGTATGACTGAAAAGTGCCGCGGCAAAGTTGTGCCGCGCCGCGACCGTGACCGTGCCGCGACTACGCGATTGCATTGGCGATTTCATTCCACTTTTCACAGTCGTACGAAATCTGCTCTAGTATCCAGGATGACGGACGGAGGCTTACGTTCAACCACAGAGCGAATTCCCCGAAACTCCCGTGACGCAAAATATCCCACAAGTCAATAAGAACTTACAGAAACTCGAGAGCGGAAAGTTTGTTTTCTATAGCAATAGACGCCACCATGTTTGTCCCTGTCACAGAGACCACGGGTAGCCCATTCTTTTTGATATAACAACATTTGATTATTTCTTCATCTCCAGAGAAAAGAAAGCGAAGTCCAGGGAATATTGGAAGCGACGTTAAGAGATAAACAATTCGATGGTGAAGACAAGATAGCGCAGAGCACAATGGCGAGTTCCCTCGAGGACGCATGGAAGGATCTGACCTATCAGCTGGAAGGGCGACGGAACTTGCTGGAAACTTCAATGGCTTTCCACAGGGGCGCCGAGGAGGTGAGATCTCATTGAAACAGTAATGTATAATAGAAAGAAGAGTTATAGGATCTAGCATTCAATCATCGGAAGGTGTGATTACTATGAACGGAATTTCCTGTCTGGCGGACGTTTTCTTGGAATCAGGATTTTCGTAGATTATTGAGGATTTGAATGAAATTGAAAATTCCTTTACCGAGACGGATTGTCGGTCCCGAAAAGTTTGTTTTGCAACTTTAGCAGATAGAACCCGACGTTTGATCCCGACAGATTGGACCCGACGTTACTCGTTTTCTTTTTACCCTGCTGATTTAAATAGCCTAGAACTAGAACGTTCTTTTCGTGGATATCATTTAATTAAGCAATAAAAGTACTTTCCGTGTGCTCTCTGTTTTCTTACAAACACGAGGGGATGTTGGGAGAACTGATCAAAACTTGAAAGACACGAGCCGAAGGCGAGTGTCTTTCAAGTTTTATCAGTTCGACCAACATTCCTAGAGTGTTTGTAAGAAAACAGAGAGCACGCAGAAAGTATTTTTATTTCCACGGGGGTTACATAGCCCTCTTACCAGAACAGAACCGTCAAGAGTTAGCTGCTTAAATATTATGAGACCTACCCTTCCAATTTCATACAACCAGCCTTGCATTTTTCAACTACTCATTTTATTTCACGGAAAAGAAATCAGTGAACAGTAGACTCATAAACTTCAAATTGGTACCTCATTGGCAGAATATTTAGTACAAGCGTATAAACTTTTATTTATATAGCATCATGACATGGCATCCCGCTGGTTTAATTAAGTTTTTTATTCCCGGAGACAATAACAAACAACCAGATTCTTGAAAATGAAAAAGACACTTTGCTATCACGGTGAGAGCTGAGCGTAGTGAACGCATTTGAATTGCGCTTGGCCGCAATTGCAAGCAGGCCGTTGCTCGTTTCTTCGAGATTCGGGACCTCTAAGCGCTCATAACTCATAACTCACGTAAATGAATGGCATAGAACTAGAACTAACGAATAACTGATGTAGGGAATGAATGATAAGCTCCACATTTTAGCTGTATAAATTGTGTTATTAATAATTCTCAAGATTTTTTTGTAAGGTTTAGACGTTGCGATAGTGAGTTTGTGTTTGTGCTGTTGGTTGTGAAAATAAGAGATATTTGGGAATTACGTGTCGTTGTATTCACGTTTTGCTGAATTTCGCCTCTTCCCATCCCGTATCTTAGAAAAGTGTCTATTTTGAGTAACATTTTCATTTTGTGTGTGTGTTTATTTAGCTTGTTTAGTTTCCCTCATAGCGAAGGCTAAAAATGGAACTACTAGCTGTTGTTGAGTTTCAATCGTACGGCTTGGAGAACTTGATATAGGTGATTTTTACACGGGAAGCACGGTTGGCACAGCGTTACGTCGCTGGGTCTCTCACCGCTGTGGTCCGGTTTGGACTCCCTGCCGACGCAGAGGAAATTTTCTTTCTGTTCGGGTGGTGGTCTGGTTGATATTGTGAGTTGAACTTTGTTCTGCTGTGTTTCACGTCTTTCGGATGAGACAATAAATTGCGGTCCCGTCTCGCCCTAACTACCCTACCCAGTTTCAGGGGGGACTTTAAAAGAGCCACGGAGGACGTAATAAACGCTCTGGTAGTGACTGCCCTCTCGCGGTGTCTGTGCTTATGACCACCAGTGGCGCCGTTGGGACCCAGCGTAATTCAGCTTACAAGCTGCAAATCTGGGGAGTCTGCATCCAAAATTTATTTTTAACGATTTTTTACTCTTGACTAAATGGTCACTTGGTGCGAAGAAAGGACAGTTTAGGACCCAGCATGCTTTGCGTGCCCGCCCTCGGGCCAGATGAATTCTCGGCATGTTGGGCGTGGCTTTCGGTGGAGCGTTATAAACGAGAAAGCTCCTAGGCGATGATGTCTCACTCAGATTATTGGCAAAAGCCTATTCAGCTGATGTCACGATCGTGAATGGCGTAACTGCATTGACAGATCCACTGTTAAGCGATCCTGAAAATAATTCTGAGGAATAATTTGATTACCACTGATTTTGGATAAAAACCACGAACAGCGAAAGCCGCTCCCGAAAGCCATTTAAGTGTTGCTCTTTCTATGATGTCGATTTCGAGACTTATCATTCTTCACGCGCAAAAACAAAATTGCGCTCGCTACTTGCGGTGTTTGGCTAGAAGCCTATACCCAAATAAGGGCTGTGGACATAAATATCCCAGTTTAGAAGCGAATATCACGGCCCTCTCGTGACCTCTAGGTCTCTCTACGTACATTGAGTCTACTAGCGAGCTGTCGCAGTGTTCACTGTTCAAAAGAGTGGAATTTCATGGCTAGCACCGCGCCTTTCTCTCGGAACCATCTGGCTCACTGCTAGGAAGCGAGGACGCATAAAACAAGAACTCCAGTGAACAGAACTGTTTGCCAATTGTATCAAGTGCTGTTTTGTTGTGTGAGGTTACGACCTGTGAATGAATATAGGAACGTTTCTCTTTAGGGGTTTATGGCAGGTTCTCACAGAGAGCCAGTATTTAACGAGCCTGTCTCTTCACTTGTAAGAAGCTCTACTTTTCTCTTCTGCCTTACTAGGCTAATATCACAGCCGGTCCTAGATTTATGCATTTTTAATGAAATCCTATCTCGATATTTTGTCATTCGTGGCAATTAAAGGTCTTCGATAATCCGAGAGGTTATTTCCTCAGAACTATAGAATGAGGGGCAAGAATGCTTCAGTTAGAAAAAATGATTTTTCTTCGCATAAAGAACGACGCTGCCACATTTCATTTAAAGTATCCTGAATTTGGGCAAGTGTTTGTCTCATTCCAAATCCAGAGAGTCCGGTTTTAGTGGAATTAATCAACGTTTAGTGCTGATTAAAGTCTCGATTTCTATTTCTGTTAAGTTGTACGTTTGACCTTTCAAGACCATCATATTGCGCGGAATGATAACAATGTAAAGGAATAAGACAATTAGTCATGCCAGCCCCGCTCAGTTGAAACTCAATCCCATGGCCGCTCAACCATAGCCCATACAGAAAGTCCTTCCGCGAAACTGCTGTACTTCAGGGTCCAGCCACCAGCCTTTGGCCTGTTTAAAACGGCTCTTCGTTATTTGCAAGTGGGAAAATCGCGCATTTGGGACAGTAAGAGAGCTTAAAACGTGCAGTTAAAGCTACAGATCGCTACAGGTATTACACATAACTCAACTACGGCTTATGTTCTTTACTGGTTAGCATGTTCTAGGAAACATACGGTAGCTATGCGCTTTGGTCTGTCGCGTGCATCAATGCACCCGAGTTGTAACAACAATGAACGCTTCTGTCTCTTCTAACAGATACATTCTAGCCAATTTATGACTGTTTTAGTGCAGTTCGTCCGTGTGTAATGCCAACAGGACCCACATATGTTGCTATTTTACACGCGAACAGCCGAGTTGACCTAACCCAGCTATGTGTTTCTTGTACTAACGAACAGACCTGAAACTGTTCAATTAAAACGTGGGCTATGACTGTGATTTTTGAATGTAACCTACTGATTGCAGTTTTTATTCAAAATCTTTTTATTTATCGTTCTATTCTTATTTGGCTAGGGACCAATACATCAATGAGTTTCAATACTAATGCGAGATAATCTAATTCATTTTAAACAGAGACGTTGAACGTGTCATTAAAAAATTATTTTTTGTTATTTTTTTTTGAAAAATAAATCAAGCAGGCGAATTGCTTTACTATTTTCGATATAAGGATTCAAAACGTTCTCCAGTTTTAACCTATAACTTAATGATAAAAAATCTAAAGACAGTTTTAATTGTCTGAGAATCAAAATAGCTATATTCGATTGATTACTGCGGTAACGATAAATTCGCAGACATGGAATCCGCTCAGTGGTGGGAATTTTTCCAGTCCATTTTGTCTAGTTTATTCGATTATAAGACCAGAAAATACAGGTTTCTTAATTTGGTATAAACTTTGATTTATTTTTCCGTTGCGTCTAGAAAAACACCCAGCCCGCGGGGTTTGACCTTTGGGTTTATTATTTCACCTTCTTCGCAAACAATCTGGAAGTTGATTCTACTGGCGAAGTAGTATTTCTTGGTGTTGTTTAAAACAGTGGTACAAACAGACAGTTTTAACATGCACAATTGCTATTGTAATTTTTCAGTTAACTCGTTAGTTTTCTTATCTCAGGACAGACTTGAGTTTGACAACCACTTGATTTTCTCGCTCTCTATTTTGATTTCAACTTTGTGGGTATGTTTCCTAGTTGAAATCGCTTCTAATGCAGCAAAATTAAGCCGTTAGTGTGCATTCTGTTGCGGCTTTCTCATTTTGAGATTTTTTGTTAATCTGGGTAAATGTAGGGTAAATGTAGTTCACAATAATATTGAACTAAACTGGAATATCGTTTGTTTTCTGTTGTAAAATAATCTCTGTATTGAGTCTGTACTCACAAGGAAAGTTTCGTCCTAATACTGTAGACGGAAAACTACAACCTGTAGTAAAAATTAAGGTAAAAATATACTTATTTTTTTTCGAGGAAAATATGCTTTTTTTTCAAGGAAAATCTGATTTCATAACTAAGATCAGAATACCAATTCTCCCTACAAGGCGTCAACGGTAAATGAGGAGAATTGGGGCTAGATGAAGGAGGTTTGAACCTCCTTTGGCAAGATCAATATGTCATGGTTGATTTAAAAGTATTTCTTAGTTTTCTGATAAACATGATCTGTGTGCGGCTTGAATTTGAAAAGATCTGGAAACATTGAAGCCGTCCGTAGTTTTTCCATATTATTTTTTTTAGATCTGACAGGTAAAAAAAAACTGTAATTAGCAGAATTGATGTCTGTATAACGATTGATTTGTTGAATCTGGACCTTACAACGTGGGCGTAAGAATTTGTTCCTCGAAAATGTGCAACATCATCGTCTTTGTAGCGCTTAGTCGGGCGGTGCTTTTAAGTGACAGACAAAATGTACGTGTCTCTTGACCGGGGCGAATGTGTTCTACCAAAACTACTCGTGATAACTCCAGGGGCCGAATATAAAACACTATATATCTGGCTCAATCATGATTTCTCTGGAAATTGGATGTTTTTAAACATTTAAAAAAATAGGAAATAAAGCGATTACTTTAATACGCAAATCTCTGCGAATCGAACGGATCAGACTTGTAATCAGACTTGCGCTTTCTTCTACACGTTTCTATTGACTGAGGTTATGGATCTTTGCTCAGTCAGCCAATCAAATTGCAAAGAAAACCACTAACACACAGTGTCTCTAAGAAAATGGAAAACTTTCGTTCATTTCTTTTTTGGTTTTTGTGTTAAACCGTGATGCTTTGCGGGCTACGGTCACCTATTTTCTATTCCCAGTCTAAACCATCATCGAACGAAAAGCACAGGTACCCTAAACAAGCATGCTCTCCCCCTTCCGTACTTCTGAAATGTTAGTGATCAAATTGTGCTCTGAGTAAAGATAAGGGACAACCTTGCTTTACTCCTGTTGCGTGTGGCAACGGTTTGATTTCTGTAGATGTTCAGGCAAGACTGTGGCCGCGTAGCACTAAGTTCAACAGAGTGGAGATAAGGAATTAACCTTGTGTGAAAGCTAACGTGCTAATGAAATGGTCCCATGTGTGCTTATGAGCGTTAGCCCTAGTAAGCGGAGAAAGAGAAAAAATCTCTGACCCCGAGAGGGATTCGAACCCACGACCTCCGGTTTGATTTCTGGTGTGAGCTTGGGCCTAGCAACGGCTGGACTATACGGATATTATGTTACCTAATATTTGGAGATGGCTTCCATGATCTTTCTTTTTTCATGTTTTTCCAGTTCACTGCCACCTTTCAAGCTGGGCATGAATCCGTAAATATTTTGATAAACAAAACAAGAACTACAATAAAAAAAGTTAGGCCGCGCGGACTTAATCGTAATAAAGCCGCTGTTTTTTTTTATAGATATTGAGCCTATGGACAACAAATTTCGTGATTATCTATAACTCTATGTGCTCTTTCTTACTTTGTGGTTCTTATTACCGCATTGTGAAGGAACTCGAACCTATTTCCTCGCGATATGAAAGCCGGCAAATGTTGCGCGTCCTTTGCTGAAAGCAAGTTTCTTTTGGTTCCGAGTTAACTGGCCAACTGACAGTCACTCCTTTGTTATTGTTTTCGTTCAATATGAGAAGACGAATTACGTGTAGAAACTTCTTTCTAGACATCTAAAAACAAAGTTTCAGATTTGATTTACCAAATTCAATCGAGAAAATTGCTCTATATTCTCTAAATCAGCCGATAGAAGTGGATAATTTCTCCGACTTGGTATGTTGCTATGCTGTCAAAATGGCGGCTGACACAGGCTCTTAGCTCAAGACGTCACCCATCCCAGTTTTGGCCAGTTTATAACTAGTTTTGTTCTTATCTCCTAGTTTACAGACCAACTCGATCATGCTCAGGACGAGCTCAGTCGCGCACTCTTAGCAGAGGACATCACAGCCGCCTCGTCTTTGCTGAATCAGCATCAAGACTTGCGCAAGAGTTTCCTCGAAATCTCCATGCAGACGCTCGCAAAGGGCCAGGCGTTACTAGATCGCCTGAGAGAGGCCAGCGCGCACGCTGATCTCAACAATCGCCATGCCACCAAGGCCGCGTGCTACAGCATCGAACGCATATTGGAGGCGCTACATCTCCGGCGGAGACACTTGGATGATTTATGGAAAGCCAGGAAAAAGACGCTCGAGCAGTGCATCAGAAAATGTAAAATTGAAGAAGAAGCCAAGAGGGTAATTATCCACAGTTAAAACTGTTTAGGTAACACGCGGCCCAGTAGCCCAAGGGGCACGCGGCCCACCGAGTGGGTTTTTAGGTTTTTCAGCGTAGTCAGTCAAAGCATGAGAGCCAATCAGGTCCTTGCCCAGTTTCGCCCTGTGCAGTGAATTGGTTTCTGTCACGACATGTCTCGCAAGGGAAGCCAAACAAATGTACTAAGTAAGGATCCTAAAACGATCCTTTTTAGGATCCATGATTTCATTGATTGACAACTCAAAAAGACTCCAAACTCTGGGCCAACGTCATACAACGCTCTCGTCGTCATGCAACGCTACTCGTCCCGTCGAGGAGCGTTGCGTGACATCGGCCCGTGAGGCTGCGAAGAGACTAGGGCGCGGTCGCGTGTGACCTAACGCAGCTGTAACTATATTGTTTTCTCTGTTGTTATCAAATGCAGTTGTCAAGCTAATGTGTGGGCCAATTTTGTTACAGTTAAACAGATGGTTAACGGAGGAAGCAGAAGATTACTTAAATTACAGAGATTGTGGCGACTCAGTTGCATCTACACAAGTACTTCTTGATGAACAAGCCAAATTCGAGGAGTCTGCTCGGGTGAGTGCACGATACATTGGTCACGTGAGTCACGCGGCCGCCAGTTTGTTTGGCGCAAAGTACTAGACCAACCAACGGCCCTGTTTATTTGAGTTGTGCTAGCTCATTTAATCAGATTGACCCGTTAAACCGAGGTTCCTCTTTGACGGAAACGCGAAAGAATTCTAGGCAGCATCTGCACGGATATTTTTAGCCCTTAATTGCTCTGACGGGAAGTGCAGGCAATACCCTCGACGGCACTAAGCGCGCATCCTACGTCGTCGGATACTACTCGGTGGTTCGGTACGAACCTGCGTGCCGGCTCTCCAGCGGGTTTTGCGGATATTTGATATTTATGGCGCGCGGGATTCCTGTCTCTTTCAACACAGGAATCCCGCGCGCTCCAAAAAATGAAATATCCGAAAAACCCATTGGAGAGCCGGCTCGCAGTTCGGTGCATCATGGCCGGCTTATTCGTTAGATCGGATATAATTGGATAATCACAAGTATAAAAGCCTGATGACGGACCTCAATGTCAAATTCACTGTGGTCTGCTCGGAAAGCCCTGCTGCTCACTATCGCGCCGAATGAAAATGTGTTGTTTGTATGCGCCATAATCTATTGGGGTGCGGTGGGGTGGAATTTTGATTCTCATTCCGCTCTTCTCTTCTCCAGGAACGTGAGGATCTTGTCGAACGACTAGCCCGCGAGACCGAGAAGCTTGCGCATGGCAACTACCAACACTTGGAGCAAACGGTGACGATTGTCAACCAGTTACAACTTGATTTCCGCCGCTTGATGAACAGGTTGGACGAACGACGCAAGTTGCTGACCAAAACCCTCGCCTTCTACAAAAGTGGATACAAGGTATGGCATCTATAAAGCGGAAAGTCTTCATAAAATTGCCTCTTATCTTCACATGCGCAACTTGATTAAAGGGGCTGTGTCATGGTTATTTCAACAAAATTTTTGCCCCCGCAGGGTTTTGGCCCAGAGGCCAAAACCCGAGGAGGCATTATAGAATCCCCCGCGTAAAGAGAAAATATAAGGGTATATGGTACATATGGCAGAAAAAATCTCGATCCGTCGGAGCAGGGCCCGCAAAAGGTATCGGGTAACGTTTATGATTGGATGATCAGATCACGTGACTCGCAAAGGGCCCGCAAAAGGTCTTGGGTAACGTTTATGATTGGATGACCAGATCACGTGACTCGCAGCGTGGGTTTGAGACCTCTACTGTTGTCACTGGCGGACAATAAAATTCTAAACATTCACAACAAACTGGTCGTGACATTTAATAAATCACCAAAAACTCTAAGGAGACGCTCAGCCGAAGTCAGTCAGTGCAATCCATAGTTCAGAATTAGCAAATGTTGAGCTGTTGTGGCTGTGTAAACTTGAATGTTCACAAAGCTAAGAGCTTTAAACCTCATAATAGTAGTAAAGCATTCAAAATGGTTGCTATTGTGCTTAACAATAGGTCCGCTACGAAAGAATGTGATAATTTACCGACAAGATTTCCTTTTTATAAGTTCACAAAACTTAGAAAGAGGACTTTAGAATTATTATTTTTTGCATCAGCACAAGGGAGAAGTAGGCGTTTTTGTCTTCTTCCGATGTGTGCGCTGTCTGCTGTGTAATGGTTGCCTCTAAAGTATACTAAGTAGGTTAAAATAGTACCTTTGTTGACCGGAAATCTCGCAAGGGCGGAACGCGTTTTTTGTTCTGTTAAATTAAGTTCTATTATAAGCTCTTTAGCAGCTTTCGGTGATAGCTGGTATAAAAACGCAGATATAGGTTTTAGGGAGCAGCGATTGAAAAAGAGCAAAAGCAGAGAAGTCGCGAAGCAGAGACAGCCAACGAGAGTCTAAAGTCTTGTGTTCTGTTCTCCGTTGTAAGTATTTCCGGAAAGATCAATTGGCTTTAAGCTTTCAAGTATTCATAGAGTTTTCAAACAAGATTTTTGTGCGCAAGTGTTTCTGAGTAAGAATGTGTATTAATAGTCGTTTTGGAATTGTGACACAATAGTTTTAAGAATTTTCGGTATTTCGCTAGAGTTTCGTAAGAGTTTTGACGGCTTTTCGTACTTTTGGTTAGAATTGTTTGTAGAGTTTCGGTTTATAGAATTTCACATCTATCTTAACGGTTTTGTAATACAACTGACAAACTCCAACAAGCTGATAACGGTGGGTTCGCGTGTTGTCTGAAACAGCTGTAAAAATGTTAATTGAATACTTATTACATCTGCAGTTTAAAAAGCACGGGGGCAGCTCTAGTGAGAACTATTACTAGTATAAAATAAGACCAGTAATCTACATAAACATCTCAGAATCCTACATTATACTATTATTTAGTGTTATAAAGAAAAAGGAACTGAAACTTGCATTATAGGCATCATTTTACTTAAGTTTATAGCTTTCGCTATCAAATTTCCAAGTTTGAAAACTGTTCAGCTTGAACAGAATTAAAAGATGTCATTTCGTAATCCAATTCCATCCGCTCGATAACACACGAAAATACTCCACAATTGTGTTCATCTAGCAGTTGAAAGGTTATTTAACAAACATAGATGGTTATTTTGCTCATGTCGTTGAATTTGACTACATTTACGCAACCTAAATTTGCTTCAAAAGTTTCAAGTTGGGTGTTGAGCAGGTAGCATGTCACCGCGCTTCAGGCAAGCATTCTGAAGCGAGTTTCCAAAGAATGCAGTTTATCATTGATCACAGAATCCCCTGAATTCAGCGTGAGATGCTGTTCTGCCATGTTTAAGCACAAAATATCGAAGCTTAAGGTTACTGAGAACCTTCGCGCACGTTGTTCGAAAAAAAAATCATACACGTCCTTAGTTTAACCAAAATATGTCAACCTATATATCGTTGGAAAGCCTATAGAATGGACTAGCGGGCTATGGCAAAAAGAAATCACTTATTGATACCTGTCATTTTTTTTAAAGCATTGATTAAATATTTTGGTGTGCTATTTTCACGAGCTAACGCTGTCGAACTGCTGGACCATGACTCCCAAGTAACACATTGTTTTAATCCTTAAAGGTGTTTCTCAAAAACCGTGTCTGCGATTTTTTAAATTTTGTTTAGTTCAACAGTTATAAATTTTTAAATTTTTAGAGCGTGAAAATTCTACAAAATTTGACCTTCGAAATTTAAAAGTTCGATAACTTTTGAGCAAAGCAAAATTTTAAAAAACGCAGACACGGTTTTTGAGAAACACTTTTAAGGATTAAAACAATGTGTTACTTGGGAGTCAAGGTCTAGCAGTTCGTCAGCGTTATCTCTTGAAACTCTCACACCCGAATTTTTAATAAAACCTTTAAAAAATTTCTAATTATGAAAAAAAAAATATTTTTGCCATAGTTCGCTAGTCCATTCTATAAGCTTTCCAACGATATATAGGTTAAACTAAGGACGTGTATGATTTTTTTTTCGAACACGTGCGCGAAGGTTCTCAGTAACCTTAAAGGGGCACTCGCACGCTTAATATTCGTCCACCGTGGACATAAAATAAGTAAAATTGTAACCATAAAAACACATGTACAATTGCCCGAAGTAATCAAAATAATCCTCCAGATTAATAGAAAAACCTTTCAAGTGTTAGACAAGTGCAATTCTAGATTGTTTTGACCTGTTCTGGAGCGGATGGAATTGGATTGCGATTGGAGCTATTTTCTTGTCAGAGATGTGACCAGCAGGCGTGCGAGAACTCCTTTAAAGCTGCATTGATAATTACAATCCTTTAGGGTGTTAGCCTTTTACCGTGTAGGGTACGGGGCTGCATAACAGAGAGAAGATACACTTACTTTGAAATCGTGGGTCGCGATGCAACGGTTTTAGCTGTAAACACCAGCCAAATGCGGTAAAACCCTTGCTCTTGCAATAACCGATAATTACAGTAACAACAATGTGCTCTTTTCCAGGCGATTCAGAAGCTAGACGAGATCGAGCAGTTGCTCCCCGAGGAACACCTAACAGTACAGGAGCAACGAGATCTTCTAGCTGCCGTCAGCGCCGCGTCCGCCTCCCAGCTACGGGAAGGCAGGCTCCTGTCCGAGCGA
Source organism: Scolanthus callimorphus (assembly GCA_033964015.1). Classification (NCBI taxonomy): domain Eukaryota; kingdom Metazoa; phylum Cnidaria; class Anthozoa; order Actiniaria; family Edwardsiidae; genus Scolanthus; species Scolanthus callimorphus. The sequence goes on from CM066914.1 coordinate 2,804,795, forward strand.
CTCGCAGGACAACCCAAGCAGCAACCGGTGGTAGTCAAGATGTACGAGGAACTGCAGTCCAAGAGTCAAGCGCTACTTGTGGAACTGCAAGCTTCGCCAGAAGCGCACTCCGAATTTGAACAGGTGCGATGAGCAGTCTGAACGAGACTTTGATCTTTCAATATTTTTTGGTATAGACGGCTTGAAACGAGCTAACAACGTTCAACTGTTTTCTGCAAAGTGTGTCAACTATTTTCGTCAAAACAAAAACAGAAAAATGCGAGGAGGACGCGTCCTTTTGGCTCTGCTACGAATTTGCACATACATTTTGATTCACTTGGGAAGTTGCAGTGGTTGTTTGCAGTGGTTTGTTTCGTTGGGGAACCATTACAGGGCTGTATCGCCCGTTTGATTTACGTATTGCCTGTGTACAGCCTCTCCTCCCTCAAAATCGAGGGAAAGAGACGTCACTCTTTTCATTTAGTTTTGCCTCCCCAGTTTTTGAGGGCTTGTCACGGTCCTGCATTAACAATTTGTAACAAACTGAAGAAAGTAATGGAAGGCAACACTTGTCATTGATGGGTACGTATTATTTTCGTGCCTTAGATCAATGGCTGGATCAAGCACGCAGCAGAGGGCTTTATGGATTCCAACTCAGAAATGGGCAACACCATACAAGCAGCACGTGACTTCATCACCCAGCACGAAGATTTACATACAGAAGTCAAGGTAAATTATGTGAATTTCACGTTGTTTTAACTCGAATTTTAAAGTAGCTTGTAACCACTGATATACAACCATTACAGCTAGTGTTTTTCGAGTATGACTCATATACACCACAACTGGCCGAGAGGCAAACCCAGTCGCCTATGTACACATAATGTAAATGTAGATGTCAGAGGCCGACTTCCCAGACTTGGAGCTTTTAAACTGAATTACACTGGGTCTCAACGGCGCCACTGGTAGCCAAACCAGTTCATTTTCATCCGTGACATGGTTTTCACATTTAAGACAGATTGTTTTAAAGTGGTCAAAAGTTTTGTTACTGAAAACTTTGTTACTGAAAGTAAATCTTTTGATTTGGTTTTGGTGTTTTTTGAAAGGTATGAATATAAGTGATCAGCTGTGTCGTGATCGTTCCGCCAAACAATTCTCGTGGGAACCCGAGAAAATAAAATTCAAAATTCACAGAAATGTTGCATTTAGCAGGAAAAATCGTTGCCAATGTTAACCCTATATATATCCCCGTATTATGTTAGAAACTTTGAAATTTAGTTTCTTGGGTCTCCGTGAGAATTTTTTTGCGGGACTTCCACTGCTTATTTCCTTCATGGGAACCTTCAAAATCATACCAAAGTAAAGGCAATCGAAGGTATCGAACTTTTTAGTAGCAATATTTTTGGTCAAACATTGCTCGAATCTCTAAAATATTCTGTCATTATTGTCTGTTTTCAAAAGGAATTGGAGGGTCAAATCGCACGCATAACAGAGCCCTCAAAATACCGCAGCCAGGGAGAAGCCGACAGAGTCGACGAACTCAAGACGTCGTGGTCGGTTATGAAGAGCCGGCTAGACTACAGGCTTTCACTGGGACAGATGTACTTCGACTTTCACAGACACAAGGAGTTGGTATGTACCGAGATTTGCATCTTACAAGGGTTTAAAGGGAGTCTGTCACGATACGAGCATGCTCCAGGAGCAATCACTGAAAGATTCATCAGCAAAACTAATTAGACCATCTTATCGGATAAAAAGAGTGTGTAAAGTTACCTGAAACAGCTGCAGTGGAAGGACACGGCTCCGTGTCTGTTTTGGTTCCTTTTTAGTTTGGTCCTAACGTCCCAGTTTCTCGCGCTTGCAACCTATTCCGAAAACAATCTGAAAGGACCGCACTCAGAATTCTTAGCAGTTCTATTTACAAATGCAGCTGCAGGGCTGTTGGCAATATTTACAAGTGGACTACATTAGCTAAAATGTTTGAAACTACCGTTCTTGCTTTATAAGTTGTGGAATAAGCTAGAGGAGCTTGAAGGCCAGCTGACCAGTGATGAGCCCAAAGAGAACGTGGACGCCTCGGCTGTGGTGTACACTCGCCAGCACCAAATACATGAAGCCATTATCACAGGATCAGACAGATTACAGAAAGACGCACACACAATCATGGAACAGCTACACAAGGTGGGTAATCGAGCCGGTTTCAAATAAGTTTTGAAAATTATTTGTATTTGTGTTAACCGAAAACATTTTCCTCAGCCACCCCTTTTAAATGTAAACGTTTGAGGCCGACTCTCGAGACAGCTCGTAAGCTGAATTGCGCTCGGTCCTAACGGCTCCACTGGCAGCGAAAGCGGCCATAGCACAGACACTGAGGTAAAGTAGTCGAGACGGGACCTCGGTTTATTGTCTCATCCGAAAGACTGAAACACAGTAGAGCGAAGTTCAACTGACAATATGAACCAGTTTTGACCACGAGCTGAAGGGAAAAACATTCCTCCTGTCCCGGCTTGGAGTCGAACAGAGTGAGGGACTCCAGGGCCGTAACGCTGAGCCAACCGTGTTTCCCCTTTTGAAGTCATGACAACTCACTACAAAGCTGTAAAGGATAAACCATACAGCATCACGTTTTTGTTGCCCCAAAAATGTTTTCCGAGTACTGTCTAGACGACAGTACAGCTGATTATTCTTGTTTCTGTGTATTTCTTTCATCGCGCGCTAGCATTCCTTTCCACCTGTTCACTAGACACCGACAATTTAAGCTACCCACGGCAAGTGCAAACAAGTGTCATGTATGCGAATCTGTCTAACTGCTCCATTCTGTTTCAGGAACCAAAGGACGACTCGCTGAATCGGGAGTCAGCAGGTCGGACGATACATACAATACTCATACAGCTACAAGAGAGACTGGGGAGTCTAGATCAGCTTTGGAGGCTGAGGGACAGTCAGTGGAGAAGATACAAACAACTCAGCACAGAATTTGTTCGCTTCGAAAAAGACACAAGAGAGGTGAGCTCATATCCTTGGTGAACCCCGCGTCCACGACAGAGCGGAAATGAATTTTCTACGAGTTTCTAACTAATATAAGCTCAGGATTTTATACAGAGGTAGAGGATACAATCTTTAGATACGAAGGCCTAAACAAAAATGAATATTTTCTTGATATTGTTTTGCCAGCTTGACATACATAAGCTCACGATTTTGTACTCGGGTAGTCCTTAGCCAAAGACGAAATTCCAACCAAAAGTTTTAGAAATAAATGCAGCCGAATATAAAGCAAGCAGATAACCAAATGTCATTTATACTCTCCCCGCGTCCACTCACTTCGTCCGCCGAATAAACTCATGTATATTTATTGTGCAGGTGATCTCATGGATAGAGGAGCAAAGCGAACAGTTTTTCCCGGTCATGGTAGACTACAACTCGCTACCGGCAGATCAGAAGGATCTAGAAGACAAATTAAAAAGATTCAGAGAAGCATCTCAGGTAAAATATTTATTATTCGTTTCCAGAAACATATAACTTAGTTGAAACATGTAACGGTGAACCAAGCTTCGGAATATTCGTATCGAGTTTATGACCATATTTGGTCAATAATGAACTCTCGACTGCTAACCCAAGCAGGTTTTCTTTGCATAATATTTCATTTTTCGCTTAAATAAAGTAGAGCAACAGTGGAAAGTGATAATATTACTAACATTTAACATCTTGAAGTCTTTCAACAACATTATTTCAAAATCAGTTCAATTGTTTATTCTGCGAATATTCCGCAGCTTGGCACTAAAGCAATGTATGTGTGTTACACGTTTCAACTCACTTATATGTTTCTGTCGTTTCTTAATTCGTGGATGCGCGAAACATAGAAACGAGTTATGGTGATGGGGCCCCATGTTACTCTATTCCGTAAACTCGGACAAGGGCAATAGGATAATCAGTTCCTATTATCTTTCGGTGATGCAGGCCTTTGAGTATCTCTCAAGTGGCTCAATTTCCAAGCAGCAAGTTGTGTAATTTATGGCCCGAATTTAGTATCCACACGTTTCCTCTACTTTTGTGTATACAGAGGACCGATGAGGACGTCCAGCGCCATTTGCAAGCCGCGGAGGAGCTTGCAGACGAAGACAAGAGTTACAGAGCTGCCATTAATGTCGTCACGGACGAATTGAAAATCGCCTATCAGCGCTTCAAGACTCTGATGTCAGACTATGAAGTATTGCTGGCCATGTGTGCCACCTTCTTCTCAAGTGTGGACAAGGTAATTGTCAATGCCTTACTCTTGTGCGTTTCGTTTTCGGGCTTATGTGCGGGAGGTTGGGAGTTCAAACCCCGACCAGACCAACACTCAGGGTCTTTTCTAAATAATGAGGAGAAGGTGCTGCCTTTGCTTTAATATCTGCAAATGGTTAGACCTTCGCGTCTTTTCGGATAAGGACGTTAAACCGTAGGTCCCGTCTCTCACATACACTACACTAGCCGGAACCAGAGGGTGGTTAAAGAACCACGAGGACCGTCGGAAGTTGCCCAACCTCTGTGTCACAGAACTCACCATACTAACACACACTCAGGTTTATAAAACTGGTTTCTATAGGATGAGTTATCCATTTGAGCCGTGAGGATAAGCTCTATCTAACACAGTTACTTTACTTTACTTGTATTTTTTTCAGTTCTTGCAAATGCTTGACACAATGATGAGTCAATTTCGGAGTGGACAGGTGTCCTCAGATTTGAACCGAGCGCAGCTTATGCTGCAGGACCACCTGGCGAACTACCAGACGGTGTCCGAGATGCACGCATATGTCGTGAACAATGGTCGCGACATCTTGGCAAAGACAGCAGGCTCAGAGGGTGTGTCTGTGTCGAGGGACGAAATCCGACGCTTCCTTGAGGAGTCTGAGGGAAGGAAAGAAGAATGGTCGAGCCTCTGGGATCACCACAAGAGCAAACTTGAAGACAGTGTCAGGGTCTGTGAGTTTGAACAGGATATCAGTAAGGTACGCTGGTCGCCGTATAAGAAACATTTTGATATAAAGTACCCCGCCAGAGGCATCCACCAAAGGTGGAAGATCAATGCAAGTAAATGAGACAATGAATCGAGGTCCCTTCTCTCAATACATTACACCAAAGCTGATCGTGTTGGACGTAAAAGAATCGCTGGGTTGGTTAAAGACTATTCTCAGTGATATAACGCACTAGAATAAGTAATGTTTACAACATGAGCAGCCATGTTGTATCAGATTTACAACACGAGCGCGTAGCGCGAGTGATGTAAATCTGATACAACACGGATGCGAATGTTGTAAACTACTTAAAAAATTCATCGCTTCTAGTGTCCGCTGTTTTAAAAATCTTGTAAATTTGGCAGAGAAACTTCAAGATATCTTTCATGAAAGTTGCTATGCAAATTAGTTACAACCACTAGTGGTTGTATCAGAATTACACGGTCCCCTGAATCTTATTGTGTTTTTATTGTGTTAATCTTGAATCTGAATTATTCATGAATTTTTTAATATGATATATAACCTCACTCATGATTGTAAACTGCGCTTCTACAAAAACCTGCAGCTCGCATCTTAGAGATAAGACATCTCGCAATTTGTAATGTCCTTAGAGCCTATGGAATTAAACGCTATATCAATACAAACATTTTATATTTTAAATCGTTTCTTTCTATTTGTTTGTTATTATAGGTGAATCTGATGATTGAACAGAACAACCGTGACTTGATTGCCTTGAACCAGAAGTTTGGGGATTCTTTGCTGGACGCAGTCACCCTTCTACAGGAATCAGACATATTCCTAGAGTCAGTTAAGGTAAATCACAAGTATTTCTTGTGTGTAATTAATCTTTGCTTGCTGGAAAGGGGTTCACATGTGGGATAATGTGAAACATTTATACATTACTAGAAACTTCGTCGATTATTTTCAAAGCTTTGTCTAGCTTGGTATATCCATCTGCGTCCAGATGCTGACCTGATGACAACGTTTTTTTCACAAAAATCTTACATAAGTCCAATGCTCCGATTTTTAAAACGTTCCGACTGTAGGTTGAAATTGCCTTATTGATTTCTATCACTAGCCTACGGACCGTGAGGTGCAGCGACTCATCGCGGAGTCCGAGCAGCTGGCAAAGAGCCGTCATCACGACGCTCCCTCCATTCAGAGGCAGGTTGCCAACATGGAGACGCGGTGGAAGCGATTCTTGACTCGCATGGAGGAGCACAGGACAATGCTAGAGGCTTCTATCGAATTCCATCAGCTTTACGAACAGGTAAGCTTCTTCAAGAGGCGCACCATCTCAGCTTCCTTTGGCCGTTGCCTTGAAATCACGCTGTGCGTACAAACGTCGCTCCTCAATATTCCTGCTGTCTTTACGAGTTACCGTGTCTGTCATGCAACAGACCGCCTGTTTGCAGTGACAGCTGCTCTCACTGTGAGCACAGACTTAGTGACGCTCACGAAAAACTAGCCTACAAAATACGTTGAAACTAGCGGTAGGATGCTGATCATCATATGGGTCTAGCGGTCGATTGGTTCATATTTTGAATAATTTCACTATGATACTTTAGCATGTAACTCGGATCACTCATTCTGAGATTTCCACGAACCTGTATCACCTTGAGTATTATTTAATGTATACCTTCTCCATCTCCCAAGGGTGTCACATGGATAAGTGACAGTGAACACTTCCTGAACACTACGCGAGAAGAGGCGAAGAAGTGTCGCACTGAGGAAGAAGTAATCGACCTTTTGGACCTTCTCGAAGGTTTCATCAAACCCGGGCTTGCTAAGCAGGAGACTCGCCTGAAGAAAATAGGAGATCTCTCTGCCAAGTTGGTAATGGATTCACCTCGCAGAAAAGCCAAGGAGCTTGTGGCCAAACAGAGGCAGGTGGCCACGAAGTTCGATCTCATGGACAACGATTTGTATAGACTTGCAGAGAAGTTACGAGAACGAAAGCGTCTTGGGCTTCCCCAGAAGGTAAATTGTTTTTTACATAAAATTGTTTTTACATAAATTGTTTTTTACATGACATGTTTCAAGTAAGTAGCTCAGAACCGAATTAAACGTCGTGATCCCTATTTGTGGTACGGGTTCTCATTGATTCGAGTCAAGCTTCCTTTCGAATTTTCGAGAATAGCCCTAATGCACCCTGTCAAGTGCTTGTTTCTTTATGGGGGAATTCAGCTAACCGGCTACCGGTTAGCGCAGTGCTGGAGCGCCGGGCTATTGTGCGGGAGGTTGGGGGTTCAAACCCTAGCCGGAGAGACACTCAGCGTGTTTCTAGCAAGGCGAAGGTGCTGCCTTTGTTTAAACATCTGCAAATGTTCGACCTTCGCGTCTTCATGCACTACATTAACCTGAACCAGAGGAACGTTAAAGAAGGCAGCCATCGGTCTCTATACATTTACATTTACGTTATTTCTTTGCAGCCCGAGGAAATTCCCCAAAGCCTTTTAGACTATGAAGCAGAGCTACAGGCGCAACCTGCTCTACCCGAGGAGGCGGCTCCCCGACCTGTAATAACCTCCACTCTGACGACCTTCCTGGATGGGGTCCTTGGTCGCAAACGCCGAGGAGATGCGGAGGCCTTTGCTGAGGCCGGACCAGGAAAACGTCCGCAAGTGATGGTCAGCATCAAGCCAGGAGCTCCACTGACTGCCGAGACTGAAGCCCAGATCGAGCCTATTATCAAGTCTGAGATGAAGGGCTGGTTCGAGGGAGGCAAAGTTGTTGGCAGACCCACCGATGCGTCACAGCAGGAGATTATGGTGCAGATTAGTGAGGATTTGCAGAGGGAACCGGATCTTACTCAGATGGCGCCATGGGGAGCTGAAGTAGTGAAGAGGGACGTGACCATTACCAAGGTTGGGCCATATGTCAAGAGAGACATAGAGGTAAAGGATGGACCATATTTACACATAAGAAACGATAAACGAGAGAAATAGGCCCCGAAATTTTGTCAAGTCAAAACCTTGACATATTGGTCGTCCAATTTGTGCACGGCAAAGCAGATATTTGACAGTCTAAATTTTTCCATTTTCCTTGAACGTATGAAATTCTGTGAATGAAATTCCAAACTATGTGCGTCTTTTCCACCTGAGGTACCTCTTATCGTACTAATTGTTCCTCTTTTCAGTGATATCTTGAAATATTATTTCCCCGCGGGAGATTTAATTGGTTTTGCTATTTTTTTTTAGGTGGAAACGAGTATGCGTGTAGACACATCTCCTTCAGATATAGTAGAGGAGCCTGGGAGTCCAACCCTGGAGCGCAAGAGGACATGGAAGACAACAACGCGCGAGACGACGACAAGCGTGCAGCAGGAGACGAGATCAGAGGTTGAAATGCTCGTTCCTGAACAACCCGATATGACATCTAATGTCTACGTCTTTGACCAAGGTACGACTGTAGACATACGCTGGAAATATCATGCAACTCTGTGATAAGCGCCCACTCATTGGGCGAAACACTGATCACCTATTACTGAAAAGATCGGTTACGGGAGACGTTCATAATTGATCGAGGAATAAGGACAGCTCTTGCTTATGGGAGCTGGCTATCAGAGGGCGACTTGACTGAGGCGTTTTTATTGTTTTTTAGCTAATCTTTGCATCCGGCCACGTTTGCTTGATGACTTTCAAAGATGTTCAAATATTTCGCAGTCTCAAAACCCCCTGTCATTACTTAACATATGAACACTTAACGCTGTAATGATACTCTTGGTGCGAAGTCGTTTTCAGGTCTGTTCTGATCAAAGCTACAAGTATCTTTTCTATGGATGTCTGAATTCATGCTGTTAAGCTGTGTCTGTTTGTAGACCGTCCAAGTCAACAACTGGAAGTACAAGTGATGTCCAAAGTTGATCTGCGCATGGGTCGAGAAGGAGAACCTCTTACAATTGAAGAAACCCCAGACAGAGACATGAAAGACGCCAATGAACGCATATGTCGAAGGATTGAGGATTCCATACGGCCTGGCCAAAGAGTGTAAGTCCTAAATTAGAATATCTTCAACGTTGAACACTCCAGGGTATACTCGCACAGTCACTCAAGTCCTTTTGGTGTGCTCTAGAATGGTCAAAGACAATTTCAATAAGTGTTCCAAACCTGGAATGGAAGGCACTCCCTTATATTCCTACCCAAAATTTCTAAGAGGAACCCCGGGTTTTCAACCTCGTTGCATTCTGCATTTGTCTCATTTCTTGAATCTTTCGACTTGCAGTCAACCAGGGCACGCAGAAGTGGAAATACCCCAATTTGCAGGGAAAGCACTCGTATTTGCCAGACCAGAAGAAGAAGGGCAGAAGCCAGTACGAGTTGATGCAACGATTCAAATGCAACCTAGTGGTGGAGGTATGGTTCCTGTAGAGGTGAAGATGCAGAAACCTGTGTTCGAAAAGGAGGAGAGGTCCGTCCGGACGGACACTCAGATCCAGATGCGTCCAACAGCTCAGGGAATGGTCCCTGTTGAAGTAAAAATGGAGAAACCTCTTTATAGGGAAGATTTCCCAGAAGGCGAGAGACCCGTCTGGTCCGATACCGAAATCCGAATGCGTCCATCAAAGGAAGGAATGGCGCCTGTTGAGGTTAAGATGGAGAGACCCCTGCATAGGGACCAGGAACCAACCCGGACTGATAGACAGATCCAAATGCTTCCCACCGGGGAAGGCATGGCTCCCGTTGAGGTCAAGATGGAGAAGCCTCTTTACAGGAAAGAGGTCCCTGGAGATGAGAGACCCGCCTGGTCTGATACCGAAATCCGAATGCGTCCATCAAAGGAAGGAATGGTGCCTGTTGAGGTCAAGATGGAGAGACCCCTGTACAAGGACCAGGAACCAACCCGGACTGATCGACAGATCCAAATGCTTCCCACCGGCGAAGGCATGGCTCCTGTTGAAGTAAAGATGGAGAAGCCGATGTATGCGGCCCCACCAAGGGAGCAGTTGCCGGTGCGAGTGGATGCTAAGATTCAGATGTTCCCAGGTGGGGATGGTATGGTCCCAGTGGAGGTAAAGATGGAGAGGCCTCCTGGAGAACCAGAAACACCGCAGAACTTTGCTTATAGGAGACTCGAGGAACTGACCAGAATGCTTATCGACAGTGAAGAGAACTATGTCGCGGATCTCAATTCTATTGTTGAGGTAAATATAGCCATTACCTTTAAAATATATTCAGGCGGGATTAAATAGAAAGTTTATTCCGCTACGAATGAAGTTCTCTGAAATGTTATGCACTTCCACCTTATAATAAGCCTGAGTGGGCTACTTAATTGTTTCTGTTTATATAGGATTACATGAATGAGATGGAGAATGCACCTCGTGACGTCGCGGAGAACAAGGAAGCCATATTTATCAACATCGAAGACCTGTTCTACTTCCATAAAGTGTACGTATTATTACAAACCTCTGTATATGACAGCGTCGGGTTTTATGGGTGAACAGTTGGAAGTAGCACCCCACCTTGGTGTTTTTGGAGAAAATCATAAGAGCTGATAAAACGTTTTGTCGTTTGCAGGGTTTTCCTCGATGAGCTCAGGAAACTACAGGACACTCCTCCTCGCATTGGTCGGCCATTTGCTACAAGGGTAAGATAGTCCTTCGCAACTTCGTAATTCTGTTAGACAAAGCCCCTGCTATGTGTGTTGTCCAATCTCGTACCCAGACGTTATTTTTTGGCCGTCTCTTGCGGTGATTTCTCTGTGAAAATTGTTTTGGAGGCGTAGAGACTGGGAATGAGTATCACACGGCGCGCAATGAGCTGTGGGATATTCGCGAATAAATTAAGTCTGGCAACAAACGAGATCAACATGGCGGTGGATGATGTTGTACTAGGTTTACAAATCAATAAAGAAAGGCCTTTTCATCGGGTATTTATATCCCTGGCGATTGTATTCCCCAACGAGAGATGCAGAGGTAAAATTGCAATGTACACGAGCGACAGTTTGGACAACCAATACAGAGTAGTTCATAAAAGACCAACGAGCAGTCGGGATTTAGCGAAGGCTGAGTCGGCTAGAGTTCTGCTGAGGGGAAAAACTCAGAGGAAACGCTGAGATGCCTGGAATCGATCGGAACGGTTAAAATCAAATATATTTTGAATGTTTAATATGATGCTCTTGGAATTTGAATTCGTTTCGTACATATTATTTTAATTAGTTTGTCTAGTTCGACGAGTTTCGCTTCGAAATTCGATCTGAATGAGGAAATATTATATATTTATTTGTAGGTGGAAAGGTTTGATAGGCTCTTCTTGGTGACTGAGGATAGAAAACTTACAGAAATTCCAACAAATGTGGCCGCTTGCAACTTTTTCCCTGTTCTTGCAAGATTCTAGCGAATTTTTCTCTGCATATCCCATAACTCTCTGCGCGCTCTGATAAAACTATCCCACAACTCCCTGCGCGCCCTGCTAAAACTATCCCACAAATCTTTGCGCGCCCTAAAAAAAAAACGGAAAGCGTCTGGGTACGAGACCGGTGATGTTCCGTGTATTATCATTTGTAAAGTGATGTTTATATATATCCTGATTTTGCAAATACCGTCCTTTTATTTTTCAAAGGAGTTTTATCTCCTGTCAAATGACTCAAAGCCTAACTGTGTATTTCAGGAACACAATTTGTACAAGTACGTCGACTTCTGTGATGGCAAAGAAGACTCGGAACTTGTGCTGGCGTCGAGCCCCTCACAGTTCTTTGAGGTGAGTAGCTCATTCCAAACCAGAAAGTAACTTGTAGTGTAGTAGGAATCACTACAGTTGGTTGTAGCGAGTAAGCGGTTAGTCGTTATTGTTCAAAGAAAACTACACACTTGATGCACTTTGACAATATCATATTTGATTCCTACAGGCCGAAGTAAGAAGTGGGCATTTTTATAAATTATATTAAGATATATCGTTTCAATGTAATGCCTATCTTATATCTCATAGTTCTGTCAAAAGCGCCACAATGCCAGACCTCTCAGTACTCTTCTCCAGCGCCCTCTCGAGAGAATCTTTGAATACAAACAATACCTGGCAGAGATGTTGAACGCCGCACAGGAAGCTGGGGTGGATTCGCGAGACATCCAGGTATGTAGACTTACATAGTTGATTTATTTCCAGCTGATTCATCCAATCAGAACGATTGTAAAAAAAATATTGCAATTGAGCATAAAACGTTTTCATCCCCCTTGCCTTAGGTCAAACGTAACTGGGTTTGAGTTGTACGATGATTAAATCTAGTTTTTGGTTCCCAAAACTGCAACAATTCGGTAATAGAGCGGATTTCACATGACTGTCGTGAAAGCAATTGCAATTGAGCAATCACTAGCCAATCAGAATCGAGAGAATTCACGATTTGCTCCTAAATGGCTTTTTTTCCCAGCCAATCACAAGCCGAACCAATTACTAAGTAATTACACAATTGTATTTACTACAGAATTTGATTGGCTGAGAAAAACGAGTAGCCAATGAGAACGCAAAGCAATCGCAATTACATATCGTGCTGGACCTAGGAACGTTTCGCTTTGACAAACATTTTTCGCGTACTGCGAGGAGACAGAAGAACAAGAGCAAAGAAGTCACTGTCCGCCTGAACTAATAGTTACTTGCTTTATGCTCGATCGGGTATATCTCAAGATCATGAGAGTATGCTGCCCATCCGCATACAATGCCATGCAGTCGTTGTACAGTTTAAAAAACACCCTCACAACACTTAACAAAACTAACATCACTTTCATTTTTAGGCTGCAAAGGATGTAATTGATCGGCTCTGCGACGAAATCCATCGCCAGACAGAGTGAGTATATAATCATATTTTTTTTAAATAGTTTGATTTGCTAAGGCAGGGCCCGACATTAACTTTTTTCGCTAGGTGCCATTGGCGACTAATTAAAAAAATTTAGTCGCCAAAATGCAAAGATTTAGTCGCCACATAAACGTGGATCTCAGCTGAACTCAAAAAGCCGGGGTGCCATTTGGCGACTTACTCTAAAATGTTGGTCGCCAAGCCCCAAAATTTAGTCGCCATTGGCGACCATATGGTCGCAGTGTCGGGCCCTGTAAGGCCTACGGCAAATGTCGAACTTCAGTCGGACTTCTTCTGTCGAACCTTTCCCGTTTCACAGGACGACGTTTCATTAAACTTTCTATTGTTTTGTATTGGAAGGGCGCGACTCCGGCAAGACGTTTGCCGTAGGCCTAACTTACCATTGCCGTCTTTCTTGGTGTTTTCTTTACAGAATGCAGATAACCGTTGAAGGCCTTCCCGGCGGAATCGAGATGTGCGTGGCCATACAGGACTATGACGATGGCTTCGGAGACTCCCTCAAGAAAGAGCAAACTGTTATTGTTCTGGATAAGATCTCGCGCCCAGGCATGTACAGGATTGTTAAACTGCGACCTGACGGTTCCCGCGGTGATGAGATGTGGGTTCCTTCCAACGTGCTGCAGAGGAAGAGATCAACAGCTGAGATTACGATGGGAGGTATGTGCGTGATTTCCCCTTTATAGTCTGTAAATGACCGTCCTACGTGAGGCTGCAGAAATATTTGTGTCCGAGACTCTCCGCATTTTAGGCACACAACAATAAAACGCAGTTGAAAATTCGATGCAAATTTAGTTTGAACTTTTGAAATGCGAAGAACAATAGGAGCTCCTTTGTGACCTATCGTATCAGCCAATCACAGCTGTTGAAAGGGTCTCGGTTGACTATGGGCCTTCAGCTATTTCATTAAGTTTGCTCATCGTGGTCACCATAGTATTTGATCTTGACGGGAAGTTTTATCAAATTAAGTCGACATATGGCGACTGAAGATCAAAATTTAGTCGCTACAGATGAAACCAGTCCCATTGTCGACTGTATTTGTCGCAATTTCTGGTCATGACCGTCCTTTATTTCTTCAGAAAACCAGTGTAACTGGCTACTTTGCTTTATTTTAAAGGTTTCAAGATGGATGTAACCCTTCTGCCCAAGGTAAGATGGATTTTCCAGAGTAAGCTACCATTCTTGTGCCAACAGAGATATGGTGAAAGAACAGTTAATATTTGTAGGCGCTTATCCTGAGCACTTTTTATTGTAGGAGCCTGTGGTTTCGGAATCCACGATGGTTGTTCAAGAAGCTCCCCGAGGTAAATTTGTATACAATGACCGATTGCAAAAAATTACGTATTTGCAGCCTAACAGAGGGCTGGACACCCTCTCTTGCCACCTTCAGAACATAGAGTACCTCCACTCCCTGGTATTTTCATTCTTTCCAAATAAGCCGTCCTATTCACAGTGGAATATAGGCGCTCCAGGCGCGCTCAGGGATCCTGCTTTGGTTTTCTTTACGCGAGCAGTTACCTGGGGAATGGAATATTTTTCGGTAGTGTCCTCTAACCTGTGTAGGAGCGAAACGCTTTGCTTGCTTGCACTTGCGTTCGCGTGATTCACAAGCGCAAGTACATCGGAACTCAACTCTTTTTGCTTATAATCGTTGCGCTTGTGTTTGGTTCAAGAGTGCACCAGCCCTAATTTTATTCTGTTTTCCTAGGTCCAGTGGCACCATCTATCAGTAAGCCGCTGAAGGACAGGGAAGTGAAAGAAGGAAAGCCGTTCAAACTTGACGTGCACATCACAGCAGTACCCGAGCCTAGAGTGAAATGGTTGAAGGATGGAGAACCTATCAGGACAGGTGAACACTTCCGCACAGAAAAAGCCGGCGATGTTTACTCTCTTGTTGTTCCTGAAGCCGAAGTGGAAGATGAGGGATTGTACAAGTGTGAGGCTGTGAACCCAGCAGGAAGAGCTGCGACCGAGGGAGAGCTTCTTGTAGAATGTGAGTATACATTTAGTGGGACATCTAGAATAGTTACATAGACATAGCGCTGTCTTAATTAGGGGAAAATGGCTGTGCCTACGTAATAAAATATCCGTTTACCTGGCTTCTGTATGTTGGTGTTTAACTTTTGTTGATAGACGTTGCTTCGTGTGAAGCTATAATCTTTACACAAAGGTTTTGGGGATTCGGTTTTGGGGATTCTTGCCTCCCCGTGCCCTCCCCAGTCAATCGTCAGATCGCGGGCATGGTAGTAACATTTCAGTAGAGACATTTCACCTCACTGATAGAAATAGATGGACATTCATTTTTCTGTTGCAAGCATTTTGGCACAAATTGTAGCTGTTAATCACTCTTCTATAAATTCAAGCTCGTAACAATTAACGTGTGTAATGATTTATAATAACGAAGTGCCATTTATTTCCAATAGCTGCGGACGAAGCGAGCGAGCCAGAGGAAGAGCCGTCGCCCAAAAAATCAAAGGCAGCAATGTAAGTTTATCTGACTCGATTGCGTATTTTCTATTCTGCATTACAGGTTACAGTTCGCTGATGGTTCTAATACTGTTTGCATTTTTTCTATGCAGCTCGATTGATCAAAAGCCGGGGCCTGTTACTCTGACCATGGACGGGTTTGATTTCCAACCAGTCGAGATGAAGCTCCCTAAACCCGGTACAGACGAAATGGAGGTCCAACTGGTTGCAGGACAGCCTCTCCCTCAGCCAATACCACCTCAGTTTAGATCTCAGCTACAAGATGTCGAGATCAAAGAGGGTGACTCTGTAACTCTACGCATTCATGTCAAGGGAACGCCAGAACCTGAGATCGAATGGTTCAAGGACGGGAAACCGATCACAACTCTACCACACAGGAGGTTCCAACCATCTCGAGTTGGGGAACTTTGTACTCTTGAGATCCGAGATTCCAGATGCAGTGATGCCGGTAGTTACATGGTTAAAGCTTACAACAACGCCGGAGAGGACATCAGCTCTTGTAATGTACGCGTTATGCAAGTCACTCCCAAGACTCCTCCCGAGTTTGTTCGCAAAATAAAGGACGTGCACATCGTAGAAGGAAGTAGCACGAGGTTCGATGTTAAAGTAACAGGCTCACCAGAGCCGAAGATATCCTGGTACAAAGATAACGAACCAGTGAAGCCTCGTGAAAACGTTGAGATTGTGCATGATGACGAGCACTCGTCGCTGATTCTGATGTACTGCAAGAAGGACGTTGATGGCAGTTACACTTGTGTTGCGGAAAATGAAGTCGGTCGCGCGAAATGTACTGCTCAGCTCACGATAACCGAGCTTCCAATACAGCCAAAGTTCTCAGAACAGCTGACGAATATCACGATACCTTCAGGAGATACCGTCGTGCTCGAGTGCCGTGTTACTGGGAAACCAAGACCTGAGGTTACATGGTTCAAGGATGGCAAGAGAGTAAAGGAAGACAGTAGACATATAATCGAGATTCGTCCTGGTGATTTGTGCATTCTTACCATTCGTGGCGTGAACCCTGACGATGTGGGAACCTACAAGTGTACTGCTACCAATCCAGCAGGACAAGATTTCACCACCGCTGAACTCCGGCTTAAAGGAAAAGGAGAGCCTGCAAGGTTTACGAAGGAGCTGCAAGACACCGAGGTTGCTGAAGGAAGTCCTGCGCGCTTTGAAGTTCACGTCTCCGGCAGTCCTGAGCCTACTGTCGAGTGGTACCAAGGAGAGTTACTTTTAAAGCCTGGGCCTAGGATTGTTATCAGAAAGGCCGGAAATGTGTACACACTTGTGGTAACAGGATGTCGCGTGGATGAATCTGGTACGTTGACGTGTAAAGCCAAGAATAGCTACGGTGAGGCTATCAGCAGATGTGACGTAGAAGTCAACGAGGACACCGTTCCACCAAAAATAACCAAGGAACTGCAAGATGTAACAACTTCCACTGGAACGACTGTGAAGCTTACAGTCAACTTCGTTGGTACGCCAGAGCCTCGCGTCAAGTGGTTCTTAGATGACGAAGAAATTACTGAAGACGATGGTGTTGATATTGAGACTAAACGTGGTGTAGCCACCTTGATACTTGATGAAGTTGCAGATTCCGACACTGGAGATTATCGATGCCTCGTGTTTAATCCCGCTGGAGAAGCGAGCACAAGCAGTTATCTCAACGTCGCCAAAGAGAAAGCTGCACCAAAAGCTCGTCCTCCTGTGGAAGAAGAAGTTATGCCTATGACTCGTCCTCCTGTTGAAGCTGCCGTGTCACTGCCCGAAGAACCAACTGGAGAAGCTCCGATGTTCACCAAGACGTTGACTGACCAGACTATACTTGAAGGCACATCAGTGCGTTTTGAGGTTATAGTAATTGGAACACCCAAACCTGAGGTACAGTGGCTTTGCGATGACAAATCGATCGACGAAAGCAGACGTGTTCACACTATGGTGGACGGAGACGCTTGTATTCTTATCATCGAGAAGGCTGAGCTTGATGACGAGAATGAGTACAAGTGCGTAGCGACCAATGCGTTCGGAAAAGCTGAGAGCTCTGCCACGCTGCTTGTGGATGAGGCTTCACACAAACCAGAATTCATCAAAGAGCTTAGCAACGTTGATGTGATTGTAGGCGCTAATGCTGTCTTCGAAGTAGAAGTCAGAGGCAAACCCAAACCGAAAGTTAAATGGTTCAAGAATAACGTCCTCCTTGAGCGCGGAAATCGCTTTGAAGCTAAAAGCGATGGAGATATTTATACACTGACTTTGTTCGGCTGTGCAAAGAGAGATCGTGGCGAAGTGAAATGCACTGCATCAAATGACGCAGGGGAAGTCTCATCCATTTGTGCTCTCGATGTGACAGAAAAGCCCAAAGAACAGACAGAACTTTTAGTGAAGGGAAAGGAACCAAGACCCGTGGAAGTCAAATTCGATGCACGTGCTCCTGTTGAGGAGACGGAGGCGCCTCGTTTCTTGCAAAAGTTAGAACTGAAAGAGGTCATCGAAGGAGCACGAGCAGATCTTGAAGTTGAAGTAAGTGGCAAACCTAAACCAACTGTTGAATGGCTAAAAGACGGGAAAGCCGTTAAGAAGAGCGACCTCTTTCGCATTGAGATGGAAGGCCGTGTTCACACGCTCACTATCCTAAGCACAACACTTGACGATGAAGGAGACTACACATGCATTGCTAAAAATAAAGTGGGCGAAGTGTCGTGCACTTCTGAACTGTTAGTAGAAGAAGGGATGAGAGCGCCAGAGTTTACCAAAAAGCCAAGTAGCTTGGAAATCGTTGAGGGCAAGACTGCTAGATTTGAAGCTGTTGTTTCTGGTCTACCAGAACCAGAGATCGAATGGCATAAGGACGGAAAACCTGTAAAAGAAAGTCGCCGCTTCAGAATTGAATTCGAGAAAAACCGTTCGGTGCTGACGATCGTGGACGCCGAACTGGATGACGAGGGAGAGTACCGTTGCGTTGCGAGTAGCAAAGCTGGAAAGGTTTCGTGCGACGTGGAACTACTGGTAGAAGAGGCAGTGGTCCCACCTGAATTTCTCAGGAAAATCAGTAACATCGAACTGACTGAAGGCGATTTAGCGCGGTTTGACGTACGCGTCTCGGGTACCCCTGAGCCAGAGGTCTCGTGGTTTAAAGATGACAAACCAATCGAAGACGGGGGACGTTTTGAGATGCACTCGGACGATGACAAACGGTCGCTAGTCATCAGAGACTGCAATCCGGATGATGCGGGCGGATACACATGTCGCGCCAGCAACGACGGAGGCCATGTTTCCTGCTACGGTGAACTGATGGTCACGTTTAAACCCATTCCACCGCACTTCACAGAGGAAGTGCCTAAGATCCCGAGCGACTTCGAGGAAGGAGGCGACATCACCTTAGAAGCTACAGTATCTGGCGTACCACGCCCTGTAGTTGAATGGCAGAAGGAGGAGCTACCGATTCGGAAGAGCAAGCACTACCATCTCCACAACGTAGATGACACCTACTCTTTGACGATTCGAGGTGTTGGCCCTGATGACTCCGGTACTTACACCTGTACTGCAACCAGCGACAGCGGGATGGCGAAGAGGACATACAACATTGATATCGAGGGTAAGTGTCAACTTTGACGCATGCGTTTTTGCTACTATTTTGTTTATTCATTATACTGTCTGTTAATGGTTAATCGGGATATGCCAGAAGAGCCAGGTTGCTTTAAAACAAATTTATAGGTAAAAAGTAGGACATTAGAATGTCGACGTGGTTGACTGCAAGTGTCTTTGCGTTCCGGCTTATTCATCGCCTTATCGGTGTTATGTATAAATGCCTTTACCTTATGCTTGTTTTGAGCGACCGGGCTATGATATCCCCGTAAGACGAATTGCATGACTTCATTGATGTTCTATACATATATTTAAATTAAATGTTCACTGTGAATGATAAGTGAAAGTTATTTACGTATTTTAACGTAACGTATTTTAATCGTTAAAACTATATATGCCCAAGGGAGGAAATTCAATTAATATACAGTTGGGTGCGCGCAAGGTTTTTTAATCTATATTTTTACTTAGTGATGGTAATAATAAAACCTGAACGGCAAATGTAAAGTACTGTGACAGTAGCTTAAGGTTATACAAAGACGTACAATACTGCATGTGTAGATATATTTGCTCTGTCAAAATAAAGATGTATGTGCTTCAATAACACAACTTGTAATTGTTTCTAACCGCATGCCTTTGTACCTTATGATGTTAATATTTCGTGTATCTAGATTAAAAATGCAATATGCAAGTGTGGAAAATGCATGGTAATTGTAATATTGTGTATTGAAAGAAATAATTGTAATTATAATATTTACTTACCGTGTGAATAAAGACTTTGAACCTGACTTCCAATGTTTCTCAGCAATGGCTCTGAGGCACTACACAAACGAGCAAATCGGGATGGAAATCAATGAAGGGTTAGTCTTCTATTTTCAGCTGATCCTTATTTCGAACAATTCGAACACAACTCAACGGGGCGACCGTCTGAAACCATTCCAAACAAATTCCATTTCGTATTCAAATTTCAGACGTCCATTATATGCATGTGGGTGAAATGGGCATTAAATTATCCGTAACATGCATGCCACTTTTAAAACCATGAAATAATCCACTGTAACTGATCGTAGACGAAATCTGATGTCATATACGTCATATTTTGCAAAATACTTCATACTTTGTCGTACTTTAGACGTGCCCTACATTCTCGTGTGTTCGACATACGTTAATATTTCTGGCAAAGACACAATGTTCTATTGTAGCGTCGTTCATGCAATAGGAAAGCTACTCATACGCCATCATCCTTTAGTTTTAAGGGTCGATGCTACGTTTTGGCGGTTGTTTGCGAGAAAAAGTCGCAAAACCTATGTCGTCTTTATTAATCACGTGCATGCCCCTTCTTCTGCAATCAAATAAAAGGGGAAATATTCTAACGTAAAACATTCGTCTTTCGTGCTTCAACTTCAACTCTTCGAATGGCCTTCCAAGCAGACGCCATTGACGCCTAGTCTTTTCAAACTCTGGATACCGAGCCACATACGCCAGGAAGACCATTCTGATGTGCGTTCCCTCCTCTATGCAGCTGGAAAGAAAGATGGCAGCTCACCCCAGTTTCTGGAGCTCATCGAACCACTTGAAGTTACTGAAGGGCAGACGGCGACATTTGGTTGCATCGTTAGTGGCCGTCCACGCCCAGAAATCGAGTGGTTCAAAGATGGCCTGCCCCTCCAAGAGACAGAACGTGTTGTCTGTACTTTTATTGATGACAGTTGCACTTTGGAGATCAAAGACGTTCGCTTAGACGACGAGGGTGATTACAAATGCGTAGCTCGTAACGACTATGGAGTGGCTTCGTGTGCAACAGAGTTACTTGTTGACGAGATGATTAAGCCACCAGTGATCGATAAGAAGCCCGAGCCGGTCATGTTGATAACTGGTAGTGACGCAGTTTTTGAAGTCATAACAAAAGGCGAACCTCCACCAGATGTAGAATGGTACTTGAACGAAAAGCGCATCCGCGACAGAGGAAGGTTTATTCTCAAGGATGACAAGACATCGGGTCGCCATGTTTTGATAATTGAAGACTCAAAGTTTGAAGACAGCGGAACGGTTCGCTGTGTCGTGCGCAACGAAGGAGGAGAGGACGTCTGTGAGGTGAATCTCGACGTCAAAGAGACTGAAACTGATGGCGAACCGAGAGAGATAGAGAAGTACGACACTGAACAAACTGCTTTCCTTGCAGAAGAGATCAAAATTGATTTGGGTCCAGATGGTTTAGCCAGCGTTTCAATTGAGGTTCCAACACAAAAGACCCCAATAGAAGATAAACCTGTTAAACCTAAGCCCGAGTTAACTGAAAAGGATGTCATCCTTGGGCAAGAAATCTCACTTGACTTAAGGCCTGGTGACTCCGACACACCTGCGATAGAGCTGCAGGTCCAGGAACCCAAGCAACCTTTAAAGGAAAAGATCAAATTAGAAGAGGCGTCGAAAGAGGAACCGGAGACGAAAGATCTTGAAAAGGAGTTTCTTCCGGGAGAGGAAATTAAGTTGGATATCGGAACTGAAGAGTTTCCTGCAGTAGAGCTAACAGTGGATAAACCAGAAGAACCTATCGCTCCAGATCTGCCTACCAGCAGACCAGCCCAACCTCTGCCTCCAGAAGAGACGCAGCCAAAAGCTAAAGAACCCGTACAGAAATTTGTCTTGGGAGAAGAAATAAAGTTGGACCTAGGAACTGAAGAGTTTCCCGCTGTGGAAATGCAAGCAGAGAAACCTGAAGAACATCCTCCAGAAATCCCAGTTGCATCTCCCATCAAAGCGAAAGAACCGAAGGCCACTTTTGATGTAGAAGAGGAAGTAAAGTTCGACGTTGACAGAAGCTTTCAGTTACGCATGACTCCAACAGAACAGCCCCAAAATCCTCGTGAAAATCCTCATCGTGACAATCCGGTTGAAAATCCTAAGGACAATCCTCACCCTTTTGAAAACCCACAGCCTCCAGAAAATCCAAGGCGAGCACCAAACCCACACAGACATATGCCTGAGTCTGAACCACAGCCAAGTACAATACCTATAGAAGTACTTAGGATCGACAAGGAGGAATCATTCGACACAAGAGTTCACGGAACGGGTGTTGAAATCATTGACTCTGGAACGATGAGGTTTGATACTGATTCAAGCGGGTCTGACGATGAAGATAGACCTCATTTTATCGATGAAGGCCCTGAAGCAGCACCAGCTCATGTGACAGAAGATGGTGATGTTCGTTTAGATGTCCGAGTCGGAGGTCAGCCTACGCCCCATGTGCAATGGCAGAAAGATGACGAGGTTATCATTAGCAGTCCTCACTATACAATCAGCACGCACGATGATGTCCACACACTAGTCATAAACAATCCTAGTCCAGACGACAGAGGATTGTATAAGTGCATTGCAGCAAATGATAAAGGATTAGCATCGCGGACCTTTGATGTTGACGTCGAAGGAACTGATGATGATGTCAGAGCGTCGTTTGTTGACATTCGAGGACGAGGTCCTTTGACGATAACGGATGAAGGGGATCTTCTCCTTGAGGTGAAAATCAAAGGAACGCCACTTCCTGATGTAAGATGGTACAAGGACGACATACCTTTAGACAGAACAGAGCGGATTATTATCGAGTCTGACGACGACATTCAAACTGTTACCATCAAGGACGCTACAAAAGAGGATTCGGGAGTTTATAAGTGTGAGATAACCAACGATTCGGGAACAGCAATAAGACGTTTCTCCATTGATGTGGAGTCCTTCATGCCTAAGTTGCAGGGATTTGTGAGAAAGGACGAGGATTTTCCCCAATTTGTCGATATTGAAGGTACCCCACCGTTTGAAATAACGGCTGATGGGGATATAAGACTTCAGACGAGGGTTACTGGCCGCCCGGAGCCTATTGTGGAATGGTTCAAGGACGGCATACCAGTATTCCCTAGTGAGCATATTCAGATTCGCGCCCGCGATGATGTCCACATATTGATTATCAAGTCACCAACCCCATTATATGCAGGGACGTATAAATGTGTTGCCAAAAACAGCCGTGGAACAAATACCCGAAATTTTGAGGTTTCCATCGAAACCGGAAAAACTATTCAAACTGTCGATTTGCCTCTTGGGGAACGACCTATTAGGGCACATTTTATCGAAGAAGGTCCGATGGCACCAGTTCCCTTTGAAATTACCGAAGAAGGTGACGTGAAGCTGGAAGTGAGGATATCTGGGAGTCCATTTCCCACAATCGAATGGTTCAAAGATGGTATTCCTCTGAAGCCCACCGACCACATTCAGATTTTTTCTGAAGACGACCTGCATACCATCCTAATAAGAAAACCAACCATGAAAGATACCGGTAAATACAAATGCGTGATCTCGAATATTGGCGGTAGGGCTACGAGAACGTTTGACGTAGACATCGAGGCCGTCAGACCAACACGGCACGTTAAAGGAGAGTTGAGTGAAGAGCTTATCTTGCCAAAATTCATTGACGTCACAGAAGTGGCCCCGTACCGAGTGAGCTACGATGGGGATTTCACACTCACAGTAAGACTAACGGGTTCGGGGGATGTTCAGTGGACAAAAGATGGAAAGATGATAGAAGAAAGCACACGTTACGTCATGCGTCAGGATAATGACTTGCACATGCTGACAATAAGGGATGCCACTGAGAAGGATCAAGGGGAGTATAAGTGCATTGTTACTAATAAGGCTGGAATTGACACGAAATCGTTTGACGTCGGAATAGAAGATTTAAGGCCTCCTTCTGAACGAAAGAGACCGGACGAAAGTGTAGCACCGTACTTTGTCGATGACGTAACCGCTTTTCAGATGACAGATTCAGGCGATGTCCAGTTGAATGTGAGAGTTAGAGGAAAGCCAAACCCTGCCGTTAAGTGGTCAAAAGATGAGCGCGAAATTCAACCTAGCGCTCATTTTAAGATGACAAGTGAAGATAACGTGTACTCATTGATTATACGAAAGCCAACTAAGTCGGACAAGGGTGTCTACAAAGTTACTGCCAGAAATGAAAGTGGAACAAACGTAAAACGGTTTAATGTAGATATCGAATGGGAAGACGTTCCAGGGAAGGAGAAGCCTGTTGAAGTATTTTCTCCTCGTTTTGTCGAGGAAGGCATTTCTCCTTATGAGTTCACAATGGATGGTGATGTCAGATTAACCGTTCAGGTGAAAGGCAAGCCTGAACCAGTCGTCAGCTGGTTAAAAGACGATAAAGAACTAAGGACAGATGACAAGTTTATCATTACGAGCAGCGACGACATGCATTACTTGTTGATTAAAAAGCCAACAAGGCAAGATCAAGGAACGTACAAGTGCGTCATTAGCAACGAAGAGGGCGTTAGGTCAAAGCATTTCGATCTTGACATAGAATTGGAAGGAGCACCTCCCACACGACCATATGTTTTTTCAACGGAAGAGGATATTCTGGACGTTTTCTGTGATGAAGGAGTGACTCCCTTTGAAGTAACAGAAAGTGGTGATGTAAAGCTGACTGTGAAAACTAAAGGTCAGCCGTCTGTGGAATGGCTGAAGGACGAAACATCTGTTACTCCAGACGACCATATCGTGTTAACCGAAGAAGATGACATCTACTCCCTCAGAATAGTTAAACCAACTGTTCATGATGAAGGCACTTACAAATGCATCGCTAAAACACCAAAGGGATCAAGCGAAAGAAATTTCAATGTTCGCATTGAAACGAAAGACACTTTAACAACTCTTTTTACAACTGAAGATGTGTCAAAGCCGTCTTTTATTAAAGATACGGATATTATACCTTTTGAAATGACAGAAGAAGGAGACGTGAAACTTACCGTGAAAGTGAAAGGTAAACCGGAACCCGAGGTCACTTGGACGAAAGATGAGATGCCAGTACAGCCAAGTGATAAGATAAAGATAACAAGAGAGGAAGACACCTACACTTTGATTATTAAAACGCCTACTCAAGACGACGAAGGGACATACAAATGTACTGCGACTAATGAAGTTAGGACCACCCTGCAGACATTTGGTGTTGAAATAAAAGGAAAAGACGAGAGGGACGTGGTCTCCAAAATTGTCCGACGGGATGACGTGTTTCCTACTTTTATTGAAGACGACGAAGTAGTGCCTTTTGAGATGACAGAAGAAGGTGATGTTAGGATGACTGTCAAGGTTAAAGGAAAACCAAAACCACACGTTCAGTGGACAAAAGATGATTTGCCTGTCACGCCAAGTAGTCTGCTCGAAATATTTGAAGAAGATGACACTTACACACTGATCCTCAAGTCCCCTACTACAGATGATAAAGGGACTTATAAATGCACTGCTAGCAATGAGGCGGGCACCAATATACGATCCTTCGTTGTGGATGTTGAAGCTGACGAAAGACGGCTGTCTAGAGAGGTTATACCACAAGATGACAGCAAGCTGCCCTATTTTGTAGACGATCAAAGGGTTATCCCTTTCCAAGTGACCGATGAAGGTGATGTGAAACTAACTGTTAGAGTTCAAGGCAAACCTGTCCCAGTTGTGGAATGGACAAAAGATGACAAGCCCCTGCCGAAGAATGATCGTCTTATTGTTACCGTAGAGGAAGACTTCTATTCTTTGATAATAAAAACACCCACCAAAGAGGATGAAGGCACGTACAAGTGTACTGCTTCTAACACCGTCGGCACTCGTGTTCAGACATTTGGTGTTGAAATAGAGGGGGCAAAACCAACAAAACCAGCTGTTGAATACCCAAGACCGCAAGATGTATTTCCCACCTTTGTAGAGGATGACACCATGAGTCCTTTCCTTGTTACCGAAGATGGTGATATAAAATTGACTGTAAAAGTTCATGGCAAACCAAAGCCGAGTGTTAAATGGACGAAAGATGACAAAGTTGTGAGGCCCAGCCGGCACGTAGACATTTTTGAAGAGGATGATACCCACACTTTGTTAATTAGGTCGCCCACCATTGATGACAGAGGCACCTACAAGTGTACTGCAAGTAGCGACATAGGAACAAATGTCAGAACCTTTGACGTCACAATAGACAGCGAAGAGACAACGTTTCCTTCATTAAAAGCTCCATCAATGCCAAAAGACGTCGAACGGCCGAAGTTTATAGAAGATAGGAAGATAGTACCATTCGAGATGACAGATGAGGGTGATGTTAAGCTTACGGTTAAAATTAAAGGAAAGCCACGGCCAGACGTTGAATGGACAAAAGATGACAAGCCAATAAAACCTAGCGACCATCTTAGAGTTTCACAGGAAGAAGATATCTACTCACTTTTAATCACATCACCAACTGGAGAGGACAAAGGGCAGTATAAATGCACGGCATCCAGTGAAATAGGGACAAGCGTTAGAACGTTCGATGTCGACATTGAAACTGATATGGAACAGGAAACAACACCGATTAAACCGAGGCCTATAGAAGAAATAGTTATGCCTACCGAAAAGTTACCGGAGGAAGCTCCTGTCTGGCTTACCGATAAGCCGACCGAAAAGATTCTCGAGAAAAAGCCTATCACTGCTGAAGTTACCGAAGAGATCCCAACAAAAGAACAGCCTATAGAAGAAATGTTTTCACGACGAAAGATGAAACATGTAACAGAGGAGACACGTAAAGACGTACCCTTTTTTGAGGAAGAAGTACCTGAAGAGGTTCCAGAAAAGGAAAAACCGACGGAGGAATTGCCTTTAACGCGCAAAGAGAGACGTCTGAAAGAGGAGACACCAGATGTTCTAGCGCCAGAAGAAGAGGAGAAGCCGATAGCAAAGTCAAAGGTACCTGAAAAGATTCAACGAAAAGAACAGCCTATAGAAGAGATGGTCCCGCGACGAAAGGAGAAACGTGTAACAGAGGAGACACGTGAAGTGATTGAGGTTGACCGTCCTATGCCGAGCGAAGTGCCTGAAAGGAAGCAGTTCGAGCAAGTGTCTTTTACAATAGAAGGAGACCAAGTGCGAATTGAAGAAAAGCCACAAGAAAAGGTTCCTAGAAAAGAAAAGCCTGTTGAGGAGGTACCTTTAGAAAGGCCTGTATCAGAGGTCGAAGACGTACCTTTCTTTGAGGAAGAAGTACCTCAAGAGGTTCCACAAACGGAAAGGCCGACGGAGGAATTGCCTTTAACGCGTAAAGACAGACGTGTGAAAGAGGAGACACCAGATGTTCTAGCGCCAGAAGAAAAAGAGAAGCCGTTAGCAAAGGCACAGATACCTGAAGAGATTCCACGAAAAGAACAGCCTATAGAAGAGACGCTCCCGCGACGAAAGGAGAAACGTGTAACAGAGGAGACACGTGAAGTGATTGAGGTTGACCGTCCTAAGCCGAGCGAAGCGCCTGAAAGAAAGACGTTCGAAGAAGTGTCTTTTACAATAGAAGGAGATCAAGTGCGAATTGAAGAAAAGCCAAAAGAAAAGGTTCCTAGAAGAGAAAAGCCAGTTGCGGAGGTACCTCTCGAGGAAGTGCCTTTCTTAGAGGAAGAAGTACCCGAAGAGGTTCCACAAATGGAAAAGCCGACGGAGGAATTGCCTTTAACGCGAAAGGACAGACGGGTGAAAGAGGAGACACCAGATGTTCTAGCGCCAGAAGAAGAAGAGAAGCCGTTAGCAAAGACTCAGGTACCTGAAGAGATTCCACGAAAAGAACAGCCTATAGAAGAGACGCTCCCGCGACGAAAGGAGAAACGTGTAACAGAGGAGACACGTGAAGTGATAGAGATAGACCGCCCTAAGCCGAGCGAAGCGCCTGAAAGAAAGACGTTCGAAGAAGTGTCTTTTACAATAGAAGGAGACCAAGTGCGAATTGAAGAAAAGCCACAAGAAAAAGTTCCTAGAAAAGAAAAGCCTGTTGAGGAGGTACCTTTAGAAAGGCCTGTATCAGAGACCGAAGACGTACCTTTCTTTGAGGAAGAAGTACCTCAAGAGGTTCCAGAAAAGGAAAGGCCGACGGAGGAATTGCCTTACACGCGAAAAGATAGACCGGTGAAAGAGGAGACACCAGATGTTCTAGCGCCAGAAGAAGAAGAGAAGCCGTTAGCAAAGGGAAAGGCACCTGAAGAGATTCCACGAAAAGAACAGCCTATACAAGAGGTGCTTCCGCGACGAAAGGAGAAACGTGTAACAGAGGAGACACGTGAAGTGATTGAGGTTGACCATCCTATGCCGAGCGAAGCGCCAGAAAGAAAGACGTTCGAAGAAGTGTCTTTTACAATAGAAGGAGACCAAGTGCGAATTGAAGAAAAGCCACAAGAAAAAGTTTCTAGAAAAGAAAAGCCTGTTGAGGAGGCTCCTTTAGAAAGGCCTGTTGAGGAGGTCGAAGACGTGCCTTTCTTTGAAGAGGAAGTGCCTCAACAGGTTCCACAAAAGGAAAAGCCGACGGAGGAATTGCCTTTAGCGCACAAAGACAGACGTGTGAAAGAGGAGACACCAGATGTTCTAGCGCCAGAAGAAGAAGAGAAGCCGTTAGCAAAGACACAGGTACCTGAAGAGATCCCACAAAAAGAACAGCCTATAGAAGAGATGCTTCCGCGACGAAAGGAGAAACGTGTAACAGAGGAGACACGTGAAGTGATTGAGGTTGACCGTCCTATGCCGAGCGAAGAGCCTGAGAGAAAGACGTATGAGGAAGTGTCTTTTACAATAGATGGAGACCAAGTGCGAATTGAAGAAAAGCCAAAAGAAAAAGTTCCTATAAAAGGAAAGCCTGTTGAGGAGCTACCTCTAGAAAGGCCCGTATCAGAAGTCGAAGACGTGCCTTTCTTTGAGGAAGAGGTACTGGAAGAGGTTCCACAAAAGGAAAAGCCGACGGAGGAATTGCCTTTCAGGCGAAAAGATAGACCCGTGAAAGAGAAGACACCAGATTTTCCAGCGCCAGAAGAAGAAGAGAAGCCGATAGAAAAGACACAGTTACTTGAAGCGATTCCACGAAAAGAACAGCCTATAGAAGAGGTGCTTCCGCGGCGAAAGGAGAAACGTGTAACAGAGGAGACTCGTGAAGTGATTGAGGTAGACCGTCCTGAGCCGATAGAAGCGCCTGAAAGAAAGACGTATGAGGAAGTGTCTTTTACAATAGATGGTGACCAAGTGCGAATTGAAGAAAAGCCGAAAGAAAAGGTTCCTATAAAAGAAAAGCCTGTTGGGGAGGTACCTCTAGAAAGGCCTGTATCAGATGTCAAGGAAGTGCCTTTCTTGGAGGAAGAGGTACCCGAAGAGGTTCCACAAAAGAAAAAGCCGACGGAGGAATTGCCTTTAACGCACAAAGAGAGACGTGTGAAAGCGGAGACACCAGAGGTTCTAGCTCCAGAAGAAGAAGGGAAGCCGTTAGCAAAGACAAAGGCACCTGAAGAGATTCCGAAAAAAGAACAGCCTATAGAAGAGATGTTCCCGCGACGAAAGGAGAAACGTGTAACAGAGGAGACACGTGAAGTGTGTGAGGTAGACCATCCTATGCCGAGCGAAGAGCCTGAAAGAAAGACGTTCGAAGAAGTTTCTTTTACAATAGAAAGAGACCAAGTGCGCATTGAAGAAATACCACAAGAAAAAGTTCCTGGAAAAGAAAAGCCTGTTGAGGAGGTACCTTTAGAAAGGCCTGTTGAGGAGGTTGAAGACGTGCCTTTCTTTCAAGAGGAAGTGCCTCAAGAGGTTCCACAAAAGGAAAAGCCGACGGAGGAATTGCCTTTAACGCGCAAAGAGAGACGTGTGAAAGAGGAGACACCAGATGTTCTAGCGCCAGAAGAAGAAGAGAAGCCGTTAGCAAAGACACAGATACCTGAAGAGATTCCACGAAAAGAACAGCCTATAGAAGAGACGCTCCCGCGACGAAAGGAGAAACGTGTAACAGAGGAGACACGTGAAGTGATTGAGGTTGACCGTCCTATGCCGAGCAAAGAGCCTGAGAGAAAGACGTACGAGGAAGTGTCTTTTACAATAGAAGGTACCAATTGCGAATTGAGGAAAAGCCAAAAGAAAAGGTCCCTAGAAAAGAAAAGCCTGTTGACGAGGTTCCTCTAGAAAGGCCTGTATCAGATGTCGAGAAAGTGCCTTTCTTGGAAGAAGAGGTGCCTGCAGTGGTTCCTGAAATTGAAAAGCCGACGGAGGAATTGCCTTTAACGCGAAAGGACAGACGTGTGAAAGAGGAGACACCAGAAGTTTTAGCGCCAGAAGAGGAAGAGAAGCCGTTAGCAAAGACACAGGTACCTGAAGAGATCCCACAAAAAGAACAGCCTATAGAAGAGATGCTTCCGCGACGAAAGGAAAAACGAGTTAAAGTGGAGACACGTGAAGTGATCGAGGTTGACCGACCTAGGCCGAGCGAAGCGCCTGAAAGAAAGACGTATGAGGAAGTGTCTTTTACAATAGATGGTGACCAAGTGCGAATTGAAGAAAAGCCAAAAGAAAAAGTTCCTAAAAAAGGGAAGCCTGTCGAGGAGCTACCTCTAGAAAGGCCCGTATCAGAAGTCGAAGACGTGCCTTTCTTTGAGGAAGAGGTACTGGAAGAGGTTCCACAACAGGAAAAGCCGACGGAGCAATTGCCTTTAACGCGGAAAGAGAAACGTGTGAAAGAGGAGACACCAGAGGTTCTAGCTCCAGAAGAAGAAAAGAAGCCATTAGCAAAGACAAAGCCACCTGAAGAGATTCCACGAAAAGAACAGCCTATAGAAGAGATGTTCCCGCGACGAAAGGAGAAACGTGTAACAAAGGAGACACGTGAAGTGTGTGAGGTAGACCATCCTAAGCCGAGCGAAGCGCCTGAAAGAAAGACGTTCGAAGAAGTGTCTTTTACAATAGAAGGAGACCAAGTGCGCATTGAAGAAAAGCCACAAGAAAAAGTTCCTGGTAAAGAAAAGCCTGTTGAGGAGGTACCTATAGAAAGGCCTGTTGAGGAGGTCGAAGACGTGCCTTTCTTTGAAGAGGAAGTGCCTCAAGAGGTTCCAAAAAAGGAAAAGCCGACGGAGGAATTGCCTTTAACGCGCAAAGAGAGACGTGTGAAAGAGGAGACACCAGATGTTCTAGCGCCAGAAGAAGAAGAGAAGCCGTTAGCAAAGACAAAGGCACCTGAAGAGATTCCAGAAAAAGAACAGCCTATAGAAGAGATGTTCCCGCGACGAAAGGAGAAACGTGTAACAGAGGAGACACTTGAAGCGATTGAGGTAGACCGTCCTAAGCCGAGCGAAGAGCCTGAAAGAAAGACGTATGAGGAAGTGTCTTTTACAATAGAAGGTGACCAATTGCGAATTGAGGAAAAGCCAAAAGAAAAGGTTCCTAGAAAAGAAAAGCCTGTTGAGGAGGTACCTCTAGAAATGTCTGTATCAGATGTCGAGAAAGTGCCTTTCTTGGAAGAAGAGGTGCCTGTAGAGGTTCCTGAAATTGAAAAGACGACGGAGGAATTGCCTTTAACGCGAAAGGACAGACGTGTGAAAGAGGAGACACCAGAAGTTTTAGCGCCAGAAGAGGAAGAGAAGCCGTTAGCAAAGACACAGGTACCTGAAGAGATCCCACAAAAAGAACAGCCTATAGAAGAGATGCTTCCGCGACGAAAGGAAAAACGAGTTAAAGAGGAGACACGTGAAGTGATCGAGGTTGACCGACCTAGGCCGAGCGAAGCGCCTGAAAGAAAGACGTATGAGGAAGTGTCTTTTACAATAGAAGGTGACCAATTGCGAATTGAGGAAAAGCCAAAAGAAAAGGTTCCTAGAAAAGAAAAGCCTGTTGAGGAGGTACCTCTAGAAAGGTCTGTATCAGATGTCGAGGAAGTGCCTTTCTTGGAAGAAGAGGTGCCTGCAGAGGTTCCTGAAATTGAAAAGCCGACGGAGGAATTGCCTTTAACGCGAAAGGACAGACGTGTGAAAGAGGAGACACCAGAAGTTTTAGCGCCAGAAGAGGAAGAGAAGCCCTTAGTAAAGACACAGGTACCTGAAGAGATCCCACAAAAAGAACAGCCTATAGAACAGATGCTTCCGCGACGAAAGGAAAAACGAGTTAAAGAGGAGACACGTGAAGTGATCGAGGTTGACCGACCTAGGCCGAGCGAAGCGCCTGAAAAAAAGACGTATGAGGAAGTGTCTTTTACAATAGAAGGTGACCAATTGCGAATTGAGGAAAAGCCAAAAGAAAAGGTTCCTAGAAAAGAAAGCCTGTTGAGGAGGTACCTCTAGAAAGGTCTGTATCAGATGTCGAGGAAGTGCCTTTCTTGGAAGAAGAGGTGCCTGCAGAGGTTCCTGAAATTGAAAAGCCGACGGAGGAATTGCCTTTAACGCGAAAGGACAGACGTGTGAAAGAGGAGACACCAGAAGTTTTAGCGCCAGAAGAGGAAGAGAAGCCCTTAGTAAAGACACAGGTACCTGAAGAGATCCCACAAAAGAACAGCCTATAGAAGAGATGCTTCCGCGACGAAAGGAAAAACGAGTTAAAGAGGAGACACGTGAAGTGATCGAGGTTGACCGACCTAGGCCGAGCAAAGCGACTGAAAGAAAGACGTATGAGGAAGTGTCTTTTACAATAGAAGGAGACCAAGTGCGAATTGAGGAGAAGGCAAAAGAAAAGGTTCCTAGAAAAGAAATGCCTATTGAGGAGGTGCCCCTAGAAAAGCCTGTATCAGAGGTCGAAGACGTGGAGGAAGAGGAAGAGGAAGAGGAGGAGGAAGAGGTACCTGAAAAGATGCTACCAATACAAAAGGAAAAACGTGTAACAGAGGAGACACTTGAAGTGAGTGAGGTTGACATGCCTAAACCGATCGAAGAACCTATGCGCAAGACGTTCGAGGAGGTGTCTTTTACAATAGAAGGCGACCAAGTGCGAATTGAAGAAAAGCCGAAGGAAAAAGGAGTTAAGCCCTTCGAGGAGTTACCAGTCGAGGAAACAAGGACAACGTTGCCAAAGGATGCAGTTCAACCTATATTCTCTGAGGACGGTACTTTTGTTCCATTTGAAAGTACTGATGAAGGCGATATAAGGTTGACTGTAAAACCATCTGGTAAGCCAAAGCCTGATGTTGTATGGACGAAAGATGACAAACCTTTGGATGACATACCGAATGTGACGATAGAAGAGATGGAGGATAAATATGTTCTTACTATTGGAGAAGCGTCACCAGAAGATACCGGATCCTACAGATGTACTATCACTAATGATGCTGGTAAGAGCACCAAAACGTTTGATGTGGAAATTGAAGGTGAACAACCAAAAGAGAAACCGAAAAAGCTAAAAGAAGAACTTCTTATAAAGAAACAGCCTAAGGAAAAGAAACCGTTGAAAGAACCGGAAGTAAAGAAACCAAGAAAGGTTGAAGAAGTCGAAAGCCTTCCAAAAGAGGAGCCGTCATTTGTAGAATCAGAAAAGGTAAAATGTTTGAGGTTACCGAAGAAGGTGACATTATAATGTCTGTACAAGTAACAGGAAGCCTACACCTGATGTGGAGTGGATAAAGGACGAGAAGCCGGTCATACCTGATGATCACATGGACATCAAAGAAGACGAAGATTTATTTTCCCTAACCATACGGCAACCAACAAAGGAAGACGAAGGAACCTACGTCGTCAAGGTCACCAACGAAGCTGGTCTTTCCACGCGGACTTTTGATGTTACTGTTGAGGATACTAGGAAGCCTATTCCAAAAGATGCAGTCAAACCTAAGTTTACTGAAGACGATACTTTCGTTCCATTTGAAAGTACTGATAAAGGTGATATAAGGTTGACCGTAAAACCATCCGGAAAGCCCGAACCCGACGTGACGTGGACGAAGGACGACAAGCCGGTAGAAGACATACCGAATGTCGCGATAGAGGAAGTGGGTGATAAGTATGTCTTGACAATTCGTGAAGCATCTCCAGAAGATACCGGGTCATACCGATGTACTATCACCAATGATGTAGGAAGAGTACTAGAACGTTCAGTGTGGAAATCGAGGGAGAAAAGCCAACGGAGAAACCGAAGGAAAGAGTCCCGGAGAAGAAGAAACCTAAAGAAGAGAAACCGTTGAAAGAACCAGAAGCGAGGAAACCAAGAAAGGTTGAAGAGGTGGAAAGCGTCCCGACAGAGGAGCCTTCATTTGTAGAATCAGAAAAGGTTAAAATGTTTCAGGTTACCGAAGAAGGAGACATTATAATGTCTGTACAAGTCACAGGAAAGCCTACACCCGATGTTGAGTGGATAAAGGACGAGAAACCTGTGAAACCTGATGATCACATAGATATCACAGAAGAGGAAGATATCTATTCTCTAACTATACGGCAACCTACAAAGGACGACGAAGGGACCTACATCGTCAAAGTCACCAACGAAACTGGCTTTTCCACGCGGACATTTGATGTTACTGTTGCGGATACTAGGAAACCTATTCCAAAAGATGCAGTCAGACCTAAATTCACTGAAGACGATACTTTCGTTCCATTTGAAAGTACTGATGAAGGCGATATTAGGTTGACTGTCAAACCATCTGGTCAGCCGAAGCCCGATGTGACGTGGACGAAGGACGACAAGCCAGTGGAAGACGTACCTAATGTAGTGATAGAGGAAGTAGAGGATAAGTATGTTCTTACAATTCGAGAAGCGTCACCAGTTGATACCGGCATCTACAGATGTACAATTACTAATGACTTAGGAAAGAGCACCAGAACGTTTAATGTTGAAATTGAGGGTGAACAACCAAAAGAGAAACCGCAAAAGCCTAAAGAAGAGAAACCAATGAAAGAACCAGAGGTGAGGAAACCAAGAAAGGTTGAAGTGGTTGAAAGCCTTCCGACAGAGGAGCCTTCATTTGTTGAATCAGAAAAGGTTAAAATGTTTGAGGTGACCGAAGAAGGTGACATTATAATGTCTGTACAAGTAACAGGAAAGCCTACACCTGATGTTGAGTGGATAAAGGACGAGAAACCTGTGAAACCTGATGATCACATAGATATCACAGAAGAGGAAGATATCTACTCTCTTACTATACGCCAACCTACAAAGGACGACGAAGGAACCTACATCGTGAAGGTCACCAACGATTCTGGCATTTCTACGCGGACTTTTGATGTTACTGTTGAGGATACTAGGAAACCTATTCCAAAAGATGGAGTCAAACCTAAATTCACTGAGGACAATACTTTCGTTCCATTTGAAAGTACTGATGATGGCGATATAAGGTTGACTGTCAAACCATCTGGTAAGCCGAAGCCCGATGTGACGTGGACGAAGGACGAGAAACCGGTGGCAGACGTACCTAATGTAGTGATAGAGGAAGTAGAGGATAAGTATGTTCTTACTATTCGAGAAGCGTCACCAGATGATACCGGCATCTACAGATGTACAATCACTAATTACTTAGGAAAAAGCACCAGAACGTTCAATGTGGAAATTGAGGGTGAACAACCAAAAGAGAAACCGAAAAAGCCAAAAGAAGTACTTCCTGTAAAGAAAACGCCTAAAGAAGAGAAACCGACGAAAGAACCAGAAGTGAGGAAACCAAGAAAGTTTGATGAGGTGGAGAGCCTCCCGACAGCGGAGCCGTCATTTGTAGAATCAGAAACGGTTAAAATGTTTCAGGTTACTGAAGAAGGTGACATTATAATGTCTGTACAAGTCGCAGGAAAGCCTACACCCGATGTTGAGTGGATAAAGGACGAGAAACCTGTGAAACCTGATGATCACATAGATATCACAGAAGAGGAAGATATCTATTCTCTAACTATACGGCAACCTACAAAGGACGACGAAGGGACCTACATCGTGAAGGTTACCAACGAAGCTGGCTTTTCCACGCGGACATTTGATGTTACTGTTGAGGATACTAGGAAACCTATTCCAAAAGATGCAGTCAAACCTAAGTTCACTGAAGACGATACTTTCGTTCCATTTGAAAGTACTGATGAAGGTGATATAAGATTGACTGTAAAACCATCTGGAAAGCCGAAGCCAGACGTGACGTGGACGAAGGACGACAAGCCGGTGGAAGACATACCGAATGTCGTGATGCAGGAAGAGGAAGATAAGTATGTCTTGACAATTCGTGAAGCATCTCCAGAAGATACCGGCTCATACCGATGTACTATCACCAATGATGTAGGGAAGAGTACCAGAACGTTCAGTGTGGAAATCGAGGGAGAAAAGCCAACGGAAAAAACAAAGAAACCGAAGGAAAGAGCCCCGGAGAAGAAGAAACCTAAAGAAGAGAAACCGTTGAAAGAGCCGGAAGTAAAGAAACCAAGAAAGTTGGAAGAGGTCGAGAGCGTCCCGACAGAGGAGCCTTCATTTGTAGAATCAGAAAAAGTTAAAATGTTTGAGATTACCGAAGAAGGTGACATTATAATGACTGTACAAGTCACAGGAAAGCCTACACCTGATGTTGAGTGGATAAAGGACGAGAAACCTGTGAAACCTGATGATCACATAGATATCACAGAAGAGGAAGATATCTACTCTCTTACTATACGGCAACCTACAAAGGACGACGAAGGAACCTACATTGTTAAAGTCACCAACGAAGCTGGCGTTTCCACGCGGACATTCGATGTTACTGTTGAGGATACTAGGAAACCTATTCCAAAAGATGCAGTCAGACCTAAGTTCACTGAGGATGATACTTTCGTTCCATTTGAAAGTACTGATGAAGGCGATATAAGATTGACTGTAAAACCATCGGGTAAGCCGAAGCCCGATGTGACATGGACGAAGGACGACAAGCCGGTTGAAGACATACCGAATGTCGCGATAGAGGAAGTGGATGATAAGTATGTCCTGACAATTCGAGAAGCGTCTCCAGAAGATACCGGTTCCTATCAATGCACCATCACTAATGACTTGGGGAAGAGTACCAGAGCTTTCAATGTGGAAGTTGAGAGAGAACGCCCGAAGGAGAAACCGAAGAAACCGAGAGATGTAGTGACAGAAAAGATACCCAGAGAGGGTGTGACAGAAGAAGTGGAGAGACCACAGATCGAGGAACCCTCATTTGTAGAGTCTGAAGAGGTTAAGCCGTTCGAGGTTACTGACGAAGGTGACATTAAAATGAATGTTAAAGTTACCGGTATGCCAACACCTGATGTCGAATGGAAGAAAGATCACACACCTGTTAAACCTGATGATCGCATAGAAATTACAGAAGAAGATGAAATTCATTCGTTAGTTATCCGCCAACCTACGAAAGAAGATGAGGGTACATACGTAGTTGAGGCGGCGAATGAAGCCGGTGTAAATAGAAGGTCGTTTGACGTCACTGTTGATGACACGAGGAGGACTGTTCCAAAGGAAGGTGTCCAACCTAAGTTTACCGAAGATGGGTCATTTGAACCATTCGTCAGTACCGAGGAAGGTGATATACGGCTGACTGTAAAAGTATCGGGTAGACCTGAGCCCTTCGTTACTTGGACCAAAGATGATAAACCTGTGGATAAAAAACCCAATATCGAATTGGAAGTGAGGGAAGATACACAGGTTCTTGTTATCAAAGGGGCTTCGTCGGTTGATTCGGGAGCTTACATATGCACTGCCACCAATGAAGTAGGTAGAACTACGAGGACCTTCAATGTGCAAATTGAAGGAGAGGCTCCTCTAGGTCCAGACAAAGTAAGACCACAGTTTGTCGAAGATGATAAAATTGTTCCCTTTGAAATGACCGAAGAAGGGGAATTAAAGCTCACTGTAAAGGTAGTCGGTAAACCGCAGCCAATAATTGAATGGACAAAAGATGACAGAGAAATCATAAAGGATTCTCGCACAGATATTTTTACTGAAGATGAGGATGTTTACGTGCTGGTCATCAAGGACGCTACTGACGAAGATTCAGGGGCATATAAGTGCACTGCTACGAGTGACATCGGAACAAGTTCTAAAACTTTCGAAGTGGATATTGAAGGAAGGACTCCACGGGAAAAGCGCCCAAAAGACGATTCTATCGCACCGCATTTCATAGAAGACGTAAATCTCGTTCCTTTTGAAGTAATAGATAGCGGAGATATTCGACTTTCCTTGAAAGTAGGAGGAACGCCCCAGCCTACGTTTGAATGGACTAAAGACGACAAGCCCCTTGACAAGGATAGCCCGCGCTATACTTTTGAGAGGATCGACGACCGTGTTAGTTTAGTAATCCGGAGTCCTACATCGGAAGACGAAGGAAGCTACAGGTGTACAGTTACAAATAAAGCCGGATCCCTAAAGCGCACTTTTAACGTTGACATCGAAGGTAGATATTAGTAGTATTGCTTGTTTTTCCTGTAGTCGGAATCTTGTGTATTTGGTAACTTTTGGTATTTCAGGAGGAAAAACCAAGCCAGTAAGGGCACTCGGAATCGTGTCTAGTTGTTGAAAGGTTCTTATTGAGCCTTTCGCTGAATTAAGTAGTTTTCCGACTAGCGGGTAAACGCAAAAGCCCTAACGATAGATGTAGAATGATAAATACTAGTAAGAAGGTTTGTTCAAGAATTAGATCTCTTCTGCTCGAGTGTTCTTTGTTTTCCTTGGTGCGCTTCGAAAGTAAAGGTAAAAACAGTACGCCCGGGTTTGATCAAATCAAAATCAAATCAACTTTATTTACTCATGAAGCTATTGTTATTTGGCGTTTTACACATAGTATAGGTATAGAGTAAGTTTGCATTTTGGTGGAAAAAAAAGTGGTAGCAGGGAGACCAAGTGAACTATTCAGTTTTCTAGTTAGCCTCCCTCATTATTAAAAGTTTATTTGGGAGGGTTATAGTAGCGATAAGCAATAAGCTGTAGTGCATGTTATTTACAGTCAGGCTACGAAAACGTAAAAGCACCAAAAATACCCTTAAAATGGTTGACACAAGTAAAACCTGAGCGATTTCGATTAGTTAAAACACGGATAAAGATTGCAAACATGTTTAGGTGTTCACGGTTTTCGTAGTTTTAGATTAGTTTTCGATTTAGCAAATGCGGCCATTTCAACGCATTGAGTGTGGACTGTTGAATATTTATGAGCTTCATGATTTTACAAAGTTTTAAGTTGCGGGCATGGCCGTTTACTGGGCTGTTGGTTTGATTAATTTATTAAATTTATTGACTGTTATTTACCTTAGGAACTGAACCAGCACCCCAGATTCAGGAATATACGAAAGAAATCGAAGTCGTCGAAGGCTCTTCTGTTACAATCGAGTGTCGGTCAACTGGAGCTGAGCACGCCACGATCACGTGGTATAAAGATGACGTACCCCTGGAGGAGAGCCCACGATTCGAAACGTCTTTTGAAGACGGTCGTTGTTCCCTGCGGATCTCCGATATTGTGCTTGATGATGAAGCAGAGTACAAGTGCAACATAGAAACAGACCATGGCGTTGTGTCTATGACTACCGAGCTGATTGTAGAAGAAGCAGTGTTGATGCCGGAAATCAGCCAGCCACTGAAGTCCATAGAGATTGTTGAAGAGTCTGTTGCAAGGTTTGATGTTCGCGTAAAGGGCAGCCCACAACCTATTGTGGAGTGGTTCAAAAACGGGAAGCAATTGGTGGACCTTGGCCGCGTTATGATAATAGATGATGTTGATGACAAAGATAAAGAACTGTACTCCTTGGTCATTGAAGATACTGTCCAGAGTGACTCAGGCGAATACGAGTGCATCGCTATTAACGAGGCTGGCAAAGCCACAAGCTCATGCATTCTCCAGGTGTCTCCACAGATCTCGGAAGTAGAAGAGACCCCAGTCAAGATCACTGAGGGCCAGGAGTTGACGCTTAAAGTAGGCATCAGTGGTACACCATCACCAAAGGTGGACTGGTTTAAAGACGATAAACCTGTGACTAAGTACGGCCCCTACGACCTGCAAGAGTCAGGCGACGAGCAAGAACTGACCATCAAATCTGCATCGCCTGATGATCAAGGCATTTACAAGTGTGTGGTGAAAAGTGACACTAGTACACTTACGAGAGTATTCAACGTCACCGTAGGTAAGATTGTACGGTGTTTGCATACGTCTTTGATGTCACATTTGCATCTTAGAAATAGAATATGCATTGAAAACAATATAATTTGTTGTTCATGCTTATCTATTACACTGGTAAACAGGAAAACGACTTACGTTTCTCAATTAGAATTGGACGGAAATAAACCTGCATTTTGTATGTGTTTCCGTGGAGTCTCTTGTTTTTATTGCCCTTAAAACTGACGCTTTTGCAGGTTACGCTGAAGAGCACTAAGTTGATGCTGTTTTACCAGCTGCTTTTGTAAATTGAGCACCGATACTTATTAAACACTCCGATGTTATACTTTATTTGTATTCCAGAAAAGCCTAAGGGTTTTCCACCAAAGTTCATCAAACCGTTGGACGCCGTGGAAGTGTTTGAGAAACAGCCAGCTCGTCTGGAGTGCCGCGTAAGTGGCAAACCACAGCCCAAGATCACCTGGCTTAAAGAGGATGAAGAAGTAGAAGAGTCTCCGAGAGTCCGACCGGAGTTCGATGGCGAGTTGTGCGTGCTCAAGATCACGAAAACCGAACTAGACGATGAGGGAGAATACAAGTGCGTTGCTCGGAACGAGTTCGGGAAGGCTACCACGATATCGGAATTACTTGTAAACGAAGGTCTCGCCAAGCCGACATTTACTGACACTACAAAGGATGTTGTGATAACAACTGGCGACTCCGCTTGGTTCCAGGTGAAGTACGATGGTTCTCCTACTCCGGATGTCCAGTGGTACCATGACAGCAAGAAAGTGCAGGACAAAGATCGTTATGTCATCACAACAGAGATTGACAGTTCAACGTTGGTTATTGAAGACGTCAGGCCTGTAGATAAAGGAACCTATAAGTGTGTGATCTCCAACGAAGCTGGTGAGAAAACATGTACGGCTAAACTCGATGTTAAAGATCAACCGAAGCCGCCAGAGTTCAGCCCAATAGTTGGAGAAAGACCTCTTGAGATGACGGAGGAAGGGGACCTCACCCTTGAAGTAAAGGTCACAGGAGACACCAAGCCGAAGGTGCAGTGGTTCAAAGACAATAAACCGGTAAAGCTGACCAGCAAATTTAAAGTGGATGTAAAAGATGATATTTACATGCTGACTATAGTCGGGGCCAAGCCTGACGACGCAGGGTCCTACAGCTGCAAGGTTACCAACGATGCGGGCAGCAGTACGAGAACCTTCAACGTCGATATATCTGGTAAATATGATCATACTAGAAAAACTGAATCAAACTGGTATTTCTGTTGGATTTCGTATTAGGTTGGTGTTAAGGTTTCGTGCCCTACTGCGTGGTGAAATCGAAAAATGGAGGACGTGCGACGGTCCTATTAGATTCATAA
This sequence comes from Scolanthus callimorphus, assembly GCA_033964015.1. Classification (NCBI taxonomy): domain Eukaryota; kingdom Metazoa; phylum Cnidaria; class Anthozoa; order Actiniaria; family Edwardsiidae; genus Scolanthus; species Scolanthus callimorphus. Next base: position 2,845,839 of record CM066914.1, read on the forward strand.
ATGGTTGCTTTTCTCGGTCTCTTACGTTGTAGCTCCATTTACGCTTTGAACGTTGTGATCCCCTTTCGATACCCATCTAAGAAAAGCAGTAGAGAACAATCGGGACACTCCATAGCTTTCACTTCAAAGTAGCAAACACTAGAAAATGCAAAGTAGCAAACACTAGAAAATGTTGATAACGATTCCTTGTCGATAGCTTGATAACTAAGCTTTGATTTTCTGTTCCTTTTACCTTTTACAGTACTATTATTATATTCTTGCATATAACAGTACTACTATTATATTCTTGTAGGCTTGATGCCAGAAGGCGAAGCTCCAAAATACAAACAACCACTGAAGTCAGTAGAGGAGGTGGAAGGCAGTCCTGTAACCCTGAAGGTGGAATACACTGCAGAACCCAAACCAGAGGTGCAATGGTTCAAGAACGATAAACCTGTAAAACCGGATGATCGTGTTGTAGTGCAAGAGACTGAGGACTCTAGTACGCTGGTCATTACCAAGAGTATACCTGAGGATGATGCTGCGTACAAGTGTGTCGTTAGTAATCCATTCGGAAAGGCGGTCTCTGAGGCGGAGGTTGTCGTTATGTCTGGTAAGTGAACTATGAGATTTTCTTTCATGTAAATTGTGGGAATGTTGTCAAGCCAGTTCAACAGTTCTATTACAATTTGCTCAACGCGGAAATTTCATTTGATGCTCGACGAAGTCAGCAGTCAACACTCTTGATTTGTACTGGCCATTTCAAAAATTTTGAATGGCTAAACAAAATTGAACAGGGTACAGCAATCATTTGACATTCACTGAACATACTCCATTTTAAACTGGTTTAACAGAATAATCCAACAATAAAAACACCTTGCAATGTATTGTGTCATTTCGCACCACGAAGCTTACGCCCACGAAAGTAATCAGAAGTAATAATTTGAGAAAATTGTGCTGTCTGATAATGTTTGTTTTTTGTTACTGTATTGTATAGCACGCTGCCAACAATTGTCTGTTCATTGTAACATTATTGACAGTTATTTATTTATGTATGCATGTATGTGTTATGTTTCCGTTACTATGTGTTTCTGCATGTTTCTGTAATGGTGTTGTATTTTGAACAAAACAAAAGCATGGGTACAGGGTACAGCAATCATTTGACATTCACTGAACATACTCCATTTTAAACTGGTTTAACAGAATAATCCAACAATAAAAACACCTTGCAATGTATTGTGTCATTTCGCACCACGAAGCTTACGCCCACGAAAGTAATCAGAAGTAATAATTGAGAAAATTGTGCTGTCTGATAATGTTTGTTTTTTGTTACTGTATTGTATAGCACGCTGCCAACAATTGTCTGTTCATTGTAACATTATTGACAGTTATTTATTTATGTATGCATGTATGTGCTATGTTTCCGTTACTATGTGTTTCTGCATGTTTCTGTAATGGTGTTGTATTTTGAACAAAACAAAAGCATGTACAGATCTTGTAATTGTAATTGCATGAAATAAAGTTTGTGTTTAAAGACTATGGACACTAATTTAGTGTTGGCTCACAACTTTCGATGGTCTTCGATGGACACTGAACTAGATTTTAAGATTCTCCGCAACTTTTTTCCAGTATCCGAAGCAGAAGAGGAAGGCGTTGTACCAAAGTAAGTGTTTGTTTGCATGTAATTTTTTCGTCGCCAATTCTACGCTGTTGTTAGTGCGTTGCGCGCACATGATTTCGTGGTCATAACGCAAGAAAGTGCTTAGTAATTGTTTAACTGTTTGGCGGCTTGTATGACTTTTAGGGTCAAACCATCACCAGTCATCTCAGAAGTGACCATCCCTGGAGCTAAACCCAAGTTCGGCCCTGTTGAAGTTGACATGTACGGACGCCCCATCGAGGAGAAGAAGCCAACGATGGTTTCAGAAGCCGGGCTTCCAGGGAAGAAACCGTTTTCGCCAGTTGAGATGTCTATTAGCCTACCTGACAAGGGCGAAGAAGGAGCACCAATTGTCGAGGAAGCTGTTGCTCCTGAGACCTTCAAACCAGTGGAGATGACTATCCCTCTTGGTGAAGAGGCGCCAGTTGTAAAAGAACTAGCTAAACCTGTTGAAGGTAAACGTGATGATTGGAATTCAGGGGACAAGAAAGAGGACATTGAGGTCGAACCATTGAAATTTCAAATAAGGTTGACAAGTGTTTAGAAGTGGCTAAGGAAAATAAATTTCTTCGACTAGGATTCCTGAAAGTGCAGTTTGTAATACTCAAAACTCATTGATCCACGTTGATAAATCCCTGTACCTTACAAAAGGTGGAACATATATCCGAATAGTGGAACAAGTTTCAAGTTTTCGTGAATTTCATAGCTTTGGATGATGTAATTTTGCACGTTGTTTTATCTTGTAGAACGTCCCAAGAAGATTCCCAGCCCAAACATCAAGAAAGAGCTGAAGGACGTCGAAGCAGATGAACGTACACCCATCGAACTGATCACCGAGTTCGCTAGTGATGGTAAAACAACTGTGACATGGGTGAAAGACGCACGACCAGTTACTCCTGACAAGCGTGTGTCCATCAAAACGGACGAAACGAGCAGTAAACTGTCTATTGTCCAGGCTGATATCGAAGATGAAGGCATGTACACGTGTACTGTAAAGAATGAGGGAGGAGAGGTCAGCACGTCGGCTGAGATTGTCGTAGAAGGTGAGTTGCTGATAATATACAGTATTTATGGGTTACTTTTTGAGTGTTTTGTTAGCAAATACACCCACGAGAAATTTTAAACTACTGCAAGGAGGCTTTAGCTTAGATCAGAAAAATCACTAGAAACAACAGTGTGCAATATTTCAGATTCGTTTGGGTCAAAGAATATTCATTTAGTTAAGATTTTCATGCATTTTCTATTTGTGTTTGCATTTTAAATTGTCTTATAACCAAACTTATTTGAAATAGATGTATTCAGTAACGTAGTATTTTACCAAATATGTAATTATTTCAAAGCCCGGTTCTCACAAGTAACGGCAGAAACATACGAAGGCTAATAGTAGCGCTTGTGTGTCTGGATTTGGACGACATGCTACTCTGCTTGAAATTGTTCGAAAAAAACAACAACAGTTTTTTCAAGCTTTAGATAAAATGATTGATATGTAGTTAATGCTGTTGCAGAACGCGAGGAAGTCGACGAAAAGCCAGAAGAGGAAGCGGTCGATGCAGCAGTTCCAGGTAATATATTGTAACGGCATATTGACAATTGTACCTTTTTGGACCATTTAGCCCTTGCTCGAAGCTTATCTATCTTGTATGACATTGAGGTCTGCTTAGCCTTAGGGTTACTTAGTGCTTTATGGAACAAGTAGCATATTTTTCGCGAAGAGGTGATCACACAATGCTTACCCAACCCATTCACAAGATGATTTCTGGATCTGTGAAAAGTAAAGAACAAAGAGGCATCTGTTATTACTTTTGGATTAAAGAGCCTCCATTTTTTCAGCGTAGCAGTATACCGAGTCGGAGAGAGAATCCATTTCCATCCACTTTGTTTGTAGATGTCTATTTCCAGATTTCTACTGCTAATATCCAATGAAAACAATAACAAAGGAGTGGCTGACAGAACTGTTAACGTATATTTTGGATGTTTTTATATTTTTCAGCTCCTGTCATCAAAAAGCCACTGCAAGAAGAAGTGGAAGCCCTCGAACACGACGCGGTTCGACTGGAATGCATCATCTCCGCTGGGCCAGACGCCCAAGTTCTGTGGTACAAAGATGACTATCTCGTGAAAGAGGACGACCGTATTACCTATGATAGTGAGGTGGATGATCATGCACTTGTGATACAGAATGTTGAGCTTGACGACGAGGGTGAATACAAGTGCGTGGTTACTAATATGTCTGGCAGCGTGGATACTACATCGGAGCTTATCGTCGAGGAGGGCATCTCTCTTCCTGTCATCAAGGAGGGACTGCATGATACAGAAGCAAATGAAGGTTAGTTGGTTATCGTTACAAACCACGACCCTAAATTGTGACTGAAATGGTGCAAAAACGACTATATATTTCGTTGTGTCCTTCAGCTTTTCATTCCCATTCGCCAAGTGTATCATGTGCATGCATTTTAACCATTTTAACAAGCAATTGTTTTAGAAGTCGATAGTAAACTTGATAAAAGTGATTATTTCGTGACTAGTAAAACGCTTTACTTTACGTCGACCACTGCTTCCACCTTTTCATGACAAAATGAAAGATGGCCGTTCACGGAAATATTTTTGAAGAGATCTGGCATAAGTTAGAAACTGGACTGAATGAGATTCTAGCAAAATATATTGAATGCAAAAGCATGATGAAATTGACGATATCCTAATAGCGAAAGATGCGCGTTGAAATAATAGTAAAGGAAGCTGTTCCTAGATTACTTGTAAATAATTACTGCTTCAAGTCATTCTAATTAAATTCAGATTTTTATGTTTTCTAAACACATTTCCACAATTCCGTTCTTCAGGTGACGTGGTGAAGTTCGATATTCGTGTGTATGGCAAGCCAGAGCCTGTGGTCGAATGGTTCAAGAACGACGAACTACTAGAGGATCTTGGCAGGTTTATGATTATCGATGAGCCCGATGACAAGGACAAAGAGCTCTTCTCTCTTATTATAGAAGAATGCGAGGTCGAGGACGACGCTGTTTATAAAGCGGTTGCCATGAATGAAGCTGGCAAGGACATCAGCACGTGCCGCATGATTGTACATCCCAAACCTGAAGAAGGTACGAGTGATTCGGTTGGTAGCATCTCAGTTTGCTTTGTAGTATTTGTGATTGCTTAGTCACCTCTTAACTAATACCCCATTCACGCCAAAACCATATTTAGTTAAACACGGTTTTTCTTCGCCTCACAACACGGGAAGTTTCTTACTCTTACTAGCTAAATGATCACTAAATGAATCAGTTTAATTAGACTACTTTTAAACTAGTTTAAGCACCGGTGTGAATGGGGTCCCTTTCTATTTGAAATACTTTTCAAGTGAGTAACTTCTTTTTGCATGTAAATAGCTATGACCGGCTTGTGGCACCATAATTTCTCTGCTTTTATGATTAAATGTTATTTGATATATTTCAGGGCCCTCAGAGGCTGAGGTGGTGGTTGAGGCTGCCTTACCAGAAGTCTTGGCCACCATTCCGCTCCCTACCCTTGAAGAAGCTCCAGTTGAAAAGAAAGCCCCAGTATTCACTCTGTCGATGAAGGACGTCGAGGTCTTGGAGGGCGAGGAAGCACGCTTTGATGTCCACCTTGATGGAGTCCCCGAGCCAACTATAGACTGGTACAGAGGAGAAGAGTTGATGCCCGATTCCGGGCGCTTTGTTCATATCGACGCTATCAAAGAGGAAATATTCACGCTTGTAATCGAGAACACCGAGTTATCAGACACGGGAAAATATACGTGCATCGCATCAAATGAAGTGGACGAAACACAATGTGAAGCTGTGTTGACGGTAAAGCCTAAAGAAATTGCGCCTGACTTCAGCAAAGCACCCGAGACTTCAACGTTTGAGATGAAACCCGGTGATGACCTTTCTCTGGACGTCACTATAACTGGAAAGCCCACGCCTACAGTCGAATGGCTGAAAGATGATAAGCCCGCGAAGACGACACGACGCATAGATATCACCGCCAAAGACGACGAGTACTCGCTGAAGATCAAAGGCGGGAAGCCAGACGATTCTGGTCGGTACACGTGTGTCGCGGAGAATCCTGCTGGAAAAGAGACAAGGACTTTTGACGTAACCATCAAAGGTACAGTACAGAACTTGCTGTACACTAACAATTTGGAAGGTTTTATTTATCTTGCCCTCCTCCACGTTTGTTTTGCCCTAGCCTGCTCGGCGTTGGGGAGTAATTTTAGGTCGAAAAACCCGAGTTCACTTTCGCGTTGTAGCCATCTTTGTTCCCTTTCTGCTCCTTCCGTTCGATTTGTCATTTTTTGATGGCGGCCACTCGAAATCAATTTAGGGTTTAACACCCACGAGCTGGATAGTGTTGTCCTTATAAACGTTTACCAGGGAGAGGCGAGAGAATAATAACTGCATGCGAAAGACCAACAAAACATCTTTTCTCCATTTCTTGAACCTTTCTGTTTTGTAAAATATTAAGGTGTATGTGAAAAGTCGAATGTTTATTAAGAATTTTTGAAGAAACAGACTTTCATACTCTGGATGTTTGAGCTACACGGATTTTTGATATGATGTCAATATGATGTCGTTTGCGTGTGTTATTCCTTGTGTAGCCAAAAAAAGTGATTGTTCAGTACCCATTTAGTAAAGGATGTCGGTCTCGTCAGCGCTGACACCTACCAGACTGAAAGGCAGCTTGGGTGGCAACAAAATGTCCTTATTTTATGATAGTTGGCCTAGCAGATCAATTTTATAGGAAAGAGCATTTGTTGAGAACTGTAAGGTTCCATTGTATAATTACTGTCTTCATTAATAGATTACAAACCAGTTCATTGGCTTTTACCCAGCCAAGTCTCAGCTATACCTGTATACAGCCATGTATTAGAAGTACCGAATTTTAAGATTATGTTTTAAACTGTAGCAAAGACCACATGTTTAGACCTCCAAAACAAAAAAGGTAAAATAAATGTTTTTCCAATTCACAACAACCCCAATAGAGCGGATTTCAGATGACTGTCGTGAGTAATTCGCAATTACTTTGTAATCACTCCTATAGGTTTTATTCAGAATTGGTGTAATTACTTTGCGATTGATATCACTACAGTCATGTGAAATCCGCTCTAATGAGATGGTGCAATGATATAACTCGTAAACTATTGTCATGTTCTAGACAAGGGAGACGCTCCAGAATTTACCAAGCCATTACAGCCTGTTACAGCCCGAGAAGGGGAGCGTATCAGCATCGAAGGAAAAGTGACCGGGAAGCCTGCACCAACGATTGAATGGTTCAAAGATGATAAGATCATTGATGTAAAGACGGATAAACGAATGAGAACATCATATGACGGAGAAACGTGCACTTTGAAAATCACGACGTCAAAGGTTCACGACGAGGGCATGTACAAATGTATCGCCACAAACCCAATCGGCACCGATACGTCCATCACTGAGGTCATAGTCAATAAGTTTAGGAAGCCAGAGTTCAAGGAAAAGATGCAGCCTGTTCTCGTGACTGAAGGAGATGAGGTTCGTTTTGACGTGCGTGTTGCTGGCAGCCCCAAACCTAAAGTGGAATGGTACAAAAACCGAACCATAATCAAGGATGAAGGCCGCTTCGTGTTGATCGATGATGAAGAAGATGACCTTTTCTCCCTAGTTATTGACGACACCCGAGTAACTGATGCTGATACTTACAAATGCGTGGCGCAAAGCGAAGCAGGAAAGAGCACCTGTATTGTAGAGCTGTCGGTAAAAGAAAAGACTCTGGCACCTGAGATTGTAGACGCAGGTAAAGCTCCTATAAATATCAGCGAAGGAGATGAACTGAACCTGAGCGTCAGAATTAAAGGTAAACCAAAGCCGACAGTTGATTGGACTAAAGATGGCAAACCATTGAAGAGGTCCAACCGCCTGAAGACCACAGTTATTGACGATGAGTACACGCTGGTTCTCTCTGATGCGAAGCCGGAAGACAGTGGGAAGTATAAGTGCACGGCCAAAAGCAAGACTGGCACTTCGGCAAAACAGTTTGATGTTCATGTTGAAAGTGAGTACAATATCTTAAGCTGGTACATACCCAGCATGAATACAAATGACAGAATAACTGATAACGAAACAAAGAAAATGGTCGAGAAAAATCTCGTATATTCAGAGTGGATTTCAGATGAGAACTAAACCCAAAATAAATACATTTAACCATATATTAGCTAACAAGGAAATAAATCAATTCAATGAGAAACCATTCACGGGGTGAAGTTAATATTTAACAATTAGACTACGAGTTCGAGTTTTCTGTGAGTCAATAGATAGTTTTAACTATCTATTGACTCACAGAACTATCTATTGACTCACAGAAAACTCGAACTCGTAGTCTAATTGTTAAATATTAACTTCACCCCGTGAATGGTTTCTCATTGAATTAAAACGAGGCGCTAAGCGCCGAGTTGACTATTTCACTCTTAGAAAACGAGAACGAGTAGTCTAATTGTTTTAGTAGAAACCCACTAGCATACTACCTTCGAATTGTTGCTCAAACGTATTTATTTTCATGGTTTTAGAAAGTTTTGTGCTAGCGTTTTGTTGTACTTCACAACGTGTACAAAACGTCTCATTTACTTACGACAGCAAACTGAAATCCTCTCTAGTAGCGATTTACGAATAGGACAAAACTAGAAAAGTCGATGTTGCTTTTAACGTCATCTATTGTGTGTTTTTTGTTTTAGAAGAGAGGCCGAAAGGTACAGCACCAGAGTTCACCAAGCCATTGACATCAGTCGAGATTACTGTAAAGGAGGGAACACGACTGGAATGCAAAGTGAAAGGGGAACCCACTCCTACCACAGAATGGCTTAAAGACGACGTACCTGTCAAAGATACCAAGCGAATCAAGACCAAAAAGGAGAAAGATACACTTGTTCTTGAAATCAAGGAAGCAGTACCTGATGACGAAGGAATGTACAAGTGCGTCGCACGAAACGAAATGGGTACTGCAACGACGGAGGCTGAACTGCTTGTCAATGAGGCTGGCGAGAAGCCGTTCTTCAAACAGCCGTTGAAGGATGTTGTTGTGACCGAAGGTGATGAGGGTCGTCTTGATGTTCGGGTCGGTGGGACTCCACAACCGGAGGTCGAATGGTACAAAGCTGACACGAAGGTCAGGGACGAAGGTCGCTTCATGCTTGTTGATGATGAAGAGGAGGATCTCTTTACACTGATTATCGACCAAACAAAACCAGAGGACGCGGACAAGTACCGCTGCAAGGCTATGAATGAAATCGGCGAAACGGTTTGCGAGGCTAGAGTCACAATTCGAGACAAGCTTGTTGCTCCAGAGTTTACCGACAAAGAAGAAGCTGCTCCCGTAACTCTGGTAGAAGGTGACGACCTTGACCTGAAAGTTGAAATCCTTGGCAAGCCCAAACCAGAGGTGCAATGGAAGAAGGACAGCAAGCCTATCAAGGATGACCGTGTAGTGATTGAGACGACGGATGATAGTTACGTGCTCAATATCAAGGAGGTTACCCCAGATGATACTGGTAAATATGTTTGCGAAGCCCAAAACAAGGCTGGTGTTGCTAGCAAGACCTTTGACGTGGACGTGGAAGGTTAGAATATTGTATTTTTATGGCATTAGCATTAGCTGACAGGATACGTCGGGTGTATAATGACCGAGATTTGCCTCTAATTGATAACATGTAATCTCGGTGCAGAGATGCACATAAGAAAACAGGCGAACCGATATTGTGAAAGATTTGCTAAAAGGGTTTGTCGAAGACCCTGTTGAGGAAGAGGTTTTTGAATCGCCCATGCATAATACACAAGGTCATTACCACGTCCACTTTGTGTATATTCTCATCATTCTAATTTCCAAAACGCATGTCGTTCAGATAATCGCCATTTTCGCCAAGTCAGTCTGGGATGTGGCCTGTCTTAAAAATTAACAAACGAATTATCTTTATTTTCCAGCCAAGAAACCTGAAGGAGAAGCGCCCAAGATAACCCGTCCACTAGAGGAAGTGGAAGTGATGGAGGGTAAACCGGTCGAGCTTACTTGCCAGTTCACAGGAACACCTGTACCAGTGGTTGAGTGGTTCAAAGGACCTACGCGCGTTAAGGACGGACGGCGCATCAAGATCACTGTTACTGATACCACAACTACGCTGTTTATAAAGGACTCCCGTGGTGACGATAAGGGCGAGTACAAAGTAGTCGTTCGTAATGATCTTGGATCTGACTCCTCTACTTCCAAAGTCACTGTAATTGTACCTGTCAGGCCTGATTTCAAGAAGAAACTCCGTCCAGTTCAAGTCACTGAGGGAGACGAAGCACGCCTGGATGTCGTTGTGTCTGGTATCCCTAAGCCTGAGATTGAGTGGTTCAGTGGAACGACAAAGGTCATAGAGGGCGACAGATTTGAGTTGATAGAAGAGGAGGACACACATACGCTCGTTATCAAGACCACTGTCAAGGATGATACAGCGACCTACAAGTGCGTTGCAGCAAACGAGGCGGGCAAGGTCACATGCCGTGGCGATCTCACTGTCAAGGAAAGGCAGTTTGCTCCAGCAATCACGGGCGAAGAGGACCGCGAGAAGATTGTTGTAACACAGAGTGATGATCTGAGCATCAACCTGGATATCAAGGCCAACCCCAAACCAGATGTTAAATGGTACAAGGACAGCAAACCAATACGTGATACAACAAGGACAGATATCCGAACCCGAGGTGACACCTACAGCCTAACCATCCACTCCACCAAGCCTGAGGATACTGGAAAGTACAGCTGCGAAGCTCGAAACAAGATTGATACCACCAAACGCACGTTTGATGTGGAAGTGGAAGGTAAACATTTTTAAAAAAGGTCTTAGAATATTTCTAAAAGAAGTCGACGGTACCTGAAGAAATATTAAACTAAGTAGAAATCGTGTAGCTTGACTATCAACTACTTCCGGAACCTGTCATTCTGCACTAGTCACCATTACAAATGATGTGTCAAACCAGTTGGTATTTTAAAGCATCTTAATGTGCATGATTTTTATGTTCTATATACACCTGTTTCAAATACCTTGCTCGTTAAACTATGTGCCATGAACCATTCTACATAGTTCCCGATGATAATAATTCTTGCCTGAAATTGCACCAGCAATGCCATCCAGTGTTTGCTTTTAACATCTTACTTCTTACATCTTACATCTTACATTTTGTTTCAGTTCCCAAGCCAAAGGGTGAAGAGCCTAGAGTAGCTGCTGATCTCAAGCCCCAGGAAATCGAGGAAGGCGAGGACACTAAGCTTGTCTGTAAAGTTTCCGGTAAACCCCAGCCAACCATAGAATGGTTAAAAGACGACGAGCCAGTCACGACAGACCGCCGCGTTACATCCGACTACGACGGCGACACCGCGACGCTAACGATCAAAGACGTGACACTAGATGATGAGGGTGATTACAAATGTGTCGCCACCAACGAGACTGGTTCTACGTCGACAACGGCTGAACTCCTGGTGAATGAGAAGGTCGAGGAGGTCCAAGAAAAGATCAAACCCGAGGAGGACATAAAGCCGGAGGAGGAGGTCAAGCCACAAGAGATTGCCCCTGTGGAGGAAATAGCGCCTGATGTCATCGACCACGTGGAGACTGCACCAGTCGCCATGGCGGAAATTGAGCGTAAGTGTGCCCACATCCAGGTTGTAAATTTCTTATTTTCATATTTTTAGGCTATAATTTCACCTATTATTACCTATTTTTAGGCCCAAAATCTCCAGTTTTTTCTATTTTTGGAGCTTCTGGCGAAAAAAAAAAAATGGGTGAAAGTGAAATGTACTTGTTTTCAACAATGTTGTCATACATATCAATTGCGACCGAATTTTCAACATTTTCTCTTCGACACCATGCCTTCAGCCCTTGTCTCCCACAACAAAATAACAGCATTATCATCTGAACTTTGGCTTCCACCATTTTTAAATCGTGGATATGCGTACCGTATTCACGAGTTATTGTAGTGGGCCAGATGTCACTCGCTCGCTCGCTCATAACTCAAGTGTTAGCTCATGACGTCATCTAAACTAAACAAATTAATATCTCGACAACGATACATCGCTAGGTGACAAGGGAGGTCCAGCAACAAAGTCTCATGACATTACGTCATCGATGACGTCATCAAAACTAGAAAAAATAATATCTCGAGAATGGAATATCGCTTGGTGGGCAAACTTGGACAAAGTTATCTGAGTGACAATGGGCATCCAGCACCAAAGTCACATGACGCTACGTCATCTATGACGTCATCAAAACTAGAAAAAATAATATTTCGAGAAGGGAACATCGCTAGGTTACCAAAGTTAGGTAAATTATCTTCGTGACAATGGGGTCCATCACCAAGGTCACGTGGTATAACGTCATCGATGACCTTATCACAACTAGAAAATTGATATCTCGGGAAGGGAACATGACCAAAAGTCCAAAACTAGTTGGATAAACAGTATCCACGATTTCACCGAGGCACTCGGTGCCTTTGATTTGTTTTGTGCATGATTGTTTACTTTTAAACTGTTGGTCGCTTGGGTCGAAACAGATTTTGTAGAAAGTATTTCACTGTTTTTGACGAGGGAAGCTCAGATTTGCGAACAAATCGTGGTAATTTCTAACCTGCGTATCAGGCGTAGTTCTGTGGTTTCCGGGAGATAATTCTTATTAGTATGTACCAAATCAGTGAGTTGTCATTTCCGCGCGCTCTGATTGGTTCCTAAAATAGTAGATATCCAACACTATTAACCGTTTTGAGAAAACTCTCAAAATGACGGCTCGTTTTTCGCGCGACACTGCGTATTGAATCCTTTAATCCACCGTATTTTATTTATTTTATTCTACTGATATGGTATATACTAAAACAACTATCCCCCTCAGAGTCGGTGCCTAGAGGACTATTCACCGTTAACTAGTGAGCGAATAGGCATTTAGTATGAAACAGACCTCAACAAGCGCGCGCGACAAGCAAAAATTCGAGACCCGAAATAGCGCGCGCGAGAGAAAGCCTGATTCTAAGGTTACGTAATCTCATATATTTTCATTGTTTAACAAATGCGAGGCTTGGTACGGCTGATCTTTTTTTTCAACGACGAAAAGACATGAGAGATTTAGAAAGATGTTTTTCGACATCACTGTGGTGATGCTGCTATCAAGCTGACATTGCATACCGAGCCTCGTTTTCATGTCTAGCTTGCATAAAGCGTACTCACGCAATACCTGTTGTTTTTATTTTCAACAGCCGAACAGCCAAAAGGAGCTGCTCCCATAGTTGTCGAGCCACTACAACATGTAGATGCACTTGAAGGAGACGAGGTCAAACTTGAGTGCAAGGCTACCGGTGCGCCTAAACCAACAGTCGAGTGGTTCAAAGACAAAAGTAAAGTCCGGGAAAGCTACAGGATAAAAGCAGACCGTGAAGACGGTACACTGTCCTTGATTATTAAACCAGCCCGTACTGACGATAAAGGCACGTACAAATGCGTTGTGCGCAATGATCTTGGTGAAGATTCGACATCGGCGGAAGTCAAGATCAGTGCAGTTGTTAGACCTGACTTCAAGGTTAAGTTAAAACCAACTGACGTTGTCGAGGAAAGCGAAGTGATCCTGGAAGTGCAGGTAAAGGGCTTCCCTAAACCGGATGTCAAGTGGTACCGCGACACAACCGAAGTTGTTGACGAAGGGCGCTTCCGTTTGACAGAAGTTGACGACAAATATCGGTTGATTATTTCCGATGTGAGACGCTCTGATGCCGGTACCTACAAGTGCGTTATTGTCAATCAAGCAGGACAGGCTACTACGCGGGCTGATTTAAAAGTAAAGGAGAAGGATGTAACGCCACAGTTCATAGGGGAACAGAGCGGACCGATAACTGTGAAACAGAGCGATGAAATAGACCTTACTGTGAGATTGGAAGGGAAGCCGAAACCAGATGTGAAATGGTACAAAGACGGGAAACCTTTGCGTGATAGCTCAAGGATGACGATCAGATCGCTCGATGACTCTTACACGTGCAAGATTCTCAGTGCCAAACCAGAGGATGCAGGATTGTACCGGTGCGAGGCTAACAACAGACTCGGCAAGGCAACGAGGACGTTTGACGTAGACGTGGAAGGTACTTATTCATATGCTATCTTTGCATGTAAAATTTAACAATTTTGTATTGAAAGCTCCATTTAAGTTAGAATTTCGGATGGGTGTTGAAAAACTGAACGCAAAGTAAATGTAAGCCCCATTCACACGACAGAAATTTTTGGCACGGCTCGGATAAAAATTGTTCGGCAAAGCCATTTACACAGCGCAAATGTACACGAGCCGTGCCATCAAATTTGGTACCCGTACCACATTTTATCTACCCTGGGTACCAGAGTCGTGTCAGTAAACGAGTGAAGCTTCGAGCCTCTGACAACCAGGTCGTGTAAATGAGCCTGTAGTAAGCGAAATCGGGTTACGAAGTAGTTACACCTAAAAATTGCTAAAGATTTTATTGACGCAGAGCCGCATTAAGAGCCGCATTAAGAGAAAATTGAGCTCGACAGATATGGGACCTTAATATTGGTATCTTTTCATCCTAGTGCCCAAGCCGAAAGGAGACAAGCCCTCCGTTGACGCTGAACTCAAACCGGTAACTGTGATTGAAGGCCAAGATAGCAAACTTGTGTGCCGTATAACTGGAAAACCCAAACCGAAAATCGAATGGCAAAAGGACGAGCGACCAGTAAGACCTGACCGACGTGTGGTACCTGACTATGATGGTGAAGTCAGCACGCTTGTCATTAAGGAGGCGAAGCTTGATGACGAAGGAGAGTACAAATGTGTGGCAACCAATGAAATCGGTTCAGTCTCGACGGCCGCCGAGCTTCTAGTAGAAGAAAAGGGCATCGAACCTCGGTTTGAGGAGAAACTGAAAGAGGCGCAGGTTGATGCCGGAAAGACTGCCACATTCACAGTCCGTGTATCCGGCTCCCCAAAACCGGAAGTAGAATGGAGTCACGATGAGCAAGTTGTTGAAGACAAGGGACGCTTTATGTTGATCGAGGAGGAGAAACCAGGCGTCTTCCAGCTCGTCATCGAGGATGTCAAACTAGAAGATGCGGGTACCTACTCTTGCGTTGCGTTCAATGACGTTGGAGAAGCGACTACTAAGGCAAAACTTGATGTCGCGAAAGTTGAGGTCGTGCAAAAAATCACGCCAGCTGAACCAGAAGGTAAGTTTACGAAACAACAATTGTATTTAACGCAATCCTATCGCAACGGAAATCCAATTGCATCCTCCGCACTTGCTCAGCCACTACAATTTTTTTAGGCCACGACAACTGCGATGCGTAGCGTAGCGTAGCGCGTAGGTTTGTTTTTCGTGTGCATTGTGTGCGAGTTCAGTGTTTGTTGCAAAACGTCGAAATAGCCAAGTCAAGACGCCCGGGATAGATGTAAGATGGTCTTGCGAGGTAAGTCTCATTTATTTTCTATTGCAAGGCTTTTTATCCACAGGAATGGTATCTCTACAGGATAGATATCTACCCAGGATTGGTAAACAAAAAGTAGGTGAAATTATTCATGCAAATTTTCCTTTTCAGGGCTTCATTTCATTTATTCATTCACATGGTGTTTTTTCAGCAATAACAACAGGGTCATCAAGTGCTACAAAAGTTTTTTTTTAAATGAAATAACTCAAATAAGTTACTGGTTTCTTTAAATTATTGCTGAGGCAGTAGACTGTCTGCTGCATTAGATACATCTCCCAAGTCGTCTCGTGTAATTATCGCATGGTGGGCTGAAACACGTTATTTATTGTTTTTCCTGGTTTATGAACGCAATACAGTAAAAACTCGCATAAAAGAACAGGTGTTTGGGGGTTTCGGCTGATTTTGTTGTTGTACATTGGGTGTCTTCTGCAAAATCAGCCTGAAAATGTCCTTAAGGTGTTCTTAAAATATTAAATACTGCATATTCTACCAATAGTCAAATACAGATTGAATGTAATTGACAGAGGGTAATTATTTAGTAGCAACAATTTGTCAAGTCCAGAAACAATTGCTTAATGTACCCTGGAAATCCCAAAAAGTACCTCTTGTGTGCAATCATCTAGCACATTACATTGATCTACTTGGTACTCTACCACTGTAGGTTACTGTACTCTAATCTAACTGGCAGCCATTTTTGTATACAAGAACAATTCTCATTTTTCAGGCTCCGCATGTTCTTATGTACGAGGTACATTTTTGACCAAATTTCAGCCTGAGTGTTCTTAATCCACTTGTTCTTTTATGCGGGTTTTTACTGTACCACAAAGCGAATAAAAAGTTACAGACTGTAAATGCAGTCTAGCTAATTTCTTTCAGAGTGGGGATAATTATTAACTTTTATAAAATAAGTAAGATAGTACGCGCGCTCTGATTGGTTGAGAGCTGTGCATTCTCACATTGTAAACACACGGCAGGCAATGCCTACGGCTCGTGAGTTTCAAACTTTTTCCAACATCCCTCGTGCGTTTATCACATTACAAACCATGGAAATATTGCTTAAATATCATCTTTATCATTCGTGGAGAGATTGCATTTCCTGGTAACGCGAAGAGAACTGTGAGTAACAGGTAGAAATATATTCTGAACTGCGATCTTATTGCAATGACGTAATTGTGTAACTATCAAAGGTATTTAACGAATCATTAGCGAATTTACGACTTCTCGTCACGTTTGAAAGCTTATCCTAGTCTAGCACTGTAACGGCATTGTAATTTGCTGATATGATTGTCATTATAAAAGAACTTCACATGCTAATAAAAATACGTTTATATTTAGACGTTTTTTTCTAAATGGTGGGTGTTTGCAGTAATCTCCAGTAAAACGATATCTTCTGCGTAAAGGATATGTTCGTCACTGCAGACTGGGATTCTTCGTCACTGTTTTCACGTCACCAATCAGCACAATATACTCAAATACACGTTTAATGGCATCAGTGATCAACGTCCATATGCTCAAAGAGCATTTTTTACTACATGCCTTCATCAACGTCCGCGACGGATCCGACAAGCAGAAGTCCCTACTTCGCTTCATTCAGGCGCCGGCAATTCATCATAATCATCAGTTGTCTTCGTCATTGACTTTTTACTTGTTACATTTCGTCATTTGTACGTACTATCGTTCGACGGATCGAGGAAGATCTTCGTCACAGCAGTTTCTCATAGGACATGTGTTGTTGACCACCGTCGCCATTTATAACTTCCGTTTTGCCACTTCTACTCGCTCTCATTTCGACATCTCATTCGACGAAATGCACGTCGCAGCATTTCCACTTGGGAGCATCCACTTGTCATTCAAATCTACACTATTGGCATTTTTTTTATCTTCTTCAAACATATCGAATGGTCATCATTTTTTTCTACTCACTCTCATTTCGACATCTCGTTCGACGAAATGCACGTCGCAGCATTTCCACGTGGGGTCATCACTAGTATTTTTTATCTTCTTCAAATATATTGGAATCACGGGTCATCATTTTCGACATCTCATTTTCGACATCTCGTTCGACAAAATCCATGACGCAGCATTTCCACGTGGGACCAGCCACCTGTCATTCAAATCTACACTATTGGCATTTTCTTCATCCTCTTCAAACATATTCGAATCAAATCACGGGTCATCGCTTTGAGCCTCATTTTTAACACGACATTTGGCGCTTGTTGGAGAACTCTCACTCGCTCAAGAATCTCACGGAATTCATTTATTTCCTCTAAAGATGCGATCATTGTCTATGAACACCAAGAGGTAGACATGAGCGTCAAAATAAAAGGAAAGTGGTCTCCAGAGAAGGTGCTGTGGTTCAAAGACGATGAACCAGTCGTGGGGAGTGCGCTGAGGAAGATCTGGTCGAAAGGGAGATTATATTATTTGACCCTTACCGATGCCTCACTTGATGATGCCGGGGCCTACCGATGCGAATCTACCACCAAAAACGGAACTACTATCAGTAACTTTAAGATCGTGGTTAAAGGTATGCCATCGAATGGACTATTTTTTCAAAGACCAGATAGAGGGACAGTTTCAATCCTTTTTATGTAATGCCAATAACTATAGTCCCGGGAATTTCTTCCTTTCATGCAAGGCCAATAATTTATCCTTTGTTTAAGTGTCGATAAGTTATAGATAACCCGGCATTTCTGAATGAGTTATTACTGTATTATCTTTATTTTGAACGCATGTACTCCTGGCGAGCTCCTGGTGAGTACATACTGTTATATGTTCTTAGACTTGTGATGTAACCTTTTTCAGTGTTGGAGGTATCCCCTGTGTTTCTTGTGTCTCTCAAACCGACTCAAGTACGAGAAGGGGAGGACACCAAATTCATCGCTCAAGTTGTTGGTACCCCAGAATTAACAGTTGACTGGCTGAAAGATGGAAAGCCCATTGAAAAGGGCCGTCACATTAAAGAGGGTTTTCATAACGGCATATGTACTTTGTACATCAAACGTGCTTCACCAGAGGATAAAGGAGTTTATAAATGTTCTGTTAGTAATAACAAGGGGTCCGCAGTGTCGGGTGCAAACCTGCAGGTCACCGAAAAGGCAGTCAAACCACAAATCGTCAAAGCAATGGAAAACGTCCAAGTTGAAGAGAAAACGGACACGCGTTTTGATGTTGTGATAACTGGTAATCCTAGACCACGGGTGTACTGGTATCATGGGACAACTAAACTAATCGAGGGTAACATCTACAAAACTGAAGAAGACAAGAAAACTAATACTTACTCTCTAATCATCACGGATTCCCAGTTCCACGATACCGGTATTTACAAGTGCTTAGCTGTAAACGACGCGGGTAAAGCGATATCACAGGCGGCGCTTGAGGTTACCGGACGACCTTCTGCGCCCTCCTTTGTCGAGGATGAAATAAAAAAACCGATAATCAGTCGAGATGGTCAGGAAGTCAGTTTGAACCTTACTGTGCAGGGCTTTCCTAAACCAAACGTTGTCTGGTACAAAGATGATCGTGAGCTGCAAGAGAGCCCAATGTTGAGGGTGATCGCTCGTGAAAATATGTACTACCTGATTATCTACAAAGGAACTACAACTGATACGGGATTATATAAGTGCGTTGCTACTAACAGCCACGGAACGGCAACCAGAACGTTTGACATACGCGTTGAAGGTATATAATTTATCTCACCAGATAAGTTCTTCTCGCCTAATCTTTTTTCCGTATCTTGTATCTATTCCAAGTCAGTGCCTAATGTCTAAGCGTTTCGCTTCAAAGATACTTAATCTCTTTCACCAAAAGACTCGTTTACCAGTTTTCGCATTTGACTTATTAAACAAACACTGTAGGAAAATATTTGTACATTCTAGATTTTTGCCAATTGACAAACTTGTTATTAAAAGATAATCCCCTGTGGTTTGTTTTAGCTGAGGGAAAAGCTCCACGATTCGTCAGTGAGTTAAGACCGGTTGAAGTTATGGAGGGCGAAGAAATCACTATTGTGTGCAAAGTGTCTGTCGAACCAAAGCCAACCGTTGAATGGAGGAAAAATAACATTCCCGTTAAACTTGACGATCGAGTCACGGCTTCCTTTGATGGTAGATATGCTACGTTGAAGTTCTCAAAAGCCCTTATGGAGGATAAAGGACTTTACACTTGTACCGTTGAGAATATATTCGGCACTGCGTCTAGCCAAACGAAGATGATAGTACGTAAACGTGGTGCACGTCCTGAACTGATCGGAATAATAAGAGATGCTGAAGGGTTTGAACGAGGCGAGGCTCGATTTGATGTTCACTTTACTGGGTCTCCTAAGGTTGAATGGTATCGCGGTACTGAGCTGATAGAACATGGTGACAAATACAAAATCACTGAAGTGAAGGAAGAATTTCTGCACTCTTTAACTGTTGGAGATTTGCATCACGATGATACCGGCACGTACACTTGCGTAGCTTCAAATGATGCCGGTGAGACCACTCTTCGTGCTCATTTAAACGTAAAGGATAAGCAAATTGCACCAAACTTTGTCAATGAAGATACTGGAGAACCAGTTGTTGCTGAAGATGGCAAACAACTAGATCTGTTGATGAACATCAGGGGGAACCCTAGACCTGAGGTTATGTGGTACAAAGACGGACGCCTTCTGCAGACATCTGGTCGGCTAGAGACGTCCTCTCGCTGGGACTCGTACAAGCTTGTTATTTTTAAGACTAACAAGGACGACGCTGGAATATACAGATGCGAGGCTAAGAACAAGTTGGGTTCTGCCTTCAGGAAAGTTTCTGTGAGGGTTGAAGCTTCCAAGCTGGGTCAAGCTCCAATGATATCAACCCATCTGTTCCCAACTGAGGTTACCGAGGGTGAAGATGCAAAGTTCGTATGCAAAGTCTCGGTTGATCGTAAGCCCGAAGTGAGGTGGCTCAGAAACGGTGCCCCAGTTTCTTTTGATGATCGTCATGTCACCCACTACGATGGTCGTTATATAACGTTACATATCAAAAAAGCTACTGCAAGCGATGAAGGTACTTACGTTTGTGAGATCCAAAATGATTTTGGTAAAGCCACCAGTCAAGCCGACCTTCTGATCCGTAAAAAGCGTATAAGACCCCAAGTTGTTAGCGAAATTAAGGACGTCGAAACTCTCGAGAAGACCGAAGCAAGATTCGATGTTCAGATTCTTGGTTTTCCAAAACCACGAGTGGAATGGTTTAAAGGACCGATCAGAATCAATGACGGGGGAAGATACAGTGTCGCTGACAAACAGGACGTCTACTCTCTGATCATTTGCGACCTTAAACTGGACGACTCCGGTGTTTATAAGTGTGTCGCCACGAACGACGTCGGGAAATGTCAGGTCCAAGCTTCCATGCAAGTCAATGAAAAACAGACCGTACCAGAATTCGAGGAAGGACAAAGTACAACGCCTCTACAGTTCGAGGAGGGCGATGACATAACGTTCAATATGACCATTTGGGGAACTCCAAAGCCTAACGTGTTATGGTACAAAGACGGTCGACGGTTGCGGAACACGAACAAACTGGAGCTCGTCTCTTATGGGGATGTTTATCGTCTTCGCATCTTCAACGCCACTGCGGATGACTCTGGGGTTTACAAATGCGAAGCGAAGAATAAAATTGGAGAGTCTGTGAGGACCTTCGATGTTCAAGTGAAAGGTAAATAGTAGCAGGAAGTTTAAGTGATTTATAGTTAGAGAATCGATAGATGATTTAAATGAAGGTGTTGCAACTATAACTATAACTCGCGTTGTTGCCTCTTTTCCAGAAGGGAAAGGCAAGGGTGCACCGTCATTCATCACTGATCTGCGGCCTGTGCGAATCCTAGAAGGCGATAGGTACAAGCTTGTATGTAGAGTTAGTGGCAAACCTTTGCCAGAGATTCAGTGGCTGAAAGATGAATTACCATTGAAAACCGACAATCGAGTGCTGTCTTCCTACGACGGACAGGTTTGTGCATTAGACTTCAAAGAAACCAGGCTTGAAGACGCGGGGTTCTACAAATGTGTTGCCAAAAATACCAGAGGAACTTCGTACAGCGCTGCTGATGTATTGATCACCAGAAAAGATTCAAAACCTGTGTTTTTGGAGAAATTGGACGACAGTGAGGTTTTGGAATCAAGTGATGCACGCTTTGATGTAGAGATCTCTGGATATCCAAGGCCAACTGTTGAGTGGTATCATGACTATAATCTGATTGTAGACGGGGGACGATACACTGTTACAGATGATGGCGACAAGGTTTACTCCCTTATAATCATAGACGTCAAACCTCAAGATACGGGCACATATAAGTGTGTTACCACAAACGTCTCGGGTGTTGCTACGTGCTTATCAACTTTGCGCATACAAGAGAAAGAGTTTGCACCAGTATTTGATGGAGAAGATCTCAAAGGACCAATTGTCGTGAATAGTGGTCATGAACTCATTCACACTATGAACATAAGAGGAAGTCCTAAGCCCACAGTTACATGGTTCAAGGATGGAAGAGAGATTCGTAGCACTGAGAGGCTTATACTGCGCTCCCGTGGAGATTCGTATTCACTGGTGATACTAAGAGTATCTCCCAGTGACGCAGGGTCGTATAAATGTGTAGCCGAAAGTGACCTGGGTACCACTTCGCGAAGTTTTGACGTCAAAGTGGAAGGTGAATATTATCCTTTTCCATTTTTATCCTACGAAACGTTTTTGAAATAATCTACTTTCATTTCATTTCATTTCTAAATATATTGGAATGTCATTTATCTAAATTGTTAAGCCTGGCTTACGATTTAGCAAGAGGGCAAATAGTACGCGATACTTGAGAGTTGATTATGATAAGATGATAATCAATTGTTCACCTCATGGCAACACGATATTAAGTAAATATTAAACATTCCTCTTCAGAACCTAAAGTTAAGGAAGAACCTCCATCGTTCATTGGTGACCTACCTCCGCTACAGGCGAGAGAAGGTTACGAGTTTAAGCTTATCTTCAAAGTTGCAACAACTCCAGACTCGACAATTGAATGGCTAAAGGATGGTAAGCCATTCAAGCCCGAGGCGAGGTCTGTCTCCTTCAACGGACGAGATATTGTACTCACAATCAGAGATGCTTCCATAAACGATGCTGGTACCTACACCTGTATAGTTCACAACAAGTTTGGTAGCTCCCAGAGTATAGCAGACATTCGTGTTGCACAGAGAAGCCGGAAACCAGAAGCAGTTGTGCCTCTGAAAAGTGTAGACGTCGAAGAAGGTGGACAGGCGCGATTTGATATCAACATTGCAGCACATCCCAAACCTAAAGTCGATTGGTATCATGGTTCAAATAAGATAACGCATGGAGGCCGCTATAGAATAATTGAAAACATCGACGAGTCCATCTACAGCCTTATTATTGATGGTTTGAAGTACGAGGATTCTGGCACATATAAGTGTATTTCTTCTAACGAGGCCGGAGTAACCACCACTAAGGCTGACCTGAAAGTTAAGGAAAAAGCGGTCATGCCAGTCTTTGATACAAAGGCCGAAATGGAACCCGTGAGCTATCGCGAAGGACAAGATGTCAAAGTGAGTTTCTCCATAAAAAGCAGACCAAAGCCAACTATTTCTTGGTATAAAGATGACAAGCTATTGGTCATGAGCAAGAGGCTGCAGTTTGTGTCAAGAGGAGACAACTATGAGTTGATTATCAAGAAGGCTTCTGGTAACGACTCGGGAACTTACAAGTGCGTTGCAGTGAATGATTTGGGTACAACGTCCAGGACGTTTGATGTGGATATAAAAGGTTAGGGGATCATTCCGCATAGCATTTGCGCTTTCACTTCTACTTTGTTAGATAGTTTTCTGTAGTATAGTAGTCGGTTGTTTTAGAGTTGTCTATTCTCCTATTTCCAGTGCCAGAGACGAAAAAGCTAGCCCCTTCCTTCACGACTGAAGTAGCGAAGCCCATAAAAGTTAAAGAACGGGAAAAAGTCAAACTGGTTTTCAAAGTGGATGCTTCTTCTGATTCTACCATTGAATGGATGAAGGACGGCAAGCCTTTCAAACCAGACCAACGCTCAGAATTTTCCTTCGATGGCAAAAACGTTGTGCTTTTGTTCAAGGAATCGTCAGCAAAGGATTCTGGGACCTACACGTGCATCATTTCTAACAAATATGGAAGCAGTACTAGCACTGCTGATTTGTTCATCGAGGAGAAGAAAAAGAAGCTAGAGAAACCAGTAGAAGTTGTCGTTCCGGTGAAAGGTGCAGATCTGGTTGAAAGTGGTGAAGTAAGTTTCGATATAGATGTTGCGGGATACCCTTCTAAAGTGCCTTCTTTCAAAAGTGAGGTAACAAAGCCGGTTAAAGTTAAGGAACAAGAGGAAGTTAAGCTTACTTTCCAAGTGGATGCCTCTCCTGACTCTACCATCGAATGGCTGAGGGATGGTAAGCCTTTTATACCCGACCAGCGCTCAGAGTTTTTCTTCGATGGCAAAAATGTCGTGCTGTCATTTAAAGATTCTTCTTCAAAAGATTCTGGAACCTATACGTGCGTGATATCCAACAAGTATGGGACAAGCTCTAGCACGGCGGATTTGTACATCGAGAAAAAAGAAACAAAACCAAAGAAACTAGAAGAAGTTGTCATTCCAGTAAAAGGTGCCGACTTTGTGGAAGGTGGACAAGTAAGCTTTGACATAGACATTCCAGAATACCCTGCAAAACCGCCTGCTTTCGCAAGTAAGGTAACAAAGCCGGTTACAGTCAAAGAACTAGCAGAAGAGAAAAAGGAAATAAAACCAAAGAAACTAGAAGAAGTTGTCCTTCCAGTCAAAGGTGCTGACTTTGTGGAAGGTGGACAAGTGAGCTTTGACATAGACATTCCAGAATACCCTGCAAAACCGCCTGCTTTCACAAGTAAGGTAACCAAGCCGATTAAAATCAAGGAACTAGAAGAAGTCCAGCTTAATTTCCAAGTCGATGCCCCTCCTGATTCCACCATTGAATGGCTAAAAGATGGGAAGCCATTCAAGCCCGACGAGCGCTCAGAATTTCTCTTCGATGGTAAAAACGTCGTGTTATCATTCAAAGATTCGTCTGAAAAAGATTCTGGAGCCTACACTTGTGTCATATCTAACAAGTATGGGACCAGCACCAGCACGGCTAATCTGTATATCGAGGAAAAGAAGCCTAAACCACAGATAACAGAAGCTGTTGTCCCCGTTAAAGGTGTCGATTTTGTGGAAGGTAAACAAGTGAGCTTCGATATAGATGTTGGTAAAGAACCTGAGAAAGCACCTACCTTCACGAGTGAGGTAGCGAAACCAGTGAAAGCCAAAGAACGGGAAAAGGTGAAGCTAGGTTTTAAAGTTGATGCACCGCCCGACTCCAGTATCGAATGGTTAAAAGATGGCAAACCGTTTAAACCTGACCAGCGCTCGGAATTTTCCTTCGATGGTAAAAATATTGTACTGGCTTTTAAGGACACTGCAGCAAATGATTCTGGTACCTACACCTGTGTTATATCCAACAAGCACGGGGCAAGCTCTAGCACGGCTGATCTGTATATTGAGAGAAAGAAAGAGAAACCGGAAGCTGTTATTCCACTGAAGGCTGCAGATGTAGTTGAAGGTGGAAAAGCCCGCTTCGATGTAGAGGTTTCCGGATACCCTGAGCCAACTGCTGAATGGTACCGTGGCTCCACCAAAATTACCGATGATGAAAAGCACAAAATAGTTAAGGCAGATGATAGGCCAGTCTATTCCTTAATCATTGAGGATGTAAGGCCTAAAGACTCCGGTACCTACAAGTGTGTTACAACCAACGAGGCGGGAACAACGTCCACCAAAGCTGAATTGAAAGTTAAAGAGAAAGAAATCATGCCCGAGTTTAAAACGGAGATAGAGAAACCCATCGTTGCACGCCCAGGAGAGGATGTCAAGACAAGTTTTACTATTAAAAGTAACCCGAAACCCGATATTGTGTGGAACAAGGATGGAAAGCCTTTGGTTTCGACTAAGAGGATAGTGCCTACATCGCGTGGAGACACGTATGAGCTTCTTATAAAGAAAGCAACCCCTGATGACGCCGGGACTTATAAGTGTGTCGCTACCAATCCTCTGGGGACATCCTCTAGCGCGTTTGACATCGACATTGAAGGTACGGCGTTGCGAATAATTTCTCTATGTGTGTTTGGTGTTACTGATACAAAACGTGTTTTCTTTATAAATGTACTCGCATCCATGCGTTCGTTCAGCCAGCTTATCTTAAGTAATTCTTGTTTTAGTGCCAAAGCCTAAAGGTGATGCTCCGGTTTTCTCATCTGAGTTATCCCCTGGTCTAGCAAAGGAAGGCGAGCCGTACAAGCTTGTTTGCAAAGTCTCTGGCAAACCCAAACCAACTATCGAATGGTTTAAGGACGGTAAGCCCTTGAAAACTGACCGTCGCGTCAAAAGCCACTATGATGGATTAGATAGTACCCTCGCTTTCAAAGAACTTAATCTTGACGATAAAGGGACCTATAGATGTACAGTTACGAATGAGCTAGGCTCCACTTCGACTGAGGCGGAACTTGATGTTGGCATAAAGAGCACAAAGCCAGTAGTCGTGCAAAAGATGAAATCAGTTGACACAACAGAGTCTGGAGAAGCGAGGTTTGATGTAGGGATAAAGGGTTACCCCAAACCTCAGTTAGATTGGTATCATGAAAACACCAAGATCGAAGCGTCGGATAAGCATGAATTTATTGAGAATGATAAAAAAGAGATGTACTCTTTGATTGTGAAAGACTTGACTAAGGACAATTCTGGTACTTATAAGTGTGTTGCCACTAATGAGGCTGGACAGACTACACTACGAGCTGATTTAAATGTAAAAGAGAAACAGACAGCTCCAAAAATAGAAGAAGGAGAACAACAACCAGTTGAAGTCACCGAAGGGGAAAGTGTCAACTTGGAACTCACTATTAGGGGAAAGCCAAAGCCTGAAGTGCACTGGAATAAAGATGGCAAACCGTTAAGGAGTGCCAAAAACATCGATATCAAGTCAGCCGGAGATACCTACACGCTTGAGATACCCAGTACCACAACTAAAGACACTGGGAAGTACCGATGCGAAGCGAAAAATAGGTTGGGTTCAGAGCAGCGAACCTTCGATGTCAATATAAAAGGTAATTTTCCTCTATGCAGGCTTTTGCCAAAGCTAAGGACAACAATAGGTGTGAGCTTTATCGTTTAAACTTTATTATTATCTCTTGTATTTTTATAAGTATATTCACACTAGTGCGTTTTTGTAGTGAAAGGAGAGGCACCAACGTTTACAACTGAGCTAAAGCCAGACAAAGCAAAGGAAGGAGAGCAATACAAGATGCAGGTCAAGGTTGACGGTAAACCTAAGCCTATTGTTACATGGCTAAAGAATGACCAGCCAATTAAAACCGATCGTCGTGTGAAGGACACGTTTGATGGCAGTACAAGTACGTTGACCTTTAAAGAGCTAACACTTGATGATGGTGGAACGTACAAATGTGTGGTCAGCAACGACTTTGGGACCGATGCCAGTTCCGCTGATATCGAGGTAGTAAGGAAGAGTGTTAAGCCAGAGGCAGTACAGAAAATGAAAGATGTGAATTCTGTTGAGTCCGGTGATGCTAGATTTGATGTCGAGTTTAAAGGTTTTCCATTACCCGAAGTTGAATGGTACCATGGCCCCGACAAACTCGATGACGGTGACCGCCATGAAATTACTTGTGATGAAGAAAAGCAAACTTATTCGTTGGTGATCAGAGATTTGAAACGTGACGATTCTGGCTCTTACAAATGCGTTGCCGTTAATGATGCTGGAAAGACATCTCTGCGATCAGAGCTAACTGTAAAGGAAAAGCAGTTTCCGCCCGAGTTCAAGGACCTCGGGACTGGAGAGCCAATCATTGTGCCAGAAGGAGAGGAAGTTAATTTAAATGCAACAATAAAAGGGAAGCCAAAACCTCAAGTCTCTTGGTACAAAAACGATAAGCTGTTGTTTGAAACGAAGAAATTGAAGCTTTCCGTACGAGGGGATGTGAACGAGTTAAACATACCTAGGGCATTAGCTGATGATACCGGAGTGTATAGGTGTGAGGCGAAAAATCCTCTTGGGACGTCTAACAAGATATTCAATGTTGAAGTGCAAGGTACGTCTGCGTCATTTTTCTAAATATCTACCGAGACCTTTCGTTTGTGTCAATTTTCTTTCTTATCTTTCTTACATCAAATTATATTCACCTTTTCTATCCTAAAGCCCGACTCTTTTTTATTTAGTTCCGAAGCGAAAAGGAGAAGCTCCGTCCTTCACTAGCGAACTGAAACCTGTCAAAATCAATGAAGGTGAACAATACAAACTTACTTGTCGTGTTTCCGGGAAGCCAGAACCAGCAATTCGATGGTTCAAGAATGATGTGCCTATGGAAAAAGATCGTAGACTCGCTTCTAGTTACGATGGAAAAGTTAGTACATTAGAATTCAAAAACGTAACTCTTGATGATGCTGGATGTTACAAGTGTGAAGTGGAAAATGAATTCGGAGTAGTATCGTCTGTTGCTGACATAGAAGTTTCCAGAGCTCCTGTTCAGCCAGAAATTGTAGGCAAAGTCAAAGACGTAGATGCTGTTGAGTCAGAAGAGGCCCGGTTTGATGTCACTATCAAGGGGTACCCCAGACCTCAGGTTGAATGGTATCGTGGACAAAATAAGATACCCGAAGGCGGTCGTTTCCAGATAACGGAATCAGAGGAGAACGAATTGTACAGTCTTGTTGTAAAGGATCTGACGATGGATGATTCTGGCACTTACAAATGCATCGCAAGTAATCAGGCCGGAAAAACTACGGCGCGTGCAAATCTTAATGTGAAAGACAAAATGTTCCAACCTGAGTTCGAAATAGACGAGTTGGAACCGATAACGGTCAAAAAAGGAGAAGAAGTGAACACAAGTTTGGTAATCAGAGGAAAACCTAAACCCGAGGTGACGTGGTACAAAGATGGCAAGCCATTACGAGATTTTAGAAATGTATATTTCAAATCTGAAGGTGACACGTACTATCTTGTCATCATAAAAGCAAGTCCTGATGATGCAGGCACATACAAGTGTGAGGCCAAGAACAAAATGGGGAAGTCTTCCAGGACGCTAGACGTCAGCGTTGAAGGTGAATACATGTCGTCATATGCTGTTTATAACTGTTGGTTTGTTGTTGCTCCGATATTTTCCCTTTTAAGAACACTGTTTAAAAATTGTTATTTTTAGTTTAAAGGAAATGTCGTTTAAACGCATGACTATAGTGAACCTCTATACATTATTCATATACTCCTCGTTGCTGTTTTAGTACCAAAACCTAAAGGCGAAGCTCCAAGCATGACAAGTGAACTACAGCCTGTGCAAGTAACAGAAGGTGATAATATTAAGCTCATGTGCAAAATCTCAGGGAAACCCGAACCCAAAGTCGAGTGGTTTAAAGATGGCGAACCCTTCCAAGCAACTGAGCGCATAAAGCCTAAATCTGATGGGACTGTATGCACTCTCTTATTCAAATATGCCACTTTAGACGACGCGGCACTTTACAGTTGCACAATAAGTAACGAGTTGGGCTCTGTTACCAGCACTGCTGACGTCGATGTTTGTAGGAGGAATGTCAAACCTGAGGTAACGGAGAAAATAAAAGATGTGCAGGGAATTGAGACGGAAGAAGCACGGTTCGACATTCCTATCAGGGGGTACCCGAAACCAGAGGTGGAATGGTATTATGGTTCAACGAGGATCACAGATGGCGGTCGTTTCCAGATAAAGGAATCAGAGGAGAACGATATGTATAGTCTTGTTGTAAAGGATCTGACAGTGGATGATTCTGGCACTTACAAATGCATTGCAAGTAATGAGGCCGGGAAAACTACGGCGCGTGCAAATCTTGATGTGAAGGAAAAAATGTTCCAACCTGAGTTCGAAAAGGACGAGTTGGAAGCGATAACGGTTCAACAAGGAGAAGAATTGAACACAAGTTTGGTAATCAAAGGAAAGCCTAAACCCGAGGTGACGTGGTACAGAGATGGCAAGCCGGTGCGAGATTCTAAAAATATATATCTAAGGTCGCGCGGGGACACATTTAGTCTTTCTATCATAAAGGCAAAGCCGGAGGACGAGGGAACATATAAGTGTGAAGCAAGCAACAAAGTGGGGTCATCGCACAGGACATTCGATGTCAAAGTCGAAGGTAATAGTTACTCAGGTGTCATTACTTGATCAGTGGTTACTTTAAGACAAGCAGGATGTATAATTATATTCTTTCATGTGATTTTGACGTGACATGATTTTGATTTTGTGATTTTGACAAATGTTGTCTTGTTTTCTTACTTTTTTTCTTTTACGCTTCTTCGTAGCCCTAAATGTTTTAATACTTCTCTTTAATCGCTTTGAACATCGTGTAATAGCGGCTCACTCTCTTGTAGTACCAAAACCCAAAGGAGAGGCTCCAGTGTTGTCAACCGAATTGCACCCTGTTCAAGGCACGGAGGGAGATACTGTTAAGCTTGTTTGTAATGTGTCTGGGAAGCCGGAACCAACTATGGAATGGTATAAAGATAACGAAAGTGTAGCAGGGGATAGCCGTTTTAAATCAACATTTGATGGGCGTGTCTGTACTCTCATTATTAAAAACCTCAATCTAGACGACATAGCAAGGTACAAATGCGTAATAAGTAACGACTTTGGCTCCGTAACAAGTACTGCAGATCTTGATGTACTACGAAGGAGCATTAAACCAGAGGTTACAGATGCACTGAAAGATGTTCAGGGAGTCGAGACAGAAGAGGCACGCTTGGATGTTTCATTTAAAGGCTACCCGAAACCAGAAGTGGAATGGTATCACGGTTCAACAAGGATCGCGGATGGTGGTCGTTTCCAGTTAACAGAATCAGAGGAGAAGAAAATGTACAGTCTTGTTGTAACAGATCTGACGTTGGATGACTCTGGCACTTACAAATGCGTTGCAAGTAATGAGGCCGGGAAGACCACGGCGCGTGCAAATCTTGATGTAAAGGAAAAAATGTTCCAACCTGAGTTCGAAAAAGACGAGTTGGAACCGATAACGGTTAAACAAGGAGAAGAAGTGAACACGAGTTTGGTAATCAAAGGAAAGCCTAAACCCGAGGTGACGTGGTACAGAGATGGCAAGCCAGTCAGAGAGTCCCTAAATGTTGAGTTAAAATCACGTGGCGATAATTACTATTTTGTGATAAACAAGGCGAAACCTGAAGATGCGGGAACATACAAGTGTGAAGCAAGGAACCGAATGGGGACATCATCCAGGACGTTTGATGTCAGAGTAGAAGGTATTAGCCTTTTTTTGTTTAGGAGTTATTTTCATGGTCGAAAAACGTTTTATTCTCAATCCATTTTCCCTGTTTCTGTCATTTGACACTGTAGTAATTTTGGGGTTTGTTGCTAAGATATTTGTGACACAATGTATTATTTTTATAGTTCCCAAACCAAAAGGAGAGGCTCCAACATTTGCAAGTGAAGTAAAGCCTGTGCAAGCAACAGAGGGCGAAGAGTGCAAGCTTGCATGTAGAGTTACTGGCACACCCGCGCCGAAGGTTGCATGGTTTAAGGATGGTGAGCCTTTTACTGGTGATCGCCGTATCAAGCTTGCATTCGATGGACGAGTGGCTTCATTGACTTTCACCAATTTGTCTCTTGATGATACGGCAGACTACAAGTGTGTTGTTACAAACGAACATGGCTCAGTTTCAAGCAGTGCTGATGTTGATGTCCTACGAAGGAGCATTAAACCAGAAGTGAGAGAACCTATGAAAGATGTGGAAGCGCTTGAAACGGAGACAGCACGGTTTGTCATTCCCATTAGAGGTTACCCGAAACCAGAGGTGGAGTGGTATTATGGTTCAACAAGGATCATGGATGGCGGTCGTTTCCAGATAACGGAATCAGAGGAGAACGAAATGTACAGTCTTGTTGTAAAGGATCTTGCGGTGGGTGATTCTGGCAGTTACAAATGCATTGCAAGTAATGAGGCCGGAAAAACTACGGCGCGTGCAAATCTTGGTGTGAAGGAAAAAATGTTCCAACCTGAGTTCGACAAGGGCGAGTTGGAACCGATAACGGTCAAACAAGGAGAAGAAGTGAACACAAGTTTGGTAATCAGAGGAAAGCCTAAACCAGAGGTGACGTGGTACAGAGATGGCAAGCCGGTGCGAGAGTCGCTAATGTTGAGTTAAGATCACGTGGCGATAATTACTATTTTGTGATCTTTAAAGCTAAACCTGACGATGCGGGAACTTACAAGTGCGAAGCGAGGAACAAAATTGGGACATCTTTTAGAACACTTGTAGTGAACGTCGAAGGTAAGGTATTATATTTCGTTATTCGTGTAATGCTTCCCTTCCCTAGGAAATTTGTTATGGGAGGCTCTATGAATAATATATTCATTTCTATTAGTACACTGTTAACCTATATTTTTATTTGAATATTTGCCTTTTCTTACTGGGCAAAGCCGTAATACGGAATTGTAATCCATTTGTAGTGCCAAAGCCCAAAGGAGAAGCTCCCACCGTGGCAGGTGAGCTCCAACCGGTGCAAGCGACAGAGGGTGATGACTGCAAGCTGGTCTGTAAAGTTACTGGGAAACCAGAACCCAAAATTTTATGGGTGAAAGATGGTGAGCCGTTGAAAGCAGATCATCGCATTAAACCGAAATTTGACGGCCGAGTTTGCACACTTGCATTTAAAGGCCTTAATATGGATGATGCGGCAGAATATCAGTGTGTCATTACCAACGATCATGGCTCAGTAACAAGCACTGCTCATATTGATGTATTAAGAAAGAGTATTAGACCAGAGATAATGGAGAAGCTGAAAGATATCGAAGCCTTTGAAACGGAGGAAGTCCGGTTTGACATTCCTATCAGTGGTTACCCGAAACCGGAGATAGAGTGGTATCACGGATCATCAAGGATTGCGGATGGTGGTCGTTCTCGCATAACGGAATCAGAGAAGAACGAAATGTACAGTCTTGTTGTAAAGGATCTGATGATGGATGATTCTGGCACTTACAAATGCATCGCAAGTAATGAGGCCGGGAAAACCACGGCGCGTGTAAATCTTGATGTGAAGGAAAAAATGTTCCAACCAGAGTTCGAAATTGACGAGTTGGAACCGATAACGGTTAAACAAGGAGAAGAAGTAAACACAAGTTTGGTAATCAGAGGAAAGCCTAAACCCGAGTTGACGTGGTACAAAGATGGTATATTGCTGCGCGATACAAGAAATGTGGAACTAAAGCGTCGCGGCGAGACCTGTTCTATCCTGATCTACCAGGCAAAACCTGAAGACGCAGGAAAATACAGATGTGAAGCACGAAACAGAATGGGAATGGCCTTTAGGGAATTTGACGTCATTGTTGAAGGTAATATGTCATTGCTGTTCGAGCCAATATCAAGACTTTCTGGTTGTTATATGTTCGCGTGAAGGGCAATTTCCGCTCTTAATAAGAATTTTTCGAGTTCATTTCGTTTGGTATATGGAATATATTTTTATTCTTTCAGTTCCAAAACCTAAGGGCGAGGCTCCAACGTTGATCAGCAAGATGACTGACACGGAAGCTTTTGATGGCGAAGACTGCAAATTAATATGCAAGGTTTCAGGTCACCCTACGCCTAACATTGAATGGTTCAAGGATGATGAGCCTGTTGAAGCGGATCGTCGCTTGGTGCCAACTTTTGATGGTCGTGTTAGTTCCCTGTGCTTTAGGCCAGTATCAGTTGACGACGTTGGTCGATTCAAATGCGTTGTCACTAACGAGCATGGTAGCGTGTCCAGCACTGCCAATTTGAATGTTGGCCGGAAGGCGAAGAAACCAGAGGTTTTGGAAGTGATGAACGACTGTGACAGCACAGAAGGAAGCTCTGTGGTGTTCAAAGTTAGGTTCTCTGGGTCTCCAAAGCCTGAAATCGAATGGTACCAAGGGCCATCAGTGATAACGTCAGGTGGCCGGTTTAGAATTTCAACAGATGATGATTTGCAGAGTCTTACGATCACTGATTTGCAACAGGAGGATACAGGTCCCTTTAAGTGCATTGCTATCAACGAAGCTGGAAAGGCAGCTGCAAGAGCGGATTTGAACGTCAAGGATAAACTTATTCTTCCAGAGTTTGAAGATTGCTTTGGAACTTCGAAGAACGTCAGTGATCGACAGGATATTCACCTTAACACTCGAGTTTTTGGAAAACCGAAGCCAGAAATAACATGGTACAAGGATGGGAAGCGCTTGTATGACACTCGCCATTTGCAAATCAAGACATTCGGCGATTCGCATGGCCTAGTCATCTATAGAGCTAGTGCGGACGATTCAGGAAACTACAAGTGCGAGGCAAGCAACAAAGCTGGTACAAACTCAAGAGAAATCAAGATCACTGTAGCAGGTATTATTTTCTTTTGTAGTTGAGGTTTGCCGATTTTAAAGAATGTCAGAGAGTTATACATGTTGTAAATTGGGTTGCTTTCCTTTTGTATTTCAGCTCCGGAAGTCAAGGGAGATGCACCTTCTTTTATAAGTAAGCTAGAGCCAGTTGAAACTACCGAGGGTGATGACTGCCAGTTAGTTTGCAAACTCTCGGGAAAGCCGGAGCCAAAGGTGAAATGGTTCAAAGGGGATGTGGAGTTGAGACCCACGCGTCGAATCAAACCCTCATACGATGGCCGCGTCAGCACCTTATCTATCAGAGAGACAGAACTAAATGATGCTGATAGCTATAAGTGCGTAGCAAAGAACGATTTTGGAACAGTATCGGCCTCGGCAAAAGTGTCTGTTTCTAGAAAAAGTGCCAGACCAGAGATTGTTCAGAAGATGGAAGATTTCGAAGGACGGGAAGGTGGAACAGCCCAGTTTGAGGTACAATTCAAAGGTTACCCTTCACCACAAATTGAGTGGTACTATGGAGGAGTTCCAATAACTGACGGCAATAGATACAGAATCAAGTCGAATGAGGAAAAACAATTGTATAATCTTGATATCAGCGACCTTCAAACAGATGACGCTGGGTCGTACAAGTGCATTGCGACAAACGATGCTGGAAAGGCGACTGCACGGGCCGAATTGGACGTAAGGAAAAAGGACTTTGCTCCTGAATTTAAAGATAATGTGAAGGATGCAAGTATTATGGAAGGAGAACATGTAGATGCGTCCTTCACGATTGTGGCTAAGCCAAAACCTACGATAACCTGGTTTAAGGATGGCACAGAATTAGCTGATGGAAGAAATGTCGATCTGCATACCAGTGGCAACTGCTATTACTTTAAGCTGAAGAATGCAAAGGCCAATGACACAGGAGCATACAAGTGTGAAGCAAAGAACAGCATGGGTTCCTCATACAAGACGTTTAACATAGATGTTAAAGGTAATACTTTACTTACTTTGCTATACTTTTTGTACTCTCTCTTATTCCCTTCGGAGCAATCTTCTTGAGATGTATCTGACCTAACTTAGTTTATTATGTTTTACTGTAGTCAAGGAGGTAGTAAAGAAGGCACCCGTGTTATTGAGTGGGTTGGAATCAGTAGCAGCGACTGAAGGTGATGATTGTAAGCTTCATTGCAAGGTTACAGGAACACCTGAGCCAGTCTTACTGTGGATCAAAGATGATAATCCTGTAGAAGAGGATGAAAGGACCAAGATCAGATTTGATGGGCAAACTGGTACTTTGTCGCTGAAAGGAGTCGCACTTCAAGACATGGGACGATATGTGTGTGTTGTCCGCAATGACGTTGGTGAAGTGTCAAGCCATGGTAATATTAAAGTGTCCAGAAGAAACAGAAAACCAGAGGTTTTAGAGAAGATGAAAGATGTAGAAGGAGTCGAGAGTGGTACAGTGGAATTCGATGTGAAGGTGGTAGGCTATCCTACACCTCACATCGATTGGTACTTTGGTTCAAACCGTATAAGAGACAGTGGAAGGTATAAACTCAGCGGACCGGATGATCACCAGCGATATTCTCTTTTTATCAGTGACTTGAAGTTAGATGACTTCGGCACCTACAAGTGCATTGCCACTAATGACGCTGGAAAAGCAACAGTTCGTGCAGAGCTAGATGTGAAGCAGAAAGATCTAGCTCCGGTTTTTGAAGGCGAACTGCCACCAGAAGTTATAGATGTGCGCCAAGGGCAGTCGGTAGACGTGACCCTCCGTGTGAAGGCTAGACCAAAGGCGGTGGTGACTTGGTATAAGGGCGAAAAAGAACTGAGAGATGGTAAACCAGCTGAGATCAAGTCGCACGGAAATCACCATAGTTTCTACATTTATAGAGCAGATGTAGATTATTCTGGAAATTACAGATGTGTTGCGCGCAATCCAGCTGGGTCTACTGAGAGGATGTTCAATATCAATGTTGAGGGTATGTTGTTATGGTCGATAAATTATCAATAACCAATATTGATTATTTATCTTTATTGTCCATTTTTTTTCAGTGCCAAAGCCAAAACAAGAAGCGCCAACTTTCATTAGCCAATTACAACCTGCGAAAGTCATAGAAGGTGGTGACTATCAACTTGTATGTAGCGTAGCTGGATCCCCAGAGCCTACGATTGAGTGGTTGAAGGATGGCCAACCTGTCAAAACCGATCGTCATCTGAGGACAAGCTTTGATGGAAGAACTTGCACGATGTTTTTCACAAAAGTACAAGTGGATGACCGTGGTAATTACAAATGTGTCGCCACAAACAAATTCGGCTCAGCTGCAAGCTCTTCCGATTTCCAGGTTACAAAGAAAAAGATGAAACCAGAAATATTGAAGACAATGCAGGATGCAGAAGCATTTGAAACTGAGAAAGCCATTTTTGACGTAAAGATAAAGGCGTACCCTAAGCCGGAGATTGAGTGGTATCATCGCTCGACAAGGGTTAATGATGGTGGGCGTTTCACTTTAACAGAAGACGATACTTCAGGCACCTACTCATTGACGATCAGCGAGCTTACTTTAGACGATAGCGGAATGTACAAGTGCGTCGCGTTTAATGATGTTGGGAAAACAATGGAGCGTGCTGAATTGATTGTTAAGGAAAAACATTTTGCACCCGCGTTTGATGGCAAAGAACTAGAAGCTCCGGTACGCGAACGGGAAAAGCGAGATGTGCACGTTAGTTTCAATTTCCGCGGGAACCCTAAGCCAGATATTGTCTGGTACAAAGATGGTAAACACCTTAGAGACAGCCTGAAGAATGACATGCGAATAAGTGGTTATACCTGCACTCTTACAATCTATAAAGCCACCAAAGAAGATGCGGGATTATATAGATGTGAAGCCAGAAACTGGTTGGGCTCAGCCTATAGAGATTTTGAAGTTGAAATGCAAGGTAAAGTATGCTTGATAGGTAATGTAGTAACTACTGTGAACATATTCTTCTGTTTTTTCAGTTGTAGCCTTAAGTAGTTTTGATAAAGATGTTAATGCTAATTAATGTTAATGTTAATGCCTTTTTTTTCAGCCCCAAAGGCCACGGAGGAGGCACCTGCGTTTACCAGCAAACTCCGCCCTATTGAAGCCTTGGAAGGAGATGAACACGAATTTGTCTGCAAAGTCTCTAGTATACCACAGCCTACAGTTGTCTGGTACAAAGACGATGCTAAAGTCACAGCCGATAACCGATTTGTTACCAGATTTGATGGACAAAAGTGTCGATTACTAATCAAAGATATCACTCTAAGGGACAGTGGTAGTTATTCTTGTGTTGCCAAGAACTCGCTGGGTAGTGCTACTAGTGAAGCAGAAATGGTTGTTAGGAAGCAAAGCTCCAAGCCTGTCATAAAGGAGAAGACCAAAGATTTTGAAGTCAACGAGGGAGACAAAGCGCATATGGTAGTATGGGTGACTGGTTTCCCTAGGCCCGATGTTGAGTGGTACCACGGAACCAAACGGGTAATTGATGGAGGCCGCTATGAGTTAAGGGAGGACGGAGATACTTTTTCCCTTACTATACATAATGTCAAAGAGAATGACGCCGGTACCTTTAAATGTGCGGCATTCAATGATGCGGGTAGATCAGCACATCGAGCGGAGCTGAAAGTCTCGGAAAGGCAATTTGCTCCTGAGTTTGAAGAAGACGACAGCCACGTGACTATAAGGGAAGGTCAAGAGTTGGCGCTGAATATGAATATTAAGGGAAGGCCAAAACCAGTGGTAATGTGGTACAAAGATGGTGCCCCTCTTGAAGAAGACAAAAGGACTCAGATTAAATCAATCGGAAGTCTTTATTACCTTGCGATTCGCAAGACAACAGCCGACGACGTTGGAACGTATATTTGTGAGGCCAGAAACAGTGTAGGATCGGCGTCTCGCACAGTGCGGGTTGGTGTGGAAGGTATATCGTTTACTTGAACTGTCCTCATGCTTTGGTTTCACAGATATTAAAAGTATTGTTTTCTTTCAGCTTTGAGAGAGGATCCAGTGTTTTTAAGCAAGTTATGCCCAATCGACGTAGCAGAGGGAGAAAGTGTCAGTTGGATGTGTAAAGTAACGGGCAAACCCATGCCAGAGGTAGAATGGTTTAGAGAGAACAAGCCCATTAAGTCAGATAGTCGATGGATACAGAAGTACGACGGACGTGTGTGTAGTTTGTTCTTAGGCGACGCCAAATTGAGTGACCATGGCCTTTATAAGTGCGTTTTGAGCAACGCCCAAGGCTCTGCCTCTTCCAGCGCCGAGCTCACTGTCTCGAAACCAACGAATAAGCCAAGAATCCTTGACAAGTTAAGAAATGTTCAGGTTTTGGAAGGAAGGCAGGCACAGTTTAATGTTCGCCTCACAGGGTTTCCTAAACCTGATGTGACATGGTTCAGAAATGCCATCCGAATCCGGGACGAGGGACGGTTCCGGGTGGAGCAGGATGGCGATCTCTACTCTTTAACCATCAACGATGCGCAGCTTGATGACATGGCAGTATATAAAGTCGTTGCTAGTAATGACGCGGGAAAGGCGACGTCACGGGCTGACCTTGAAGTAAAGGAACGACAGTATGCACCTGAGTTCTATGGAGACGAAATGACAGAGCCGTTGGTTATCAAAGAAGGTAACGAGATGTCATTCAAGGCTTGGGTTAGAGGAAAGCCTGTTCCCACTGTTGTCTGGTTGAAGAATGGCAGCCCCATACGTGATGTAAGACGATTTGAGATTCGATCACGTGGTGACGTGCATACTATTGTTACTTACGGTGCGAAGGCGGAAGACTCTGGAATATATATGTGTGAAGCAACCAATAAGCAAGGGACATCGTCGAGGATGTTCCGATCGGAAGTTCGAGGTGGGTATCCAACGTTTGACAGTTCTGTAACAGCTAAAATACTATTTTGTTTCAATTTATGCCAGTTTATGAAGTGTGGAGAATAGGGAGGTAGCGTTGCCGGTTGGTGAGAGCGTCGGAATTGCAATCCGGTCATCCGAATTCTAGTTCCGCTCGTTTTCGGTGTTCTTAATTGCATTGCCAGGATTGATTCTCCTGTACGCTTGTACATAGCGAGCTGGTTTTCATCTCTGCCAGTTGAGATTCCAAGCATGTTGTATTTAAATTTTATTTCAATTTGTAAATTAGCTGGGAATAGGTAAACACGCTACCACTAAGTATAAATTCAAATATTTATTTACAGTACCTCATTGACGACGATATTGATTGCTTTGAGTACTATACTACTGCATTGACTTGTATGGTCCTTTTCTATAATCTGATCCATCTTTTGTGCTTTCTTAGTACCCAAAGAGCAGTGGCAAGCTCCCTTGTTTACATCTCACTTGCGACCTGTTATCGTTGATGAAGGACAAGAAGTTATTCTTGTCGGCAAGGTATCAGGAAGGCCTTTCCCGTCAATTGAATGGCTGAAAGACGGCTCGCCATTGCCAGTCTTCGCTCGTATGCGACAAATATACGATGGCGAGGTTTGTAAACTGATCATTCGAGATGCTTCATTCAGCGATTGTGGGTCCTACGAGTGTGTTGTTCGCAATGACTGTGGAACCGACACCTCGCGCGCTGAGGTGATCGTAAATAGAAGTACTGCTGGTCCTGAGGTTATCGAGAAGACGCAAGGATTGGTAACGGTAGAGGGCAGCGATGCGAGATTCGATGTAAGAGTCAAAGGTTTCCCTCATCCAAACGTGGAATGGTTTCAAGGAGCTGCGAAACTAGAGGATGGCGCAAAGTACAAAATAATTGGCGAACCGGAATCTGGCCTGTACTCCCTTATTGTTTCTCAAGTTGAACTCGCTGACACTGGCTGCTTTAGGTTTATGGCAACAAACGAACACGGCAAGGCTCAGACGTTATTAGACATTACCGTCAATGAACGTCTATATGCTCCAGAATTTCTAGAAGAAGAAGGGGAGTGGTCGAAAATTGTTCGCCGGGGCGGCTTTGTGAACATCAGTTTCACTTTGATGGGAAACCCGAGGCCATTTGTCACCTGGTACAAAGATGGCGTTCTGATGTATGACACAAGTCGAATGGATATGAGATCTAGAGGAGACGTCCAGTACTGTAATGTGTTCTTTGTCACTCCCGAAGACACTGGTAATTATGTCTGTTATGCACATAATCGCCTGGGGAACGCATTCAGAAGTTGCACTTTGTGGATAAAAGGTAAGGACTTTACCATCAATGAAGTAATCAGTTACCTGCCTTTTGTTGGATTCAATGTGTGTCATGTCCATTCTATTTCAATCTATCTCCGCCTTTTTTCAGAGCCCAAATCCGAGGAGATCATTGACACCAAATCTTCGCTGAAGCCTACCACATCGCACAAGTTTGACTTCCAGGCAATGGAAGGTGGAAAGGCGCGTTGGGATATACAGTTGAAGAAATTTGACGTACTTGATCTTGAGTGGTACAGAGGAACAACAAAGCTGGAGGACGGTCATAAATACAAACTCATTAGGAAAGACGACGATCGTACGTTTTCACTGATTGTGGACAATGTAAGCGGGGATGATATAGGAACCTACAGATGTGTTGTTCGTACTCCAGACGGAAAGGTCACCCTGAGAGGTGAACTGCATATAAAGGAAAAGCAACAGGCTCCTGTGTTTGTAGATGAGAAAGCTGTACAGGACAAGAAAGTGATACCATGCGGACAGGAAATTAGCAAGAGTTTCACAATAATTGGCTCTCCTTTGCCTCACATAACATGGTTTAAGGACGGGGAGCCTCTTAATGACACCAGAAGAATTGATATTCGTTCACGCGGCAACGTTTACTATCTTGGCATCCTAAATGCCAAGCCAGAAGATTCAGGATGCTATTCTTGTGAAGCTGGAAATCGTATCGGAGCAGCTTATAGGACATTTGACGTCGAAGTTACACCTCCAAAAGAAAAAGAAGAAGCACCATCATTTTCTGTACAACTTCGTCCAGCTACTACAACTGAAACCTTTGATACGAAGTTAGTGTGCCATGTCTCTGGAAAACCGAAGCCACGCCTGGTTTGGCTAAAGAACGGTGAGCCCGTTGACCTAGGTGATCGAAATGAAACAAGCTACGATGGCTTGATAACCTCCCTGTTAATTTGGCAGTCAAAACTCGAAGACAGTGGAACGTATGAGTGTGTTGCAACTAACCCCGCTGGAACAGCCTCCAGTAAAGCAGAGCTGGTTGTTGAAAGGAAAAATACAAGGCCACTGATCATCCGAAAGCTGGAGGACATGAAGGCAGTAGAAGGAAGAGAGGCACGACTTGAAGTTCATGTGAGGGGGTATCCAATTCCCATTGTGGATTGGTACAAAGGACCATCAAAGATTTTAGACGGACGAAGGCACCAAATCAGGTCTGATCCAGAGAGAGGTATCTACACGTTGATCATAGATACCGTCAATGCCGATGACGATGGAATTTACAAATGCGTTGCAACTAATATCGCGGGTAAAACCACAACACGTGCTACCCTCGATGTTACTGAGAAGGACTTTGGTCCAGAATTTGACGAGGAAGAAGCACCAACGCCAGTTGTGGTTAATGAAGGAGAAGAATCAGACATGACCGTCACTGTGCGTGGTAAACCTAAACCTGTTGTTGAAT
Source organism: Scolanthus callimorphus (assembly GCA_033964015.1). Classification (NCBI taxonomy): domain Eukaryota; kingdom Metazoa; phylum Cnidaria; class Anthozoa; order Actiniaria; family Edwardsiidae; genus Scolanthus; species Scolanthus callimorphus. The sequence continues at coordinate 2,887,045 of CM066914.1, forward strand.
GGTACAAAGATGGAAGGTTCTTGTATGATACAAAACAAATGGGAGTCAGGTCATGTGGCAGCACTCATTATCTTGTCATTTATCATGCTAGACCCGAGGACGAGGGCAGTTACAAGTGTGTAGCGAGCAGTTCCAATGGCACTTCCACTCGTTGTTTCGATCTGAAAGTGCTAGTACCTCAGCCAAAAGAGAAATGGCGCGCACCTGCGTTTGTTGCGCAGATTCGACCTCTAGACACTGTCGAGGGCGAAGAAAGCAAGTTTGTTGTCAACGTATCTGGTATTCCAGTTCCCATAATTGAATGGTTCAAAGATGACGAATTGCTTTCTCCTGACGGTCGTATTAGGACGTACTTTGATGGCAAAGTAGGTATGCTCGTGCTCGGTAGAACGTCACCTACTGATAAAGGAACATACAAGTGCGTGGCTCGCAATGAGAAGGGAACTGTTACCAGTAGTGCATCTCTTAATGTCTCCCCAAAGGCATCGCCCCCTGAAGTCATACCTAAAATGAAGTATGTCGAAGGATTTGAAAGGGGAGGTTCACGGCTTGAGGCAAACATTTTAGGTCTTCCAAAGCCCACAGTAGAGTGGTACAGAGGCGACAACAAGATTTCCGACAGTGGAAGATATCGTGTTGAGCAGAGTAACAATACCTACTCCCTTGTTATCAGTGATCTTGAGATGGATGATACTGGACCCTACAAGTGCATTGCCTCCAACGAACACGGCTCAACAGGCACGGTTATAGAACTCACAGTGAAGGAGAGATTGTTTGGTCCCGAGTTCGTAGAAGAAGAAGGTGACTGGACCAAAGTTGGAAGACTTGGCGGATTTGTAAATATCAGTTTCACATTGCGAGGAAATCCAAGACCGCACGTAGTTTGGTATAGAGACGGCATCCTCCTTTATGACACAACTCGTATGGATATTAGGTCAAGGGGAGATCTTCAATATGTCAACATATTTGGACTCACACCTGGTGATGCTGGGAACTACGTCTGTGAAGCTCGCAGTCGGATTGGTACATGCTTCAGAAGTTGTACGCTGGAAATTAAAGGTAACTGTCAGTGAAATCGGACTATTTTGATAAATGTGTCGGCTTGTTAGCCACCCCTTTATGACTAATATTTGAAACGTATCTGTTCTCTTCTAGCCCCAACTGAAGAAGAAGCCAAAGAAAAGAAGATAACAAAGCCTCATTTTGCTGACACACCGAACGATGTGCAGGCAGTTGAAGGATGGAAGGTGCAATTCGAAACTCGTATAACTGGATACCCATTACCTGAGATTGAGTGGTATAAAGGTACCATCAGATTGAAAGATGACAATAAGTACAAGATTGCCAAAGCAGAAGAAGAAGGATTGTATTCACTTATTGTAAGTGATGTAACCAAAGATGACTCGGGGACATATAAATGCGTTGCTTCTAACAAAGTCGGTTCCTCGGCTTGTCGCGTTAATTTACACGTGAAAGATAAGCAGTTCGCGCCCGAGATTCCAGGACATGAGCTTCGACAAGAAGTAAGAGTGCCAGAAGGAGAGGAGCTGAACCTTAACACTATCATCAAAAGCCGTCCGAAGCCAGAGGTCACTTGGTATAAAGATGGTGAAGTCGTGGGAGATTCCAGAAGGATTGATATCAGGTCTCGCGAAGATATGTACTACCTAGTTATCCCCCATGCTACTTTATCTGATTCTGGGCTCTACAAATGCGAAGGAACCTCGGCTCTGGGGACAACGCACAAACTGTTTGACGTGAAAGTTGAAGGTACGTTTTAGTTTAAACTTCTTTAAGAACATCTGCGATTCTAACTAACGGTACATTTGCCGAACGTCTCAAGGTGTCTTGTTTTGCTGTTGCAGATGTAGGGGCAAAAGCGCCTACCTTTACGACGGATCTTGAAACAACTGACGTCGATGAGAACCATCGAGGAACGCTAATGTGTAACATCTATGGAAGACCACAGCCAACTATCCAATGGTTTAAAGACGAGCAACCGCTTGATATAAGTGATCGTATCACAACCTATTACGATGGAAATCTTTGCACTCTTACCTTTGTTCGGACAGTCATAGAAGACCGAGGTGCCTACAAGTGCGTTGCGTCAAACGCACACGGGACTGCAACCAGTAGCGCTGTTCTGATCGTAAACAGAGCAAGCAGGGCACCCCGAATGATTGAAAAACTGCAAGACGTTAAAGCGGTTCTTGGTGGGGACGCACGTTTTACTGTTCGTCTTGAGGGGTTCCCTCAACCTAAGGTTGCATGGTATCACGAGCTGACAAAGATCGTTAGCCGAGGACGATACGAGATCGCGAGGGAAGGCGACGTTTACTCGCTTACCATCAAAGGTGTTGAACATCTCCATGTGGGAACTTATAAATGCATTGCCTCAAACTCTGCTGGGAACGCTACCTCTATGTGTCAGTTGGAGGTGGAGAAAAGGGACTTTGCACCTATTGTTGCTGAAAGTGAAAAACCAGAGCCCATTGTTGTGCGAGAGGGACGAGAAGTGAGTCTAGCTGCAACTGTAAGGGGGAAGCCGCCGGCTAAGGTTGAATGGTATAAAGACGGCAATCGTCTTACTAGCACGCATAACCTAGTTCTGAGGTCCCTTGGCGAGTGTTATTACCTCGATATATTGAAGACTACCCAAGGAGACTCTGGTGTTTACAAGTTTGTGGCCACCAACGACCTGGGAAGTGCGTCCAGAGTGTTCCACTTAAATGTTGGAGGTACGATAATACCCTGTGTTCAGTAGCATACTAAAAATAAGCAACCATTCTTATTTTGTAGAATTATTCGGTCATAGTGAAGATTTCTATTTTACATTTACAGCCCTCGTTCCACGTGAGAAGTGGTCTGCTCCGACGATCATTGTTCACATGAACCGTGCAATCGTCACAGAAGGAGAAACAGCGATATTTGTTGCGCACATAAGTGGCGCTCCCCTGCCGTTTGTTGAATGGCTCAAAGACGAAAAGCCATTACACCCCGGACATCACATTAGTACTTACTATGACGGGAAAGTCGTCAGGCTGTCTATCCGACAGACGAGCTTGGAGGACGAGGGAACCTACAAATGTGTAATTAAAAACGAACAAGGTGAAGCTTCCTCTAATGCTGTACTAACCGTAAAAGAGGAATATAGTAAACCCGTAATTTCTACCAGGCTGAGGGAAATTGAAGAATTTGAAGGCGCCGAGGCTCAGATTGATGTAAATATTATTGGACTTCCAATAGCCAACGTTGAATGGTTCCGAGGGAAAACGAAGCTCGGCGATGACGATAGGCACACCATGAAGAACGATGGGGAGATCTACTCGCTAATGATCAAAGACTTATGCCGCGAGGACAGTGGAGCTTATAAATGCTTCGCTACAAATGAATACGGCAGATCAGCTGTTCTCGTTGACTTGACAGTAAAGGAAAGATTATTTGGACCGGAATTTGTAGAAGAAGATGGAGAGTGGTCGAAAATTGTGAAGGAACGAGGCTTTGGCAACATCAGTTTTACGGTTCTGGGAAATCCAAGACCAAATGTGTTTTGGTTCAAAGACGGAGTTCAGTTGTATGAAACCAGCCGCATGGATTTGCGATCCCGGGAAAATCTCCAATATATTAACATACACGGGTTGACACCCAAGGATGCTGGAACGTACGTTTGTGAAGCAAGAAGTCGCCTTGGTACTTGCTTTAGAAGTTGTACTTTGGATGTGAGGGCTTCTGACATAGCCGATGCCAAAGACAGAAGAGAAACTCGCCCACATGCTGCTGCGAAATTACGAAACGTAGAGGCAGTAGAGGGATGGAAAGTACAGTTTGATGTGCGGTTTGAAGGCTATCCACGCCCGAAAGTGGAGTGGTTCTTTGGTAGAACAAAGATTGTAGGTGGAGGAAGGTTCAAGATCGCGGAAATGGCCGACGAAGGACTATACTCACTTATTATAAGTGACGTAGTGCTAGATGACACAGGTACCTTAAGATGCGTGGCATCAAACAAATCAGGTGAAGCAACCTCCCGAGCAGAGCTGGTTGTGAAAGACAAGCATTTTGCGCCTGAATTCTCAGACGAGGAACATCGCCCGTACGTTTTTACCAAGGGATCTCTTCTGTCCATCAAAGCTATCATCAAAGCGTTTCCGAGGCCTAGAGTCACTTGGTATAAGGATGGGGTCCGAGTGGAGGATTCCAAAAGGGTGAATATAAGGTCTTGCGGGGACAACTACTACGTTGTAATTCCAACAGCAGAGTACGAAGACAGTGGGTTATACAAATGTGAAGCTGCCACTGAGCTGGGAACGTCCCAACAAACATTTGACATCCAGGTTAAAGCCATTGTTCCAGGCGCCAGAGCACCGCTAATCACAAGATACTTACAGCCGCTTAATCTCGCCGAAGGAGATGATGCGGAGTTGTGGTGTGAAATGTCAGGAGTTCCAACTCCGGACGTGACGTGGTTCAGAAACGAGGAGCCCGTGGCAATATCAGAAAGGGCCACATCTCGAAAGGACGGTGATGTCAATATGCTGTTTATCTCTAATGTAACCTTGAGCGATAGCGGCAACTACAAATGTGTTGCGAGAAATGACTCTGGTTCTGCATCTTCAAGTGCTGAAATCGTAGTGGGACACACACGAATGATACCAGCCTTTGTGGAAAGACTGCAAGACGTCATTGCTCCAAAGGGCGGAGAGGCTAAGTTCCGAGTGTGCGTCAAAGGATTTCCTAAACCAAAGATTGTTTGGTATAAAGGGATCACCAGACTTGTCAACAGAGGTCGCTACCACATTAGTGAAGAAGGAAATGCTTACACTCTAACAGTAAAGGATGTTAAAAATGCTGGATCCTTTATGTGCGTATTGACAAATGGTGTTGGAAAGGCAACAGCTCGAGCTCAACTGATTGTCGAAGGAGACGAATATGCACCTATGCTTCCAGAAGCGGAAGAACCAGAGGCAGTTGTCATTAAGGAAGGCTCAGACGTGGACATGTCTGTGACCATCCGTGCTAGTCCTCAACCGGAAGTGACATGGTACAAGGGCGACGATGTTGTCCAAGAAGGAAAGGGAGTTGAGATAACCTCGGTTGGAAATGTATATCGCTTACGCCTGCGTGAGGTAGCCGTGGAGGACAGTGGATCTTACAAATGTCTTGCATCAAATAAACGTGGAAAGACATCTATGCTGTTTAATGTAAATGTTGAAGGTAGGTTAATGATTCATTGCGGAAATTTAACACAACACTATAAAAAGAGTGTTTACATCAAATTAGAAAATACATTAATCTATCTCTCAGTTCTACTTCTGGGAATAATGAAGAGCTTTCACAGAGCTTTATGAATAAGATCACACAGAGCTTTATGAATAAGATCAATAATCGGTGAAGACCATACTTAACTTCCCGAGTGTTTTTAAACATGTTTTATCTCATTCCAGGTGCAGTACCCAGAGAACACTGGGAATCTCCTTACTTCATCTCTGAACTGAAGCCCGCAACAGTGACGGAAGGTGACTACACGTCGTTGGAAGTACAAGTCGGTGGGCTTCCCCTTCCGTCGGTTGCATGGTTCAAAGATGATGAGCCTGTTGCGCGTGACCATCTGTTGAGGACATACTTCGATGGCAAAACGATAAAACTCATTTTGCGACACACAACACTAGAGGATGAAGGTCACTACAAATGCAGCATAACAAATGACCTTGGAAGTGCATCTTCTGTAGGGTACCTAACAGTAAACAGAGCGCTCAGTAAACCCGAAGTTCTAGAGAAAATGAAAGACGTTGTAACTACGGAAGGCTCGCCTGCGCTTCTGGAAGTGGCAAAATATGGTTTCCCTGTACCTAAAGCTGAATGGTTCAGGGAGAAAGAGAAGATTGAAACAGGTGATAAGTACAAAATCCTTGAAACTGAACGCTCAAGCTCTCTAGTAATCGAGAATTGCGTTATGGGCGATACTGGACCTTACAAATGCATCGCGGTAAATGATCAAGGACTGGGCGGGGCGGTTATCAATGTAGTTGTCAATGAAAGAGAATATGGTCCAGTGTTTGTCGAGGAAGAAGGAGAGTACACGAAAGTTGCGCGTTCTGGTGGAGTAGCCAACCTAGCGTTTACAGTCCAAGGTAATCCCCGGCCGACTGTGGTTTGGTACAAGGACGGTACTCTTCTGTACGACACCACGCATATGGATATGCGAACACGAGGAGATATTCAATATCTGAACCTGTTCAGCGTAACCCCTGACGATGCTGGTACATATCTCTGTGAAGCGCGAAGTCGTCTTGGAACATGCATCAGAAGTTGTATATTGGACGTACAAGGTGTGTAAAATGTTTAAGCTAGGGCTTTCACTTGTTCGAAATGCCTGCAGCAGTTTCTATTGCTGTCTACTTGAAAACTTTAAGGTGCTTTGATAACTAAGGCATTCGTTTTATTTTGTAGCTCATTTGGAGGACGAAGTTGATAGTGGTCGCACTACCAAGCCCACGATTGCTCAAAAGATGACAGATGTACACGCTATCGAGAGAGATGACATTTGTTTCGAAGTCCGTGCAAAGAGTTTCCCACCACCTCATGTCGAATGGTATCGTGGATCCTTCAAACTAAATCACGGAGGAAGATACCGAATCACCAAGTCAGACGAGGAGGGGAAGTATAGCTTGGTTATACAGGATGCTCAAAAGGACGACTCCGGCTCCTACAAGTGCGTCGCAACGAACCCAGCAGGAAAGGCGACCTCTCGAGCAGAAGTTGTTATAACAGCGAAGAGGTTTGCTCCTGAATTTTCGGAACCTTCACCCCTTGGTCCAATGAGCGTCACGAAAGGCAATGAGCTTAGCCTTCATGTTGTCATCCGAGGTAACCCAAAGCCTGATATCGTTTGGTACAAGAACGGAATACGGTTAGAGCCTTCCAGGAATGTGCAGACCAGAAGCTCTGGCAATAACTACCATCTACTGATCCTGTCGACATCGTTTAAGGACGCTGGCACTTACAAGTGTGAAGCCACGACCAAGCTGGGCAAAGTATCCAAGACCTTCGACATCAACATAACAGGTAGATACCTTGCAGCATCTAGTTTTAGTACCTAATGCATATACTTTAGTGTCAGGGCAAGTGAAGGTAATACACGCAAGAGTCTCATATATTTGTATCTGTTTCCAGCTCCTGATGCAGCACCAACTGCACCGTCGTTCCTACAACAGATAATCCCACAACAGGTTACGGAAGGAGAGGACAGTACCTTTGTCTGTACAGTATCTGGTCATCCCGAACCAACTATTGAGTGGTACAGGAATGGAAGACTTGTAGAACCTGATGACCACATCGTTACCTCATTCGACGGAACCCACAGTACGATAACCGTGCGCAACACAAGCCAAGACGATACAGGAATGTACAAATGTCTGCTGCGCAATCGCTCGGGATGGGCATCCTGTAGCGCAGAGCTTGTAGTGGCCGGAACAGCTGCCAGACCTAAATTGTCAGAAACTACCAAAGAGATCGTGACAGTAATCGGAGGCGAAGCAAGGTTTGACATCAAGATGAGAGGCACTCCCAAGCCTAGAGTCGTGTGGTACAAGGATGACTTCCGGATTCTAAGGCATGATCGGTACCACATCACGGAATCTGACGGAATCTATTCCTTACTGATTAAAACTGTCCAACCAGAAGATGTCGGTACCTACAAATGCGTGGCTACCAACAATGCAGGGAAGTCGACGTTCCTCGGTTACCTAGATGTTGCTGATAGAACAATAGCTCCCGAGTTTTCAGATGGTGAGGGACTGGAGCAAGTTGTCGGCGTTGAAGGGCGAGAAGTTGAACTAAGCACTATTGTGAGAGGAATACCTAAGCCAGTGGTTAAATGGTTTAAAGACGGCAAGCGCGTACATATCAGTAAACACGCCTCAATATCAGTTAGAGGTGACACGCACTCTTTGTGGATTCCATCGCCCACCCGCCACGACTCCGGTAAATACACGTGCGAGGCCTTTAACAGCAAGGGAACGGCTTCCAAAGAATTCCAGTTGAACATCGAAGGTACGCAGTTTTTTGGAGGAGAAACGTTTGCAGACAAAGTTTGATTTCATTGATACTTACATAGCCACTTTTATGTTCGTTTTTCAGGAAGGAGTTCCTGCTTTTATTATACTTTCACCCATCTCGCCATGCCATGGAATACCGCATTTAATCCATCAAGACAGGATATCATAACAGCCATTTTATAATCTTCAACCGTCACTCGCCAGAATTAGTGATGCAATGTCTCCAGCGTTTTATGCATGGAAACATCGTACTATGCCCAAGTCGACCCAAGTCGCTCTTTCGTAACAGTCTTTTTGGTCATATATTTTTCTACACGCGAATACCGCCTCGTATATCGATTTTTATACATTAACATTATACATTTTGTACCAAGCTCACTTCATTTTTACCGATCGTTATTTCATCATATTGCCGTTTTCTTCACTTTCCATGTGATCGGAAGTTTTCATTCTTCCGTTTCCGTTTTCCTCGCGTTGTTAATAATGTTCTTATAAATTCTTGGTGCGTTTTTTCATCTCTGTAATCTAGCTCAAGCTCCAGTAGAACATTGGGTGTCACCTTCCTTCACTTCCCCACTGGAACCCATGGAAATCCTGGAAGGGGATACCGCGAGGTTTGTTGGCGAAATCAGTGGCGTGCCAGTACCAGTCGTCGAATGGTTCAAAGATGACAGACCAGTCACAAAGGATCATCGCCTGAGGACATACTGTGATGGCCGAGTAGTTATCCTTCTTCTCCGTCAGACAAAGATTTCTGACAACGCCGTGTACAAGTGTGTCTTGCGTAATGACCTGGGGACAGCGTCTTCAAGCGCCAGCCTGAGTGTCAATGAAGGATACTCAAAACCGCAGATCAACGAGAAGCTAAAGAAAGTTGAGGCGTTCGAGGGTGGAGAAGCACACTTTGACTTGCTTGTTAGTGGTTTCCCAAAACCGTTAGTAAGCTGGTACCGCGGGACGACCAAGATAACGGATAACAGCAAATACACCTCCAGTCAACCAACCAAGGAAGGGATGTGCTCTCTCCAAATACGCAACATCGCTCCAGAGGACGGAGGTCTTTACAACTGCGTTGCTGTGAACGACTATGGCGAGACCACTTCTATTGTGGACCTCCATGTGGGGGAGAAGCTGTATGGCCCTGAGTTCGCGGAAGAGGAGCGTGACTGGTCTAGGTCTGCAAAGCGAGGAGATAATACCAAGATAACGTTCACCGTTCATGGAAACCCTCGACCGATTATTGCCTGGTACAAGGATGGGGCGCTGTTATATGACACCACTCGTATGGATATGAGGTCACGTGGTGACATTCAATATCTTAGCATCTATAATTTAACAGCAGAGGACACCGGAACGTATGTTTGTGAGGCACAAAATCGATTAGGAAAGTCATTCAGGACACTTGCTTTAAAGATAGTTTAATCCTGAAGTGTCCAACCAGGACTGACTTTTACGATACTGATTATGGTCAGGAATTCAGGAATAGATTATAGTGTTTTTTTCTAGTATAATCTGGCAATGTCTTGATTTTAGTAGCAACCTTTTATAGAAATAGAAAAAAATATTTTTGTAGAAGTTCAGTTCCTGACTGACCACGTACAGCTGAGCAATGTATGGCTGTTTGCTAAGAAGGAAACGTTACATCGAATCAGGGCATTATACTTTTAATCCCTTATATATGGTTATCGTACAAATGCGAATGCTCCTAATGGAATACGGACACTTTGAGGTCAAACTGGCTTTCGATGAGGAAGGCAATAACGTATTGGCAAGATCGAAAAGGAAGGGAAAAGAGAGGGTTCCCTCTAATATCTGACTTGAGTATTGGATAAGAGGTCAATAAATTTATTTTACATAGCAAAACATATTTTATTGTCGTTATTCAACCACATATCAGTTCCATGTCCAAATGAATTTAATATTTAACTCCTTATTTATCATTCGTAGTTTCATACTAAGGAAATACAAAAGAATGGAGCGCCGTCTTAAGCCATTCGTTAAATGAGTAAATGAGTACTTAGTTAAAGACCCTGAAATGTTTCACCCGTGTCTTGGACGAATATTTTCTAATAATAGCAAGAAAGTGTTAAAATATTTGATCTTTCTTTTTAGTCATTTCTACACCTCATAGATCATACTTCATGCGCTCACGAATTACCAGGTAAGAAAGCCCGATCTTCACGATAAGAGATGTGGACAGCTCATATGAAAACTGAAGGTAAGTGCGTGTCATCATGGAGCAGATTTCGTAATGCTGTGAAAAGACGCACAACACGGTACGGTCACGGTACGGTCAGAGCATGAACCTCGACTTCTCGTGAGCATTCCGCCAATCACATCACGCAAAATAACTGATCACAATAACTGATGACGGAGACATGACATGGAGCGTGCTGTGACGAGTCCACAGTCATATGAAATCTGCTCTAGTGCTTATAGTAATTTAACGGAGTGCCATCAACAAATAGACCTCCTTCGTTATATATCGATACTAAGAGTTGAGGTGCCAAAGCGTGTCTCTACAACCTAACCGGTTATAGCATATCACGGGACCATGACGTTGCTCTGTACATGTCCCTAGACAGTAGTAGTCCCTGGGGAAGTGTGTCCTATATAATAAGCTCTGGCTATCGACTGGTTAATTTCTGTGGTCCCAAAATTGCTGTCAAGTGGATCCACAACATATTTTAAGTAGTTGATGACCTCATCACGTTGTAAAACGATTTATTGGCCCGACAATAAAAAACATGTATGGCATTCCCGACTGATCTGCAAATAGGCTCAAAACACGGGATGGCACGTGCCAGGCACATACCATTCATGGGGGTGGCAAAAGCGCACCAGCTAGCTTCCCTATAGAGAAGTCCATCAAATGACGTCCCAAGCTGCGCCATCTTGGTCGTAAAGGACAATTTTGTCAATTTATCCCAGCACTATTGTATTGTGGGGGTGTGGTGTTTGTCTCATAGGGACTCCCATATTTTTTGGTCGGGGATGATCGTCAGAAAGTTTCACCACTAAAAGATACCAAACATGACGTGGCTCAAATATTTTGTTACCCTCAAAGATACCCTAAAAGATGAGGCCTTATGTGCCAAGTAGGTGCAAAGGAGACAGGTAACAGGTAAAAGATACCCATCATGAAATTTCCGTGTTTAACTAAAATGCTGCCTTCTAATTTATCGTCTTCTCATCGAGTAATCACAACACCATCATGAGAGAAACCAATTTGGACACATATTTCGGCCCTAAAAGATCACGATCACCCCTAAATGAGACCAAACCCCCGTGATTTTAACCCCTAAAAGATACGACGATCATCCCCGACCAACAAATATGGGAGTCCCCTCCCCCGGGAGCTCAACAGCGCAGTGCACTTAAAAAAAAAACGATAAACCCGGACTGTGTCGTTCGAGGGAATGCCATAAACAGCTTTTTCACACAACATTGACCGAGACAACTTAAGTGCAACCAGATAAAATGAAATAAATGGAACCTCCAGAAACGGTGAAGGAAATTGAAACTTGTCAGCGTCACGTCTCACTGTAAGCTAGATTTCTAAACATCAATGTGTGGGAGCATTAGTATAACCACTTGTTTACGGTCAACGTTTTCTGCAAAGGGTCCGAAAAATGCGCACAAAACACCAAAATGTGGCAAACGTGACAGCTTGATCGTTTAGAGATTATCGGCCGCGATCATATGAGTGCAGGGAATGAGGTGCGATCAGTTATGCAAGGCATTTCGCACCGGCAAGCGAAGGGGGTCTATTATGCACTTTGTTATTGATATCAGTTTACCAATGCATCCTTGTAATGCAGAGTTCTGATGGCCTTCGAGCTGCGTTTAGTTTCTGTTAAAGGCCCATCGAGCCTTTGCGCCCCGTTTTCTTTGTTCAAATTGATCCATTTTGCTCTGATGGCTAAGAGTCCGCAATGATGGGCCTTGAACATCTTTTGTTAACATCCTTTTATATTGCGCACTAAAACTTACTTGCATTTAATCCAAGTATATTACTTTATTGCCCTTGCCCATGTTAATTTGCTGATGTTATTGTTGTAGATGTTGTATGTTCTGTCGTGGCTGTTGCATTTTGTTAAACATTGTCTGTTTGTTTGCGCTTAATTAGTTCATGCGACGTTCTATGTGGCTGGGAAGGTTTTGCCTAAAAATTTATTGTCGCGCATTTCAAATGGTCTGGCCTTTGTGGTTTCCCCTTTACTGACCCTTTACCAATCTCTGCTGACCTTTTCAACTCGCGGGCAAATTAACCGCGAACCACTATTGAACGCTGTCAAAGCGGATTCATAGTTAGAGCCAAAGTAGCGCCGAAGCGCATTTCCGTTTCGTAAACGGTCGATGCCTTTTAGAACGTTCGTTGCCATTTCTGTGAACGGTCGATGCCCTTTCAGAAAAGTCGTTGCGACTTCTGATCCCTTGGGAGAAAGTCATTACCATTCATTAGCTTCGTTCTATAGATGCTAATGAAAGATAGTACAAATCCTATTTAAAGGGGCACTCGCACGCTTGCCTGACAAGCAGTTAATTTAAATCGCAATCCAATTCCATCCTGTTGATAACAGACAAAAACACTATAGATTTGTATTGATTTAACAGTTAAAAGGTCATTTAACAAATATGGACGGTTATTTTGGTTATTCCTGGTAATCTTAATGTATTTTTGGTGATTTGAATTAGACTTGACAGGTTGTACAAAAATTAAGCGTGCGAGTGCCCCTTTAAACGCGCCTCAAACCCAGCGAAATCACTAGTAGCGTTACGGCTTGGGTTAGTAATCGGGTTACCGGTTAGGGTTCTAAACAGGGTAGAACTAATATATGATTTTTTCATTTTTACCTTTACTGAAACAACGAAATTGAATGTGAAAATTTTGTAAGTGCTGTCCAAAAGGCAACGACCGTTTACGTAAGGGACAATTGCATCGAGATACATCCCGATCCCCAATCACGATCTGCGTTTTCTTAAACACCAGACTTCCTCGCGCGAAAACAGGTCAACTGCGCAAGACAAGACTTTCTGCAAATGTGTGACGTTTCGATGAAATTTCAAGATTGAAGTGTAAAAAATCATTTGCTATACATTCTATTTGATATATATGCAATAATTTGTTCCTTAGAATACATGTATTTTGAATGCCCTTAGAAAATGTTGACAAGTTTAGAATTCAAGTTTGATGGTAGAACATTTCGTATTTCATTGTGCCGAAATTGCTTTGAGGTTAATGAATCTAAGACCAGACTGCTGTGTTTCACTAAACGCTCTAATAATCAGAGAAAAGCTTATGCACAATATGGTGCTTTCTGTGAATTATAATTGTATCCTAAAATGCTACACTACGTTTCGAGCACGATCCCAATGAACCTGAAGCAGAAAATAAAATCATAAAAGAAATACTAAAAGGCGCTTAATTTAATTTCCTTTATAGCGCCAAAAGAGAAGCCTGAAGATAAACTTGACAAGAAGCCCGAGGAAAAGCCCAAGAAGAAACCGGAAAAGAAGGCAGACGAAAAGCTCAAGAAGAAATCGGAAAAGAAGGCAGACGAAAAGCCCAAGAAGAAATCGGAAAAGAAGGCAGACGAAAAGCCCAAGAAGAAATCGGAGAAGAAGGCAGAGGAAAAGCCCATGAAGAAACCTGAAATGAAAGTTGAGGTGGAACCGGAGAAGCGGCCAGAAGAGGAGTCAAAACCAGTCGAGAAAGTGGAAGAAAAGGCCAAGGAAGAGGTTCAAAAGCCAGCAGAGAAACCACAAGAAAAACCCGAAGAAGAGGTCCAAAAGCCAGCCTTTGTCGAGCCGATGAAAGATGTCATAGTCAGCCCAGGGCAAGAGGCCAAGCTTGATGTGGTCGTGTCTAGCGGTGCTGAGGTTGACTGGTACAAGGATGAACAGGCAATAGAGGACAAAGGTCGCTACATGTTGCTGGATGATGAAGGCGATGGGAAGCACTCGCTCGTAATTGACGACGTTAAGCCCTCAGATGCTGGTGTCTACGAATGCGTCGCGTTTAACGAGGAAGGAGAGGTGTCAACCAAAGCTGAGTTGAAGGTCGAGGATGAAGTGGCTCCAGCTCCCGTGGATGAAGTCGAGGCTGCACCTGCTCCTGTAGAAGAAGGTAACAAAATGATATTTCCTCAATTTCTAAAAAGCGTGAAAATAAAACTGGCAAATTTGGACTTAACGATCACCGACTGGGACGAAGTTTGATATAAGCCAAAAGTGTTGGTAGTGAGGCTTTTGATACAAAATCGGTTCATTTCTGTCCGAAACCAAGTTTTCAGTGTTTTACCTAAACGTATGCTGATGACCAAAACTGAAAAAATGCTTAAACGGACCTATTTTCCTTTCTCCCGTTCTCTAAGTTCTCTAAGACATTCCCGATCAATAGTACGTGACTGACTAATCCGTAATATGAATAATCTGATTGATCCATTACCTAATCATTATAATACTAACGTGATTTTAAAAGAAAAAAGTAATTCTAACTAGCTTAGTAACCTCTAAGATAATGTTAACATGACTCATAGTGAACGAAGGCTATATTTAAACTTTCTGAAGTATTGCATCTTGCAAACAGTGTTTCTTACTAACTAATTTTACCTGGTATAAAAGTGATATTGTCGTCTTGTTATCAGTGAAAAAACCCGTGGAGATTGCGCCAGAGATAGTGGAGCCTCTAGAGGCAGTGGAGACGAACGAAGGAGGAACAGTAACGCTAGAATGCAAAGCAACTGGAAGTCCGAAACTAACACCAGAGTGGCAAAAGGACAACAAACCCGTTAAGGAAAGCAGGAGAATAAAGTCCCAGCAGGAAGTGGACACTTTTAGACTCATCATCAAAGATGGACGTGGCGATGACACCGGTGAATATAAGTGCACAGTGAAGAATGACTTTGGATCAGCTTCCACTTCTGCTAAAATGACGGTCAATGTACCGGTAAAACCCAGCTTTACCAAGAAAATGAGGCCCATAGAAGGTGTTGAAGGTGGAGAGGCAAGATTCGATGTGTGCGTGACGGGATCACCCAAGCCAGACGTTGAGTGGTTCCGGGGTACAACAAAGATTTTCCCTGAAGGAAGGTACCAGATTGAAGAGATCAGCGAAGAAGAGTACTCGCTTGTCATTGTAGATCTAGTAATAGATGACTACGGAGGCTACAAGTGCGTGGCTTCTAATGAGGGAGGTAAAATGACATCCCGTGCGGATTTGACGGTGAAGGAAAAGCAGTTTGCTCCGGTATTTGAAGAGGAGGAACAAGGGCCGATCGTGATCCAGAAAGGAGAGGAACTGAATATCAAGACCACGATAAAAGGGAAGCCTAAACCTGATGTTAAGTGGTACAAAGACGGCAAACCCGTGCGCGACTCCTACAAGATGAGCATACGCTCGCGTGGTGACAACCACACCCTTGAGATTGCGACGACAAAGCTCGATGATACTGGAACATACACAATCGAGGCGAGCAACAGACTGGGAAAGGCATCTAGGACCTATGATGTGACAGTACAAGAAGAAGGTTCGTTTTATCGTATGTCGCCTCATAGTTTTTGTTATTGTGCTATATTAGAAGTTTTGGTGTCCTGATAAGGAAAAACAGAGTATCTCGTCACTCCATATGTGTTATTAGAATCAGCCGTCCATATGATAACTCATGCCGTTTTTGTGACTCTAGGGATAGGTATCTGGCGTTATAATAAGTGCTCTTTGCTTTGCATAATATTTTGTATCTATACAAAGTAAATGTTTGGCTTCCTACTTTGCAGTATAGGTGTTTATTATGTTATTTCTCCACTTTTACAGTTCCAAAAGGCACTGCACCATCGCTTTTGACGGAAATGAAGCCCCAAACTGTTATTGAAGGTGAAGATGCAACGCTGTCATGTAAGGTTACTGGGCAACCAAAGCCTACTATTGAGTGGCTAAAGGAAGAAGCTCCCATTGAAGAGGATAAGCGAATAAAATCAGAATACGACGGTGAGACAAGTCAGTTGACCATTAAAGATGCTACGCTCGATGATGAGTCTTTATACACTTGTGTTGCAACTAACGACTTCGGTAAAGTATCATCAAGTGCTGAACTTCAAGTGGATGAAAAGCCAGAGCTTGTCAAACCTGAACATAAAATACCGAAGGTCGAATCTCCTGTATTTGAAGAACCGGTAAAACAGGAACCATTGGCCGAAGAAACCATGGCTGCACCCGTGAAGCCTGCTCAAGGAGAAGCAGAAACAGGAGCTCCAGTTATACGGGAAATAAAGGATGTCTTTACCGAGCCTGGAACAGAAGTGAAACTCGATGCTCGTGTAGACGGTACGCCGAAACCTGAAGTGGAATGGCTCAAAGACGGGAAGGTTGTTGAAGATGCAGGGCGTTTCTTGTACATTGATGATGAACATCCAGGAGTCTTCTCTCTCGTCATCGATGATGTGCAGCCTGAGGACGCAGGCGAGTATAAGTGCGTCGCGTTTAACGAGGTTGGAGAAGTAGAAGCAACAGCGCAGATATCTTTGAAGGAGCAAGTGACTGCGCCAGAATTCGTTGACAGCGAAATAGGTCCAGTTAAAGTTGAAGAAGGTGAAGATGTCGAGTTGAAAGTGAAAGTGAGAGGTGAACCGATGCCAAATGTAAAATGGCTGAAAGAGAAAGAAACTGTAAGAAAGACGAAGAATGTTGATATTGAGTCCGACGCTGACACGTTTACGCTGAAGATGTCAAGTGTTGTTCCAGCGGACAGTGGACTGTATCAGTGTATTGCCCAAAGTCCAGCAGGAGTCGCCGAGAAGGACATCGAAGTTATTGTTAACAGTAAGTATGCAAAGATAAGAAATCACATTGAAAATAAGTTAACCTAAAATAATCACTTAAACATTTAAAATTTAGAAATACAACTACCACATATTAGGTAGTGTAACAAACTAAATTACCCTAATCTAATAACATAACGTATTTTAACCTTATATAAGCACGGGAAGATAAACTAATTTCGGAGGCATACCGGTAGCCACAAAAATTAGACGCAGTGTAAATGAATCGTTATATTTCTACTTAGAAAAACGACCAGCTGGTGCAAAGCCAGAAATATTAGAGCCATTACAACCACTCGAAACTAAAGAAGACGTAACGGTCATCCTCAAAGTGAGGTTTACAGGAACTCCAACGCCCACGGCAGAATGGTTCAAAGACAAAAAGCGTGTCAAGGAAAGCTACAGAATAAAGACAAAAGTGGATGGTGACACGACAACTTTAACCATCAAGTCCACACGCCCTGACGATCAGGGTGAATACAAGTGCACCTTGCGAAACGACCATGGAACAGCCACAACCGAAGGAAAGCTGACCGTCAAGGTTCCAGTGAAGCCGAGCTTCGCAAGAAAACTCAAGCCGGCAGAAGGAACAGAAGGTGGCGAAGCCCGATTCGAAGTGGAAGTAAAGGGTTCTCCGAAGCCTGAGATCGAATGGTTCAGAGGAACGTCAAAGATCGTCACCGGAGGAAGATATGTGGTTGAAGAAACTAGTGAAGATGTGTACTGCCTTGTGATCACTGATCTGACGATCGACGATGCTGGGACTATCAAGTGTATTGCAGGTAACGAGGCTGGAAAAATGACTTCCAGAGCAGATCTGAATGTGAAAGAAAAGTTATTTGCTCCAGAGTTCCAGGAAGAACAAGAAGGTCCAATCGTCGCTCGTAAAGGTGAAGAAGTCAGCATCAAGAACACCATCAAGGGAAAACCAAAGCCAAACGTGAAATGGTACAAAGATGGAAAGCTACTTCGAGACTCGTCCGATCTAGATATCAGCACTCGCGGTGAAACGTTTACTATGACGATCCCAAGAACTAAGCCGGAAGACGCTGGGACGTACAAATGTGAGGCTTCCAACACTGTTGGCAGGTCATCCAGAACATACGATGTCACAGTAGAGAAAGAAGGTGCGAGAACGTCACGAATCTTACGTATTTATAGCCCAATGTCCTTCCGTACCATTTGTGTGCACATACGTGTTACCTCCATCTCTTCCGTTCGTTCTCTTTGCCCTTTCCTTTCCTTTCTTTGATTCTGATAATGTTTTCTTTATTCCCATTTAAAGCACCTAAAGGAACGGCCCCTGAACTGGTTAGCGCTATGAAGCCTCAAACAATAATCGAAGGAGAGGAAACGACGCTGGAGTGTCAGGTTACTGGAAAACCCGAACCCACAATTGAGTGGTTGAAAGACGACGTCCCGCTCAAGCCTGATAACCGTATAACACCTCGATACGACGGAGAAACCAGTAAACTGAGAATCAAAGACACCAATCTAGATGACGAGGCCCTCTACACATGTGTCGCTACTAACACCTTTGGTACTGTGTCAACAAGCGCTGAACTTCAGGTTGATGAGAAGACTGAGGTTGTCACAGCTGAGCCTGAGGTGGTAGAGAAAGCTGTAGCCCCTGCCATGGAGGAACCTGTGAAGAAAGAACCTGCTGAGGAAACTGAAGCTCCGCTCGTCAAGGCCGAACCTGAGAAAACAGGAACCCCTGTTATACAAGAACTCACAGACGTTACTACAACACCAGAAAAGGAAGTCAAGGTTGATGCACCTGTGGAAGGCACGCTGAAAACAAAGCCCGAAATAGTAGAGCCATTACAACCACTGGAAACTAAAGAAGATGTAACAGTCATCCTCAAAGTGAGGTTTACAGGAACTCCAACGCCCACGGCAGAATGGTTCAAGGACAAAAAGCGTGTCAAGGAAAGCTACAGAATAAAGACAAAAGTGGATGGGGACACGACCACTTTGACCATCAAGTCCACACGTCCGGAAGATCAGGGTGAATACAAGTGCACCTTGCGAAACGAACATGGGACAGCCACAACCGAAGGAAAGCTGACCGTCAAGGTTCCAGTGAAGCCGAGTTTCACAAGGAAACTCAAGCCAGCAGAAGGAACAGAAGGTGGTGAAGCCCGATTCGAAGTGGAAGTAAAGGGTTCTCCAAAGCCTGAAATCGAATGGTTCAGAGGAACGTCAAAGATCTTTAGCGGAGGAAGATATGTCGTTGAAGAGACTAGTGAAGATGTGTACTGTCTTGTGATAACTAATCTGACAGTCGACGATGCTGGGACTATCAAGTGTATAGCAGGTAACGAGGCTGGAAAAATGACCTCCAGAGCGGATCTTGGTGTGAAAGAAAAGCTATTTGCTCCCGAATTCCAGGCGGAAGAACAAGGTCCAATCGTCGTTCGTAAAGGTGAAGAAGTCAGCATCAAGAACACCATCAAGGGAAAACCAAAGCCAAACGTGAAATGGTACAAAGATGGAAAGCCATTACGAGACTCGTCCAATCTGGATATCCGCGCTCGCGGTGACACCTTTACTATGACGATCCCAAGAGCTAAGCCGGAAGACGCTGGGTCGTACAAATGTGAGGCAACCAACACTGTTGGCAAGTCATCCAGGATATGCGATGTCAGAGTAGAGGAAGAAGGTGCGAGAACGTCACGAATCTTGTGTCTTAATTGCCCAATGTCCATCCATACCATTTTTGTGCATATACGTGTTACCTCCATCTCTTTCGTTCGTTCTCTTTGCCCTTTTCTTTCCTTTCTTTGATTCTGATAATGTTTTATTTATTCCCATTTAAAGCACCTAAAGGAACGGCCCCTGAACTGGTTACCGCTATGAGGCCTCAAACAATAATCGAAGGAGAGGAAACGACCCTGGAGTGTCAGGTTACTGGAAAACCCGAACCCACAATTGAGTGGTTGAAAGACGACGTCCCGCTCAAGCCTGATAACCGTATATCACCTCGATACGACGGAGAAACCAGTAAACTGAGAATCAAAGACGCCAATCTAGATGACGAGGCCCTCTACACATGTGTCGCTACTAACACCTTTGGTACTGTGTCAACAAGCGCTGAACTTCAGGTTGATGAGAAGACTGAGGTTGTCACAGCTGAGCCTGAGGTGGTAGAGAAAGCTGTAGCCCCTGCCATGGAGGAACCTGTGAAGCAGGAACCTGCTGAGGAAACTGAAGCTCCGCTCGTCAAGGCCGAACCTGAGAAAACAGGAGCCCCTGTTATACAAGAACTCAAAGATGTCACTACTACACCTGGGACGGAGGTCAAGCTTGATGCTCGTGTGGAAGGCACGCCCAAACCAGAAGTAGAATGGCTCAAAGATGGAAAGGTAGTAGAAGACACTGGCCGGTTCATGTACATTGACGATGAGGAACCTGGAGTCTTCACTCTCGTTATCGACGATGTCCAGCCCGAGGATGTTGGCAAGTACAAATGTGTCGCGTTTAACGAGGTTGGAGAAGTCGAAGCTTCGGCGCAGGTCTTCTTGAAGGAGCAAATGACTGCACCAGAATTTGTTGACACAGAAATAGGTCCCATAACGGTCGAGGAGGGCGAAAATGTGGAAATGAAAGTTGTAGTGAAAGGGGAACCTACACCGGAGATTGAATGGGTGAAAAGTGGGAAAGTGATCAGAGCCTCAAAGAATGTTGAAGTCAGATCATATGCTGAAGAGTTCGCGCTGGTAATGATAGAAGTACGCGTGGAGGACAGTGGAACTTACACTTGCACCGCACGAAATGAAGCTGGAAGCGCGGAAAGAGACTTTGAAGTTATTGTCAAATGTGAGTCCAAACAGTGGAAATGTCATAAAAATAATATTTTATCTAAATTGCTCATTCGAACGGTTGAGTTTTAAAAACAAAGTAAATTTCACCTTTGAGCCCCGTTTCTTGCTGCGCTCGTAAATTTAGGAGTAACTGACGTTTTTTACACCAACTGATGTTCTCCGTTTCCTCGCTAGAGTAGCTTATTTGTGCATTAACAATACTATGCCTTTTATTAAACAGCTAAACGCCCAAAGGGAGGAAAACCAGAAATCTTGCAAGATCTTAAATCTATAGAGGTCAAAGAAGATGACAATGCCGTTCTTGAGTGCAGCATAAGCGGAACCCCCACTCCAACTGTTGAATGGTTTAAAGACAGCGTTCGAGTAAAGGAGAGTCGTCGGGTGAAGGCAACGATTGATAAGGACACCGCCAGACTCACCATCAAGCAAGCGAGACCAGAAGACAAAGGAGAATACAAGTGTATTTTGCGTAATGACCTTGGGACTGCTTCTTCTAAAGGACGCCTTGACGTCCGAGTTCCGATTAAACCCAGCTTTACGTCCAAACTCAAGCCCATTGATGTGGAAGAAGGACGAGAGGCGCGATTTGAAGTGCGTGTAAAAGGGTCGCCGAAACCGGACATTGAGTGGTACCGAGGAAACACCCTTGTCACACACGAAGGGCGATTCCAGATTGAGGAACAGAGTGATGAAGTGTTTTCACTGGTGATTGCCGACGTGACGCTTGAAGATGCGGAGACATACAAATGCATCGCCTCAAACGAGGTCGGAAAAGTCACATCCCGCGCGGAGCTCAGCGTAAAGAAGAGGCAATTTGCACCTGAGTTCACGGGCGAGGAGGAAGGGCCAATAGAAGCATCTGTTGGAGATGAGGTGTCCCTGAAAACAGTGGTTAAAGGTAATCCTAAACCGGACGTCTCCTGGTATAAAGACGGCAAGATGTTGCGAGACTCTTCGCGCCTCGATGTAAGAACAAGAGCGGAGGCTCAGTTCATTACTATGCTGAGTGTGAAAGAAGAGGACACCGGCATATACAAGTGTGAAGCCGAAAACCGTCTTGGCAAAGCATCTAGAACGTTCGACGTCAGAGTAAAAGGTATACACTATTTGTCCACTTTGTGCACTTTATGTCCGTGATATACAGTTCTCAATTGATCAAGGTTATGGTGCAGAAATTAAAGTACCACACTCACTAAAATAATATCCACAGCAGCTGTACAGTCCCGTCGCTTACATTCGTGTGTGCGTGTTAGTGTTTTGTTTTGTTCTTTTGCATGCTTTAGCATCTGTCATTTCTCCACATCTTATTTTAATGGAAAAATCGTCAATGAAATAAAAATGGGAAATGTTGTATTCGCAGCACCAAAAGGAGAACTTCCAGTCTTCAAGAGTGAGTTATCGCCAGTGGAAGCGACAGAGGGTGATGAGGCGAAACTTGTTTGCAAAGTTACCGGAAAACCCGAACCGGCGATTGAATGGTTCAGAGACGACATTCCAGTGAAGGTTGATCGACGCGTAAGGGCGGAGTATGATGGCGAAACATGCTCACTTGCGTTTAAAAAGACTGAACTTCGAGACTCGGGGGTATACAAATGTGTCGCAAAGAACAACGCAGGATCCGCGTTTTCCACTGCTGAACTTGAGATCCGAGAGAAAGGCTTCATACCTGTCATCGAAGAGAAAATGACTGATGTGGAAGTTCTTCCTGGGGGAACTGCGACGTTTAGAGTCCGTATTCGTGCCAAACCGAAACCCGAAGTGGAGTGGTACAAGGGGAAGTCGGTTATAAAAGATGGCGGAAGGATTACCATCGCCGAAGAACGTGACGAAATTTATGTACTGACGATCGAAGACGTAACGATTGAAGACGAAGGAAAGTACAAGATCATTGTCATGAATGAAGTGGGAGAAGCAGAGGCAAGGGCTCTGCTGAGTGTGAAAGAAGTACTAAAGGCGCCTGAGTTCCAAAAGGACAAGGAGGTCTTCACGGTCACTGAGGGAGATGAGGTTCAATTTGTGTCGCGAGTGACAGGCAAGCCAAGACCCGACATTGAATGGTTCAAAGATCGACGACCGATAATGAAGTCTTCCAACGTCCAGTTGAAGGACAGTGATAACACGTTCAGCATGACCATTCTCGAAGTATCTAAAGATGATGGCGGTCGGTACAGATGCTCGGCACGTAACAAGGCTGGGTCGGCAGACAAAACTTTTGAACTGCAAGTAGAACGTGAGTACGGCAATTGTTTGGCTAACAGAAAGAATGCATTCATCGTACTTATTTTGCTTGGTCGATATTTTTATTTTGCTTATAATGCTTGTTTGTTTGCATGTGCGTTCTAGCTGCTAACGGCCAAACCTCCAATGTCTGCTTCCTGGTGGCACACGTGACGACTGTTGATTATTAAAGTTCTGTTGACTAATTTCTGTTGGGTTTCTGATGACAGTTTTCTGTTTTAAAACTCATCTTTAATTCTTTTAAATATTGTTTTAGGCCTTAACAACGCTGAAACAACTTAGCTCCACCTCATTCTTTGCTTTATTCTTAATTGCCTTTGAAATGGAACTCGCCATACGCGTGCCCGAAGATATGCAGCAGTAATGGCTATTGTTATACAACAGGCTGGCATGCACGCGTTCATTGTTAGATTTTCGGATAACGTTCTGCTTTGTTTAACAGCTAAGAAGCCCAAAGGTACTGCCCCTCAAATAGTTGCCGACCTGAGACCGCTTGAAGTCTCTGAAGGTGATGCTGCGTCGCTGACGTGCACTGTTAGCGGAAAACCGACACCCAGTATCGAATGGCTGAAGGATGGTATTAGGGTCAGAGAAAGTCGACGCGTCAAGCCCGAGCTGGTAGACGGAGAGGCAACGTTAAGAATCAAGGAGGCTCGGGACGACGACAAAGGAGAATATAAATGCATTGTTAAGAATGACCTTGGCAAAGCCGAGACCAAAGCGAAACTTAACGTGATCACCTTTACCAGACCTGAGTTCAAGGAAAAGCTCAAACGCACGAGTGGCATCGAGGGCGAGGAGGTTCGCCTAGAGGTACGCATCCAAGGGTTCCCTAAGTCCGAGGTCGAGTGGTTCCACGGCACTAATCAAATCATTGAAGGTGGACGATACACAATAATCGAAGAGGATGAAGATGAGGTGTATTGTTTGGTTATCAGTAAGCTGCGACCAGATGACGCAGGAACGTACAAGTGTGTTGCGACTAACAAAGCTGGCAAAGCTACATGCAGAGGTGACCTGGAGGTGAAAGAAAGGCAGTTTGCGCCAGTGTTTGAGGGTGATGAGCTGGGACCTATCGTCAAGGAGGAAGGGTCAGAGGTTAGCATCAAGTATACTGTGAAAGGAAGTCCCACTCCAGAGATTGAGTGGTTTAAAGACGGTCGTCCAATTTACGAGTCAACAAGGCGAGACATCAAGCATTTCGGAGACAACTACAGTGTGGTCATTATAAGATCAAAGCTCGAAGACACTGGTGTGTACAAATGTCAGGCTAGCAACAGACTTGGCACTGCTTCTAGATCGTGCAACGTCAGGATTGAAGGTAAGAGTGCTTTCTTTTCCTTCACGTGAGTAGATAGTTTGTCTTGTCTTGCAATTGTATCCAATATGACCTGCAAATGAATGCTGCAAACGCCACGGCCTCATGGAAAATGCGCTCATGGAAGTCACAGATGCGATCCAGACAGAATGAATAATTATTGTACGGAATATGCTTTTTTATAATTCATTAATAAGGAATGGTTTTTTATCTCTCAGCCGAAGCACCGAAAGGAGAAGCGCCCGTACTTCTGTCCAAACTTCGGTCTGTTGAAACTACCGAAGGAGAAGAAACCAAACTTACTTGTTCCTTCTCTGGTAAGCCTGCCCCAGAATGTGAATGGTTCAAAGACGGCGTGAGAATCCGACCAAGTCGCAATTACGTGGTCGATACTACTGATAACTCCACTACACTCACTATCAGAGAGACGGTTCTTGAGGACGAAGGTTTTTACAAGTGCTCCATCAAAAACAGTCTTGGTTCAGTCTCAACCAGTGCTGAGCTCACAGTTAATGAATCAGTAATGGGGAAAGGTCCGGTTATCGAGCAAAAACTAAAAGATATCACCGCTCGGGTTGGAGAGAAGGCAGAATTCGTTGTTGTTATAACGGGACGTGCTGAGGTTGACTGGTACAAGGATGGCAAGCTCATTGAGGACAAGGACAGATTCGTGCTGATGGACGACGAAGAAGCGGGACGATTCTCACTTATCATTGATGGTGTCGAGTCTGAAGATATGGGGATGTACAAGTGTTTGGTGATGAACGAGGAGGGTGAAGTTCAGTCCAGAGCAATGCTTCGGATCGATGAAGAGATCGTCGCACCCGAGGAAGTTGATGCTGTACAAAGTGCTCCCCCGATAGGTAAGATTCGCTACGCTGGGTATTGCACATGCTTCCCTGCAAACAGTAAATTAATATTTGTTGTTGGCAGTTTAATTTATTTAAAAAAGCTCATGGTCCACGCGTGTAAGAGAATAATAAAGGCCTAGAAAAGAAAACCATCTCCTAATCAGTCCGTTCTGGATTACCCGCGTCGGTTCATACACAGTTCATACACAGTTCCCAATGTTGTATTTTGTAGTGTTGGCTTTATTTATATATTGGGAATACGGCTTAAATAAAGTAAACAAGCGCCATCAATTTTGGTTAACAAATTCGAGCCTAATGTTACAGGTACTTGTCGACTTCTAACTGAAATAGTATATGTATATTTCCCTCACATTTTTTAGCTGCCACTGCAACACCAGAGGTTATCAAGCCCCTTAAATCTGTAGACGTCAACGAAGAAGAAGACGTTGTCCTGCAGTGTGAATTCGCTGGTAAACCTACGCCAACTGTTGAATGGTCAAAAGACTTCATCAAGGTGCGCAGTAGCTATCGCGCAAAGGAAACGCTCAAAGACAACGTGGCGACACTCACCATCAAACAAGCCCGCAGCGATGACAAGGGCGAATACAAATGTGTTGCCACTAATGTGCACGGCAAAGCGACGACCTCGTGCAAAGTAAATGTTATCGTGCCGGTCAGACCCGAGTTCAAGAGGAAGATGGAACCTCTAGCAGTCACCGAAGGCAGCGATGCGACGTTTGAAGTGACAGTCCAAGGCTTCCCTAGGCCTACAATGGAATGGTACCAAGGCGTTACCCAAATCGTAGACACTGGACGGTACACGTTTGCGGAGGATGGGGACACATTTAGTTTGACTATCGAGAATGTCACGATGGAAGATATAGGTGGATTCAAATGCGTTGCAGTAAACCAAGCAGGTAAAACCACGTGCCGTGCTGACCTGACTGTCAAGGAGAGAGAATTCGCTCCCGAGCTTATCAGCGGCGAAGAGGTATTTAACGTAGACCTCAACGAGGAAGTTCATATAAACGTTAACGTGAGAGCGAAACCCAAAGCGGAAATCAAATGGTACAAAGACAGCCGGCCGATTAGACCTTCGTTGAATGTTGACGTTAGGTCTCATGGCGACAAACACCTGCTCGAGATTCTTCGTGCAAAACCAGAGGACGGTGGTACCTACGTGTGTGAGGCTTCCAACAAACACGGAAAGGCAACAAAGACGTTTACAGTCAGAGTTGGAGGTAAGGATTTTACAGCCCTTACTTGAAAAGTTTCTGGTGTATTGTTTGCACTGGGCCCTAACTAGATAACAAAAAAAATGGGCGCGATATTTTTTTTTTATGTATGCTCTGTCATCCGTGGGCACAGGCATTTTTTCTGTAGTCTGCAATCTTCAGCAAAATAATTTGGACCAAAATCTTGCTTATTCTTCCCTCCCTCTCGTAACATTATCGTTGTACTGATTACAAATAGACAAAAAAAAATACCATTCTCTTGTGTTCTGCATCCAAGCCGAAAATTTGCATTAGAGAGTGAATGAATAATTATCAACAAAACATTAAAATAATCGTACGAGCCTTTCCTAAAGTAAAATGCTAAAGCAGATGTGCGCACTACTACACATTTATTTATGTAAATGCGATTTTCCTTTTTCCAGATCAAAAACCAAAGGGCGAGGCACCTGAGATAATATCCAAGCTTGGAAGAGTAGAGTGCATGGAAGGTGATTTAACAACACTCATCGTGCGCTACACTGGTACTCCAGCTCCGACTGTAGAATGGTTCAAAGATGGCTTGAAGCTCAAACCGAACAATCGCGTTACTGCAGAGAGCGACGATACATCTAGTACACTGACCATCCAGGAGACCATTATAAACGATGAAGGTTCCTATAAATGCGTGGTCAGCAACGAACTTGGCTCAGTGACGACAACAGCGGAGGTTATTGTGAACGAGAAAGAGAAAGGCGACGGCCCGCGTTTTGAAGAGAAGTTACAGGACGTGAGAATTGATTTAAGCCAAGAAGCAAATTTCAAGGTTCGTGTTTCGCTCCCTGCTGAAGTGGATTGGTTTAAAGGCGAGGAGCTAATCGAGGACGCAGGAAGATTCATGATCATTGACGACGAAGCCGATTCTGGAATTTTCCAGTTGAGTATTGATGATGTTCGCCCGGAAGATCTTGGTATGTACAAGTGTGTTGCCTTTAACGAGGGTGGAGAAACGTCTTGCAAGGCAAAGTTGCTGCTGCGAGAGGAGGAAATCGTGGCACCTCAAGTTGTAGAGGAAGCTGAGGCCGCTCCAGCAGGGACAATCCCAGAGATTCTGAAACCGCTGAAGGAGGTGGACGTCTCGGAGAATGACACAGCAACACTTAAGTGCAGAGTAATCGGCACCCCAACACCTACAGTTGAATGGTACAAAGACGGAATGAGCATCAAAGAGAGCCGCCGTATCATCATTGTCTACGAAATCGATGAGGCCATTCTGACCATCAAACAAGCAAAGACCACTGACATGGGATTATACAAATGCGTTATTCGTAACGACTTCGGGGAGAGTTCCACCTCGGCAAGGCTAAATGTTGTTTCGAATACTAAACCTGAGTTTACCTCGCCATTGAAACGAGTCGAGGTGCAAGAAGGCGATGAAGCTCGGCTGGATGTGCGTGTCACTGGATCTCCTAAACCGACAATTGAGTGGTTCAAAGGCAGCAGCCAAATATTCGACGACGACAGGTTTGAAATTGTAGAGACACAGGAAGACAATGTATACTCCCTCATTATCTCAAACGTAGACACGAATGACTCGGGAAGTTACAAATGCGTGGCTTCTAATGATTTGGGCAAAACAACTTCTCGTGGCGAGGTTGACGTTCAGCAACAACTCCGAGCGCCTTACTTTGAAGGAGTAGAAGACACGGAACCCCTGGTGGTCCGCGAGAACCAAGAATTATCCATTGACGCAAGAGTCAAAGGGAAGCCTACTCCCAAAGTTCAGTGGTACAAGGATGGTCTGCCAATTCGTGACACCGTGAGCACCGATATTCATACACTTAGGGACACACACAGCTGCGTCATTGTGCGAGCAAAAACAACCGATGCTGGAAAATACATCTGCGAGGCCAAGAACCCTGTTGGTACCGCTAAGAGGAGCTGGGAAGTGCAAGTACAAGCAGGTAAGAGTATTAATCCTTTCTATATGGGTTAGTATTTTTGCATAAACGGAAGTGGTAGATATAGGGGTCTCTCCTCCTTCGGTTTCTTCGATGCAGGAAGAAGAATGTGCGGATGTTAGGGGGCAGGCTCGGGCTCGGCAGCATGCTGGGCTTCAGGACGGTTCAACAAGGGAATCCGTCTTTGTGATAGTTTTCGTGCCGATGCAGTCACTTTGAGACACTATTTTGAATACGAATTACTGATTTCCTTGTTCGCCGTCGAAGTTAAGCTTCGTAGTATTTTTTACGTTTTTTACTGGACAATTACTATAAAATCAATTCGGAAAAGAAAGTAAAAAATCCCGCACGATGTCTATCTTCTTATCTCCGTTAATTTGAGGTCAATTTTTCGTCAAAATTGAATTGCAGAAAAAACTCTCTTCAAAGGTTTTCCGGACTTTCATGGTTGGTTGGCTAACTCCGTTCCTTACTTGAAAGCCATTTCTACTTAGCCAATCACGTTTGAGGCACGTGCGAAGATAGCTACGTCACGAAAATCGTACATTTGCAAATGTTGTCTAAATCAACCTATATCTATACCTTTTCTTTGTCGTAGTTACCAAAACGAGAGGCGAGGAACCCTTCGTTACCAAGAAGTTACAGCCAGTAGAGGTGAATGAAGGCAGCAGCGCCAAGTTCGTATGCAAGGTATCTGGAACGCCACAACCAACTATGAAATGGATGAAAGACGGTGTGACTGTCAAGCCTGATAGTCGCATTGTGATAGAGTTTGATTGTGAAACGTGCTCCCTGACCATCAAAGAGACCACCCTTGACGACGAAGGCGTCTATAAGGTTCACTTTAGCAATGAGTATGGTTCTACTACATCGAACAGTCGTCTCCTTGTCAACGAAGTTGGACGCGCTCCATTGTTCAAGAAGAAGATGAAGAATGTTATCGTCGCAGAAGGACAGGAAGCGCGGTTTCAAGTTACGTTAGACGGCGAACCAGTGCCTATTGTTGAGTGGTATAGAGGATCGACTAAGGTCTATCCAGGAGGACGATTTTCAGTAACCGAAGAGGAATATGGAGTGTGCGCACTTGTAATTGAAGACACCCGCATTGAAGACTCTGGTACCTACAAGTGTATTGCTATCAATGACCGCGGTCGAATGACATCACAGGCCGAGCTCAGGATCGAGGAAGAGGTAACATCTCCCGAGTTTGTAGGCAGAAAGGAAGGCCCAATCGCAAAAACGGAAGGTGATTCAGTAGAGATCAAAGTCGAGGTGAAAGGAAAACCACTCCCAGAAATCGAATGGTACAGATATGATAAGACCTTAAGGAAGTATGGACGAATTGACATGAAATCGGATGGCAATGAAATCAAGCTTATTATTGCTGACTTGACGAAAGATGACACAGGAATGTATCGATGCGTCGCGAGAAATAAAGTGGGGTCTGTCAGCAGGAACTTCGATCTTGAAGTGCAAAGTGAGTATCGGCGCCTATTCTTGTGATTCAAAGTATTTAATACAGTAAACGTGCGTAGATCCCGTTCCCATTTGGCGAAATACGCGTCTATGTTGCAACAAAATGTCATCGGGAGACCGAGCAGAGTAGGAACGACCATTATACTTTGAAATCTGCCTAGCATGCGTCGTTTGCAAGCTGTCAAATTTGATCATCTTGATTGACATTTATGGTAATTTTCACCGGGAGTAACGTTGACCAAATCGTCTTTCAAGAAAAGACGAGCTTTCAGAGAAATTTTGCCTTGTACCAATTCATTTTTGTCAGTAGTACAAAGGCAAAATTCAGGGGGTCTAGGGTCTAGAATCCAAAGGAAAAGTGAAAGCCTTCCATTTTCCATGTGGACGTAGCCTATGTAATTGTTTTATTTTCTATTTTTGCAGAAAAGAAAATCGTAGGAACAGCACCAACCGTCATGGAGTCGCTGAAACCAGTGCAAGTTAAAGAAGGAGCTTCAGCAACCCTTGAGTGTTCTGTAAGCGGCAAGCCTGCACCAACCATCCAATGGTACAAGGACGGTATTCGTTTCAAAGACAGCCGCCGCGTAAGGGCAGACTTTGATGGTATATCAGCCTCGCTGCAGTTCAAGGACACGACGGGCGAAGACGACGGCGAGTATAAGTGCGTTATCACTAATGAGCTTGGATCTACGCAAACCTCGACAAAACTTACCGTTATTGTGCCAACTAAGCCGGAATTTAAGCAGAAGCTCAAGCAGCAAGAAGTGACGGAAGGAAGTGAGGTACGATTTGAGGTACGCATTAAGGCACACCCTAGACCTGAGGTCGAATGGTACAGAGGAAACGTCAAGATCACCGATGCTAGAAAACACGAGATCATAGAGCCCGAGTATGATGAAGAGGATGATACATATGTGTTAGTTATCAGAAAATGCGAGCTTGACGATGCCGCCATGTACAAGTGTGTCGCCGTCAACGAAGCTGGTAAGAGCACATGTAGAGGAGATCTCATCGTCAAAGAGAAGCAGCGCATCCCGACATTTGAAGAGGAAGAGGACACGAAAACCATCATAGTTAAAGAAGGCGAGGAACTCATCATCGGCGCTACACTAACAGGAAAGCCAGCTCCCGAGGTTACCTGGTACAAAGACGCGAAGATGGTCCTGGACGGAAGCAAGAGAGAAACGAGAAAGCGCGGAGATGTGTACCAGTTGGTTGTCTTCAGCGCCAAGCCGGACGACGCCGGATCATACCGATGCGAGGCATCTAACAAACTTGGCAAATCGGAGAGGAAGTTCAAAGTGAAGGTCATGGGTGAGTCAAGGTCATAAGTTCTTGTGCTAGTATAATTTAGTGAAAACCAACCATCGACTTTGCTTTCTACCGAGTAACACAATAATAAGCGCACAAAAAAGCCAACGCATGCCAAACTGGATAGAAAACAGTCAACAAATGGATATTCACCAATTGTTTCCAGCGCAAGTCCTAGTGAAGTTGGTAACATAATAAAAGTGAAAAATTGTGAGGTTTCGGCTTGCTTTGAGAAAATATGTCAATCAAAAGTCTCTAGACCAATCAGAACTAAACGAGGAGAATCGGCATTTTACACTAGGTTTCCCACATACAAAGTCTTTAAAAAATAAAAAATGCATATCCTGTTTGTGAGTATCATATGTGCTTATCCTAAAAATCCTCAGAAAAGATTTTCTAGCATAGTAATTTTAGTGTTTTTTTTTTAGTCAATGAAATTTGCCAATGAAATTTGCCTTTATTTTCAATAGAAAATAATTGCATTCCAGCATGCTTTGCCGTTGGCTTTCCTATACGGACCATTACTTAACGAATACCAAGTTAACCATATTCGTTCTCCTATAGCGTCAGAGCCCGATGGACAAGCTCCAGCCTTCACCACTCAGATGCCAGAAGTAGAGGTCAACGAAGGCGGCGAAGCCCGGCTGCTCTGTCTCATCACCGGTTATCCACAACCTTCTGTTTCCTGGAGCAAAGATGGTATCCCTGTCAGCTCAACCTACCGCCATAAAATAGAATCGTCACGGGTACAGGTTTCGCTTACTATCAGAGAAGTGACTATGGAGGATGACGGCGTCTACAGATGTACACTACGGAATGAGAACGGATCCGCCTTCACCACTGTCCAGGTTGTCGTCAAGCAACACGGTACGAGGCCTAAATTCTCACAGAAAATGAAGAATGTGGAAGCCAGGATTGGCCGTGATGCAAGATTCGATATTCAGATTGAAGGAACACCCGCTCCCACTGTGAAATTCTACAAAGACTCTGAGCAAATCTTTGATGGTGGGAGATTCACCATCATTGAAGAAGACTATGGGTTCTACTCGTTGGTTATTAATAGCACTCGGTCTGAAGACGCCGGACAATATGCTTGCGTGGCGTCGAACGTCGTCGGCGAGGTAACATCAAAAGCGTATCTTCGTCTTGAAGAAGACTTGGTTGCGCCAGAATTTATCGGCGACATTAAGGGACTAGTCGAGCTTAAACAGGGAGATAATTACGAAGTCTCCCTAGGAGTAACAGGTACACCGCGACCCGAGATTGAATGGTACAGGAACGAGAGACAATTGTGGCCAACCAGTCGAATACAGCTACGGGAAGTCAACAACAAAGTTACGATTTCTCTTTCTAATGTAACACTGGACGACAGTGGGTTGTACAGATGTAAAGCTCGTAGCAAGGCTGGATCAGCCACCAAGCAGTTCGACCTCACAGTGCAACGTAAGTAACAGGTTTCGACTCTGCATGTTAGTTGACGTCCGAGCTACATGTAGTTCTTCCGACTTTTTTGTTCATTTGTAACAAGCGAATTGCACTAAGATATAATGTTACATTGTAGGAAAGAACAATATTCCGAAAATCGTATTGATGTATGTATCGTAAAACGCCTCCTTTTTAGATTTTTCAGCTTTGTTAGATAATGAAGTTCATATGTGGGGCCTTGGCTTTTGAAAACTTCGACTTGATACAGTCATACTCATATGCTTGCCCAACATATTGTCCATAATTAGGGCTTGTGTTCTTACAATACCTTTCATAAACGGACTGTAATGATTATTACTTGGTTTTCTTATAATCAAGATTTATAACGAAGTCATTTAGAAATCAATTTCAATATTTTTTTCTTCGAACGTTTCACCTAGTAAGGTGCTGCCCAAACCAGACTTTTGCACCAGTAAGGGTATTGTTTTGATCTCCTTCATAAATATCAATATTTTTTGGTATACGCATGGTTTATTTTTGTACTTGTTTTTGGTA
Source organism: Scolanthus callimorphus (assembly GCA_033964015.1). Classification (NCBI taxonomy): domain Eukaryota; kingdom Metazoa; phylum Cnidaria; class Anthozoa; order Actiniaria; family Edwardsiidae; genus Scolanthus; species Scolanthus callimorphus. The sequence goes on from CM066914.1 coordinate 2,920,092, forward strand.
GTCTGTATATTACCGCGATTAGCTTGTACTTATCACTTGTATTACTACTATTTCTACCCAGCCAAACAGCCGGAGGGTACCGAACCAAAAATCGTCCAGGTTCTTAAACCAATCGAAGTCAAGGAAGGAGAACCAGCTGAATTCGAATTTGTGATCAGTGGAGAACCAACTCCTACGATAGAATGGTTCAAAGACGGACTTCATGTGAAGGAAAGCCGGCGAGTAAAAACCAAAATCGATGGAAACATCGTGACTCTTACGTTTAAGGAAACAATGGAAGAGGACATTGGAAATTACAAATGTGTTGTAAAGAACGATCTCGGTAAGGTATCAACGTCTGCAAGACTCAACATCATAGTTGCCACTAGACCGGAATTTATAACGAAACTGCGAACTGAAGAGGTCACAGAAGGTGACAGAGCGAAGTTCGAGATACGGTTAAAGGGTTTACCATACCCAGAAATCGAGTGGTATCACGGTAGCACCCGAATATACGACGAAGGACGCTTTGAGCTGGAGGAGGTTAAAGAGACTGGTTATTACGCGCTTACGATTGGAAATGTCACACAAGAGGATTCTGGCATGTATAAGTGCATTGCGGTAAACAAAGCTGGTAAGACCAACTGTCGGGGCGATCTGGAGGTAAAAGGCAGACAATTTGCTCCTGAGTTCGAAGGAGACGAGGACGACGAACCAATTTTAGTCCCACATGGAGGAGAAACGACATTGAAGGTCAACATCAGGGGGAATCCTAAACCGGAAGTTACGTGGTATAAGAATGGAAAACTCGCTACTGATAATATTAGATTAGACATCAGATCACGAGGAAATACGTACTACGTCAAAATTGTAAATGCGAGACAAGAGGACTCCGGCACCTACAAATGCGAAGCACGTAATAAATTGGGAATTTCTTCAAGATCGTTTGTGGTGAAAGTTGACGGTAGGTGCAAACAATGTGCTTCCATGCTAGTTGAATAAAAGGACTTGAAATAAGCTTTTCTGTCAGGTTACCAGCTGACGACCTAGAGTATCAAATTGTCGCCTGTACATTTGTCTAGTTGCCATTTTACTATTTTTGGAGAGTATTAGATTTTCAGCTGGCGTTGTTGTTAAGGACCAACGATTGGTCGCATTGATGACAAGCAGCCAGCTTGCCCTGTTCATCACGACGGAAATAAAGCGAAGACAGACTTCGAGCAGTTTGAACAAGAAGCGGTCAAAAATCTTGTTACTGAAAAGTACTAAATCTTTTGATTTGGTGTTTTTTGAAAGGTTTGAATATAAGTGACCAGCTGTGATCGTTCGCCAAATTATCATTTTCATGGGAACCAGAGAAAATAAAATTAAACGTTCACAGAAGTGTGAGCAATAGGTATCAAACTTTTTAGTTTTTGGCCAAACATTGCTCTCGAATCTCTTAAATGTTCTGTCTTAAACAACCTTGCATGATGAGAACGGCTTGATGCACACGACTGTAAAACGATGAGGTGAACATTAAGTGTAATGGCACTACGAGTAGCCTATATGTGATGTATCATTATTTTACTTTAATTTGCTTTTTCAATTGTTGCAGTTCCTAAAGTAACAGGCGAAGAACCTCGCATCGTTCACAAAGTGCAGGCGAAAGACGCCACCGAAGGCGACACTGTTAAAATGGTGTGTCATGTTAGCGGAAAGCCGATGCCTTCAGTCGAGTGGCTTAAAGACGGCTCCATGCTTCTCGCCGATTACAGAGTCAAAACCGACTTCGATGGAGATATCTGTACTTTAACGATCAGGGACGTAAAACTAGACGACGAAGGTATCTACAAATGCACCGTCAAGAATTCGTTTGGATCCGCAGTGTCTTCTGCTGAATTGACTGTTCAAGAAAAAGAAGCGCGACCACGAATTCTGGAAAAGCCTCAACACATTGACTCAGCTGTCGGAGAAAGAGTTACCTTCAGAATTCGAGTGTGTGGAGCTCCAATGCCAACAGTCACGTGGAGAAAAGACAACATGGAGATTTTCCACTCAGGACGGTTTGTCGTCAAAGAAGAAGGTAAAGGCTATTTCTCACTTACAATCGACTACATCGAGTTCGAAGACGAAGGTCTCTATAAATGCGTTGTAGAAAATTACTCTGGCGAAGTCAGTTGCATAGCAGAACTGAGACTAGAAGAGGGAATGATTGAGCCATCCTTTATCGGTGTAGAATTTGAACCAATCACAACATACGAAGAAAACGACTTGGATATTACAGTGTACGTGAAAGGTCGCCCGATGCCAACAGTTGAATTTCTGAAGGATGAGTACCCGGTGTTAAAGTCAGATCGAGTTGAAATGACGTCGAATGGCAATAGGTTTACCATGAATATCACGGACCTGGAAGTACGAGACAGTGCAACGTACAAGGCTGTTGCAAGAAACAAGGCTGGCGTTGCGCGAAGGGCGGTCGAGGTCACAGTAAAACGTAAGTGTTTTTGTGCGTATCTGTACATAAAAATCAGACCAAAAATAGGTTCATATTTATTCAGGTTCTGGCTCCAGTCCGTATGTTTTCGTGTTAGGGAGACATGCAAGTTAACGACTGGAAAACACCCACCATTTTCTCACTTTATCATAATAGCACGCACATTTGTAGTCTCCGGTAATCTTTTTTTTTTAATTGAAAACAAGCGGAAACATGGACAGCAGGAAGGAACTATTTCAGTCGCGAAGTCTATTGTTAAAGGGGTACTGTCACGATTTTACATGATTATAGGGTTAATTAAAATAGCGAAAATGCAGTCAGATTCACAAGTAATGAACAAGATAGTCCTCTAGGTTTGTTAAATAATGGAGTATTTTCGTGTGCTATCGAGCGGATGGAATTGGATTGTGGCATTTTTGATTTCTTACCAGGCTAACTAGTTTTCAAACTTGGAAATTTGATAGCGAAAGCTTTTTAAAAATGTTATGTAAGAATGCCTATATAATACAAGTTTCATTTCCTTTTTCTTTCTAGGAATGAATAGTAATTATAATTTAGGATTCTAAGTAAGACAACCGTGTAATAGCCCCTTCAATTATGATTAGTTATATTTACTGGCATGTCATTGTTTTGTAGCTAAGAGAACGATCAAACCCGGTGAGTCAGCTCCAGAAATCATCCAGCGTCTGAAAGCAGTCGAAGTGCCAGAGGGAACCACATTCAAGATACGATGCCGCGTATCGGGAACACCAACACCAACTATCGAATGGTACAAGAGCAACATGCTTCTACAGCTAACTGGAAGAATAACAGCAGGCAGCATAGGAGATCAGTACTACCTAAACTTCCTGGAAACTGAAGCCAAAGATGAGGGTCGGTACATGCTGGTCGCAAAGAACCATCTTGGGTCAGTGTCAACATCAGCTGACTTCCTAATCGAGCCAAGCATCAGTGCACCTTCCTTCAAACAACGCCTTACGGTGGTGGAAGTCGATGAAGGAGAAGAGGCAAGATTCGATGTTCGAGTGAAGAAAGAACCGGTGATTATTGAATGGTTCAAGGACCGCGCCAGGATCTTCGAAGATGACCATGTTGAACTACGGCAAGGCGAAGAGCCAGGGCAGTACTGTCTTGTCATTCAAGACACCAACGTCGCTGATGCTGGTGGATACAAGTGCGTCGCGTCCAATGAATCAGGAAAGTCTTCCACGCGTGCGGAACTGATCGTCAACGAGAGAATTATTCCGCCTGGTTTTGAGGGAATCAAAGAAGGCCCGTATGAACTGCAAGAAGGTGAAGATGTCTCACTTGAGGCCTTGATTAAGGGCAACCCTTACCCGGATGTTAAGTGGTACAGGGACGATGTTCCAGGTAGGAAACGTCACGATTTTAGCACACTTTTTTGATGTACAAAAGCATCCAAATAGCTACAAAGCGATCATGATTGTAGGGTTCATGGACGTATGACAGAGCGGATGGAAACGGATTGCAACCATACGTTTTTAAAATCTTGTTTGGATGAACAAGTTACGTCAAAATTTGTATGAAGATCAGCAGTCTTGGGTTAATATCAAGTGATATAAGCATAACAATTTAGAGCTGTAATTACGAATATATTCGAATAACCGTAACGCAGCCCCTTTAATGCCCGCTTCTTTTCTTCAAACATAAGACCACCACCACAGAGCGAACGTCCCTTACTTTGACGACTTCTTACTCTAACGAAACACGTACTGTTTCATGCTGTTGCGTTTTATTTCAGTGATTGAAGGTTCTAGGCTTATGATAACGTTGAGGGAAAGAAAGGAGACGCTCAACCTGTACCATGTCAATTCCAAAGACTCTGGTCTATACAAGTGTGTCCTCAAGAACAAGGCAGGAACTGCAACAAAGACGTTCAGCGTGGATGTTGAAGGTGAGCTGTAATCAACTGTTCGGCAGTCGAAATTGGACAAATTTATCTCAGCAAGCGAAGATTTGTAGACCGTTAAAACTGGACAAGTTCTCCAGGAGCAACAATATAGTGTTGGAGGTATATTTTTGCGTGCTTTGTACTCGCACCAGCTACCTTTGCACATCCTTTTAAAAGTGCTACTACCCACTACTGTTTTCGATAATTTCTTCAGTGCGCTTGAATTGGCATTAATGTCTTGGTTTCCATGATAGTCACGCCCAGCCCGTAAACCGCACACCCTAGTTGCAATTCAGTTCTACCCATTTTCATCCAGCCAAACATATCACATTCTCCCGCAACCCTTTTTCCCCTATACGAAGACGTCTGATCTAGGATTTAAAAAATAAATTTCTATTTTGAATTTCCATAGCCAAAAAATCTAAAGGTATTGTCCCAGAGTTCTTCCGTTCGTTGCGAAGAATCGAGGCCGTCCAAGGGTCAACTGTCAAGTTTGAATGCAAAGTCAGTGGTCATCCTGAACCGGAGATCAAGTGGCTGAAGGACGGTGCAGAGCTGAACATCACCAAGCAAATGAAAACATTCTATGATGGAGAGTCCTGCAAGCTAACATTCTACGGGACGCAGCCCGATGATGAAGGCGACTACACCTGTGTGGCAAGGAATGATGCAGGCGAAGCGTCATCTAGAGCAACCCTAGTGTTAACCAAGCCACTTGAAATGCCTGAGTTCAAAGATAGAATGAAGAACACCAAAGTCATCGAAGGAGACTCTGCCGAGTTCGTGGTTCGTGCGAGAGGGGAACCAGAGCCGAAGATCGAATGGTTTAAAGCAGGCAAGAAGATTAAACACGGTGCGCGGTTCAAGACCAAATCCAGCGAGAGAAACACCTATTCTCTTACCATCGAGAAAGTTGTTCTAGAAGACTTCGGCACGTACAAGTGCGTAGCAACCAATGAAGCCGGCCGAGTTCAGTGTAGCGGCAGGTTGGACGTCAGCGAGAGGATGATCCCTCCACAGATAACCAGCGAAGGCGTCGACAGCCACATGCTACTGAATGAGGGCGACGATGTTCGCATTGGTGTCACTGTGGAGGGGAATCCCATGCCGGACCTACAGTGGTATAAGGATGGCGTCCTTCTCAGACGATCTGCCCATGTACTGATGTCCACCATTGGTAGCAGATACACTGTGTCCATCACTGAGCTTGTGCCGGACGATTCTGGCGTCTACAAGTGCGTCGCTAAGAGTGCTGCTGGATCGGTCTCGAAGTCTTTCACCATTGTTATTGAATGTAAGTAACAAAGTTGGTCCTATACACTTTGTGTGTGATCAATTCATGAAATAGCGCGCTCGGTTATACAAGTCGGTCCTATAATACTTTGGATAATAATAGATACTATGGATAATAGTAGATTCCCAAACATTTTTAATCTCCTGTCACTGAAGTTCCATGCTCCCCACTGATGAGGAAGCAGGTGTGAATTTTTCATCCATTGTAGTGCGTTGTAGTCATGAAATCACATAATCGAATTAATGCCACCATAATTTTTACTCGCATTCTAAGATTTTCACATTAGATTTTCCTCATAATGCCTACATTGTGGAGTGGAGTCAAATTGAGATTTGCTTTTCTTCCTCAATTTTAGTAGCTACGGACACGTCTATTGCATTCACAAATGTGGCAATATGATGTCTTCTTTTAATCACTTTATAGGCTGCGCCATTATTCCGATATGACGCCGCAGAATGCTTTTCAATGATACGTCCTGTTTTCTCTTTTAAGCTAAAAAGCCTGCGCCTCTCTTCATCAACCCACTCGAAGAACAGGAAGTAGTAGAAGGGAAAACCGCACGAATGGAATGTCGCGTACGCGCGCACCCACGGCCCAATGTCGAGTGGCGTAAAGACGGGCGGACATTCAAGGAGGACTACCATATCTACACGGAGTCCGACGGCCAACGATGCACACTTGTTATCAAAGCAGCTCGCATGGATGACCAGGGCAGCTATGAATGTATAGCCAACAACAAAGAAGGTAGAGGAAGATCCGTAGCACAGTTAACAGTGAAGGAGGCTTTAACGAAACCACAGTTCGACAATCCCATGCAGGACATTTACGCAACGGAGTCAGACAAAGTGAAGTTCCACGTTGAAATCTCAGGAAAGCCTACACCAACCGTAGAGTGGTATAGGGGAGAACGAGAGCTTACGCGCGGCGGGAGGATTACCCTTGATGAAGATCGTGAGACACAGATGTACTTCCTGAAGATAAGAGACTGTAAGCCGTCCGACTCCGGAGAATATACTTGCATTGCTAGAAACAAAGCTGGCGAAACGACATCGTATGCGTACCTTAATGTCAAAGAAAAAGTCGTCCTACCGACGTTTGCAGATGGTGATATGGATGAGCCGGTTGAAGTGTGGGAAGGTGCTCCTATCAAGCTAATCGTCCAAATTAAAGGCAAACCTGCGCCGACTATCGAATGGTTTAAAGATAAGCGCCAAGCTAGGCGAGTTAAGAAAGTGAAAATCTTCACAGAAGGGGACAAGCATATGTTGGTAGTTCCTAAAGCCGAGCCTGAAGACTCTGGGACGTTCCGTTGCGAGGCGACGAACGCTGCTGGAACAGTGACCAAGATCTTCAAAGTAGTTGTCCAAGGTATGATTCTGGAATGTCCAGCTCAAATGATTATTCGTATGAAAAGATGCAAGATGCAAGACAAGCGGTGTCCCATAAAATCGTAAGCGCGCGAAAGTTAAGGCTTGATGTAATTTTTCTGATGTGTGATTTTTGATTTGCAGCTCAAAAACTCGTCATGCGACGCCAGCCGGTGCCACCTGGTTCCGAGAAACCCAGCTTCTTAACAAGATTACAGGACCTAGAGATAATCGAAGGCAGCGCTGCACGTTTCAATATGCGAATCATGGGAACGCCCGATCCTGCGATCGATTGGTACAAGGATAACCGTGTCATCCGCGAGGGAGGTCGTATAGAGTTTGAGTTCACCGATGATGGATTATGCTCGCTTGTTATACGCGACGCTGAGAAGTCTGATCGTGGACGCTACAAATGCGTGGCTAGCAACGCGGCTGGGAAAGCGCAGTGTAGCGCTGAATTGTTCATCGAATGTAAGTGTCATTTGTTCTGTTCATGCACTCTCTAATGGAAGTTTGTCAACTTAAAGTTTAACATAGCGTACAATTTTTGTACTAAATGAGGCTTACGTTTAACATAATAAAGCGGATTTCAGATGACTGAAGATAGTACTATGTTGACTATCTTGAGTAATTGGTAATCACTTTCTTATCACTCCTATAGGTTTTATTCTGAATTGGTGAAATCACTTTGCGATTCCTTTCACTACCGTCATATGAAATCCGCTCTTCTACACGGATTATGAAATCCGCTCTTCTACACGGATCGTGCACTATTGTAAACGAGAAGTATATTGCTAACACCTAGTAGAAGATTAATTTTAACAAAGTCATTGTCCATTGTTGCAGCACACGGCTTTGAATCAGGTGTGAGCGACACCGATCTCGACTTTGCCGCCAGAAAGGAAGCAAGGTAGGCAGCTCATTAAACGTTTTAGTTTTTTTTTCTGCGGGTTTCTCTTTCAGTGTCGTATGTAGACCCCGCAAAGGTACGGTGTTAATTTTGTACCCATGCTCTTACAGGGAATCGACAATCGAGCTTATATCTGATGACACATCCGACGAAGCCGAGAAAGAAGAAGTTACACATGAGCTTAACCTCCCACCAGAGATCACTCTTGTGCTGCGCAACCGAGACATCAGAGAAGGAGGAGTGACCAAGTTTGCATGCCGAGTCATAAGCAAGGCTCCTCTGACGGTAGAGTGGTACAAAGACGAGAGCGTAATTTCTACTGAATGGCCGCGCTATTCATTTGAGAACGACGAAGACTTGTATGCCATGAATATATCGCATGTGAAGGTCGCCGACGGAGGACCATACAAAATGATCGCCACCAACAAATATGGATCTGTTGAGAGTCATGCTTACTTGAACGTCGTTCGTAAGTATTTTCACTTTATTGACTTAAGTAAGAGTGTGTGGTAAAAAAATCTTCACGTGGAATTATAACAGCGCAAAAAATAATAGATTGATTTGATTTAAGATGATTGTCGTGAGCAGTTTTTAAATACTTTGTTATCACTCCTGTAGGTTTTATTCAGAATTCGCGTAATCTCTTTGGGATTGGTTTCAGTACAGTCATATGAAATCTGTTTAAATTTCACTAGTGCGACGCACATAAGCGGGCGAGTGGTTCTTGACTGTCGTGTGCTATTCGAAGTTACAAGCTGTAACTACGCAAAAGTGCGTAGTCATATCCAGGATACCTTGCCGTTATGGAACAATGTCATAAAGTTAAGATTTTTAAGAGCTGCATACAGTCTATTTTTGCCAATCTATAATTCCAGTTCGGTAAAGTTCGGTATTCATTGATCTTATTCTTGGCAATGTATGTATAGCGGAAATGGAACCAGAATTCGAAGGAGAGTCCCCTCGCTTCACCGTCAAACTGAAGGACAAAGAGGTGGTGGAAGGATCCGAGGTTCGTCTTCAGTGTCGCATTGTGGCACACCCGTCTGCAGAGGTGCAGTGGTACCGCGATAACGAACCGCTTATCGAAGGAGATAAATACCAGTTCGAGGAGGACAGTGACCTGCATGCCTTGACCATGAGCGACGTCACCGCAAACGACGAGGGGCACTATAAAGTCTCAGCCAGGAATATCGCAGGACGAGATGTCTGTACTGCTTATATCACCGTCAAACGTAAGTGAATCTGTAGCTGTGTTGCTCAATTCAGTCAGGATAGAAGAACAGTACGGTTTGCAAGATAGCGTATTATTTGTGAAAGTGCAAAGTCAGGAGCTTGTCACTGGAACTTTCTTTGCATTTCTATGGCTACGTGGCGTAATTGTTCTAACCAATTGTATTTTTTAGGGGCGGAAGCAGAAGACGAAAGTGACACCGATGTTGTTGATTCGTAAGTAGTACAAGTTTTCTCTAAAAGATCTTATTGATCTGCTCCTAATCATATTTCTTGTGAGAACGTAGTGCATGTGTTTGCGCTATGTGTCTGTTCTAGTGTGAACTGAGCATATCTACTTTAGTTTACATGTAAACCAGGCTTATAATTGCTTGTTACAGCTCCAAAGTGGATACCAAGAAGCCAAAACAGAAGCCTGAAACTCCTAAGCCTGAGATCATCCTTGGGTTAAGAGATCGCACAGTGGTTGAAGGGATGTCTGTAAGATTCAACTGCCGAACGTCAGGCGCTCACAAGCCCTATGTGACGTGGTACAAGGATCAACAATCCCTTGGCAGCTATGGTCGCTACGAGATCACTAGCGTGGCCGGCGCGCAGACACTCATCATCAAAGACTGTAAGGTGTCAGATGTTGGTACGTACAGTTGCGAGGTCTCCAATGTTGGTGGCAAAGCTGTGACGGCCGCCAAATTAACAGTTGAAGGTATGTTTTATTATGTTTTTTATTATTATTAAGTGTCTGCTTTAGTTTCAATAGGCGTCACGGAAATCTGAGAATTCTTACGAGAACACGGAGTTTGTAGAACCCTGTCTAAAGAAGTCTCTTTGTTATCCTTCAATTTTGGTTGTCCCTGGAATTACAGTTATTCCATTTGATGCAAATTTGTTTTTTATTGTCCTTTTCCCATACTGACCGTGACGTTAGCCTAGTTTATATCTCGTTGAAAGTTTCTCCTCTGTCGTCAACGGTTTTTGTCCAAAAGAACTAACTAGCGACGTTGACCTTAACCATTGCCATAATCGTAAACGATTGTATAATTTCTCTGACAGAGATGCCTAAGAAAAGAGTCACAGTTGCTGCCGCTCCACCGCGGTTCAAGGAGGAACTCCGTGGCGTTATGACAGTCGTCGGTTCAACAGCCAAGCTGGAAGTCAACCTTACTGGACACCCTACGCCTGTCATAGAGTGGTACAAGGATGAAAGAGAACTACTGGAGGGCGGTAGAATACGATTTGGGCAGGATCACGAGAGGGATAGTCTAAAAGTGATGCTTACAATTAGAGATGTGCGGGTCAGCGACGATGGACGGTACAAGTGTCTCGCAAAGAACAGATCTGGAAGAGACTTCACGACTGGAACAATCATGGTCAAAGGTAGGAGATACATTCCTTTTTTTTCTGTAAGTTATCCTGCCCATGCATTAAGCGTTTTCCATCCCGCCTTACGAAACATTAAGTAAAGGGAACCTGACTGGAGACCTTGTTTTTTTTTTTCGTTCCCTTTATGTCTACAGAGCTTGTGACTTTCGACGAAGAGGACGAAACAAGTGATAGGCTCCAAGATGCAGTCGCTTCATTGTAAGTATGAATACAGATGGACTCCATTATCCAATTAATGCTGTTCTAAAAACCAATCGCCTGATATTTGGCTCTATGACTTTGTATTGGGCCAACGACGACATGTTGTAAACGCTGAGGTGAAACGAATTCATCTATCGATTTCCCCGTGGAAAATGTAATTATTCCAGTTTCTCTTCTGGTTCTTTGTGAGCAACCTTCAATTGCAGCTCCAGAGAAAGTGTATTCCATGTAAACATGTAATGTTATTCTTTATTCCAAAAGGTGCTAATCTAAATGATTTCTTCACACTTAGACCCAAACAAACATCTGAGGAGGCGCTTAGAATGACCGTAGATACGCCAGTTGCACAATCCACTCCTATGAAACGTGGGGAACCACCGGAATTTATCAGAAAGCTGAGAGATCAAACTGTCAAGGAGAACGAAACCGCACGATTTGTTTGCCGTGTGCTCGGGCGCCCTGATCCCACCACAGAGTGGTATAAAAACGGAGAACCACTAGGCGCGAATGAGAGGTACATTGTTACGTGTGAAGAGGACAGACAAGGGCTGGAGATAAAGGATTGTAGGCCTGAAGACGAAGGCTTGTACAAGTGCGTGGCCACCAACCCTGCAGGCACTGAGTCTACGACTGGGAGATTAACATTGGAAGGTAAATCTCGTTGTTTGAAAAAATCAAATCAAAGTAAAAAAATTAACTCGTGGATAAACAGGTGACGACCTCGAGGAATGTCTTTTCACTATTACGCGTTGAAACTACTTAAAAAACAACTTTACAAAATTGTAAGCATTGTTCGTTTTTCTTTGCCTTGAATGCGGGAAGCCCTCATTCTTTGGCCGTTTCTGTTATTGCTCATTATTTTCAGTCGAGGAAAAGCCGATCCCAATAGCTCCTATTGAGGAGCCCACACTCGAGTCAGCACCCGAACCTATTTTCGAGTCTACACCTGAGCCTACTCCGGAGCCTGTAGAGGAACCCTTGGCCCCAGAGACCGCCCCAGAAGCCGAGGAAACACCCGAGGAAGAAGAACCTGCTGGGAGGGAGCCAGCTTTTGTCAAGAAGCCAGAAACCTGCAGAGTCATTGAAGGAGACACTGCAAAGTTTGATGTGAAAGTCATTGGCTCACCCGAACCGTTCGTTGATTGGTTCCTTGGTCGAAAGATGATCGAAGAAGACGATCGGATAAGGATTGAGGAGACAGAAATTGGCGAGTGCTCTCTCGTTATTACCGATGTTGACCGAGACGACGCCGGCGTCTACCGATGTGTTGCCGAGAACGACGACGGATCCATCGAGTGCGAAGCTGAGCTTATCGTTGAAGGTAAAATTGCCAATTTTGTGCGACAGAATTTAAGTAGGCATGGCACCTCTTAAGTATAGCCATGTGATATTGAATCAGTGTCATCTAAACAATTCATTGTTGTCTACATTAGTCGAAGACGAAGAGCCCGCGACAGAGCCAGCAAAAGTTGACAAAGCTCCCCCTGCGCCCGTACCAAAGCCAGCACCCAAAGACAAAAAGCCAAAACAACCAGAAGGTAACTAGGAGTGCATTAATCATATTCAACAAATAGTTGCAATTTTGAAGAACGTTCTTCTAATACTTGCTGTTAATATGAGTCAAATCGACCTGGTTTGGCCTCCCGTGCCGTGTCCATCCCAGTAATTAGTAGTTGATAAGCAGTAATTAGTTATGATTGGCTCTCATAGTTAAATCATTTTTCTTCGTCTTCAGTTACACTCCCGAAACCAACATTTACATCAGAACTGAAAGACAAGCAGGTTAAACAAGGCGAAAACCTAAGCTTGGATGTGAAGATCCCAAAAGAATGTAAAGCTGAGGTTTCATGGTACAGAGATGATGATTTGCTGGAGGTAAGTGCATGGATTTGTTATTCTTTCATTAACCCAGGAAATTGGGCCAATCTCCCTACTGTCTTTCGACTTTAATAATAATAATAATAATAATTCGTTTATTAACACCTTTTGTAGCTAGGAGCTGAATTACAGGTATGGCCAGGCAATTTACTAAATAATGGAATGTCCGATGTCAATCCACTTGTCCCGCGTATTTATGCGTGCAGAAGTTACCAAAGCGATCAGTGTTCGTACGAGTTAAATGGTGTGATAAAGCAGATCTAAGGTTATATTTAGTAGTAGTTGAAACGAGACAGGACTTCACAAGGTTAGTAACAGGGTTTTGCGGTTTTAGGTCTTTGATAAACTTACAGCAGGCTTCAGATCGCCTGTCCGATAGTGACCTCTGTGTTAATGTATTGAAAGAAATTATTTCGAACACTATTATCACTATCATCAGCATTGCGATTAGCATCATCATTATTGTCCTCGTAAGCCATCATCATCATCAGAGTTTCCGTCCTTGGTGCACAGCTGCTTGGAGCTCGTTGGATCTCCAACATCCGCTCGAAGTCTTTCTTCCTCGTCACTGTCTTAATGGCCTGCTTTCTAGTCACCCCGAGCAGTTCTTCCACCTTCCTCCATGATCTTCTCTTTTCACATAGGACTATTTTCTGTATGGCATCATTCGGCATTCTGCACACGTGTGCTATATACTACATCGTAAGACTGCCGAGAAGTCTTAGAGAGTACAATTATCCTCAGTTATTTTTGCCATTACTAAGAAATCATCATTGTGTATTTTTTTGTAGGACGATCATCGCCTTACCATCATCGCGGCCGGGGACTTGCATTGCTTAACCATATTTGGCGTTTCGATCAAAGATGAAGCTGTTTACAAAGTCGTAGCCACCAACCCATCAGGAACACACAGCTGTGACTGTGAAGTGCTTGTCGAAGGTCTGTAAAGATGTTGCTGAGTTTCCCGGAATAAGTATTTGATGGAGAAAAGACTACTCTCGAGCTGGGGAAATAAAGTGAAAGTGAAGCAGGGAACCCCTGGCAAACTGATTAGCTTACAATTGTCAGTTTTCGATGTTTATAGGTGGTTTTCTATATAGGTCACAGAAGGTCTAGAGGAACATATAGCACAAAAGCACCAGCTCGTTAGTTGAAGTTTCTGATGTGAAACATGGCTCCTAGCTTTTATAGGAATGTTTTGACAAAGCATTATCTTTCTTTTTTTCACAGAGAAAATAAAGATTCCCCAGTCAGGAACAGGTGTAAGGTAATTGTTCTGCAAAACACTACCAGCTCTAGAAGTATATCCGGATATTACTTTCTGTGGTTGGTTTTTTATAGTGCAGTAGAAACCCGCGTATAAGAACCTAGGATTTTAGCCTAAAACAGGTTCTTATTTGATTTGGAAATGCAAGGAAACATGAATAATTCAGCCTAACAGGTTCTTAAAATCCAGGTTCTTATATGCGGGTTTTTACTGTATACCATATATTTATACTGTGTTTCTTTTTTCAGGGGAAGCGGCAGGCTCTCGCAGATCGCCCCAGAGTTCCTACAGCAGTGCAAATCTACGACAGTGTCTGAAGGCGCCCTTGCCGTGCTCGAGGTTCGTGCTACAGGTAGCCAGCCTTTATCAATTAGATGGTTCAAAGGTCAACAAACCATCAAATATGGCGGACGCTTCAAGATGTCATCTGATGGCGAACATTGCGCGTTGAAGATCTCTCCTGTCGAGAAGAAAGACGAAGGACTCTACATGTGTGTGATCTCCAACAAGGCGGGAACAACAGACTGCGAAGCACTGCTTACCGTTGAACGTAAGTGCTCTTCTTGTCCATTCTTAAGCATTTTGTTTAGAAAAGATGACATTTTTACCGCTAAGATTCAGCTCAAAACCAAGTTCCTCGTTCAGAACTTTTTTTCGGTTCTTGGAAATAAAATTTGCCGTTTCTCAATACTGTACTTTCATATCAACTTCATTTTTCTTGCAGCGCTAGACTCCATCGATGGAGACGAACATGCCCAAGGATCCCCTCCAAAGTCCAAAACGAAGCCTAAGAAAACATCAGGCGCCAAACCTACCATCGTAACCCCCCTCAGTAACATGGAGGTCTTCACCGGAGACGATGTAGTACTGGAGGTCATCTCTGGGCCAGAGCAAATCAAGAAGATTGAATGGTTCAAAGACAACGAGCTTATCCGAGTACAACCCCGATTCACCCTCGCGTCCGAGGAGACGCGTCACTCGCTGAAGATCAGTCAGAGCACGTTTGATGATGAAGGAATATTCAAGTGTGTTCTACTGAATGATTACGGCATCGCATCATGTTCTGCTGAAGTACTTGTGGAAGGTAAACGGTGTTTGTTTGTTTTTGGCAGTTTGTTTGTTTGTTTGGCAGTTGGTTGGTTTGTCTGTTTGGCAGTTTGTTTGTTAGTTAAGCAGTTTGTTTGTTTATTTGTTAAGCAGTTTGTTTGTTTGCTCGTGTGTTTGTTGTTTATTTGTTTCTTTGTTTGTTGACCGATTGCAATCGACGACATTCCATTCCGTTGTCTGGTTTAGTAAAATCACTCACTCTCCCATTCCGCAGGAGATGACTCCCTCTCAGAGTCATCTGCCGACGAAGCTGCCGACAAGAATGCCCGGATGGAAAGGCGTAAGTCACGTGACAGCGTCATCGCACTAGAATTCCAACAAGAACTGAAAGACCGAGAAGTCATCGAGGAAGATACCATTCATTTTGACGTCAAGATCACCGGTCGGCCTGAACCTAAAGTCACGTGGTATAAAAATGATAAAGAGCTAAAGGAGAGTGCGAGGATTATCTTTGTGAGTGAACCGGAAGTCGGCCTTTACTCGCTGCTCATCAAGAAAGCCAACCTTGCCGACGAAGGAGAGTATCGTTGTGTGGCGGCGAACCCGGCAGGCTCTATCAGTTGTCAAGCTCAACTGCTTGTGGAAGGTAGAGTATAATTCGATTGTTTGATATTTCTGTTACTGGTTCACCCATCATTAGTCGCCCATTTTGTATCTTCAGAAAAATAGAGAAACAAGCAGAAGGGACCGCATTAGTACGATTAATATGATTGCCCTAATGCATCTTACATTGTCATGTAAATATATTTTTTCACAATTTCTCCCTCTACTGTGATTCAAATTGCGTACAATTGAGTCTTCCGTTGACCAATATTTCCTCTTTTCCTTATACTCCTTTTCCTCTTTTCCAAAGCGCAAAACAGCTGTGTCTGCATGAATTCTAATACCGTTTCTTTAATATTTACGGCATAATTATGTAGACTCGTCTCCAGGCTTGAAGAGACGACCGGTTAGCGCGACGACCGGTTAGCGCAGTGGTAGAGCGCCGGGCTTATGTTCGGGAGGTTGGGAGTTCAAACCCTGGCCGGGCCAACACTCAGGGTCTTTTTCTAATAATTGAGGAGAAGGTGCTGCCTTTGCTCTAACATCTGCAAATGGTTAGACCTTCGCGTCTTCTCGGATAAGGACGTTAAACTTTAGGCCCCGTCTCTCACATACACTACACTAACCGGAACCAGAGGGACGTTAAAGAACCACTAGGACCGTCGGAAGTTGCCCAACCTCAGTGTCACAGAACTCACAATACTAACACACACTCATGTTTATAAAGCTGGTTCTTATAGGATGAGTTATCCATTAATGTAAAGCGCTTTGAGCCGCGAGGATAAAGCGCTATATAAGCACGTTATTATTATTATTATTATTATTATTATTGAATTTTTATTTCAATTACAATATAGCGAGAAAATGTGAACGATCTTGCAGCTGGATTACCCTTTGCATTTCCATTGAACGACTACAGACGCCAACGAAGCAGAGAACCTTGCACCAAACTTGCATCGTAGTATTCATTCATTCACTGGTAACCCTCTCATTTCCCTTCACGTTTCAGACATGGCCAGCACTGAAGAAGACGACACGCCAGCAACGAAAGCCCCCCTACCCGCCCCAAAGCCATCAAAGCTAAAAGACGAAGCCCCCGTGTTCACTGCCTTGCTCAAAGACCGCACAATAGAGGATGGAAGCGCCGCTAGATTCGACGCACGTGTTATCGGTGCCCCGTCTCCCAAGGTAACTTGGTACAAAGACGAGAAGGAGATCACACAGAAGAGTCATCCGCATATCAAGGCTTTACAAGAAGGGGATCTGCACTACCTGTTGATTACAGAAGGTGGTTATAAGGATGCCGGGGTCTACAAATGCGTTGCGAAAAATTCCGCGGGACAGGACTCCACTGTTGGACGTCTTTTTGTTGAAGGTATGCGGGTTGAAGGATTTTTATTTGGAGCTTTGTAACGCGTCAAATATTAGTCTTTGACGAAACGAACAAAAAGGTTTTTCTTATTGTGAGGGAACTCCAAGCTGTGGAGATACACGGCCGCTGGGCAAGGAGAGGTCGGAGAACTTACAATCTGCATTAGGATTGCGCAAATTGCTGCCGCACAGCTTACAATCATGAGTGCTGTTGTACAATATATATGCCTCTGAGATCCAGACCATTGCACCGGGAGACAATCCCTTGCTCTTAATAATAGTGCAATGGGTTCTTTACTTTGTAGGGGATTAGAAGGGAAAGCAGACAGGACCACGTTTTATTGTCTCGCTAAGTTCACTAATGTCTCTACTGCAAACGAGTCGCAGGTTTCCCAAGGTTTTTTCTTCCGCTTACTAAATGCTTCTGCTTACTAAATCTTCATTTGCCAATATTTTTTTGTCATCTGTTACTTGATTAATATGCCCTGATTCATCTTTTTCAGGAGCCGAGTTCAAACCCATCGAGGGTGTGAAGAAGCCCTCGAGAAAGAACTCGGGTCTTTCAAGAATCGAAGAGGTGGGTGTTTTATTTCAGCAAATTTTTCGAAAACGTTTAAGCTTTCATCCTAAACTTTTGACAATGATTGTCTCAGGTCCTAACCCTAAAGCTCTACACCGCCAAACATGACTTCGTCTCCGAGGAGACAGGAAAGAAGTTCCTGTTAAAGGGAGATCACGTGGAGGTCCTTGACACTAGTCGTCCCGAGTTCTGGTTGGTTAGACGCGTGTCACGTAGCACGGAGATCGGCTTTGTCCGAGCGAACTGCCTGGAGAAGCAAGGCGGTGATGGGTAACTACATTTTGATTTTGATTTTCCGAAAATCATGTTTTTTGTGCGTGTGTCGTCCACTTTTCGAGCTTGTGATGTCTCATTCTCGAACCCAGAGCTCCCCGGGGGGAAGGAGGGGGAAGGCTCTGGTGACAGCAAGTTTTGCTACAGAGCCCTAAGAAGAAGAAATAATCATACATAACAGAGATATCTCGTGCTCTCTTGGAAATTTGAAAAACGTAAGCTCCAGACACAAAACGTAAGGCCAAAAATTGCAGAGCAACTAGAATACGATCATATCTTTCTCTGAACTTTTGCACCTCGCAATTGAAGGCTTGCACCCGAGGCGAATTTATTGTTCGCTGTTGTTATGTAGATTTTTTCAATTGTCTTCATTTCAAGGCCAGTGAATCCTTAGCGCATGCGAACTGCGTTTTGCCGCGGTGTCTCCCCAGAGCCTCCCCGCGAGCCGGGGAGCTCTGAGTACGAGAATGGGTTGTCTACTTTCCGAGCTTATGTTTGGATACTGCTGTGTGGTTGTAGTTTTAGGTCATGGCTAAAAGGGATGACTCAGAAGGACCTGATTAATAATTCATAGGCTTCACGGCAGAACGAGGCTACATATGCCATTTTATGCCATGTAGCTTTGTTCTATTGTTTATCCCATGAATTATTAATCAGGTCCTTCTGAGTCATCCCTTTAGCCATGAACGTAGTTTTGGGTGTGGATGTTGTTGTTGTTGTTGCTGTTGCTTAGTATCTTCTTAAAGTTTTTGAAAAAACGTTTTACTTCTTTTTCAGATCGGATGCTGTGCAACGACCAAAGCCCGTAAGTTCTACCGCAACGTGCTACCTCGTTATGATTTATTTCTCTTTCTCACAATGCATTATTTATTATCCAATAGATCTGAGCCATCTAGGGTTTTCTCGCGTGTCCAACGTAACGTTGTCGCCACCATTAGCAACGCATAATATAATTCATTTCTAAGAGCTTCATTTCTCTCGCTTGATTAGTTAAGCCCTGGCTAAACTAGGACACATGTAGCGCCCAACATTGTAGCCGGGACACAAAGAAATGTTTCTTCGCAAGACAAGAAACATTTGATGTGTCCGAGACACACGCGTGCGCTGTTTCCTAGTTTAGCAACTCGGGGAAACATGCAGGACACAAATGTTGCGCGCTACATCTGTCCTAGTTTAGCCGTAGCTTTACTCAAACTGAGTGTTACTTTATCTAAACAGGAGGGAAGTAAGCGTTTTGTGTCGGTAATCAATTTCACACCTAAAATGCCTGGAGAGCTGACCATCCGTGACGGCGATATCATGGACGTGCTAGACGATCATGACACGGAACGATGGCTGGTTGCCATAGATACCACAGGCGAGGTGGGCTGGGTACCAGCGTATTTCTTGGAACCGGAAGAGCGGGGAAAAGAAGCCGCACCGAAGGGCAAGGAGGCTCTGAAGGAAAGAAAGTAAGTCAACCTCAAAACTTGATTTCTTTGTCAAGTAACGAGAGAATTATAAAAGAAGGATGTGTAGGAACGCGAGAGATTTGTGCCTGTGATAATGTATGCATTTATGACCCTATGTGTTAGGTTACCGTGCTATTTGCTCGTTCCGTTGATGTTTCGCTTTATTTACAGAGCCATCATAGACGAACTTATCCAGTCCGAGCAAACCTACATCGACGACCTGAAATACGTCCTTGTTGTAAGTCTACAGAGAGTTTTTCAGAGTGAATACGATGAGCGTTTAGCCATATTAATCTGCGTTACCGTATGTCATTTTAGAATCACGTGGCAGAGCTCGACGCCGATGACATTCCCGATGGTCTTGCCAATCGAAGAGAGTCTTTCTTTGGGAACTTGAAGGAAATCTACGAATTCCATGAAAGGTAAGTTCCCCCCACCCCCTCCCCCATAAGCATTGACCTTGTGATCCATTGTAGCTGGGTGATTTTGCTTCTCTACATGCGCACATAGTTGTGCGAATCTCGCAAAGACTATCAAAACATTACATCACACTCGATTTACCAAATTCAACCCCACTATTGCATTGTTCATCATTCAGTGCACCAGAAACACTGACTTATGCAAATGATTTGTACCTTTACTCGCTCGTGTTTATTAGGCAGAACGAGAGGGACAAGTTTTTTCTTCACTCTCGAGTTTCGATTGTATAAAAAATGTAGCAACGCAGTGCGTTATCGTCAGTGTGTACGTCGACTATAAAGTTACTAATCCCCATGGAAAGACGCCTTTAACTGAGCATGAAACTACATGTTCCTGATTTTCGGGTATTGTTAATGTGTGAATTTCTTTACTCTTTTCAGGACGTTCCTACCCGATCTCGAAGCATGTGCAACAAAACCAGATGAAGTACCGAAAGTGTTTTCAAAACATGTAAGTAGACGCAATGATACAGATTTTCAATACAAGTATTGTCAAGTGATTTGTACCAATGTCAAATTTACCGGTACCTTTACAGAAATCCAAGCTTGAGATCTACACCAAATACCTCGAAACTAGACCTACTGTTGCAGAGTTGCTAGAGGATGAAGACATCCGAGAGTTTTGGGAGGTACGACTATCTTTGCCATCTTTCAAGGCTATTGTTCCAAAATAAATACTGGGACGCCCAAGGTGCATCCATAACTTCTTTTGGAACAATATAGCCTGCTAGCCGGCTCTCCAGTGGGTTTTTTCGAATATTCGATTTTTTTGGCGCGCGGGATTCCTGTGTCACTCTCCCCCGCGACACAGGAATCCCGACGCCACAGGAACCCCGCGCGCGCCCTAACGATTCTTCTCTGAAAACCCACTGGAGAGCCGGCTCGCAGGCTAGGAACAATAGAATTCAAGATGGCTGCCATGAGAGAATAAGTTTACTTTAGCAGAAGTTCGTAATGTGCCAAAATGATCTTAGTTGTACTGAAATAGTTAGAGAATGGTTAGAAGGTTTTGGGGCCTTTCTTTTTACCCCCAGAATTTCCTTAGGGTATTCATTTGCAACTTTGGAATTTCCAATGGGGTCACAAAAGAACTTTTCTTTGAGGTTGCTTCAAATTTCTGAAGGAGTCTTGAATTCCCACAGGGATAGAGAATGTTTCAATATTTGGTTTTCCTCAGTAGGGGCACGGCTATTTTTTGGAACAGCCCATAGAGATAATTCAGTGATTGGTAATTGATGCTCCCTTTACAAAGGTGTTTCAGTCTTGCTCATGCTCCGTCTTCTTGATTTCGTTTTTCCAGGAATTCCAGGAAGACACCCAAGATCGGTATTTCGTCAGCGATTACCTGTTGAAACCATCACAAAGACTCAAAGAATACCAACTTACACTAAGGGTAAGACGAAATACAACCTGAATTATGAGGCTGTGTTAGTTAATATTTCATTCATTAATATGAAAGCCTTCTTGATGTTTTACTGATAATTTATGATACTTATTTCCAATCAGGAGCTTCTCAAGTACACAACAAGAGCAGGCCAAAAGACAACAAATTATGAGGTCAATATGAGTATTGAATTTTCTTCTTCTTTCTTTTTTTCTTGTGAGTTCCGTCGATCAGCTATAATGTAATTACCTTGCCCCATTCGATCAATTCAAGGTTGTAGTTTGGTTCAGTTACATTGTAATTTTGTGTAGTTTTAATTGTCAGGGCTAACCAGTTTTGTTTCTTTAGTCCGCACTGCAAGTTGTTGTATCCATACCAAGAACCGCCGAAGAGTCCATCCACAAATTCCACACAATTGAAGGCTACAATGTAGGTGTCTTGAAAACCACTTTAATCCCCTCTCGCTAATAACAAACTTCTTTTTCATGGTAACCCCATAAACCATGTCAAATCATTTAAATTGATTGAACCTGAGCAAATCAATGCTCGTTAGCGCTGTACGTTTCACTGTTGAAAGATAAAAGATCATTGAAGAAACATAGATTTGTTTTTATCTTATTTTCCAGGGCGAGGTTCCACTCAATGAGCTTGGCAGGCTTCCACTCAAGAGCTTGGTATATCAGAAAGGTTTTCTTACACTGTAATGAAACTCAATCCCAGCGGGATGATAGCTCAGTTGGTAGAGCGGCGGTCTATTAACTCTATGGTCGTGGGTCCGATTCGCACTCCGCCTGGATTTTTTTTTTTTTTTACAAATGCGGTTAGAGTTCTTTGGTTGGCATACCTCGAGTTACAAAGTAACTAGAAGCTTTTTTTGTTTCATACCCCTGAAAACGTGATAAAATGTTGATTATCATTATTACAGGACACGGTCCTGTTCTGGGAAGACATCGCTCGAGGCAAAGGAAAGGAGCGAGATCTGTTCTTGTTCGAGAAGGCGCTCGTGAACACAAAACGAAAGGAGGGCCGCCACAAATACAGCTGCAAGAATGTCTTGAAGGTTTGTAGAACAAAATTTGTAGAGTGATTGATTGATGCATATTAATGTTCTCCGAACTCTGGCTTGAAAGACCAGCTCCACAGATACAAGAGAAATAGCTTGTGCTGTAATTTTCTATTGAATTGTTGTCGTAGTTTATAGGAGAGAAGCCCACGAATCTAAGTAGCTCTCAAATAGTTAGATTAGAGAAGCCAATGAGAAGCCATTCCGTGACAAGCATGGTCGTCATCTTCATTCTGCTCTTGTTGTTTTTCTTTAGTTGTCCACTGCCAATGTCGGTATCAGCGAGAACGTCGAGGGAGAACCGAAGCAGTTCCAGGTTTACGTTGGGAGCTCAATATCTACTGCTCTTGTTCTTCACACATTTGAGGTAAAGTTGTTTTATATATTATTCTATTGGAATATGCATTCACGGCAAGTATCCAAAGTGCAACACTAATATCTTTTTTTTTTCTCCGTTCAGGCAAAGTCGGAATGGTCCAAAGAAGCCTGGATTCGGGATCTCAAGAAACTTTTGAACATCGGGACTGGTAGGTCCTTAGCTATTAGAACCAAACACTGTTGTAGTAAAACAGTCCTGCTGCTACTAGTTCCTGCACTGTACAAATGAGTATCAAAAACTAAACGCAATGTAAATCCACTTGGCCAATTAAAAACGAAATCCATTCATCAACTGACCATCTGGAGACGAAGGAAGTACGACTTGGTTTAGTCGTGACCCATGAAAAAAGAGTCACTACGTTTTTTTTTTTCGCATTCTGATTGGCTGACTTGGAAGACCCAGGACCTCATCAAATAGGAACGCATAGAAAACGCCTGATTTACTTTCGACAGTCAACGTAAATCCGCTCTATTGAAGTATCATGTCTGTCATTGTCTCAAAACATCTTCACATATTACAGGAACGGAAACCGTAACCATGACAACCACAAGCCGGAGCTCTTTCGAGATCGCCATCGAGCCCCAGGTGGATCCATCTGCCCCCTTGGTAACCGCGCTCAAGGAGACCGTGACGTCATCCTACCCTGACATATTCGCCGAGGTGGAGAAACAATACGTGGCCATCACTCCCCCTGATTCGCCTGTCCCCCCTGATGCGGTAAATACACTTGTAGAAGTCATAAGTAACATGTCAGTTCATTAAAAGATGCATAGGCGCAAAGATCAATAGAATACAGAATGCAGGTTGAATGTATTTCAAGAAAGCTTTTTAGAAAGAAAGTGAATCTTATAATAGCAAGAGCAGAGTGAACTTTTGCATTCTTTTTACAGTAAAGTCCATCGGCTTTTGAGCTACTGACTGCCCAACTATTGTAATAGTGTCGTGTCCAGGGGGGTGCAGTATCCTAATCTATTTTATTATTCATTCCAGAGTATTGAGCTCGGCGCAACGTACCAAATACAAGACGACACCCTTGACAAAGACACTCACAGTGTTGTTATAAGTCGTGGCGAAGCCGTTCGAGTTCTGCGTTCAGGAAAAGACCTGTTCTTCGTGCAGACAACGAGCTCCGATAACGTGCGAGAGGGCTGGGTCCCGGCCACGTGGTTGTTGGGTGATGAGAAGGTGCCGCTGCTTCAAACACTTCAGCTTCCGAAAGGACTAGCGGGATCTACGGGATCCCTGTCTTCCGAGGCGTCAGAGCCGGAATTGAAGAAACTGGCCGAGATGCAACCAGGTAAAGAGACCGGTTATCACCCACCAGTTTCTAAAAATAGGTACACCTCTAAGTGCAAGTGGTTGATTCCACTATTTTCTTTTAGAGTTTTAGTCGTGTTTTTGGCCTGTTTTTATAGAATAGGCTAACTGACTCCAATATGATTAACGGAGTTTCGTTCAAAAATACCAGCAACATTTTTTTTGCGCGGGGTTGATCTCTCAAGGAAGGGGTCCATTTAAGCTCAGATATTATTAAAAGTATTAACGCTAATGGAGATCTGATCATGCGCGTACATATTGCCAAAAGATACCTGCTTATATTCTCCAAGATTGAAGTTCATAGCGAGTATATTGTTAAAGTTGTAGACGAAAATATATTTTCGCGAAATGCGCTCTGACTTTCGCATGAGTCACCTGTGTCAGCCACTCATTTGTTATTGTTTTCGTACAATATTAGAAGACGAATTACGCGTTGAAATCTCTAAATCAACATTTGATTTAACAAATTCCATCGAGAACATTGCTCTATATTCTCTAAATCAGCCGATGGAAATGGATGCTTTCTCCGACTCGTTGCTAAGCTGTCAAAATGTCTTTACTGGATGGATCGAAATCGTTGTCGTTTCGCGACGACTGTTTTTGGCTCAATTCACTCGCCTTCGTCAGTATTAGCAGAAATCGATTTGCGGCACCTCGTCAATGCTTTTGAAAGTATATTTCGTGTTGTTGAATGATCACACACCCTGATGATATCCACTGCTTTACATGTGACAGTCTATAGTCTAAAGTATTAGAGTATGGTACTAAGGGTTTATGGTAATAGCGAGCCATGATATTGCAATGGGAATTTCTACTATTAGTTGACATGTAACATTTGTCAGTAGCATGAAGACAATCGTCACACTTACGATTACGAAACACACTTACACACGAGAAATTGTAGCCTGCTAGCCGGCTCTCCAGTGGGTTTTTTCGGATATTTGATGTTTTTGGTGCGCGGGATTCCTGTGTCGCGGGGGGAAGTAGCCTGCTAGCCGGCTCTCCAGTGGGTTTTTTCGGATATTTGATGTTTTTGGTGCGCGGGATTCCTGTGTCGCGGGGGGAAGTAGCCTGCTAGCCGGCTCTCCAGTGGGTTTTTTCGGATATTTTTTTTTTTTTTTTTTTTTGGGCGCGCGGGATTCCTATGTCGCGGGGGGAAAAAGTGACACAGGAATCCCGCGCGCCCAAAAAAAAAAATTATCCGAATATCCGGAAATTGAGAAACGCGAACAAGAGCAGGACACCTATTTCAGAAAAGGTTGCACCTTCACAACTGTCTATTGTAGCCCGCGATGCGGGAGCAAATAGGTTTATACCCAAAACAGAATCATGGACAAGGTGTTTAGGATTAATAACCATACCTATCACCTTGCTTAAGCCAAATGATTCTACAATACATCGCTTGCAAGAAATGTTGTACTGGGTTAACACGAGAATTTAGTTCTTCTTAGTTTCTCCTATGACGCACCGTGGGCTACAACTTACAGTTGCGATGTTGCAACGTGTACACCCATGTTTAGACATTTGAGTCCCAAAAACACTAACGAAGATGCCTCAATACAGATTTGCACCAAACGGAAGAGGCTCCAACTACCCCTCCCCTCTCCCAGTCAGAATTCCACAAATAATTTATTCAAATGTAGTCTCAGAAAACTGCTGAGTTTAGTGTTGAGCTGACGACCCGTAACCGACCTTTTCACGGTGCAACATAATATAGCACTAAAAAAATAATGAGTCCAAACAAAGGGGAATGTTTTGTTCAGTTTAATATCAAAATGTTTTCGCTATTATCTTTGTTTGATATGTACGTGCCAAGATTGATCAGAATGTCGCTTCGGAGCTTCGCTTTTGTGCAAAAATAACACAGTCAAATGGATCTTTTGTTCCGTTGGCACAAATCAATGGATTTACCTTTCGCACAAACAAGCTCTTGAGCAGGCTTTATTGATCCTTGCTGGGTTCCATTTTGTGTTTGCACTGTCTAGGATAATAAGGATGTCAAACACACACGGGGTGTCTTGATCTAGGCCTTTTTGATTATAAAAAAAACTCCACAAACCGACTTCATTTGACAAACGTGGAATAACTTTGCTCTGCTAGATCATCACTCGTACTTCCATCGCCTTTCTTGCCTGCGTTTCCGTTTATTATTCCACCGCATCGTTCGCAATGAATTCTTTTTCGCACGCTACGATACATAACTCTCAAACATACGATGACTCAGCTAAGATATCTAGTAACCAGGGCGAAGGTAGGTGAACAGCTAATAGAGTTCGATTGATGGAATCTGCAAAGTACCGCGGAGATTTCTGAATTCTACAAAAAGACATACACCGAAACTAACTAGATGACATCGCTATTTTTAAAGTTAAACAATCTTTGCTTGAAATTATGCGTCTACAGGAAGCATACACTTGTGATAATTAATTCATTATAAACTATTACAACTCCCTACTGCTTTGCGGAGGAGTGATTTTACTAGATCAGGCAAAAAAAACTAAAGAGTTAAATTTCTTTTTCAGCGAAACCCAAATTTACAGAAGAGCTTGAGGACAAACATGTCCGCGCCGGGGACCCTGTGAGACTGCAGTGCCGCATAGAAGGAGAGCCAGAACCTGATATCGAGTGGCTAGTGGACGGCGACAAGATCAAGGAAGGCAGTCGGTTCCGATTTGTGTTTGAGAAGCCAGATGTCGCCGCTCTTTGTATCTCTAGTGCGACACTTGAAGACGAGGGAGAGTACACTTGTCGCGCTACTAATGTCGCGGGGTCGAGCAGCTGCACGGCGGAGTTAATAGTTGATGGTGAGCTAGATACATTTTCTATATTTTTAATTATTTTTTATTAATTTTACCTAATGTTTTATTTTGGTAGCTACTTAACTTTTTATTATATTCGTGTTTCTTTGACTAAACCTGAAAATTTCAGCCAGTATGAAAGATTATTAGAAAATCCGCGCCCTGGGTGAAATACAAGAAACAGGGTCCTGCAAGCTCTTAGCCTGCTTGCAGGCAGTACTGGGTGTTTTTATCGCGGAAAACCCGGTCGCCCCCGCGACCGCGCGCCTCAAAATTCCAAGATGGCGTCCGATCATCGAACGGACCGGGTTTTCCGCGATAAAAACACCAGTACCGCCTGCAAGCAGGCTAGCAAGCTCTAGATACACATGAGTCTGGATGTAGATTGTTAGTTAAAATGTCACTAATCTGTCGGTTGTCATTTGCGATTTTCAGTCTTTGTCGATTGACTGAAGGCTTGCTTGTCGGTAATTTTTTTCCTGTCGGTAGTCGGTATTTTTACGGACGTTTGTCGGTAAACGCCATGCACACCCTGTGAACACTGTGCAGAGAACCAATCAAAATAAACGATTCGTTGCCATGAGAATAATTAACATGCAGTAAACTAAAATGGGATTATGTCTCTTTGACATGTTCTACAAGGACAAAGATTCATTGCCTTCATTGGTTGTCCAGAAAATATTAAGGGGCACATCAACGAAATTTGGCAAGAAATTTGATATCCCAGATCCTTCTAATAACTAGTGCAATAACTTTGTTTGCTTTCAAAATACAATAAGTTATTACGTTTCGGATTTTTCGGAATTCAATTGCCTGTGATAAACAAATATTTTAGGCGGAAATCTACATAATCGTATCAAGATAGTGTATCCTTTTTCAATGGATATAATGTAATCTTGTTTTGGCTGTGGCCTGTTCGATAGCCGAGTGCTCAAACACATGTAGTTCTAACTGGTTGTAAAACATTCCTTTCGCGCTTTTGCTAATGGGTAAATGTCATTTCTAATTAAGCGCTGTCCAACAGCTTTGTTCTTGACTTTCTCAATAGTCGCAATTATGTTTTCTAGCTGACAGAATGCACTTTGGTGAAAGAGATTATTATGTTCTAATGTATAGACTTTCTGAGGTGCACTCTTAGCCGGACGGTTTAAGAAAGGTCTCATGGCCTGCTAAAGTAAAAATACATCTCAGTCACCCTGCTAGCTGATGTTCCCCAGATTATGTCTGGTTTGGTCTTGAATTTTTATCACTAAGTACAAACAAGCCTAGTTTAAATGAAACACATTGCAGGCTATCTGTACCGAATTAATAGCCAACAGTTTGTTACCGTGATAGTGCGTGACCTTTTAATGGATTGTCACGGTTCTGTTGCGTTACCAACCAATCACAAGGCGCGCCTACCCTACAGCTTGAATTTTCTCCCATTTGCTGTTTGCTCAAGGGAGGGCAGTGATACGGGGAGGCTTCATAGAAGAACAAAACTGCAAATCCATCATGTCTAAATGTAAGTCTTGGATATTATCTATGCCATGCAATGCAAGGTTCTACATTTATGCCAAGGTGTTTTTCTGTGGGTATTGAAACTCGCGTCTACCTCAGGCGTCCAACAACAGTTGTTTTCGATAGCGTTTTCGTGGATCATCTAGAAACTAGACCATAACACTTAGTCCGTTTGTCAGGATTTCTGGAACCGCACACAGGCGTTGGCAAAAACCTTTGAAAATGTAACGGTTCCTTGCTTCATCAATTCAAGTAACTACGAGCTATTTTACACTTTTAACGTAATCACTTGAACCCGAGCATATGAGCTCTTTCGCAAAAAGTGTTTTTCACGATTCAAGAGAAAAAAGAAGTTATAAATAGCAATGTACTTTCGAGGAGTACTCTACGCTTTGTTATAAATATTCATCGCGTTATCCATAGATCTTGTTTTTCACTTTTGAGCTGGCTAAACTAGGCATCTAAACTATACCGTTATCTGACTTCTTGGCTGTGTTGTATTGTTACTGCTGCTTGCTGATTTTGTGTACGTTCAGCTTTTCTCTTATTTATTGAACAATAACTACGGTTCAAACACAGTCAAAAACAGAAACTATACAACGTGTTAACTATATAACAGAAAACACTCCAGTAATAGAGAACAGAGTCATCTGCCCATGTGTTACATCTGAGATAGTTATCCGGGAAAACGACCGGCCATCTTTAACTCTAGAATATAAATTGATTTTTATGTCGGGGAATTCTGTTATTCATTTGCATACTGTGGCGAAGCACCTCGGTTGTATAATGCTCAATGGAATATTTAATCTGCAATCGCGATTTAGTGATCTAGCATTATTAAGGCACAAAAAGATCGCCTTGGATCCCACTCCTAGTTTGTAGTGCTGATCAGTCATGTTCGAATTTACTGAGTATGGTTAATTCAAGTGTAATGGATATTTAGAGGCTCCTTCCATTCGAAACATGAATGTTTTTTGATACCTTGGATTGCCCCTTATGTTTTGTAAAAAGCTATGACTCAAACAGATTTTTTTTGGGAGAACTGCTGGAGACGGAATACACTTGTTTAGAGTGCCAGATACTTTAAGTAATACACGAGAAATCTTAACATAAAAAGCAATTAGCAACAGGCTCCAAGACAAAGCACAAAAGCCAGTAATGAAATACTATTTCGTCGTCTTGGAAGACAAAACACAAAACACTTACAAGAAGAGGCTATCCAAAAACGTTTCTGTCAACACATTTAGTTTCTGTAATTGTAATTTCACTTACCAAAAACAAACATTTGTGCGTTTTATACTCCTATTAAGTTCTCTTTCATTATTTCTAATTTCTCACGTTCAGTGGCCACAACAAAATATGTTATTTTCAGAAACATTAGAATGTGACGGTATTTATTAATCGTTTTTTGACACCTGCAGAGCTGACCGATAGTAAGGTCAGGTCATCTGGTCATAGCCGCAAGGGTAGTGCTGTTTTGTAAGTGTTTCCACGAGAATCGACCGCCTAAAGTCTAGTAATTTACAGACAGTCAATGCTTATTATGTCATTTAGCGATCTGTATAATTTGAGGAACATAGATTATCCTCAAGGTGACTCGAGTAATCGCCTGATCTATTTGTTAATAACATTGCCGCGGGCGCTTCAAAGGACGATGTTAAGATGGGCCAGGCTTGAAACAAGTACCCCAATGATTGGCTTCAAGTGAAGTGTGGGTCTTGAAACTTCCCATGTGTTATGTACTTTCGTTACCTTGATCATCGATTAGAGAGGGTGGTATTATATACCAGCTTAGCAACCTAAAGAGCGAGCAATTTGATTGGTGTAGAATCTCGGAATCTGAGACATTATATACGTCCGAAGCAGTAGATATTGTATTGGCTAACAAATTCCATGGTGGCATTTTTTTATATATGTTTTTAAAGTGAAGAATGATTGGCTTCAAGCGATGATGATCTTGAAACTTTCCCATGTGTTATTTACTTTCGTTACCTTGGTCATCAATAATCGAGGAGGTTATAGGGTGTTGTTCGTAATGAGCACGGCCTTACTAGAGAACAGTAAAAACAAGCGTATAACCACCTAGTGATTTAAGAACCTTGTTGCCGAAATTTGGCATATGAATACCCAACAATATAAGAACCTTGATTGTACCTAACAATATAAAACCTGAACTCTTAACAGAACAAGGAAATGTAAAGTTCCTTTGCACTTTAGCAAAGGACCTTCCGAATGAATGACGACGTAATTTAGACAAATTGATTAAACAAATGTTTGCTGATAACCGATAACCGACAAAAATTACCGATCGAAACAATTAATGACCACCGATTGAAAAAAATCGAGGTTTCAATGATAACCGATAACCGACAAAAATTGAGGTCTCAATGATAACGGATTGAAAAAAAATAGGTTTCAATGATAACCGATTGAAAAAGTTAAGGTTTCAGTGATAACCGCAAAAAATGAAAAATAATCGAGGTTTCAATGACCACCGCTTGGAAAAAAAATAACCGATACAGTAAAAACCCGCTTGTAAGAACCTAGGGATTTAAGAACCTGCTGGCCTGCTGGCAACTGTTTAGCCAAGCAAATTCAAACAGGTTCTTATATGTGGGGTTATAATACATTTCATGTGGATGACGAAATTGAATTACCTAAAGACACATACACATCTTTATGTAATGTACTACTGTTTTTCATTTTTATCTATTCCATTCATTTTTTGTTTAATTTTATTAACTTCAAAAATACTTATATGAAGGACAAAACACATTTTTTACTATTTTTTAACAACCATGCCTCCTCCATAGAAATTAAGAACCTACTTAGCCTAAACTGCCAATTAAACTAGCCCAAAATATAAGAACCTGTTTTGGCAAACTTTGAAAAATGTAGGCTTTTACACGCGGGGTTTTACTGTAATCGACAAAACATTGATGTTTCAATGACGAAGACTCGGCCTCTTACTGATGATTCCACCCATTCCTTCTCAGCTCCTGCCACGATCGACAAGGCTGCGGGCCCGGCAAGCGGCGTAGTTGGCGGTAAGGTATCCCTTCAGTGTTCCATTTCCGGAAATCCCATCCCTACGGTCACGTGGCTCAAAGACGAAGAGGAGCTTTCATCAGATGGCCGCATCCACATTGAGAACACAGACGATCACACCGTACTTAACATCGAACGCCTTCAGTTCAAGGATGAAGGGGAATATGAGTGTGTTGTGAAGAATGATGGTGGGGAGGACAGTTGTGTGGTGAAACTCACGGTGGACGATGATTCAGGTGAACCAGCCACCACCTTGAAATTTCCCTTTGCTAAAAATGAAGCGAAGTTCCTTGGATCAATGGATCAATGATCCACCACCTTAAAAATTCCACTTGCCTTAGATGAAGCGAATATAGAGCATACAAGTTTCTTGGGCTATGGATCAATGATCTGCTACCTTAAAAAATTCACATGCTAAAGATAAAGCGAAGATAGAAAATACTAGTTTCTGAGTCGTCAATCTTGATTCTTAGCTCCATGAATCGTAATATGAAGGCATTACCCTGATGCTAGTTCTCGTTTTTTAGTTCAAGCCCCAAGCATGTCGAGCAACAAAAACCATTTGCAGAAACTTTGTTGCGCGAGTCTGCTTAGTGAAAATAAGTTTTTGTTGTGACAAGTTTGGGTTTCAAGGTGAAAAACGCGCAGCATTGAGCAATCAAATTGCAGCCAAATTACACGATACCAGAAACATATAAGCAAGTTGAAACATAACAAACAAACATACATTGCTTTAGTACCAAGCTGCGGAATTTTCGCAGAATAAACAATTGAACAGATTTTGAAAATAATGTTGTTGCAAGACTTCAAGATGTTAAAGGCCCATAAGCACCCAAGTCGCTTTGCAGGCTCACAGAGAATAAAACGCATTTGAAAACTCTATGCAAATTTTCAGTTTGAACTTTTGAAATGCGAAGAACAATAGCAACCCCTTGGGACCTACTGTATCAGCCAATCACAGCTGTTGAATGACAATAGATCCAATTGAAAACAAAGGGCAAAGGTTCCCGGTCGCGTATGGGCCTTTAAATGTTAGTATATTATCACTTGCCACTGCTGCTCTAATTTATTTGAGCAAGAAATTGAACATTATCAAAAGAAAACCTGCTTGGGTAAGCATGCAAGATTTCATTTATGACCAAATATGGTCATAAATTCGCCACGAATAATCCACAGCATGGTTCGCCGTTACATGTCTCAACTAAGTTATATGTTTCTGACGATACACATGTATCGTTAGTTAGTGTGCGACTTTCTCCTTCCCCTAGCAAATAACTTTATTTCAGTTTGAAAGTCAATGATTTCCTTTCCTTTAGGTCCCTCATCTCTGCTTTGTCTAGAATACAATTGCCCTACTAGTACCATCAGTACTGTACCCTTCTATACATTTTTACATTCAAATGTCTGAAAAATTCTTTGTTAAAAGTTTCCAGTATGTTTTGCACAACATTTTCTTTCTTATCTCGGCCAGGAATTTCTATAAGCTAACCCTGAAGCAACAATAGGACAACACAGTACGCATGTGGCTATTTGCATGAAAGCACGAAACGCAAGATGTTAAAAAAAATTATTTCCTTGTAATTCTATAATGTAGTTTGTATAAGGTATCTGTTTAATATGCCAGGAAGTAATGAGCAGTCAGATTGTTTGACCGGATCAAGGCTTGGTGCGATTCACTGCCAAGTTAGTGAGAGTCGATGGCTGCGAAACCAGGTGCCATATAAACCACGCATGCGTCTTGGGAAGAATTTCACGGCATGAAAATATACTTCGTCATAACATAACGCAACCGTAAACCGTCATAATGCAGCAGCACCGCCTAACATAGCATCGTACTTGTGTCACTAACATAGCCAGAGCAGAAAGCCATTACACATCATTATCAACAAAATGGCAATCAAACCAAAACAACAACAATGTACGTTATATACTTCTATAAATTTCTACCTCGGGTGTTATATCAATCAGTTATTCCAATCGTATGAGTCGTATCAATCGCTGAGATAAAACAATACAGGTTTGTTTTTGTCTGCTAATGATGCTACAACTAATGTGACTATGTGTAACTACTCCTGAAGGTTGCACCTCACTTCACGTCGTATTCAATATCCTAAGATACAGTTGCAAAAAGGCCCGACAGTCGAAACGGTGTTTCGACGCATTTCATTCATTTCACAGTTTTTCATTTCACATTTTCTTCCTCTTGTAGAGCCCTAGTCAGTCACTTTTTTTATTGTTTTCACTCATTATTAGGAGTAGAATTACGTGTAGAAATCTCGTGATAATCATCTACAAACAAAAGTTTTATACTTGATATACCAAATTCAATCGAAATTATTCCACCACATTCGCTAAATCAGCCGATGGAAATGGATGCTTTCTCTTGCACACTTGCGACATAACGACATAAGAAAAATATCACGCGAACGCAATTTAGTGGTTTCAAAACGTTTTCTACAAAAAATAACATAAGATTGCTTTGGTGAAGTAATCTAATGATGATCAATGGAAAATACTGCTTATTTCAATAATTTTCCATGCTGTTTTCGTTGCAACATAACGTCCTTATGTCGTTATGTCGCTAGTGTGCACCGGGCTTAACAAACCGGAGGCTGACTGAGGCTCTTTCGTGTGACGTTTCAACTAGTCTTATGAATTTACCATTCATTTTTCCCAAACAATAAAAAACAGACGATGAAGATGTCGACCCCAAGGTGTTCGACCTGCCCAAACGAGATGAGGTCTACCTTGCTAAGGACAAGACGTTTGAGAAGGAGTACGACTCGTTACAAGAACTTGGAAAGTAAGTGTAATCTGTCAAATGTTGATACCTACAGTGCTATTATATTCAGAGCAATAGAGTGTATATATAAAAAGTAAAGTAAAGTAAATGTACTTATATAGCGCTTATTCTCAAAGCTCTAAGCGCTTTACATTTTGGGTAACTCGTCCTATGAAAACCAATTTATAACATGGGTGTGTATTAGTATGGTGAGTTCTGTGACAGAGATGTTCGGGCAACTTCCGACGTCCTCTGGTTTTTTTAACGTCCCTCTGGTTCCGGTTAGTGTATGTAGTGTATGTGAGAGACGGGACCTACGGTTTAACGTCCTTATCCGAGAAGACGCAAAGGTCTAACCATTTGCAGATATTAGAGCAAAGGTAGCACCTTCTCCTCAGGTAATTAGAAAAGAACCTGCGTGTTGGTCCGGCCGGGGTTTGAACCTCCCGCACAGAAGCTCTACCACGGCACTAACCGGTCGCCGGTGTATATAGTCTAGCCTTTTTTTTTTATTTGTCCACCTCTTTCATTTCTAGGGGTAAATTTGGAGTCGTGAAGAAGGTCAAGCACAAGAAAACAGGAGAAGTTCTAGCCGCAAAGTTTATAAAGACGTCTGCCGAGTCTAAGAAAGAAGTCCTAGGTGAAATGGCAATGATGAACCATCTACACAGCCGGCGGCTAACTTTCTTGGCAGACGCATTCGAGAGACCTGGAGAAATGATAGTCATTATGGAGTTGTAAGTAAACTAGTCATTTTTGTATCGCCCTGAAGCAAGGGGCCTTGTTCTGTAAGATTCTTCCTCCTGAACATTCTACATATAACAGCGCCCACACTTTTCAATTTCTTCACATCAACAACTACTTGACCTTGATCCTGCCCTTTATATGCTCTTCTGGCCTATAGACAGACTTCTCCTTGAATTCCGGTCTTAAAACGCCACCACCCTGATCTTCAAACAGACACCCCACCCCACCGTATCCCACCCCGAAATTTACTGCCCTCCAATATCGCAATGGTCGCATCTATTTTTGTCTATAAACCCTTCTGTTCATGACTGCGCAAGATATCTAACAAAGATTAAGAAAGCAGCTTGCTGGTCAAAAGTTTGTTACGCGCACTTCTGGCGCTGATTCGCGCACTCGGATTCTTGTTGTGCGATACGTAACGTAACGTAACGATTGCCCCTTGAATGAAAAGGTTAAGTTTTAATAACAGCGGCGAGACAGACTTTATATGTGTTTAGTTTTATGTAGTCCTGTATAATGGAAGGTTATTTGGAAGCATCGTTTTCCTTCCTTTCTATAATATTAATGATATTAATGTTTTTGTTTTCTAATAGTGTATCTGGAGGCGAGTTATTCGAGAAGATCTGCAACGATGATAACCTGACGGAGAAAGAAGTGATCCGATACATGCGGCAGATTTTGCAAGGAGTAGAACACATGCATCGAAAGAGCATGGTCCATCTGGACTTAAAGGTGAGCGGATGTCTGTAATCTTGCGCGCCGCAATGATAGAGTGTACGTGTTGCATACATACATACATGGACTTTATTTTGCAAGGAGTAGAACACATGCATAGAAAGAGCATGGTCCATCTGGACTTAAAGGTGAGCGGATGTCTGTAATCTTGCGCGCCGCAATGATAGAGTGTACGTGTTGCATACATACATACATGGACTTTATTTTGCAAGGAGTAGAACACATGCATAGAAAGAGCATGGTCCATCTGGACTTAAAGGTGAGCGGATGTCTGTAATCTTGCGCGCCGCAATGATAGAGTGTACGTGTTGCATACATACATACATGGACTTTATTTTGCAAGGAGTAGAACACATGCATCGAAAGAGCATGGTCCATTTGGACTTAAAGGTGAGCGGATGTCTGTAATCTTGCGCGCCGCAATGATAGAGTGTACGTGTTGCATACAT
Source organism: Scolanthus callimorphus (assembly GCA_033964015.1). Taxonomy (NCBI): domain Eukaryota; kingdom Metazoa; phylum Cnidaria; class Anthozoa; order Actiniaria; family Edwardsiidae; genus Scolanthus; species Scolanthus callimorphus. The sequence continues at coordinate 2,955,992 of CM066914.1, forward strand.
ACATACATACATGGACTTTATTTTGCAAGGAGTAGAACACATGCATCGAAAGAGCATGGTCCATTTGGACTTAAAGGTGAGCGGATGTCTGTAATCTTGCGCGCCGCAATGATAGAGTGTACGTGTTGCATACATACATACATACATGGACTTTATTTTGCAAGGAGTAGAACACATGCATAGAAAGAGCATGGTCCATCTGGACTTAAAGGTGAGCGGATGTCTGTAATCTTGCGCGCCGCAATGATAGAGTGTACGTGTTGCATACATACATACATGGACTTTATTTTGCAAGGAGTAGAACACATGCATCGAAAGAGCATGGTCCATCTGGACTTAAAGGTGAGCGGATGTCTGTAATCTTGCGCGCCGCAATGATAGAGTGTACGTGTTGCATACATACATACATGGACTTTATTTTGCAAGGAGTAGAACACATGCATCGAAAGAGCATGGTCCATCTGGACTTAAAGGTGAGCGGATGTCTGTAATCTTGCGCGCCGCAATGATAGAGTGTACGTGTTGCATACATACATACATGGACTTTATTTTGCAAGGAGTAGAACACATGCACCGAAAGAGCATGGTCCATCTGGACTTAAAGGTGAGCGGATGTCTGTAATCTTGCGCGCCGCAATGATAGAGTGTACGTGTTGCATACATACATACATGGACTTTATTTTGCAAGGAGTAGAACACATGCATCGAAAGAGCATGGTCCATCTGGACTTAAAGGTGAGCGGATGTCTGTAATCTTGCGCGCCGCAATGATAGAGTGTACGTGTTGCATACATACATACATGGACTTTATTTTGCAAGGAGTAGAACACATGCATAGAAAGAGCATGGTCCATCTGGACTTAAAGGTGAGCGGATGTCTGTAATCTTGCGCGCCGCAATGATAGAGTGTACGTGTTGCATACATACATACATGGACTTATTTTGCAAGGAGTAGAACACATGCATAGAAAGAGCATGGTCCATCTGGACTTAAAGGTGAGCGGATGTCTGTAATCTTGCGCGCCGCAATGATAGAGTGTACGTGTTGCATACATACATACATGGACTTTATTTTGCAAGGAGTAGAACACATGCATAGAAAGAGCATGGTCCATCTGGACTCAAAGGTGAGCGGATGTCTGTAATCTTGCGCGCCGCAATGATAGAGTGTACGTGTTGCATACATACATACATGGACTTTATTTTGCAAGGAGTAGAACACATGCATAGAAAGAGCATGGTCCATCTGGACTTAAAGGTGAGCGGATGTCTGTAATCTTGCGCGCCGCAATGATAGAGTGTACGTGTTGCATACATACATACACGGACTTTATTTTGCAAGGAGTAGAACACATGCATAGAAAGAGCATGGTCCATCTGGACTTAAAGGTGAGCGGATGTCTGTAATCTTGCGCGCCGCAATGATAGAGTGTACGTGTTGCATACATACATACATGGACTTTATTTAGACTCGGTTAAAAATAATCAGTTGCAGTATATTGGATAAATAAAAAGAACACACAAAAAAACAACTGTTTTACGTGATTGCCGTGTAGGGGCCCAATTTAAAGCATAATTCCTATTTAAAACAGCTAAGCGACTCACATGATCTCACATGCACAGAAAACCGCGCCTCTGATCTCGCAACCACTGGTTAATACATTATAGCTGCGTAGTCACTACCGGATTTATCGCTCATATTTACGAAATCGCCACGGAAATAAAGTCCAGGAAACGCGGTTGCGCTATTATTGTTATCAAGTATTTTCAACAAACTATTTTATTTGTTCTTAGCCCGAGAACGTGCTCTGTGTCATACGAGAAGACGGTAAAGAAGACCTGAAGCTGATTGACTTTGGCATGGCACACGTCATTGAGAAGGGAAAAGACCTCAGATTAGCCTGCGGAACTCCCGAATTCGTAGGTAAGTATTGCGAGCGAAAACATGGTAGTTACGGAAACACGGGAAAAGGGGAAGGAAAGACCGCTAAACAATAAAACATTGCAACCAAGCAGACACTCTTGTTTGTGGCCTTTTCGCGATTTCCAGCTATAAACGCGTGCACTATTCAATTTGGAAATACCCTTCACATGTCCCACAATTTCCGAAATGAAGCGCGCGTTCGGCAAATGCCTCTTAGACACACACAGGGAGCGCGCGTATATTTTATAGCTGGAACTGTCTCACTAAGTTGAGTCTTTTCGCGATATGGTGTCGCCATGTTTAAGCGCATGACTAAGAACCCTAATGCCAAGTCAGCGTCAGAGAAATGTCGTTTAGAAACACATTTTCCCATAAAATTGAACAAAGACTTGCAGTTGACAATCTTACATTACATGTGTAATGTTCTCCAAGCCATATAAGTGAACGCAACAACAGCTACAATGGTTGACAAAAGTCGTTGAGACACACACATAAAATTGGTCGGCTATGTCGTAAAGACCTCTCTCCGGTAAACCATCCTGTCTTCACCCCCTCCCCTTTTGAATAGCCGAATTCACACTAGAGACGAGTCTGAATGTGGAGGGTTCCCTATTCTTCTGTGATCACGCGAAAAAAACTTTTTTGAAGGAGAAAGTTTGGGGGACTTAACCATTTCGGGTCTTAGTAAAATTAAAGGGTAATGGTTGCAATTGTCTCAACACTTTTGTCACCATTGTAGCAATTCTATGTTTAGCCTTCGTCTAGTGGGAGACTAACTAAGCAGAAAATAATTAAATCAAAATATTTTACTGAAAATAGGCATTTTTCTGAAACCGATGGCAACAACACTAATACAAGATACTTGCCTAGCTTTTTTAACGATATTATCGGGCGATTTTAAAAAATAAAGTGATTTTATTTTCAGCACCTGAGGTCCTTTCCTACGAGGCTATCAAACTATCAGCTGATATGTGGTATGTAGTGAGTTCTGTTAGCTCACGGTTGTAGGTTATTCATTTTAGTAATTAGATGAGAGGGAGAATGTTTTACCAATAGTTATACGTGTGCTTTTCTTGCAGGAGTATTGGTGTCATTGCCTATGTTTTGTAAGTATAAACAACGACTTATATCTAACATCTGCGCTTATCTACACGAAACCACACATTCAGATGTATTACTGTCTTCCGTAAAAGGGAAGATATTAAGAGATTAACAAACTCTGTCACCCCAGTAGGGTTTCTTGTTTACTGGTTGGAAGAGGTTTAAGATAACTTTTCTTGATTATCAACGTCGTCCTCCTTCTCTTCCTCTACTCTTCCACTCCTCCTCCTTCAACTAATCCATCTCGACTCCTCTTCCACGCCGCCTCCTCCTCCTTTTCCTCCACCTTCCTTTTCCTCCACCTTCCTTTTCACTCCTCGGCCTCCTCCTCCATTCTTCCACTCTTCCTCCCCTTTTCTCCTCCTCCTCCTCCTCCATTCCTTCTCCATCCCACCTTCTCCATTCCTACTCCATCCCTCCTCCTCTTCCTCCTCCTCCTTTTCTCCTCCACCCCACCTCCTCCACTCCTCCACCCTCCCGTCACTCATCGACTGACGTGGCCTTACGTTTTCCCTTTCAGACTAAGCGGTCTGTCGCCATTCATGGGAGACGATGATAATGAGACCATCATGAACGTCACTAACGCCGAATGGGATTTCGAGGACGAATCTTTTGACGCCGTCTCAGATCTCTCCAAAAGGTTCATTGAGGAGCTTCTCATTAGAGATCAAACGTGAGTATAGCATTCATAGTTTCAAATTTGCTCTTTGGGCGCGGCGCGAAACAATTATTTGCGGAGACAGGAGCGATGTCGTCGATGTCGAGCGATGAGGTGATATTAGGGAATTTAGGCTATGACGACGGGAACGAATCTAATCTAAGTGTACTGTTTGTTCGTCTCTGTTCGTCAGTCGTTTGAAACTTTCCTCTATATCTCAGCTCTGATAATATCAGTATCAGCTGCAATTGTAGCCACATCAAAGAAAATACGACCTAGTTCACAATTAAAAGATAGAAATGCATTTTGACATTGTGTTTTTTCAAGGGCAGGCATTTGGCTCTTTAATCAAGTGTATTGTTCTCTGTCGTTGCTGCAATCGTCTCAGCTTAAATTCCCTATTGATGGTAGTCGATGGTCTGGGAGATGGAGGCAGTGATGGTGTCAGTGGTGGTGGTCGTGGTCGCGCCAGTGTTGTTCTGTGTGTATCTAGTATTAAACATTACATTATTATTATTTTTTGAAACTTTAAACAGGAAACGAAATGACATATACAAATGTCTTGACCACGACTGGTTGAGGAAAGCGCACACGATTGAGGCCAAGAAGTTGAGCACCGATAACCTGAAGAAGTTCCTCGCCAGACGTCGCTGGCAGGTAATTAGATAACATCATCAGTTGCAGCTGCAAACGTTCTCACAAGAACCCTTTTCATAGACAAATTTATGCAGACAGACATAAACGGTACAGACATTACCTAAGCATTTTGAAATATATTCTTTTGCGCTCTCTCTGAAATCCGCAGGGAATTTCTGCAGAAGCCCATCCATGGGAAAAGCTGAATTTCCCATGGTAGAAGAATGGGAAGTGTTCGGATTTCCCATGGCTATCCATGTGGATTCCGAACACTTCCCATGCGTATGCCTTGGGAAATTCAGGTTTTCCCATGGATGGATTTCTGCAGAAATTCAAGTCAAGATGGCGGAAACGATTCAGAGTCGCAGGGGAAATGAAGCTGAAAATCATCACTCAAAAGTCTAAATCTTAGGCTTTCACCAAGCCGTATATGTCTCACAAGTCGAGGCACTCGCACGCTTAATTTTTGAACAACCTGTCAAAAAATCATTCTAATTCTAATCACCAAAATACATTCAAGTTTACCGGGAATAACATAGTGTTTAATCTATAGTGTTTTTATTTATTATCAAGAGGATGGAATTGGATTGCGATTTGAATTATTTGCTTGTCAAGCAAGTGTGGGAAATCCCCTTTAATGTGGCGTACAACTATTCAAAAGCAAAACAACATAAAGGTTTAGACACCGAGTTTAGTCATAAAACGTTCCCCGATTAGTGTAATTTTTTGCCAGTCAATAAAATAACTATTCAGCTTTCCACTTGGTATCGTTTTCTTTGAATAAATGTAACCGATTTCTTGACATCAGTGAATAGACAAAGTGGGGTAAAATTAAATATGGCCTCCTATTTCTATAACAACACGGCTAAGTCCCACTTTTTTGGTCTTATACAGAAAGTCTACTACCCTTTTATGTGCCTGTGAAAGCAAATCAGAATCGAGTTCTTGGCAGGCGCGTGATGACTTCGACTAAATCTAGATGGCTCAGATGCTTACATTTATTACAGGGCCCAATATTGGGGCTATTTTAAGAAATGAGTGCTTGTAATCTTCTTATATTACCTGACATTTGAAGGCCTGATGCCCGAGGAAGTTTTTGCAAGGAAGTGCGCCAAGCTGAATGCTCTCCACCACAAAGTTCTGATAGCCTGAAATGGAGGGTTTTGTTTCACTTCAGAACTGAAATTATGCATCCTTTACCTCTTTGCTTAATTTCCAAGTTTTCAGCTGAGATTTTCCTTTCCTGTTTCCTGACAGTATAATAGAATAGATATACTTTTGCCTACCGTAGTTTTAGTGAATAACTCCAATACGGTGTCGAGAAATAAGTGAAGGCCGTTGGGCCTCAAAATTCGTTCTGAACTAAACTCAAGGCAAAGCCAAAATGCATGGCCTTGACTCTACACAACATTGCGTACCGGCGTGAACTTTTGAAACTCCCCTGAGAGGAGTCACGTTGAGAGGACGAGAGGCGTTACGCATGTCGTTGGGTGCTCCTGCCAAAATTAGCTTCCTTAGAATCTTAATTTCCTTTTTCGTGATCTATTATGGTCGTTAACAATGGATAACGCTTCTCGTCTACCAAGGTGACTCCTCTCAGGGGAGTTGCACATTTTCACGCCGGTACGCAATGTTGTGTTGAGTCGAAGCCATGCATTTTGGCTTTGGTTTGAGTTTAGTTAAGAATGAATTTTGAGGCCAAACGGCCTTCGCTTATTTCTCGACACCGTATTGGAGTTATTAACTAAAATTCGGTAAGGCAAAAGTACATCTATTCTATTATACTGTCAGGAAACAGGAAAGGAAAATCTCAGCTGAAAAGTTGGAAATTAAGCAAAGGAATAGAGGATGCATAATTTCAGTTCAGAAGTGAAACAAAACCCTCCATTCAGGCTATCAGAACTTTGTACTGGACAGCATTCAGCTTAACGTACTTCCTTGCAAAAACCTCTTACGACATCAAGCTTTCAAATGCCAGGTAAGATAAGAAGAGTACAAGTACTCATGTCTAGATAGCCCCAATATTGCGCCCTGCAATAAATGTAAGCATCTGAGCCATCTAGATTTAGTCGAGGTCATCGCGCACCTGCCAAGAACTCGATTCCGATTTGCTTTCACAGGCACATAAAAGGGTACTAGAGCTGTCGTTATAAACCAAAAAAGTGGGACTTAGCCGTGTTTTTATAGAAATAGGAGGCCATGTTTAATTTTACCCCACTTTGTCCATTCACTGATTTCAGGAAATCGGTTAAATCTATTGAAAGAAAACGATACCAAGTAGAAAGCTGAATAGCTCTTTTATTGGCTGGCAAAAAATGACACTAATCGGGGAACGTTTTATGACTAAACTCGGTGTCTAAACTTTCCTGTTGTTTTGCCTTTGAATAGGTGTACGCCACCTTAAGAAACATTCGCAATCAATTAAAAAGTCCATAGCTGCCGTTCCTAATTTTTAATAAATACAATCCATCGCATTGTACTTGTAATTATGTTTCTATCTCGTCTCCAATAAACCAAACTGGTATGCGTCAATCCTCACACCCTGTGTGTTGTTTATGTAGAATATACAATATAAACATTTTCTGTATCGTCGAGACTAAGCGCAGATTATATATTTTCATCCTCAGAAAACCGCAAACGCACTGCGTGCGCTAAGCCGTCTGGGATCAATGGGAATGGGAGGCCTGGGAGCCAAAGTCAAAGGTAAAATAGATACCAAGAGCGCAGAACCTGAGGAACGCCTAGCACCGGACAGCAGTGGCCAGACTAATGTGCCTCTGTCCGGACGTCGTAGTCCGACATTGAGTGGCCGACGCAGCCCGGTTCATCGCGAAAGGATGCGTAAGTGTAGCACTCCTGAACAGAATTCACTATGCACCCCTCGATCAACACACTTACTTGATGATAATACATTACTTTGCAGTGCATGGTTATATGCTTTAGCTATTTAGCGGTAGCGCGGCGAATACCCGCAAGGGGAAGTTCCAAACTGATAACAAAAAAAAATCAGAATATATATTCTCCTTAGTGGAAGCAATACACTTTTAAGGAGAGTTTATAGTAAGGAGAGTTTATTGTTAAATCAATTTCATGAGGCACGCGAAATTCGTTGGATGTCTGATGCTTTGACGAATTCTCATCACCTTTATACATGAAAATGTATTGATATGTTTAGGAGAAATTTCGCATTCATCACCAAGACTCCTTGCGCCACGTTCTTCAAAAGAACAAATACGCTAAAGCCTTACCGCAAATCCTAAATTTTAGAACAGTTTATATTTCTAAAATCTTCTTGACTGCGCTTGCCTTACCTCAATAAAAATCTATTGGCTATTGGCTATAACCTGTTTAGGGGGGCGCATCTCGATGTCCTAAAAAGGCTTTTAAAGATGTACATTGTGAAGCGTAAAATGAGGAGACAAGACAAAGCATCCAGAGCTGTTATGTCATCAAGTGAAAAACCTCAGACGCATGCGCAACGTCAAGTATTACGTCATAACTATCAAACGCTCTCTGTGAGCCAGGAAAGAAATATGTACTGCCGCAAGGGGCAACCACCGATGCGGGAGCTCCTTTCCTTTTCTGGTTGTTTTTGCTGTACACGCTCTTTAGGCGTGGTAGGATAATATGCTATTGTGACGTCATGTGGAAGAAATCTAACTGTTCTCGCGCGTCACGCTGTTGTGTCTGTTTTTCATCTGATTGCGAGCTTGGTTTTCTTTCCCGAGGCCGCTTCGGAATAATGAGTGAGCCATATGCTTATTTGGCCAGAATTTCGCCCTAATCGGCCATTACACTGCTGTAAAAATAGCTTCAAGGCTATTTTTACGCCTGACTTGTGGTTTCTGGAACGTATTGGGTTGACATCTAAGGCTATGAGACCCCTAAAATTTCGCCTTTGATGATCATTTCGGGTTAATAAATTATTTTCTCGTTATTTCAATACGAAATCTCTCCTCTGCAGCTGGTTGTTTTTGCTCGAGATTTACGTCCCCCAGGCTACGAATTATAAGTTCATTGTCCCGAATACAATAGGGAACGTGTGGTTGTACACTCTGTAAGGCAGATTCGTTTTCTGTGCTGTGTATAAATGCTATACTGGGGAGCTTGTCTCAAGCAGATGTTTCTGTTGTGTGAATGTTGATTAGTACTATTAGCGAGGATATCACTCAATACTGGGTAAACTATGGTTAATTCTGTCACTCTGGTCTAAGGTGTTGACGGCTATACTTCAGTTCTCATGACATATGAGCCGGTCTGGCTATTATTCCTTGTATCAGATCACACGCGAAAAGATGTCTAGCCGTTTTATGTAACACGAAGCTATTTCGAGATTTCTTTTTTTCTTGTAGATCGTTTTAAAAATCTGGCATTTGTCTGGGTAGTCCTCTCGTGCTCTTAGAATCTTCAAAAGTGTGTTACTTAGAATCTAAAAATTTTCTAGTGACGCTCACTTCATTTGCAGTTGACCTTGTGCTCACCTGAATCAAATCCATTATGGGTATAAAATTTCATTTCTAGCCATCTATTGGCACCTAAAACAGGCCCACTTTGTTTTTCTACGGCATCTTATATTTGAAACCTGAGAAGTCTGTGCAGAGATTCGTCTTGCGCGTTTCTGTTCAGGATCTGCTTTTGGGTGAAAATCCTGTTGTTGTTGTGAACACGGTTGATCACGACACGCAATCGTGGAATAATGTGGATATGTGAATGAAGCGAGTTTTGTTATGCACCGCACCCTATGGCCCGCTCAAAAGGTTGAGATTCCTGTGGCATACCTTATCATAGGCCGTGAATGGGCCGTCATCTCAGGTCTGTAATTACTTAAATTGTCAGGCCTAACACAAGAGTCAATTTCTCCAATGGGTATGCGTCACGTCGGGCGTCCGTGACCCAAGGGGAGTCGGACGCTGAAACTTATCCACCAGAAGCAACATTCCCTTCACGCTGCCTCTTTGCATGCTAGACAACCACGAGTCGTGGCTCGAGTGGAGATATTTGTAACGCATAACTCGCAGAACTCCTGATTGATTCCACTGCTAAGATCTCGAGCTGTGTGCCCTGAAACTGGCCGCTTCTTAACGTGTCTTGAATATTTTCCACCGAGGTCGAGGCGACGCGTGTACGTATCAAATTGAACACATCCAATCAGAAGTATTTCCGTTTTTGGCCGAGCGACTGGAGAATGTGATCAAGGGCTTGCGGTGTCCCGGTGGCTTGTTGTACAGCTCGGAAATTGGGGCTTCTCATACGCGTGGCTATTAATGCGAACTTGTTAACTCTCTCCCGAGGAGAAACCAAGGTTCTTAATTATGTACAAGAGCAGTAGATCGCCGGCTACGCGCAACTCTGTTGGTTAGTACTTGAATGAATTTGAGATTGCTTATCTGACTATCCCGTGGCGAAGCTTGTGACATCTGTTCCCTTGTTCACTCCCCACACTGTTCTATCTCTCTTGTTTTTGTGCTCCCTTGAAAAGCTATTGCCTTAGATAACCTTCTTTGAATTCCACGTCTAGCTTAGCAGAGTTTAAAGTTTCAATTATTGTATTATGTTCGCCAAGCTCGCGAATATTAAATGACTTCGCTCAGCTCTGCGGGTCCACCATCAAAAGATCTTTACAAATATTTCTAGATTTCATCGCCATTTTAAGTGCTGTGAGAAATGATTTGGACTGCTCTTTTTATTTTTGATGTGCATTTGGACTAGAGTTGCTCCCCGCTTATTGTTCCATGTTTAAAGCCCTCTAATCTTTGTTCCCGTCCCCAAAACACTTCCATTTATGTTGTAGCGCGTAGCACTAGAGGGCATTTAGGAAGTATTCGAAGTGTTTCTGTAGCGCATGTTTTTCATCTGTTAAAATGTCTTCTTCTTGGCTCATTATTTTTTGTTGTTGATTAACCTTTGGCTTAGGGACATTTTTCGTGTTGCAAAAATGGAAAATATTTCTGCTTCGGTTTTCTTTTTTCAAAGAAGCCGGAATCAACTGCGCTTTACCTTTTCCTTAGCAATGCGTGCTATAGAATTCGAGACAATGTGTTTTTATTGCGTTACGGAGGATTGAAAGGTGGAAGTTCTTCTTATCCGATGGGCGATGAAGAATGCCGTACTGTTATCTATAAGTAGACTAAGATGTGTAGATCACATCCGATTTGGACAAAGTGAATTAATTATTTGGATTTCGCTGGTATCTATAAATATTTACTAATCCTTTTGTTCAGTATTGGATTTCATCTTTGAATTCTGAGTGCCTCGTTCTGTAAGACTAGATTCCCAGGATATTGTTTACAAGCTCGCACTCTAAGACCTCTAATTACTCTGTATATCGAGTCCGCTATCATTTTGCGCTGTTTTAGTTTCTTTGTGGCTCTTCGCTGTTAAAGTTTTTATGTCTTTGCGCGAAGTTTTAATTTCATTCCCACAAAAGAGAACAAAATAAAGCAGTTTTTCTGGCTTTCCGCCTAAGTTGAAATGTCATTCCCACAAAGTAAATCAATTTATTGGAACTTCCCTGGGCTATCGTGCGCTTACCGTTGTTTAATTGCATGGTTGTGTATTCTATTCTTGTACAGACGGTCTTCCAAAAGGTCCGCCGACATTCATACAGAAGCTAAAAGACTGCGAAGTTACCGATAGAAGCGCCGCCAGGTTTGAGTGTCAGGTCAGCGGTAATCCGGAACCGGATGTGGAATGGTACAAAGACGGCAAACAGCTGAGGGAAAGTAAACAATTGACTTTCTTATACGACGAGAATGACAACTGCAAGTTGATAATAACCGAAGGGACGCATGCTGATGCGGGGGAGTACAAAGTGGTCGCGGTGAACCGCCATGGTAAGACTTCGTGCACTGCAAGGCTGATTATCAGGGACCCTGTCCCGAGCGATGAGGAATCCGCCAGCGAGGCAAGCGGGTCCGAGGCCTCTGAAGACGAGTCAGATGAAGAGTACGACGACGTGGCCATTAGAAACGAGAATATCACCAAGCACTACACGATCAAGGAAGAACTCGGTAAGGGACGGTTTGGTGTCGTCTGCAAGTGCACGCACAACAAGAATGGGAAGACGTTTGCTGCTAAGTTTATTAAATGCTCGAAGGACCAAGACAGGAAGGATGTTCAACACGAGATGGATATCATGAATATTATCCGCCATAAGCGTCTCCTGCGTCTCGCAGACGCATTCGAGACGCAGCAAGAGATGATACTCGTCATGGAGCTCGTCACCGGCGGGGAACTTTTCGAGAAAGTGGTAGAGGACGAGTTTATATCCGAAAATGATGTCACGCACTACATGAAACAAATCCTGGAGGGGGTCCAACATATGCACAAACACGAAGTCCTCCATTTGGACTTGAAACCCGAGAATATCATGATTGTGCGACCCGACAGTCGCCAGATTAAGCTGATTGATTTTGGTCTGGCTAGGAAGTACGACCCTAAAGAGAACTTGAAGGTGATGTTTGGTACGCCGGAGTTTGTCGCACCGGAAGTGCTAACGTACGATCGTATCACCCCTGCTACAGACACATGGTCTATAGGAGTTATAGCGTATGTACTTTTGAGCGGGCTCTCGCCTTTTATGGGCGATAACGACGCGGAGACGCTTGCTAATGTCCAGACAGCAGAGTGGGACTTTGATGATCCAGTTTTTGACGATATATCAGACGACGCAAAGGATTTTATCGAGAAACTCTTAGTATTAAAAGCTTCTGCTAGATTAACTGTCGCAAAATGTATGAACCATCCATGGTTGACTACTAAGAAAGACACTGGCAAGAGGATTAAGACTGATCGCTTGAAAGCTTTCACGGCAAGACGCAAATGGAAAAAGGCGCTTACTGCTATTCGGAGTACGAATTTCCTGAGTAGAATACTTGCCGGGGCCAAAGCAGCTACACAGGAGGGAGACAAGAAACCTGGGAGCCCCGGAGGGGGCGGAGGAGGGCTGCTTGCTCGGGTTAAGGCCATGCATGCTGCAGGGGTACAAGCGCCTCAGAGCGGTCCCCCTTCCTCCTCGCCTTTCCTCTCTCCCGCCGCGGCCGAAAAGCGGACAGTAGCAGAGTCCACGCCTACTTCCACTACAACTGCTTCTAGTAAACCAGTTTCAAAAGCGCCAGAGAGTAAAGCCGGTGCCACTAAGGCTGAGCCGAAAACAACCCCAAGTGCTACTACGAAAACTACGAAAACGGAAACGAAAAAATCGGAACCAGCGAAAAAAGCTGAGCCAGTGGCAAAACCCGAAACGAAAAAGTCGGAACCAGCGAAAAAAGCTGAGCCAGTGGCAAAACCCGAAACGAAAAAGTCGGAACCAGCGAAAAAAGCTGAGCCAGTTGCAAAACCCGAAACGAAAAAGGCCGAGCCAGCGGCGAAATCAGAAAAAGAAGCCGCTGAGAGCGCAACGAAAGCTGAAGCTCCGAGCAAAGAGGAGACAAAGACAGATACAAAACCTGCTTCTTCTGCCGAAGGAAGGCCGAGCGTGTTCACTAAACGAACCTCGTCCCCAGCTCCGAGTGCGTCTCCAAGTGCGTCACCTCGTGCGTCACCTAGCGCGTCTATGTTCAAGGGCAAGAACCCGCCCCCCGTCATGGCCAAGAGGCAGTGGCCACCGCCTGCTAAGGATAAACGAGGGGGGAGATCCCTATTATCAAATGGTTAGAGCAAAGTTTAATGGAACTATTTATAATGGCCGTCATTTATTACCATTGGCTCATTGCATTTTTAAACCGCATCGGGGGGGGGGGGGGGGGGGTTGAGGACCTACGCAAAATTTTCCAGGGGAGGTGTATTGGACTCTGAGAATTCCATGGGAGGGGGTGTGTCTAGTGGCGCTTGGAAATTCCATGGGAGGGGGTCTTTTTAAGGGAAGTCCTCAACCCCCCGGTGCGGTTTAAACACGCAATCAGCGATTTATTTTTGGTGGCTCGCAGTTTTTTAATGTCCCACAAATATCAGCATGGAGCGCGAGCTTCCCTGGGCGCCATGCCAGTGTTGCGCGCGTTGCATGCTGGAAGTTGTAAGCAAACTTCCCACAAATACATGTAAGACGCGCATGAAACCGAGGCTACAAGTGTAGGGTCACGTAGCCAGCAATTTTTGCGAAAACGCGTGGGATTGGAATTTCGATTTTCTGAAAAGTTATCCTCGTTTCAGGCGCACCCCGCCTGGATCTATGGCAAAAGTCCAGTTTCGAAATCTCTGCTCTACCGGTCAATATTCACCAAGGGTGCATAAAATACAGCGTGGGCCTCAATTTGAAACCGAAAAAGCTGCGAGTACCAACGAGAAACCAATAAAGCTTGAATCTAGAAAATAGGAAAACTTGGGGATACTCGTTGGTATTCAAACTTTTTCGGCTTCAAATTGAGGCCCCCGGCCAGTGTGTGTTTTGCTCGTGAAGTAGTAGATTAGAGATTTTAAAACGGGACTATTATTCAGTTGGATGGGGATGAGAGGGGTGCCAGAAAACGATCCCTAATACAAATATGAGAATTGAAATTTCCAGTAGTAGATGACGGCCATTATCAAAGGTTCCATTAGCTTTTGTATATTGTGTGATAACCACGAGTTAAACCTGATGGTGTGTTAGTTTGTGTAATATTTACTACTTACTAACCGATGGTGAGGTCATTACGGGAAATATCAAACCGAAGCTTTGGTGTATCAACCGAGCCGTCTTCGGCGAGGTTGATGCACCAAAGCTGAGGTTTGATATTTCCCGTAATGACCGAACGGCAGAGGTTAGTAAGTTGTTTATTATATGGCACTTTTCTCAAACTTTTTACGAACCGGAAGTCGCCTCGTTCATTTTCCCGCCGAAGTAACTCAAAAAACACGCGCCCGCGTCGACTCGCTCGACAAGAAACCCGTGTTTGAAAACCATGCCACATTTGCTCAAAAGTGATCAATCTCTTAACTAGTATGAATGTCAAAATACTTCGGAATCAATTCTTTTACAGATATTTTTGCGAACATGCTTCACTTGAACAATTTTAAACTTAAACTTGAGCTTGTAACGCTTTCAAGAAAAACACCTTTAAGTTTCGCAAAAGCTGGAAAGCTGCAAAACGTGTTCTTCGAAAACGCATTTTCAGATCTACACTAAACAGGGAGCTACAGGGAGCCAGAACTGGATTCAACAGCATTGATAATAACAGAAAATTGCAATGGTTATTTAGCCGACTGTATATTGAGGAATGGGTTTTGTGCAAAAGCGTATGTCAAGTAAAAATGAATTCTACTCAACGAGATGGAGAAAGAGATCAACGTTATCGGTAAGCAAAAAGTTTGAACTCGCTTTCTGTTATTATTTTTAACTTCCAAGTTTCTTGAATTCCTAATAAATTTTGACTTTATATGTAGCATTTACTTTTTGCTGCTATTAGGCTCCCTCTAGTTTTCATTTTCTCCGGATAGACCCGAATTCATAGCTTAGAGTAACTTTTGGCTCTGCTTTGCCTTTTGTAAACAGGTCATTTCTGATATTCAGGCCTTTATTTTCCTCTTGTCGCATGTTTAAGATTTGTATTACAAGAGACAAATACTGTGTCAAGTATACTTTGTTGTGAATTTCGCTTTTTTTTTACTTTTATTTGAAGGAGATTCGAATTTTGCGAGTCGTGAACTGCGAGGTCATTACGGGATTTCTGAGAGGTCATGCCGGGATTTTCTTGACCTCGAAACAGCCAATCAGAGCGCGCGTAATATCGTTGCCATATAATAAGTGTATCTATTCGTACCTCGTTCACTCGTACGTGTAACCAGGTGAGTCGAATACCAGACGCTCCAGGAGTGCTATGCTTAATGGGCTTGTCGTTGTATTGCTTGTTATATTATTGTATTTGTATTTTTTTTTATTGTCATTTGATTTATATTCATCGTACGTATGATTATTATTGTTTTTTTTTTGTCGTACCTCGTACGTGTTGTTGTGTACGTGTTTTTTTCATCGACACTCGCAAAAAGGACTCGATACTCGCAAAAACTACTCGACACTCGAAAAAAGTACTCGACGTTCGAAAAAAGCACTCGACACTCGAAAAAAGTACTTCACACTCGCCATCCTTCGTTTTGTCAGCCTAAAGAAAAATCGCTCCATCTATTTTCATCTGCGTATTATTTTCCATACAGTATTTCGAGAACGTTTGCCATTCATCGGATTGTCGATAGTATTATTACGTTAAAGGACTTTTGTCTCTGCTTTTCAGCCTAATAATTTTTACCACATTTTTTTACACATTTGTTCGCCATTTTCAGTTGTCACTCACGAGAGTCCACATCTCGACCTAGACACCCACCAAGGGCTGATTTTTCTCCTGATTGTTTGATGTGCCAAGGTTTCACTGTTTGCCTAAACATCGATAGGAACAATGCGAAATGTGCGCGGTTAAAACTTTCTCCATGGAAACTTCCGTCTTTTTAGTCGCTTTAGATCTTTTTTTTGTCTTTTTTTTTGTCTTGGACTTCACATCTCGTCTTCTCCACACATGCGCTGTTGACACCACTGACTCTCCAACGTCGTCAAGTTTACATCGCTCTTTCCTCAATTACAAGTTGTTCATGTATTTTTGTTTCTTCTTCTTCTCTCAGGAAAGTAACCATGTGTACAGCTAGGATCAAGTGTCATCTAGAATTGTGGATAGCGACTATTGCAATATTTTTGATTTTTAATAGTTAATGTTAAAGGTTTATTTTTTCAACAAACAAATGGCGCAGCTTCTACACATACAGCATGGTGACACTTCTCGAAAAGAACATACAAAGCGACTTCAAGCTCAGTGACTTGCTGGACAACGACCGATCTATTATTACTGAGTATTTGACGAGATATACCCGTAATTTTAAGTATGCAGTGAATCGAACTGTAGCCCACATTTTACTCGTCAACAGGCAGCAGAACAAACAAAGCATCGTAGAAAAATTTGCTTTCAAACCACCACTTGAAATGTGGTACAATTAAGCATGATCCGCCAGGTGCCAGTTGAGCTTGTATATAGTTAATTTTCCAATTATTAGATGCATTTTATGTGATTTAATTAAAGTTGCATCAGTTATGGGTATTAGGGTTTAGTTTAACACGGCCAACTGGCTAGACTTATAACATTTCAAATGCACATTGTCAAATGCACTATATAACAAATATTGTAAAAGTAGCTTTTTAGTTATTAATATTATTATTATTATTGATAATATTCATGTGAAGCATGAATTTTGTTATGCATTTATTGTTTAGAGAATTTGCAGAGCACAAGAAAATATTTGTGACAATAGATTGCTTTAAAAAAGATTATTTGAAAAAATGATGTCAAGTATTCTAACTCACTAGTCATCTGTCTAGTAACCATGGAAACGGACAAAGATAAAGGAAACCATTTGACTGCCCAGTGAAATTCTCATCAGGTGCTTGAAAGATGGCATTATTTCTATACTCAACATTTGGACGAAAGCGCGCTTCTTTCTTGGAAATATTACAGAACTACCTGCATGCACCGCACGCTTCTTAGTAATGGCGTCCAACGAACGCGCTTTGCACGCTGGTAGTTGATATGACGTATCATTTGCCTTGAGGTTACCTCTCCCCTTTTGTCGACTTGAAAGTTTTGGGATTCTTTGTATTCCATGCCTCTTAATCCAAAATTCCTTTATAAAAATAACACGGAGGCTTCGCGCATTTTCCTGTGGCATGCCCATGCGGGTAGGGTTTCAAGCCCGGGGCATCAAGATTGAATATATTACAATCAAGTGGTGAATTATGCACACGAGGTTAGACAGTATAACCTCCTTGATATGAGGTGCCAAACTCTTGAAATATTTCTAGCATTGGACTCTAATTAGAATTGCGCACGCCAACACCATTGTAGATTGGTAGTATGGCGGACGAGACCTGTTTTATATGGCCATGGGAAAAGCTGAATTTCCCATGGTAGAAGAATGGGAAGTGTTCGGATTTCCCATGGCTATCCATGTGACTTCCGAACACTAACCATGCGTGCGCCTTGGGAACTCAGCTTTTCCCATGGTGCTGCAGAAATTCCCTGGGTACGTTTGCAGTTTCTCTTCTTTGATGAGATTTCTCCTGTTACAAAAAAATTCTCCTTCTCTTGCCTTTCCCTTTCGAACATAAAAATCCAAGCTGCCTTCACAATGTTTGTGGTCCTTAGTTTCTCCAATTGAAGGGTGGAAGTCAATTAACCTTATTTTCCACGTCGTCGTTTTCCCGAGTTCATTTATCCTTATAATTTGATTTTGATATTCGAGCGGGAATGTGGTACTTTTTGTCCCAATGTGATTGTGAAGCTTAATGTACAAAGGGTTGAAAAATACAATAGATGTTATCTCTCCCAGTCGGAGTGTTAAATTTTGGTTGCATGGCAACGGGAACTCATCTGCTTCATATTGACACCCTTTGCGCAAAAAAAAATACGAAGTCCCTTTTGCAGTGGTTGTGATAGTCGTCTGTGCATGCAGGGCCTTTTTGCCCGTTACTTGAAGCAACTGTCACGATTGCAGTACATTCCCCCACCCCTCTATTATCTAGTAGTCGCTTTTGTAGTGATTGATATAGTCGCCTTTGCATGCAGGGTCTCCTCCGTCACGCAACTGTCACGATTTACCTGACTTTGCAACCAAAAACCCTCTAGTATCAAGTAGTCGCTTTTGCAGTGATTGTTATAGTCATCTATGCATTCAGTGCATTTTCATCTGTCACGAAATTCTCTTACACACAACCCTCTAGGTTCATGAAGTCTCGTCTTTGCAGTGATTTATTATAGTCTTCTATGGCAATGTTCAGTGCATTTTCGTCTGTCACGCAACTGTCACGAAATTCTCTTGCACACAACCCTCTAGGATCAAGAAGTCGTCATTACAGTGATAATATTATAGTCGTCTGTGTTTCGTACAAGTCCTTCTCGTCTGTCGCGCAACTGTCACCAATGGACGATTCCAGTTATAAACGCGCGCGCTGTTCTTCATTCAGAAATGCCCAGGCCGTGTCCCACAACTACCAGAATGCAGTGCGCACTTTTTAGCAGTTTGTTCCACAAATGTCCCACATCTACCGACATGCAGCGCGCGCGTGCGCTATAGCTGGAACCGTCCATTACCTGATGAAAGAATAGCGAGCAAGTAGTGCTTTCCTTTTCTCTTGTAAAAATAGGTCATTTTACACGACAGAAACAAATCTTTTGTAATCCTGACCTTGCGATTTTGGGATTCCATCAAGGGATGGGATTCCTTTGGAGTCTTATATGTGCACTCAGAGTATCAGATCTCGATACCTCGATTAACAGCAGTTGTCAACAGCCATGTAACCGATATAATATAAGAGGATTAAAGTAGTATGGTACCCTCAGGGATTAGACTAGAATCGTATACAAATTGCCCTAAGATAGGCCCAAACAAGTCGTTCGAGAAAAATCCGTAGCATAGCGCGCCGTCTTGCAAACTAGCTGGCTATGTTTTCTTCTTTTTGGTAATTCTTCTTTTAAATGACCGAGTTATCCAAATACAGTTTCAAGCGACCGTGGAGTGATCAGTGCTATAGTTGATCCAAAGCAAATTATCTCCAGAACCACTGTGAATGAAATAATATAGTTCAAAGTTTGGTCCATGGCGTCATGATACATGACTGAATTGCATATTCCGTTACGTCATTGTTTGTCACGTCATTGTTTAATGTTATTTGTCACGTGTTTGTTGAATGTCACGTTAGATTGTGTTGTGTTACCAACGTGTCGTATGCCCATCAAAGCTTCGCGCTGCGAATCTGGTCGACAAACCTGTTCTGCGTTGTGAGTACTATTAATAGACCACTTTCGATATATTAAAATTCCTACTTGAATACGAGGATCAGGGGAATAAAACAAAATAAATAAATTTTTCGATGCCGATGCGGTTTCTTTTGATGTATTCCCCCTCGGACTCAAGCCTCGGACTGAAGCCTCGGAGCCTCGGACTCAAGTAAAGAATATTAATATATCGAAATTGGTCTAACCGCCACATCGACTTCTCTGGATACTTCCCACGTGTCTTCGCGCGCGTGAAATCCAGCGATTGCGCATTTGTATTTTGTGTTCGATTGTCTAGCATTTCATTTAGCCTCTTTTTCATGCGCGTGAGTCGCTTAGGTGTGGAAGTACCCAGGGATGGGTTAGATCGTAGCGCGTCCGCCTGCTTTCTGTCAAGCAGAAAAAATCACAGGCACGAAACTTTGAAACATTCGCCTTTGTCACACAAGCGCCATCTTGAATTTTTCAGCCGATTTATTCAGCATGGAAACGAGACCAAGCAGTGCGCGGGTTTTGCTCATGTTGGAAAGCAAAGCCTGATGCTGGGATTTATGGTACAAAAAATGGCCAAGCTACCGAAAGTACTACTTATTTGCTTTAGAACCAAAAAGTTGATTGGCTCATTGCTTTTTTCTGCTTTTCCGGGTCATTCTGGAAACAAAATGGCGGCGCGTGACAAAGGCGAATTGTTTGGAAAGACCAATACTCAAAATCGGCTAATGGTGTTTACATCTTGTTGTCACCCAATTCAGATCATGTGATGATTCCTTTGGCTGGATACTTTTGTTAGTTCTGCACATACACTCGTGCACTCGGTCGAGGGGAAACATTTGACAATTGTAACCACCAAGAGGAAATCATCATATTATCTGGATTTGGTGGCAATAAAATAGATGTAAACACCGTTAGCCGTTTTGGTCTATTATCTGTACCCGTTATGACGACTAGACACCAGCACTGCGTTTCCGTGGGGTTTTATCGCTGACCAGGGAAGTATCCCCCTGCGCTGACAAAGTTGGGTTTAGCGTAGAACATATCAAGACTCGTGTAGCAGATGCATCACAGCAACGTTTTCGGTCTTCCTTGCGCTTAACTCCAGGGAAACGCTACGTTGCTGTAGGTTAGACAGGCAGCAAAAAGTACGACACGATTATATCTGCTGGATTCAGTTCTTTTGGGGGTAATTAAACTATTGGGTGTACGTACACTTTAGGTTATGCATTTACGTTAGGCTGCGTCCACACTTGGTTCCCGGGCACGAAATAGTACGGTGTGCAAACCTTAGGTTCCAAATATGCAGTTGACTTTTGGGCCCGGCGCAGGCTCATTTTAGCCCAAGCACAAATAAACCAAGCACGTGACGATGTGGGTATGCATAGTATTGGTTTGTGGGTAAAATTCCCGGGCACCAAGTGTGTACGCAGCCTATACATAGAAAGCACACACTCATGCTAGTTTCCATAACTTTTTTTAGGCGATGCTGTGAATGAACTTGTCTCTAGGTATGAAAACGATGGCTTGCCTTTGAAACTTGATCATCCTGAAGACTGGTACACGTTGAAGGACGAAATTGGAAGGTAATGTATTGGCGATGAAAAACTTCCATTTATGAAACTTGGAAAAACTAATACATGTAGTGCGATTACAACTTTCTTCTACGCTATCCCTCATGAGCTATTCCAGAATATAAGACACTGGACACGTGTTTGAAAATCTGGTTTACCTGTTATTTGACCGCCGGATGCCGGGGAAGGAGATGCTTGTCCTTTGCGGTACGAAAATTACTGAGCTAGTCCTTTCAACTCGAACGCCTCGGTCTAAAGATGAAATACCCACGATATCTGTGACGCTCTCAAACATGACAGCTGGTTAGGTAGAACACGAATATTGGAGGTTTTAGTCGTTCTTATTACTGTACAACCGAATTCATTATTTCGCCGGCGATGCGCTGTTTTAAAACCTCGATTTGGCGGTATTGGGGGATTAAACTTTTTGTTCCGCCGCTCTACCGATAGAATTAATCAGATACCTTATTTCAATTGGGACGTTTGTCTCGTTGATAGCACACTAGTAAGCAGGGCAAGCACCTAAATTTCTCTCGGTTTGAGTGACGGAGGCCCAGAGCCGCCGAGTCTTGTTCTTATAGCCAAAACGTAGTTTCGCGCAGTGAATTTTCAATACATGGTTTGTTTTTGCTTTTTCTGTTCCGCCAGTCACTCAAACCCGCCAGTCAAACCTTCTAAGCCAATCAGGTCCTTGCCCTGTTTTGCCAAGTGCAGTCAACTGGTTTTTCGTCGCAACAGAAAGCCAGGCGACTGCACTTTGTGAAACAAGGCAAGGACCTGATTGGCTTAGATGGTTTGACTGGCGGAGAAGAAAAAACCCAAATCCCAAACCAAATGCGACGTTTTGAACAGGAAATATAGCTTTATATATGCACTTAGCAAAATAGTTAATTACAGCTATAACACGTCGGTAATCTTTCTCCAGAGGGAAATTCGCGGTGGTGAAGCGATGTGAGGACTGCGAAACGCAAAGAGTTCTCGCCGCCAAGCTCATAAGATATGACGACGAAGAGCTGGAGGACGCTTTACAGGAGTTTACCGTTCATCGCATGCTGACGAGCGATAGATTGATCAGACTACAAGACGCGTTCCTTATCAGAAGATACATAGTACTAGTTATGGAGCTGTAAGTACCTTCTAAACTGTACGATGTTTTCAAAACGTCTCTTTGTGCTGATCAAGGATCACTACATAGGCCCTAGAAACTTTTGTAGAATACATCTAACCAGATAACAACTCGTCACGTTCTAACTGATAAAAAAGCGTTAAACTTTTCACTTCCTCAAATATTCTCACAGAAAGGCTTGCTAATCTTCAAATTCTTAGGTTAGCAAAATATTTGTTGTGGGTTTCCTTTGTCACAACGCGCGCGCCAAAATTGGCGGGAATTTAGGCGGGAAAAATTCAACAAGTTCTCGCACAGACTGACATCGCATCGGAAATTTTATAATAATATGCTTGAGATGGAGCATTTCTTTGCCAGATCCACGCACATGTGTACATTTTTCTTGGAACTACAAAATGCTGTAATTGTTCCCGTTTTGCTTGTCGGCGCTAAGTTTATTGTTTCATTTTGTTTCTAGTTTTGACGAAGATGACGCTCTCACCTTCTTGGCGTCTAAATCCAAGGCCACCGAAGACGACGTCGCTTGTATCGTGAGAGGGGTGCTAGAGGCCCTGAACTATCTACACGGGAAAAGCATAGTGCATTTGGATATCAGGGTAAGCTCAGTTCAGTTAAGTTCATCTTGAGAGGCGGGGCCCCCTTGGAGTTGAATTCGCTCATCAACTAAATGAAATCCCCCCTCTCTGGCGTTGCTCGAATCGGATGAAATATAGTGCAGATGGACCACAGATCAAGATATAACGTGTTGTTTGTGCAATGCTGCAAGAAGGCAGAGAAGAAGGGAGCGGAAAACTTAGAGAACTTTCCCTATAAAATATACAAGGTCAGGGATTATCTTCCCACCCCTGGTGGTATAAAACTTGTCTCTGTGCTTTATGGGTGTTGCGGTAGCCTAAAACATTGAAATTTGTACCTGCTAAGCTTAATGATAAATTATTTTTCTATTTCCTAGCCTGCGAATGTTCTTGTTCGAGGTTCAGAAATCAAGCTCATCGACTTTGGCAACGCGCGGAAGCTGAAGAACAGAAACGGCGAAGTCGGAGTGGTGGGCGGGAACACTGAATTCGCAGGTAAGCTTCATCAGTATAGACGGGCGCATTGTGACGCCATATGGCCTAGTGAAATTTTAACTTTGTGCAGGGACAAGTGAGATAAAATCCATCACTACCAGCGGGAGGGGCTCCATAAATTTCGTGATTAAAAATTTTGAATACCCTCAAGCCGAGGACCAGAGGTTTAAACGCTTTTGCCCAGTTTCTTGTAGTAAAATAGTCTTTCTGGGCAAGCTTCACTCCTCGTGGAAAAGTCTCGCTGGGCTCGATTACTTTTAAAGTGAGCCCCTGGTCTCCAGTGTAGGTTTTGATAGAATATATTAAAATGGGCAAAGATAGAAAAGGATAATATTTACTTCATCATAAATCAGTTAATCATGTATTCATGTGTATTCTCAAGTAACCATTTTTCCTTCTTATTTTCATTTTTCCTATCCAGCGCCCGAGGTTTTGTCATTCGAGCCGGTCAACATGGCTGCTGATATGTGGAGTGTTGGCGTCATGACATACCTAATGTACGTATTGCAAACGATAAAAAGAAAACATTTTTTCATTCTTAAAATAGCCCATCCCGCTCTTGCGATGTGAACGGCCGGCGATTTTTTTGTCGTTTTGAAATCATCGCACTTGTATCGCAGTGAAATTTCGTATTCAGCGTATTCAAAATGCCTGCGACATCGCAACTAAAATCGCAATGTCGATTTTTTTGGCTATTTTTTATCACGCTGTTGTTCACACAGCGTGATATAGCATCGCCATGAGGTCGTCGTAGAAATCGTGTAGCTGAATTGCAGCGTGTGAACGCCTACATTTGAGTCCCATTATTCTTCCATCCTTAAAGTCCGTTGACACCGCGCGATGTGGCATCGCCTTGAGATCGCCACCGAATCGCGGCTGAAGGTGATCGCATCGTGTGAACGGACCATTACAAATACCATAACTAGGGTGATTTGGTTCTCTAGGTTGAGCGGTAAACTTCCATTTGTCGGAGAAGACGAAGATGCGTTAGAGGAGTCCATCAAGGCTGCGCGCTGTTCCTTTGGGGACAAAGCATTCCGTTCCACTACTGATCACGCTAAGGGATTTATTGAGAAATTGCTTCACAAAATACCAAGGTACGTGTGCAGCAATAGTTTGTAAAAGAAAAGAAAATTATGTAATCAGCAGGCCATATCTCGGTAGCGTTGCAGTCGATTTGCCTCATTTTTGGTGTATAACTTTCATTCGACGGCATCACTTTAAGACTCTATTGTTGAACGTGATTCACTGGCCAATCACATCGTAGTTCCATAACGTTTCCAGCCTGCTCGCAGGCGTTGGTTGGCGCCATCTATCGGTCTGGGGCGAGTGACAAAATGAGGGGGTGGGGGGCATCGGGATTCTCGCTCGTTTCTCGCCGTAAAACGACCTAAAAAAAAGCCAACCAACGTAAGCAGGCTACAACGTTTCAACAAAGTTGAATTGATGGTTTGGCATCCTCAAGCATTCAACATGATGCAACAAATGTTATGAAGTTAAATCAAATGTTGAACTGGTTTGGCCCAAACCTAACGAATTTCTTGGTACAGACAAAGAACGGTACTTCAGTGATATTATTCTATTCGTCATTTCAGCAAACGCATTGACGTGGCTGGAGCATCTGGACACGACTGGTTGTCTAGTATTAACGTTCGAAGGAGAAAGATGTGCGAGTTGTCCACCGACAAGCTGAAACAGATCAACGACGAACTCGCTAATCAGGTACGGTATTCAAGAAGTCGCTTATCTGCATTTGTTTTGCAATATTTGTTATCAGTTCCCATCTATGTCCGTAATTATTAGGGCAATCTCGACTTTTCCTGGTCCTTCCTAGCCATTTTGCCAAAAATGATTCCGGGTTGAACCCAGTTCGGTTGACTGTGGCATAATGGTACAAGATATCCCGGCTGCGACGACCCAGTGACGAGGGTTGGACCCACCTTACCATTATGACCCCGAAGAGTTTCCTGGGGTTTTGGCATAGAAATGTTCGCGAAGGACTGAATCCTTGGCCTTTTCGGAGTTTTTAGAAAATGGTTCAGACAGTCCCACCCGGGATGGAAGGACAAACTTTGAGCCAACTCAGAATTTTCTGATCGGGGGCCCCAGTCGGAGACCCCGAAAATTAACTGTACCTGCCTGAAAACCCGGGATTTTTGGCGTAATCGTAAGCACCCCTGGGCGCTGCTAGCCCGTGTCTCTTCTTTAGGGTACTATAGCTTTTCAGGTTCGTCTACGGTATTTTGTTTTTCGTGTTTGAGAGTTTCCTGTTGAAACGTCTTCGATTCACTTTTGCTTTCGACTGCGCTTGCTCGAAGTCTTCTCTCTTCCCATATTGCCACAGGAATCCCAGCTCGACACACCTCCGACCACAGGAAGACCGCCCAGGACGTTTGGGACTAGTCTTCTCGCATCCTTACGGGACGAGTAGCGTTGCGCGACTCGGCCCGTGAGGATGTGAAAAGACTAACAAGGGACTAGGTTGTATTACAGCCGGTTCCGGTTTCCTTAGTTTTACTGATGACTCTTTTATTTTAGGAGGAAGAAGAGCTCGTTTCAGCGTCTTGCGTCTTGAGAACGTTTGACGAAGAACCTTACGAATCACCGGAATCTGGAACGGAATCTGATGACGAGGAAGAGGACGACTAAACATTCTCGCAAACTTACAACAAAGGGCTGACGAATTTTAGCCCATACTTGTAACAAATGATTAGGATTTTTCAGTAGTTTTTTTTGTATTACCTCGAAGTACGAATATCTAGGGACTTTTCAATTTATCAATGAATTATCTCAAATAATTATTTAGTACTATATATTCATATCGCAGTAGGTATTTTATCATTTTTGTATTAGTAATGAATGGAAATACTCGAATGTATTAATGTATTATTCGCTTCAAGTATGCTTTATGCCAGGAGACAATGTTTATACATAAATTCTGTATAATGTAACCACGGGTAGCCTACTCCGCGGGCCATACTGTTCTTGATAGTCATTGTGAAGGTGCGCTAACAAAATGGAGTTGGATTTTATAAACCCGTGGAATACACATTTACTTCATAGCGTATTACACTCCCATTGTCCGATGGGTGTGGCATTGGTTTTGTAGCTCATAAAAGTCTGCTAGGAGGTGACGGTAAAAGTATAGTGAACTCAATCCGTCTAAATCTAATGGAATTTCGATCCATCCTTTGGTCTAAAACTGGTTTAATTGATAGGTAGTCATAGAGCAGCAAGCCGATGGTTTTATTTTGAAAGTTTGTTACTGTATTAGATCAACACAACCAACAAATGATAACATTGTCACATTCATCGGACACAGGGTCCTTGATTGTTCCACAGGTTGAGAAAACCGCTCTAGTAAGATATTGCTGAATGAATGTAATATTTCTAGTGATATAACTATTTGTATACAGAAGCGCAAAGTATTAATAAAGCTTTTATATATAAAGTGCATCAGTTATTTATTTACTCTTTTGTTTCAGAGGTGCGGCAACCATCAATAAAATACGGCAACCAAGAACCTAAAAAATCGCGATAAAAGGCAAAAAAAAGAGCAAAAACCAACCACCCTCTGAAAAAGTCAAAACCCCTTTCAACAGATTCCGGCCAGGAGATTCTTAATCTCTTCCATGGATGTGTACCCAAAAAACAATTCGAACAAGGCCAATCCTTCCCAAAAAAATTCTTCTAGAGATCCAAGCTAGTAAAAAACATTACAAATCCGAAAAACAAATTCTTGCACAACTTGATCCCCGAAAAAAATAATCATGGACAAACAAATTTTCTACCCCCTCCCCCTTTGACAGAATGTCCCACACATCGTGGAGAAACTTCCGTTGCGTCCTTACTAGCACACGTCTTCGTTGTAGAAATTCTGAACGAAAATGTAGTTTATCAGTGGAATGCGCAGCGCAATGAAAGTGTCTATGACGTTTCAGCAGAAACATAAGTGAGTTGAAACGTGTAACACACATACATTGCTTTAGTGCCAAGCTGCGGAATATTCGCAGAATAAACAATTGAACTGATTTTGAAAATAATGTTGTTGAAAGACTTCAAGATGTTAAATGTTAGTATATTCAGTATATTATCACTTTCCACTGTTGCTCTACTTTTTTTTTTATCATCTTTATTTCATTTTCTATTTTTTACACGAGATACACACAGGAAGACACGAAATCGACGACACAATTACAGTATATATGATGCAGTATGTATATATGAAGGAGGGTTAGGATCTTTTTTTTTTCATTTTGGCATTTTATCGTTTTTCAGTTGTTTTTTACATTCACTTTTTGTATTTCACATTTAGCACATAATCCCTCCTTCCTCTCTTCTACAAAATTACGTCTACGAAACACAGACAACGAAACACAGATAAGCATTGTGTTGTCTGTGTTGTTGACTGTTGCTCTACTTTATTTAAGCGAAAAATGAAATATTATGCAAAGAAAACCTGCTTGGGTTAGCAGTCGAGAGTTAATTATTGACCAAATATGGTCATAAACTCGATACGAATAATCCGAAGCTTGGTTCACCGTTACATGTTTCAACTAAGTTATATGTTTCTGGTTTCAGCAAATCGCGCGTGCAATTTCTAAAAGCGCGTACTCAACGTCCTTTAAAGAAATTTCGCTGTACGAAGCAGTTTGACAATTGACAGACGGAGCTTTTTATGAAAACCGACAATGTAAAAAATGGAAATCGTTAGCACATAGAGCCTTTCTCGCTCTATTTGTCCCTCAGCCCAATGTATAGGGATCCACAGAAGTTTTGAATCCGGATCCTGGATTCCACAATCTGGATTTCGTATCTCACACTCTGGATCCTGGATCCCATACTCTGGATCCATCCCGGATCCCAACCTCAAATTTTATTTTAGCTGGATCCGCCGATGGCCCTACATATTGCTCCTTCTTTTACCTGTTACCTATACAATACAATCAAGAGAAAATGATCCAATACAATACAATAAACTTTAGGGTTTCATATAACCATACAGGATAGTTTTCTAACTTATGGCCCTCATACCAGACAGAGTACCGGACACAGAGTAGACATAGGGTCCCTGCTGCCACTGTTCTCGCTGGCCTCTTCGAATAATTCCGCCAGCAGCGTCTTCCTTTCTCTCTCTTCTGTCCTTCGCCATTGTTGTCTGGGGTCTCCCTCTTCGCCTTCTTCCTTCGCGCCCAGGTCACTGTTTCAGTCCTATCTCAGGATATGCCCGATCCTCTTGATTTGCACTTCACATAGCGGCGTCATCTGCTATTATGTACTGTACTTCTGTGCTCATGTGGACTTGCCATCGGATGAAGATTCTCCTCGAGGTTATTTCATTGTTGAAAATTTCACTTCGATTTTGATCGCCACTAAAACTACCAGAAGGGGGTTTCTAAGTACTTTTGCATTTCGCCAAAAATTAGCATGGATCCTCAAAGATCCATGGTATTAGTTTGCGTTTAAAAATCGAGCCTTGCATTTAGCAGCAGCAGCCCAAACATTGTATCCTGCGTTTATCCCGTAGTATCTAAACGCTTAAACTGCGCAACATTTATTTGTGCCCAGCTACAATGTTGCGCGCTACGTTTAGCCTGCGAGCCGACTCTCCAGTGGCTTTTTTCGGATTTTGTTAGTTCTGGCACGCGGGATTCCTGTATCGCGAGGCCAGTCTTTCCCTCCCGCGACACAGGAATCCCGCGTGCCAAAAAAATCAAATAATATCCGGAAATAAAAACACAATAGAGAGCCGGCTCCCAGGCTACGCTACATTTGTCCTAGTTCAGCCAGGCCCTAAGACATTTTGATTGCGTAGGAGAAATTAGAAATATATCGGCTTTGGGTGAACTAAACATCCCCCACTGCAAAAGCACAGAAAAGCACCCGAGAACGAGGCGGCAGACGGAAACGAGGAGACCTGGGACCGAGAAGCGCGAAAGTTCGAAAAAATGGCTGCCATTTTGCTCTCAAGTCAGAGAAGCGCTAAATGTGAGCTCATTTACGCTGATATTTCTACGGAACTACGATATACTTGATGTCTAATGGTAAGTGCGAATGGAACTTTATAAAATGCAGTCAGAATTACGCATAAAACGGAAACAAAACGCATGTCCTCAGAAGCCAAACGAAAAGTTTCAATGAGCTGTCCAGAACGTAAATTCAAACTTCAAATTCACAACATTTTCCTATTATTGGGGACAATCCACTTTCTCTGGGTTAGCTTGGATCATAGCAATGAAGGAAATTCAAGTAAGACAGATTTGAGGCAAATTACTGAGTGGCGTTAGAGCGGTTTTCACATGACTGTCGTGAAAACAATTGCAATTGAGCAATCACTAGCCAATCAGAATCGAGAGAAATCACAACTTGCTCCTAAATGGCTTTCTTCTCAGCCAATTGCAAGCCGAACCAATTACTATGTAATTACACAATTGTATTTACTGCGGAATTTGATTGGCTGAGAAAAACGAGTAACCAATGAGAACGTAAAGCAATCGCAATTACATAACAAGTCTTGACAGTCATGTGAAATCCGCTCTATCCGTTTGGTTTTACTCTTTCGCCCCAGAAGCTTGTGGGGGGAATCCGGTTTGAGCGCCCCACTTCTCCGGTGCCCCCGGTTTGAGCGCCCCCTTTTGGTTTGAGCGCCCCACATATGCAAAGATCACAATGTGTATCCTATCCTAGAAACAGCGAAGTACGCGTCGTAAAGCAGGTCCCCCTGGTGTTCGTACTGATGTCGAGCCGCCGAAAGAAGGATTACAAGAAGGTATAAATAAGTAATGTAATCTTAGCTATAATGAATGCTTAGTATGGTCGATCTAACTATTGTAAATTATCTTTGCAGGTTCTCCGTCACATTCTAGACCTCCTTGGTAACGTCTCTGTCAAGAAGGTGGTGATTGACTTTGAGAGAGCGTTGTGGGCGGCGCTAAGAACAAAGCTTCCCCGTGTTGCTTTGATGGGCTGCATGTTTCACTGGACGTAAGCAGTATGGCGAAAGGTATGTAACTTTTGTTAAATAGAAAAATAACACGGAAAACCAGGGAAATAGGGGAAGTAATATAAGTGTAAAATAGTAACATATCACTTACATGGTTTGTAAATTTATTCTTTCAGGTTCAAGAGCTTGGCCTAGCGTCTGCCTAGGTATATACTGGACAAGGGGACGTACAGCTACATTCGGCGGTTGATGGCCCTGCCCTTCCTCCCACATCAAGAGATACCGGCGATGTTCACCAGGCTGTCTGTCGAGGCAAATAGCGAGCCCCTCCGAGACCTAGTACAGTATATCGCCACCAACTGGGTTTACTCAACCACCTTCCCACCAGAGACCTGGAGCGTTTACGGTCAAGCGATCCGCACGAACAATGACGTCAAGGGCTGGCATAACGCCCTCAATCGACAAGCATCAGGACTGTCCCGCCTGCCGTTCTATCAACTGATAGAGCTTTTGCAGATGGAAGAGCGGCTGGTTCACTTACAGATGCGGCTCGTCGCCGACAATAAATTGTGTCGCATTCAGAGGAAGAAGTATCGAAACCACCAGACGCGCATCTTCAAGCTGTGGGACGAGTACGTTGGAAGAGAAAAGACCGTTGTCCAGCTGCTGAGTGACACGTAAGCAGTGCAGGAGTACGAGGTATACAACACTAACGAGAACTACTTTTGTGGAAATGCATAAGTTCAGTTGCATACATAGTGCCAAGCTATGTTATTCTCTAGAAAATTATGGATGTACATGTATGTTTTGTGAACTTAATGTTGGGTTATGTTGAATTCTTCTTCCCGGGACAACTTTAAGCCCGGCGTGTGCAATCGATAAAAATCGATATTGAAAAACCGATCGATAAATCGAAATCAATCAATATTCCTTAATTAATTGATATCGATAGTATCGGATGATTGATATGAATCGATACTCACAAAATTCTTCCCAATTAAGGCTATCGATTAGATCGATTTTATCGGTACCTATCGATCTGTGCAAGAGAGAATAAAAATAGTGTTAACCCACAAAAGGAGTACCCACGTAATAAACCTATATTGTTATATCAGTATTTTGCCTCGGTCACTGTACTTTTTGTGTACATATACACCAGTGTATGTTCCTAGTTGTCGCAGATTTGGCTGTAAAAGCTCAAGCGGCATGCAGAGCTCCGGACATGCTGTTTTCATTTCACAAGAAGCGAATCTTTAGCGCACAGCAAATGCGTTTTGCCACGGTGTTTGGGCTGTGCCACTGACTAACAGTATGTACGCGTTTTATAATCAAATTGTGAGAACTTGGCGCAGCAATGATTTCACACTACAAGTTAATTGTGTATTATCCATAAACATTTATTCTTTACTGCAGCAATAATAGCTAGTACTAGTTGGTGTTGTTGGCTTAGTTTGCACGTTTTGTTTGTACATTGGAATTTAAAAACCTTTGTTAAATCTCTCAGACTCATCTTTATTTATTTTCCGATTTAATCGATAAATCGATCAGATTAATTGAGAAATTGATTATTATCGATTATCCTCACAATTTTTTCTTATCGCTTGCTATCGATTGTCGATACAATTAACTAATTTTATCGATTGAAATCGATTATTATCGATTGCACATGCCAGGCTTTAAGTGTGACACAAAAGTGATAATGAATCAGTGCGCTTTTCCTGTTTTACAAGAAATGCTGCAGGGATAGGTTGAAGGTCGTAGATAAGCCATAAAACACCCTCTACAGAGTGGATATTTATTAGTTGACTCCTTTTGACTTTGTGTGACCTTGGTTTCATGATAGCATACAGGTGACACAAGAGGCTACTGGTATTGTGACTGTACCAGCATGTAGCCAATAACAGGCCTCCCAACCAACTCCCTCAATGCAATGGGAAGACTAGCAAGTTGTAGGACAAGTAGGTAAGTGACTTTAGTATAATTACTCAAGTGATTCCGTGCACTGATTGATCGAGCATGCTGATTGGTGGAGATGTATATAGGTGAATTTAACATTGAAAGCATTGGGGATCGCACATGCACTTTTTTTATGAGAAACTAAAAAAATATCCCTAAAAGTGAATTTTTTGTCAAAAATACGTTTTCTGGTTATTCAAATTGACCTACTAGGTGTGATTTGACTAAAAATGATTATCCCGATCGCCCTCATGGCCTCTGAGTCAATAGCCCATTCGGCATGGTTAAATAGTCACTTCGACTTTGCCTCATTGACTATTTGCCAATATTTACGTCGCCTTTGGCAACTAATTGTTAAATATTATCTGCATTAAGAATACATAATTACTCAAGTGACCATAACAAATTCTGCATGCTGTTTGGTCAAGCTTGTATAAAGCATGTGTTATGATTGTGAAAAAATCCAACAAAAACAAGTTTTTTGTCTAAAATTCTTATGATTAACTTGAACTATTATACTAAAACAATTTGTTGCCTCAGGCTCAGACCTATCTCTGAGCCAATGGGTCAATGAACATTTTATTAACAGATTATTTTGAAAGTTAGCTGACTAACAGGATGAGAAGTCCAGGGGGTCGTTTCTCGAAATCTCCCGATGTTTTCGGGCACGATAACTTTTCGGGTGGTTTTTCGGGCGCGATTTAGGAGTCCCGAAAAGTGTTTCTCGAAACTCCCCGATAATTATCAGGAACCCGAAATCAAAATTATAATTTCAAAACTTTGCGAATACTTTGCATAAACAAACAATGAAAACATAGGAAACTTATCGATTCATCGCTGTCAGGGGACAAAGTGTATCACCATGTTGGTATTTCCATCAATAAATGCCAAGAAATTAGATAAAATGTGCCAAAAAGCAAGCATTTTGCACCAAATTCTTGTAGATGCATTGGTACTTTGTTTACAACATGTCAAAACAAGTTTGACAGCCCCTCGTCAAATTTGACAGGTGAGCTCTCAAAAGAATGAATTTGATTGGTCAAGAAGGAAGATGCTTGCACCTGATTGGTGCAACCCGAAAGAGTTTAGGGGAGAAGGGTTTCTCCCCTTATCAAGGGGCGAAAAATGATGCAATTTTATCGGGCACAAAAAACTCGGGAGTTTCGAGAAACATTAAATTCGTCATCCGCACGCTTTTCAGGTAATTTATCGGGCCCGAAAAGTTTTCGGCCGTTTCGAGAAACGACCCCCAGGCCCCTTGATTTCCCCAACAGTCTGACTTTGGGAATGCAACACGATGTGAGCTGCAAATTGCAGCAGTGTGATTCAACTTATATGTTCCATTATGTGTATCCCTTCAGACCATCTACCAGACCACAGTGAGCCCTTCAGACCATCCACCAGAAAGCAGTGAGCCCTTCACACCATCCACCCCAGACCACAGTGAGCCCTTCACACCATCAGCCAGACCAGTGAGCCCTTCATACAATCAGCCAGACCACAGTGAGCCCCAACAGTTTTCAGTCAGACCACAGGCAGCCCTTCAGACCATCCACCAGACTACAGTCAGCCCTTCACACCATCCACCCCATACCACAGTGAGCCCTTCACGCCATCAGCCAGACCACAGTGAGCCCTTTACACAATCAGCCAGACCACAGTGAGCCCTTCAGACCATCCACCAGACCACAGTGAGCCCTTCGCACAATCAGCCAGACCACAGTGAGCCCTTCGCACAATCAGCCAGACCACAGTGAGCCCTTCACACCATCAGCCAGACCACAGTGAGCCCTTCACACCATCAGCCAGACTACAGTGAGCCTGCAGACTATCCACCAGACCACAATGAGCCCTTCACACCTTCCGTCAGACTACAGTGAGCCCTTGAGACCATCTACCAGACCACAGGCAGCCCTTCAGATCATCCACCAGACCACAGGCAGCCATTCAGACTATCCACCAGACCACAGTGAGCCCTTCGCACAATCAGCCAGACCACAGTGATCCCTTCACACCATCAGCCAGACTACAGTGGGCCTGCAGACTATCCACCAGACCACAGTGAGCCCTTCACACCATCAGACAGACTACAGTGAGCCCTTCACACCATCAGTCAGACCACAGTGAGCCCTTCACACCATCAGTCAGACTACAGTGAGCCCTTCACACCATCAGTCAGACTACAGTGAGCCCTTCAGATCATCCACCAGACCACAGTCAGCCATTCAGGCCATCCACCAGACCACAGTGAGCCCTTCGCACAATCAGCCAGACCACAGTGAGCCCTTCACACCATCAGCCAGACTACAGTGGGCCTGCAGACTATCCACCAGACCACAGTGAGCCCTTCAGATCATCCACCAGACCACAGTCAGCCATTCAGACTATCCACCAGACCACAGTGAGACCTTCGCACAATCAGCCAGACCACAGTGAGCCCTTCACACCGTCAGCCAGACTACAGTGGGCCTGCAGACTATCCACCAGACCACAGTGAGCCCTTCACACCATCAGACAGACTACAGTGAGCCCTTCACACCATCCACCAGACTACAATGAGCCCTTCACACCATCAGAAAGACTACAGTGAGCCCTTCACACCATCCACCAGACTACAATGAGCCCTTCACACCATCAGTCAGACCAGTCAGCCCTTGAGATCATCCACTAGACCACAATCAGCGATTCAGACCATCCACCAGACCACAGTGAGACCTTCAGACCATCAGTCAGCCCTTCAGACCAGACCACAATCAGCCCTTCAGACCATCAGCCAGACCACAGTCATCCCTTCAAACCATCCACCAGACCAGTCAGCCCTTCACACCATAAGCCAAACCAGTGGGCCTGCAGGCTATCCACCACACCACAGTAAGCCCTTCTCACCATAAGCCAGACCACAGTGAGCCCTTCACACCATAAGCCAGACCACAGTGAGCCCTTCACACCATCAGCCAGACCTTCAGACCAGACCACAGTCAGCCCTTCAAACCATCAGCCAGACCACAGTCAGCCCTTCAAACCATCCACCAGACCACAGTCAGCCCTTCAAACCATCAGCCAGACCACAGTCAGCCCTTCAAACCATCCACCAGACCACAGTCAGCCCTTCACACCATCAGCCAGACCTCAGTGGGCCTACAGACTATCCACCAGACCACAGTAAGCCCTTCACACCATAAGCCAGACCACAGTGAGCCCTTCAAACCATCCACCAGACCACAGTGAGCCCTTCACACCATCAGCCAGACCTTCAGACCAGACCACAATCAGCCCTTCAGACCATCAGCCAGACCAGAGTCAGCCCTTCAAACCATCCACCAGACCACAGTCAGCCAGCCTTTAGACCATCCAACAGACATTGGAAAGAGTGGGACTATTATTATCACTTTGGCAAGCATTGTGGCATATTTTCCGGGCTCTAATGAACATTTTTGGTGGGCTCTTTATTAGATGATGATGGTCACCATATTATTTATTTTGAACTCAATGCACTCCAAAGTTATAATAATAGTAATGTAGTTGATGTTAATGTTAATGTTAATGTTGTTTGGTGTAAATATGTTTTGTTCGCCCGCAAACATCAACTATTTTACAATTAGTCGCCAAAGGCAACGTATTGGCATTCGTCTCGGTGACTATTTAACAATTATTCCTCGAGCCCGAATGGGCTCTGAGTCAATAGCCCATGAGGCCGAAGGCCGAATGGGCTATTGACTGAGAGGCCATGAGGGCGAGAGGAATAATTGTTTTAGTCAAATCACACTAGTAGGTCAATTTGTATTGCAATACTGGCTAGTTATCGAAATACAGTATTGTATTGTAGGTCAATTTGTATTGCCAAAAAATGTTTTTGTTCTGGTCATTTGCCATTTTCTGGCTTTCAAATCCGACACTTTTCGCTACTAGTAGGCTATAACTTATAGCCTACTAGTAGCTCAACCAATCAGAACGCAGCATTGATAATAGACCACTAGTGTGATTTGACTAATCGCCAATATTTACAGAGTCTAAGGCAACTTGTTTTAGTATAATTACTCAAGTAACTTTTAAGATTTTCGACAAAAAAATGCTTTCAATGTTATATTCACCTATAGAGGAATGCAAAATAATATGGTGAATGTCTCAACCAATCAGCACACAGAATCGCTTGAGTAATTATACTAAATTGTTATATTACACAATTGCGGTATTTTTATCTAACAGAATATACATTTTTGGGGTTCCAGGAAAGATCTATCAATACTGCCTTTCTTTCTTTTTATTTTTTATACACCTTTCATTTCCCATACAATCACTGCATTTCTCTCACTGGAAATCCCAGGAGGGTGGTCTTTAGGTAAATTCCTTGGGGGTGTATGGATCATTTCTGGAATTTCTTTATTTCATGTAGATGTTCAGGCAAGCCTGTGGCCACGTAGCACTAAGTTCAACAGAGTGGAGATAAGGAATTAACCTTGTGTGAAAGCTAACGTGCTAATGAAATGGTCCCATGTGTGCTTATGAGCGTTAGCCCTAGTAAGCGGAGAAAGAGAAAAAATCTCTGACCCCGAGAGGGATTCGAACCCACGATTTCATTAGCACGTTAGCTTTCACACAAGGTTAATTCCTTATCTCCACTTTCTTTATTTCATACACTGTAATCAAACCGAAAAGGCTCTTGACTTGTGGCATGCATTTACATATTCTAGGTTATTCAGGCTTTACTCTGTCAAAGGGGGAGCTACAATAGTTATATTAGGTTTTGCAGAATGTAGGATGTGAAAACATTAAGTCATGCAAACAATTATTCTTCACAACAATCATGTTTCACAATTACCGTAGAAAACATACTGTAGTGCTTTTTTTAATTATCTGTGCCATCAGATGGGATGGGATTACAGTGTACTGTACATCCCCTGCTCTGTATTTACTCTGTTGCATTTTGCATAGACATTGTGCATTCTACAAAACATGCCTGATATCAGAAGCCCATGAGTAGGAGGCTTTCATCTCTCATACTAGGCTATGGAGGCAGCATTTTGACTGACCTGGCTATTTTTAGAAGCAGTTTTCAATCTTCATTATGGTCAGATATTGTTGATTCTTTTTGAAACACTGTTACTCTTTTGATGTTTAGAGTGGGTTGTTTTAAGCAGACTTCTTGCCTTGCCACAATTGACCTACATTGAACAATAGAAAACTGTTTCTAAAAATAGCTTGGTCAGTCAAAACTCTGCCTCAAGAATGTATCTCAGATGGAAGCTCCAACTCATGGACTCCTGCTGACATTTAGTATTAAGCTTATAGAAATGTTAGGAATTGTTGGTGGTCAGATCTTATCAAAGACATAATGTACTGTACAACAATGGGCAATTCCAGAAAATATGCAAACCCTGGGGGCGGACAGCATTTGGAAATTCTGAATGGGAGGCGGATTTTCAAGCTCGGAATTCTGCATGCATCGAGTGCCACCCACCCTGGGTTACATATATTTTCTGGAATTGCCCAATAGGGTGGTGAATGGTAAAAATGCAATATTTTCCAAGATTCGGGACTATCAAAGATTGCTCCTCATAACAATCATTCTTTGTAATTTGTATTATTTTGTCAGAAAACGAAATTGTGAGGCAGTTGTCTAAAAATCCGAGATCCTAGATTTTCCAAACAACCATTCACCACCCCTAACAATGTAAATCATTGCAGCTTCCAGGGATTAACTGTATTGCTCCAAGGCTTGAGACACCAGAAATGGTAGAGATCTCAAGATTCAAGATGTTCATTTTTAAGTGTTGAGAGCACTGAAATTTTTTGTTATGAACAACAAAGAGCCAATAGATATTCATAACTGCAAAATTTAAACTTAGGGTTTTATGATAGCCAGAATTGCTCCAGATTGTTGTTGAAAATCAACTGGATTTTACCATTACTCTTGTCTGCAACTAAAACAATATTAAGAGAATAGGAGTTTGGGGCACAAAATAGGAATGTCTGAAAAGTAGGAGTTTGCTGCCCTGTAAGTCAAGAGCCTTTTCATGTTCCACACTTCTATTTCAGTGGTTGAGCCAGAGCATTCATGATACTAAAATTGTTACCCTCTTCCTATAGAAATTTAGATTGGCAAAATATTTTAGCAACTAGATGGCTCAACCTCTGAAGTAGAAAACATGCTTGATGATCCAGAATATCTTCTCGATAATTTTTTTCTCTGTTTAGTACAGTAGCAGATCCAAACATTAGAACTGGTGACAACCCACAGAACCTCAGGAGAAAAGGGTGGCTCCAAACCCAAATCGGGATTTAGCATTAAGATTGAAGACAAGCACTGGATCATGAAGTATGATAAAATAATTGCTTATGTTCTTAAAGTAGAAAAAATAACATGGATTGTAAAGACAGCACAAAAGTCCCACAAGGCCCTGATGGCCCCAGCTGATAATGGTGCTCCAAACGTCAAAACCGGTAGGTGTGTCAGCTTGCTACACTCAGTGCTAAGGCTCCTGTACATAGCTTCAAACCGCTCATCAGGCAGTATCTTCTCGGCTCTCAAGGCTGCAACTCTTTGGCATCAGGGCATTGTCATTTACGTCTACCAGGTGTCTCACATGATTGATGTTGTCATGGTGGTAGGTACAATTACATGCAGTACATTGGCTGATCACACATTCTGATTAAGGTAGCATGCCAGCTTGATAGTAAATCAAACACTACATATCATGTGATGGTGGGTTATTATTTGTCATGCTTTTAAAACTTGTAAGGCATCCTAATATGATCTAAGTCCTTGGCGGGCTCGGATGAGAAGCTCTGCTGCTAAAAAATGGTATGGTTTGAGTTGGGACATTTGACTTCTCTTAAAAATTTTGCACTCTGTAGATGATAACATAAAATTTAACATGACATAATTTTACCAAATTAAAGCAACTGATAGAGTAGAAGATAATTGTATAACAAAATCATTTAAAACTCTGAGCTAAAAAAATTGTGATTCCTGAAAATATCTTCAATCTACCTACATTGAAAGGACTTGGAAGTAATTCTAGAATGGGGAAGTAGACACTTTATTTTCCATGGATAGATTGTTGTGCCTCACAAGTTTTATTTTTATTCACTATGTGAATTTTAGGGGTTGGAGGGGGTTTAGTTGAAATCCATTGCAGGATTAACGTGGTGACATTTTCGGGAGTCACATAATGAAATTAGGTTTGTTATAATCACCGGCTACAGTTCCACAGAACATCAGCATGCAAGATAATGTTGAAAATTAAAATCATGCCATGATAGCTGGAATGGTGTTGAATAATCAAGTTGATAAGGCTTCTTGTATGAGTTGAACAATTTAAACTTTTAAGCTAAGAATACAATTAATCCACATTAATTAATTCACATTTTTGCATCTTTCAAACTTTTATTACAGCAGGCTACTTTCATTTTCAACTTAAAAATCCATGAAAACTCCTATCAATAAAATAGAAATAAACATCAGGAAAAAAACATAACTATAAGCTAATATTGGGCCTGGGATTGTTTGGGTCTTTGTGAAATTGTCTTTTTTTTAAATGGAGTTGTGCCCCCACACAAATTTGGCTGGGTGTCTTTGTTTTAGGTGTACCCTGTTAAAAGTAAGAATAGCCAAATAATGGCCTTTAGTTTAAAACCTTCCTAAAGTTAAAGTTATCAAATATTATAAATGTTACAATTATTACACTGAAGGACATCCTTTATTTTATTCATAATTTAACTAGTTATTATAATTGTTGCATAAAATGATCTGTCACTATTAACGGATCCATCTCACCCTTCCCATAGTGCACTGCTTCACCGCCATTTTCAATATCAGAGACTGAACAAAAAATGTTCAGGTTGCAGCATTATGTGTATTGTACAAGCAAAAGAAAACTCGTAATAATAGAATTCCTTTGTATTAAGTCAGAGTTTCTGATAGTAATCAATCATGTGAACAGAAACAAAGCAATGCATTACAAGTAGGGTGAGATGGATCCTTTAATTGATACAAAATGACTAAAACCCATAAGGAATCATGGAGTCGCAAAAATGATAAATGCAGCTGTAACTGAAGACATGGCTGTATTGCCTAAACCTTTTCGATAAATTAGATAAATCTTAGTAAGCAATATGGTTCTCATTAAGTGTTGGAGTAAATGACAAAGTTGAAAAAGTAGATGGTCTTAAAATAAAGGCTCATGAAGCCTTCCCCCCTAAAAAAT
Source organism: Scolanthus callimorphus (assembly GCA_033964015.1). Classification (NCBI taxonomy): domain Eukaryota; kingdom Metazoa; phylum Cnidaria; class Anthozoa; order Actiniaria; family Edwardsiidae; genus Scolanthus; species Scolanthus callimorphus. Next base: position 2,995,964 of record CM066914.1, read on the forward strand.
AGCCAGCTCAAAATCATTAGCAGCTGCTTGTTCCCGACATCCTTAGCTCTCTAGGTCTGAGTAAACCACGTTGGGTTGAAATTTTATCTTTAACAAAGAATTTCACAATTATTATCCACTAATGCATTTCTGAAATTTCATGGAGTTTCTAGTGATAAGGTGGCTGTGAACCTGCTGAGGGTTCAGAATGATTAATCTCTCAATTCAGAGGGGAATATAAATTTCTACCAGAGTATCTGCTAATTCTGCTCAGAAAAATATATGACCACTAACATACAGAGCAATTTGACTTTTGCTAGGAGGCTTATTCACATTTTACCCTGATCAAATGCAATCCCCTCCCCCCATGAACCTTAAAATTATTTTTCTGCTGTCACTATAGAAAATGTAAATTTAAAACTACCATGTTTTACCTTTACTCAGACCTTAATGAGAACCCTAATATTTTTTACTCTAAGTGGTAACATAATGTATGGTATACATCACACAAAAGGGCCTGGACGACATTGCCAAAAATAACCAAACTTGTACATTTTGAAATTTTCTAATTTTAGGCATTCATGATGAAGCTTTTGCTGTCTTTCAAGTGGTTTTTCCAGCATTAGAGTTTTACTTTTCATATCATATGTAGTAGGCAAAATAGGCTTGAACCTGTTAAAAGAAAATTCTGGTAGTAAAGAAAGAGTCATGTCCAGCCCCTTTTTGCGTGACACAACCAATGTCATTACTGGAATAAAAAAATAACGTTAGGAAAATAAATTTTGAAAAAATGTTAAAAGAAATCCTACAGCAATGTGCATACAAATTCTGATTGGCTTCCGTGAAAGCAGAGTCATGGACATTCCAGCCCTAATTGTGGGGGAAGTTAGGATGTCTTTGTTTTAAAAGGGGCAAATAATCCCACAGGGGGAGGAAGGTATGGAAGCGTGGTTTGCTATCTCTGGCATGTTCCCTTAATAACAGAAGTGTTATCAGTTTTACTAATGTTCATTCCAAAATCCAAAACAGCAGTTTTAATTGGTCTTTGATTGTTAAAAATCTACACGAAAAAGTAGTTTGAAAAAAAAAACCGTATTTGGCACCAGCAGTGGACATAGTAAAGTGGTAATTGAGCTGTGTAATTTTGGCGTTTTTATTTAAAAATAATTGAAAACAAAAAAACACTTATTGAACTTGCGTTTCTATTATATAAAAAAAGAATTCAAAACAACACTTTATTTCAATCAAAATTAAACTTGTCTCAGCTCAATTATCATTCAGAAGTACTGCATGTATTTGTGTCTATCACCATGACAACATCACTCATGTGAGACATTTGGTAGAAGTGAATGGCAATACAGGCATCAAGAGTTCCAGACTCGCGGTGCGCGAACAATGCATCATTAGTGTTGAACAAAGGAAAAAAGTGAGCCTTCTTTTTTCCTTAGTTCAACACCAATGATACATTGTTCACGCACCGCGAGTCTGGAACTCTTGATGCATGTATGCCCTGATGCCCACGAGTTGTAGCCTTGAGAGCTGAGAAGATACTGTCTGATGAGCAGTTTGGAGCTTGTACAGGAGCCAAAGTGCTGAGTGTAGTAAGCTGGCACACTACTGGTGCTGACAGGAGCATCAATAGCTGGGGTCTGAGGGGCCTTGTGGGATTTTTTTTAAATGTGAAAAAGGTACTTACAGGTCTTTTAAAGTTGGAATAAATTACTTACACATTCACAGTTGCCCTCCTTTTATTTAAAATACGAAATTTACATCACTTTTTACTATGCATCATAGCCACTAAGAAGTAGTAGTTCTAAAAGTACAGCCTTTAGCCTGCAGCAAGCGTTTCCGTGTGTTTTCAGGGAAAAGAAACATGCGGACGTCGAACCGTTCGCAGCTTTCTCCTATTTCCCTTTCTTTTCCCTGAAAACACCACAGGTCACCTAAGCTATGTGGTAGTGTTTCATATTAACTAAATTTGAATGAATTTAGGCTGTTTTAGCACTCTGCACAGCCGCGTAGCCAGGAATTTCTAAGGGGGAAGGGGATAGTGGAAACATGGGACGAAAATGCTCAAATTTCCTCTCCCAAATACAGTAAATGTATGGGAAAATTTCCGTGGAAGGGAGGGGGGCCCTGGCTACGCCCCTGCTGCATAGCTTGCACATATTACCTTAGATATTGCAGTCGAAATTTATAAAATAATGAAAACAAAAGAATTGTTATTGACTCTTTGTGATCTCCGAATGGCCTTGGACTTACCAGGGAAGGCCACAAAGAGTCATAAACAAATAAGTACAATATGATTGAACAATTCTCTTATTTTCATTACTTTATATAAATTTCGACTACAGCATAGCTAATATGCAAGCTATGCTGAGTGCTAAAAACAGCCTAAATTCATTCAAATTTAGTTAATATGAAACACTACCACAGAGCTTGGGCGACATGGGAAAACACGGGAGCGCTTGCTACGTAGGTCATACAGCGCGTTTTGGTTGAGCTTAGAATGCCTGTAGTTTCGTTGCTAAGTATCTCACAAGGCTGAATTATCGATATTTTCTTGGGATTCCAACTGAAATCTCGTCGTGCCAGACACACGAAATGTTTAAACTTAAATTCAAAATAACAGGCATTCTAAGCAAACGAAAAGCGCACTTCTCTGAACCCACAGCCCAATCAAATTTTGTGTATAGAGGAAAATAGTTTCAAGGGTTTTATTTAAAATAAAGCAGGACAAAAAGTAACTTGGCTGCCTTACGATGTCTTGGTTGTGTCATTTTCGCGCGAACTGTATACTTCGCCCTCGAAATTATTTTCCTTTTTACACAAAATTTGATTGGGCTGCCTATGGTGTATTCGATAATGAGTGAGCGTATGCCCGGTGGAAATATTTCATGAAATTCCTTACATTTTTTCATGTACGTGTAACAATACCGTCCTAATTAGATTATCTTCATTTGAAGCTGAGTAGTTAATGTCCCCCCCCCCCCCCCCTTCCTCCATTCTTACAAAATCTTCAGAAGTGAATTTGGAAATTCCACTGGGTTTGGGAGGACAGTCTGTCCTTCCCAGCTTGGGGATGGATATTTCCTGGAATGACAATATATGATCACTGGAGAATACGCTCACTCATACATCACCACAAGAATTACTCCCAGATAGAGCGGATTTCAGATGACTGTAAATCAGGCTTGCGTCTTGAGTGTTTGCTAAGCCCGCCAATCAAAATGGGCAATTCCAGAAAATAAAGGTACCCTCCCCACGGGCGGCACTACTTTTTGACCCCCCATGCATCCAGAATTTCCAAAATGGTTTACCCCCCCATGCATATAGAATTCCGGGCAAGTAAAAGAAAACCAGCTTCGAAAACCCCCCCTTGCAATCAGAATTCCGAGCTCTTAAACCCCCCATCCCATCGGAATTTCCAAATGCCGCCCGTAGGGGGGGTACCTTTATTTTCTGGAATTGCCCAATGCGTAGAAAAAACTAAAACTTGTGTCTCAGTCTTGGGTCACGATTAAACGCAAGTATTTACTTCGTCTCGTGGTTGCTGAATGGGTTTCGTTTCTGATTTTCGACACTCATCTGAAATTCGCTCTACACGGGAAAGGTCTAGATATAAACAATGCACCGTTTTCCCTTTTGCTTAAGGTGGTGAAGAGACTAACCGTAATCCTTGATTTATGAAAACCCCAAAATTCTACTAGAAAATACGGACGTGAAATTGCTAGCGTACTTCGCGATACCTGAAAATGCAAAAAATTGGCTCGTCATTCCTAATTGGTATCCTTCTTCACCACCCCGTTCGATTAAGGGACAGACCATTACCACTGTATGCATTGTTACGCGACCTTCAAAATTCACTGTTGCGATGGGCGATTTTACGCAAGAAAATTTGAATATCAATTTTCTTGAACAGAGAGTTAAACATTCTAGGCAAGGGAAGCCAAAGGATAGTTTAAAACCATTTTGGTTGATTTTGCAATCAATATTAATCCAGTAAAGCTGCCGAATCCACCGTTTTGGTTTGATTGACGGCTAAAAATCGCCAATCGCCCATCGCAACATTGAATTTTGAGGTCGCGTAGCAATGCATACAGTGGTAAATAGACCTCATCTCGAACCTCCTCGGCCTGGCGTAATGTTTTCCCATTTCACTGTCACGTGGCATTCCCATCAGTATTCTTTCTTTCTTTTTCTGCTATGCACCGGAAGGATAATAAATATGGTAGCATCTCAAACAAAGAAAACGCCACGTGGCCTGAAATGGGAAATATTACGTCTAATGGCAATATGCTTACATGCCATTTGGGAAGCTGAAAGTCTTCCTTCGTATCCTACTTCAGTTACATAATAGCCAGTGAAATTTTTATCCAAATCCCTCCAAATTCTGGAGTCTCATTTAGCCGCCTAGCCTTGGAGTACCAGTTACAACAATTTTCATTTTTGCCACTCTACCTGGAATTTCGAACCGCTTTACAATACTGGTCCTACGATGGAAACGTTCATACTACGGTCTTGGTACCTTGCCTGGAATTACTAGGGCCTCGAACAGGGATGGTTTGGATAAAAATGTAACTCCTATTCACACCAAGGTATTAGACACTTACCAGTCACCGTTTGCTGAAGCCAGAACTCGTAAACTATCAGTCTACATATGCCTCGCGTAGACAATCTCCAGAGACACGCCAGCAAGATCACATCATCGCCCCACAGGTCTTTTTAGTGGCTTGCATGCAGTCCAAGATTTCATTTCACATCTGAAACGTCGTCGTCATTTTTCCATCATCTGTGAAATATTACATAAAGGTTTCTATGATGAGTTATGTCTGTATTATTGAAAAACAAAGAACAGTAACGGATGTTGGGAGGGCGATTTTCCCATACATTTACTGTTATCGCTGATGGAAATTTGATATTTTTGGCCCCTATCCGCCCTTGAAGAAGGGGTGACTCACTTCGGCTGAATTACATAGACGTAAACACAATCTATATATCTCACGTTTATTTTATCACATTTTGTACGCACAGCGAGACATGCGTAACACGTCTCCTAGGTAAATCGCAGAACTGGATTCGTGACCAATGAGAAAAGGCTTTTGCCAGGCTTGTAACCAACAAACCGCAGGTTAAACGCAGAGTCTAAGGACAGAACTGCGCGGCTTAGTCATTAGCGAAAGCTAACTTTATTTGAAGTATAAACCACGAGGCGAGCGAGGTCTTTTTGGGGTAATTTATCGTTCAATGGTCACGTTTATTTCTGATTACGGCCTGTTTGTGCTTCCATTGTAAAACACGGAATTCGGAGACTGGAATTGTCTAGTCTTTCTATACCCCTTATTCCCTTATAATCACGAGGTTCTGAAGCCCATACATCTAATTTGTAGGTAGTACAGCACAAGTGTAACTCCGAAAAAACATCTTGAGATTCAAGTCTAGATCGGAAGACTTTAGTACAATATTTCGGTTTTAATTCAAACCATTATCAATTTGTAGGGATCTTCTAGTTTTTTGAAGACCGCTCTTAATAGGTGAAGGCATCACACGAATCTAAGAAGCTGAAATGTCTGTCTCAAGGGCCCGAGACCATCGAGCATTGATTAGACCATTAGAGAGGCTTGTATTGTGGACGCGTTCGAGGGGTATGCCCATGTAACACGAGTATTCCGTTGCTGGCTACTCTCATCGTCACCGAGAGGACCATCAATGTGTCCTGTGGCGGTCAACCTGTGGCGGTCAACCTGTGGCGGTCAACCTGTGGCGGTCAACCTGTGGCGGTCAACCTGTGGCGGTCAACCTGCGGCGGTCAACCTGTGGCGGTCAACCTGTCGCGGTCAACTTGTCGGGCAACATTGCTGCGTTGCACGTCCAATGCTCGTTGCTCGTTTTTCATCAAATTCACAAATGCGAGCCCAAGGCGGATTTTGCCCCTTAGCATCTCATTTCTACTGACTAATCAACTTGAATTGTAGGCAAAATGTTGCGCGAAAAGGTGTTTGTTTGGTGAAAACCGAGCAAAAACCAGAATTTGTTGCTCAAAGTAGACCGGCTCTCTACTTCGCGCAACAAGTTTTTACAACTTGCAACACTTATTTTTGTTGCGTGGCAAGTTGTGGCGCGAGAAGATGAAACGCGCAACATCGATCATCAACTTGCAGCGCATCAATGTTGCGCGACAAGTTGAGGGATTTCGTGCCTCGTATTTTCCAGGCTTAAGGCGTGGTTGACCCGTGCCCGCATTTTAACTTGGCACGTTGATGAGTGACACTTGAGCTGTTGACGGGGCGAATGAGAACAAACCCGAGAAGAGGATTGTCAGGCACTTAGGCCAATGTCAGACATTCATTGATAATTGTAGTATTTCATTAGCCTGATTCTCGGGCTTGTTCCATCACCTCATCATCACTAAAACTAACACTACAAGAGTCCATCGACCATCGGCAACAAAAAGGTGTCTATTTTTAGTAGCATATTTTCATTGTTTTCTATGTTTTGTTAGGACTTCAGAGCCACAAGCCGACGTCTCTTAGGATACTGACCGACAGGACCAGCTACTAGGACCAAAAAATGGTTGAGATCTTTATTTTCACTAGAGTTTCCTCTTTTTGGAGCGTTCTCGTATTTTTTCTGTTCTATAACTTCTCTTTCTGTTTGATTCTGTTGCTTGAATAAAATATTTAAGTTTGGACGAGTAACACTTTCGTTTTGCAAAGTTATTGCAAACTAAACTTTACTTTTCGCTGATCAAAGTATCACCTGTCCCAACGTTTTTTAAAATCCTTTTTTCTCAAAATCATATCTTTAAATTTTGCTGAAAATTTCGATAATTCTTTTCGGTCACTAGAAGACTGGGTATGTAAATCAGAAACCTTACATCTATAAAGACAGAGAATCTCGAAACCATTTTTGGGTTCTGTCATACTGACCAGAAGCCTGGTAAAAAGGACTCGCCCCACTAAAAAAAACTTGGAATCCGGAATCCACGCTTGTGGAATCCGGAATCCATGGACCTGGAATCCGAATCCAATCACCTGGAATATGAATCCAGACTCCGAAAACCCGAGTCCGGAATCCATTCATTATAAAGACATGGAATATGGAATCCAGGCATCTGGAATCCAGAATCCACACACCAGAATCCGGAATCCAGCACCTCTTTGGATTACCTGTCGTGGGGCGAAAGGAGATTTTGGAGGACTTTGTTTGTGTTTGTTTGCTTAGTAAGTTTCCTGTTAGTGGTTAAGTAATATATCAAACACGAGACAGCGTGTTCATCAGGATTTCCAAACACTAAGAAGTGGGTAGAAAAAAGGAGGCACATCCGAGTATTTTTTAACCAACTTCGAGGTTTTTCAAATCATGATGCAAAACACTATCGAGGGTTTCATATTACTTCTCAAACGCACTAAAGTTTCAAAACTCTATGCAAATGAGGACTGCGTTTTCCGACTTTCTCCACCCTTATGATTTTCTTTGTTTTAGCTTGATGAATTATTATTGAGTTTGAGAATAATGCTTTACGTTATCTATGCATTAAAACCCCTTTAAAACACGCCTAAAGTTGCTTTAAAACGCCTAGCGTCGCATACCCTCAAACGCTTTAAAGGGTGAATATTAGTTGTCGGCGAGATGGTAGCGCCATGTGCAGTTCTCTCAAGAAAAAAAAAATACCCGAAAAATACTGTTCATGCCGAGCTTAAATTGATGATATGGTAGCTGAAAACCTGCTCAGCATCTTCACCCTCGGTTTATTTCAATTTCAATTTATTTGCCATTTCTTTTACATTAACAGTTATACATAAAAACGTCTAAATAGACTAAGAAAAAAAGATGGCGAGAGCGCCTCAAGAAACCACCAGGCTTGTACGAGGAGGTGCCCTCACCTTATAAGAAGACAATAGGAAAAAATAATGAAGAAACAAAAACAAATGCGAGACGAGACAGACGAACATAGATTTCTAAAGTATATCATTTAAGGGGATAGAAATTTAGTAAGCTCTTTCTTAAAGCTAGAAACATTATGAATAGAAACAATAGACCGAGGTAAAGAGTTCCAAATATTTGGGCTTGAAAAAGAATAGTGAATGTTAGTGTGGCAAGCATGTGAACGGTAATGGTGATAAGACCGGGTATTGTAACTACGAATTTGAGTTTAGAGTTTGAGTCGTGACAAAGCCAAGGTAGCGTAGTCTCGTCTTTGGTGAACTACAACTTTCCTGTCGAGCACCCCGGATTTGTTTTATGCGACCCCCCGGGAATGCCTGCGAAGGAGGTTGGCATTTCCGAATCATGCGTTTTGTTACTTCTACTCCGACTTCCAATCTGACCAATAACGCGCACGCTCAAGACCCGTTTAATGTTCTAAGCACACAATAAAGAAAGGCCCATAGTCAACCGGGAAACTTTGCGCTTTGTTTTCAATTGGATCTATTGTTATAGTCAACTGCAGTGATTAGCTGATAGGTCCTATACGTTTTTCGCATTTCAAATTTGCTCGAATTTTCAACTGCGTTTTATTCAACCAATGCAACCTGGGTGCCAATAATAATAATAATAAAGACTTTATTTATAAAGGAGGGTAGGATTTAATAGCCAAAGGCTAATAAACTTGTGGCCCTCCAATGGGGCTTTAAGGTTACTACCACCCATCTCGGCTTTGTTTTTAAACTTGGCATACCGCGAAAAAGTGAAAACAGGAAGAACTAATAAGTGATACATCCTTCTGTTTAGCTCACATCTCATAGAAATATTGCGCAGTCATCACGAACAATGACCTTTCTAGAGCAAGACAGTTGATACAGCTGTTGCAAGACAATTTGTTTTCAGGGTCTTTTCTTCCTTTTCGTACCAACTTCCGCAACTCTGATGAAACACAGCTTTGGGTTCCCATCAAGTCATGAAAATACACTTCTTTTTTTATAAAGAACTGTGACTGCGATTTTCCCATTTATTTACTGTAAAAAAATACCCCTTTTTTACCCTTCCAGTCCAGGCTGGACCGATTCTCAAAGGAGTACTGCCACGATTTTAGGGTTAATTATTTTAAGTAGCTCAACGGCAGTCCCATTCATTCAGAAATGAGCAAAATAATCGTCATTTGTTTCAGCTGCTAGATGTTAAGTAGAATCTCGGAGTATTTTCGTGTTTTATCGAGCGGATGGAATTGGACTGTGAATTGACATTTTTTATTTCATACCAGGCGGAACAGTTTTCAAACTTGGAAATTTGACATAGATAGGCCACTTGACTAAGAATGCCCCTTATAATGTAAGTTTCAGTTATTTTTGTTTTCTTTCTTAGACTAAGCTGAAGGTTAATATAGGAGAGTTTGCATTGTTTGTGTAGATCACTGGTCTTAAGTTTCATAACATTTTGTTGAAACAACCGTGTCATAGACCATTTAACGTAAGTGTATACCGTGTATCGCATATATTTATCAAGGCATTAAATGTGGCCTTAAAAGAATCAGATAAATGAATATTTCATCTTAAAGAAAGTGAAAACCGAAAAATATCGGTCTTATTTCCTAGTAATGGGCCACAAAGAACAAGTTATGACGTAATACGGATGTATGTCCTGATATTTTAGAATGAATAAACATAGTTAATTGGCGTGCCAACACCAACGGAATATGCCTGATAAAGGTATCTCAATCACGAAAGACAAATTTGCAGGTTTTGAGGTCACGTTTAGTTAAATATCACAAATATCGGCTGACTGTGCGAGTATTCGCTCGCGAGGCTGTTCCGTCACCCTCTGACCTGTAACTTCCGATTGCTAAGTCCCTTACTTTGCTTCGTTATTTTGCCAATTTGTTTCGGAGTTTACTGTTTCTTGCCTTAAAATAACATCTAAAAGTGTAACCTAAACAAAGGTGGATATAATACGATGGAGTATATGTATGTATTTGTGAGAAAATGAAGAGAAAAATATTGACTCTATCTGTCATTTGCTGGCACGTAGGAGTCCATGTAAATTGGTTGATAGAAATAGCATGAATATTTTCATAACATTTTAACATCCTAAATAATAGTAATTTCTTGCCTTTGCTGCAGCTGACGGGGGCTTGGCGTGCTTCTGTCTGCTCTGATTTAACTGGAGGACACTCTATCGAGATATTTTTCTATAGCGAAGATAACTATATACCACATGATAGATCAGTCAACTTTTCTACCCTTCACGAGTCAAAGTTGTTTTTCCTGCGGTCTACGCGTAAAAACAGACATGCAGATAATGCGGAATCTCAGATACGGTATATAGAATTGAGTTTTGTTTATTAGAATTCATTCTGTATGCTGCGATGTTAATTCCGCGCATGATTGTGGTATTGCCATTAAATATCTTAAGCAGGTATCCTTAAGCAGTTAAGTGGTTTTCCTGGGGTGACGTTGGATGCTCTGATAGTTGTGAGGAGGAAGCTGATCATCAGAATAATCCTAAGTGGCTAGCTCGTGTAACAACTGAGATATATTTAGCGTGACACAAGCTCTCGTCTGAGCTGGACTCTCTCACAACCCCCTCCTTTCGTAGTTCGCGTAAAAACAAAATGTATCGAAGGGGCACCGAAGCTTACAGTAACACCTTATTACATGTTATTATGTGACGATTACCGTTTTCTCGCTTCCATATCAAAACAAATGAGGTCCTTAAAATCAATACTGCCTCATTAGTTAACTGTTTATACGTCCGTTGAGGCGAGATCAACTATTCTGCTCCAGTGGTCTATTTCGTCGAAATTATATGAAAGTCTTAAAAAGTGCGCTCTCTGTCGCACGCAGAACTCTTCGCTGGGTTCGTGTTCTGTGTCGTCCGTTTGTGATTTGTCATGTGTTGAAGAAGTTTCTTCTAGCTCTTCGATCTCATCGAAGTCAGTGTCCTTTGTATACGAAGATGTTTCCATCAAATCGCGAATTTCAGCTGTAAACGAGCTTTGGCTCGTGTCGTCTCTAGACGAGTCTGTAATTTCCCAGTCATTATACCTACTATTAGACCCTTTGCCGGACCTAAACTCTTTCTCGTCCGACGCTAAGAGGCCTTTAAATCTAAAATCACCGCTCGCGCTCAAGTTGCTAGCGGAATTTTTCATGTTATAATATTTCCTACCCTCCCCATCTACATGTGAGAGGCTGCTTTGACTTAGGCCTCTGGCATGCAGCTTTCTATTCTCGATATCTTGATGATGTGCCTCGATGGCCGCGAGCTTAAAGGCTTTAGAAAGAATCTTGGCTAAGCTCTTCGCCTCTTCTTTACTCGCACATAGAACAATATGACAGTTGACTACATCCCCCTTAGCACCACTCTGAAAATTGAAGAAGAATAACCTCTGTACACGGCTGTAAACACCGCAATAAAGAATTCGCCGAAGTTGAAATGTCCTTCCATCATCCTCCGTGCTGTCTTGTTCGCGTAGAATGACCGCATCGCTAGTTACAGTTAGAAAATATTGATTAAGCTTTCTTAATCTTGATTTCTGAGACATGTATATATCATTCACCGTCTCGCACATTTGCTGTAACCCTGGTTTGAATAACTCCTCACAGCCCAGGTATCTAACTGTATATGTAGGTCTGTGTTTACTGAAGTCAACAGTAAGATAGTCCTTGTCCGATTCGATGGTAGCTGAACTATCGGTTGCGCGGCATGTAAACAGCCTTAGCATGCCTGAGTCCCGCTCTCTCCTCAAGTTCTACCTTCCCTGATAATTAACAATGCCGGTTAACTGGTTCGATGCCCTCCAAGGTTTAATATTCCAGTTGTATTCGCTTAGCATTTTCGTGAGGCGACGTAGTACTAACAAGCTACAATAGATGCCGTGATGAAGTGCCTTCCTTAGACGCGCAGCTCACGCTTCGCATAACCTTTAGATGAGGCGGAAATGAACCACGTCCCCCCACAACGGCCCATCTGTGCCCACCCTGAGAACCAGCTATCACTCTCTCGCTCTGACAACCGCTGCCGCAAAAGCACAACACCTCTGCAAATGCTCACAGTGTATTCTCCTGCAAAATAGCAATCCTGAATAATAATCAGAAGGGACGGAGGGGGCGAGCTGACTCGGTCGTGTTTTATCAATCGATGTGGATGATTAAACCTGATTGATGGAAGCAAATAGACAACGTTTTGCCCCCACTACAGAAGTGGATCGTATATTCGGCGCGTGCATTCCGTGTTTTAGCAATGCGATCGTGTTTTGAGGAGTATTAATATGCTTAATCGAATTTCGAACTTCTAATCAAAGGTTATTGATGACATGACCTAGTTTTAATTAGCCATTACACGAGCTGGGACACTCGACTTGCGAGCATTGTGATCACTGTTTTGGAACCACGACACCGCAGCCTCCGCATGCAAATTAGTTTCCCACATAGAATGACTTGTCTGCCATCATACAAATCCTTTTTGGATGCTTTTGGCAACTCATTGACTAAAACAAAGAGGTCGGAAATTTGGCTCAGAGGAATGTATAAAGACGTCATTGGTCAAGAGGGGATATGTTTATACCGCCAGTTGAAAAGTGCTGTTATCAACTCGAGAAAGTTACTAAAATGGAGCATTGTATGAACTGGGCGAAGCCATCGCGTGACTAGGCCCCCCGCCCCTGCTGGCATGTACCTATTGTACGAAGAACTGTACGTAAATAACCAGTACTTATTTATGTAAACAAAAGGTCACGCAACTTCACAATCACAAGGAAACTCAGTCCATGAAGCTGTAATATACGGGGCGGGCAGCGTTGTGTGACTTCGGCCCCGTGAGGAGTTTACATGCGCCTAGATGGAACTTTCCGATAGTCTTGTCCTCAATCCTAACTCTTTGGGAAACCACCATGCTTTCCTCTACCAAAATAAAAGCAAAATGAAAGTGTAACTATAGTTCATCAGTCAACCTAAAGTAAGATGAAAACAGTTCAGTCTGGTAAAAAATAAAAATGAACAATTCGCAATCCATTTCCATCCACTCGATAACAAACAAAAATACTCCAAATTTGTGCAAATCTGTATGCCCGGTACACACTATAGCGACAAAACTTCATAAGGGACGAAAAAAAAGGGAAAATAATTGAAATAATCAATATTAGATTACTTCAACAAAGTGGACCTCAACGTTTCCAAACCACTAAATTCTGTTCGCAAATCTAAACGGTCATTTTTCTTAATATTTCTTGTGAATCGATCTTCATTTAAGGTACCTAAAAGTAAGTAATCCTATTTTGTAGCATTACCCCTTTAACAAGCGTAACATGACTATACATTAGTCAATTTAATATTGTAGTTTTAAAAACATGAGAGGACCCACGTTGACCACAGAACCATTATAACCACCAAAAAGAACTCTATAATTAAATTTTTTTTTTAACCACCTTGTCGGTCTCCCACGAACGCGACTGCGGGCAGATAGGTCAGTATAATTATGTAAAACAAAGTGCAAACACAGGGCTAAAATCGTTGCATCGCGACCCGTTTTCAAAACATCGATTTGTTTTTGACTTTGCTGTTCCGCCAATCAAACATCTTAGCCAATGAATCGCCTAGTGCAGTCAACTGGCTTCCCTCTGAACTAAAACCAGACAACGTCGCGACAGAAAGCCAGGCGACTGCACTAGGCGAAACAGGGCAATAATCTGATTGGCTCATAAGAAAATTGACTGGTGGAACAGAATTCGCCTTTGTCACACGGCAGCCATCTTGGATTTTTTCTTACAGAAATGACTATGCGTGGGTGATCTTACACGCTTGGCCTCGCTCTCGTGCCAGCTTCGCTGTATTAGAAAATCCAAGATGGCTGCCGTGTGACAAAGGCGAATAGGCAAAAAAATCGATGTTTTGAAAACGCGGGTCGCAATGCAACGATTTTAGCTGTAAAATGGGAAACTTTTTAGACTGGAACGGCGTGATTCTGGCACGACCTTTTGACGAAGGGCCTCAGAGACAGCAAAGTCTACAGGTTAATCGCTAAAATCGTGGGCGGAATGTCGGAACACAGGTAAAAAGACAAGAACATTACGAAACTATCAGATATATCTATTCCAAAAACCTCAGACCAGCTCAGACTAAATATAAAACTCTCGCACTTTCTTTGCCTGTGGCATTGCACCAGATAAACATAATAAATACAGTAAAAACCCGCATATAAAAGACTGGATTTTTTAAGCCTAAACAGGTTCTGCCCTCGAAAATTCTAGATTCTTATTTGCGGGTTTTTATTGTAGCTGCAAACACGATAACAAAACAGGACAATGACCGTATATATATATATAAACTCGTTTCTAAGCTTCGCATATCCATGAGTCAAAACTGAAAAACCAGTCGCCATTTTTGATGAAATTTTATGTATCAAGCTGTACACGTTATTGTTGTTTTAATACATTGTATTGGGTGGGCCGGGGGACCCTCCTCGTCGTCTCGCTTCGGGTAGAAGGGACCCCGGAACGCTGCATGTGCCAAGTCATTTAATTTGCGCTTTGGTAATTGATTCGGGTGTGCGCTAAGAAAAGCATGCTTTGCTCCCTGATTTCCACGAAGAAAGCTTGTGTTGTATAAAGCGCTAAAGCACGGAAAACAATGCGATTTTTTGCTTGAGCGAGCATCAAACAATGGCACTCGAGGACCAAAGGCCACCCCCTCACCCCCCCCCCCCCCCCCCCCCACCCCACCCCCCCAAAAAAAATGTTTGAAATAGGTGCATATGCAGCTTGACTCCTGAGTTGTATTGTTTATGGGACGCAAATAAAATCCGAAACACTACCCATAATCAAACTTGTACCAACGACATTATCGAAAGATGTGCTTTTGTGATCTACACATTTTTAGCTCGAGGAATGTCACAAATACTCATAAAACAGATACGCTATATTCAGAGTAGATATTTCTGGAGTTCACACGGGTTCATTGCGTCTTTCCACGTCAATAAGACGTGGGGGACCTCAGTGTTAACATTACACCGTGTTGGGTTTCTCTCCCGCAAGTTCGACGGGTCATAGACCCTTCAGAGTATTGCTTCGATGACATACATTATAGATACTTTAAGGACCTCACAATGTGTGAAACAGTTTCTACCGAAATTGTGCTCCGACTCAGTAGAGATAGCTAGTATAATGAAACGCTAAATTACATTTATTTACTGCATACCAGCGAGGAAACTAAGTGATATTGCTATTATGCATTTATCTCTATTGGACGCTGAATTACCCTAGTAGTTCAAGTGGGCTATAGCGATATCAGAATGTGCCCGAGCTCGCTCTAGTACTCCTGATCATAAACAATACTGCATTTGGTTTTGCTTTAAAATCTTTCTTCACTTAAACAGGCGTTGCTTTTGTTTTCAAGAATAGGAAATATCGTGTTCCCCGAAACAGTGCGTTTATCCGGAAAAATTAGAACAAGCAATGAAGTAATCATTCGCGCAGGGGACATAACATTTGGTCCAAAATACAGAATTGAAATAGGACAAGGAAAGTGAGAACTTTTGCAAACACGCTTAAAAGATCCGTCAAATCCTGCCCATAATGCGCTACTTTGCGGCCATTTTCGTTTGTTGGAAATGAATCATGTGAACCAAAACAAAGCAATGCAGTGTGCGACGAGACACCCCTTGTCTCGCGCGCTGTTACCCGAAGGGCGAAAATACCGTTACCGAGTTAGTTCCGATATATTATCAAAAATGTTTCTTCATGAAACACAGCGATTTATCCCAAAATGTGGAAATGCAAAACGAGGACAGTTTGGATGATCAGAATTCAAACGACTGCATTTCCGTAAACAAAACTAAAAAAGCAAACGAGTATTCTAAAACTCATGAATAGTCAATCAGGCAAACACAATGGAAATCAGGACCATGAAGGCCGTTTGTATACCCCGATAGAAATTAGCATTTTGGGGAATCCATGAATATTTTCAGGGAACAGCTGTTCTGATTGGTTGCCATATCATAATGGTGCTCAATCAGCCAGAAACGATATAGAACTGCTGCGCACTGAACTGAATCTGATATAGAACTCCGGTGACGTCAGAGTTCTATATCAGATCCAGTTCAGTGAGCACAGTTCTCTATCAAGTTTGGCTCACTGAGCATCAGTAATGATAGGACAACTCACCAGAACAGCATGTTTCCCCGATAATATTCATGGAGACCCCATCTCTTACAAACGCTCTGTGGTCATGATTTCCACCTTTTCCCGTAACCTACGAAAAAAAGAACGCATGTTAGAAATGAATACGTGCATTTTGTAAAACGATAGTTCATTTATCACATTTATTAATTTTCGGTGGCCATGATTTAAACATCCCACAACGACTCGGGCAGTGCCGACCACCCTTCTGTGAACATTTCGTGAAACGAGCCAAACGGACATCTTTGACAATTATTTGGCAATACTTGAGTTGAATTGGGCTCAAAATCATGCACAGATAAACGAATTTAACTCACCCGTCCAAGTTACTCTACTTGGCGAGTCCGTACGAACCGCACTGCTTTGTTAACCGAGAATGAATGGGCAAATTGCATATGATGCATTACGCGCATGACAAAGAAAATTTCGTCAAAGAAATTTGAATCATAAATAAAAAAATAAAAAAAAATGGGAAACACTGCCCCAAAAACTAATGACATAGCACTTTCTTTACAAAAGCCAATCAGAAAGCCCTACCATTATTATAGGTATCGCTAATACATTCATTTCTTTTCTATGACATTTGAACGGCATTTCTTTGCTCATCATAATTATAGGTAAAAAAGTGACAGCTATTCCAAAGGGAGTTCTTCTCTTTTTGAAAGTCATGTAATTATGAACAGACCTTTTGTCCCAACACAGAAGATATGTCACTATTCGTAATGAAAAGCTCTCGTTGTCGATCTTTTGTTTGCCATTTCAATATAGCTAAACAATGCAACTTGAAGCCAGTCTATATCAGATTTCTTATTCTCGATTTCAATGAAGTAGTTCTCACAAATGTATTTCCCTTTTTTTAACTAGCTTGGAATTATGAATTATTACTGGCAACCGTTTTAGAAGTAGTTTACAAAACTCGCTGTCGTGTTTTATCAGCAGATAGAATCACTCGGCTTCGCCTCGTGTTTCTATCTGCTGATAAAACACTCCAGCTCGTTTTGTAAACATTACATAATAATCTTTATATAGCAGGATTGGCGCAAAATGGGGGGAGAGAAGACTGCCCCCTCCCCTCCAACAATATTGACAATAAGTGCCAGAAACAATAAAATACTCTGATATCTACCGTACGATGAGACTTTTTTCCGTCTCAGATCACGTTTTCCGTCTACAGCTACTTTTCTTGGCTTTTCACAGACGAGATTTGGCCAAAAATCTGGTAATTTAGCACCAGATTGTGAGGCATTTCCGGCCGTCCTAAGGCTCACAATCTCTATATTTTCTAGATAAATAGCAAGGACAAAAACAATTTCTCCGAGCGTGCCTCCCGAACATAATTTTGCTTCCATCGCCCCTGTGTGACAGTCGCAGGTGTATGTTACTCTCTATATACTGTCTTCCCTACGTATCATAAGTACGCGTATCATTATGGAATGCCGCAATAAAGTAATGAGGATATCGCTCATCTAGATCAGTAGCACGAGAGTTACAAATACCTGACCCTCTCTAATACGCGTGACGTCAAAACTGACTTATGCCCCTTGGCGTTTGAAGTTGCTTTCCAAATTTGGTACAAATTTGGTATTGCATAAGCGTCATTTTGTAAGTTGATTTATTTTAGATTTTTCTAGTGTAATTCCTGGAACAACTGTTGACAATAGCCGAAGGTATTGCGGAATCGACATTCACAGCATTTATAACACTATTTCGTTCATGGAGAAAAATATTAACGCCAAAATAATTATAACATTAAGATTTAAAGGGCGGAGACAAATTCAGAAATATGAGAGAGGTGGTTTAATGGTTTCAGAAATGTAAAATCTTTATATAGAATAACAATTTGAGGTATTAAAAGGATCGAACCGGTATCTACAAATGAGTTTGAGATTGATCATGTGAATATTATAGATCTTATGGAATGATGAAATAGATTGCAGCACTTTCTTGTTGGAGGGAGTTTTTTTAGGAACCCCCCAGGGGACAACATTAGGTCTGATCCTTTTTCTGTGATGATAAATAAAGATTATTACATTTTAAGAGCTTAAAAGTAAAAGAAAAAGTGACTATAAGAAATTCCGCGCGCTAATAATTTAACTGGTGGAGAGTTTTCTCTTGTTATTTAACATTTTTTTTCTTTAAAATATATAAAATCGCCTAGAGGTGATTATAACATTGGAGAATTGTGCACGCGAGGGTTTTGTTATGATCACGAAAATCCAACAAAAAGAACTTGTGTTGTCTAAAAATCTTATGAGTCACTGAGCATGCAATCGACTAAACCAATTAGCCTCAGGCTCCGAGATTATCGGCCATAATCACGTCACCTTCGGACTAATTGCTACTAATTGCACCTAACGGCAATTCATTCGTTAAAATACCTGTCTGGAAGCTTTCTCGACAGGTTGAGCTTTCGCAACGGTTATATAGTTTATTAGATTTTCACGTTCGTGTTTAAACGAGCTTTTATAGGCGATACGTGGTCAAATAAAGCATTATTATTGGTATTTATTATTTTGTTCAAGTTTCTTATGTACTGTGTTTGGCAAATCTATGTGTCGACTAGAATTTTCGGTCATCTTTTTCTGCCTGGAATTTCAGGAAACTTGTTTTTGATTCGGCTAGGAAGATAAATGTTTCAGCCTACAATTGCCCGTGGCCAAAAACTATCTATATGAGGACCAAGCCACCTGTCTGTTAATGTGTTTCCAATGAGCCTCCACTCTGCTGTTATCTATACTGCATTCTGTCACTCCTTTGTTCATGTTTTACATTTAATATTAATCGTAGAATTACGTGTAGAAATCTAGAAATAACTATCTACAGGCAAAGTTATATATTTGATATACCGAATTCAATTGCAAATATTGCGCTACATTATCAGCCGATGGAAATAGATGTTTTTTTCTGACTCGATATATTACTAGGCTGATAAAATTGCGGCTGACTCGAACATATCAAACCCTAGACAAACATGCAGTCCACTTATAATATTATTTTGACGACTCGTGTCCTCGAATGGTGCTGGTGAAAAGCACTGTTATTTTATTGTTTTGTTAGGCCTAATTCATACGTCGATCTTTTGCCGCGTCAATTCTAATTATTTGTAATAAGCGCATGAGGAGATCGACGTATGAATCAGCCACTGAATTAAGAGCGACGCAAAGATGAAAACGACCGCTTGTGTCGCTCGAAACGACTAAAGATCGGCATTGATTCAAACATCTTTCTTCTTCATGCGTCAATTCTAATTGCTCACGCAATGTTTATCTTGTGCGGTCGCAGCAGATCGTCAGCTTGTTGGCTCAATTTTATTTATTGTGATCGGCAGATTACGATCGACGTCTGAATCGGAGACGATTTCTATTAAATTCAAGTCGACCTTAATCCCAATTAGAATAGACGCGGCAAAAGATCGACGCATGAATTAGGCCTAATTTAAATGGTAGCAATAAAATTAAGGAACTTTTGGTTAATATCTCCCATATATTTCTATCAGTTTCTCTTATTTTATTTTATTATTTCGGTCCAATAAAATATGTAAAAAACAAAACTTAATGAAAATCCATGAACTGACCCTGTTGTTGGCTGATATTGTCCGTATCGTACACACGGAGTTTCATGAAATTTGCCCGACTTCACCCTCAACAACGAGAGAAAAAGAACCCATACATTTCTTTCATTCTAATGCTGTATATATTGCTGCTGGTATATATATTGCTGCCTTTTGAAGAACCTTTCTGGCCTCTTTGTAATTTAGCGCATTATGCTAACTGATTAGTGGATAAACATTTTTTTTTCCCAAATAAACACTGAGTCTGGGTCATCTGTGCAATTGCTTCGGGTTTTTTAAGGACGAGGTATTTTGTATACCAGGCAATTATGACCAATTATGATTGACTGGCATATTTTACCGATTCCGGGATAGACAAAAGGCATTATAAATAATTAACTATGTTTAAATAGTTTTAGAATCAATTGATGAAGAGAGCTGATGCGTAGCGAACTAATCAAACTCCTCCAGTATTGTGAGTAAACAAATTTACTGTGAAGGAGACGACATTTGAAAACAGTTTGGTTAGAACCCAACGGTTAAGTGGATTCGCGAGCTAAAACTATGTCTTCGAATCAAGAATTCTGTGTGCATTTTCATCGCTTCAGAAGGTTAACAGAGTGAGCCATGTCATATTCAAGTTATCACTGCAGCGAGGGAGCAGGATTAAAGTCTTACGAGCTACATGAGAGGGACTCTTTAGGAAGCATTTTAACTGGATCTTTCCCAGGATATGGGGAGCTGTTTGGTGTCCCTGAAAACTGCGATGCTAGTACATTCGATCTTCTTTCGGTTTTCATCAAAGAAGGACGAAATAGATTTGTTTATGTTGGCAACCTCAAAGCAAATGGAGGGATTTTGCAGGACAAACTGCTTGATCTTCGAAAGGTTTACTTCCACATTTCCACTGCAGCTCCAAGGAATACTTTGATAGATACCTAACAGGGATAAAGTATCCATTTTCGAGTCGGATACTAGAGTTTACAGCTCAGAAACTGTACGGGAGACCAGAAGGAAGGCATTTCGCGTGGTTAGATCTCGGGATTACGCAGGTCACATATATTGACCCTGCTAAGCTTACAGCTAAACTTTTGGAAGATAACTCTAGAATAAACCGAACAAAGATTCCACAAGGCAAGGACTACCTATATATTACACACAAGGTATGTGCAAGTTATCGGGTAAAGAGTGCAGAATTGTTTTGAAAGTTTTGAAACATTCCAAGAGCAGTTATTGCGTGACCATAGTTACTTAATATCATTATCACGTGTGATTGATTGGATAACTATTTGCATTTGACACTTGCTGTGTGCACACAAGACCAAGCATTACTCCAGCCTTTTTGCCAGGGAAGAGAGAAAACTCGAATAATGAAATTATTTCTGCTCTACGTTCAATGGGTGAGATACTGCAGATGTCAGGAACACTTTGGAGACGTCTACAGTCTTCGATCTGTATAGTCACTGGGTAGTATTGTCGTCGCTCGTGTAAGAGAGAGATTGTGAGGGGGACTACTTTCTGTACACGGTAAAAGGAATGCTTGCTGCTTGCCTAACGTTTTGAGTTACTTCATAAGGTATAAAGTTAGCAAGCATCCATCTATGGATTAGAAACAATCGAGTCAAATAAAGCATTCATTCACGCCCTCACAACATACTTAATAAATATTCCCAACCTAAAAAATCTCAGTGTGTTTCGCATTCTCTTCCAATTCTTTCCAGCGATTTTTTTTTTCTTCAAATCTGGTAGCATTTTTTTTATTGAGAACGATGGCACACGAATAGAATGTCTCCTTCCATAACAGGTATGCAATTCCGAACGCCTGAAATTCTACAGCTCCTGGCGATACCAGAACACTAACTGGCTTGGCAAGGACACGGCCGCCATAGAGCAACAAATCAAGAACGCTACAAAGAGTGGACCGTGCCTTGTCAGTCCATACCAGGATACACCCCGTGGGTTCTCTTTCTGTCGAGTACCACTCTCCAAAGATGGGACTCTTGGACGGCCAAAATATGATGTCAAGCTGGTACCAACCAACCCTGTCTTGCTAAGTACAGAACGTGGTGCTTTTTACGCAGAGGGTAAGGGGAATATGGCGACCAGCAGAGATATGTCATTAATGGGGTCCAAAGGTAGAGGATTAGAAGGAGGTAGAGGTGAAGGTAGACAAGGTAAGGGAGGAGAAGGAAAGAGGTAAATGTAGAGGAGGAAGAGGTGGCGGAGAAAGAACAGGAGGAGGAGGTGAAGTGAGACAAGGTAGGAGAGGAGAAGGAAAGAGAAGGAGGTGAATGTAGAGGAGGAGGAGAAGGAGGTGGCGGTGAAGGAGAGGCGGTGAATGAGTAGAGGAAGATCAGAATAATGATGATAGTCTTGAATTAAAATATAGCAAGGAACTGTCATGATAAATAATAATAATAATATGGTCATTTATATAGCGCTAAATAACAATAATTGTTCATAGCGCTTTACAATTATATAGTTTAAAAAAAATGAAAAGATGATAGTAGTGAAAATGATGATATCGGCCTTATGCGCAACAGAGCGCGAAGAGGATAGGTAAGGTAAGTGATAATGATGATGGCGACAACGACAAATCGACTCGTGTTGGTGATGTTTTGTTATGATGTAATGACACCTTGTTTGTTGCAGAGCTCGACTTTGATTTCACGTCATGGTTAGTAGCTCAATTACAAGAGATGAACACGAGAGAGTTTTGGCAGCCTGCAGTGAAGGACTTGTACACAATACTCGACGTCAAGTTTCGCCATCAAGCTCTCCAGTTTCTGCTCAGTGTTATCAGGAAATTCCAGGTAACACGAAGCGGCTTACAGTTTAAACTTTTCTTATTGTTTCGAAAAATAAATGCTGCGAAGCCTTCACTGCTTAATCCTTAAAAGGGTCTGTATCTGGGTTGTTTCAACAAACTGCTATACAATTAGACCTTAGGCTAAGGAAAACCGAGTGGAGGGGTCGCACGTCCCGTTGACTTCCCGCATACCCCACATCTCACTGGCCTGCATTTACAATCGTTCTCTAACACATTCCCAAGCGCTTTAAAAACTGTACAGCCTGGTAAGAAATCAGAAAGACCAATTCGCAATCAATTCCATCCGCTCGATAACAAGCAAAAATACATGCGAAAATAACAGGTTAATCCGCTTATATCGGATTATTAATGCGAATTAGACTGCATTTACGCTCTCTAAAGAACCCTAAAATTTTGACACTGTCCCTTTATCCTTCGTCTGATTTGTGCTTGGTAGAGGATGAAGGCACATGCGTAAGGGGTCTCTGTGGGTTGCCTTGGGAGTAACGATAGTTTTCTGTGCAAGACGTTCTGGTATCATTTGTATCGTTGACATTTTGCTTCTGTCGCTAGACGAACGAACAGCAGATTGTTCAGATGGTAGACCTGTCATTCGCAATAGCCAACATTCCAGACTGTCTGACAGACCACTCACAGATCTTATCACAAGTGCTCAGGGGGGCAGGCATAATTCTTACGCACCCCTACCCCTGTGAGTCTGATGACGAAACACCGGAGCCACAAATAGTTTTCCAGCCAGCCAACAGCCAGGAGTACCTCAAGACACTTGAATTTCTCTTCGATCTCCTGTGTAAAGGTAAGAACCTAGACTGGCTCAAAACTTCGCTTGGGAAAGTGAAAAAGCGAGTCGCTTCCGAACCCTAAAAGAAACACGTTTTAACGGACTTTTGTGTGTGAAAGTGTATTAACAGCTGAACTTTAAGTACATGTCGATACATGTTGTAACGCCATACGCCATTTCACCTTAAATATGAGCGTTCATCCAAGGTCCCAACCAGTCTGCCAGGAAGCCATTTGCAATCTCTTTGGATTTTCATCGGCTGACAATAGGAAGCCGTTCAAAAGTTGCAGACTCAGGTAATGGTTTCACGACAATAAATAATATATATATTTAGCCACTGGCTAAAAGCGGAGCTCCCGGTTACATATTTTTCTGTGTTAATGAGACAAAAGGCAGCCATTGTACATAGCCTGTCATCATCATACCACGCGACCAAACACTACCATCATCCTTGCTTCTTAGATAATTTCGCCAAAGTTTGGTTCTGTGCGAAGTTCATCCGTTTTATGACGTCATCGATGACGTCATACCACGTGATCATGACATCGTACCCCCCTTACTTCACCCAAGATTGGTTGTCTGAGGTTCATCCCTTCCAAAGATATAAGCCTTTTCTCGTGTGATGACGTCGTCGATGACGTCATACCACGTGATCACGCCATCGTACCCCCCTTGCCACTTAAACAACTTCACCCAAGTTTGGTTGTCTGAGGTTCATTACTTCCAAAGACATAAGCCAATTCTCGTTTGATGACGTCATCGATGACGTCATACCACGTGATCACGCCATCGTATTCCCCTTGCCACTTAGACAAGTTCACCCAAGTTTGGTTGTCTGAGGTTCATCCCTTCCAAAGATATAAGCCTTTTCTCGTGTGATGACGTCATCGATGACGTCATACCACGTGATCACGCCATCGTACCCCCCTTGCCACTTAAACAACTTCACCCAAGTTTGGTTGTCTGAGGTTTATTACTTCTAAAGACATAAGCCTATTCTCGTTTGATGACGTCATCGATGACGTCATACCACGTGATCACGCCATCGTATTCCCCTTGCCACTTAGACAACTTCACCCAAGTTTGGTTGCCTGAGGTTCATCCCTTCCAAAGATATCAGCCTTTTCTCATTTGATGACGTGATCGATGACGTCATACCACGTGACTATGCCATTACACTCCCCTTGCCACTCAAACAGCTTCACCCAAGTTTGGTTGTCCGAGGTTCATCCCTTCCCATGATATAAGCCTTTTTACTTCCGCTGTAAAACTGGTCATGGGTTGCCTGTGCGACGACGGAACCACGGACGGAAGTAAATAAACCGGAAGTCCATCACAAAACAGGTCGATGCATATATACTTGTGTTGTTTCCTTTCCTCCTGCATGTAGCTATGGGGCTCCGCTACGCGGGCGCCTTCGGCGCCCGCGGGAGCTCCGCTATTATTCTACTGTCAATGTAAATGTTGGAGGCCCTTCACGCTTGGTCCAAACGGCGCCACTGGCAAACAAGCTGCATAAGCACAGATACTTGTAACTTGTGTCTTTAAACACACGGTATAAAAAATCAGGGTCTAACTTAAATTGTAAAAAGATATGATCTATGATCTATAATCTATAGAATATGACACTGGTATGGTCACTGCCAGAGGGTTTATTACGTCGTCAGTGGTTCATTAACGTTCCCACTGAAACTGGGTAGGGAAGTGAACGCCAGACGGGAACTCTTCATTGCCGACAATCCCCACCAACACGACCATTTCTTATAAACTGAATACCTCTTACAGTTAGCCTTTGTTTTGTTTTGAATAGGTGTCATAACGGACGCTCAGGGGGAGGCAGCGGCCGATTTGCTTCTTGATGAAAGAGTATCCCTGCAGGAGTTGGTGAGTGGCGACTGCGTAACATTGCTCACAAGTATCGGCATGCGAGTCTCAAACTGGCTCCTCTTTGTCGTGTAAAAAATACGCATCATCCCTCATTAACCCTATCAATTCTTGTAAGTCAAGCACTCTTAGCTACACTATTATGAGAAGTATTACGGTCTTAAGTAAGAATTTCAAAGATGTGGCCAGGTTTGAAGTTACAAACTCGCTATTTTGAAGTGGCTCTCGAAAACCTTGAACACCACCTCGGGTTCTACCTATGTTATTCTTTACTAAAATATACTCGGCTGCTTTGAGCTTCCGCTGCTTCCAACGCATATTCACTGAGTTTGCGATGTCCGCCTTGGACGTAAAACATCCATAGCGTGTGTTTAATCATGGATTAGCCTTGCCACAAGTCGGCCTCTCTAAAGTCATGGAGAAAGTCATGGATCTGCGAAGCGCAGAAATAGGAAATATTGCATTCGCTCTCCACGTCACACCAGCGTTTAGCGTGACCACATCAATTACGAAATCAGAGGTTGCTATTCTCCGGCACCAATTGCTGTTATAACTATAAAATTGAGCAATATCGTTTAGAGCCAATGAGATTACATTTCGCGCCCCGCGGGGAGGTAATGACTTATAACTACTTCCTTACCCACAAGCTGACTGCAGCTACTCTTTGATTCGTTTCCCCAGTTCTACACTCAGATGGGCTGCATATGTGAGCCGTGGAAGAGCCTCAACCCTAAGGAAGAGCCACTCGCGTCGCTATGGCGACGGGGGACTAGAACGAGACGGTACCTGGAGAGCCTTGGTTTCAAAGAGAACTCGGCCCATGAACAGAAGATTGTCACGTGCGCTCGAAACTCGCAGTTGATTAACATACTGGCAGTGTTTTTCTCTGAAATTGATTAGCGATGTAATGAACTATTTACATAAGCTATAAGCGCACGAAGTTTGGAATCCCTTGACATGTGCAATCAACAGTTATACCACAACGCGTGTTTCTCGAATTCTGATTGGCTCTCAGCCATGGGACGCGCCATCATCAGCGCGCGCTCTAAAAGAAGCAATGTTAATTGTGTGGCTGCGCGCGCGGTGCCACCAACAACACTAGTAATACTCAGGAGTAATACAACATTACACATGCTCGATTGCCGTCATGGCGCGCGCACACTAGCAAAACTGAGTTTGAAATGTGCGCACTGTTTGGGCTTTTCATCCAGAAAAATCGTCTTTTTGTATAAAACAAATAGATCTCGTCCCGGGGGGGGGGGGGGGGGGGGGGACTCCCATATTTTTTGACCGGGGATGATCGTCGTATCTTTTAGGGGTTAAAATCACGATGGTTTGGTCTCTTTTAGGGGTGATCGTGATCTTCAATAAATTTTAGGGAGATTGGTATCTTTTAGGGCCGAAACTGTGTCCAAATTGTTTTTTCTTATGATAGTGCTTCTAAAAACCGTGTCAGTAGAGAGATTATTCGATTCGAGAAGACGATAAATTAGAAACAAAGACGGAAATTTCTTGATGGGTATCTTTCACCTTTACCTGTGTCCTTCGCGCCTACTTGGTACATAAGAACTCATGTTTTAGGGTATCTTTTAGGGTAATAAATTTTTTGAGCCACGCCATGGCCCGCCATGTTTGGTATCTTTTAGGGGTGAAACTGAAAATTTCTTACGATCATCCCCGGTCAAAAAATATGGGAGTCTCCCCCCCCCCCCCCCCTCCCCCGGGGGGATCTCGTTTCCGTGCGTCTGTACTGAAATGGATGTGCAACTATTATTATTATGAAAGTTGTGAAATGGATGTGCAATTATTATTATTATTATGCACAGAAGACATTATAGCGTGTTATGAACAACATTCACGGTCTCGTTTTGCCCCCAGCCTACGAGCTCTTTCTGAGTCAATAGATGTCCGTTTCTTTTAAAAGTCGATCTTCGGTAACAAATAGTAATTCAGCTTTTGATAGCTCTTTTGATAGCCTAATATTATCCTAGATCATCCTGAAACCCCTTAACATACCAGAGTCCCTATTTTTATCTCTACCAAGTACCACTGAGCTCATTCCTATCATATCGATCGTATGTATATGGACTGTATGGAGACCCCGCCCTTACTGGAGATCAAGTTATCTCGAAAATACTGTTAATGCATGAATAAAACTCGCTAGCATATGTTGAGCTCTGCAAAATACCAATAGACTCATTTCTATCATATAGATCGTGTATGTAAGCCTCATCTTCTCTGAAGATCTGCTTGCTTTATTGATTATTCCTGCAATATTACTCTATAGAAAATTGGTTCTCAGATGGTGAATGTAGGGTCACATGTACCCTAGGAAGTTACGCCATGGTTAATGATGTTGAATCGTTCAACATTCGTGAACGGTACACTACAAAATGAAAAGTGAAGGAAAACAATCTTGCATATTCTTCGAGTTAGGGACCGTTCATTTTTTTATCAGGGAGGGGGGGCTGGTGGGCATGAGGGGGGACCCTCCTTGAAATGAGGGGGGACCCTCCTTGAGCCACAGGCTCAAGGAACTCGTCGAAACGCGAAAAGTGTTTGAATGAAAATATCAAGGTGAAAAGGCACGCTTTTACTGGCAGAAATAAACTAGAATTGATAAGAACAGTTAGTGCTTCTCCCCTAGATAGCTAAAGCTTCTCTCCTGAATAGATAGAGATGGACAGAGCTTCTTCCCTGGATACTACCTTACACATTACACAATTAGTAGTGAAGAAAAACAGCTTAAGGTAAAACCGCACGCTTTTAGTGGCACTGAGAATAGAGCTGCTAAGAATACAACGCTTTTCTCGTGTTAGCCACTCGAGGGAACTCCTTGAAACTCGAAAAGTGTTTGAATAAAAATAGCTTAAGGCAAAACACACTTTTTCTGGCAGAAAATACATGTAGACTAGAGAATATACCCTTTGATCTGGCATAGCCCGTTAGCTGACGGTTTGAGTTTGTAAACATTATATTTACCCCAGGTAATGTAGACAGTTAGCATTACCACACAGATAACTTTAGAATGATCGATAGTAGTTATCTGCCGACTTGTTCTTACTTGATAAATAAAATAAACAAATCTATCTACGGCTTTGGATCAGAAAGAGACAATTGTCTCAATTGTCTATCGTGGGAGGCGAAATTCAAGATAAGGGGACAAAATATTTGCAAAGTTTCCGAGTTTCTTCAGAGCGGTGAGTGGAAAAGTCCTTATGATATAAAAAAGTGGGCCTTCTGTTGTCTTCCAAGTTGATTTCAGTAAAACAGCTGCTTTTAAGAAAGGAATAATCTAAGAGATTATTGAGTATGTGTAAAATGGAGTTTAATATATGAATGGCCTTCCGGCGGGCGGGCTTCAAAACGTACAAATATTATCAAAAAAGTTTTTGGTTTCGCGGCATGGGAGTTCGTATTTCTGTAAATCTAGTTTTTTATTTGATAAAAGCGAAAATATAATATTCAGATGCTGCAGCAACTTGAAGCACACAGATAGTGCTCCTCTAGGCAGAAAGATAAGAGTGACTCATGTTTGCTATTACAAGTGTTATACATTTGAATTCAAAACAAATTTGTAAAACAATATAGACCATTGAAAAATGCGTAAACTAAACTAATAACCCAAAATGGAAAATTGCAGTCTGCTTAAAATGTGAAGGAATATAGACATAATGATTTAGCACCTGCTGGAAGACAATAAAGTGAATAGATAACCAGTATTTTGATCAACTTTTCCGACCTGTTAACTTATGAGATATGGTGCGCGGCCGACAACTATCGTAAAGTGACTGGTCTTCTTTGCATCGAAAATTAACGAAAAGATGGCCGAGAGCAAAGAAAGGAGGTACGCTTAGTCCTTCATTTAATACTCTGACATTGAAGCAGCAAGACGAAAAAGCAGTTGCCGTTACTTCAAAGCGGACTGGCCTAATATTTTCAACAATAATTAAAACAACTTCACAACCCAAGAATACATAAACTTCTAGTAGTTCTATTATTAAAGCAAAGAAGCCATTTTGCAGCAAGTGCACAAAAATGTCAAATTGACGAATAGTATCAAAGTGAAGCGACAATTCAACATTCATGCAAAACAATACAAAGGCAAGCAAACATAATTTTCAAAATCTTCTGCTTATCTTGTTGTAGAGAAATTATGGGAATGTTCTTTGAATGAGGTGGGAGTGACAGATATACCTGTTTGCATGACTGGGTGTTCACGGTGTTTAGTGCATTGGGAGATTCTAACGACGAGCAATCAGTCACAGTTAAAAAACTAAAGGCCAATCATTTTTCTTCAATCGTTTATAACTCCCTCTCTATAAGGAGGTTTTACGATTAACTATCCAGAACATTCGGGTCGCAATCTATCCGGTATGGGAGAGGGAAGGGGGTAGAAAGTTGCAATAAGCAGCGAATTATGCAACAAAAAAAACTTCTGACATTTATTATTATAATTGTAAGTTTGAACTGTCCCATTTTACAAGTGAAACAAAAATCTACAATCGAAAATAGTGTTTCAGCTTTACAAAAGACAATACATCATCGTTTCTGTTTCAAACGCGTTATTTTGAAATTCGTAAACAATTTCCTTTTGGAAATACTCATCTTTTTGGAGCACAAACATTTGTTAGTTTTAGCCTAACAAGTAAATTTATTCGTTCTTTTTGGCCTGAACATAAAGTTGATCGTTCTTACTTTGCCCTGCTATTTGTTATAAGTAGTGGTCATAACATGTTTTTGTCTTCATGCCGTCAAATTTAAATTCGCACCTGCGGAAAGTTTCAATTTCTAGCCATGCTTCAAATTATAGCGAAACCCTATAAATCCTATCACATGATTCCTCTTATCTCAGAGGCAACCAGCTGTTACGGCGAGCTCATTAAAATTCTTGTTATTCTGGTAACTAGGAGATCGCCGAGCCAGCCTTCAATACGTAATACAATTCTACCATATTTATATATTCAAATTCGCCCCCGTCAAATAAAGCTGTGCGGTATCGGCTTGAGAAGTCAATTCTGCCATAATGGCGGACAGAGTAGATCGTGCAACTGGGGGCTATGAAGCAGAATTTGTCAGTCCTTTGCCAGAGGAATACGAGTGCCCAATTTGCCAGCTTGCTTTTCGAGATCCCATCCAAATCGAGGAGTGTGGACACAGATTTTGCCAATCCTGCCTACAAGAACTACGACGACTGTATGTACAATTAGAAATAAATTTTACGAGTTATATTCGCGGGAATAAAAATTCCCAAGCGGATACGTTTTCACGATTTAAATTATAACTACTACGGAGTAATATTAAGCTCTCAAGATGGCAGTACTTTTTCTATTATTATTTGGCAGGTGAAATAGAACCGTGCTGCGGAAATTCTAATTGCTAAGAAAATTTTCATTCGCAAATAGCAACCGTTCGTAGTGAGTTTAGTGGGAGCAGAAACATTGACAGTTTACAACCCTTTCAAGGAGCTATAAAAATAAGTTATGGCCATAGTATTAAAAATTGCAAAGCAATAATGCTCATCGTAAAAGAGTATTGCATATTCTTTTTCAGTTCCTGAAATGGGAGATTTTTTATTTTGCAGGCAGGGAAGCCCGGTTCTTTGCCCTATGGACAGAAGGCCCATCAGCTCGACAAAGGTAAACAAATGCAACATCCGATTTCTTTTTCTCGAAAAGCGAA
This sequence comes from Scolanthus callimorphus, assembly GCA_033964015.1. Lineage (NCBI taxonomy): Eukaryota > Metazoa > Cnidaria > Anthozoa > Actiniaria > Edwardsiidae > Scolanthus > Scolanthus callimorphus. Next base: position 3,026,781 of record CM066914.1, read on the forward strand.
TGATGAATTACTTACGAACAAGATAACAGAGCGAGAGAAAAATAAAATTTATAGTGTTCCACGATGCAATACTCGTTAAATTTCGTTTAATTAACAGAACTGATATCGAGTTAACGTATTCCCGCGTGCTAACAGCTTCCTATAAACTTCAAAATACGATTGAATAAAGAAAAGAATTATGTATTTTTACGAATAAACATATCTGTTAACTTCATGCAATCTGTATTTTGAGCACTACTGGAACAAGCACAGATATTCCGTTTCAGATCCAATTTCGATTTTAAGAAACACGTGCTTGCAAAGTGAAATAGCTTGTGGTCTTGTACCTGTTTAGTATCAGCGTAAAATTATTGCTCTAAAAAACAGAATTAACACAAAATGACGATACATGTAGTTTCAAAATGACTCTTCGATACAATAGAAAAACTTTGACCGTCTAAAAAATTTCAAACCAAAAACAACTTGCATGATAAATATTACTATTCTTGATACCTTGTAAAGATAATAAAATATTCAAACCTGTTTTTAAGAACTGTCTCGCCGCAGAAGAAACTTATATAATTTGTCAGTAATTTTGCCACTTCTTGGGTTATTCCTAACTAAGTTACTCAATTCCATTTCAAAACCCTTAGTGTTTAAGGTGTTAAAAGTAAAAAGAAACACACCCGTGTCAAAATAATTCCTTCTGCCTACAGAAGTCAATCAGTGCATTATTACAAAAAGTGTTAACTATAATCAGCTCTGTGCGGGCTTGAAGAGTTTTACACTTAGTTTTGTGCTTGTAACGCCTTTAATAATGAAATAACTTTGCTGGTTCTTTATGTAGGTTTTCATAGATAAAGCAGCTAGAAGAGCTATACTCAGTTTGGGAGTTAAATGTTGGAATTGGAAGCGAAAGTGTGAGTGGACTGGGGAGCTAAGCAACATAGAGGTGAGTTCGCCTGTGTTTTAAATTTCTTCAACCTTTTTCTAGCGTAAATTGCTTAAAGGGTTCGGCCACTAATCAATTGATTCCCGCTAATCTTGTCTTCTAACAAGACTGTTCACGATAAAACGCTTGCTGTTTGTGATGGAATGTAATGCTGCTGCTTGCCGAGTAGTTTTTCGTCAGTTTATTTTCAACGATAAAACATTTTCAGGCAACAGTTCTTTCTAGTAATTCGACCAATTAAACACCTTTCCCTGTGAACATCTTTAAAGATTTTGATTTGCATTCGCATTAAATTGAGACTAACCACAACACGAGAATACAATGATAACAATTTTTGGTTGAAAGATTAAGAAGTGAAAAGACAAATTAGAAACATTGACCTGTGCTCGATAGTTTTCCCATAACGAAGGAGCTACCGAACAAACTATGACTAGCCGTTACGTTCTTATTCGTTTATGACAAAGACGTTTTCGGGCAACAAAATTCCCATACGAAACCCTGCAATATATCGGCAGAAGATATTGAACTGGTAAACACGCGGTGCAGATGGCGAAAAGCATCTGGCCACTAATCACGTGATATAGCCCCTCGAGGTTTCCCGCGCTTTTTAATGTTGGATTTGTCGATAGTTCCGCACCGCAGCCTGTCTTTTTCAATATACTGAACGAGGAGAACTAAAGATTTCAAAAATTCCGAAAGGAAATGATGGCAGGACTTCTTCACCTTCAAAAGTGTAAGGACGTTTTACAAGCAATGTGAATCAAAACCAATCCCAGGGGCATTTTCTATTTGCTTGTCGAATCTAGTGCATCTAGTGCAAGCAGGCAACTCCTTGAATGACAATTTAGTCAGCACATTATACGTGGAAGAAAAGAGGGTCTAAATTTGGGGGCACGGCTATTTCGTTATGTGTCAAGCATTTTGAGTAGTTTCAAGTTCCTGTCCAAATTTAAATATCCATGAACACATTTTCCCAGGAATAATATAAAAGGGTTGTCATGATATTCATTAAAAGTTTGACAAACACCTATTTATCTATATATCTTAATTCATTTTAGATATTCAATTTGTAGTTATATGACAAACACGCGGATAGCGTGGTTTGCACTAAATATAAAATGCACAAGGCGCGGGAAAAAAGTTGCAAATTCCGTTGAAATAATAATAATACAAGAAAACGTTTTCATGTTTTCAGGGGATGCAAGACATTGTTTACTTTTCATTCTAAATTTAAGTTGGATAAAAATTATAATTAACATCACTGTATCCAAAATCCAAGGGAAGCCAATGTTCCGATGAAAAGAACAGTCGTTAGTTTTTCTTTTCACTAGAAACATACCGTGCATGTTGACTTGCGTCTGTCCGTTTACTTTCCTATTTCCTTTCAAAGAAGTAAACTATGCAAATTTAAACTCAGAAGTCAATGGACATCAATTCAAACGCAAGAAAAACGGTTCTTTGTTTAAACCCGCAAAGCAGCAGGGGTTTGAAAATATCCAGTGGCGAGAATCAAAAGAGAGGAGTGTGGCCAAACGAGGTACTTTCTTTCAACGCAATTTTCCTTTCAGTGATTACATAGATAAATTACATTTTCATTTATATCTAGTGCAAACAACTTTTAAATGTTGACTTCTATGAGACCCTGGGTTTTTTCTTTAGGCATTTTGCTAGCAAACAAACAGCCGTTGGTAAAAATGAGTTTTCCTAAACGTTTGCGCTCGTCAAATATTTATAGCAAAACCTGCCTGGTGGTGAAAATGTTACTCTTTCTTACTAATCAATAAATTATTTATTAAATCAAACAATATGCAAGCGCTTGCAACGTTATTCACTAGTAAAAATGAGGTGCCCAAAAAGGGCGTTCCACATTTATAAGATAAATTTTCATGTCTTCAAGCCAGAAACAGGAATTAGCTATAATCCTACTACGAGGATTACATGTGCTTTTCGTTTTCGTGTTTCGTTATGTTAGCCTTTCAATGTTTATCAACATTAATCAGCGGAAGCAGCAATTGAACAAAGAACTCTAGGTCAGCTGTTTCCCCGCTACATTCCGCTAGAGTGTGACTCCGATTGGAACTAAAAGCCATACTTAAATTTTAAGTAATAAGTTGGTGTGAAAGGCTTGCGGTTATGGCTTCTTGCCAACGCGATTTAAATTATGAAACAGGGTCTTGGCCATGTGGAGGTGTGAGCGGCTTTGTTCGCGCCGCCCGTCTGCACATGTTGAAGAACCAATCAGCTAAAAGCTCGTGTCAATGGCTCAAAAAAACGAAACAAATTTCCAATAATCAAATTTGAATAAATGGTATCGCATTTCGATTTAAGAATTCCTTTCTAGGAAACCAGCTAATGAATTTGTTTGGAATTTCAAGATTTTGAAAACGACGCGAAGTACGGTGCGTCGCATCACAAAAGCACACTAAACGACCATGGTGTTCGGATTTAAAAAGTGATTGAAATTACTAGTAAGGGACGGATCCATGCCAGAAAGACAGTTTGCTGTTTTTCTCCAGCAAGTCTCGGTAAATATTTTCATTTTCATTCACAAAAAACCCTTTCATAAATTGTACAGGCGATGTGTGAAAACAGTTAACATTCCAATACTTTCGTTTGTTTTACACTTCCGCAGATTGAAATACTAACAAACTACCACTACCCGTTACAATTCGTCGCCTTGTTTCTCACGAACTGTTGATTGTCAAATTAACTATAACGTTTCCTAGAGAAACGCTAGATTGTAAATAGGTCCTTTTAAGAGCTAATTCTGTAGATAATTCTGAAGGAAACAACTGAAATATTTCCTTTTTTCAACTCTGCAACTAAGGTTACTTTTTACCTGTTTTACAATTCATTAATTCACTCAGCACTTTTGCACAACGCACGCGAAGAAAATAGTTGGTACAGTCCTAATAACATTAGCTAACCAACTGAAATGTAGGTAGAAAACATCGGTAGCAGAAAAACACTTATTTCATCGCAGAGAATTTGTGAAATAACATCATAAATTATTTTTATATAACTGTGAAGGCAGCTGGTGGTACGAGTATTCGCGTTTTATTTCTGTGGAACAGAAATAATCCGATGTAGCCATAACAAAGATTTCACTAAGAGACCTGATTTATCTCATCATAACATCTGTGCAATACATACCAAGAAAAACTTCTATCTAAATTCTATCAAAATTCGCGTTAGCTTAAAAATGGCACTATAGACCATTATTTTCAATGGTCTGCACTGCAACAGCCAAACCGCGATGTTGAGCAAACTGCCGAGATTTTTTATAGCAAGGTTTCTATCGCCACGATTTACGAGTTTTCAAAGTTTGAACGGCAGTAGACGAAAAACCTTTCCCTGACAAAGCAAGCTTCGGAAAATGAAAACCACAGTAAATCTAGCGCTACATATAAACAATTTATAATTTTTAATTGTCAACAGGAGCACGCTAAAAATTGCGCTTATGAAGATGTCCACTGCACCAACCCAGAATGCAACGAGGTCATGGCTCGTCGGAGCCTGCAGTACCATCTGGTCAGCAAGTGCAAGTGGCGGGTCGTGTCTTGTCATTTCTGTTCTGAAATGTACACATACAAGGATGGAAAGGTAGGTTGGGCTCGCATAGCAAACGGGACATGTAAAAACATGGACAATAACATTGATGACGGCAACTTGCCGGAAAGAGACCATTACAGAAGTAAGAATCTCTAGGAGCGCATAAGTAGGGGCCTCCAGCTGGCTTATAAAACTGAGGCACCGTTAGGATAAAAAAAGGTGACTTTCCAGGGACATTTTGTTCCAAGGGTATTTTGCCAGAAAAAATGGAAATTCCAGGGGAGGGGGGTCCTTTATGAGGTTGGAAATTCCAGGGGAGGGGGTCTGTTTCACTGAGTGGAAATTTCAGGGGAGGGGGGTCTTTTAAGGGAGGTCCTCAACCCCCCCGGTGCAGTTTAAAAATGCAATCAGCCAATTCAGCTTAAGAGCTGTCTGGGTCGTCGGCCTCATTTTTTCATTTACATTAATCAAATAATTTTTCCTCTCTAGATTCACATGAAATCCTGCAAGCGACTTCCAATGGAATGTGTCAACAAATGTGGCGCAAAGGACATTCCGAGGGAAGAGGTATGTAAAACGCTTTTACGTGGCAGTCGCATCTAGACAATCAGGAACAAGACATTGAAACTTGCTGCTGAATGGCTTTCCTGTCAACCAATTAAAATCGATCGCCGTGACAACTTATTCAGCCAATCTTTCTCGACCAATGAGAGAGCTCTTTTTTCAGAGAGAGCTCTTTTTTTAGAGAGAGCTCGGTAAAGGAAACCTACAACAACTATTTCTCTCGACCGCTTCATTCTATACAACGCGGGGACAACATAATAATAATAACTTTAATAATTACTCCTATAGATGCTTTTCAGTAACTATTTACAAAAACTACGAACTACTATATGAATATAATAAAATAGGGTTTAAAAATTACTAAAACTATCACTAAAACTATTTACAAACCATATGCTATTTACTACAGTCACTTATTCTTGTAAGAATCTTTGCAAGTAAAGCTTTTTAAAAGCTTTCACGGATGCAGAGTATATATAGATATAGATATCCCTATAGATATCATTTCGATTTTGTATGGACCAGCCCTATACCGGCAGAATCGGTGAAGGATTATCCCGAGCAGCGGTTGTTTTCGTACTCCAATAGTTCAGGATAATAAGACACGACAGGGCACAATACTAATGTTTGCAGCATGGGAATTTTTTTCAGATGGCATTTCACATGAGCGAGTGCCCACTAGCTGTTCATCCATGTATGTACAGGGACATTGGCTGCCCTTTCAAGGTATTTTAGAAAATAACACCTATGTTGTATTGTGAATGTGCGCATTCTGATTGGTTAAAAAGCGTGTTTGTAAGAGACCTGAGAAACACGATTGTCACGCAACGCTGTCGCGCGTGTGTATGTTATTTTCCAAAAGCAATAAAAATACTTTCTGCGTGCTCTCTGGTTTCTTACAACCACTCGGGGAATGTTAGTTCTCCCAACATCCCCCTCGTGTTTGTAAGAAAGCAGAGAGCACGCGGAAAGTACTTTTATTGCTTAAATGAACTCTCATAAATTTTGTCCTAGTGTTTGAAATGGGAATGCAATTTTTCAATACTACACTTTTAATACTAAGAAGTGATCTGGTGGCATGTTCCAGAGCTTTTGACTGTTTCTGTTCTCGTTTGCTACTAGATAATTATTTTTAAGTGAAGGATAAACAAAGAAAAGATATTGTAGAACAATGAAAATGTAATACTTTCACTCCCCGTAATAAGAACATGGAAGATGGATGCCTTTTTGACTCGGTATTTTTCTGGTCAGCAAATTGCAGAGCATAGCAGAGTCTCGTTAGTATTACATTGCAGAATATTAACAAGCAGAAACTCTGATAAAGTTTAGCCAAGTTGCAATGAAAATGTTTGTGCCTGCGTAGGAAGCTCAGGGAAGGGAACGAGAATGGAAAAGCAAGCGTGAGGGGAAAGAGAGAGGAGGGGGTTCCCTTCCATTTCCCATTCTCGCCACGTTCCCTCCACCTCTCTTTCTCCCCTTCCCTTGGTTCCCTATTCGCTTACTACTTATTCTACTAAAGCGAAATTTATTGTAACTGTAATTGTATTTCTTTTCATCTTTGTGTTTTCAGGGAAGGAGGGACGCCCTAGATGAGCACTGTCGAGCTGCGGTACAAACTCATCTAAACATTGCTTGTCAAAAAATACGAGAAAACGAAAGTCGCAGCTTGTGCACAAATGGGACATTTTTATGGAAAATTGCAAACTACAAACAGCAATACGAACAGGCTGTGGCAACACCAGAAGAACTGGCGATATTCAGTCCACCTTTTTATACTTCTCAATACGGCTATAAACTAAGACTTAAGGCGTATCTCAACGGCAGAGATCGAGGCAAAGGAACACATCTGTCGCTCTATATAATAATAATGAAAGGCGACTACGACGCATTATTGGAATGGCCTTTTAAGCAGAAAATAACGTTTTACTTGATTGATCAAAGCGATCAGAAAAATCACAGAACACACTTGCTGAGCCCAAATCGTTCGTTGCCGAATATAAAAGTGGTGTTCAACCGTCCGACAGTGAAGGAGAACCTTGGAATTGGAAATCCTTGCTTTGTACCGCACGAAGTTCTAGAGACTGGAGAATACGTCAAGGACGATGTTATGTTTTTAAAGGCAGTAGTAGAGCCAGTAAAATCACAGTCTTAGATAGAGGGTTGTATGGTAGAATGACAAGCACTGTTGAATACAGATGGTCAAAGATAGGACAGTCCAGTCAGGCCAAGATGGAAATGTGTAGGCAATTCGATAAGCTCAACTTGGGACTGAAGTCTGTGTGGTTCCTCGGGGCCCATAATGATAACGGGTTGGCTGTTGCGATCTGACAAGGCTACCCAGGGTCTTAAATAGATGCCTCTGAACTAATCTGAATGTTTAGGTCTGCTCCTATAGGCTGTGGGGTGAGTTTTGCCACTGCATGCACTGCATGCATAAAATACTATTAAGTGAACCAAGCTATCCTCAAGGATAAAATCTTTACCGCATTCGCAGGTCAATTTTACAGGTTTTTTAAGTGCCAATTTTACTACGAATGGAAAGCCTAACTATTAAAAGAAAACAGCTATAGAAAGAAAAGAAAGAAAGGATCTTCTCCTCATCGTGAGGGAACTCAAAGCGGCTGAAAGCACACAACCGCTAGACAAGGAGAGGTTGGAGGACTTAACGGGCTGCATTAGATGGCGCAAATTGCAGCCGCGCAGCTTACAATCATGAGGACTGTTGAACAGTATATATGCCTCCGAGAGTCAGGCCATTGCACCGGGAGACAATCCCCTACTCTTACGAAGAGTGCAATGGGTTCTTTAGCGTCCACCTTAAACAGGGGTAGAAGGGAAGGCAGACGGGACCTCGGTTTATTGTCTCATCCGAAAGACTAAGGAAACACAGTAGAACTAAGTTCAACTCACAATATGATCTTGTCTCAATCACGACTCGAACAGAAAGAAAATTTCCTCTGTCCCAGCCGGGAATCGATCCTGGACCACAGCGGTGGGAGTCCCAGCGCCTTAACACTGGGCCAACCATGCTTCCAACCATATAAATGCGAATTGAGAAGATGTGCATTTGAAGATGTTCCATTTGCATTATTAACTTCTCGTCATTTGAAAATTTGGAGTAAAGATGGTACAAATCGAGATAAACTGTAAACTCTCTAGATACTTCCATTTATCGAGGTATCTGGACCATGCATTTAGTCTTTCACAAACAGGAAATCTAAGAATTCCTCACATAGATCACAGTTAGTAACTATGCATAGATGTACGTTTGTACATATGGCTTGTGAGGCCCAAATCTATTTTTGTCTTACTCTATCGTTAGTAAAAACGTCTTATAGGAAAGAAATTGCTGAATTTTTTACTGATAGTATAATATAGTGTAGTACCAGTGGTTTGAAGAGATGTCGTGCTGTGAGAGCTCAGTAAAGACAAAAGGAAAACAACATTTATGTGTGATTGTTATCGTTTGATGAGACGAACCATTCTTTTCTCCAGGGGGCACAGAAGCAGAGGGGCTAGGGGCACAAATTTGGATACTGCATACCCAAATTCATTGGTTTCTAAATAGGGTATTGTAATACAAAAAGTTTGAAGCCTCGGGTTGCACTTAGCAGTTCACCTCAATGTTATGATAAAATACACTTCCACAACATAGGGATGGAATACAAAATTGAAGGCTTCAATAGAGCACACATGTCTGCACTTTGATAGTTTTCCTTTGGTGAGAAATAGTTTGTAGGCATGGACATACCAGTATGTGTCTATGTGTGTAAACCATGATAAAGAAAGCATGAAAACAACTGTTTAAAAATGCTAAAGCGGTAAGTTTTTAATAGCTTACTCTAAAAACAATGAAATACATACAAAGAACATTTTGTAGCTTATTAGTCTTACAAAATGATCTTTTTTCTACCTATATACCCTTCCTCTATATCAATGATTTATACAACATTAAAAGCATGCAACATCTATATGGGTAACCTTTTGGCAGACATACATGTACGGTACAATGTATGTTGTGCCTATTCTGATATTGAGTTCACCAAAGAAATGGACCCAAAAACAAAAATACCTCTCGCTGTGCGTACAAAACATCATAAATACTGATTCATCAAGATTCTCATGGCAATCCCACTCAGTTTCAAAATACAAAACTGGAACCCTACTAGAACCACATATTTGAGTGAGCATGTATGAATGTGTATGCATTGTGGCTGAGACTGTCACCTTTCTGCTTCTCCAATCCCTTTCAGCCATCTCTCTGTTCTCTCCCTCAGTGTAGCTATGACATGCCTGGGGTTGTCACTTCGCATTATCGCAGTACCAGAGACAATCATGTTTGCTCCTGCCTGGAAATGGAATGTTATGGGAGAACACAGCAAGTTAGAATAGGAACATACGCAATTCACACCAGGGCTTTTTTTAGATGTGCAATTGGTGCGCATTGGTGCCTAAATAAAAAATTATAGTCACCAAATAGTGAAGTTTGATCACCTAACAGAATTCTGATCACCTAAAAATAATCCTGTTGACAGCTAGTTTTATTTTAAACCTACAGACTGGATAACAAAGTCGCCATTTTGTGATGACTAGGTTGAAATTTTTTGCTTGACAAATCCTAAATCTAGTCGCCATTTGTGACCACATATCCCACATTTTAGCCTTTTCTCCCACTCTCATGCATTTAATTGAAATCTCCTGCATTTGATAGGAAGACTACAGTTTTTGTTGAGATTTGTCACAAAACAGGGAAAGTTAGCAGGTAAAAAAATATACCCAATCCCTGGGGTTACTCCCTTACAAGAGCTTTACGGGCATGTGCCACTAGATGGGGTCCGTTTTTTTTTCCTTCTGCCGATAGATGGGGAATCGTTTATGAAAAATGCTCTCTGCAACAGGGTATGATAATCTATATAAATAGACAAATAGAAATCACACCATACAGCTCCACGTTTAGTTTACTGGAAACGGCCAAGGGGCTTTCGATACTACGTCCTTCTCAGTGGCCGACACAATGGTGGTAAATAAAAGCAGCAGCAATTAAAGGCACCGAGTCAAGTTGGGATCCCTGAAACCACCCAGAATTTAGCTGGTTCTTAGAAGGTATCAATTGTGTAGTGTACAAACTTGTGGACGTTCTATCTTCTACGAGGAAGATAGACTCATTTTGACACATAAATTATATTTTCTCCAGGTCACAGCATCGTTTAGTCTCTTTTTAGAATGGGGTCTGAAATTGGATACAAATCATAGAATGGGGTATCCTTTCTTATGAAAATTGTTTTTACAATGGGGTCTGCATTTGGAGATCGCAGTGGCACATACCTACCAACTATCAAACAAAGTACACCCCCCCCCCCCCCCCCCCCCCGGACACAATCTCCTGTCATTTAAAGGTCGAAGGTTGGCATCCTCTGTATATCTCAATGACGATCTGGTATCTAAATTGGCCCCCTGTTAAGGCAAAGAGGATTTTTACAACTCCTTTCATCCATAATCACCTTAGCTGCAGCATCAATGTTATTTGGCCCAACTCCACCATCTACCTCAATATCCAAGTTCTTGTATTTCTGCCTTAAACATTCCACCTACCATTGAAATTCAAATTCAGTATGACGGTTAAAATCAATCCAAGAGAAGGGGTATACCATTCCCAGAGGACACCATTGTGCTCAGTTATTATTCCATCATGATTCATTCTGCTAAACAAAAGAGGCTTGGTGATGCAACTTGTGAACAATACACAGGTTCTTACATGGAGGTAGTGCCAAGAAAAGGGCAAGTCAAAAGAATTCTGAAAATCTGCCAAGAAATCTAGTAATTTTGACACAAAGTGGACACAATTTTTAGACAGAGTATGTTAACGTCCTTATCTGAGAAGATGCAAAGGTCTAACCATTAATTTGCAGTTGTCAGAGCATAAGGCAGGCGCCCGCAGCACCTTCTCCTCAATTATTTAGAAAAACAACAGTGCTGGTCTGGCTGAGGTTACTCCCTGCACCTCAGAGGGATGGAAGCTAAAACATTGGACCCCGATTATTCCTTATTCTTTAGTATTTTTCTTCAATTCATTATTCCTTTACAATTTTTAGGCATTATTCATTTTTAACACTAGAACTGTTATTTATTTTTCAATTTTAGAAAGTTATCATTCATCATTCTTTGCCTTTTTGACGCAATAATTCTTTATTCACTCACTGTTTGTAGCACCTGTTAGTCTTTATTCATTATTCAGCTTCCACACCTGATAACTGAGCTACATGTACTGTAACCACGCTGCACAACAAGAATTGAAATTCTAATCACTTTTTTTCTGCCACTTTTGTCAGAAATAGCACTTCATACTATACCTTGGGCATCATGTCTTCCATGAATGACTGTCCTCCGAAACCTGGTTCCACTGTCATCACAAGAACCATATCAACATGGTCAACATAGGGAAGAACTTCCTCCACTCGTGTGCCTGGTTTAATACCTATCCCAACCTGGAAAAATACACTCAAACTCTGACTTTTTTTCTTCTTCTGTATGCATCTCCAATAATTTCAGTCCTTCTGCTGGTTGACTAAATCTAGTACATGCTGATTCAGAGACATGTATATACCAGTATAGGATATAGCTCTTGACTTGTAGGTTTTAAGGGCTTAACACTGACTTACCCATTTGATTGTAATGAGATAATACCATAAGCCAATCAAGGCCTATAACCATAGCATGGCATCATAGAAACAAAGCAAAAAATTGAGATAGGCATGTTTACCTTCATTCCAGCATCTCTGATCTGTTGAATTAATTCCATTGGTTTTTCTGAAACAATTTAAAACATTTGTAAGCACAGTTAGTATGGTACTAGTATATTTTCCTGGTGAGAAAACCTTCATGATCCTATACTACTCTTCACAGTAGACCAATTTTTAAGTTCCTCAGTGGCTGCCTCAAATCAATCACATGAACACCCTTTACGTGTGTACCACATGATGTAATTTTTTTTTTTTTTTCACAGCGGCGTAGCCAGGAATTTCTGAAGGGGGGGGGGATAGTGAAAACATGGGACGAAAATGCTCAAATTTTCTCCAGCAAATACAGTAAATAGGAAAATTTCCAAGAAAGGGGGGGGGGCAGCCCCCCTGGACCACCTTGGCTACGCCCCTGATTTCAGAGGGGTGCAGGCCCAGGGGGGTACTCGATATAAAAATGACGGGGGGCTCGATGGAGTTCCAAATTTCATACTAAAAAAAAACCTGCTCCGAAAATTGATACCCCAAAAATACCCAACTTTGTTAGCCTAAAATACCAACACTACCAAAAGGCACTACACATGATGCCTGTCCCATTATATGTTTCAGCTTATGGCAGTACCTTGATGATCAACTAGCCTGTAAGAAGTTTCAACCCAAAAAAATATTCGTGGATTTTTCAACACTCAAAAAAATACCTGGTAGAATTTTCAACCCCAAAAAAATACTTTTACTACAAATTTCATACAGTTACCCAAAAAAATATGTCGGATCCCCCCCTCCCCGGCATTTTTATATCTGAGAACACAGCCTCCCCTCCCCCCCGTGCAGGAGTCATACCAAACCCCTTTTGAGACCCCTCTGAACCCCTTTCACAAGAGGGATTATTGATTTTTTTCTGGGACCACACAATGGGAATAAGCCAATAGGTTGGACATTTAGTGATTTTGACCAGGCAATGTTTGGCAGTAATTTCCAATAATTTTGGCCTATTGCTACTCCTTTGTACAATCAGAATCTGGAACTCACTTCCATCTGCAGTAATTTCCACTAAGTCACTTGTCAATTTAAAATCAGTCACCATGTCTTGAAACTCAACCCTTGACCCTACCCTAACTACCTATCTGTAGGCTATAAAATTTTGACCCCTCTTGTATTAGTGGAAGCCAGAATGGGAGCATTCCATCTAGTAATGCACCAGTCAATTGACAGCCCCGCACCCCCCCATTCGCGCATTAGCGGGGTACTAGCGGGGACTCTCTTCCCCGGGATACAACACAACAGAAACCAGCCCGCTTTCCAGGCTGTCTCACCTCCATATGAACAGCCCCTTACTTCACAAAATACACGACAAATACAGATTTTTGTTACTTGAATTACACACATTAAATTCTAATCTACACTAGCGAAAGTACATGCAAGTAGAAAAATATGGTTTTATTGGGCTTTGCGATCTGCTGCGGCTGCATTGAAAACTGGGCTACATTGACATGACTCTTTTCAGTGAGTAAAAATCCTTTGTGTTATATATTTATATCGTTGGGCAAGGAGCGCATTCACTCTTAATTGTTACCCTGGGGACGGTGCATTCACCTCTCAGATTGTCCCCGCAAACCGAGGCGCTCACTGCCTTTCACTTGCCAAAAAGGTGAATGCCCCGCTAATGCGCGAATGGGGGGGTGCGGGGTTGTCAATTGACTGGTGCATAAGTACATGTAATTTTGGAAGTCATTTCCAGCTTTGCCAGATACTTCAAATATTACAGCTGTTTCAGGTAACATGCAACTTCGCTGTTGCCGCCAGAGTTTGGCAGTTGGGTTTTCTGTGCTGTCCATCAATGCAATCCGTGTTCGTGTGAGCCAATCATATCCTTACTCAGTGCATTTGATTGGCTTCCCTTGCGAGACATGTCGCGACAAAGCCAATTCACTGCACTAGCCGAAACTAGGCAAGGATCTGATTGGCTCACATGGTTTGATTGACTACACAGGAAAACCCAACTGCCAAAAGCTCTGTCTATGTTTTTTGAATGTGCTTGGTCGCATGTTACCTGAAACAGCAGTAATTTGTGACAATGGCAATATAGTTAATTACCTGTGGCTTCTAAATGAAAGGTGTATTGGTCCGCTCCTGCTTCTGCCATGTCATTCACCCACTGCAATATTTATCATAACATATAAATTCATTAGTATGTCTTCTTCATTAATGTCATTGGGTGCAATCAGACTCGCTAAATTATCTGGATACCATGGGGCCATGATGATTTTTTTCAAGCAAGATACATGTAAACCATTGAATGGTTTGATCTTTGCTGTCACTTCAAGCAACTTTGCAACATGGCTCAAGGATGTGTTTACCTATCTTTTTGAACCGTTGCTAGGGAAAATTGAAAGTCCTGTAAAACAATCACCTTTCAATGATAATCGTTGAAATTTTCAGAATTAACTTTGGATCGTACGAAATATCAATTTCAATGATGTCATCACGTGACGTCATTGCTACAGAAAAAAATGCTTCTCAAGGGAGACATGCCTAAGTTCGGCTAAGTATTTTTCCGTATTTTTGGGGAAAACAGGAAGCAGAGTTTTACGAAGATACAAGGGGAAAGAATGAACTACAGATTCTGATATTTATTTCAAGAATTCTTTTCCAAAAAAATTGGAAAATGTCCAATGAAGTGCAATCTTTTGTGCACCAGATGCTCGCACCACTGAAGACTGATTAATCACAGGCTACCTGCGAACATGTTCACAGCATAGCAACCGTGCAACCAATAGCAACGAAAAAGGTAAATGCACCCTTAAGCGAGTTGCTCTGCTCAACGTTGACAGGTTTCTTCCATAAACAGATGCAATAATCAAGATTCAATACTGAAGTGAAAATCATGCAAAAATAGTGAACATTTTTGTTTGTGTTTTATCAATTTTATATCAAGTTTGGATACCTATCAGCTGGACACAACTCACACAGTGCAACATTAATGGCAGGAAAGAGGAGCAACTGCACAGAATGGTCACAGAGAGGATGCTGTAATTTGACCAAACTAATGTCTTGAAGATGTAAATGTAAATGATTTGTTTTAAGTTGATAACGTGGGGAGTAGTCGCCCAATCTTCCGAGCTAGCTCATGTATTGAGCTCCTAGCTTATGGTTATCTTTCATTTCCATTTGATTCCTTTTATCTAAATACACTACAGGTCTGCAAATCCTGTCCATACAGTATGACTAGTAAATAATAATGCTCTATAGTATAAGGAAACATGAAAACCCAGCTTACTACAGTAGGTGAACTCACCTGCTCGGGTTTAGCAACCATCATGTGCATATCTGTAGATGTAATAAGTTGTAACTCATTGTTTCTAGAACAGGTCCACTTTATAAATGGTTAGGTTAGGTGTAGAGGGGGAAGAATGAGGACAACATTATGCTGCTGGACAACAATGGAAACCAGTAAATCACATGGTTTGGTTAGATTATTTGAGTCTGTTTGACAATCTGTTTAGACTGTACTAGAGAGTCGTGAATAATTCCTAAACAGGGCCCTGCTAAAGATACATGAATAAAAAGAATAATAGCGGTGAACAAGATTTTATAGACGCCATGGATTGTACTCATTAACAGCTTCATACTTGTAACAGCTCATCATTAGACCTACCAAGCATCAAAACTAAAACTGTCTAACAACCTGTTATTATACATTTTTCTCATATGGGTCCAGTTTGAAGTGGGATCTGGGTGGGATCTGAAATCTGTTACATATGAAAAAAAGTCCATCAAAATCAACAATCCATGGCACAGATCTATCTTCGACAAGCTTTCGCATCAAAGCATTTTTCATTTGCAACAACAACGACGACTTTATTTCGTTTTGCCAGGCCCCAAAACTCCGATTTACATTCACATTGACAAACGAAACTTTGGACCTATTTTGGGTATAAATCACCCAAAATTTGCATTGAGTGTAAAACAAGCTGGCCTATTATTATTATTACCTACCAAAGAAAGCGTTTGGTACTTTCTGACGCAAGCACTTCACTAGAGGAGCTCCAAATGTCAAGTTCGGCACAAAGTGGCTGATGAATTAAAATGCAAGAGAAGGTTAGGTGTTGTTGACTTTGACAATAGTGACATTTTCACAGCTAATTTTCCACAAGACAACTTACCCGTCCATAACATCAAGATGTAAATAATCTGCACCACATTGCAGCAACCTGTTGCACTCATCTGCGAGGCAAGCAAGATCAGCGTTTAGAATGGAAGGACCGATCTTACAAGAACAACTGCACGTGCCAACTGTCGCCATCTTGGATGTACTGCTCATGGCAAACACCGCTGGTCACTATGTCTTACTGATTACCACAGGCGGCCCATATATAGTCCCAGTTGTTGGAACTTTTGTGCGGAGATAGTTTTGCGCTAAGACATCTGCTTCTGTTGGCAAAGCTCTGGAATTAATTCCTGTTTTTTGCCTGACCTTTTGCTGCGCTTTCTTGAAAAAAACTTGCCCCCCAATCCCCAAATGGTTCATCAAAAATCGAATGACGTGGTCGTAGCTCGCGCGATGATTTTTGCGGTGCTTGCGCAGCAGGGGGGTCACAGGGGCCCGTCCCCCCATTCTCGGGAGATTTTCCCATACATTTACTGTATTTGCTGGCACCACTCGAGAGCCCTCCTCTTGTTGAGGATCTCTGGATTTCCAGGGTGGATGATCCTAAGAAGCCTGGAATTCCGGGTCGGGTACTCTGTACTGAAGAAAGGTTCAAGGGCTGGCATCGCCCTAAATGTGGAATTCCATGGCGGGCAAACAAAATTTCTAGTTTGGTCATGAAAAATTTACTTGAATGGGTTGGTACTTAGGGGCAACCTAAAAGCCATTCTGGGTGGGTAGCTGGACTTGTGATCCTCACCAGGTGGCCGGTGATCTTTTTTTTTTGTACTAGAGCTGTGGCTGACAAGCGGTTTTCTTGCATGGCAAACAAAAAAAATGATTTTGTTGTTGTTGTTAACTTCATTACATAACCCCCTGGGGGTTTGGTCATCATTCAAATACCCTGTGTCGCTGTAAACACGCGATTCCTCCCAACTACTACTTATGTCATAGAGCGGTTTTCACATGACTGTCGTGAAAACAATTGCAATTGAGCAATCACTAGCCAATCAGAATTGAGAAAAATCATGACTTGCTCCTAAATGGCTTTTTTCTAAGCCAATTGCAAGCCGAACCAATTACTAAGTAATTACACAATTGTATTTACTACAGAATGTGATTGGCTGAGAAAAACGAGTAGCCAATGAGAACGCAAAGCAATCGCAATTACATAACAAGTCTTGACAGTCATGTGAAATCCGCTCTATAACATAAATCAGAAATCGTCTCGTACCCAGACGCTTTTCGTTTTTTTTTTAGTGCGCGCAGGATAGTTTTGACAGGGCGCGCAGAGGGCTATGGGATATTTTTTATATGTCACACAATTAATTGCGCCCCGTGTCTAATACTCATTCCCAGTCCCTACGGCTCCAACATGTTCATATCTGTTCATAGAGAAATCGATTGGAGAAATCACCGCAAAAGACGCAAAAAAAGATAACGTCTGGGTACGACGAAACTGATATTTGACCCCATGGAATATGGAAGGTTCAAATGGTTGCAGCCCTATCTGTCCTTGGTTTGTAGTCAACCCGAGCGGAGGCTCTGGGCATTCTTGAACCCAGAGCTCCCCGGCTCGTAACCTCGCAGGGGAGGCTCTGGTGACAGCACTATTTTTTTAAGTCTAGGATTCACTGTAACACCAATGCGCCCCTTTGAATGAAACACTGTACACACAAAGACGCTGTATTTGATGCACATTTAATTACTCATCTATTGTGAGCCCTACAAACAATGCGAAATTTACAGGTGCATGTGTTCTGTTGGAACTGGCAGGGCTTGGCAATAAATATTATCAATATCTTCTATCGTCAGTTATAAAATAACAAAAGTGAATCGCGCACTGATTAGTCGAAAGCCTTGTCTGTAAAGCCCGGTGCACACTAGCGACATAACGACGTTATGTTGCAACAAAAAATGCAACGGAAAATAATAGAAATAATCAATATTTTTGATGGATCACCATTAGAGTCATCTTATGTTATTTGTGCTGATTTTAACCTACTAGATTTTTGTCCGCGTGATATTTTTGTTATGTCGTTACTTCGCAAGTGGGCACTCTTTTGTGCGTTAGTTGTTTTATAAAAGCAATAAAACGCATTTCCCGTGTCTTGGCACCTCTTCGTAAACACTCAGAGAATGTTGGTCGAACCAAGGAGGTTTTGGTCGAACTGACAACAAAAAAACTTGAAAGTCACTCACCGAGGACGATCGTGACTTTCAAGTTTTTCTATCAATTCTCCCAACATCCCCCTCGTGTTTATCCAAAAGTACATAGACACGGGTAATGCTTTTTATTGCTTAAACAACAACAGCTAACAATGGCTATCTGTAATATCGATTATCAGATTAACTTGATTGACATTTGCACCCATTTCACTTGCTTGGCTTTGACCCTGAAAAGAAACAGTTCGTGAGGAGGGAAAAGCTGTCTTAATGTGACGCTGACAGATCAAAAGGGTAATGGGCCATTTGGCCGTCTGTCACTTGTCTCACCGGTACGTATATAAGGAATGCACTCATTAGCATATTTGTGGAGGCCCTTACCGTCCGGCGAACTACCCATTGGCATGTGTTCATCTCGTTGTGCTTCCCCTTCGAGGGGTACTACCCATGAAAAGTACCTGGGATTTTCGTCATATCCCTTGGGGTATAAAATTCGCCCGAGTGTTATCCCTTGGGGGTGATTTTTGAGTCTGCTATTCCTTAGGGGATCTCGCGTTTAGTGGTGGTCCCAGTAACGAAATTACTTTTCATTAATCTCAGAATACGCCTATATCGAATACATTTAGAACAATAGATATTTTGTTATTTGAAAGTGTAATGAGTCGGTATGTTTTGAAAATAAAATAAAATCGACGCGACGCGACCCTAATTCGACGTATGTCCTAGAGTTTGCTTGCTATCTTTTAGGGTGGACCACGCCCAGTTTGCTTCCCCCCTGACTTACTTGTGTAGTAACAGTAGTGGATTGTATGGCCATTGATCCCGGCACCATAAGGGTACGCGACCAATTGGGAGTTCTGGTTGTTGGTGTGTTCAGTATCGAAGCGAAGCCACTCGACGATGGCAACTGCAAACTTCACCTGTCGGAGCGAAATGTCTCAGAAACGATCAAGAGTTTATTAGCGGAACTCCCCGCGCCAAAGTCGCGGAGTGGAGCCCCAGAAGTATCATTCAATGTCGCATGAGAAAGCAACCCATCCAGGCCAAAACGGAACGTTCAGCAGTTTACTCCGTTGGGCCCGTGCTAAAATAGGTCTTCTCCACCTCATCGTAAGGGAGTTCAAAGCGGTCGACATACGCGACCGCTAGACAAGGAGAGATTGGAGGACTTAACGGGTTGCATTAGATGGCGCAAATTGCTGCCGCGCAGCTTACAATCATGAGGGCTCTTTTACAGTATATATGAACAGTCCGTTGTAAATAATCCGGGACATCTGCAGGAGACATTCGGACGCGCTTAGATCAACTTGGTGTATCATGCACTTTTTCGAGTAACTTTTTAGGTATATTGTGGCAACAAGTGGCTACGCCTAATTTTACCTGTTGGCATTGAGAAGTTCCATATGGAAGTAGGTAGAATGGTTTTTCAATCGGTAAAGAGATGGACTCAGATATTTCCCCATCACTTCTGCAGCAGAAATAGATCAGAGTGTCTTGATTGTAGACGCCATCTGGAAGTGTTCCGTTCATTTTGTTTATGTTACTGCTGTTTTCGTCATCCCATTTGACCCAGCCACTAGCAAAACCAAGGGGACAGGCATTGCCTTTCCTATAGATACAGTAGGTGCCTGAAATAGACAAGATGTGTTCAATAGACCAGATCGGCTAACGGTGTTTCATCTTGTTGGCACTCAATTCGGTACCCTGCAAGCAGAGGCTACTTTTTATCTCCCTGCATTTTCTTTTAATGTTTTCTTGTGTTTTTCAACTACGCAAAAGTAGCCTCTGCACACAAATGACATTTCTCTGTCGCGCATGTGTGAGAAAATGGCGTGAGCTTGGAGAAACTGGTAGATCAAGTTTGTGCGCGAGCAAGAAAATTTAGGCAATTTACCTCCTCTACAACCTTACACAAAATCACTTTACATACATACATGAACTTTATTAAAGTGTCAAAGGTATTTAGCTACAAGCTAATTGTGGACACTATAAAATAATAATTAAAAAATTAAAATCTAACCTAGCTATATACTGTATATATAAATATTTAAATATTATTAAAAATCTGTAAATCATATTCAATATAATATATTCTATATTCTATACACACTATATTTACAGACAATCACAGGCAAACACAATACAAGTAACGTGTATACAGAAAGACACAAAAACGAACATACAGACAAAAAGCAACATATAAATAGATAACAAACAAATTAATTTAAAAATATGGTACAAGGGTAGTGCACACTCCTCATGCGCCAGACCGCTAGACAGCACACAGGACCACCCCACACGCCCACCCCACTAAGATGAGCATGCGCTGCAGTCACATGTGCCGTCCAGCAGGCCAAGCACATCAAGAGTGCGCACTCCCGTCCTAAAAGCTTGTAGGCTGACCTTGTTTCGCAGTTCTTGACTTATCTTCCCCCAAATATGGGGGCCTAAAAACCTGATGCTATGTCTACCATAGGTAAGGCTAGTTTTAGACGTCGAACTTAATTCTGTCGCACTAAATTGAATGGGTTTATCAGCCAGTGAAAACAAGTTATTTCGATATAAGTGATTTTATGAGGTTAATATAATCTGTCTGGCCAACGGAGAAGATCTCAGCCCTGATTTTATGAGCGCTGGAAGGATTCAAAATTGTAATTTTGCACGGCAGTAGCGCGGCGTTGGCACGGCAGATAGTGCCGTTCCTAATGCAAATGAGCTCGAGACAATAGCTCTAACTAACTAAACAATGGGAAATTGACATTTAGTGCGGCAAGAATTAAGTTCGACGTCTAAAACTAGCCTAACTGTATTGAATCTTGGTATGGGAAAGTCACTCCTTAAATTATAGCTCCTGTCTTGCTGGAAAAATATGTTTCTAATTTGCTGTGGAGCTAGGGAATGTTTGACTTTATACATACGTATTAGAATGTCTTGTAACCTCCTATTCTCTAGACTTGAGAGTCGCCCTCTTCTTAAAAGTTCAGCATAAGTGTCATATTTATTGTTAAATATTGCGCGCAGCGCTCTTTCTTGTACTCTCTCTAACTTTCTAGCATCCGCAGCCCTACAAAAGTGCCATACCGTGTGGCCTTTAACGGCTCGTTTACTCAATTTAAAGGCTCTTACGCAGCTCATATACTCATTCTAAAGAATTCCTTTGAGAATTCCCTGGAGAACGTTTTATTTTCTATACAAATTTGAGCAAAATGTTGCCGTGTTGGTCATTGAACAAGAAATCACTTGTGAAAGCGCGCGCTGTTTTCGAAGCAAAAAACACTGACGCCATTCTTGTAAAACCAGCCAAACCAGTCAAGTACGTCCACTATCCTGGACGAGGTTGTGACATTTGTGTGCAGAGGCCACTTCTAGAAGTGGCCTCTGCTATAGCAGGGAATCAATTCGGATCATGTGATGATAGATGTTACCTAAAGTTTCCCATAATGAAAAGCAAGGAAATGCTGGCGAGGCCGGGATAAGTACATAAAAGAGGACTTTGTTTGGGTTACCTTTGGGCCATGCACCCTTGATTTCGTCATGGTCCAGGTCTGCCTTGACACAAAACATCCTGGATATATCAGCTCCAACAACCGAGTCCAGATGAAAACTGCCAGAATTACCATTCGTAACATTAACATCCTCTGAGTCTTGAAATCGGTCGCCAGTCTGCCATTCGAACCTATCGGACACCGGACACCCGGACACTGGTTTGGGAAGGCCATATGTACCCACGGGCCAGTCGGATACTGGAAAATTATAAAACGTGTCAAAAGCCTATCAACTCATATTACTAGGTCAGTGGCGGATGCAGACCCTTAAGAAGGGGGATGGCTAGTACAAAGGATATACTACAGAGTTCAGACCAAGGGGTGGCTAATGTTAAGGTTTTTACAAGAAATATGAGAACAAGATCCCCGAGATCTGCCCTTGTAGGTGCACACAACGGATCAAATCTGCAACCGCTTATCCCTAGCTGGCTAAGAAATTTGCATATTAAGATGTTGTAATGTGTCGTTTTCTAAAATTTCCTTATATGGAAGTTTCTACTTAACATACTTGGAATTCCAGAACTTTTCCAAGCTTATTTCATACCTTAAAATTGTCAAAGGTTCATTAAAACTTGCAGATTTTTGAGTGAAACGCTGTTCGTTTAGGCCGCCATCTTTGTTTGGGCCCAGGAGCCCGGAACTATCTACACAGGTAGCCTGCGTCACGCACGGGTCGGCATTGACAAAACGACACATGCCATCTTGACTGCATGGACAGGTATTTAGAAAATGTTCTGCTGGAAAAATTTTGGGAAACGTTTTGTTGACGAAAAAACTGTTTGCGAAATTTGTATGCTCAAGACCTCGACCTGACCTCGACCAAGGTCTGCATGCAAAGTTTTATACACGTGAACTCGTGAACGTGAACAGTGAACTCCACTGGATCCGCCATCTGACTGCTAAATTCTACCAAGTCATTATGCACATCCAGGTAGATGAGATGCGCACTCGCCGCAGTAGAACAGTGCACATATCCTTAGCCTCGGATCTGCCACCGAACTGCTCAATAGGCCAGGTTCGAATTACGCTCCAATGCTCACAAGACAAAAGCTTCAAATCGAGGCTTTCTCCAAGTTCTAATACATTTACAGTTTCAGAAGAAAGCCTCGACTTGAGGTTATTGTTTGTAGGCATTGGAGCGTAATTCGAACATGGCCTATTGTTGAATATCATGAATATTCAACAAGTTTGAATAATGTGATGATTCCCGGTGACCTTTGTTAGTCCTGCACATACACTCTTGACGTGCACTCAGTCGAGTGAGAAAAATTAGACAATTGTAACCACCCAAAGGAATCATCACATGATCTGGAATTGCGTGGCAACAAGATATAAACACCGGTAGTCTTGTTTTCCTCCTAACTTTTTTTTCCTGTATTATTTCCTATTTTGTAGACGAAGCATAATAAATAAATAAAATAAATAAAATAAATAAATAAAAAGCCGACTATAACTAATACCTTCATGACAGTGCTTTCCAGTATACCCTCTTGCGCATGCGCAGTAGTAATCATCCGTGTTATATAAGGCATGACACTTGGCTTGAGAGCTGCATGGTGTATTTTCGCATGGATTCTGAATCAGGAAGATATACTACCGAAATTAGTAGTGTCAGGAGTCCATTTACCTAGGAGTGTCCATCTAGGGGTAGGAAATGGGGCAGGTCTACAGTGATTTTTAGAACAATGGATTTGCCGCTTGAATAAACTTCTCTGAACAAAGCATATCTACGCTACCTGCATTCTAATTGATTGAGCGAATGTGTGACGTAAGCTTTGCGTGAAAAGGGGATCTGCCACTGTAATGAATAGGAAATTAATGGAAAGTATAAAATTTCTAGAGGATGATGGAAACAGGTTCTGTTTGCACTTGGAACTTCACTTTTAGACAGTTGAACTTTAATTGCGCGAAATTTGACGCCGCTGGCGAATGGATGGTAAAACATTCTGTTTGAATCCTCTGATCGAAACAAGAAAGCTAATCTATCAAAACACTCAATTTCTTTTGATGTTTCTCGATGGATCGATGGTTGTGCGCACTTGCGAACTATACTGGTGAAACGTTTCCCGAAATATGGAAGTTTCGTAAACAAACAGTATAAGTTTTAGGCCAGTTTCAGACGTCAAACTTTTGCCGCGTCGAATCTAATTGTTAGAAATTTCATTGGTAGCTTCTAGGACACTTTTGCCTAGTGCAAAAGATAATCTAGATGAGTCATAGCAGATCAAAAGGAATGTACAGTTTGAGTTTTTCTTGCTTCTTCCTTTTGCTGTGAAAAGGAGAAAACCAGTCGGCTGAATTGGATTCGACGCGGCAAAAGATCGAAGTTTGAAACAGGCCTTAGTCGCGCGCTTATGAAAGTAGATAGAGCGACTAAATTGATGGAATGACTAAATTGTAACTAGCCGTATGTATATATATCTTACTTTGATATTAAAATGGGTAAATTCTTTGTCTGTTGTGAAGTACTCGGAGTAGTAAAACCGGTCTGTGGATAGCAATTCACACACACGCATTCCGTTCTCCTCGGGCTTGATTTTCAGGTTGATAGAGAGACACCAGGACTGGCTCAAGCACTCCAACGTACAATCCATGCTGTCTTCCACCAAAACACTCTCTTGCTGGACTCCCGCTAATTCGAGCGGCAACGCAAGCCTAGAACGTTGGTTTGACGTCATTTTCGCGAATACTTGATCGTCAAATTCACCGAGGTGGATTGAAAATACGACTAAAGGAAGACAAAAGATTGCCAGCCATTTTGAAGCTGATCTAAAAACGGCCGGTGCTCCACCGCCAAAACGCATCTTGTTCTTCTAAAGTCTTTTGAAAGTGGGCAACAATTTTACGTTGCGTCAGCATAGCGAAGCCTGTCGTATACGTACGTATTAGCTGCCCAATAAGATAATTGAACAATTAAAAATTTATAAGGCGCATAAAGTTACCATCAAAACTAGGCAGCGCAAAGCAGACTTTAATTGATATCTTTGCACTATTGGGAATGAAGCGCTTGTTAGATTAAAATAACCACTAAACTGATTAAGTTGCTTTGAAATTTTCAGTTCCTTTGAACATCTCCATTTCTAACTAAAACAAAGTCAAGTATTGGCAATGCTTCAAGTATAGGCATTGCATATTGATGTTAGAGTGTTTCCAAAATCCTGTGAAACACGCTTTAGCATATAAACTTTTATTACGCTCTAACTCCATTGTTCTCTTTTGTATTGTATGGATGGGCTATAACTCTTTTTAACGGGATTATGGAAACCACTTTAAGTGCTTATTTTCTAGAAATATGAAGGTGGATGTAATTACAGTCTGTTCCGCCCCCCAGAATGCAACGTTTTTACTCAAAAGGGATTCCAAGTTCTTGTCTTTCCTCCACATAATTAAATAATTTACATCGTCTTTCAAGGAGAATTCATCTTAGTTCTGGGAAGCTCTGTGCTTGCAACTTAATGCAATTTTCACAATTCTGCAAACAGCTCTACACCAGCTAACAAACCGCGGTTTGGCTTCCCGGTCCGAATCAAACGGTGAACAGCTCTGGGTGATTTCACGCAGTCTTTCAGGTTTTTCAACAAACAAGGTTTCAAAAACATTTTTCCACCATAAAATGTAAACGAAACTTAGAAAAAGACGGATGACGCGATGAGGTTTGTGCTCTAAGACCCGTCCCCACTACACCATTTTCAAACGAAAACGGATACTTTTTGCTCAGTTTTCAAAAAGATTTGCGTCCACCCGTCCATCGTTTCCGTATTGTTTTCGCCCTTTTCGGTGATCGTTTTCGGCGTTGTAGTGTGGACGATAGCCGTATCCGGAGCAAAATGTATCCGTTTTCGTTTGAAAACGGTGTAGTGTGGAAGGGGTCTAACTTCTTCAAAACTCATAGACAGTAAGCAGTTAATATGGATACGAACAGAATAACAAAAAAAAATTCGTCAGAACCGGAAGCGAATGGACGAAAAAGAACACCGGTAGAACCTATAGAGGTTTCTTTATTAATTTTGACATATTTTGACAGACCTCAGAACCTCCCGATTCTTAGCTTTCTGAATAACAGTAATTTATGCGCTGACCCAATGAGGCAATAACATTGCGAAAGCATTTCGCGCGAGGGCGCACCTTTCCAAAATGTCTCTTCGTCAGTCAGAAGAACACATATTTGCGGCAAACTGGCCACAACGTTAACTCGCTTTAAAATATCGCTACCTTGGATCCCTCAATAGCTCTTTTCAGTTCCTCTATTCACATTGAGATTCTAGCAGTCGAGTCTACCGCTGACCAGTCAGCCAATTATTTGTTTACTTTTGATATTAGAAGACGATTGCAGAGTAGAAATCTCGAAATAACTATCTACAAACGAAATTTAGTGCTTGATTTACTGGATTGAATATAACATATTAATATTACACTATATGATTCCCTTAATCAGCCGATGAAATGGATTCTCTGTTTGACTCGGTAAGGCTGTCCCAATGGCGGCTAGCTGTGGTCTTTTACCCTGGGATTTCTAAGCGCACACTCTGTATACATGCCATTGATACGATCTTCTTGCTTTTCAAGTTTTTCAAGATTGGAAATATTACCTTTTTTTCTAAGAATAGCCTTATATTTACTAAATAACCCACGTTATAAATAGCTCCCGTTCGCGAATTATTTTAAAAGATGCCTTTGTTTGAATTTGAATACAATGGGGAACTAATGAATCTAGTTTTATATCAGGAGACCTGTCTCATTATAACACACTAGAAAAGCAGAATACACTCTGAGAGCACATTTCAATGAGACTACAGTAAGGTCAGCTATCTCTGACCAGATAATTTGTGCTCTTTCTCTAGCCCAACATAGGGGCGATATCTCCTTACTGCTATACAATCTAAAATAATTTAAACTAAAGATATGCTAGGACCTTTAAGTGAAGGGTATTTTAGACGGAGACATCCTAGGTGATCCAATGGTATCGCCGACGGATGCGGCGTTGGCTTGTATGTCCTGTAGTGTCCTCTGCAGCCGTCCCCACTCATCATTTCGAGGGGTCGCTAGTTGCTGAGGGTTAGAATCAGAAAGAATGGATGAGGTTCAGAACAGATCAGGAGTGATACAGCTTCTCGGATTTTCTGCTAGCCGGCTCTCCAATGTTCTATTTTCTCGAGTGTTGTATTTTTTTTTTTGGCGAGCGGGATTCCTGTGTCGCGCGGGGAAAGAAGTAACACAGGAAACCCGCGTGCCAAAAATCTAATATCCGAAAAAAAAGGAATCCCGCGCGCCAAAAAATCTAATATCCGAAAAAAAGGAATCCCGCGCGCCAAAAATCTAATATCCGAAAAACAAAGGAATCCCGCGCGCCAATAAATCTAATATCCGAAAAACAAAGGAATCCCGCGCGCCAATAAATCTAATATCCGAAAAACAAAGGAATCCCGAGCGCCAAAAAATCTAATATCCGAAAAACCACTGGAGAGCCGGCAAGCAGTCTACTTCTCGGAAGATCTTGTGTGATTCGATAAGCATAACAAAGCATCCCATTGTTCCTCGTTCTATTGTATGACCCTCCATTGCTTTGCACTGAGGGTATCAATCCAAAGGGTTTAGATCTTATGCGAGCTGTATCATGACTCGTGATGAACGCCCTTGTAAATAGACTCGCATTCAGGTACAAGTTAAAACATTAGGGCACAACTTTATAGGCCAAATAGAACACGCGTGATGTTGCGAGACATGAGAAAGTTGTAAAATCACGAGCCGCAGTCGAGCACTTTTACAACGGTCCGAGTGCCTATCTAGTATCACACGCTCTCCATTTCGCCTATAAAGTAAAAGAAAAGTGGCCTTATGCTTTTATGACATAATACGAAAATGAAGGTTTTCAGTCATCCAGTCGTAGAATATAAAACAAAATACAGTTAAATCACTTACTGGAAAAAAAGGATTTTACAACGTAAGGTGCAACGTTGCGACCATATCTCGTGGTCTTCGACAGGCAACTGCCGTTTGGCTGTCAACGGCCCTCGACGCCCTTCAGTGCGCGGTCCCACGCGTGTGACATCCCGTGTCTAAGCCCCCCCTCCCCCCCTTCCTGTTCAGGAAGGCTATTACTTTATCGGTGAAATAGAGCATAGTTTTTAGCCAATCAGAGTGCGCGTTCCGGATCTGGAACTTATTTGTTACTCGATAACCCTTACCTCTCCTACATCATAGATAAAGACTCTACCGTCATCATCACCGACTGAGATCTGATGTCCCGAGTGCGTCCATCGCACGTGATTCAGTGAGGTCAGAGACTCGGTGGCTGTAGATGCAATAGGGACCTGAAAATGGCACGCAACCATCATAATACGAACAAGAAATGCTCTACGATACTTCGAAGAACAGTTTCAGATTTATTAGCGGAGCTCATCGATCCAGAAGTGGGGCAGACAAGTGACCGCGGTCGCTAAAGCCCTGGCTAAACTTGGACACATGGAGCGCGCAACATTATAGCCGGACACGTTTCCTCTGTGTTTTCTCAGTTTAGCCACGCGGGAAACATTGTCACGCGCGACAAATTTTGTAGCCGGGACACAAAGAAA
This sequence comes from Scolanthus callimorphus, assembly GCA_033964015.1. Taxonomy (NCBI): domain Eukaryota; kingdom Metazoa; phylum Cnidaria; class Anthozoa; order Actiniaria; family Edwardsiidae; genus Scolanthus; species Scolanthus callimorphus. The sequence continues at coordinate 3,054,995 of CM066914.1, forward strand.
TGTTTCTTCGCAAGACAAGAAACATTTTGTGTTTCCGAGACACATGCGTGCGATGTTTCCTAGTTTAGCCACTCTGGGAAACATGCAGGACACAAATGTTGTGCGCTACATGTGTCCTAGTTTGCCGTGGCTTAAGTAACGACCGCGCATGCTCAACAAAGCAGGGTACTGACCTCTGTATCGCTGTTCAGGTTCCACAGGTCCAGTCTCCCTGTGCCATCCACGGCTGCGAATAACGCTGGGTGGATTGGGGACCACTCAACACCATAGATATAGTCTCCATTGTCCTCAAAAGAGTACAGTGGACGCGAGCTCTGAAGAAATAAAGGGGACTGTCATTTGCTGGCTAAGTTATAGATTAGATAGATAGAAACTTTATTTCTGTGTCAATAAAAAAAACACCTAGCTCGGGTGAACCCATGCTAATTGGGGACACAAAACACACAATCGACCGTTTTTTCGAAATTGCGCCGCGAAGTTGAAACTTGAAAAATCAACAGACCGATATCCATTCTCGTGGCCCGGCCCCCCGGGTTCATGACCTCGCTTCACGAACCGGTGTATAATAGTAATGATGACAGGCAGAAATCCAGTAATGATGACAGGCTCTGGTGACAGCCATTTGCGCATGCGCTTTCTAGCACTGGTATTGGTCAATCTCGTACCCAGAGCCCGTCATCTTTTGGCCAGCGGCAAGATTCAGGGCTATGGGGGAATCGATTTTTTTAAAACCCAGATTCTGGGTTTCCGGTTTGAAAGTTATATGAAAGTTCGTTACGTTTTTGACCTACCACGCATGCTCACAAATCGGATTCCCCAGGGCCCTGAATCTTGCCGCTGGCCAAAAGATGACGGGCTCTGGGTACGAGATTGTGGTATTGGTAATTTTAACTTTCGATCGCCATCTTGGAAAAAGGTAGGTTCCTTGCTCTTCTTCCTTGCTCTAACTTGTGTCCAGTTCTTACCTTATGACTCCACAGCTTTATTGTCCAGTCAAATGATGAGGTCAGGAACAGATACGAGAAGTCGATCTACAACAGAAGTGTAAGTTATAGCGCTGCTCACGCTGAGATCAAAATGAACCTGGAAAATTCTCGCCGACGTCATCCATTGTTATTAATGTGCCAACCAGAGATCGATTGGTTCACAGAACAAAGGGCAATATTCAATCTACGGTTAGCACATCAGCATTAGAATGGCAATGTCGATAAACAGTGAATAGCGCTATAAAGTAGTACATAAGGAATAAGATCGTGCACGTTGGGGAGCCATTAGCCATTAACAGGGTAACAAGCGATAGGGTGGTTTAGAACAATAGGAACACAGGAATGTCAGGGTTGAAACAATAGGAAAAATAGAAAGATTTCGACCAAAAAATAACATGAAAATAGGTAATAAGAGAGGTTTGTGGGCGCTCAAATTAATGTATTTAGCCTATTTATCGTAACGTTTTATAGCAAACCATGCTTGAAAGAGAGCAGTGTCCATATTTAGTATCAAGTGGCAAATTAAACTCACAATTGAACTCCTTTGCAGTCTACAAGATCTAAGGAAGGGATGTGAGGGGCAAAGGGGAAGGTGGTAGGGATGGGAGGGAGGAGGGGGGGGGGGGTATATCGGCCTTACCGGTCCTGCTGCGGAGTGAGTGTCTATCCCAGTCACTGGTCCATAATGACCTTCAAACACGTCACTGATACCGCTTTACTGTAAAATAGAAACAGGTAACAGTTAACTACCAAGTAAAACGAAAAAAGGCATAAAGAGACAACAGCGGTACGAGTTTGTCACATCAAGTTCTGCATCGTTGTATCACGGTAATATAAACGTCCCACTGAGCTTAAGGTTACGAACTACCTTCGTGGTAATAGAGTGGCGTTAAGGAATTAACCTTGTGTGAAAGCTAACGTGCTAATGAAATGGTCCCATGTGTGCTTATGAGCGTTAGCCCTAGTAAGAAAAAAAAGTCATATCTTGACAAGTGATACCTCATTTTAAAGCTTATTTCTTCACCTCAGCTATGTTTCTTTACTTCTTTTATTTGAATTAACACAATTGTTTTAGGGTGTTTCCTTTCCCACGCATCGGGTCAAGTTTCGAGAGCTGCACTACCCGGATTTACGATGCTTTAACATCTTTCCATGGGCTTAGATGTGTTCTAGAAAACCGTGTTGGATTTTAGAGCCAATTTTCATTCATTTGCTGTACTAATAACCTGGATAAGCTCTTATATATTTTTTCTTTCTTTCTTTTTCGGGGGGAGGGTTCAGCGTTCCTTTTCATCTGCTCTATAACAAACTTTTAATGGTTAGGGAGGCTAACTAGAAAACTGGATAGTTCACTTGGTCTCCCTGCTCGCACTTTTTTTTCACCAAAATACAAACTCTCTCCATACCTATATTCTGTGTAATAACTCCAACTATAATAGAGAGTAAATAAAGTAAATAAAATTGATTGATTGTGTCCGCTAGTTTTTTTAAATATAAAATATGTAAACAAAAAGCCTTTAAAAAATCATAACTTGAAAAGGAAATCGAATTTCCAAAATCCCCGACACGGTTTTTCAGAACACATCTTAGTCAACGGTAATTAAACACTTTTTAAAACTTGTTGAGCTACCTTCCATGCCGGCAGGCAGTATAGACGGCGCCTTCCTCACTCCCGACAACAAAGTTATTCACATCACCAGCCATGAATGACATACATGTCACAGCGACAGCTTTGGACTGTTTGTACTGAAGCTCCATACGGTCCTATAGTCATAATAATGGATCTGTGAAGACCTGGATTACTGGGGGGGGGGGGGGGGGGGGGGGGGAACTTTCGATTTTACCCCTAAAAGGTACCTAAAATGGCGTCGCTTAGTTGATTTTGACCCCTAAAATGTACCAACAAGACGTATTTTCCCTCGTAATTTCCTCTCGTATTTTTTACGAGGGAAAACACGTCAGAAATTCAGGCTACCAACAAGTGTGATTTGCTTGATTTGCAGGAACGGACCTCTAAAAGGTACGAATTTTACCCCCTAAAAGGACCAGGGGGTCGTTTCTCGAAATCGCCCGATATTTTCGGGCCCGATAAACTTTTCGGGGGGTTTTTCGGGCGAGATTTAGGAGTCGCGAAAAGTGTTTCTCGAAACTCCCAAAACCCCCGATAAATCGGCAACTCGAATCAAAATTATAATTTCCAAACTTTGCGAATACTTTGCATAAATAAACAATGAAAACATAGGAAACTTATCGATTCGTCGCTGTCAGGGGACAAAGTGTATCGCCATGTTGGTATTTCCATCGATAAATGCCAAGAAATTAGATAAAATGTGCGAAAAAGCAAGCATTTTGCATCGAATTCTTGTATGCATTGGTACTTTGTTTACAACATGTCAAAAAAGTTTGACAGCCCCTCGTCAAATTTGACAGGCGAGCTGTCAAGAGAATGAATTTGATTGGTCAAGAAGCGAGATGCTTGCACCTGATTGGTGTATTTTATCGGGATGGCGGTAAAAGCAACTCGGAAGAGTTACCGGGAACCATTTCGCGACAAAGAAAGACAATTTTGAAAACAAAGCAAGACACCTTCATAAATGGCTGTTTTACCAGAAGAAACATGCACTTTCGGGGAAATTCAACTTCGCAGGTACTAGAGGGATAAATAAAGTCGCAAAGGAGTGAAAAATCTTATTTAATTAATTAATTTTGTTATTTTTCTTCCCCATTTTGAGGATTTTCGGAAACCCGAAAAAGTTAAGGGGAGAAGGGTTTCTCCCCTTATCAAGGGGCGAAAAATGACGCAATTTTATCGGGCGCGAAAAACTCGGGAGTTTCGAGAAACGCAAAATTCGTCATCCGCACGCTTTTCGGGTAATTTATCGTGCTCGAAAAGTTTTCGGGCGTTTCGAGAAACGACCCCCAGATGCCTGATTTTAAACCTTAAAAGGTACGACGAGCACCCCTGCCCCAAAAAATATGGGAGTCCCCCCCCCGGGGGAGAATAATACTACACACTCAAAATACGAAATAATTAACAATTATACCACAGTGCGCGCGTTTCTCGAATTCTGATTAGCTCTCAACCATGGGTACATAAAAGTAAATAAGAATTCACATCACTTAAAACCTTTGGAAGTTTGTTAAATGTACGACGGAACGCGCCATCATCAGCGCGCTCTAAAAGAACCAATAAAACACTGTTTGGTCGTGGCTGCGCCTCGTAAGTCCACAACATTTTGGCCACTTTATTACGTCATTCCGTGGCATATAAGAGGACATACCACGGCAAATCAGAGGACATTTGTTAAGCATATGCGGGCTACATCCACACGTGTACTGTAACCTGTAACACAAACAGCTTGGTGACCAATCAGAACGCAAGTTTTACTAGTGTTATGGGATAATTTTTGAGGCTGTATACCTGAGGTTGCGACAGCATGTCTAAACTCCATGAGCACATGGTCCCATCTGTGGACACACTGATGAGATTATGAGCATTCTGGGTCCCTACCACGTTCACACAGTACACAGGGTGCTGGAAGGACACACAACATAATCAACAATTAGTTAATATATACTAGTTATACAATGCTTTCGAGTGGCATCTGCTTTCGGTATCAGCTCTCCCCTTGCTCTCATTGGACCATTTTCACCTATAAGTGCTCACAAAATCTTCAGTTTAAAAATGCCCTAGACAAATCCTAAGTCCCAGGCAGATTAGTTGTACCAACCTGCTTCAGGGACATGTTCCAAAATTAGTGTGTGCTACTGTTTTCATGTCAAAATTCCTGCCACAGGGATAAAATTGTAGTCCCTGTAGGGTGAGTCGCAGAGAGTTGTTGCTGCTTTGCCAGCATGTATAGTGCATTACAACTTGCTTCATGGTCTCGTCCCTTCACCAGTTCACAAAACTTACAGTATCCCTGTGACTTGTTTCCTAGTCTGTGTCAGTCTAAAACCGTTTTTCAAACTGATAGAGCAGTACTTGAAAATTGGAATACCGCTTGAACGAAAAATGTTAGGCATTTAGCCGTCCTTAAAAGCTCCTTCGTCACACAGTACTTACAGTGTGTGCAGTGGCTGAGAGAGGAGTCCTCTGAACTGGTGTTCTCTTACTGCTCCTGTTATCCCACAATACTATCTGACCCGAGTATGTGCCGCCAATAATGAGGTTTGGATGGAACTTGGCAAATGTGGCTGACATCACAGCAGACTGAAAATTGATATAAAAAGTGATAGTGAGCATAGGCAGTGCAGGACCACAGAAAGTGGGGATGCTTATTAGTAAGGATGTATGGGAAGAGTGAAAACACAAAATACAGTCCACCACCTATGGTAAGGGAACTAGACAGAATAAGAAAATGGTACAGAAAATATTGAAGGAAGAAAAAAGAAAAATGTTGCCAAATAGTGGAACAGAAAAAAGCAGTGCAGTTTAGGGTTTCTCCCTCTATTTTTTCGATTTTCTGATTTTCTGTATGAGTGAAAACACACAATACCGTAAATGTATGAAAATTTGACGAATTTTCTTCAAGACTTGACCTCTCACTAATGTACAACCTTTCCACACAGATTGCGAAAATGATCTTAAGCCCCATTTACACAACAGAAATTTGTGGCACGGCTTGGATAAAATGGGACTACCTCGCCACATAGTCCCGGCACAGATGAAATTTAGTATGGGAAAGCCATTTACACAGCCAAAATACATGTACACCTGCATCATGTCATTGCGTTTGGTACCCCTAGGACTTTTTATCTGAGCCATGCCAAAAAAATCCCTGTCATGTAAATGAGCCTAATGTATATTCTTCATTTTGATCTTGTTTCATAATTCACAGTACTATACCTGACAATGAAAATGTACTCTGGTGTACTCTTGGAGAATTTCATGTTCCAAATGAGGGCTACCCCATCTGGCTCATGCGGTGCATCCTCATTGTTATTATAGGAAGCAACTAAGAGCTCAGGATACTGGGTTGACCAGTCTAGACAGGTAACTGTTCTGTGTTTGGACCAGCGTTCATCGTAGAAGTCCCTGTTTAAAGTTAATTTTGTGGCAGCTTGGGATCCCCTGTGGAGAAGGAATAACACAAAACGCTTAGAGCGGATTTCACATGACTGTCGTGAAAACAATTGCAATTGAGCAATCACTAGCCAATCAGAATCGAGAGAAATCATGACTTGCTCCTAAATGGCTTTTCTCTCAGCCAATCACAAGCCGAACCAATTACTAAGTAATTACACAATTGTATTTACTAAAGAATTTGATTGGCTGAGAAAAACGAGTAGCCAATGAGAACGCAGAGCAATCGCAATTACATAACAAATCACGACGGTCATGTGAAATCCGCTCTATCAGATAACTAAATTAGACTTTGTGTGTATGCATCAGGGCTAGCAAAAATAACAGCTAGAAGTATTGCAGACATGGAGACCGTTAAAATTGATTTGAGCTTGGTCGTACCTTGTTTCTGACAAGCCATATGCACAAAGAGAGTAAAGTGGAAAGGTGTCCCTCAAAGCAGAAATCAACTACATTTCATCATAAAGATCCATTATCCAAGGAGTATCAAAAGAAAAATGTGTTTTGCACATGCCGTTAATATTATTTCACAAGTAACATCACAAGTAAGATCTTGTAAGATTTGGGTCCTCATAGGATCTCATAGGATCCTGTAAGAATATGATAGTATTTTGAGTGTCCGGGCGTTTCTTATGGAAAGTGGATGGTCAAAACAGGACTAACCTGGTGGCTTTGACCCCTGGGGTTACTCCCTATATTCAGATGGTAGGTATGCCTGTCGTATATTTTAGGGCTTAAAATCGTCAAATCAGTATTTTTAGGGGTTCTTTGAACAAAAACAGTACACTGTAATAAGAAAAGTCAGTAATTTTTAGGGGTTCTTTAAACTAAAATGGCGCCCTGAAGAAGCTATTTTAGGACCAAGGAGTATTTGTTAGGGTGGAAATTTGGGCTTCCGATGCTCATTCCTACCATTTTAACCTTCAAGTACCCCCGCCCCCCTCCAAGCTATGACCCTGCTGCTAGTGTAATCAAATAAATAGACCCCAGCAACACAGTCAGGGTATAGTATCGATAAAATCTCAAGCATCATTTTCAATGGTTTCTTACCCCTCCAAGTCTTCAGCCTCCCCCCCAGAGTAGTCAATAGTGATGTCGATATCCTCACATAACGCTCTTTCCACCAGACGTGCAGCCTTGTCAAAGAACCGACTGAACTCTTGGGAATTGAGGATGTGTTTTTTCTGGTCTTCACTTAACTCTATAGCAAGGTCTGAAAAATAACATGACAAACATAAAGCGGATTTCAGATGAATGTGAAAAGTTTTCTACATGTTGCTATTGGCTGAGGTCTTGATTTGAATGTATATCTACAGACTCTTTCCACGGGGGTCTCAAATATGTAGTATCAGCAGAAAATGTCTCTAGATATGCATGTGCATATAGTGGGTTCAAGAAACAATCAGCAAATTGATCAAAGTGTGGACGGCAGCAAAACAAAGTGTATGATGTATGATAACGATGGATGATATCAGCGTGAACAGTGCTATAACATGATTGGTGGCAAATTTGTGGCACTACAAGGTACAATTTTGCTGCTAAATAGAGGATACAAGGAATTACCTGGAAATAATAAATGATTGGAAATCATAGTACAGCCTCAATGTGATGTGTCTGACAATATTTGATCACATGTCCAATTACCAATGTCAGATTACTAGCTATAATGTGTACTATATAATACATAAACACTGAACTTATTTAGAGTGGTTTTCACATGACTGTCGTGAAACCAATCGCAAAGTAATTACACTAATTCTGAACAAAACGTATAGGAGTAATAACAAAGTAATTGCGAATTACTCGCGACAGTCATGTGAAATCTGCTCTATTGGTATGGTAAACTACATATATAGTACCTTCCTCCTTTTTTTCTTCTTTTTCCTCTGGTTCTGGCTGAGGTTCTAGTTCTCTAGGCTTGGGCTTCACATCCTCAAATTCATCTGTGCAGAGTGCAAAATTGATGGTAATTTGATTGATAGGCAATATCTTTCAATTGAATTGAAATGTCAATATGTCAATGTTTTTACAGCACTTTATTAATTATGCAATTAAACTTTATTATCTCAATTATCATATGTACTCATATTCATCCATTGGTTTGTTTTGATCATTGGGCAATTCCAGAAAATATATGTACCTGGGGATGGGCAGCATTCTGAATTCTGAATTGGAGAGGAGGTTTCAAGCTCGGAATTCTGCATGCATGTTTTTTTTTCCAAGCTCTGATAGGTAGTTTAACCTCTCAGGAAGTCTTTATGCATGGGTGGGGGGGGGGGGGGGGGGGGGGGTGGGGGCAAAAACTAGTGCCGCCCATCCCTGGGGTACATATATTTTCTGGAATTGCCCATTTACTTATTCATTCATTCATTCATTACCTGAACAATGGATCAATGAGCAGTCAGTCAGTCAATCAATGATCGATTGATTGACAGGTTAATTGCTATGTAGATTAATTGATGTTTGATTGATTGACTGACTCATTCATTAATTTGCCCAGCATGTTCACAATGAGTTGCAATTACTTGTACTTTGCTTTAAGACATTTAACATCATTATTGAGACCAGCAAACCAAGCCGTTATATAACTTGCCTTCAGGTTCATTTTCTGCAGTAGGGGTTTGAGTCTCCTTACTGTACAGTACAGGCTCCTGAGAAGAAACAAACAGGGATAAACAGCTTTAGTCACATATTTTGAAAATAATGGTTTGAAGTAAGTTGTTCTTCATGTTCCTCTTCATGCTTACTTGGGGCATGAAAATTAGTGCTAAATAATATTTTTACACATAAAAATAATGGTGTAAAATACTGCTTCTATAAAATACAAATTTCTAGGTTTGCCACTAATAACATTCAACTAGATTTCCAGGTTTTGCACCTTACATTTTATGTTAGGTGTAAACTTACAACCATGATTTTATTCTTTATTGTGTGGTTCCAGAAAATATCCACCCCCCCCCCCCCTCACAGAAGAGTGTTGAAAAGTGAGAGTATTTGCATGGCAAAATCAGGTAAATTGCAGGGGCTTGATATAGGGTGATTGGTACAGGAAAATAGCTAAAAGCCAGCAAAAAATACTTGCCTTGGGTGGGATATTTGTCTGTGCTGTCTGTGATATGACAAGCTTTGGGGTCCTTTTTTGCCTGGAAGTACAGAACACATGGATACCTAAATATTTTTGATATGATATTATCTATATTATTTAGATTCGAACCTGATTTTGACCCTGAGATTTATGTCAGGCATCATCTCAAATCACTAAAAACCCAAGCCAGCATGGACGATCAATCATTTATTATTTTGATTAAAGGTTTTACTACTTTAAATAAACTCACGTGACCATTTTAGTCAATCAAAATGATCACATGAAATAATATATGCGACTTGTAAAGTAAAACAAAATAATGCCAGTGATATTGCCAAAATAATGGCTGTATCCCTTAAGATGAGATCATGATGCATCTGCATGCCAACTTACACCATCACTGGTACAGGGGAGACACCTGCTACGCTTGCCGTTGTTGCTGGTGGTGTTTCTTTGGCGACTGTGACATTGCCACTGTATTGAACATAGAAAGTACAATGAATAATGCTTTACAGACATTTCAATTGATGTATAATTTATATTATTATATAGACATGAGTGTTTTACTGGGAAATATGCCACTCGTAGATCTCATACGCATCTGCATCGAGGACCTGAGTGACATATTTTCCATATCCTCGCTAGTAAGGATATTGCACTCATTCGTATAAAAATATTGTTCTTGCCACTTGAAAATAAAACTCATATCTTCGCGCCACTGTGTAATATCCTCGATATATTTTTGCACAATCAACAAATTCTCCTTATCTCCTAATTCTCCTAATTTCCACATAAAAGCTGATTTTTTCTGCACCCTGACAGTTACACTACTTTTCTGATAAACTGATGAGTTTTCATACCAGATGAGCCATCAATAACGTCATCGGTAGGATGCCCTTTAGCAACTCATCAGCTCTCTTTTTTTCTGTCAATATCAGACTCCTTAGGAGCGGCAGCTGCAGCAGCAGCAGCCTTCTGAACACTGGCTTTGGCACTGTCTTGCTCTTGCTGTAGTAAAAGAAACAAAGAACACAATGTCACAACATGAGATACATAAACATCATTATAATATAGGTATGATATAATGCACACTGGATTGGTCCAAATTTATGCTCTATTTCACGATAAAGTAATGGCTCTCCACCACGAAATCAAAAAAGCATTAGAGCACAACTTTCTATGACTTTAAAAGCATTAGAGCACAACTTTCTGTGACTTTATCAGCAAATAGAACGCTTGTGATGTTGGGAGAGACACTCGAAAAGTTTTAAAATTACTCGTCTGCAGCTCGTGATTTTCTTGTGTCGCCAACATCACGTGTGAACTATTTCAATGATAAAGTCATAGAAAGTTGTGCTTTAATGCTTAACTAAAAGATGGTGACACACGCGTTGAGAATGGTAGGTCTGTGTGTTAATCATCAGCTTGCTATAGACTGGGCTAACAGACTGTGCTGTTTCAAAAAATGTACCCCCCTATTGAGGAACTCCAATTTTCGAAACATGCTCTACCCTGTGGAAATTCCAGCTTCTGCAATACCCATGTGGAAATTTGGAAATTCCTCATTCTCTTTTGTCCCCCATGTGGAAATCCCACAGTTGCAAATGAATACCTGCGGAAATTCCAGGGTAAAAGAAAGGCCATGTGGAAATTCTAAGGTGGAAAACAATGACCCTGTGAAAATTCAGGGTCAAACACAACAACCCCAAGAAATTCCACGTTCCTCGATAGGGGGGTAATGGATCTAAAATGGAACAGCCCATTGGTATGACTGTTAAAAGGCATGGAATACCAAACAGTCATGACGCAGCACCGTAACTCACCTTCTTAGACAATACCACTATGGCAAAGACATGGCACAACACATAAACTTTCTAGTCAAGAAATCTGCTCTAGTCTAAGCTTTCAGGGAAAATAACACCAGAAACACCTTTTTGCCACAACATTATTTTATGGTGTATTCCAAATGGTGCCATATTTCCAGTGAAATAATAGACCTTTATTACATTAATATGGATCAATCATATCTTATAGTAATTACCAGGAAACGAAGTCCAGTACTCAATTCAGCACATCCGTATTAGACTGCAAAGGTAGAATTTCTTGAAAACTCGTCGAGATATGAATTTTTAAACCTTAGCTTTCTTGCTTTTTTACAATGAAATGTATGGGCAAGAACATTAAAACAAGGCTGGGCAGGGATTGATGCCCATCCGTAAGCCAGTTTATGAAGTTTTGAAAATTCATATCTCAGCCAGTATCAGCAATCTTCACCAAACCTTGCAATTTTACTAATATGGATGTGTAGAACTGAATAATGGGTTCCATTTCCTGATAACGATTAGGTATTGTTAATCAATATTAATGGTGAGAAAGGCCTATAAGTCATTAACAACTACTCATGGAATCACCACATTTGAAAGCTTTATGCTTGTATCAGCGGCTTCCCCAGGGTGCAACCACCGGGGAACCCCTGGCAATGAGGGCCATTTGTAGAGATGTAAGGCAATTTTTGCCCTTGTGGTGGGGAATTTTAGCGCTTATGAAAGTAGGGTAGTACATGTACTTACCCATGCATCTACCCTGGGGATTTGAAAGGTAAGTTGGAATGTTGTTCTCTGTTGGAATATTGTTCTCAAGGTATGTTGCAAATCTATAGCGTATCTTTATTGTTTACATATTATGTCTGTGAAATACAAGCAGTGCCACAAGGGACTTGATGTTAACCAAATCTAACAATATGGAGAAAGTCTAGGTCTGTGTACGTATCCAAAAATCATGATAACAATAGTACCAAAAACCTTTCCCGGGGGTAGGGATTTTGTCATTATGTTCTCTCCCCATACCCATTCATGGGGTTCGAACGCCCCCTAGGGGGATTTTGAGCAGTTTGATTGAGTGTTTTGACAAATCTCCCTGGGTGCCCAGGGGTCATACCCTGGGGGAAGCTGCTGATACGAGCATAATATTATCAAGCTGGATGCCATACTTTTCCTGCTAGTAATCATTTAAGAAGACCAATGCTTGGGTTTAAGTTGATTTCTGATAACCCTTTTCGTCAATTTCTATGCTGTGCAACAACTGTCCTCTTGCAAGTGGAACACAATTTGAACAAGGAACACATTGAAGCAATGCAGTTCAACAGCTTAACCAGCAATCAGGCTTCCTGAGCACTTCAATAAACGTACAATGGTAGGCAATCAAGCTATCGATGCAGTAGAAAATTATATGATTTTGGAATGAGCAAATACAACTTTTGGTTTGCAAGTCAATATTTTACCTACCCTTTTCTTTTCTTCGCGAGCTCTTCTGATCTCCTCGAGCTTTTTCCTTTTCCTTTCGAGTTCTGCCTTTCGGTCAGACATGTTGGATACGGCCTGTAACTGACTTTAGCTGTTTTTATCACTAAAACTCAGGATTCAGGAAGAACAACAACAAGCCAGTTCCATATGATTCCAAGATGGCGACCTGGGAGGTGCTTGGACCCAGTCCTCTTCGGTGTACTCGACCAACAGGATGCAACATATGCGTGGTCACGCGTGGCTACATGTTGAAGCGGGAACATTTTCTCTTGCTTGCGTTACACTTGCGATGTGGTAGCCAAACGAGACGCAAGTTGACGCAAGTTGCGTGAAAATTTGAGCATTTTTTTTTTGTCAAAGTGGACGCAAGTGAACACAAGTCATCGCAAGTTGGTGACCAAACGAGCGCAAGTCGACGCAAGGGGGGGGGGGGGGGGGGGGGGGGGGGGGGACTCCCAATATTTTAGACGGGGTTGCTCGTCGGGAAAATTTGATTTTGACCCTAAGGGATAGCAAAATGGGTGTGGCCAACAGCAAATTTACCCTAAAAGAAAGCAAATTTGCGTGGCGAATGCTTGAATTACCCCTAAAAGATAGCAAATCATATGGAACAATCTCCAACCGAAAATTGTCGATTTTCAACACCTCACGGCCAAAACATATTTGGAATCATTTACCTTATAAGGAAGTGACAGGAGATCCTCTCTTTGATAAGAATTTTGGCAAATGTAGCAAGGAAAACTGCCGAAATTTGAATGAAAAACTTCCAGGAATCACAGAGACTCGAGTTCCGATCTGTCCACCATTGATGTTGGCTTGGTAACCTCGCTAAAATAGCCCACACACAGCTAGCCGCGCGACTCGACCCAGCCTCCCAAGTGCATTCGGCAAAAAACGACAACGATTCAATGATATGTGGCAGGTCAAAACAATTAAAAGCGAATTTAGGTCAGTTTAAGGGTTTTCATCCAAGTTTTCTTGTAATATCGGTTCTGGTGTCAGTACCAATATATTTTGGGCAAGGATTGGTCTGAGGACTCCCCTAAGAGATAGGGCTGATTTTAAACACCCTAAGAGATAGCATGTCTGTCAATTTTATACCCTAGGGATAGGACGAGCACCCCCGTCTGAAAAATGGGGAGTCCCCCCCCCCGGGCGCGTACTAGAATTTTGTGCAGCAATTCTGCTGCCTAACGAAAATTTAAGTGGGTGCTGAATTAATCTAAACGTTTGTATTTCTATGGAGCTCTATGGAAGCTCCATAGTGTGGACATTTCTGATAACTATTGAGGATTGATTTGAGAAAATAGACGGGTTAACGTTCAGTTGTATCATGGTAATTACGGCAATAGTGCGTCCACACTAGGGCTGAACCATGTTCAGACTAAATATGTTTCAAAATTTATTACCATTAAAATCTCCTGTGAAAACATCACAACTGCCAATGTGATGTGTTGTTTGTCTGTAATGACATATGATGGCATTTCAGTCCCAAAACGCACCGAGTTTAAGTTATTGAGTTCTGAATATTTCATGAAACATGTTTAGTTGACGATTACAAGCGCACTTTTTGGGGGTGAGGGGTGGGGAGGGGGGGAGGGGAGGTGGGTGAGCGAAAACCGAACCAAACTCCTCCGCGGCCGCGCTTTTTTCGGGTTTCGCCCATCCCGACTCCCTCCCCTTCCCTTTAGAGCCGCAACGCAAGCAACGCACTAAAAGAGGCGGAAAATTAAGATTCGTGGGGCAAAGTAAAAATTATCACAAGAGTGTAAAGAAGTGGCACTATTAAATTCAAATCCGTAGTTGCTTTTGACGATTTGTTTTCAAAAGAACGCTTTCTTTTCATACAGTCATTTTGCTTGGTTGTCAACCTTGATAACCAGAGTCTCTACCTTCACTCGCTTGACCGACCGAACGACGAGCGCGAAGCTTATGCGCCGCATTCTACGAATGAAACTGGGGACTTTAGGAGATAGGTCAAAACAATCGTACTCTAGTTCCAAGGGATACTCAGACGACTTTTCTCATAGGGAACCCAGAGACCAAGATAAAATGGGGTGTTTACTCAGGCTATATCAATAAAAAGCAAGGTTGAAATTTAAATACACTTTAATATTCGAATATATGATTTGAACATTTGAGTGATTCAACATTTTATTTTTTTTTTTTTTTTGTCCTTTTAGAAGTTTTTGTGTTCTTTAGTTTTTGTATATAGAATATGTATATTTTTATATATTTCACGAAAGTAGTAACTGGTATACCTCTTAATTTCTCGCACTTCTTATACGTTAAACATTTTTATGGAAAATCTAGGCAAAAGAAGCATGTTGTCAGTTTGCAATTAAAGGAGCATATATCTCCACCATATAAAATTGCACATTGTTTTCTTCACCAGACATGTGGACATTCAAACGTTTTGCAAATTTGCAAGCAATAAAACAGAAATTCTTACTTCAAGTTTTTCGTTGCTCCGGCAACAAGTGTCAGTGTTACCAAAGTGCGTTAATGCGCTGCATTTGGTATAGAAAATTTTTGAGCTATGAAACTCTTAGCTCTTTGTGCTTGTGTTCCATTTTTTTTTTCAGTTTGCTTTCAACTCTCGCGCTACTTTTTAAAATTCAAAACTGCCTTAGCGAGTGGTTTAGCTCTTTCACTGTCTCTTTGGAACTTTAAACCTTAGGCGTGCATCGTTGTTTTGCCTTTTTGATTTTGCCTTTTGATTCTTACAGTTTTTTCCGCCAAATACCCTATTCTCAGAGTATACTTGAATATGTTGCCTTGTTCGTAAAGTGAAGTGTGACGTCTGACTGGCTATGGCCGTACAGGCTAGTCACACAACGATCCTAACGAAGTGGGGAGTAACTTGGTGAATGCGATGGTGGTTAAATATTCTTGCCTTCGTTCAAAAACCTCTTATAAACAATCTTTTCTACGATGCAATGTTTAGAGTTACTCCCCAATTCCGGGATGATTTGCTTAATGTGATTTTCTGGTGATCGACAGAGATAGTTATGGAGTTCTACAAGGCAATGCCTTGTCTTGTTTTGGAACTGCTGGTGTTCCAAATATGTCTTTTCATGTTTTGCTTTCTTGCTTGTTCAATTTTCTCGTTGCTTTTTACAATTCAGTGAATTTGCGGGCGGTTTAACTTTCTCACTGACTCTTTAGAATTGTAACTTTAGGCGTGTATCCTCTTTTGGTTAGGATTTGGCCTGAAATGTTTCTTTTGGGTCCACGTGGAGTTCTACAAGGCAAGTCTTGTCTTTCCGTAACGCGGGCATCATAGCATTTGCGTATGGCATCTTATTCGTGGACCTACTGGTTCGCGAATGAGTTCGGTCTTGCTCCATTGTTGTTTATTGCCATCGTGGTGTTCCACAAGGCAATACCTTGTTCTCTTCGTGGTCGAGGTTCACCACAGGGAACCTGAAGGTGATTGGGTTGTATTGATGGGCAAATTTGATTATTCTTGCTCCATTGTGTTGTTTGAGACGTTTGCCTTTCTGTTTGACCATCGTGACGTTCTATAAGGCAATGTCTTGTTCTCTCCACGACGCGCACCATAGCACTTTGCGTATGGTGTTTATCGGCGGGCGTACTAGGTCGAGATTCACCACAGGAAACCTGAAGTGCTTGGTGTTAAATTGATGAGCGAATGTCTTCTTTCTATGGGTGGGCGCATGGGGTTCCACAGGAACCTGGACTGATTGGGTTGTTCTGATGGGTGAATGTGATCATTGTTGCTCCATCTGTGGTGTTCTCAAGGAAATATCTGTTCTCTCCGTGACGCGCATCATAGCACTTCGAGTATGGTGTCTTATGGTAGGCGCACTGGGTCGAGATCACCACAGGGAACCTGGAGTGATTGGGTTGTACTGATGGGTGAATGTGAGCATTCTGCTCCATCTGTGGCGTTCTTCAAGGCAATATCTTGTCTCTCCGTGGCGCGCATCACGGCACGTTGCGTATGGTGTCCCACTGTGAGCCTACTGGGTCCAGATTCACCACAGGGAACCCTGAGGTGATAAGGGCTGTATTTATGGGCAAATGAGATTATTCTGCTCCATGAGTTGTTGGAGATGTCTGTCTTTATAGCACGCCTTGGAGGCACCGACCCGTCTTTATAAAACCCCGTTCACACGAGGTCAAAATACCTGGAAACAAAAGCGAATGGAGTTAAAGAATATACAGAAGAATAGTGCAGTCATGCTAACTGCGGAACGGCGGTGGAACACCCTAAAGGTTAAGCTCGCGGGTACCGGATGTTCGCTGGCTAAGGTGGGGGGGGGGGAGGCAAGACAACTTTTTTAAAGAAAGATTATTTTTTTATTGACAGGGCCGAAGAGCGTTTTGGGTTAGCTTTACAAAGTAAAATTCTAATCACAGATAGGGATTTTTTTTAGAACGGTATTGCCTATCATTGCTAAGATAACTATTTTTTTTAAATCATGCAAATGTGGCAGTCCCCAAAACGCAGTGCAGACGGCGCGGGTTAACCAGCACGCAGCTGGTTTCAACATTTGTTTCTCGTCACCAAAACAAATCGAACGAAACAAGAGTTTTGGTACCCGCTGCATGCATGGCTAGGCGCGGGTAGGTTTTCTTCTCGTTTTTCCAGCGCAATCAGTTTGTATAAAAGTATCCCCAAGGCCTGGTTTACTCCCTTTCTTTCTCTGACGTACTGTTCTTATTTATATATGACTTTATTTGAATTTTTCTAAGAGCTGCTGATTGCTTTAAAAAGAGATCAGTTGGAAGGGCATGGTAAACAGAAGTTGGAGAGATACTTACTCCTCTATGACGCGTTCTTTCTTTTTCATGCGAGTAATGGAAATGATGGCCAACATGAGGAAGACGAGAAAAACCGGCACAGAGGAAGCAAGGATGGTACGCCGGTCCTGACTGTTGATGGAACTTAACACCGACATGAGCGAATCCGCTGTAATAAGGAAAAGACATCTTTAAAATAAGAAAAAGACACCTTTAAAACAACGGCTCGCAAACGCAGGAAGGAAGGAAGCAAGTAATCTCTTAGTTTGTTGCACGTGGCGTACTCGTGTATTGCGCGCGCGACGAAAAAGCAAGCAAACAAGCAAACAAGCAAGCAAGCAAGCAAACAAGCAAACAAACAAACAAACAAACAAACAAGCAAACAAGCAAACAAGCAAGCAAGCAAGCAAGCAAGCAAGCAAGCAAGCAAGCAAGCAAGCAAGCAAGCAAGCAAACAAACAAACAAACAAACAAACAAACAAGCAAGCAAGCAAAGAATCGCGCGTCATTGAGCTTAACTTGCATCTCATTACGCGGCGGTAAAATTCAAATTTGATTCATTATACATACCATATTACAAAGAAATCGGCCAAATCACGCAAACTAGCCTCTACATTTATCAAGTTTTCGAGAAATGAGGCGCCCTTGTAAGAATTCGACATATCTAGATAGCTAGTTTAAGGAACACACAAGGCAAACCTCTAAAGAAATAGAATATCCGCGCTTCAGAAGTGGTCGCATTTTGAAGGTATTCACAGGCCATTTTCATCTGATTTTATATGGCATTTCAAGTTCGTCTAGAAGTTCGAGAAAATGTTTTGGAAACAAAACTACCTACAACAATTCGACAGGTTCCAGCATACTGAACCACGTAATAAGAACACATTATGCCAAGTTTCAGGGATAAACAACTCTTTAAAGTGGTCGCATTTTATACTTTAAATTTAACCCGCCGTAAAGCTCTCTACATCAACTCAACAAGGTGATTTAAATAATCGCGTTCAGCCGAGTTATATCCACGAGAGCACATGAACAAAAGAATTCTCGCACATTTTATAGTTCGTTCAAAACTCGGCGGAGCATGACATGATTTTTCTTGTTTTTTGCATCTGATTAACGCACACAAAAGAGAGACGTCAAACACATAATGGGATTCTTCCCGATAGCAAACAAGCAAGCAAGCAAGCAAACAAGCAAGCAAGCAAGCAAACAAGAAAGCAAGCAAGCAAACAAGAAAGCACGCAAACAAGGAAGCAACAAGGAAGGAAGGAAGGACAGAAAATTAACTTACCCCAATGCTCCGATTTCTCCTCAAAACCTGTGAATATATGAATATTGTAAGTTTTTGTTATCATCCAAAAAAGGATTTTGCTGTGAAATGTGCCAACATGTGTAGTGTCAACATGTGCTTGCCCCCCCCCCCCCCCCCCCCCCCCCTCCCCAGCAAAAAACAAAGGATGACCAATGGATTGCCCCCAGTCAAAAATTTCTAGCTACGGCCTTGGGCGCGACGGGCTCGACGTGACTCTTTGTATACCCCATTAACAAGCAAAAACAACACTAAATCGAAACTTACTTTCTGAAACTTTCACAGTGATCAATGTCCTTGCCTCACATGCTCCTCTCTTGGCCACCACCTCATACATTCCAGCATGCTGAGTTTGGATGTTAGAGATTTCCAAAGCCGTGAGACCTGGTTGCCTTGTCCAGCAAGGAACTTAAAGTGACCATCCTGAGCCGTCCGCACAGGTTTACCGTTGTGCATCCAAAGAGCGGCGACGTTTAACTTTGCAGGCTCCGTGGCAACTCGCAAAACCGTGGACTCACCGCTTTTGATATTGATTTCTCGGTTAACTAAAGGTCTAACTCCAATATCTGGAGAGAGAAAAAAGGAAACCAGCGAAATTATTCAAGAACCATCTTTTATCAATTTTATCTTGATGTTTTACCGTGTAAAAATAAAGTTAAAAGTGAAAGCTCTTTATTTCGATATACAGGAAAGCAAGGGCGTAGATAGGGGGAGGGCCAAGGAGGCACAGTAAAAGATGGGACAAAATTTCAAATACAAAAGAAAATGTGTTACGAAGGGCCTCGTGGGTCCACTGTCTACGCCTCTGAAAAAAATACATAACATCACAAATCTTAATCTCGAGAAACTACGATTGTCCATAAATGGCTTTCCTTGCTTTGTTTGTTCACCAGTCACAAGGCGTTTTTTTTTAGCTTAAATGGTTAAACGGGTTTAGACGTCTTTAGACGTCTTTCTAGAGTGTGATCACCATTTTTGGCAGGCAATCTTTTTCAGTACCTATGATTGAAGATCCAGCGATGCTTTTCCCTGTGACCGCTAAAATAAACCCGCAGAGGCGGATCGTCGAAATGCTACGAACCACACTCCAATTCAAAACCATTTGTAAGATGTAATTGCGACGAAACATCAAAAACGAATTATGTATACTTGAAGTTTTCTTATTCTTATTCTTAAAAGAACTGAGTTCCCGATGTGATTGCAATCACATACCGATGATTTTACTACGAAGGTGACTTTTGCAGTCTGTTTGGTCTTCTTGCTGTCAACTGTTGCCTCGTACACGCCAGCGTGGATTGGAAGACTGTTTGTGATTGTCAACACGCGTCCATTCTTGCTGTGCGAGAAATACCGCGTGTCATCCACGAATAGCGAGTCATGACGCCATGAAATGGCCGGGAAATGTGCCTGGTCAACTTCCACCTCAAGAACAACTGAGTCCCCACCACAACCGGTAACTGTGTGCTTCTTTGGAACAGCGACCAGTGGATTACCTGGATTCCAAACATACGCATGAGGACAGTCGAAGTTGGAGCGCGCGAGAAGAGCTGCGTTTTCGCGTGAGTAAAAGAAACCAATTGCGGCAAAGTAGCAATTGATTGAAAAATGTCTTTTTAATAGTGAAAAATTGCTGAATGCTTCTTAGAAGATCATTCCATAAGTTATTTATCTTCCTTCTCTCGTTCGTTCTAGACTTTGAGTCATGAATCTAGCAGGTTACTGTAAAAACGTTTCCTACGCGCGAAGAAAATGATTTGCGCGAGCTCACAGAGAAATACTCTGCCAAGAAAAAAAATCATCGATCTGACTCAGAAAAGAGCCTAAATTCTCATTTCTCACAGAACGACGAATTATTTAGTTGCCCTTTACAAATTTTCAGCCAAGATCCACTGTTCGTAGCTAGAAATGAAGTATTGACATACAAGGAAGTTTCTCGCGGCAATGCTTTTCCTATGCGCGAGGCATAATGGAAAGTGATCACAATTTGCGCGAGCTAACAAGCAAAACCATTTTAGCAGGCGCATTTAAGATGCCATCATCGGTGTGATAAAAAAGACGTATCTTTTCGGTCTGGGCCGTTGTTTAGCGGCAGGATTAGGGATGGGTCAATTTAATGTCGTTTGTTCCCGCGCTTCGAACAAGGCTGGCTGGCGCTTCGAACAAGGCTGGTTGCTCCATACTGCAGACTTTTAAACTGAGATTTCCAGCGAAACCATTTCACAAATGTTAGTTCAACAGTCAAAACCTTACCTTGGACAGAAGCAAACTGTTGCACGAGAATGAAAATGATTAAAATATAGAAATAATTCCGCATTTTGTAAATTCGTGTGCGCGAACGACGAATGTGAACGAGCACTGAATCCAATTTAGAACACGTCTCTATAGAAACAGTGACGTCGACAACTCATTAGAAGCTGTTTGTTAAAGAAATTAGAACGCGCTTTTATTCTAAACGACCTTAATTGCAAATCAACAAAAATGCCATAGAAAGACATCGGGCTTGAACCCCGAAGTCTAGCGACTTCCCAAGTCTGTCGAAGCCTCTAGCAACAATTGTTTGCGATGAATTGATTGGTCAGAAAGTCGAAGTTTTGAAAATGAGGGCCGTAAAACGGTTTTATAGCTGTGAAGTGTGCGTGTCCTCCTAAGGGACCGGTCATTATTTATCTCCTGTGGGGGGGGGGGGGGGGGCCTTCATTTGTGTGAAGCGCGGCCCAAATGACGAATTTCTATGCCTGTAACGTCGAACTCACGCTTACTCTTCTTTCAAACATAGTGACTGCCCGCCAGGCCTATCACTGCAGGGCATTTTTGGTAGAGTTTGCTTTCCTCGCCAATGTACACAAGTTCTTGTGAACGGTGCAAAGGTAGTGTCTTCGTTGCGCGAATTGCCAAAGACTACATTAAATGATATTCTCTATGCACGCGAAGCGCGCCGAAATTTTTATGTATTGAGTGAAGTGAAGTAGAAAAATACAAATGATAAAGAAGTTGCTGGAATAACTTCTTAGAAAATTTCTTGTGATCCCCCCTTTCAGGGCTTCAGGTTTTGAGAGATCCCCCTTTTGCTTGTCCCAAAATGAAGTGATCCCCCCCAAAAAAATCCTCTGCCCCCCCCCCCCCACCCCCCCCCCCCCCCCCCCCCCCCCCAAGGGGATAAATAATGACCGGTCGCTAAGACGTTTTTTAAAACATCGGTTACAGAGTCTGAACTCGCAGAGGAACAGATGGGATTCCGAAGGGGAGTAGTACACGCGACAAATTCTTTAATCTTCGTATAATCATGGAGAAGGCACGCGAGTTTAACCAGCCACTATATACTTTACGAAACTTTTATTATTTGTTCTTTTGACATTGTAATAATAATACATCAACCGTGAAAAGCCTGGAATATTGGCTTCCCTGTAAAATACGACCACTACAACCCCCGAATTTAATACCAGTAGTCAGACCAGTCAATGGCAGGTATGTAAATAGTATGACAACATTTCAAGGTGTGTTGATTCTCATCAGTCAGTTTCTAGTAAGGTAAAATATCTTAGATGTTTTGCACCCAAAATCTTTTTCTACCTCTCTCACCTGAGATTAACAAAGTCCTGTTGAAAGGATTCACAATTGACTGCGTGAGACTGGATTGACTTGCTCTGATTCTCGAACCCAGAGCTCCAAGGCCCCACGGGGGGAGGCGGGACTCCCCTATTTTTGGGGCGGGGGCGCTCGTCGTACCTTTCAGGGGTAAAAATCGAGGCCTCTAGTACCTTTTGGAGGGTAAAAAAAGACCTTTTTTCAGATGAATTTTTTTCAGATAGATACCTCCTAGGTATCCGTTCTTGCAAACCAAGCAACAATGGTTTTATCAATATCACACTTGTTGGTGGTACCTTCAAGGGGTCAACATCAACTTCAGCCACGCCCTTTTTTGGTACCTCTTAGGAAAAATAGGGGAGTCCCCTCCCCATCCTCCCAGACAATGACCTATTTATGCCTCAAAATTTCTTGTAGAGCGCAGACGTCATAGGTTGAAAAGACAACTGGCAATTTTGGTATTATTTAGCATTAGAAAGCAAAGAAAACCTGTTATTTTACGCATGCGCGCCGTTTGAGCCAATCAGCGAAGGCTCTCAAATGGCTGTCACCAGACCCTCCCTTGCGAGGTGACGAGCCGGGGAGCTCTGGGTACGAGAATGGCCGTTTTCACACTAGAAGACGAACAAATCGTCTGGACGGACAAATCGTCTGACAATTTGTTCGTCTTTTGTTCGTCTAGTGTGAATTTAGACCGGACTTTAGTCCATTTGTTCGTCTACACGAACAAATCGTCTATGAAAAATCGTCTTCCTAGACGGCCAAACAGACAAATTTAGACGATTTGTTCGTCTGAAAAATTGTTCGTCCTGTTTCACATCAGACGATGAATTTGTTCGTCATGAGACGATTTGTCCATCCAGAGGATTGTTCGTCTCTAGTGTGAAAACGGCCAATGTCTATAACTAAGCTTAGATGAGCATGCTGGTCACATTTTACGATTTACTAAAAAATACTGATATTGATTATTATTTATTCATTTATAATAATATAAATTGTATTTACTTTCCAAGTCATTACATAAAGTTGTGGAAAATTTACTGGCTTGCTAAAAGCTTTCCAATTGGAACCTTTGCAGGGCACATTTATGATGCCGTTACTTTATAATTTTCAATGAGTTACAATTAACTTTAAAATTTCTGATAGGCGTTGATAGCATGTTCTGATAGCCGTTGATAGTACGTTCTGATAGCCGTTTCAAAACGTTCTATGATTTTGCATTTCTTTTCCGCCATTCAAGCCATTTAAGCCGATCGGGTCACTGACTAGTGCAGTCGACTGGCTTTTTCGTCGCGCCAGAAAGCCAGGCGACTGCACTAGACGAAACATGGCAAGGACATGATGACTAGCCTGCGAACACCGGTACACGCGAGCTTAACCTTTAACCTTTTAACCCTAGGGTTAAGCTCGCGTGTACCGGATGTTCGCAGGCTACTGATGACTGGCGAAACAGAAAAACCCAAAATCCCAAACCCAAAGCGAAACAGCGGATTCTCAGTTCGCGAGAAACTTGAAATCACGTCGTTTAAAATGTGCATGTTTCCAAGTCCAAACAATGTGAAAAACGTTTGCTCTTCACGGTAGCATTAAGGGTAGCAGCAATCGTTATAAATCGTCCCTCTCCTAATTTCACTTACAGCAAAAATCGTTGCATCGCGACCCGCATTTGCTAAAACATCGATATATTTTTTCCGCCAGTCAAATCTTATGCGCCAATCAGATTCTTGCCCTGTTCGCCTAGTGCAGTCGTCTGGTTTCCGTCGCGACGTTGTCTGGTTTGGGAAGCCAGTTGACTGCACTATGCGAAACAGGCCAAGAGTTTCATTGGCTCAGATGGTTTGATTGGCGGAACAGCAAAGCAAAAAATCGAAACAATAATTTGATGTTTTGAAAACGAGGGCGCGCGATGCAATGGTTTTGGATGTAATGCACGATTTGCTAACATGCCTCCTCAACATAGTTAGCAGGAAACATGCCGAATTTTGCTGTTCTTTGATTTCGTCCCTCCATCCAGCCATCGTCAATGTGGATTGGATCAACAATCACATCCCCTTCTTTCAGACCTATCTCATCCGCATCTGATGCCGTGTAGTCAAACAGAGCCACATACGTTGAGCCCTGAAATTGTATAGCATGTTTTAGATTTATTTTAAGTGTAAAAGCTTTCTAACTAAATCTTCTACTTGTCACGTTGCGTGTGCTTGGGACTGCCCATATCCGTCTGCCTGTGTGTGTGTCTGCGTGTGTCTGTTTGTCTGTCTGTCCGTCCGTATCCGTCTGTATTTATGTCTGTCCGCTTGCCTCTCATCTGTCTGTCTGTCTGTTTGTCTGTCCGTATCCGTCTGTCTTTGTCTGTCCGCTTGCCTCTCATCTGTCTGTCTGTCTTACTATGATCGTGTCTGTCTGTCTGAGTTCGGCCTCGCCTGATTACACTTGCCTCGACCTTACGCCTGTTAACCCTAGAGCAGATGACACGGCGCGGTACTGTCGCGGTGGCGGTACGGAACCTGCCCTGCTGTAAATACCGAATGAAATCGCGTAGTCGCGGTACGGTCGCTGCGCGGCACAACTCTTTCGCGGCACTTTCCACAGTCATACGAAATCTGCTCTATCCGCGCGTATTGAGATTGCAATGGATGATTTCAGCTCTTCTATATTCAGAAATGTCAAGCACCAGAATGCAGCTCGCGCTTTTTAGCAGTTTGTTCGACAAATATCCCACATCTACTGAAATACAGCGTGCACGTGCGTTATAGCTGGAATCGTCCATTAGAGCGGATTTTAGATGAATGTCGTTAGTAGGTTGTATGCAGAATTGGTCTAGTCACTTTGCGATTGGTTTGACTACAGTTATGAAATCTATTCATGTACAAAGCCGAAAGACTAAAACTCAACGGTCATTACCTGGATTTACTCTGTGTTGGAGCACTGGGTTTATCACCATATGTGGGCATTCGAGGGTCACGTGCTGTTTAGATAAACAATTGGTCACAATAGAAAATTGTTGGCATCCATTTATATCATGTGTGAGCTTACAAATAGAGTGCACAAGGTATACCATGGCATTTCACGACATGATATCCCGGCCTGATATAGTTCGTTTCATGCAGGCGCACGAAATAACTTTTAAACGAATTCCGAATCACCCCAACAGCGTGTATTACTATTTAGCTTAGGCATAGCTTCGACCGGATAATTATGGTTGCGCGCATTAAGGCCTGGTTAACACTAGCTAACAATTCATTTCACATTTTACGCCAAAATTGCCAACCAACCAACCACTGTTAGTTAAATAATTCTATTGCAGAACAAACTAATTACAGTCGAGACTTCTACAGGGTTTACAAAAGAAAGCACGATGAAATTCCATGACGTTTCGAGGCGTGGACTTTCAGTTTTAGGAATAGTATGAAAAAGGTCAAGGATTAAAAAAAAAAAAACGAGAAACTTGTGTCGTTTATGTTGTATTTGAAAACCGACGTTTCGGCAATGCTGCCTTCTTCAAGGTTTATGTAACAGAGTGACTTGAAATTCTCACGCGTTTAAAACAGGTCAAGCCTTCCGCGCGCGCACGTGATTGAACCACAGGAAGCCCGGTGTTTAGGTTCATCCCGAATGGGGCCATGGTTTTGTAACTTGGTTATGAGCCTT
Source organism: Scolanthus callimorphus (assembly GCA_033964015.1). Lineage (NCBI taxonomy): Eukaryota > Metazoa > Cnidaria > Anthozoa > Actiniaria > Edwardsiidae > Scolanthus > Scolanthus callimorphus. Next base: position 3,080,769 of record CM066914.1, read on the forward strand.
GACCTGTATTATAAAAACGCTGCGCAGTACCTCTTATTGTAAAAATATCACGCACCTTCTCTGTACTGGCCACTCTGATAGGCGAGACTGCTGGCGTTGCGACTGACTTGCTGAGCACGTAGAGTCTCGGGGTCATTACTTATCACCGTGTATCGACCTTAGATTCCTCGTGCTGCTTGTGATACAAGACCTAAGGACAAAAAAGACTAAACACTGCTTGCTGTCCATTGAAAGTTGCAATCTAAATCTAGCTCATTCACCGTACTGGGGTTGTCCTAAAATAGGCACTCGGTTGTACCTGACTTTGTTGTTGAGTGTTGGCCTTGAGACGTCGGTTCTCTACCGTATCTGCTACCACGGTATGCTTTGTAGTTGGGTAGTGCCTGTATTGAAAATAACACAAGTGCTGATACAGTGAAATGCTTGGCAAGCCAAGATGATGTACAATAGGTCTCGACAAAATGACGCCAAAACATCGCTGACCACCAAGTATTTGGCTGCCGCATTTATGGTCAAATAAAAACAATACATTCATGGGATTTCTCGGGATTTACATTTTTTCAATATCTGCAGACGTTGCCGCATTGTTAGGAAATACTTTCCTCTTGTTGAATCTTCGCAGTCTAATCGAAAATGGCAACACGAAAGTTTCGCAAAAGTTTTCCAAAGTTGTTCTCAAATTTTGAAGATCACTGATCTTGCAGACGATTGCGCTGGCGAGGCTAAGGCCGACTGTTTTGAAAATCACGAATGTGCACAAAGTTTGCATTCTTGTGTTGTCTTTGACAAATAAATCTTATCGCAATTGTTTCAAAGTGCATAAATAAGTAAAGGATTTTAAGCGATTTTCAAAACAACTAGCTCATTACAAAATGGCGGCAAAGCGAAACACTTTCGTGTAAATCGATGATAAGAACTTGTTTCTGTACACTTTATTGATAGTATTCGTTTAATTGGCGACATAGGAGTAATATTTGCTTCCTATTGATCGAAGAATTTCGTACTGTGTAAAGAATACAGAGAAAAGTCAATAACAAACCGTTGGGCTTTGTTGTTCTCCGAGCCACTTTACTTACGCTTGGCAGTACGGTTTCTTGTCATAACCTTGTAGTTCTTCATATTCAATGTCATTCGACATACTTCGCATTTGAAACATCCCTTGTGCCAAGTCTGAAAAAAACGATGAAAAGATAATGTTCAATGAAATCCATAAAAATAATTAAAGGAACTATAACAGGTTCACTGTGCTTTGATGCATGGTCAGCTTATTTTCTTAGCAAACATCGCACACTATCAATCAAGGAAAATTTGAAATGATAGTTCACGGAAAATGGCTAAATTTGACAAGAACAAATACAGATTTTTTTTCAGCAAATGCGCTAGACTTCAAATAATATACATTGTCATAAAAACACCTGAATTAACAGGTAATTAAAGCGTGAATTTCAATAACTTTACGGAAAGAAAACACTTTGACACGTCTATAAAGTCCCTATCACTCATGGTGCAAATATCACGAACCATTCCGTGATTTCTTCGCTGAAGTCGATTCGAAATGCGAATTAAACGGATATAAGGTTTCAGAATTGGAATTTAGGGACTTTAGAAACTCGACATGTTTAACCAAAAGCAAGAGTCCGCCAAACTTTCAAGTTTGTTTTGCGTGGATTAAATATTGAAATACCTTATCCAAGCAGCTCAGTTTTTCCACTGGATAAACCGTCTTTCCGCATCCTGCACATGGAGGGTTCATCTTGAAGGAACAGCAAACTCTGAAGATCCTGAGTCTCAAATGAATACAGAGTTTATTATGTTTTAAGTGTGGAATTCAGAGCTTCAAGCCCAACGAGGCTTCGTTCTCGCTCCAATGACGACCATATGAATTGATGCATGAATAGAAAGTATTGAACATGCACCGGGCATTACTATTGTATGGCTTCTTTAAGATATGCAAAACTTTTGTTACCTTGCTGGGACGACTCTATAATCGGCTTGCAGATACGGTACCCCTGTGATCCGATCGCAAATATTAAAATTATCGCAATATATCTCCTGTGAAGATATTTTCCTAGTACACTCTAGGATGTTATAAATCCAAAGTCTGTTGTGCTTAGGGGATATAAATGTTCGGGCACCCTCGGGCACGTTTTAGACAAGAGTTGGCGGGATAGTTGCACAAGCGGGATGCCATTCAACACGTGGAATCATATTCGACCTCTTGAGTAAAAATAACTCAGATTTCACATTAGATTTGTCACCGTTTGAATAGCAATATTGTTGTTTTTCCATATTTTCTGTAGCTATCACTGGTAAATAGATCCAATGAGATAAGCTTTTTTAAGGCTTATTGGCTGCTGGGGTCACCCGCTATATTGTGGCATTCGGCAACTTTAACAAGCTGCTACGAAGGTTAGTGAGAACTTGTGACTGTTGTGTTCTCACAGTAAGGGGGCCAATAAAACTCCTTGGAATTTAGGCTACACTGATCGCAACGTTAATATTTCCTTCCTATGACTATGGATCAATGCATTCACGACAACCTAGGATCCACATACACCCATTTCTCGAGTACACTCTTTTTTTATAAGAACCTTTTTTATAAGAACGTTCAGCCTGAAATTTACCCAAGTTTTAAGAACATGCTAACAACATGTCTGAGCCTCAGATAGGAGCAAAATAGATTTATTTTCAGTGATGCGTTCTAAAATCCAGAATCAAATGTGTTAATAATAACGACCTTCAATATTGTAATTTATAAACTCTTAATACTTCATTGGTATGTATCCTTCTATAAGATCTATCATATTTCAGGTTCCGACGTCACTGAAACTTAAGAACATCCGTAAGAACATTTCCAGCCACAAACTGCTCCAAAAATAAGAACGGCCCAGCCTCAACTGAAAATTAGACGTTCTTATAAAAAAAAGAGTGTATTTCAGAAAAGGTTGCACCGTCACAACTGGCCTGTTGTTGTAGTCCGCTTCCTTGCGAGCGATGGTATTGTAATTATTTGGCATTAAAGCAAGGCGATATGTATGGCTATTTGACCTGAAAACAAGTACAAGTGTCATGAATCTGTTATGGTACGCCTGTTTGCTCCCATGACGCATCGCGGGCTAAAGCAGACAGTTGTGATGTTGCAAACTCTTCTAATTCACTGCTCCCTGCCAACTGTGTGACGCAGTACTAATTTGTTGTAGCCTGTCGTCACGAGGGAGTCGTTTTCCAAAGGGCAATATTCACATGAATGTGGACCAAAAAACAACTGATGTACCGCAAAAATCACAAGGAGCTTCTTGTGTGCTTCGTTTTTTCTAGCGAAAAACAGCAAGAGCGTGAGAAATTTCTATGTTCGAGGCAATCAATCAATTTATTTGCATTCCATATACATGAATGGTATTGCAATTAATAATACGACATTATAAAGTTACAGATAGACTGGAGACCAGAGACAGATAGAGGAGGGTTGTCCAATACACTGACAAATTTATGCAAGGCATTGTCTAAAATATATATAATGAAAGGTCGACGAACAGCTTAAACGATGATTATTTATTAAATAATCATCGTTTAAGCTGTTCGTCGACCTTTCATTATATATATTTTTCTCAGTTCAACTGGTTGACAGGTCCGTTTATCAGGATCCAGCTTGGCAAAATACCTCGTTCGCGGATTTTCATATTTTAGTCTACATTGTCTAAAACAATGGAGTGCAATGGAGTGTATTATAGAACGAGGCAATACAATGGAGAAGAACAATACCACGCATAAATTTGTCAGAGTATTGGACTAGTATGAGATAGAGACAGTCTTCTTCAAAAGCTACATGTACAAAGTGGGCTAGCTAGCTTTTTACATACAAACGGATCACCGTTATTGAATAGGCTGACATTGGGCTATTCCATTAAAACGTTTCAACCCCCCCTTCAGGAACCTGGATTTTCACAGGGGTCTTCGATTTTGACCCTGGATTTCCACAGATGTCTTCAATTTTGACACTGGAATCCCACAGGGATTACCGGAATTTCCACACGGGTGGAGCAAATTAGAGTTCCTCGATAGGGGCAGGGGCGTAGCCAGGAATTTTGGTGGTGGGTGGGGGGGGTGGGCGGATAGTGAAAACATGTGAAAACAGTAAATGTATGAAAAATCCCCGAGAAAGATGGGGGAGGGGCCTGTGCCCCCCTGGCTACGCCCCTGAGGGGGGTTACACTGGAATGGCCCATTCTCTAGGCTTTTGCATGCACAAGCCTTGTCACACTTTTTCTGTGCTGTTGCACGTCACGTGGCATTCTTCATTAGTGACGTCATGCTAATCCATAAGTTGTTATGGCAACGCTTTAAAGCTGGAATATACGACCGATTAATAAAAGGGGATTCTACCTGAATGACCAAAATCTTCAGTATTTGTTCTAAATGTTTTATTACACTTTTATACTCTGCGAAGAACTGGTTTTCGTATTGTCGAAAATGTCATAAAACACTGTTTGGTTTGATACAATACTTTACTTGGTAGCCTGAGTTAATAGACGCCCACGCAAAATCAAACGATTTGAGTGTGAGACGTCTGAGCAATATTGCCAGATGTCACGTACTGGTTCGAGCCCCGGGGAGGGGGAGGGGGGGGGGGGGGTCTCCCAAGTAAGAGTGATAGGGGTGCTCGTCGGGACTGATCGGAAAATATACCCTAAAACCTAAAAAAAATACAAGGACATAAAAAATCCACCCCCTAAAATACCTTATAAACAAAATGACCAACAATAAAACTTTTTGTTATTGTTATTGTTTCTCATCTAGCATATCCCTTGTTTAGAGCTAAAACTGAATAAAGAAAATCAGAAAACGTTTTGCTTGGTTTGTGGCGGTCCCTTTCATTTGCGTACCCCTAAAAATACCATTTATTAGTGAAAGCCACAATGTTTCTCCGATACCCCTTAAAAATACCTGATAGTCGAGTTTTGACCCCTAAAAAATACGACGAGCACCCCATCAGGTCGGCATGTGAAGACCCCCGCTCGGGTTCGAGCTCACATTGCTAAGTATGCATAGTAAAGCATGGAATAACTAAAGTAAACTCTGATCAAATTTTTGCAGTTCTTTCGTTGGTATCTCCGAGATTTTAGGCTTTTTCCAGATAATTACTGGGTATCATTCCAAATTGGCCTGTTCTCTGAACGCGGCCCTCCATCCATTGCTCGTCTATAACGTTTGCGTCAATAACGACGTCTCCCTCCATAAAGCTGACTTCATCGTTATCCGGAGCTGTGTACTCAGAAATGGCAATGTACTCCGCGGGCTGATGAAGAAATAATACATAGTACGGTGAAAACGCGCATAAAAGAACAGGTGTTATGGGGATTCACACTGATTTTGCTCTTATACATTGGGTGTTTTTCTGCATACACTACCAACATAAACAGTCAATAAAGAATGTGATTGTGATTGTGAATGTGATTTAGTAACAATTAGTAAATTCTAAAACAATTGCTAAATGCACCCTGGAAATCCCCATACAGTACCTGCTGTAAAACTCTGTGTGCAATGGTCAGCACATGTTGACAGGGGCGTAGCTAGGCATTTTCACCTTTAAGCCCGCTGTCAACATTTTGACATATGGTAACACCAAACATTTACCCCCATGTAAAAAGTAACTTTATGTGGATCCAATTCAATGCAACCGCCTTAGAAACTGCTTCTCAGTCGCTACAAAACTTGTGACTATTCCTTGTAGACCTCAGTCCGCCTCAATCCTTAAAATAAATCACTAAAAGTTTGTTAAGCCCGGGCTTTTAACGGGCTTAAAGGCAGCTACGCACCTGATTGATCTACTTGGTACTCCACCAACAGCGAATCTAACTGGCAGCCATTTTTAACACGTGGATGTCCGAAGGACAGAAACGAGTTTAGTTGCGATAATTAAACTCGTCTGAATTACATTCGTCCAAAATACGACTTATAAACTAGGTCTTAGAGAGGTCAACTTGTGACAAGTCTAGGAGTTTCAAATATGGTATTTTTGTTGCGCCAGGCAAACCATCTAAGCCATCAGGTCCTTGCCCTGTTTCTTCTAGTGCAGTCGACTGGGTTTTCGTCGCGACAGAAAGCCAGACAATTGCACTAAGTGAAACATGGACAAAAATCTGATAGGCTTAGTTATTTGACTGGCGGAACAGAAAACCCCCAAAACTCAAAGCGTCCACAAGTGCAAGAGGCGGTGAAAATTTACGGACAACATAGTTCGGTATCAATGATTTTATTCGAAACTCTTTGTGTTCAGGACGAAATGTAATAGAGCAGATTTCGTATGACTGTGAAAAGTGCCGTGACACGGCGCGGTACAGTCGCGGTACAGTCGCGGTGGCGGTACGGAACCTGGCCTGTCACGGTCGCGGCGCGGCACAACTCTTTCGCGGCACTTTTCACAGTCATACGAAATCTGCTCTATTGAAACTAGAAATAAAATAAAGGAAATTTACTTACTTGAAGCCCACAATCTTTTGGCTGCATTGGCTGCACGGGGGGCTATATTGATAAAAATAAGGGTCAAATAGAGCACATATTGATACAAATAAACTATGTAAATAGACAAATAGAAACACCGCCATACAACTCCACGCTATTAGTTTATTGGAAACAGCCAAAGGCCTTTCGAACTACGTCCTCTTCAGTGGCCGACACAATGTGGTAAATAACAAGCGGCAGCAATTAAAGGCACCGAGTTAAGTTGGGATCCCTGTGCGCAAGGCACAAGGATCCGCCCTGTTAAGGCCATAAGGCTTTGATAAAAATAAAGGGTCCTCTGTACCCAGGGTACGAGAATGACGGGGTAGAGATACCATATCCAAATTGAGAGATTGATTGTAGCATTCAGGAATTTCTTCCCTCAAGATAGGACGCCATTTGGCCTTTCCCGCGAAAATTCAACAAACAATCTCCGACAGCGGTATTTGTTGGGTCATGCGCACTAACAAAAAAAAAGTTCAGATCTAGTGCGATTCTCGTACCCAGTGCTTCCCGGCTCGTCTGCTCGCGGGGGAGGCTCTGGTGACAGCCACTGACGCATGCGCGAAATTTGATACAGAACCGTTCAACCTCGTCCCCAGGGTCTTCTCGATCGTTTTCAAAATGGCGGTTAGCTCAGAGAGACCCTGGGGGAGGCTGAGTCACATGACCATCTCGAAACAAAGGACAAACCTCGTTCCCATGTTTTCAAACTGTGGTCATGCGTGGTCATGTGACTCAGCCTCCCCCAGGGTCTTCTCCCGAGTCAACCGCCATTTTGAAAACAACCGAGAAGACCCTGGGGACGAGGTTGAGAACCGTTGAGAGGAAGATCTTTCTGCGCATGCACCAACGTTCAAAACCAGCCAATTTGGCTGGTTGGTGCATGCGCAGAAAGATCTTCCTCTCAACGGTTCTGTATCAAATCTCGCGCATGCGTCAGTGGCTGTCACCAGAGCCTCCCCCGCGAGCAGACGAGCCGGGGAGCTCTGGGTAAGAGATGATCTAGTATATGCGCATACAAAGATTTCTGGACTCTCCTATCGGCGGCCACAGGCAGCAACGGAGCCGGGATGGAGAGTTCAGGGACCGGACTAGGTCAGACCCGGAGGTGGGAAGTGCCAATGAGAACTCTGACGCACGGCTGACAATCAGTCTAACTCAGGGCAATATGGCGGAAATAATTCAGAATCGGAGGGGGTCGGGATTCGGGAATGGCTGGAAAGTCTAAATCTAGTTCATTCACCCTTGGGTTTGTCCTAAAAGACTCGGTTGTACCTGACTTTGCTGTTGAGTGCTGGCCTTGTGATCTCCCTTCTCTGCCTTATCCGCTTCCAAAGTAGCCTTTGTAGTAGCTGGGTAATGTCTGTATTGAAAATAACACAAGTGCTGATCTCACAAATAGAAAATACAGTGAATTGTTGGCAAGCTCAGATGATGCTACAATAGGGTCATCCGACAGAATGACGCCAAAACCACTTGGGCAGGCCCAGGAATTAAATATGCACTAGCAAATCAAGTCAAATAAATAGAGAATATACATGGGCGCGTGGAGATCTGGAATTTATCTTCGACTATTCACATTGATATCGAACGAGTGAGCGCAGCGAAAAAGATCAATTCGATATCTCCGGCAAAGCGTCCATGTATTGTTCTGTTTATTATATTTTTACGCGCCGATTCCCGACGAATCCGAAAGTTGTTATAGCAACGGGAGAAGACATCTGATTGGCTGATATTTTCACATGTAAAAATATCATATAATGTACGGTTTTTCTCAGTGGCAGAAATCCCTGTAAAACAAAGTCATTTCTTATTTACGAGACTACGTGGGCTGCCTGCTTGAAGCGTCTCCGGTCCACGGCGACCAAGAGTACGACTCTCTCGAGTATCTGCAAGTTTTCTAGTTTTGGAGAAATTTTTTTGGCCTTTTTCGCTAGATAAAGATACGATCTTTGTCACTTTATAATTCTGGTCATTCTCTCCGTTTGGACTCCGTCTGCGGTTTTCTGCGGTACTCAGTTGGTTTGACAACCCTGATTTTTTTTGTATGTGTGTACACATGTAAAAGTGTCAAGTGTTTCAAGTAGTTCCTGTAAATTACTAAGTAATACCGGCCTCGGTGCGCAAAGAGTTATTGGAAGGAATGAAAAATGATGAAGTCGTCTATTTTTCTTCATTTTGACTGCCCATGAAATTACTTTGCAGGATATTTTTCTTGATATAAAATTGATGCACTTTTCAAGGAAAATTAAACTTACCATCGCTGACCACCAATAACATTTGGCTGCCGCATTTAGGGCATGCTTATGGTCATAAAAAAAAATTACATTCATGGGATTTACATTTTTCAATATCTACAAACGTCGCAGTGTTGAATTTTCGCATTCTAATCGAAAATTGCAACAACGAACGTATCGAAAAAGTTTTCCAAAGTTTGTTCACAAATTTTGAATACCACTGATCTAATATCTAATAAATCTGATAATTCTGATCGCAATTGTTTCAAAGTGTATAAATAAGTTAAGCATTTCAAGCGATTTTCAAAACAAGCTAATTACAAAATGGCGACAATGCGAAACACTTTCGTGTAAATCAATGATAAGAACTTGTTTTTGTGCACTTTTTTGTTAGTATTCGTTGCATTGGCGGCATAGGAGTCTATATCGATCAAAGTTTGTTTATATTGATCAAAGAATTTGTGTACTGTGTAAAGAATCAGAGAAAATTTAGTCAATATCAACCGCGCTGGGCTTTGTTGTTCTCCGAGCCAATTACTTACGCTCGGCAGTACGGTTTCTTGTCATAACCCTTGTAGTTCTTCATATCAATGTCTTACGACATACTTCACATTTGAAACATTTCTTGTGCCAAATCTGAAGAAAAAGCGAGGAAAAGAGAATGTTAACTGTCGATAAAATAAGTTAAGGAATAACAGTTTCGCTGTGCTTTGATGCATGATAAACTTATTTTCTTGGTAAACATCGCACACTATACTATAAATCCAGAAAATGAGATGTCTAAATTTGACAAGAACAAAACAGATTTTTTTTAGCAAATGCGCTAGACTTCAAGTTATACATTGCCATTAAAACACCTGAATCCACTTGAATTAACAGGTACTAAGTACTAAAGCGTTAAATTCAATAACCTTTTTTGTATAACGAAAAGAAAACACTCTGACACGTCCTATAACCAACTCTTTCTCATGGTGCAAGTACATCGCGAACCATTCCGTCATTTCTCCGCTAAAGTCGATTCGAAAACGGATGTAAGTTTCAAAATTGGAATTTAGGAACTTTAGAAACTCGATATGTTTAACCAAAAGCAACAGTCCGCTAAACTTTCAAGTTTGTTTTGCGTGGATTAAATATTGAAATACCTTATCCAAGCAGTTCAGTTTTTCCACTGGATAAACCGTCTTTCTGCATCGTGCACATTGTGTGTTCATCTTGAAAGAACAGCAATCTCTGAAGATCTCAAATGAATACAAGTTTAGTATGTTTTAAGCGCCGTAGAAAATTCAGAGCTTCAAGCCAGGGGTGTAGTTAGGGGTTGATCCTGGTGTGCCTATGACCCCCCTTTTTAGAAGAAAAATACAGTAAACATTAAGAAAAGTTCGGAAAGCTTGAAAGGGGCAAAATACATTTGTACAGATGTGACCCCCTTTCTTAAATCCTGGCTACGCCCCTGCAAGCTCCACTGACGACCATATGAATTGATGCATGAATAGAAAGTTCTGATGAGATTCTATAGGTTTATTCCAAGCTTCGGGAGGCTAGATTCCGCTAAGAAAATAGCACGAAAAAAGCGATATCGCAGCGACGGAATCTACCGACTGAAGACTTTGAATCGTATGATATCACGTTCTCAATTTCCACAAAAAGTGAAATCATATACGATTCTACTCCACAGAACTGCATTTCCTTATTTGAAAAGCAATTGTCAGCGACTATAAAACATGTATCGGGCATTACTATTGTATGGGCTTTGTTACCTTGCTGGGACGACTCTATATAAATCGGCTTGCAGAAGGGTACCCCGATCGCAAGTTCCAAAATTATCGCAAATATTTCTTCTGTGACGATATTTTCCTAGTTCACTAGGAAGTTATTATTCAAAGTATGTTGTGTGCTAATAGGATATGAATGTTCGGACACCCTCAGGGCACGTTTTAGACAAGACTTAATTGGGGGGATAGTTGTACAATCGCGATGCCATTCAACACGTGGAATCCTATTCGACCTCTTGAGTCAAAATAACTTCACATTGAAGATTTATCAAGCAATATTGTTGTTTTTTCCATATTTTCTGTAGCAATCACTGGTAAATAGAATCCAATGAGATGCTTATTGACAGTGGGGTCACTCGCTATAGATTGTCTCCTTCGGCAACACGCTGCTACGAAGGTTAGTGAGAACTTGTCACTGTTGTGTTTCTCACAGTAAGGGGGCCAATAAAACTCCTTGGAATTTAGGCTACACAACGTCAACATTTCCTTTCTATGCCTGACAACCTAGGATCCACATACACCCATAATTTCCCAAGTATGTATTTCAGAAAAGGTTGCACCGTCACAACTGTACAGTGTAACCCGGCCCTCCCTCGTTTCCCATGAAAAGTAAATACCGGAAAATAAAATTCCGCCTCATACTCAGGTTAAGTGTCTGCTGTACTCCGCCACGCCTTCCTAGTGAGCGATGTATTAGCCGAATTCACACTAGAGACGAGTTTCTCGTCTTGAAGGTGGTTCCCTGTTCTTCTGTGATACGCGAAAAAAACTTTTTCGAAGGATAGTTTCCCACTAGAATTCACATAAGACAGGACATTTTTCTGACGAGAAACTATAATAGTTGCAGACGGGAAACTCGTCTCTAGCGTGAATTCGGCTATTGTGTCTATTGTCATAGAATCGTTTGACAAAAGCAGGGTGAAAACAAGTACAATTGTCAATGAATCTGTTTTTGTATGCCTATTTGCTCAAAAGACGCATCGCGGGCTAAAGCAGACAGTTGTCCAGAGCTCCCCGGCCGTCTCCTCGCGGGGGAGGCTCTGGTGACAGCCACTGACGCATGCGCGAGATTTTATACAGAGCCGTCGAGAGAAAGATCTTTCTGCGCATGCACCAACATTCAAAACCAGCCAATCAGCAAAGGTCCTCAAATGGATGTCACCAGAGCCTGCCCTGCGAGGTGAGAAAACGAGCCGGGGAGCTCTGGGTATGAGAATGACCGTTGTCACGGTGCAACCTTTTCTGAAATAGGTGTACACCTACAGGGGCGGCGGAGCACCCTAAAAAGTGGGGGTGCCGAAGAGGCAAAAAATGAGTGGACACGTAATTTCGTCCGCGAAAAACACATCGGAACAATGTGAAAAAGCGCCCGTAGTCAGGTTTTGAACGAGCTAGTTCTCTTGCAAATAACAAAAACAAAACAGAAACAAAAGGACACGCTTCTGTTCCTGTTCTTCTTTACGTGTAAATACAAAAATATATCTAGCTTCAAAAAGTGGGGTGCTCAGCCCCCCAGTTCAAAAAGTGGGGGTGCTCGAGCATCCCCTGTCCCCCGGGTCCGCCACCTATTACCTATGATTTCACTGCGGCCCTGTCAATCGTGTGGCGCAGTACTAATTTGTTGGAGCCTGTAGTGTTAACAGGCGACCAACCCGAGCGAGAGAAAGAAAGAAATACAAAGACAAAGTTATGTTTCAGGCATTTTATTGAAAAATAATGCTATTTAGTTTTTGCTATATTCTACAAAACTTACAGGGTCAGCAATAAATTAGTCAATGCAAAAACAGGCATTACCATATTACTAAGTATTTTGTTGTAAAATAAAAATTGCAGAGAGAAAGTCACTACTCTACGCTCACTTTCTTTGAAATTTTAACACGTTGATATTATTCCGTTTTTTTCTTCTTATTCCATGCATAGCTTGTCCTTTAGCTTTTCTTTTTTTCTTCATATGTTTGGTCAATTAGGTCACCAGAATCATTTTAGTTTTAGCGTTCACCCGCAACGAAATCTTATTTTTTAGCTAGACTATTCCACATAGATACTAGTATTCAAATACAAGTAATGACTTGTGTTGTCAAGTGCCTGTCGGATTTTCGAGGAATCAACAAATCCCCAACCCCCTCCCCTCATGATTCTCATCCCCACTTTTCGAATAATTCTTCTGCGTTTTCTAAATTTCACCCTAAAGCGTATCACATTTTGTCCAGAGAATTCGAGCTCACATTGCTAAGTAATGCATAGTTAAGCATGGAATAACTAAAGTAAACTCTGATCAAGGTTTGCAGTTCTGAAGGCTTGCAGTTCTTTCGTTGGTATCTCCGAGATTTTAGGCTTTTTCCAGATAATTACTGGGTATCATTCCAAATTGGCCTGTTCTCTGAACGCGGCCCTCCATCCAACCGTCGTCTATAACGGTGGCGTCAATAACGACGTCTCCCTCCATAAAGCTGACTTCATCGTCATCTGCAGCTGTGTAGTCATAAATGGCCAAGTACCTCGGCTAATGAAGAAATAACACGGTAAATAGTACGGCAAAAACCCGCATAAAAGAACAGGTGTTTTGGGGATTCAGGCTGATTTTGTTTATACATTGGGTGTCTTCTGCAAAATCAGCCAGAAAAGTTCTTATTGTTTCTTAACATCAAATACTGCATACACTACCAACAGTCAAATAAAGAATGTGATTGGCAGTAGGTAACAGTCGTTTAGTAACAATAATCACTCAAGTCTAAAAACAATTACTAAATGTACCCTGGAAATCCCATTCAGTACCGCTGTAGAACTGTGTGCAATGGACTAGCATTATATTGATCTACTTGGTACTCCACAACAGGTGGTTACTGTGCTCGAATCTAACTGGCAGCTATTTTTTTTATACAAGAACAATTTTCATTTTTCTTATGTATTATAAGGTACCTCTTTGACCACATTTTAGCCTGAGTGTTCTTAATTCACTTGTTCTTTTATGTGGGTTTTTTACTGTATCACGAACTAGTCGCCTCTTGTTGTTCGCAGGGAGTTTCAGACCCCGTTCACACAAAACCGGACCTGTACAATTCTGGTACGGTACCGTCGAGCGTTCACACGGGACCTGTGGTACCGGACCGATTTTGGCACGGCTAGGCGTGCTTGTTTAGGACCAGCAAAGTCCAGGTCCAACTTTGGATCAGTACGGTTCCAGTTCGTACCGGACCCGTGTGAACACCGGGTTAGGTGCTAACCATAATAAGGCGCGGATGCTAAACTAAAACTTGAAACATTTTTGCTGCTGGCACGGTCCCATGTGAACACTGTTACAAACGTGCCAGAATTGTACCGATACCGTAGAACACGCGGTACCGTACCAGAATTGTACCGGTCCGGTTTTTGTACCGGTCTCGTGTGAACGGGGTCTGAAAATATGGTTTGGTTGAGGGTATTTCGGAAGCCATTTCGTGGTGGTGATGCAGCCAATCTCTGAAAAGACCAGAACGTAGATTCCCTTTCGCCTTATTCAGCGAAAAATGGAAAGATTTGAATTAGTTTTCTTGATTTAAACTGTCAGTAAAGATGAGCTCCCTGTGATTTAAGTTCAAGATATGATATTGGTTGGTAGAAATGAGAGATCAATGAGAATGCAAGGAAACGCGAATACAAAAACCCGCTTTATTTGTACGATTATCATACATTAAACCTATACAGCAGTAAAGTGATCTCTTGTCAACATCATTCATATAAATGTCACTTTTTAAAAAATACATATGACTGCATACATACAAAATGTACCCTACAACAAACAACTTCTGAAAACCCTCCGAAACAAAATCAAAAAGGCATTCATCAAAATGTACGAGTTATACCATGACCAAATCAACATCCGAATTTCGAGGTCCTATTCCTGAATGTCAAAGAAATTCAATGACAGAAGCGGGAAACTTTTAGCTGGGAAAAACGCGGGATTCCTTTGCTTAGCAGATTCAATTTTTGGTGCATTTCAATTTTCTTTTTCTTCTGTAAATGGGCTCAATGTTTGCACTTCTTTCTATACTTTTGTAGTTTCTATGTAAAGAAATCCATGACTTTTCTAAGCCTTGAAAAGATTATTCATAATTCAATGACTTTCAAGGACCCACAGGAACCCTTTATTTTCCTTCACTTGCTAACTCCCTTGTTATTACATTGCACGTTAGTTTGCAAATGTTAAAAAAACATTAAATACATATAAAAGCACCTATTTTTTGAAGCAACATTTTGCGATATAGTGAAAGAGACATATTATGGAAATTGCCAATGGACAGCAATTCCAGCTAATATCTCAGCCTAAAACACAGGCAGTGGATGTTGGCGTCCTGTTGCAGCAAAATAATAAACAGATTTCCGTATGGGTTGATATCCCTTCCTTACAGAATTCATTATTCATACTATTCATGCTACCATTTTTTTTTTGGGGGGGGGGGGCAGATTCTGGATTCTGGACCCCTTACCCTTCTTTACACCAATTTTAGACATAGACATATTTTATTGGCACTGTTATTGGGCAGATCCAGGATCTCCAAAAAGGGGGGCCAAAAGTAAAAGAAAATGGACGACAAAGTTGAAACCTTGCTCTTGCAAATACAGTAAATGTATGGGGAAATCTATGGAAGGGGGGGGGGGGGGGGGGGGGGGGGGGGGCTCCCCTAAATCCGCCTATGAAAAGGTACCCCCTAGGCATTATGCTAAATCATTGTAGCCTGTGCTGTGTTGTATAAGGAAAAATCTCCAGACAAATACAACTAAATATCGTAACACTTTTTTTTACCCCCAAAACTTCAATAGACCTCCTCGGCTTGGGGGTAATGTTTTTCCCATTTCTGATCGCATGACATTCATTCGAATAATCTTTCTTTGTTTGGGTTGCTTCCATATTCAAATGTCCTTCGGTGCATAGCAGAAAAAGAAAGAAAGAATACTCAGGGTATGATTACTATATGATTACTATATTTTCATGCTACAAAAGAAGGCTTTTCCATCTGGATACGCATGGACATACATCCAACAAAACAACAATAAGCATTAATTGCTCAACCTTCTGGAATTAGTCGTATGCCAGTAAAAGGCTGTTAAAACCTCACACAACCAGGGCATCATACAGAGTTAGTCAAACAAGATCTTATATGTTAAGAACACAATCCATTACAAGCAGACAATCATAGAATATCACATTTCATACATACATGCTACAAAAAACAATAAGCATGGTTTAACTTTCTGGAATTACTTGTATGCCAACAGAGTCAGTCAAACAAGATCTTATATGCATTACAAGCAGACATATAAAATATTGCATTTCACAATGAATTAACAAAGTGAAAATAAATAAAGAAAAATGAACAAAGCATTTTTATGGCAATTACATTTGCATTATTCTATAGATATAGCGCTGCAAGCAATTTAATTAGATCTTTTCTACATAATTCGAGGGTATCATCCCGTCCTGTCCTGATCGCTGAACAGTGCCTTCCATCCAGCCATCATCAATAATTAAAGCATTAATTATAATGTCTCCTTCAACAAAGCTCACTTCGTCATCATCTGTCGCAGTATAATCATAAATAGCCTTGAAAGTTGGCTGCAATTTTGATTAGAAATTAACATTAATTAATATAATCAAGCAGGTTATTTTAACAAAGTATTTAAATATTATCAATTAAATTAATATTGTATTAATTAATAAAAGAACACACATATTACTTTCTATAATGGAAAAAAATGAAGTGAACTCAAGAATGGAAAGAATGTGTTATCATGATTGATTTTGCCTTGTTAACCTGGATTCCATATAGTCTTATCTGTCGTATCAGTTGACCATGAAACAATGGAAATTGGAATTATTCTATTGTTTCACGGTGGACTGATATGACAGATAAGACTAATGGAAACTAGGCACAGGAATGTATGATTCCATAGATGATGTATAACTTGTTGAATGGTGATGCGTACCTGACAACTCTCCAGGTTTACCTGGGAGTCTCCAGGCTTCTTAACAAATCTCCCGGTCTCCAGGTTAAAGCATCAAATCTCCCAGTTTTTCAACCTATTCTATTATTCATAGTGAGACACCAAAAAGTCAACTGAAGTCCGCACCATCAGCAAAGATTCAGAGTTCGAAAGTTTTCGGAAGGGATTCGGAAAGGTTTCAGGAAAGACTCGGGAAAACAAGATGGTTCTGGCAAATTCTCCAGGTTTCAGAACATCTGGGGTTGACAGGTATGGGTGATGGCTTTATGACAGGGGGGGTCAAACCAAATATTTTGGGTACACCTTCAGTATTTTTTTTAGGGGGGGGGGGGTCAAGACATTCTGTCACATAGGTCATTTTGATGGCAGGCATTTTGGGTTCTAAAATTTTTGGCTTATGTATTTTTGGGGTTCTCAAAATTAAGTGCTGTCAGACAACTTTGTCATGTATACTATGAGTACCCACCCTATGGGTGTTATGACACAGCAAACTTTATTTTGAATTTGCCAGCTACCGGTAATTAACCATGCAATCACTTGTTCAGATGAAGCAATGTTTCAAATATATAACCTTGCTACATAAAGACTTGGATGACTGCTGGATTCAAACTCTGGATTTTTTAAAACTTAAAAATATATATATATCTGAAAGCCATAGGACCAAGATCTTGCCTTCGGTGAACTTTGAGACTGGTTTCAAAGCTATGATAAAGTTTTGTTGCTTCAAAACTGTTTGCATATTTAAAAAATATATTCACCATGCCTATATTTTTTATTGGGCAATCATTTTCTACTCCTTAATTCTGGACACAAAATTAGTAAACAGTCTCTACTCATAAACCCTTTTACTACCAAACTTTGAAGGCTCTACCATTAAACTCATGGCAGATTGACATCTTAATCTCTGGTACTTTGCTTAGAAGAGTGATTTTCTACTGACCAGGGAAGCTGAGTGGAGGCTTGGATTTCTCACAGGAACAATCACTTGATTTCACAAAATAACATGATTTTTGGCATGTAAAAGCACATGCTCGACTGAACACTGAGAAGGCTTTTTTTTGCATAAATGTCTAAGCTAAATCAAACATAATCAACAAGCTGTAGGTCTAATTTCAAGGTACCTTTATTCCTTAGCTCTGATCTGAAGTTTCTCCTTTCCGAGGGTAAATTCAAAGAAAATATGGCTCTTTTTTAACTTTGAATCGACTGCACAACAAAACAACACAAACCCTGTAGTTCGGGATACCTGTGGTAAACAAATGACATTTGACAGCGGTTCCCCCTGTATTGGACAGGTTAGACAAAAGATTTATAGAAGTCTTTTTGCCCTACAACAATTAAAGCAAAAATACCCTTTTATGTCTTTTATGTCTAAAACAGTTAGATTCATACAAAAGCTGTGCTGAGCAAAGAGAGGAGCTCAGGATTTCTTTCAGCCGTATTTTTCCACAGTTCTCAGAAGAACAGTGGAAAAAGTGAATGAAACCCCTCAAACCATACTTCTTACTTGAAGCACAGCACAAATGCAGGTGATTGTCGTAGGTGTGTTGCAGGATTGACTTTGATACTACGATTCGAGTTATAGGCATGATGTATTTTGCATGATGCATTTTGCATTTGACAGACTTAGGCGAAAATGGTAGTGTGACTGATAATCAAGCTTACCGGGCCAGAGGGTGGTGCAGGGCGCTGTTCTTGAGGGGGTGGGTATGCTGCTGTTGAGGTGGCGGCGGGTGATGCATTCTATCATCATATCCTGGCTGATGAGGATTCACTCCCTCCACAACTAGTATAAATAGATTCACAATATTAATAATATACACAATAGAGCAGATTTCGTATGACTGTGAAAAGTGCTGCGGTACGGCGCGTTACTGTCACGGTGGCGGTACGGAACCTGGCCTGCTGTAGATGGAATGAAATCGCGTAGTCGAGGTACAGTCACGGTCACGGCATGGAACAACTTTGTGGCAGTACTTTTCACAGTCATACAAAATCTGCTCTATTATAAATAATCATCATTTTTTAAAGAGCATTTTTGATTTCTGTCCAAATTGCACCCCACTCAGGTCAATTGCATACCTTGGACAAGTGAAAACCGGAGATCGGGGAAAGTGTTGTCATAACCTCGTCTCAAACCCCCCCAAAAAACATTGCTCGCTTAAAATCTTGAGATTTTAATGCAGAAATTGACTGAGCAAGTTAATTTCCTGGGAGATTTACGGTGAAAACCGGGAGTCTCCCGTAAAATCCGGGAGAGTTGGCAGGTATGCAATTGCCATTATAACCAAATTTTGTGACTGTTTTCAGGAGAAGTATTGGACAGGATACACTTTACTTTTTGTCATGGTTTTGCAAACTGTTCATGGCACAAAAAGCCAAGAGCCTAGAAGCTCACCAGGAACCATACCAGAAACCTGAACTGCACATAAAATCAGCCACTTGATGGGTTTACATTGTACTGCTCAATACTTTGACCATGGTCAAATCCAGAATCGATTTCGCCTGTCTAGAATTGTGTGGTTATCCAGTAAAATTTTCATCCTGTACACTTTTTGACGTGTAAACCATAGTCCTTGACTCAACCTATAGCTAAATAGCTAAAGCTAAATACCGTCGATTTCATCTAAGAGAAAACACTTGAAAAGAAAAACGCCACTAATTAGGGGCAGTACTTCAAAGTTTTGATGTCTAAAATTAGACAGTTTGGCGCTTCAAACTTTGGCGTTTGGCGCATCAAACTTTGACATTTGCCAGGTTAAAAGCTTCAAGTGATTCAAACTTCGGTTTATATTACCTCCAAAAGCATTTCTACGAATTACCATGTTTTCCCCGCCGAATCTAGCTCAAATTCTAACGGTTTGGTAAATTTACCGTAATGTTTACATGCCAAAACCACAAACTTGGCGTGGCAAATGTCAAAGTTTCATGTGCAAAAACTTTGAGAACCACCCCTAATTAGAGGCGGTTTTGTTGTCAAGTGTTTTCGCACAGATGAAATCGACGGTAGCCTTAGTTGATCATTTCCTGAATTACTAAATTTGAAGAGGAAAGGGAAAATTCATACTTCCTTCTGCAGCGCCTCTGTCTGATGTCCCTAGCCTCATTTCTGCTGTCCCTCCCGTGTACTTCACATTGCTGACATTTTCCATATTTTGTCTTGCTCTGAGTACTTCTGGGTCATCAGTGACAGCTGTGTAGTGCCCTTTTTCTTGTTCAAAATTCTTGTGGTACTGGAGCTATAAATAGGAAAATAATGGGAGGAGAGAGACTTCAATTGTCATGGGTAGTTTTACACTGCTTGTCTCTACTACTATCAACTGGCCAAGCAGCAGAAGCTGGTGATAGCTGGCACTTTTTTCCAACTAAGTTCAAAAATAAGATAACAAACATGGTTTAAGCAATTTTTAAATTGTGTGCAAAAATGGCCACAAATGATTGCAAATTGTGCAGAAATTTTTCAGAAGGTGCAGAATTGCTCTATGCTGCATATATTCATTACTGCATCTTGCCAAATGCCCTGGAATATTATCTGCTTCCCTTTTTGTGCAGGCTATTTTTTGTACTAGTGCCCATGATAGCAGGCAAATTTGAGCAGATTTTGAAAAATTATTTTGAACCCTGCAAAATCAATCTCATCAAGTCAAAAGCCCAGTCAGTATTAAAGCAGCTGCAGATTAAAGACTGTTACCTATGTGAGCACAAACATGTCCAGCACACTAACTTGGGATAATATTAATTTTTATTTATTTTTTATTAAGTTTTATTTCTGCTCTAAAACTGTACTGACCAAGGTTCAATGTTGCTTACCAAACTTTGGTTTTCTGTCTGTTTCTTGAGGCGAAGATTTTCAGGTGTGTCAGCAACCGTGGTATGTTTGGTGGTAGGATAATGGCTGTTGTAAGAATCAAATAGAATTATACTAGTTAGCCAATGGACCAAGAAAGATTAGGACCAGTCTTGACAGCGAGCCATCACTGTGCAGAACCAACTTAAATTACTGTGCGACTACGTCAACCGGGCCATTTTGTAAGAAGTTAGCCAATCAGAAAGCGAGTACAGAACAAAGGATCATGACTTTCTTGAGATTTGAGACACCGAAATATCGCTTTTCTCGTAAAAGTTGTGGAATTATGGGCAGAAATAACTTCAAAACACTTAATTACTTATTGTCAGATATTGCAGGTATTAGATTTGCTTAAAATGGTTTGGATCTATAAATGACAAACCTTTTACGAGATGGCCCGGTTGATGCAGTCGCACAGTAATTAGGCACAACATTAGAGCAAAAATCAGCATTTTTTTCTTCACAGAAGCAGCAATTATTCAAGGACCACAGTTAAGAGGGACTGGAGTGTCCATGATGGATTCCTTTTCATGAAACAAAATATGTAACTGGAATACAGAACTACTATTAGGAAAATTGAAAGAGTACAACCAGTTGTACAGTACTTTGATTCTTTAAGGTTCTGGCTAAACCTTAAAATTTCCTGGAAAAATGGTGGCAGGGTCTTAATCAGATGAATACGAATATGGGGCAGTATTTGGGGCAGTATTTGGCCCAGTATTTGGATTGTTATAATTCTTGTTTCACATTAAAACTGAGCACAATATAAAAACCATAATTTCTATATTACAACACCAAGGCCCTTACCCTTTTATATAGTAAAGTTCGCAAAAACTATGGTACCCCTTTCATATAATGAAATTCGCAAAAAATGACTACCCTTTTATATAATTTGAGCCCCAAAACCTGGCACCTACAAACCTGGATCACAGATCTTCGGATCGGATCGTCGGATCATCGATGATCAAGGGATGGGAAACGTTGTATGACGTCACCGTTGTATGACGTTACCAATGACCGTTATTGATGACGTCATATAAACTAGATAATGTAATATCTCGACAAGGGAACATTCTAACAGAAGTCCAAACTAGGGAAAGTTGTCTCCAAGCCAAGGGGCTACAAACGCCTGTCACGTGATATGATGTCATGTATAACAACCTTAAAACAAAAAACAACAGTATCTGACATGATATTGGCAAACTTGGGGAAGTTGTCTCCAAGCCAAAACTAAAATCTCCTCCAATTTTAGAACTTCTATTAGTCGTTAAACAACGTTTGATTGTTGTCAAGATATTTGATTTTATAGGTTTTGACGACATCATTACCACATGATAGGGGGTTGTTCCCCTTGGCTTGGAGACAACTCTCCAAGTTGGAATGTTCCCCTGTGTAGATATTAAATTTTCTAGTTTTAATGACGTCATCGATGAAGATGTATCGAAATTTATATTGATTACTACATATAAGTGAAACTGATCCGATCCAATGATCCGATCTGACGATCCGTTATCCAGGTTTTGTAGGTGCCGCCCAAAACCATACCCCTTTCCAGAGGAGCATCCCTGTATAGTCAACATGAGTGAGTGATCCCCCACCCCTGGTCCAGTAAAAACTATTTTTATACACAGAACACCCCAGAACCACAGTGGTTGTCATTTTTGCAGAGAATATTGTTTTGTTTTTTTGTGTTTTGGACTCTGGTGCTGTTATCACAAAGAAAAGGCACTGTTATACTATATAAGTCTTTATATATAAGTCTATATAAGACTCTTTGCCCAGTCTAGACTATCATCACTTAACTTACAGGAAACTGGGTAAATTAGTGTGAATTTTTAATACAGTAAGAAAACAAGATAATTAGAATTGAGAGCCAGCTGCAGCTAGCAACATTTTTACAAATAATAGCAATTATAAACATGACAATAGATAACTAAAATACCATGGCTTGTAATTTTGATAAATGCATTTTGTATGCTACAAAGAGGTTAAAATTAATTAGTTATTAATGAGATTAAAATGAATCCTTAAAGAAGTCACAAAAGCTTTTACCATAAATGGAAAAGTATGTTTCTTTTCAGGTTTGTGAAAAACACCCTTTATAATAGGAAGTTTAAAGTGTTTAATGGATATTCTTTGAACTGGGCATGAAGGAATTTACATCATTTTAAAACTGTATAAGATTTAGGGGGAAACAATTACCTCCTCCAAGTCGAGAGGATGGGCAAGTATTTAAGCCCACCTTATTTCTACACTTGATTGAAATTGTATCCTGCCTTTCAGTCTGTTAGGACAATGTATCAAGTTCACATGGCTAATAATTTACAAAATACATAAAATCTACAAGCAGGGCAGCCAAAAGCGTCATTTTCATACATAATGAAACATGCTTGTTAGGAAAATCCGCATTAAGTTTCTGCTGCTTCCTGTCAGAGTACGTGGTGAAATCTTGATCAGTGTTTACACCTTCGATTCAAAGAATTCAATAGTGATTGATAGAACAGATCCGCTGGAATGTGTCATCCGAGTTGCAACACAAGTTCTGCACGAACTTAGAGAGAAGCCTGGCACTGCTTCAACTCTTCCGTTCTCCACGATGAAACCGAAATGAAAGCTATGAAACACATGCATGTACTTGAATTACAAACCTTACACGACGAATGTAGGTTTTACTATAGTTTAAAAGCATGACATCGATTCTAATTGTGTACCTGTGATCATGTGTTCGGCCTAATACGAACACTAAGTGATTTAGAGATATAATCGCAAACGACTTAATTTATCACGGTGTCTGCAACCATAAGACTAAGATCTTTTAGTAAGCATGATGAATTGCAGTGTACAAAAGAATGATGTTTAAGGGAGGAAATAAGCTTGCAGAAGTCATGCAAAGGCATCCGTACGTTATGATAATTCGCAGCATGAATTCCCACTACATGCATAAAGGGAATACAAGTGCATAATACGGAGCGTTTAGGATTAATAGAGCTAAATCAAATGCTGCTTGTATTGCAGGTTCTTTCCTACAAAGAAACAACAAAGAGAAAGCTATGTTGGTGTAAACTTACGCTTGGCAGTAGGGGTATTTGTTGTAGCCTTTGTAGTTCTTCATATTCAATGTCATGTTACATATCTGGCACTTGAAGCATGCTTTGTGCCAAAACTACAACGAATAAATCAAATATCCTATCAGAAAATCATAAGAACTAATGCTTATAAGTACATTAAAAAGCAATGCATGTCTAGAAGTATTTGTGTTTCTCTATAAATGACAAACATGTAATATATTTCCACGTATGTTGTACCTTATCGAGGCAGTTGAGTTTCTCCATTGGGTAGACCGTCTTCGCGCATTTCGCACACTGAGGATTCATCTTGAGCAGTTAAAACTCCCTATTGAAGCCGAAGTAAATAATCTACAGTTTGTGCAAATCGTGAGTGACCCCGAGGGGAATTATAGGCAGGAAATCTGCTCTAAGGAAAGGCAGCCGACGAAACAGACCGCACTGTTGAAGTTCGAATTCGAACCAAATCTGGTCAATGAAAGTGAGGGGAGAGGCAGCATTCCCGGCGTGCATTTCACGCC
The DNA here is from genome assembly GCA_033964015.1 of Scolanthus callimorphus. Lineage (NCBI taxonomy): Eukaryota > Metazoa > Cnidaria > Anthozoa > Actiniaria > Edwardsiidae > Scolanthus > Scolanthus callimorphus. Next base: position 3,104,697 of record CM066914.1, read on the forward strand.
TAGCCGCTGCACCAGGTCCCAACGGCGCGCGGCAGTCTGCGAAACCTACCAGTAAAAATAAACAATAATAATTAAAATTTAACCAGTTGCGCTTTCCATTTTGACAAAAGTTCTCGGAATGTTCGTTCAGAAATAAATGGAAAGTGCCAAACCCAGGAAGAAATTTGAGACACCCAAAAAAACAGGAAATTTTGGACACCCCCAAACCAGGAAATTTTGGACACCCCAAAAACAGGAAATTTGAGAAAATTTGTTGAAAACGCTTTCCATTTGACATCATTCCTGTTTTTTTTTCCCCAGGGAATAATGCTTTCCATCAGATTTCTGTCCGGTATTTATGGAAACTTTGTTGTAAGTGGAAAGCACCGCATTATCTCTTTCGATTCCCAGGAGAAGCTCAGGTAACTTTTTGGTTTATGCTGTTTCCTTTTTACCATAGGAATTCCCAGGTACTCAAACTGGAAACTTTTGGTAAATGGAAAGCAACCCAGCTTGCCTCAAATCTTGACTCAAAATCATAGAGTAAAAAGTCAGTCTTGACAATGGCCGTTTTCACACTAGAAGACGAACAAATCGTCTAGACGGACAAATCGTCTGACGATTTGTTCGTCTTTGTACGTCTAGTGTGAATTCAGGTCGGACCTTAGTCGATTTGTTCGTCTATACGAACAAGTTGTCTATGAAAATCGTCTTCCTAGACGGCCAAACAGACGAACAAATTTAGACGATTTGTTCGTCTGAAAATTTGTTCGTCGCGTTTTCACATCAGACGATTTGTTCGTCTACAGACGATTTGTTCGTCTCTAGTGTGAAAACGGCCATGTAATGAAGTAATCTAGAGCATACCAGTCCTGCAAGCAGACATCTGTTTGCATAAGTGGGCATTTAAGGTCCCACAATCAAGTGCAGATTTATCACCTGAAATCATTTTTTCCCAACACTATCAGGGACTGGAACAGTTTGTCTATTGATGTGATTGAAGTAAACTCTGTTGCCCAATTTAGATCCGGACTTGTTTAAAATGTAAAATGGCCACTGGCCCTCCTTGCAAAGAATCATCCGCTTTTATGATGGAGTGCAAGTACCAGGAAAATAAATAAATAAATTAAAATAAATAAATATTTATTTTATTTTTTGACTGACAAGGGCACACCTTCTCTAGGTAGCAGCACAGCAGAATAATCACTAGTACGTCATTTTTGTTTGTTTCCTTGTTTGTAGAATTTATTTGATATTTTTGCTACAGGGATTAGAATGTTCATCAATTAATATACTTTGCTGTGCCAGACAGGGATGTCAACTTTCCTGGAGTATTAAGATTTTTCACCATGTTTCTTGGAAAATTTTCAATATGTCTTCTGCATCTCTCCCAGTGTTCTTTCTTGGGATTTTCTCATATAGCCTTTACATTTTGCCTGGGATCTCAAGGCCTCTCACAATGCCAGGGACGTCAACCCCAGGACTTCAAAAATCTGGAGACCACCTTGAAATGGTGAAATTTCATGAAATTCTCATGGGAGAAATACAGTAAAATATCAGTGGCCGTCTTGAATTTTTCTAGGGAGACGAAGATAAAAATCTGGAGACTCCTGGCAAAACTGGGAGAGTTGACGTCCCTTCAATATGTAGACCACTGGTCTTATTAATTTTATAAGATTTTCTTGAAACAATCATGACAGTGCCCCTTTAAGTCCAAGAGTTGGCATCCCTGCATAAATATATGCCCCCAAAAAAATCACAAGAAATTAGTGCAGAAACCCCACTAGAGGAAACTGACACTAGGAAATGCCAATGTGTGGTTCCAAAAAATATCCATACCCCCTCCACGGAAGGGTATTGAAAAGTGACCCCCCCACCCCTCTGGAATTTTCAAAGAAAAATACAGTATTTGTATGGAAAAGATCAGGTAAATTGACCCCCCACCCCTCTAGAATTTCCAATCCCTTCCATAATAGGGGGGGGGGGGGGGGGGGTATGGATAATTTCTGGAACCACACAATTTGGGAATGTGTGATTCCAGAACAAGAAGGGTGGTGGGCTCAATTTATCCTTTATTCCCCATACAATAATTGTATTTTTCACTTAAAATTACCGAGGGCAGGGGATCATGGGAGGAGTATGGAAAATTTCTGGAATCACACAATGTTTGAGCTGAGTTTTATGATTACAGGAGCATGCTAAGAGGATCTTATCAGCCTGTAACTACCCCTTTTTGGGTGAAAAATATAGTAAACATTAAAGAAAAAATTGTGTGAAATGGTCACAATACATTTTCAGTATCTTTTTTCTGTGCGAAAAAAACAAAGACCTAGTCCAGTCCCTGAACTCTCCTTCGCGGCTCCGTTGTTTCCTGTGGTCGCCGAAAGGAGAGTCCAGAAACCTTTGGATGCGCATGCGCTAGATCTGACCAAGAACCTGGGTTTTTTCGTTAGTGCGCATGATCCAAATACCGCTGCCGGAGATTGTTCGTTGAATTTCAGCGGTTACGGTCAACAGGGCGTCCTATCTTGATGGACAAAATTCATGTAGCCAACAGTCAATTTCCGACAACGGTATTTCGGATCATGCGCACTAACGAAAAAACCCAAGTTCTTGGTCAGACCTAGCGCATGCGCATCCAAAGGTTTCTGGACTCTCCTTTCGGCGACCACAGGCAACAACGGAGCTGCGAAGGAGAGTTCAGGGACTGGACTAACAAAGACCATTCCCAAAGCTATCTTTTTGAAACAGGTATATACAAACAATAGTTTTTGTTATGTACAAGGCCAAACTAAATAAAAGTTTGAAGAAATTTCACAAATTTTGCCAAAAAAGGGGTGACGAATGGTAAATGCGAGATTTTCCAAGACAGCAAGATGATCGAGACAATCAAATATTGCTTCTCATACATTCTCTCTGTATTTTAATAATAATTAGTTTGCATTAATTAATTAGTTTGCATTAATTTCTGAGAAAACAAGATTGCGAGACCGCTCTCTTAAAATCCGAGATTCACTAAGAATTTCATTAGATTCTTCAATTTCCGAACGACCATTCGCCATCCCCCACAAAGTAAAACTGCACATTCATGCCATGCAGGCCCTTTTTGTGACATGACCAATGTTATTAGTCTTATTACTTTTATTAGTTATTAATTTTGTTGAAGAGTAAGGTTGCTCATGGGTGAGTTAATATGATGTAATTCTAGATTATAGCATTCATACCTCACCCATGGAAAACAATTTTAGAAAACTACAGTACCTAATGCAACAAATGCAACAAGAAATTATCAGGGTAGCCACCAGAAAGTAGGGATTATGACAAATCAACCAGGAATTGGATTGATTTTGGCAAAAAAGTGGAAACAACTTTTAGAAACAATATTAAGATGTCAACAGAATAACTTGATAAGGGCTGAGTTAACAGATATTAGCAGTTGCAAATTTGCATCTGGTAGAATAAATTTGGTTGCAGACAAGAAGTTCTAGCTGCAAAGTTGGAGACAAACTGAAGAGTTATCCACAAAACAAGGCAACATTTTGTGACTAATTGACACTTTTTAGTCGCAATGTGAAAAACTTTGGCTGCTTTTGCAACTGTATTGGTCACAATTTCTAGTCCTGTGATACCAATCTCCTTTTTTTGGCATATTGTTCTTACTGAAATTTTACAAAATTTCAAAAGAAGTTTGTAATACACTGGAAATAACTTTGATTTTTCTTCCAGTAGACCATTGTCATTCAAAATGGTAATTCCAAGAGGTTAATGGTACACCAGCACACAAGCTACCACCAAGGCTCATTCTGTTGCTGACCAGTCCGTAAGCATAGCTTGTTGCCCTTGCATACTGGAAAATTGAAGAATAAATGGAAAGTCATTTAGCTGGTAGCTGATATATTTCATGTTAATTAAAGAGTCTATTATATAGTGTGTTTCTATACGATATTCAATAGGAGAGTACTTTTCCAATTTTATCATTGAACTTATATTATTGTAAGAAATAAACTTAGCTATTCTACTGTACATGAATGTCTGTAAATTATATGTATGTTCACAAAAACAATAGCATTATCATACAGAATTGGAACCTGTCAACATGTGTGCGATTGTAGTTTGTCCATATTAAATAATCTAGCCCTTGAATCTGATCAGATTATCAGGACAACTATGCGTATTTCGCCTGAGAGATCTCACCTATACAGTTCAAACAATGCCTACCTAACATCTCAAAATACCATTAATGAATACAATGAGGATTGTTCTACTAAAGTATAATACACTTCCTTCCCTTCTTTTTCTTATTTCCCCTTCCAGTTGGTTTTGAACCATCATCCATTTTCCGCGATCTTATTTCTCGCATCAAATCAAAGAAGACTTTATCAACGTTTTCACGTGTTTTGGCCGAAGTTTCGACATAATGTACGCCCCACTCTTCGGCTTTAGCCTGTCCGTCTTCGGTGCTAACTTGTCGCTTTTCAGTCAGATCAGATTTGTTACCAACAAGAAGAAAGGGGATCTTTTCGTCCGCTTTAACTCGAAGAATTTGCTCTCTGAATTCCGTTGTCGCTGCGAATGATTCGGGCTCCGTTATGGAAAATACACATAAGAATCCTTCGCCGCTCCTGAAGTAGTTATCACGAATTGCAGCGTAGTCTTCTTGCCCAGCAGTATCGAGAATATCAATTTGGCATTCCTCACCATCTAGCATAGCTTTCTTCCGATAGCTGTCTGCCTTTGTAGGCTCATAATCTTCAACGAACTGTAAGAATAAAACGGCGAAGGAGAAGGAATTAGAGGGAGATGAAATGAATAGCGTAGTGTGATGTTGGGCTGGGTTGAAAATAATCACATTATTGAACGAGTGTTTTGCTGGATCAAAAGCTAAAGCAAAGCCTTTCCTTCTGGAATCTGCCTTGAATACTTCTACAGAAGTTAATACATCGATCATTAAGGCCTTAACCATTACAAAAATAACTCAAGCAACTATAATCAATACAAAATATTTCAACATCGTCAATACAGTGTGTACAAAATTTCATACCTCTTCATACATGAATTGTAATGTGAGCGCTGACTTTCCAACCCCACCACTTCCAACCATAATCACTTTATGGAGCCCTAACTGCTTCTCCTTCGTCTTAGACATACTGGGAGGGCTTTTCTTCGTAAAACTAGAAAATCAGATCAATCCAAGGAAAATACAATAATTTTCAGAGCGTTTTTCAAGAAGCTCGGCTGTACACACTCGCCGAGTTCGACAGCAACCGCCCCTTCCTGCTGACAGGCGTGACGTCACGGCACTCGGGGCCAGTCTCTTCTTATTTATAAGCGCGCGATATAAAAGAAATGCAGCAACATGCAAAAGAATCTAAGTTTACATACTAACGCAGAAAGAATGCGATTGTAAGCATTTTTTTTATAACGTCATAAATAGTAATGACAAAATATCAGTATATGGCTGGGCACTACATCATCAGGCACAAAGTCTACATCGGATATACGCACTGACAAATGCAAAAAGTTTTACATTCAATATATAAAAATCAAAGGTTATATAAAATGGCGAAGAATTACATTGTGCACCACCGTACAAAGTGATTTCGCCAATCCAGAACAAAACCTATAGGAGTAATTACGAATTACTCACGACAGTCATCTGAAATCCGCTTTATAGGTATACCCGAGGTATACCAAACAGAATCTATATATCCCACGCGTCACTTGTATTTCTGGTATAGACACGAGCCTTTACAGTGTGATAGTTTCAGCGCATTCTTTATGGAGTTTCACAGGTGTAAGTGTGATTTTTATTATCGCGTTAGTCAGTCTCGGAAAATGTTCTGTTTCTCGCACATTTGATGACATCGACATTCAAAGGCATTTTTCAATTCACTGCTTATATGGACCCACTGTCTCGAACTCTGAAATTCGCGTTTACAGCACACAACGTGCAAAAGAATGGCATACTGCTCTTGCAGTGCCGTTGGAAGCGCATATGAAAGTTAAGCACACTGTATCCAGTGAACTGTGAGGAAAGTTAGGATACATTTATACCGACACACTCACGATTAGGGGTGCGATTTTGGAGTGTCTCTCGACCGTGCGCGAGGCAACGGGAGGGACGGTGATGTGTGGAAACTGGTCTGATACTACCACGAAAGAGTGGAAATCTAACCAGGCTCCTTAGGCGTGCTATCAGATCAGCCACGGAGTGACGATTCAATGATAACACGGCTAAGATGCCACCGCGCTTCCGACATTCAACCGCCGCCAACATATATATAGGCCAGATTTCATACTTTGCCGTCCATGTGGGTCAACGAATAATCTGGTAAAACCTCAAGAAACCGTGCATAACGTTGAAGTTCGATAGAAAAGTGATTATTTTTTGTTCTGGCACGTTTGAAAACCGGGATTATGAAAACTAAAGCGGAAAATAAAAATTTTTCGAAAGCAATTTATGCGCATGCGCAATTCGAAAATTTGGATTTTCTTTAAAAAAGATGTAGTAATCGTTTAATATTCCTAGATTTGATTGACACAATTCTTATTTTCCACATCTTTATGTAATTCTCCCGGGGGGGGGGGGGGACTCCCATATTTTTTGACCGGGGATGATCGTCGGAAATTTTCAGTTTCACCCCTAAAAGATACCAAACATGGCGGGCCATAGCGTGGCTCAAAAAAAATTATTACCCTAAAAGATGAGGTCTTATGTGCCAAGTAGGCGCGAAGGACACAGGTAACAGGGAAAAATACCCACGAAGACATTTCCGTGTTTGTTTCTAAGTCATCGTCTTCTCATCGAATAATCTCTTTCTTACACGGTTTTTAGAAGCACCATCATGAGAAAAAGCAATTTGGACACAGTTTTCGGCCCTAAAAGATACAAATCTGCCTAAAATTTATTGAAGATCAAGATCACCCCTAAAAGAGACCAAACCAACGTGATTTTAACCCCTAAAAGATACGACGATCATCCCCGGTCAAAAATATGGGAGTCCCCCCCCCCCCCCCCCCCCCCCCCCCCCCGGGGTAATTCTGTTCTTATGTGGATATGACAGATTTTGATATGTTTAAACCAAACTATCTTCGTGGAATTATTTATTAACACTCCAAAAGGCTTTCAATATTTTAGTTGTTGATTAAATTGTTACCACGAATCAGAGTCTAACACAAAGCATGTTTTTATTTTTCTTCATATCTGTGTAGTTGGGAAGTATGTTATGTTCACCGCCGTAGCCAGAAAAAAATAGTTACCGAGTGAACCGAGGCACAGTAAGGTTGAAGGCTGGTTTAAAAAAAAAACATTCATTCTGGTTCTTTCAGTAAGAAAAATAAAATTTTGAAATTTTTACCGAGGCGAGTGCCTCGGTAAAAGGTATGCTGGCTACGGCGGTGATGTTTTCGATTTGTTAGCTGGTGTTAGTAGTGCTTTGCTGGTGACACAAGTTTCTAAATCTCCAAATAAACCGACAGAGGTCTGTAAAACAGGGTTTGGGCGCTTTTGTAAAGTAAAAAAAAACCCAGGATTTTCAATGACTTTTCCAGGATTTTAGCGAACATTTTCCATGATTTCAGCGGACATTTTCCAGGACTTCTTCCTTTCACATGAACCATTTTTACATTTAAAAATAACGAAAAATAACGTGTGTAATGTGATCCATTTCCACGACTTTTCAGGAGTTCATTAAAGATTCCAGGGGGTCGTTTCTCGAAATCGCCCGATATTTTCGGGCCCGATAAACTTTTCGGGTGGTTTTTCGGGCGAGATCTAGGAGTCCCGAAAAGTGTTTCTCGAAACTCCCAAAACCCCCCGATAATTATCGGGAACCCGAAATCAAAATTATAATTTCCAAACTTTGCGAATACTTTGCATAAATAGACAATGAAAACATAGGAAACTTATCGATTCGTCGCTGTCAGGGGACAAAGTGTATCGCCATGTTGGTATTTCCATCGATACATGCCAAGAAATTAGATAAAATGTGCGAAAAAGCAAGCATTTTGCACCGAATTCTTGTAGATGCATTGGTACTTTGTTTACAACATGTCAAAAAAACGTTTGACAGCTCCTCGTCAAATTTGACAGGCGAGCTGTCAAGAGAATGAATTTGATTGGCCAAGAAGAGAGATGCTTGCACCTGATTGGTGTATTTTATCAGGATGGCGGTAAAAGCAACTCGGGAGAGTTACCGGGAAAGCATTTCGCGACAAAGAAAGAAACTTTGGAAACAAAGCAAGACACCTTCATAAATGGCTGTTTTTACGAGAAGAAACATGCACTTTCGGGGAAATTCAACTTCGCAGGTACTAGAGGGATAAATAAAGTCGCAAAGGAGCGAAAAATCGTAGTTCATTTTGTTATTTTTCTTCCCTATTCTGAGGATTTTCGGAAACCCGAAAAAGTTTAGGGGAGAAGGGCTTCTCCCCTTATCAAGGGGCGAAAAATGACGCAATTTTATCGGGCGCGAAAAACTCGGGAGTTTCGAGAAACGCAAAATTCGTCATCCGCACGCTTTTCGGGTAATTTATCGTGCTCGAAATGTTTTCGGGCGTTTCGAGAAACGACCCCCAGGACTTTCCAGCCCTGGAATTCAAACTTGAAAAATTCAAGCATTTTCCAGGACCCATACGAACCATGGTAAAACATCCCTTCACTTTATTCCTGTTGTGATTGAAAATATAGCTTGTATGTAGATTTAGATGGTTGGTGTTTCAGAAGAAAAACAACAACACTAGAACCACTTAATCAAACCAAACTACCACTTTATTGTGTTTATATCAACTCTGGGGCTCCTTGCAAAAAGGAGCCTTGTTCCCTGAACTGACTAAAATAGGATCAGACAAGAAATGCCATTTTATTTTACAGAACTAACTATCCTTACCAGGGGCGCTTCTGGGCACTTTTTAGTTGTAAGCACATCTCCGAAATCTAAAGAAATATAATTTTTTGATCAAAGCAAAAACGAGATCAAGATCAAGCTTTTTTTCCATAAGCAAAGAAGGAGAAAAAAATCCCCCCAAAACACTAAACCTGAAACGGCAAAAGACTTGATAAAATAACTGAATAAGGTGCAGTAGCTAAGTCTAAACAACTTACAGCTGCAGAAAAATAGATAATTCTGTATTGACAGGGTTCATACACATTTGATTTTGTAATAAAAAATCTCAGGAAATTTTGAGAGCATTTTTCAGGACAACTAACTTGGGCAGTAAACGTTTCGTCCTATCTAATTTTCTACTTTAGGCAGCTTGATATGACAAGGCAGTCCTCAGACAGACTCCACAGAAATGTGTAAGCACTATTACAGGGTAGGCTACATATATCACTTATGATTTTGTGAAAGGTTTCCAGAACTTTGAGAAATAACCCAGGACTTTCCAGCACTGGAATTCAAAATTTTTATATTAAAGTACTTTCTACGTTTTCCAGGACTTGTAGGAACCCTGACTGAGGGACAAAGTAGGTTTAGTTTCCCATCAGGTGGAACACAGATAAACAGACACACATATGGAAAGTCTACAGTCAAAGTATTTATGTATTCTGTGGATAGTACATGTGCATTCTCATGCCCAGATCCCCCAGCTCGCCACCTTGCTTGTTCTGGTGACAGCCATCTCAGAACTTTCACTGATTGGCTGAAAAAGGGAGCCTGTCATGATATGTGCATGCTCCAAGGAGCGATCACTGAAATATCATCAAAACTGATAAGTCCATCCTATCACATAACTTTTTAAAAAATATGTAAAGCTAACAAGCATGGTCAGATGGATTGATAGTATTGGTCAGATGGATTGATAAGTAGCAAAAATTATATATGAGTTGTTTTTGAGGTTTTTGACCTTCGCTGGCTATCGTTACGGGACAATACATCTTTTATTTGAGAGATGCCCAGAACAGCTGCGCAGATGCATGAAAGGCTCCCTTTAATCTCGCTTTTGACAAAAGTATCTGGCATAATAACACTGACATTCGTTTGTTAGTCATCTTTTCAAACTTTGACTTAGATTTCTATGCTCTATAAGTAATTTTAAGGCATCCATGTCTCTAACCAGAGCCTCCCAGTGAGATGACAAACTGTGGAACTCTAGGTACAAGAATATTCCATGTGTAACTCTCATATCAGACTATTGTTTTTTTGCAATAATAAGGGCCTTCTCCAATAACTCCTCCTTAGTTGACACATAATAACTGTCCCTCCAGACCTTTTTTAACTGACTCAAAGTTCTGCCAAACATTGGGCTGGGCTTAAAACCTATTTCCTTGAGGTGATCACCGGTGACAGGAAAATGTGGTATGTTCCAGGCAGCAATGGTCTCTCCATGCTTGTGAAAGCCTTGGTAGTGGAATAATTCTACAATATGGCCCCTTAACGTCTCTTTAGACTGAGAACTAGGGCTTGACACAAGCATGTCTTGAAAAGGTTTTAGTGGATGCTCATGTTCCTTGGGCTCCCTGTGTTCTGTTACAAACTTTCCTAGGTTTCTCTCTGCATTAGAAAGCTTCCATTGTCTTGCTAGGGTTTCTGCCTCAAATGCAGTGTTCACAAGTGTGCAAAGCAGGGTCACAGGCTGAAGACTGAATTCCTGGCTCTCTTTCCAAGCCCTTTCAAACTCAGCCATGTTGGATTCACTATATGGTGGCAAACCTGAAAGGGAATTAGAAAGCTCATCAAACCCAAACTTCAATAACATTGATTGGTAGCCACTGCCTCTAATGGGCTTTTTCATAGTATATCTGTCAACCCCCTATCGAGGATCCTGGAAATTCCACAGGGGTCGCTGTGTTTGACCCTGGAATTTCCACAGGGTTTGTTGATTTTGACCTTGGAATTTCCACAGGGTCTGCGATTTTGACCCTGGAATTTCCACAGGGCCATTCATTTTACTTTGGAATTTCCACGGGGTATTTATTTGCAACTGTGGAATTTCCACAGGCCCACTAGAGAACGAGGAACTAGAGAATGAGGAATTTCCACAGGGGTTGCTTCAAATTTCCACAGGGGTAGTAATTTTTGAAAATTGGGGGGGTGGGGGGGGGGAGGGGAGGGTATGGGTTTTTTGGAACAGCCAAATGGCCACTGCCTCAAGCAACCTTTTGAGATCAACTGAACCTTCTGTACCAAATTTCTGTAATAATAATTTTAGCGGTTTTCTGTAGTGGAATGAGATTGGACCTCTGTTTATTGCCTTCAACTTCAATTCAATTTTCCTCAACTATCTGACCTTCAAAATCCACGTGTTAGGTGTGCTCTGGACCTACAAAATGTCTAAGTTGCACTGTTGAATCACTTTACAAATTACAGTATTTCTATTAAAAGTTGGAGATTTGGACGCGAGACAGGAGATTAGGTGGCAAGGCTGAAATGCAGCAGTCTCCCACACTATGCATGAGAATCGTCATCTCTATCACATTCTTACCTATGTTGCTTGCTACATCAAGATCATAAATCAACTGCAACAGGCTTGGTGCATAATTCCCGACTAGGAGCTTTGCAACTTCCACCCAAATTCTCTCCACAGAAATCAGCTTTAGTCCCTTGGAAGTTTCTTTTATTATGCTCAGTGTCTCTTTGTTATGCCCATCAGAAGTGGGTGCAATTCTTCCGTAAAATCTAAAATACCTTAATATTCGAAGGTAATCCTCTTCAATCCTTAGCTTAGGGTTTCCAACAAATCTAATGCAACCATCACTGAGATCCTTTTCTCCATTAAAATAATCATACAATCCCCCATTGAGGTCAAGGCTCATGGCATTGATTGTAAGGTCACGCCTCTCAGCATCTAACTGCCAATCATTTGTGAACACCACCTTTGCATGTCGACCATCAGTCTCAACATCAACCCTTAAGGTTGTCACCTCAAAATCAATTTTATTGATATGAGCAGTAAGGGTGCCATGTTGAAGACCTGTCTCTATACATCGAATACCCTCCTTCTTGAACAATTTCATCATTTGATTTGGGGTTGCATTTGTGCATAAATCAATATCTTTAGGTGTGTTTCCCATGAGCAAATCCCTCACCGCTCCTCCGACAATTCTAAGGTCAAAACCATGAGTTTTAAATGCCGAATGGAGGGTCAAGAGCTCAGGAGTCAGTATAGATTGAAAGTCGTCCCTCTTGATTCTACGTGACGGTTGTTCTTTCGTTTCCATGATTTTTACAAGGTTAGACCGAACTCCAAACACCCAAGCAAAAATGCCGCTTTTTCTGCGCTCTTGTGTCGTTAGCTGCTCACAAAGCCAGCTACCGATTCCAGTTCTTGTCTTCGCACCGTTTATGAACTGTGCGAGGAATCTAATCATAAAGAAAATGCAACATTTGATTTGTTAGTTTGCAAGTTTTCGGTTCCGCACATCCGCCATTATGAGTTTTCCCTTTCGATTTTGCCGCTGGCAAATAAGTTTGAAGGCTCAATGTCCACGGGCAGCAGGATAAAGGAATGTTTGGGATACGAGCACCACAACCACCACCCCTTAGATAAACAGACAACATTTTACCAAAGTGAAGGGGTCAAGGGGATTAGGGAACTTCAAGCCTGTTCAAACACAATTTACTGGGTCTTTGTGCCCCCGTGGGTACCTGGAATGGGTTATCAAGGGATTTGTTCATATTTATATTGCAAATGTGTTCGTTTATTGACACAAACAGTGCCGTAAGCATCGTCATTTGCATAAATGGCATTGTTTCAACAGTGCCACGGCATGGAAACGAAAGCGTAAGGTGGCTTCCTTCTGTTGCTCGAAACATTTAAAATGGTACCCTAAAAAATACCTGTCAGAAAAAATAATTTCCATAAAAAAACTCCTCGGTCCTAAAATACCTTTTTCAGCGTACGATTTAAGAGTTCAAAGAACCCCTAAAAAATACCGGATCGCCGATTTTAACCAGGCCCATAGCCAGAAAAAAATGTTACTGAGGCAGAGTAACTGGAGTGGCCAGATTTCGAGAACATTTCCAGATTTCTTTGACTAACGGGGTTGGGCCTGTAACCCCTAAAAAATACAACGGTCATACACCTACCATCCGAATATACCCCCCCCCCCCCCGCCCCCACCCCCCCGGGTTGCGGAGTCTTTAAGGACGCTTCATCGCCGTTATCGTCAAGACTTGGCAATTCCTCTTTGATAAAAGCAAGGACAAGTGTAGGAGTTTTTAAGTGAACACCAATTACATTTTCATTAGAAAAGTACCGCCCCCGATATTAAGACACCAAATTCAAATCAAATCATGGTAGACACTACCGGCAATAGAAATTTTCAAACACGCCGACAAATTCTTCTCTGACATACATAGTCATAGATAATGCTGATTTGAGTCTTACGTTATTTTCAAAGCAACCACAAATTTCAGAAATTCCCTAAAGGGCATCATTTTAGGCACGCCGACAATCTTTTCTCATGTCATACATCTTCAGGGGCGTAGCCAGGGGGGTCCAGTGGGGGCCCGGGCCCCCCCTTTCTCGGAAATTTTCCCATACATTTACTGTATTTGCTGTAGAAAATTAGCGCATTTTCGTCCCATGTTTTCACTATCCGGCCCCCCCTTCAGAAATTCCTGGCTACGCCGCTGATCTTTCTGATCTTTCTGAACCCACAGTGTTTGTTTAGCCACTCAGTTCCCGGCCTTGAGTCACCTTACTTAAAAATACAATAGATCAGGTCTGTCGGTTTTCCAACCCAGTCAAATGACGGCGATCTGACCTTGTACTTGTAGGTTCGCCTTAGCCGTAGTGGATGACATTTCCCGAGCCAAAACCCAACACGGCTGGAAACTCGAAGTTAGATCCGATCTCGCTACGTACAACTTTGAAGCTTCCCCTGTTATAGACAACGGATATGGTCTAAAGATGGCGAATTCTCTTCAATATACGCACGAGTGTAGGAGTATCGACGTGATCACCGATATTTATGTTTTCCACTATCAAAGTACCACCCCCGAAATGTAGACTCCAAGTACAACCTAATTTATACAAATAGAAATTTCCACACACGTCAGCATTGCGCTTCCCTTTTTAACGTAAGATAATATTTTCTCTGATGATCAGAAAATTGACACTAAAAAAGACTAACTAGGAAATCGTGAATTTGAACAAAAAGTGGGAATTTTTTTAGATAGGATAACTTGAATAACTGTAGTAAGACCTAGACTTTCGCAAAGTCCGTTGTTCCGCTTTTTTTTAATTGGCTTATTTTGTACTCTCCCGCGCTCCACCGTGTGCTTTTTTTCAATTTGTTCTAAGGAAAAACATAGAGTACGACTTAATAATAATAATAACGTGCTTATATAGCGCTTTGTCCTCGCGGCTCAAAGCGCTTTACATTAATGGATAACTCATCCTATAAGAACCAGCTTTATAAACATGAGTGTGTGTTAGTATTGTGAGTTCTGTGACACTGAGGTTGGGCAACTTCCGACGGTCCTAGTGGTTCTTTAACGTCCCTCTGGTTCCGGTTAGTGTAGTGTATGTGAGAGACGGGGCCTACGGTTTAACGTCCTTATCCGAGAAGACGCGAAGGTCTAACCATTTGCAGATGTTAGAGCAAAGGCAGCACCTTCTCCTCAATTATTAGAAAAAGACCTGAGTGTTGGCCCGGCCAGGGTTTGAACTCCCAACCTCCCGAACATAAGCCCGGCGCTCTACCACTGCGCTAACCGGTCGTCGGGACAAGTCTATAGTAAGACCGTGAACAGATTCTTATGGAAACCAGAAAAAATAATTTTCAAAGATCGCCAGACTAACTGTGAACTTGCTATGCCAAAAACATCTTGTTATTTTTTCTAATACGTGTTTTATATATGAAGTTCGGAATTTATTTGCAATGCTTATTGTTGTAAGAAACGATTTCTTTTGACAAGATCAGAAACATTGACATATAATTTTGGAATAATATTGATAATATTGATTTTTTTTAATCCAGTAGCGCTTGCTTATTCTCCAGGCTACTGTTTTTCCTGGTTAATGCATCCTTCCTTTCGTCAAACTTTTCTGTTAACAGACGTACATTGGTTTTTCATGCTGACCGGCACGATTTTACATAACGCGGAAAATGACTTTTGCACTTGTGAATCATAGCACTTGAGAAAAGGAGGGGAAATAAAAATAAAATTAAGGCAAAAGAAATTCATACCGCTTAAATGCGGTATCCAGTATGTAAAATTGTCACGAAATGGCTTCTTGTAGTTGTCATCCAGTTAGTTGATGATTGCATTTATTGCTTGTATAAATTGCATTGTCAGCATTAAGCATTTTTTTCAAATGCTTCCCGCTTTTAGTTAATCGATTTCAATTCCAGACTCAGAGATCGCACATTTTTAAAAACGCAGAAAAGCAATTTAGTCCACTATGGAAACTTAGTTGTTCTCTTTCGCCCACGTAAAAAAATGAGTCTCGCTTTAAATATGATTGATCATCATCGACAAGGAGTGACATCTGTGACATAAACTTCTGTTTCATGTGAAGAAAGAAAGATATTATGGCGCCGTTCACTTGCGAATGGCATTCAACGAGGCGGCTTTCCTTACCGAACGTGGATTGAATTACTCACAAGTGTTAGCAAATATCTCGGTCAATAAACTCTTAAAAAAGAAGAAGTGGCTGGAACTTATGTCGTCGGTTCTAAATTAATAAACGTGAAACAATGCAATCCATTGAATCGTGATAAAGAAATTAATAATAACACCGCTGGATACCTCAAATAATGAAAGAGATACTCGTGGTATGAGAACCAAGAGAACTGAGGGAATTGAAAGTTTCTCTGCTTGGTTCTTTGGTTGGAAAATCTGGCTGAGTTCTCCCCCCTTCTCCCCTGAGACCTATCTATTCGTCCCAATCCCCCGGTCTACTGCCGTTTGGGGGATGGTTTACATATCCGGCCCCGATGCATAATTAAAATTGCTCCGTAATTGTTTTCTGTAAACAGCGTGTGACACACTGCGAAATACTTGTAGAAAATCGTTTTGGAGGGTGATCTTGATGGTGAAAAAGCTGCCTTGATGTTGAATTGCAGAGAATATGAGGTAGCAAAGGCATGGGAAATACGCAAGGGCGAACTTCTACAGGTAAAAAACCGCTGTTTTCGATTACTCCGTTCTCGCTTACGGCCATTTTTTGTGACTGTAATGGCGCTGTGCGTCTTGCATGACAATACAATACTATGCAACCGTTTATACAACTAATACGTACAAACTAACTGAGAATAACTTAGAATTGTACCAGAGTAAATTTAGAACAAACTTATCACTTAATCTAAACGATTTGGTGCTTATATATTCCCTATGTCTGGGGTAGAACGGAGAAAGTTGAACCCATTTCGACGAAGCTAGAATTACGCTAGTAACCTCTCGGGTTGTTAAGACTTTGCTTCGCGTCGTGCGAAGTAAAATTCTTCGCTTTGTTATTTATATCGGCCTATGTAGCAAATAACCAGCACTGATAGTGGACATATCAAAACAAGAATAGACATACAAAGTTGGTTAAGACTGTGTACACATTATCGGAAGCCTTCTATCGTTAAACTTCTGAGCGGCCAAAGTGTTATTTGAACAAGGCTTAAAGCTGTCTGTCGAGTGACTACGAAGAATGCGCAACATTCAACTAAAGTCCTATCACTGACATGTACACGGTGTAAAATAAAGCCTAAAGACTTCATCGAAGAAGCATACATTAAGTGTTTAATCGGTTATCAGCCCGCTCGTGTTGCTCAAAAGGAAGAGATATTTGATAAACCGTTGGCATCCCGTTTGAGAATCATGTGCAAACAATTCTAATGGCACCGCTCGCGTTCATTAGAATTTCAAAAAACACCAGGCGCTTTACAAGAAGGGAAGACAGTCTGATAAATAATCCAGTTTGTAAAGCATTTCCGTTTTTTTTTCGACCAGAAGCCTAGTAAAAGAGAGTTCACTTCAAGACTCTCGAGTGTACATCAATCGAAGTAACGAGTTAAGTCAGTCGAGAAGGACTTTAGAGCAAACATTGGCCCTTCTGTTTGACTTTCTTTTGTATAGTCACCAGTAAACACAGTTCACCTCTGCATGCTGTCCGTGTGGGTTCTTCTAATGCCTGTGTAAAGTCTGCTAGGGTGTTAATAGCTTAATAGGCTCCTTATATTTACTTTAAGTGAAACACGAATACTCGCTTTTACTTTAAATTTAAGTACTACGCAACAAAATGCATGTTTATGTAGCATCGAATATTTCTTTGTGCTACAATTGTAGCCGAACGCATTATCTTCGCTTCAAGGAAGTGATATTAAAAGAAACGATTTCGGCCTTTTTTCTCTTCTCAGATAACATTCAATAAAACCCAAATATAATCTTTGAAGGAGATAACCACACGTATGCAATAATTGCATCTGTGACCCAGTTGCTAATCTTGGAAATGAAAAGTAAAATTTGTACGAAGATTCAAATTTAAGCTTCTGGAATATGCAGATAAGTTCGCCTTTGCTGGTCCAACTGATATCGTCGCTCGTCTGTAACGATATAATATATATTTATCGTGCATCGTCTATAAATACTATAATCACGCGAAGCTTCCGCCAGAAAGAATGATGATTCTAGAATCCATGGCGTCTATCGTGAGCTTTTGATTTTCAGCCAAATGCATCCCCTAATGTGTGCTATTCTATTCGATGTATATAGCTAACTGAAATTATTATACAATTATTTTATACTACAAACATAAGGAGTTTTTAAGTTAACACTAAGTACCCTTCGATGAGAAAATTTGTCTCAGTTACCTAATTAATTATTTTGTTGATCACTACTTTCTATCAATAATTTCATGTGTGCTTTTTATATAAAAGCCATAATCTTCTACATTTAAATAATACATTTTACTGATTATTTTATTTCCTTATCAAGAGTTCTAATATAAAAAAAGTTCATACTAATGTTTATAGTTTAAGAAGGAGAAAAAGCTTTCAAAGTTGAAAGAAAAAGGTCCTGGAAAATGAATTTAAACATCACAGCTTTTCACTACATTAGCAATGCTAATCCTATTTCAGAAAGTCCTGAGAAAATATTTTTCTGGCACTGCAAAAGAGGGAGAAATAGAATACAATTTTTGGCATAGCAACTTGCATGATATTCCCTTGTTTGGATTCTGGGAGCATTTCTTTTTACAATGTAAGACAAAATTCCTTCTACCACTTGAAGTTTAAAATCCCTATATTTGTACCTGTCAGGTCTCAATGATGCAAATGTGATCCCTATTCAATAAGATTACACCACAATGAGTTAGTACAGGTTTTCCTTCCTTGTCTACAATATGAGTGCTTAGCATACATATGTACTAGAAAGCTACACTGCCTGAATTTTTGGTACAGATTCTCTAAATATTGCTAACTTGGCTTAAACTGTAATATTGTTACTATCATTGTTACAAAGTTCAGCTGATGGAGGCGGTGGAAAGAATACCCAGGAGAAAAAAATTCTGCTATCATATCATCAAAAATATATTAAAAATTCCAGCCCCAATGGTTTATATTATATTTCTTGTATTTATATTTCTTCTAGTTGCTACATATTAGACATTTTTGAAGTAGGGGTTTCTGATACTTTATCCGCTATTACATGTAGGCAACCTCAGGATAATCTACTTCACAATGCAATGTACATCCATCAGTACGTCATAAATATAACCATCTTTTTAGCCTTATCTAAACACTGGTGACAGATAGCTATTACACACAGAGGAAACACTTAGTTTCTAAAATGTCTACTTTAGTTGCTAGTCATGCCTTTAGCGAGAAGCTACTTTTTCAACCTTCTGTTTCCAATTCATGGCCTGGTAAATTCTTTGAGGTCTGGCAAACTGTGCTCAGTGTTGAGGTGTTGAGTGTATTATTGTGCTAACAAGATGAATTATGATTTAAAGTATTTTATCACAGGTGTAATCAATCAGATTTGACCACTGATACTCACAGTATACGAGATTCATCATATGGCATTTATAAAGAGCCATTTTTACATAATTCATTAACCAAAATTAATTCAATTTTAATTCACAGCTTAAGGTGCTTTGTAATCTGAACACCTAAGAAGTTCACAGTTTTTCATTATTAAGGGTAATAAAGTGACCATTGCATATCACTTATACCAAGAAACCTTTTGATGAGCCAACCAGATCTAGAAAACCAACAGATTAAAGGGGCTTGCTGGGGCACGCTTGCTGGCCACTTCTCTGACAAGAAAATAGCTCAAATCACAATCCAATTACATCCCTTTTGATAACAGGTCAAAACAACCTAGATTTGCTTTATCTAATACTCAAAAGGCTTTTCTATCAATCTGTTAATGTCGTTAATGTATATGTTTTTTCAAGGTTACAATTTTACTTATGAAATGCTAAGATACAATAAGGTCATGGCACATACAGTCATCGACATAATCTGTTCTAGTTTTACAGTACCATGAAACTGCTATATTGCTAAAAATTCTGTGCAGCCAGTTTTTATTTTATTTTATTAGCTTCACCACTACTAATACTAAGACATTGGGACTGACCAGACCTACATGCTTTCCAGATTCATCTAAGTTTGGGCTTAAATTATTTCATCAGCTGGGGCTGATTTATCGGTACGTTTTTCACCACCAAAGCAGACATGGTGCTAGTGAGTGTGTGTGGTGCTGTGTGTGTATGAGGTATCTCTTAGCATCTTACTGGCTGAATTTTGGTACTTATGTACCGTGACAGTGCACAAACAAAAAGATTCCTCTGAGAAAGTGAACAGAGATTGTACAATAACATTGTGTTAGGTTACATAACCACCAAACTGTATAAACTTTTCCGCCAGGGAATGCTCTTATGCTAATGAGCCAGAATTTTAGGAACAGGTTATCTCAGGGTTTAGAAAACAATATGTTAACATTTTATGGGACTACGGGTGTCTAATACTGCTAGGGGCACCTCTGGATTCACATATCTTTGGATTAAATGATTAAGGCAGCATTTTCAGGGTGGGTAGAATTTTGAGAGTGGGAGACAAGGAATTACCCAATGTGGCAAGATTATAAGATGTTGTATGTGTACATTTCTTGCACTTAGACCTTCTAATTAAATTATTATCACTCTCTTTTTACAGGTCAAGTAGGCAAAAGTCCTAGATCTGGGAAGTATGCAAACAAACAGGGGGCCCACATCCAAGGTAAAACAGGACGTCCAGGAAAAAATGGCATAGAATACCAAAACAGCAATCAAAATGGTCCTACCAAATCTGGTACCACTGTAAGGAACATACCCTTCTGCTACCAGTAAAAGAATACGACCTTCCTGATTTCTTACAGCTGCGACACCATCCTCAACCAAAGAGGGCACCCTCGCCTGTTATGCAGAGAAACTTAGCTGACCCTGATCCTGTGATAGCAGGAAATCCATCATCAAATAAGGGGCTTCTGATACCAAGAAATGAATTAGAGGTTCCAGATTTTCTAATGGTGAAAACTCCTTCTGGGAGTGCTGAACATAATGGCAAGGTAGTCCATGCTGAGATTAATCATATACAGCAGAAACCACGGATGCGAAATGGGCCAAGAGAGCATGTACAAAGAGTTGGACATAATTCTAGGGTTAGGGACCCAGGTAATGTGAGGGCTACTTCCACCTTTGGGGTTCATACATCTAATGACAGGTTAAACATGGAGTATGACTATCGCCGACATGGAAGGCCTGCCCAAAATCCTGATGCACAGGACAAAAGAGGTCATAGTCCCCCTGTTGCTAGAGGAAAATTTATAACAAACACTGAACCATCAGATATTAAGGAAGTCTCTTGGAGCAGGGAAAACTTGCAGAGAAGCAGAGAGAATTTGAATGAAAGGAAACCTCCCTCTAGCATTGGTAAAGCTGTAGACGTCAATGAGGTAGATGTTACAGATGGCATTGTTGACAATTTTGGTGACTTTACATTGAAAAGAAAATACAAGAAAGCTACAAGTGGCAGCAAAATTAGCCTTTCTGATGAAGACAAATTTGCACCAGGAGTAACTGGAAGGCATGCTGTTAATTTTCAGAAACCCCCAAAGGGGGCTTTAAAAACTTATACCAATGCAAATACACAAAATCAAAGACAGAATAATGTTAATCATTGGACAATGAACGATTCAGACAGCATACCCAGTACATCATCTCAGTCATTTACAGAGACATTCTCACCTCGATCAGAAAAGCTGAACCTTAACTCAAGCCAAAATTCTATAGTGCAAGTGCACCCCCCTCACTTTGAGTTAGCAAGCAATCAAGATGATTCAGAATCCCCTGGATCACGGGGAGGTGCTCAAGCAGTTGGAGAGACAAGTCTTGGTTACCAAGACAGCTCCTTAGATGATAGCGGCAAGAAAATTTCCAGAAAGAATTCCCTTCAGGCCCATCTTCGTAAGAAGATCCAGGAATATGAAAGAATCCAAAAACAGAAGTCATTACAGCTGAGATATGACAGTGACTCTACCACCGTTAGTGAACCAAGTGCATTCAATGAGAGCCAGTCACCAGTAATGAGGGCTCTCTACAATGGACACTACACAAGTGATATTAATAACCTACATGAGGATCTTTTGCTGAGAATATTCTCTTATCTTCCTACTCCTGATATATGCAGAGCATCAGGGGTTTGCCGCAAATGGCAGGTTCTTTGCTGGGATCCTGTACTGTGGAACACAATTGAGATAACAAACCACCAGGACAGTGACATCAACAGAATTCTCAAAAATGTGTTGGCTAAATTAGCAAGTACTACTCAAGGATACTGCTTGACTGTACATAGCTTACGGCTTAATGGAAGTGAACTTTTGTCAGACAAGGGTTTAGGCTTCATAGCAAGATTCTGTATTGATCTAGAGGACCTAGAGATCATTGGCTGTTGCTGTGTTACAAGTCGAGGTGTTCAAGACGTGCTGACAAATTGCCACAGTTTACGGAATTTAAATCTCACTGGCTGTTCTTGCATAAATAGTATCTGTTCTCCAACGGCAAATGGATTCACCATGGGAGATCATGGCTCGTTTATAAGGCTGCGGCATCTAGATTTGAGTGACTGTGTGGCATTTGATGATCTTGGGTTAAGAATGGTCGGACTGACATGCACATTACTGGAAAATCTTTATCTTCGTAGGTGCAGTAGGATAACAGATGTGGGTATGAAGCACATTGCGGTTAACTGTCAGCATCTGCGAGAGCTGAGCACAAGCGACTGCTATAAAGTAAGAGATTTCAGTCTACGGGAGATAGCGAAGAATGTTCCTGGTCTAAAATACTTAAGTGTGGCAAAGTGTCCTATAAGTGACACAGGTGTCAAATATATTGGACGCTACTGTGTTAGATTAAAGTACCTAAATGTCAGAGGATGTGAAGGTGTTACAGATGCTGGCATTGCCTTTGTGGTGCAAAACTGCTTAAAGCTGCGATCCTTGGATATCGGCAAGTGTGACATCACAGACAATGTTATGCATACAATTGGCATCCACTGCCCACAACTCAAGAAACTCAGCATGAAAGGCTGTGACCAAGTCACAGATGCAGGTATAAAGAGTATTGCAGCACAATGCTGTAATATACAGTACCTTAACGTCCAGGAGTGTAACTTGGATTATGATACCTTTGTATATATCCGGCAACATTGCAGAAACTGCATTATTGAGCATACATGCCCTGCATTTTTCTAAACTGTAAATTTTGCAATGTCTAAAATTATTAACAGGTTGTTTTCTACAACAGAAATAGTTTGAATGGTTTTCAGCTCTAATTGAATGCACAACTCTAATTTAAAGTTGATTTTCAACAAGAATCCAAATATACAGAAGGTAGTCATCCTACCAAATTAATATTATTATATTAAAATCTATTTGGTACGGTTTTTAAGTACAAAGTATTTCAGTCTATTGAAACTCCACTTTGGTACTAGTGTAGCCTGTGTAATACTCTTAAAATATGAAAAACAATTTGATGTGTGAATGTTATAGTCGTACACTGTACTTTGTCATGCTGCAGTTATAGCCATTCTCAAAATACATGCACGTGGCCACAAAACTTGCTCAAACTAATTTGTGCAAGGTTCAAAAGTCAATGGACAATTCCAGCTATAAGTGTGCGCACTCTTCGTTATTCAGAAATGCCCAAGCCGTGTCCCACAACTACCAGAGTGCAGCGCGCACTTTTTTAGCAGTATTGTTTGGCAAATGTCCCACATCTACCGACATGCAGCGCATGCGTGCGTTATAGCTGGAATCGCCCGTTCATGCCTTATTCAACACTTTGGCACCTTTGTGTCTAGCTCGGCAACCTCTCACACACTTTTTTTGCTTGAGGATGCATATCAATGTATTTTCATAGAATTGTTGGCAAGAATCAAGGTTTTGTAGTTCAGTTTTCTTTCTAACCTGCAGGTGTTAAAATGGAGAATGGCTATAGTGATTCTTGTGCAATTATTATGTTCTTTCATGTTTTCTTTATTCGCCATCAGCCATTGATTAATGCATTGCTAGAGAACTGAACTGGCAGGTCATAATATGGAGTGTTTTCAAATGTCACATACAAAACCTTTTCAGCTGAGCTTTAGATAGATTCAAAAGGCTGATTTCAATATTTTTAATAAAAAAGTTAGAAATTTCAGTAATGTTTATGGTCAAAAGACATGAAGTGCATCTCCATAGATCAGTTATATAGTTGAATATTGAAGCTATTAGTTATTGATTTCATTATTCAATTCAAGAATGCAGTCAGCAATGTAATGTTGTTAAATATTCAAATAAGCTCTGGGTAAACAGTTCTATACTTAGATATCGAAATTTCAAAATTCGACATCTTAAATATGGAATTGATGAATGCACTCTTGATAATTAATTCAATAGCCAGCTCTATGGGAGCATGCTTCATGTTTTCTGACTTTAAATTAATTCTAAATTGCAATTTTGCATTAGATTCTAGAAAAAATCTGTACCTCCCATGGAAGGGACTTTGAAATTACAGAGGGGTGGAGAGTTAAATGCCTTTCATTTTATTTCCCATACAATCACTGTGTTTCACTGGAAATTCCATGGGGGGGTATGCATAATTTCTGGAATCACACATTGATTTATTGCTAAATTGGCCTATCTTGTAGCATTTAATTGCAATATCCATGCTGTTCTATAATAATAGTAGTATGTTCTATAATAATAGTAGTATTTGGAAACTGTTCCTTAATTTTACTGTAATTATGGATTGAAAAACAGATGTCAAGGAATTACTTTTATAGCATTTATGGTGTGTTACATGGAGGTGATCATATTTTATTATCACTAGAGAGCTATGTGAAATATATGAGTCATTGGAATTATTTGAAACAGAAAATCATATTAAATACATTTTATAGCATATTCTGTAATGTTTTAATTACCACAACTTCACTGGACCATTCCCTTTAGATGATTCACCACTCAGTTCTTGTTAATAGATTTTCACTCCCAGTCTAGGGGTAAAAATGAGAGCCAGTCATTGGACAATGTCTGCCCAAAAAAGTTGATCAGTCAAATCTTTGTCAGACCAGACATTTTGAGTGGCCACATTTTGTGTGTATATGGCCAGTCAGAAACAAGGTATGACTGAGCACAAATCAATTTGCGCAGTCTCCATGTCCACCATCCTTCCAGTCATTATTTTTTTACCCTGTTGCTAAATGACCAGTAGATTTCTATTGTTTTCCATTGACTATTTGACTTGCAGTCAAACAACTTTAGTATTTTGAGCGCTAAACCTATTTCCTACATCCTAACCCTAAACCTAACCAGGTCTACCCAAGAAATAAAAATATGGATTATTTCACGTTTTTTTTTTCATGTTGAAAATGATGATTTTGTGTGCTGTTATTTGACCGGCAGTCGGCCATAACTTATAGACACTTCAGTTTTTTTTTTTAGCCCTGCAGCCCATTTCTATATTCCAGTTGATCTAGATCTTGTAGACAACCCTGCATTTTTCACTGTCAATGTCCTGTTTTCAACTGTCAATATGATAAATTTGTCCTTCCCTGCTAGCAGAGGCTAGTTCTTTTTTGCTCTATTTTTGAAGTAGCTGCCTCTCCTCGCAGGGAAAATTTGGACCAAGCCCCTTCCCTTTTCTGTTTCTGATACTGATGCCATTTTACAGACAACTTACCACCACAGGAACTCTCTGAATATTCTTGTGAAAGCCTTGAAATCATAATATACATTTGTAAGCAAGGTTTCTTTGCAGCTTTGTTAAAAAAGAAGGTCAAAAAGGTATAAAATGAGATCAATATTCAGATCTCCAAAATTTCAAAATTTTTCCACTTGCGCATTTCTCTGAGCCTGCGATCACAAGTGTGTTGGTGCGCAATGCATGTTGGGATTTCCCGCGCAAATCTGATTCCAAGCAAACACAAGAGTCATGCATTGAGTCTTCGCAACAGCTGAGAAAGCGGGATTTTCTGCGAAATTCCGGCGAATTGAGTCCCCCTTTTGATCAACTACATATATTAGAACCACAACAATGATTTTAGCGAGGGCTTAAAGCAATCGGAGGGCTTATAAAGCTCCTAAACTGCTAAACCATGTCAACTTCTCGCCGGTCTTCGGTTGTACTCAACAATGGCGTTCGTCGAAGCCCACGTAGACTTCGCACGAAAACTCCATCCGTGAACGAACTGTCCAAGAAATGCAGTAAGTGGACTAGCGAAAGCCTCGTTTATACTCTTGTTTGTGCTGTGGTAATGTTTATTTTAAAAACTAACGGTTGTTTTACTTTGAAACGCTTTTTAAAAATATGCATTAAAAAACTACAGCGTCTATTGTTCAATGTTGATTAAGTTAAGTTAAGCTTAGTAGTAGTTTAGAATTGATGCGATATCTGGGTGTTTTCACTTGAAGTTTTAACTCATATCAGCCACGACTGAATCAGTGTTTTGTGAACATCAGATGTGATAAATAAGAGATGGAAATTTCTGCCAGCCATCCAGCTTGATCAACAGGGATTATTTTGGTACAGTTGAGTCGCCTGGGCCTGCACTTTTGCTACTCAAACACCTAATGATTATTTAGAATGTGCTATGAAAATATCAGACCTCAAATTGTGACCTTATTTTCACCACTAAGGGTGCTTACCATTGGTCAAGGAAAACCGGTTGGTTTGATCAGCGTCCAATGGTACAAAATATTCTGGTTGGGATGAAATACCATGTGGAATGGCGCTTACCATTCACATTTCGTTTAGGATCGGCTACCTTATTTATTTGGTCATAAAACTGGTTGGAGTGCCAATGGTACAAACCATTCGATCGGTTCGTTCCAACTGGAATGGCGAGACAACCTCTGAAGCTGAACCTCTCGTACCAACCGGAATGACCGAAACATCAACTGTACCATTGGAATCCCAACAGAGGTTACTGGTTTTTCATTACCAATGGTAAGCACCCTAAGCCTGACCAGAAACATGTATAACTTAATTAGTTATATGTTTCTGGCCTGATGTAATCAATTGAACCTTCAGTAGATTACTTTGTATTTACTCCTATAGGTTTACTTTCAGAAAATAATGGGGCTATTTAGGGAGCCTATTAAAATATTTAATTCAATTCAATTCAATTTATTTTCCGCCACATTTTTACAGATTTTTATAATTATTTTCACTTACATATCATTCATGCTCCTTATATAGAAGGGAGGTTGTTGCCTGGTTCAGTACCGATGTGGATAGTGAAGTGCATTAGAGAATCGGATCAGTAAGACAAGACCATTAAAGATTTGGATTTATTTTTTACCCACCCAGAGTGCGAAGACGTTTATTTGGGGGTGGGAATTTTTCTAAAAATGTTCTAAAACATGAAAACAACAACTTACCAATGTTGCCGATAACAGTGGCACCATTCGTCATCATCCTTACGGCTGCCATATTGAATAGTGCCAAGCCTCCCAAAAGCCACTCCTAGGATTCGGTCACCCTGTGTTGCTAAAATCCTTGGTTTGTATGCCTCCTTGATTTTATATCCTGTCCTGGAAAGTCCTGGAATATCCTGGAAATTTGCCCAGTTAGACTGCTTAAAAACTCCCTCAAAAAGATGTTATAAAATAAATTGTTGTTTGGTGATGGTAATTGCTGCAAAAAAAATAGTGAAATCAAAGTCCATGACATATTGTCCTCAGCAAAATTGGTCTGGTTTTATAAAAACTCCAGGAAATATCCTGCAAACGTTTGAGAAACCTCCATGAAACTCATGGTTTTCTAACATTATCTAGAGGCGTACAAACCCTAAGTAGGGATGATAATAATTGTACCACTTTTTTAAAGCAATTTTGTTTCGAGTGAGCAGAGGCTTGTTCAAGCAAAAAAAAACAGATTTGAGCAATACCGGATGGCCGAAATCCAGGAGTTTCCTCTGGGAGGCTGGGCACTATTCAATATGGCAGCCGGAAGATGAGTAGATGTATTAGGCGAGGAGTTGATAATGATGCCACTGTGATTGGCATATCGTTGGTAAGTTGCTGTTTTCACTTTTTAGAACATTTATCGAAAAATTTCCTTCAGGGGGTCCAGGTTTTGTACTCTCCCTTATTTGGGTTGTTTCCTTGTTTGTAC
Organism: Scolanthus callimorphus; assembly: GCA_033964015.1. Classification (NCBI taxonomy): domain Eukaryota; kingdom Metazoa; phylum Cnidaria; class Anthozoa; order Actiniaria; family Edwardsiidae; genus Scolanthus; species Scolanthus callimorphus. The sequence continues at coordinate 3,132,252 of CM066914.1, forward strand.
CAAATTCTTTTAAGAATAAACTTCTTGCTGTGCCAAACAGAGAAGCATTGTCTCGCCTTGTTGATTTATATTTTTATTGTGCAAATGTATCATACAGTACCTTACAAATATTGTTCACTAATTTCTTGTTTATTATTGCATTTGTCAGAAAACAGCCCAAAGGGAAAAAGAAGGCTACAATTTCAAAATGGGAAACCACTAGAAGGGAAAAAATTCTACTTGGATTTGGAAAAATACAGAGGGATTGCTAGTCTAGCTCGTCGACTGGAACAATTGGGAGGGGTAAGTATTTCAAAACTATAAATCATTATATTTTATATAGCAGCACTAGTAAAACATGTTCTATTAGGTCAGCAGGGTAAGTTTGTGCAGGGTTCAAAATAGCAGCCAGCTGCCTTTTCCGACTTTGCCAGCTATTTTTAGGTAAAAAAGAAGATGGTTGAAAAAAATTGAAAATTGTGGCAGCAATAGACCTCTTCGGCTTGGGCGTAATGTTTTCCCATTTCAGATCACGTGTCATTCCCATGAGTATTCTCTCTTTCTTTTTCTGCTATGCACCGAAGGATATATGAATATGGAAGCATTCCAAACAAAGAGAGAATACTCATGGGAATACCACGTGATCTGAAATGGGCAAAATATTATGCCCAAGCTGAGGAGGTCTATTGTGTGGAAGGTGCAGAAATTGCTGTATGATGCCTATTCTCATTTTTGCATCTTGACAATGCCCTGGAATATTATCTACTTCCATTTTTGTACGAAAAAAAAAATTATTTTGAACCCTGGTGTGTAACAGTACACATGCATGGTTGATGTCATAGTGTGTACATTACCAAAACCGATGATAAAAGTGTTGTTGTTGATCTCATTTTCCATATAGCTGTTCTGTTATAGATGCAAAGAAGACGTCATAGCATGCCATGAACAACAGTCACTCCACTTGACTGCATCTTTGTTCATCATCTGACATGACATCATCTGTGCATCTATTAAAGTACGCATGGAAAAATTAGATCTATTTGTTAATTTTATGTTTTAAAAATCTTGGATTTTTATTGCCAATCACATTTTCATTCATAACAAGAACTGGACCCATCACAATTGAAGGCTGATTGTGTCCAGGAATTTGATTCTAGAACTGATTGTTGGTTTTATATCAAAATTAGAAAGTGGAGGAGTTTCTCAGCAAGGACATAACCTTCCTGGTGACAAATCGTAAAGAAGCAGATGCAGGTTTATCTCCACGCAGCAACTCCACCCCAAGCCCTGGTCTTTCTATTCCAAGTCCATTCCCACCAGCAAATAAGAGGTATAATAAGATTGTAATTTGGAATTTGACATTCCGATCATTAAATTGCATTCAAGACAGAAATCTTACTTCTCTATTGAGAACCCTCTGGCAGTGACGACGCCCAGTGTCTGAGCTGATAGCCACTTCGCTGCTGGTCGCACCATTGAGACTCAGTGTTATTCAGCTTCTGAGCTGTAAGTCTGGGAAGACGGCCTTGTCTAACATTTCATTTTCTTTCTCCAGTTCATCCACTAGGGCATGGCCATCCCCACTAAGTGTGGACTCTCCTCAGAGTGTCGAGCAGCAAAAGTCAGCTGCAAAAGGAGCCTTGCGAGGCAGGGCATTAGCTCATCAAGCCACCAAAAAGAGCACAGGATCGTGCAACATACTTACAAATGCCAGAACATGGGGCGTGACAATCATTTCTCTGGAAAAGGTTGAAGAAAAACTCAAGGAATATGGCTCCATCAAGGTTGACAGTAAAGCACCGTCCAAGTCACTTCATACTTATGGGAAGTCTCAACTCCGAGTGAAGATTTCCAAACTCCAGGTCCCATTTCTGAAAGTTGAAGATCAGAGCTATCAATTTAAGCCTCTTATACAAGAGTTAAAAGAATGGCCAGCCCCCAATTTTGATTCTCCAGTTGGTTCTTGCCCTTTTGATTCTCCTAAAACAGTAAGGGAGCTGGAAAAAGCAAAGAAGTGAGTACTTTAAGTTGTGTGTACTATTAATTTCAGCATTTGGCAGTCATACCCTTCCCCTGAAGGCTGCAGTTTCAGCTGCCCACTCTGGAAAATTTGATTTGCTTCTGTCTTCAAGTGCTCCCTACACTTCCCTCCTTGTTCTTTCTCCTTGCATCACCTTGCTTGGTCACCCTTTCCCTTCCTGCTTACTATGTAGGCTAGCTGTCATTTTGAAAACAAACAGCAAGGGTCAGCTATATTGTAGCTTGGATTTGAATTTTATCTTTGAGGGATTACATGAGATTGTGCCTGTGCAAAGCTGCAGTGACAGAGTAGAACTAATTGTGGCACAGTATAGAGTCCTAAAGTGATAACGTCACAAAAACAAAATTTTCGATTTCGCAATATTTGTCCCTTGATTTCGAAAGGGCATATCTATTGAAAGCTACACACCAAAAATGAGGCAAATCGGTTGAAACGCAAGCGAGCTATGGCCCGCGGAATACATAATTTTCTTTAACAAATCACTGTATTTTTGGTTCAGTTCATAAAGTTTTGAACTGTGCCTAAAATACAGTGATTTGTTAAAGAAAATTATGTATTCAACGGGCCATAGCTTGGTTGCGTTTCAACCGATTCACCTCATTTTTTGCATGATCTTTCATTATTTGTGGACTAAAATCTGAAATTCGAAATTTTTCAAATTTGTGATGTCACAATTTAGGACTCTATTGATTTAAAACAGAGAAATGTGGCTCAGAGCATGGTAGAACTAAACCCCCAAAAGTTCTCTTATCTTGAGGCCAAGAGTATTGTTCAAGAATTCTTCCATGTTGTTGATTTATTGGTTGCGTTATGTGTCTCTTGCTTTAATTTTCAGATCTCATAAAAAAGAGCACAAGGAGAACAAGAAGCCCAAGAAGGGTTACTGTGAGTGCTGTCGATTACATTATGATGACCTAGATATGGTATGTAGTAAGCAGACACAGAGTTCCTAAAATGCTGTGGAGACTGAAATGAGCAGCTAAACATGGATGTGGTTGTTGTTGTATGCTGTATCATAGGCATGGCCAGAGGGAGGGCCCCCAACTTTTTGAATCCAAGAGGAAGGGTGACTGGGCCCCCACTTTTTGAATCCGAAAATACAGTAAATGTATGGGACCAAATTTCATGAGAAAATGTCTTAGGAAGGGTTCCTTGGGCCCCCTCCTTATAAAAATGATACAAAATTCATCTCTAAAGTTATGGTTCTGCATCATGAGTTTGACTCCCGGCCGGGACAGATGAAATTTTCTTTCAGTTGAGGTTGTGGTTGAAACTGGTTCATATTGTGAGTTGAACTCTGTTCTACTGTGTTTCACATTTTTCGGATGAGACAATAATCTGAGGTCCCGTCTCGCCTTCACTATGCTACCCAGTTCCAGGGGGATGTTAAAGAACCACTGGGGACGTAATAAACCCTCTGGCAGTGGCCACCCTCAGTGTCTGTGCTTATGACCACTTGGCTGCCAGTGGCACTGTTGAGATCCATCATAATTCAGCTTTTGAGCTGCAAGTATGGGCAGTTGACCTCCGATATCTGTATTTGTATTTGTATGAAGCAGTAATAGCCTTTATGGTCCTTTCGTTTATTTTCCAATTACTTGTTTCACATTCTTGTTGTTTCTTGAGTTGTTAAATTTCTATTGAACACTCTCAGATTTCTGAAGCTCAAGCATCAAAACAACAACAAAAGCAGCATGGAATTGTAGTTTTTAACGATGATGTTTTGCTGTTTGTTTCCAGCATTTAAAAAGTGACCACCATCAGGCTTTTGCCAGGAATGACTCCAACTACAGTGCACTGGATTCCCTCATCGCACAAGGCCCTAGTCTGCAAGATTTCTTGGAGAAAATCAAGAAGAAGCACCAAAAATCAGCAGATAATTGCAACCCTGAAAGGTAAAGTTGTTGAATGACAAAAAAAAACTAAGCAAGATCCTATACTTACAGGATCTAGATCCTATAGGGTCCTAACATAAAATACTGTAGAAACTTTTATTGCTTTGTACAGCTTTTAACTTGCATCATAATCAGAGCTAGAAATTGCTGCTGGTCATTGTCCTACTCAAATCGATAAATGCCAAAACAAAATTGTCATAATTTCAGCTTTGAATACTTGATATTTCCAGCATTGAATATTGTATATTGTATAGTCTTCATTGTATGCTCATTGATATATATGTTTAATGCACAGGGCAAGTGAAGAAAACTTTGTCTACCACACCCCGACCAAGTTGCCACAAGACCAAGAGGAAAACGGAGAAAAGGGAGAAGAATCGATAGAAAAAACAAAATCTAAATCTAATTTTAAAGGAGAAACACCAGTAAGCACAGAAGCAAAACATGTGAACAAAGAAGACAATGACGTAGCTGGAAGTATTCATGAGCGAAAAATGAAAGAGAGTACAAAGCAGTCAAGCGGAAGTTCCATGATGTCGTCCAGTGAGGAAAAACTAGAGAGTGCTGAGCAAAAGGAGGCATTTGAAGAGATACCAGCCACGAGAGTGACCCGATCACGTTCATTATCATCACCAGTGATTGCAAAAGCATGTGAGATGGAGGTGGAACAGCCTGCTGTCACCATTACCGAAAAGTTACAGTCGAGTTTAAATAAATCAACGGGAGAGGAACCAGAAGAGTCATCTGTCAGTGAAGAAGGGACTCCTTCAATGAGGGCAACACGCTCACGCTCCGTATCTTTACCAGTGGCTCATCAAGATCATGCTGAGCTTGAAGCAGAACAGCCTGTTGTCAGCGAAGAAGAAGAAATATCAGTAAGAGTGACCCGTTCGCGATCGTTGTCATCGCCAATGGTGGTAGAAGAACAACACAAGTTAGAGATTGCACAGTTTTCTGTTACATCTGTTAAAGAGTTACATCAGAGCAATGAATCACTAAAAGAGGACGAAGAACTTGCTGGAAAAGATGAAGTGGTTTTGCCGGAGATTGTTGGGAATCCAGATCCTGAAGGAGCAGAAAAGGAAGAGGAAGCAGTGGAAGCTATAACTAAAAGCAGTCAAAGTCAAGGTAGTGACAGTGACAAGGAAAATAAACTAACGTTGATAAAGGAAATGAATCCCCAGAAACAAGGCAAGCCAAGATCAAGGTCGTATATACTGAAAAGGCTATCCGAGGAGTCCTCCCCTAGGTCTGCTAAGTCATCGAGGAGTAAGCTGCAAAGAGGTGACAGGGCAGGCAATGCAAAGAAGAGTGGAGAATCCAGTACCTCTGATAGAACTGAAAGCATCGAGCTATCAGTTGACGACCAGCAGTGGGAGCCCATAAAGAGTCCAAAGAAATCTAGTAATGATGGAGATGACGATTTGTCAACTACTGAAACACTTAGTAAAGCTTCAAGTCGTGATTCTCCAGTTGGTAATGAGACTTTGGAATGTAGTGATGAGGTAAGGACGGCCCGAAGTCTACGCCCTAGAAAGGAGCATTCAAGCAGTCCATCTGGACCACGATCGTCTCCAAGGAAACAGTGTGTAGATTTATCAGGGAGTCCCTCAGAGGAGCAAAACGGAGTCAAGGATAAGATTGCCTCTGAAGGTATTGCAGAGGATGGGACACCAGCTGAGATAGAAAGGCCTACACGAAGCTTACGCTCGAGGAAGGACAACTCAAAGGGCTCTTCACAACAAAGCAAATATGTACCCAGCAGCTCCTCTGAGGAGAAGGGTGAAGTGAGTGATAAAATACCGAACGAGGCAGAGGAAGTTGTGTTTCCAGGGGAAGGAAGGCCTTCACGAAGCTGCAGGAAGCATTTGAACAGTCCTTCATCAACAAGACCACGAGGACAGGGCAAATCATTGGACAGTCCATCTGAAAAGAAGCAAAGTGTTACGGCCAAGTATAAGGCGTTAAAAAACGGGAAGGCGCTGCATGCTACTCCCACAAAAATAAAGAGGGTGTCCTTTGTAGAAAGCAGTCCACGGAGTGGTCCCTCCTTTGAGTCATGCAGCAGCCCTGAGGTATATATTCCCCGACGGAGCGTAAGGGGAAGGAATTTGGACAGGGAGATGGAGGAGGAGTCAGGTAGCAGTGGTGGTGTTGATTCTTCTCTTGTAGTTGAAACTGGATTTAGCCCTGGGAAAGGTCTGTTAGATGATGCGTCATCTGATGTTTCTGGGTTTGAAGAAAGTGTTACACAGACTCGAACACTCACAAGGCAGGAAAATGAATCAGCGATGGAAGGAAGCGTTGAGAAAAATAACGCTGGGAAGAAGAACGATTCAAATGAGAAAATCTTGGCTATGTTTGACTCGGATGATGACGAGCCATTTGAGGGTTTCGAGGTGCCTCATTTCGACCAGTCTTTTTCGTCTGAAAACGATTTATCGCAACAAATTGACACGATTGTTGGAGATATCAGCAGTGGCCTGGATGACACTCTAGTTCACGAACACAACAAAGAAATACCTCCAGTCGCCGATACAAAGATCTCTCTGTCTAAAATTGAGTACCTGGACGCACTACATGGTGGCAAGGATGATGATGATGATGTTTTCGCTACAGATGATGACGATGATGATGATGATGATGAGAGCGTTGTTGCTGATAGCACGAGTGGGGAGTACATGGAGCCCCCTTTAACGTCGCCATTGAGTCTGGTTGCGTTTGACTTCAAAAGAAAGTCAGTAGACTTGGATGGTTTTGTTAATTCTCCAAGAAAAAGAAGGCGCACAACATCTGATCAGGCATATTTCCCAAGCGCTTCCTCGTCGAGCGGTTCTTCAGGTGAGGGACATGGAGGGGCAGAAGAGGATGCCAATAGCTCCCTTGATGAAGAAACGAGAGGGACGAAGACACGGAGCAACAAAAGCAAGACAACGAGTGATAGGAACAAGGAACAAAGTCATTCCAGGTCTGCCAAAACAGTCCAAAAGTCAAACGATGCAGACGCACAGAGTTCAGATCCGGACGACTCAAGTGAGACTTCTCGCGAGGCTGACATCCCAAGGCGTACAAGGTCTAGTCGGTCCACAGGAAAGGACTCTACGGACGATACCGGGAGAACAAAGAGCAGGCTTCGGAAGAGGGAAGAAAGAACGGCAGTGCGAAAGGAATCAACCAAGAGGAAATCAAGAGGAAACACATCAGAATGCGAAGAAGAAGAGAGCAGTCCCAGAATAACCAGGTCGACGAAAAGATCTCGGAGCGATCAAGCAGACGGGGACGTATCGCACGATGAAGACAAAGGTGTTGCTGAAATCCCTGTCACGAGGCGGACGCGATCAAGAAAGGGCGTGGTTATTGGCGAGGCGCAAAGCTGTAGCGTGACGTCTGAATCGTCATCTAAGAGAAGCCAAAGCGATGAAGTGGAAAATAACGCCATCCCGGTTAGAAAGACGCGATGTCAGAAAGTCTCTGTTGATGATACTGAAAACATGAGTTCTGAGCCAGCCGAGGGTCGCAGTGAAACTAGAGAAACAAGGTCCAGAAAACAGTCGCGCAGTCAAAAGGACTGGAACGAGAAGGCAGTTGCATCAGATGATTCTTCGGTGGTGTTTGTCGAGGGTAACAGCCGATCAGCAAGGTTTTCTAAGCGATGTAGTGTTAGAGATGTGGCAAGCGTAGAAAGTACGATGGTTGAACCCAGAGAAGCCACTTTGGGTTCATCTGACAATGCGGCAAAGAAACCCAGAAAACGCAACAAAAATAACAGAAAAAGGGAATCTTCCACTGAAGATACACCAGTTCAATCAGCGCAACGAAGAAAACCGAATAGAAACGAAGAAAGCCTCGAATCGTCTGAAATTGCGACATGTGAAGATTCGCAGGCAACCAACAAGGAAGAGGAGAAAGAAAACACGAGCTATCTTGACACCACGCCAAGATCGAAGGCGATCAGCGAGGTTGAAAACCTCAAAATCGATGGCACGTTCTTGGCAGAATTGTCGCCAGATTTATTAATCTCTCTTGGTGTTTACATGTCAATTGAGGAGCGCGTTAAGATGCGATCAAGGAAAGCATTGAAGGAAACTACCGAAGTCGTTTCGCAGCAGTCGATGAGCAAGGCTGCGAAGAAAACGTTGAAATGTCGTAATGAAAACGAACACAGACGCACAGTTATAGAAAGCAGCTCAAGTGCGACGAGCCATAATTCTTCTGAAACGCCCAAGGGGAAGGCATCTAGAAGCCGCCGTGCATCAGAGAAACCCCTGCGAGCCCGAGCAGCATCTGTTAGTTCAACGTCCTCTGGGACTGATCACACAAGAGCAAGTAGAAAGTCTTCTCATGTAGAAGTAAAGGAAACACCCAAGAGATCTGTTAGGAAGCCATCTTCAGTGTCGTCTATTAAAGAAACCACACCAATGTCAAAGCGAGATCCCGAGGTTGAGGCATCTCCAGCGGTACGCCTTCGTAGCCGGTCAGAACTCTCGCCGCCAAGCTCGACACCCTCTCAAAGTAGTGCGCAGTGGATCTTCAAACCTGGTAGCTTTTCCTCCTCGACGCCAGTGAATAATAAAACAAGAAACGGTCGGCGTCTGCCAAGTGTGCGCGAAAGATTGTCCCCTAAAGAACTCAAGAACACTAACCATTGTCTACGACCGGGAGACAGCTTCGAGTTCTCTACAGAAGACGCATATGCGTTTGATGAGGATTGAATGGCTTCTCAATGCGCATGCAACGAGGAATGGAGCCTTACTATCTATATGTTTTTAAACCTCGAATCTTGGACAAAATAAGGTGGAAATATTTATCTCCCCTCCACCTCCAGTCAATGTTGGAAGAGCGCGCGAACACAAGAGCCCGCCATTTTTCCAACATTGGAACCATTAATGACCTCGGTTTTCCTCGCAAACTTCACTTTTACCCTCATCTCAGGTTCCTGGATACTCTCTTAGACATGTTCACAGTGCTAGTTGGATGTTTGAGCAACGAGCGCTTCATTTAGCCTACAGCTAGAGTTTTAAATTACGTCGGTGACGTTCTCGCAACCAAAACAATATTGTACATAGATCTCAATAATTACATGTAACATGAACTTTTATAATATATTTTACATTCATGAGTCCCTTGGCATCGAGTTTACCGGTAAACTCGATGCTCTATTGAAATATTTTTAAGCTGTCAAATTTTATATCACTATGTTTTATAACATTTTATCACAAAGGAGACTTTCTCAAGAATTTGAAATATTTATAGCTAGAGACGTCCCCCCTCTACAGAAGAAGTTTTCCTAGGGGGTATAACAAAATGGCCATTTCCGAGGGGGTCAAACCGAAAGAAAGGCTCTTCCGTGGGTTTTTCCGAGGGGGTACAATAAGAAAAAGCCTCTTCCAGGGTTCTTCCGAGGGGGTGCAATAAAAAAGTAGCCTCTTCCTTGGGTTTTTCCGAGGGGGTGCAATCCAAAAAGGGCTCTTTTTTCCGAGGGGGTTACTAAAGAAAATGAGCTCTTCCGGGGGGGGGGTTCGGCTTAAAAATGGAATGGCCCTTGAGTATTCAGACTTGATGCGCATTGAGAAGTTCTTGCTAGGCGGTCTCTAGTAAACTTGCTCGTGGACAAGTTTTAACTTCATTTTATCTACAATTGTTATTGATCGTGTTTGTTTTAGTGGACTGTAAATATATTTGTATCTTTTAATAAACAAGTGAATGTATACTGTTATACCTATTTATATAGTTATTTTTACATTCGTAGACCGAAAGCGAATGTATGTTTAGTTGTGTACAAAACAAGCTTGTATGGTTCGTAGATAACATCACATCCCTTTATTTTTTATTATTATTAATTATTTAATGCTATTTATTTATTTATTCGTTACAATTCGGTTTCTATAGGTCTCGCCGATTAGTAGGGCACTTGTTCCCCACTAGAAGATCGAGACCTTAATAAAGTTTTTATTATTTTGTTTATTATAGACAAAGGAAACGTACTCGAAATTAATTCGATATTATGACATGACCCGGTACTCGCACCAATGGATGAGATTTTTGAAGCTATTTGCTGTATGCAAATAGCTTCTTAATCGTCACCCTCGGACTATGTATGTATCCATTTCCGGTTCAATAGATGGTTCTCCATGAAGGTCACCGTTAATAACTACTTACTAACCGAGAGTGAGGGCATTACGTGAAATATCAAACTGAGGTTTTGGCGTATCGACCGAGCGATAGCGAGGTTGATACGCCAAAACCGAGGTTTGATATTTCACGTAATGCCCGAACGGTCGAGGTTAGTAAGTTGTTTATTATATGGCACTTTTTAGCTACAAACTTTTTACGAACCGGAAGTCGCCTCGTTCATTTTCCCGCCGAAATAACTCAGACACGCGCACGCGTCGCGCTCGAGTTCATTCAGAGTTTTTCATTCTCTGAGTCAAACTGATAGAACAAACCGTGTGTACAAACCACGCCAGACTTCATCTAATGTAATCAATCTCTTCTGGATGTCAAATACTTCGGAATCCTTTCTTTTACAGATATTTTATAATGTTGTTTAGTCATTTGTGAGAAACATTTGAGGGACTAGTTACAGAAGTTTCAAACGGCAAGCAACCGGGAAGCAAGTCTTCGACGTCAGCTCAACTTTTTTTTAGCACCATTGGGGAAAACATTGCTCCTTTTGCACTAGGAAAAGGCCTTTAATAAATACGGAAGAAGAGTTAAACCAATGAAGATACTTCACAAGCTATCCTCCAGAAAATTGCAATGGCTTTTGTGCAAAAGCAAACGTCAAGTAACTTAAGTAAGAATGAATTTAACTCGAGGAGATGGAGAGAGAAAAGAAATGAACGACTTCACTATCAGTATCGGTAAGCACAAAGTTTGAACTCGCTTTCTGTTATTATTTTTAGTTCTCCAGTTTCTTCAATTTCCATTAAATTTTGACTTTACATGTAGCTTTTATCTTTTGCTGCTATTTTGACTCCCTTAAGTTCTCATTTTCTCCGGATAGACTCTAACTTTGGCTCTGTTTGCTTTTGTAAACAGGTCATTTCTGATATTCAGGCCTTTATTTTCCTCTTGTCACAAGTTAGATTTGTGTTATACTGTGTCATGTATTCCTTGTTGTGAATTTCGCTGAAAATCTTTTTGAATTTGTGTTATTTCAAGGAGATGAATGCTTGTCAGTCGTGAACTGCGAGCGGGCATTAAGAATTCCATAATGCCCGTGGGCATTACGGAGAGTTACGCCCGCTCGTTAGCCAATAAGAGCGCGCGTACTATCGTTGCCATATAATAATGTATCTAACATCCTTCCCCTCCCTGCTTATTAGTGCTCTCGCACTTATTTCATGTGAGTGCTGCAGTGTATTTGGAATGGACCCTTTCCAGTTGACTTTTATGACTTTGCTACTGACAGGGGGGATCGCCAAACCATTGTTTTCGGGTCCATGCAACGACCTTTGAACCCTAAACCATCCTCCCCCTGGCTACGGACATGACTTACCCTCCCCTCTCGGTATATCTCCCCACCACCCCATCCCTTGTAGCATCATGGCAGCCAGTTGTTCGACATTGGGTATCCTGTGTCTTGTCCCTTCTCCCTTCTAAGCGGCAGACCTCTGCCAACATATATATAGGTCACATAGGCCAATCAGTCTTCTTGGATGTTCTTCTTGGAGGTGATGTGAATTGAGCATGCTCGGTAGTCACGTCATACATGCCCACCATCGTGTATCATTTAGAATATTTCCATTACGACAAATAAATAAGTATGCTAAGGCAGAAAAACATTAACAAAATCAAAGTTGCCACTGAGCATGCGCAATATGTTTTCTTAATTTATTGCTACAAGAGATCAAATTACGCTGGAGTGCATGAAGAGTAAAAGACCTTTTCAGCGGGTATTTTTTGTTGTGGGTTACGAGCATAATTATTTTGATATTTAGCATTTCTAATATTCAATACCCGACACAGTACATTCTCGAACCCAGAGCTCCCCGACTCGTAACCTCGCGGGGGAGGCTCTGGTGACAGCCACTGACGCATGCGCGAGATTTAATACAGAGCCGCTGAGAGAAACACCTTTCAGCGCATGCTCCAACGCTCAAAATCAGCAACGGTCCTCAAATGGATGTCCCCAGAGCCTCCCCTGCCAGCAGCGAGCCGGGGAGCTCTGGGTTCGAGAATGGACACAGTACCACTACGCTTATCTAAATCCTGCAAAATAGAGTCATTATGTTTCTCTGACTTCTCGTCTATTTTAGTCACATTAAACGAAGGGTTCATTTCGTGAGTAAACGTCTGGAGCATTAGCTGTATTCACACTAGAGACGGAAAACTCGCGTCTGAGACGAGTTTCTCGCCTTGAATATGGTTCCCTGTTCTTCTGTGATCACGCGAAAACAATTTTTTGAAGAAGAAAGTTTAGACAGATAACAAGCAAATGTTTCTGAGTAGAATTGACATAAGACAGGAACTTTTTCTGACGAGAACTCGTCTCAGACGAGTTTTCCGTCTCTAGTGTGAATACAGCTATTATAAAACTTGAATTATCCAGTATCAAGACGAGCACGTGAAAAATGCACGGCACGTGAGAATGATGGTTGTTAATTCGTGCGCTCGCAAAACGTAAATTTCTTTTACGTTTTAAAAATACTGTACTTTAAGACCCCGTCCACACTACGACGTTTTAAACGAAAACCGATCCTTTTTGCTCCGTTTTCAAAAAGATTTGCGTCCGCACTTATCGTTTTCGTATCCTTTTGCGGTGATCGTTTTCGGCGTTGTAGTGTGGACGATAGCCGTATCCGGAGCAAAAAGTATCCGTGTTTTCGTTTGAAAACGGTGTAGTGTGGACGGGGTCTAAATGCAAAGTGTCCGAGGTCCCGCCCCAAAAATATGGGAGTCCCCCTCCCTGGGTACCGTCCGGAGTTTGGACAACATTCGCCTTTGTCACGCGCCGCCATTTTGTTTACAGAATGACCCGGCAAAGCAGAAAAAGCAATGAGCCAATCAACTTTTTGGTTCTAAAACAAATAAAAGTTTTCTTCGGTAGCTTGGTCAACTTTTGTACCATAAATCCCAGCATAGGGCTTCGCTTTCCAACATGAGCAAAACCCGCGTCCTGCTTGGCCTCGTTCCATGCTGAATAAATCTGCTGAAAAATCCAAGATGGCGCTTGTGTGACAAAGGCGAATGTACAACTTTATTTCCAAAAAAACACCACCCCATCCCTCACGAGACAAATAGCCAGCCCCTATAAAGCCAAGCCGAAATGTTATCTGTGTCACTTGCGGAGGTTTTGAAAGAAATTGCCTCTCAAATATCTTTAAAACGAAATATTTGAAATCTTTTTAAAATCCTGTATATAAGAAATATTATTTCAGGAGAGAATAAAGGCATTTGCTTGTATTCTGGGTCAAAATAATTTATAACACGCTATTTAATTATTAAATTTATCAATACTCCTCATATCTATTTCATCATTTCTTTTTAGAAAGATGGAGGCTTTCTTCTATCAAACCTCCACATTTACATTTCCCATAAAACTGACTTGGCTATCTCGAGATATATCTATCCTTGTGCGGTTGTATAGTTTAATTTTTTGGCGTATGATATTTTTGGATTTGATCGGAAATTTTCGCAATTAATGCTTTCCTCGGTGCGCGAAGCGAACGCAAAAGGCGCACGGGCGAGACGACAAAAACGCCAATTAAAAAAGCTGGGAAAGTCTACGAGCCCCCGTCCCCACTTTTTCCCATTTCCTCGAAAGCTTGCTTAATAACGGGTAAAATGTCAAGATGTCAGGTAGTTGACGTTATTAACAAACTCCGAAAAATGTGCTGTATGTAGTCGGAGGTTAAAGTCATTAATTTAGCGCACTCTTTAGGTATGATATTTTTGATCGCAAAGCTGATAAGATTACGTTGATAGTTGCTTATCAGAGAGCTGAGGCCTCTCGGACGCAAGACCTATTATGGCGCCGGGGCTATCGATATGCTTGAAGGTCAGCAAGGAGAGGTCCCTTACCCTCAAATGGAAGTCATCGAACGCCGTCCATTTTTAACTACAGACAAGACTGCAATCCTTTTGAAACATTCAGTACAGTAAACACCCGCATATATAAGAACCTTATTTTAAGAACCTGCTTGTGAACATTTTGGCTTTATTTATATCCAAAGATATAGGAACCTGGTTAAAACAGTGCAATACATGCGTGAAATTTGTCCATGGTACCCGCCTATTTGCGGGTACTGTTGTAATAAATCTACAATAAAAAGAGTTAATTTCCTGATCTAAAGATAACACCAAAGCTCAAAATACAACATTCAACATCGAGCTTAAACATCGGCAAGAGCAAACACAAGATAGGGTGGAATTTATTTCAATGGTACAAAACCCCGAGAGCAGGAGAGTGCTCTGTACAAGCCACAGGTAACTTGGATTATGAGATTATGAGTACGCGCGGCGCCAAGGATCGCCGACCCTCAACCAAGAGGATGGTGATAGCAAGGCAAGGCAAACCCCGAAACTTTACAGAGTTTTCAACACGCGTTGCGTTTTCGTACTTAATTAGCTTTGAACCAAACTGAAACATCCCACCCAAACTCTTGGCGAATCAGTGAGAGATGGTTCCCTTAATGAGCGGGATTTCATATCCGGTGATTTGCGATAAAATACCCTTTTGACCGGCTAGGAATATTATCTGAAACCGATACAGAATAAATCCAAAATCGCATATTTTAAAAATCTTCTTTGATACGCTAAATATAACTAGAGCCAGAAATAACTTGCTTATTATTTTGTATTATTATTCGAGTAAACGACCGAAAGATCGCACTCGCGCGCGGCAAAGAAATTGGGCAGAGTACTGGTTTTAAACAAGATTTCTAAAAAAAAGTGTCTGCCTCCAGTATTATAGGTATTGTAAGGCAAAATTTCGATTATTTTTTTCTAAAATGGACCTCGTGAATTGTTTAAATTATCAACAAATTATTGTTATCAAGGTGTTTCGCCAAGTACTTTCTACTAATTGTCTTCAACGAACGGAAATGAAAGCACGCACGAATTGTTGATAATAGTTTTAGGAAGGTTTGCGCTGATAAAGGCTGATAGAAGACCAGTGGCAGCACGCGCAGTGATACGAACGTAGTCAGAGCAGGGCTGCCGCCATGAATGGCGGACGACTTGCCGGCTATAGTCATTCAGCGAGATAAAGAATTCCGGAGAGTTTTTCAACTGGGAGGTCCACTGAGCTATCAAGAAATGCCATGCCAACTTTAGCTTTAACTTTCACGAACTTTCTCAATGAAATGCTTCAAGTTTTTTAAACCCCTAAAAGATGCAACAGGGCTGCCCCATATAACTATCAAGATCCTTCCCTTCGATTGAGACGTAGTTTATTGGAGTATAAACGCTGCCGGAGTGGCGCATGAGAACGTCAGGGAACAGTTGATGCTTTCGCGGGCGTCATAATTCTGCGAACTCTACGCCGACCAACAAACCGCGGTTTGGCTTCCGTAAATCAAACGAGTGAACAACTATGGGAGATTTCACGGAGATTTTGTTGGATCTTGTGAACTGATAGGGGCTAGCTAGGCTTCAAAACACAATTTTTCACGGTAAAATACAATCCAAACTCAGAAAACATGCGTGGACTTGACTTAAAAGGATTGACGGAAGCCAAAACGTAGTTTGGCGTTCGGAAAATGTCAAGTGGGAGTTCGCAGAATTATGAAAATCGCAGTAAAGGATGCTTCCATGAAAAACAATAAAAAGCCGAGACTTCCTTTTTCTGCCTGCATGCTATGCTTTTTTTCTCCGGGTTGCTGGACGACGCGGGGCGCGCCGGCAGTGTATAGCTTAAATAATAACAAAGTGAAAAGACCTTTGTAATATTGTAATCTTGACTCTCCTATCTCGACGCTTTTCACTCCATTATTAACTTTGCCACGATTAAATCAACAATGCAGATGTGGTTTATGAAAAAAGACATCTAATACGGATTAACATAAATCGACTCTTCTACATGCGAGGGTGTTCAGGAATTGTAACAGTATACAGCAATTATTACATATTTTTATAGTTGGCAGACTTTCCTTTTCGAGATAAAAGTACAAGGGGACAATTACTTGGAAAATATAATAATCAGGTTGGAGAGTATTTCTTAATTAAATGCTTAACTTTGACAATCACTTGTGGCAAGCTTCATTATTCTTATCTCTGTAATAGCTGTATGGCTAAACACAAGATCATTTTATCACGTAACTAAGCAATTGCCCACCCAGAATTGCATTTAGTTGTGATAAAAAGCTGGTTACCGCGAGATAAGGGGGCCATTTATACCCGCAGCGCACAATACTGACCGGTTTGGCTCTTCAGCGCGCGGAGACAAAATTGACACTTAAACTTCATTTGGCGCCAAACAACGACCTTGTTATCACTTCAAAGGCAAAACAAGATACTTAAGCAGTTATCTGGACACGGATAGCGAAACGTCTAAAACTATTAAATGTGTCTTCTGTGTTTGAAAAATGAAGTTGTCTACTCTTTATAGGAACTTTAAAACAACTTCTAAACGTCCCCATTGCAAGAATCTCGGCATTTATCGTCGCTTTGTTTGAATCAATCGCGTAATTTTGCCACAGAACTTCAAACGCAATCTGGAGTGTAATGTTCATATTTCCGATAACGTTAGTGATATCTGCTATAAAACTGCCTTCGTGTCTGAAGCGCAAGAAAATAGGGCGTGGCCAGAGACGTAAGCTATCATCACGTTTTATGGAACCTACCATGAAAGTGTCAAATCTTAAATTAGTTTTCTTAGACATTTACCATACACTGCGAAGTAAGAAACTTTTGAGAAGTCTGCGAGTCTTTTTCGACAAATTTGAAAACTCAACTTGAGTTTCGATGACTATAAAAACACTGCGGGGCTTGTTTTTGCGGATTAAGGGAAATCGTGCAGTTGTAAATGGCAACGCTCAAGAGCTTTAAAGGAATGCACTTTTCATAAAAATAAATGAGTGTTTTCCGTATATCTCTGATACCGGAGATTGGACTGATAAAATGCATTTATTGGCCATCGAAGCAATTTGAAGGCCATTACTATTCCACGCATGGGGGGTCTGCAAACGGCAGAATAAGCTAAGCTTTATAATCTTAGTAGAAGCTGTTTGGATTGCAATCTTACTATGTTTTCCGGGGTCCCGTTGATTTATTGCGACTGCTCTTTGGACATCGCACCACATTTTACAGCGGTTCACAGCCCTTGGCATCTTCCTACTAGCTTCACTATGCCTACAAGCCCGCCATTTACAGATCATAACTGGTTCTTCGCTGCTTCGCAGAGCAACACGCTCGCACGGTTTGCCGCTTGCCCCATTGCTTCTTCTACACCGCGGCCTAACATCAGCAGAACTCTGAAGTTTGGGATTGAGAATATTCTACGAGAGCCAGACATAGGTAAGAAGCAAGGCGATCTCTATCGGGATCTCTGTAGCTAGGGGAGCTTAGTCCGTTCGCAGGAGAGCATAGTCGGGGATTTGCTTGTTACACTTCGTTTCAAGTTGCATAAACTGCTTAAACACTTCTGTCATACTTTCGTCTTTCTAGAGTGTCATTGATATACAATTTAAATATATTTTGCGCAAGTTCTGAGGTCTCTAAAGGCAAAGAAATGTGGAAGTTCTTCAAAGACAACATAGACATTTATTGACACCGGAATTTAAAGATGTCGCGAATTTATCGCGTAAATAAACTGTTATTATTATTATAGCGTGCCCCACAAGGAGTTAATATTGGCACTTATGGTAAGCTTTATAGGCAAATACGATCTATAAACACGACCATCAGTACATGACGTCGCTAGAATGTTCAGTCCAGCGGTTGCTATTTTTCAAACTGGGAATTTACTGTTCATGTCGCGTTGGTCGGAAAGCAATCAAACTTTCTAAAACATTTGTCATGGTATTTATCTCGTCCAAAACAGAACCAAATCTCTGTATTTCTGGATTTGAACATACTTACTTTCAACGCATAACCGATTCGCGATTTCTTTTGCGGCGTCTAGGCAAGACAATTGCTTCCTAGTTTCTGAGAGTTCATTATGTCGAATCGTGGAGCACTCTAGATGCACAGCTATGGCACGGATGTATGGGAAAGCCAACACTCAAGCTAGGTTTTGATCATTGGATCATAGGACATAGAGTTGGGGATGCGTTTACCCGATTACCAAAATAAATGTTTGTTGACCAAAGCATCTTTACGGTGTCGAGGACTAAAACTACGCGAGAGGTGATCCGATTTTGGGACGATAAAGCCTGAAAATAGTTTTCTTTGCTCCTGTAGTCAGTCGAGGATATCTAGCTTTAGCTCTAAGGATTTTCATAATGTTATCAACAATACGGAACTAAAGAAACCACAGCTAGTTTAGCGCAGACCCTTCGCGCCGAAGTCAACAACATAGAGCGACTGCCCCGAACAAAAGTAAAAACTCCTAAAGGGCTTCCCAAAAGACCCAAAATGCATGGTCCATCAAAATTCTGCTGTGCTCACAACTCGTGCAAAGATTATTATACACTAACAGTGTTTGGTTACTTGCGTCGTGATATTGGTGTTCCATGCTCACCAAAATTGGTTGGTAGTGCTCGAAAAAGATGATCGAAATTTTGCTCGCCCGTGGTCCCGCAGAGAAAACCCGCGTGCTCGCAAGGAAACACGTACTTATACAGAGAAACATTGCTTCAAAGATCATTTTCGGAAGAAAGTATGACATTGGTGGGGGTGGATAGCGATTGTGTTTTTGGGTTAACAAAACCAGGCCTAAAATTACAATATATTTAGTACTGAAAGGTGCATCTTACATCTTTTACTAAGGCATTTTGGGTGTGCTTTCCCGATTTGGCCATTCCATCCGAAAATGTTGGAACCTAAATGGCTCACTCAGTTTTTCAGTCATACTAGTTGGGACTGCGAGTGGATCACTACCAGAGCTTGTTCCACGCCATTTCGGTTGGAAAATTCACCGGAAGGGCCTGAACCATTGAATACAACTAGCTTCTCTAACGAAATGAGGCCACAAATCGATGGCAAGCGATTTCATTCCAAAACGACATGTTCAGAGGTCCTCCTCGACAGCTTCAACTCGCAACTTTTTTCCATGATGTTTCTTCTTTCTGTGTCCCCTAGGGTTTTCGAGCTGTAAAGAAATTTTGGTCAAAATCTACACGTAAAAATGCCGCCTAGAATTTAGGACATCAATTTCTGCCTGGCACTTTCAGAAAACCTGTTTTTCATCCTGTTTTGATCCCTAGAATTTTCGGATCCTTACCAAGATCTGAAAAGACAAACAGGGATAAAAACGTTTGTATGACGTTTTGATGTTCAAATAAAACTAAAATTCAAGATTATTTGTACTATTTTCTCGTTAGTTGCTCCTCTTCCAATCGGAATAAACTGATCCAATATGCAGTGGTTCAGGCAACCGAAATTTTCTATCAAATGGAAGAAACACCCTTTGTTTATACATCTAATAGGACATTTTTATCGTTAAACATGTGACTATTGACATTCCTGGGCATGCAAGGCAGTCAAGGTGTCACACTAAGCTTAGGTGTTTTGTTGCTTTAACACTAATATTTTCCACATGTATAAGATTAAAGGACATAGCAATGCCATCCTATCATCTATTTACTTTGGTGTTGTGTTGTTAGAACCCATTCGAAAACTATCAATGTTTTAGCAATCCATAGTATATGTTGAAATTCCACATTGACTATAAAAGTACAATTGTTTTTCTAATAAGGAACAAACCAAATGGTGTTTATCTTGGGATAGAACATTTTATCAGGTATGAGTGCGCAATAAACTCGGTTTTTGGACCGGTCAGCAAGGATATATCAGTCATTGTAGTCAAAATGGTGGTTCAAAGTGACTGCACTGACCAGGGCGAAAGCTCCTATAAAGACTGATTTCCTGGTTGACTGGTCCAGAGGCTCCCCAGGCTACTGAATTGTGTGAACCGCAGATTTCAAGAGAAGTACAACTAGATATTATTGTAGAACAGCTTTTTATTCGTGATTTTAAATTTCTATCGTATATTTTTCTGGTGATTTACATGTCGATACATTCTCTGTATTTTACCGTTAATTCTTCACACAAATCAGTAGCCTGGGGAGCCTATGACTGGTCCTAAAGCCGAGCTTTGTTTTCCGCGCATACCCGAGGATAGTCCAGCGATATTTGCAAGAGTACGGCAAAAAGATGCTTGCCAGGGGCGTAGCTGTCAAAATTTGTTGACATATGATAGCCAAAAATTTACCCCCATGTAAAAAGTAACTTGATGTGAACCCAATTCAATGCAACCGCCATAGAAACTGCCTCTCAGTATTCTCAGGCCTAGGGCATACGTCGAATTAAAGTCGCGTCGAATATTTAAAACAATAGATAATTTGTTAATTATTTGAAAGCCCTAGGCCTCAGCCGCTACAAAACTTGAACTAGTTCTTTTACCTCAGTCCATAAAAAAATCACCAAAAAATTTGTTGCCTTTTCACTTCTACAAAATTTTACGATGGGAATCCAGACGTTGATTGGTTCATTTGAAACTGAGTATTACTGAAAAGCACGGGAATTGTGTCACCATTTATTTTTGTCTGTTTTCGCAAACCTCTGAGTAAGTAAACGCTCAGAATTCATTGTTTGTGTTTTTTTATAGACTTTTAACGGTAACGCCCAGCTTTTAGATGCTGGAAGGGCTAAGCTTTACTCTGTTATGTGGAAGTGCATCACAGTGTGCGACTACGTCAATCGGGCCATTTTTGTAAGAAGTTAGCCAATCAGAAAGTGAGTACAAAACAAAAGATCTTGACTTTCTTGAGATCTCAGACATCGAAATATTCGTTTTTCTCTAAAAATTGTGAAAATTATGAGTATTAAATTTCCTTTACATGTAAATGGTTTGAATATCTAAATGACAATTTTTACGGGATGGCCCGGTTGACGTAGTCGCACAAAGGGGACTCCAAGACTCTATCAGGTCATAAACCAGGTTGTCCAAGCCAGTTGTCCAACAGATTGAACTCTTCATTGCCTTTGGAAACACGAGCACAAACGGCTGCCATTTCAGTGGCAGGATTTTTTCAAAGGGGGGTTGCAGCACTAAGTTGGACTGGTTATATATGGCGTGTTTTCCCAGAGTTCATCGAATCTATCACCCCCAAGGGGGGGGGGGGGGGGGGGGGAAGGGGGGTTGCAACCCCCCCAACCCCTCCCCTAGATCCGCCCCTGCATTTCGCTTGATACTATAGTATGTTAACCCAAATCCGGACGTTCTTTGCGTTTATCATTATATCTCCACCAATACAAATGGTTAGACAACAGAAAGAACACGCCGACAAAAGACAGCTTCAATTTCATTTTGCAGTCACCTTGCCTCAAATCCGGACGGGGTTCTTATGATAATTGTTTGCGAACTTCATGTTTCCATACTATCTTACCTTTTAAGAAGAATGTAGAAGCAAGTCGACTTCCTTAGACACTAGAGCCATGTGTCTAAACTAACTTGAATTTACGAAAAAGTATTGATTTTGTGAAAGTGTCCGATGGGTGTGACAATGTTATGATCTCTTTGCTGTGTCAATCTAATATGGTAAACTTTCAAAATAAAACCGTTGAACAATAAAAAACGTTGAACAATAGAAAACTGTTTCTAAAAATAGCTTGTTCAGTCAAAACGCTGCCTCAAGAACGTATCTCAGATGGAAGCTCCAAGTGATGGGCTCCTGGTGACATGATATTAGGTTTTCATTTTTAGTTCATTCTATGAATCTAACTGACTGAACCCTAGATTATTTTTCTTTTTTTTTATCAGAAAAGAACAAGAATATGAACCTATTGAAACTTTAGGGCTAAATAGCATGATCGTAGCTAGCCGGGGGAGGCAGAGAGGGCAGTCGCCCCCCAAGCGAAGTAAACATTTCATAAGTATCAACATGTGTATGGGGGAAAACCTGTTTGTCCCCCATCAAAAATAAGGATGACCAAGACTTGTCCCCGGCCCCAGGCAAAAAATTCTAGCTCCGGCCTTTAATTAGGTTGTTATGGAAAGGCGGATTAAAATGAAAATTTTAGTCTTAAAGGTTCTTAAATTTAAGGTTCTTATACGTGGGTTTTTGCTGTACCAAAATCTCCCATTAATATATAGTGCTGATACCGTTATCAGCTGCAAATGAGCGTCTCTAAGTTAATACATCATCACTAGTGTTTATCTCTATTATTAGACCGACTCTTCTCGCTTGATGTTCCGTGTATCGCTCGCCCTATCTGCGCGCCTATCGCCAAATCCTAACAACTTACACTACGCCAGACCCATGGACGCCTTTATGCGATTAATGGCAAGATTAAGCGCTTTAGCCAATCACGGATTGGGCTAGAAACGTCCCAACTATCAAGCGTGTTTGCAAAGAATGAAGGGCCGATCGAATACACTATTTTTTATAGGAATAAACACGTTTATAAGAAGTCGAAGCTGAGATTTAGAAGTAAGAACATACTATTATTGCAAGAATATAGCTCGGGCTGAATACAACATAAAACAATTTCAGTTGTTCTTTACAAATTTTATTTCGGTTTGAGAGCAAAATATATACAAAAGTCTCCATGCATAGGCGGCGCAGGACCCATACAAAGTGGGGTCCGCCGCCTATGCCATGTACATTTTGATTTGGCAGCGGTTCATTCTACATGTAGCGTACTGTTTTTAGATAACAGCTTTCACCTTCGCAAAGTTCTTTATATCAAAATAAACTATGTGAAGCGCAAAGCCCGATACTAACCTCCTCTTCTTCTATAGTTCAAAATGCGGCGGAAATTCAGAGTGACTTTTTCCTTTCATAATATAATACGTGACTTTAGATGTACACAGCAAACCCAGTTACCGACGGTCATTATTTATCGCCTGGGGAGCTGAGGATTTTTGGGGGATCACTTCATTTTTGGGTGAGCGAAAGGGGGGTCTCTCGAAACCTGTTGCCCTCAAAGGGGGGACCACAAGGAGTTATTGATGAAGAATTTACAGGCTTTGTTTACTATACGCAAAAAGTGGAATGTTCATCAACCTTTTCTCTGAGGCTTGATAAATGCGTTTATTAAAATAAGGGCGCGCTTCGCGCGCAACAAAAGAAGAATGTGATCTCGTCTGTAACACGCCTTCCGTTACAAACAGGGAGTGGGGGATCACGAAACGTTTAACAGCTCTGAGGTCAGCTCTCATGTAAACCATAGTACTTATAAAGGGGGAACGGGATCACTTCTTTTTGACCGTGTATTGCCCAAAATTCTCAGGCCAAGTTCTCCATAATTTAAGCAACGCAGAAGCCGAAAGAGAAGCCGGAAGGTAGAGAACCCTTCTATTCTCTTTCGTTGCGCTCAGCCGAATAGAAAACATTCATTATCTATAATAACGAGAGAAAATGCGTTTATTGGTCATGACGAATAGGTGTCACATTACTAATTTGTTACATGGTAACACGCGACAAACTAAACTTAATCCTCGAGAAGCGAGAAGGAGTTGAGTAGTTGCTGGAAGGCGTCAAGTGAATAACGCGACGCCAATAACAGAATAATAAGTTACTAAAGCCCCATTTACACGGAAATTTTCGGCACAGCTCGGATAAAAATGGTTCTGGAACTACCTCGCCACGTAGTCCCGGCACGGATGACATTTCGGTCGGGCTCTGACAAAATTTAGTACGGCAAAGCCATTTACACGACGCAAATATACCCGAGCCGTGCCATTAAATTTGGTATCCGTACCACTTTTTATCCGAGCCGTGCCAAAAAAATCCCTGTCTACACGACAGAATTTTTTGGCACGGCTCGGATAAAAATGGTTCTTGGACTACCTCGCCATGTAGTCCCGGCACGGATGAAGTTTCGGTCTGGCTCTGACAAAATGTAGTACGGCAAAGCCATTTACACAACGCAAATATACCCGAGCCGTGCTATTAAATTTGGTACCCGTGCCACTTTTTACCCGAGCCGTGCCAAAAAATCCCTGTCGTGAAAATGGGCCTTAAATCACAAACTATTGGGGGCCGGCCTATGCCGTCCGGTCTCCCGGTTCCGACAGTCTGTCATACAGTGTCTGTACACCCTAAATTTATATTCTCCTTTTCGTTTCCAGGCAAAAGAAGCGGTGAATCACCAAGTAACAGTCAGTGCTCACAAGCGCCAGGGAAACCACAAAGGCGCCGTCCATGGTCAAGACCTGTCTTCACTCAACTACAGCGGCGAGGGCTCGAAAAACGCTTCCAAGTGCAAAAATATATCACAAAGCACGATCGTTACCAACTAGCAGCGATGCTAGGACTCTCAGAGACTCAGGTGAAAGTTTGGTTTCAAAATAGAAGGACAAAATGGCGGCAAGATATGAAAGATATGGAAAGGAAAGAAGAGGATGAGGACTTGGAAGAGGAGGAAAAAGAGGAGGAATTAGAGAAGAAAGAGACTTCGGTGGATAAGGATTAGAATATACATGGGTTCGGATATTCTACTGGCAGCCGCTTTCAAGTGGCGAAGAGTGCGGAGAAAGTTCGCGAGTCGAGTTGCCGACCACATGGCCACGGCCCTTCGTCCGAGTTGAAAACGTTTAGACAGTGATTCTGTTTGCGGAGGCAACAGTGGTGATTATTTAGATATGGGATTAGGTTGATAGAAAAATAGCAAGCCACAGGAAAAGAAGTAAAAGTTTATGTAGTATTAAATGAAAGGGGTTCAAGTGATGGCGCAATATTCAGTTAGAACATGGTTGTGGTTAAACGAGAAAACAAAACATTCATCCAAATGAACAATACATTCGTGACATATATATATATTAAAGAGCAGGAGGACTGCAAATGATGATATGTAAAATGAAGTTCTGTTACAATAAAATTGAAAATAGTTATTAAAAAATGAAATGCTGTTACAATAAATGCAAAGTACACTGTACACATACAGCCGATTGCGTTTGAGCGTTTTACCCTAAAACAGTTCGCACGTTATGTTTGAACGTTTAAAAGTTGCGTTTCTAGGATGAAACGAGACGTTTCTATGGCGAACCAAAGAGTTCTGTCTTCTCTGATTGGTCAGTGAAAAATACACATGGCGGTTGCCCTTGGAAACGTCCGACTTTTTGTCTCACAACGCAACTTTGAAACGTTCAAACGTAACGTGCGAACTGTTAGGGTAAAACGCTCAAACGCAATCGGCTGTATGTTTACAGTGTACGTCAAATTTGTTCAACAACACTTCGAGAAGAACAGGCGCGTAGCCAGGCATTTTCATGGCTCAACTCTCTTGTGCTGTATACATTTGTGCTATGCTGTATATATTTTGTGCTATGTATTTTGAGGCTTCACGAGCTACGCAAATGCGTATTGGTGTACAGGTAGCTACGCGCTTGAATGTGTACGCGCAAATGTCCGTGCGCGCTTACAGATAATTTAAATATATCTTTTTTTGTTCGTCACAAACGTAGCAGACTCCATATTCACCCCCTTCCCCTGGATCCGCCCTTGACGTCTCTAAAATCCAAGGACGCTTTCCTAAAGGTTCCCCGTCCTCCAATAAATATACGTGGAATCAGGAGCTGGTGGAATCGAGGAGAAAACCGAAGAAACAATAGCGACATTGAGTAATTTTTAGCTAGGCCGCGCAAGGAATGATAGTGCATGGCCCCTCTTCATCCGAGCTTAGCATGGGCGGCATGCATAAGGCTCTAATGGTGTATACATCCGGAATGACGCAGCTTTTATGCATTTTTTTATTTTTGACAGCCGTCAACGGTGGTATTAACTAAAGGATATGAGAGGGATTATGGGTTTTATAACGAATTCACTGTAAAATGCAAATGGGACCCACTGGGGAAAAAGCTTAAGGTATTTTTGGAGAAAAAGTTTAGAAACAATTACTATTACAAGAAGTTGATCTTTGAAAGGTTGCGTACCAGAATACATGCTTCGTCCCTTCTGATTTTTTTATTGAAAAGCCGAATGCGAAACCATTACAACAAAGCCCTATGACAGCTCTTTGATGGTCTTTTGACATTTTGTCTTTAGTTTTTGAAAGTTGGACTCAAGCGCTTACTGGAATGCAAATTATTGACTAACGCGTAAACTAAAAGCGAACAAACTTGGTGTGACTTTTGTGTAGTTTCAAAACAAATGGCAAATCATAAATCGAGCACAGAAAAAGAAATACAAGTCGCAAGTCAGCAAGTTCTGGACAGACTTAACTACATGGAAAAGTTGGCGAAAACACTTAACACGTTCCGAAAGGATGGGACATACTGCGACGTCGTACTTTTAGTTGGCGATGCGAAATTCCACGCTCATAAAAACATCTTGGCCGCTTCAAGTCCTTATTTCGGGAAATTGTTTAGCAATCCGAGTAAGAAAAAACGCAAAGAGAAAATATTTACAGTCCTTGTAAATGATATGCCGGTGTCTATCATGGAATCTTTGTTGGATTATCTTTATACCGGGCAAGTTCAATTTACTGCAAGTAACGTGGAAGGCTTGATCAGAGCAGCGAATGTTTTACTCCTGCCGGGGTTGAAATCTACAGGGTGTGAATTTCTCGAAGAATCTCTCAGTCTCGAGAACTGTACATATCTCTTTGCATTTAGCGAATCTCGCGATTGTCAAACTCTAAAACAATCGTCGCTGCAGTTTATTAGTAAATCTTTCCGCGAAGTTTGCAAAACGGAGAGATTTCTGCATTTAGAGGCGAGACAAGTAGAGACCCTTATTTCTAGCGACGATATTGTTATTGAGCGCGAAGAGGAAGCTTACGAGGCGATTGTTCGGTGGGTTAAACACGATACAAAGTCTCGAGCAGCGTCGTTTACAAGTCTCTTCCGCCACGTCCGCCTTCCGTTTGTGTCCAAGTACTATCTCCACAACAACATTGCAAGCGAGGACCTCGTCAAAGCAGATCGTTCATCTATAGATTTGCTTCTGGAGACAATGAGACAACTGTCTTTGGCGGAACAAAGTGGTCATGTAGGACACGCGACGTGTAACCCGCGCAGCTGTCTGCAAACTCTTACTCAAGGTATTGTGTTCTGTGGAGGGCTACATGGAGGACAAGAGGTCCCCGAGAGCTCGTGCACGTGTTATATTCCCAGTGAGCGCACGTGGTACGGCCTCGCCCCGATGGACACAGACGCGAAGGAGGACACCTCGATTCGCTGGGCGCACGCCATGGTAGAATTAGAGGGCTTTATCTACGTCTGTGGTGGATTCTGTGACGATACAACCAGTCAAGAAGCGACTTCCTCTGTTTTGCGGTACAGTATTCGCGATAACACATGGGCAGCCCTGGCCGAAATGCCGCGCTCTATGGCCTTTCCCGCAGCGGTGGCAATTGGGGGAAAGGTATACGTGATAGGAGGCACCCATGGCCACGCCCTTCGCGAGGTGCAGCGGTACACCCCTTCTTCTGACACCTGGGAACTGGTTGCTCCTCTGACGACGACAAGATGCTCGCCATGTGCTGCTGCGGTTAAGGAAGCCGTGTATGTGTTCAGCGGCATGAAGGAGAATGGAGAATTTCTGCGGAGCGCGGAAATGTACAAGCCCTCTGAGGACCACTGGTATCCAATCGCCTCTATGAGCACTGCCCGGGCGTTTGCCTCAGCCGTTGCCATGGGAACCAAGATTTACGTCATCGGCGGCAGTACAGACGTGCATAGTAACCAGGCTCTTTCCAGTACCGAGGTGTACAACTTAGAGACAGAAGAGTGGGCACTAGTGTGCGCTATGAATTGCGCGCGATACGCCGCCAGTGCCGCATTGGTGGATGACAGAGTGTACGTGTTTGGAGGAGGGCAGGGAAGCCATTCACATGCCAGTATTGAAAGCTACTCCCCCCAAGAGGATAAATGGGCCGTGGTGGAAGAGATGGCTAGAGGAATAGCGCATGCGCAATGCTGCACCGTGACCCTACCAAGAGGACACCTGAAGCGTTGCGTTACACTGAAATCTTCAGCTTCGTCGTTAGGATAGCTGTTAAAAACGACACCGTCGGAAAGATGCTAAGAGACGACGAACAATTGGCTGATTTCTCGTACCCAGATCTCCCGGCTTGGCACATCACCTCGCGGGAGGGAGGGGCTCTGGTGACAGGGCTAGGGACTTTAAGATGTGACAACGGCAACGAGAACGACAACGGCAAAGAACAATACACTTGATTGCAGAGTACAATGCTTGCACGTGCAAATCCATAACATCAAATTTTTTTGTTTTCTTCTGAACTGCGACGTGAAACTGTATGTTTTACGCTCTGGTGAGAACGGGTACGTGGATGACGATTTTGTTGTATTTTTGTCTCATATGATTGAGAATGGATGCGGATCTGCTGTTATCAAGGTTAAAATGCAAAGGAAAATTGGAAACGGTTGATGAATATTGAGAAATGTGAGGAAACCAGTAGACACATTTTAGTGAGACGTCGCCGTTCCCGCATCTTAAACTCCCTATTTAAAAGCCCATCACCAACCGACAGCCTTTGCGGACTCTTAGCCAATCAGAGCACCCGAAAAACAATGGATCAATTTGAAAACAAAAGAAAACGGGGCGCAAAGGCTCCTGGTTGGTGATGGGCCTTTAAGGTTGACGGCGCACATGCGTACATAAACCATTTTATCATCCCGCTTTTCGTAAAAACTCAATCTCATTACTAGTCTTTCGATGATAGCCAAGTTCCAAGCGTACGTGGCGCGGGGAAGGACTTTGCGTGAGAATTACGCTAGCTATCATTCTCAAAGAAAGATGCCAGTAGGACACACACAAAAAAAGTACAGGCAGTTTAAAATACAAAATACAGATTTATTTCCTCTTGTATGAATTACCAACGGTAATCAATGATAGCATAGAATGATTATGCGTTACCAGTTCTCTTTATAACTATAAAGAAGTTCACAACTTCTGTATTTTTAACACATACACGCGCGCATGCGCAATAGTGAAGTTTTCACGAATGCAGCTAATCTCGATCCTCGAGCCCGGGTGACCTTTGGACAGCAGCAGTCATACCGTTGGCTCAAAGACGCACGGGCTCTGGGAAAAAGATTACAATATGAAGGCATGCGTCATTGGCAGAGCTGAGCGTGTGGCAATCGCGCGTCGATCATAAAAGCAATCACGATATGCACGAATAATCAATATTCAGAGCAGATTTCGTACGAGTGTGAAAAGGTACGGAACACGCCACGGTACAGTCACTGCACGGCACCTCGCCTTCTCGTGAACATTCAACCAATCACATCACACGAAATGACCGATCAACCAATCAAAATGCTTTGACACGGCACCTCGCCATCTCGTGAACATTCAGCCAATCACATCACAGAAATGACCGATCAACCAATTAAAATGCTTTGACACGGCACCTCGCCTTCTCGTGAACATTCAGCCAATCACATCACAGGAAATGACCGATCAATCAATCAAAATGCTTTGACACGGCACCTCGCCTTCTCGTGAACATTCAGCCAATCACATCACAGGAAATGACCGATTAACCAATCAAAATGCTCAGACACGTCACGGCACAATGCCGTATACTTTTTTCAGTTATACGAAATCTGCTCCTTCCAGTCATACGAATACACGTGCGATAAAAAGGAAACGGGCCAACGGGACGTCTAAACATTAGCGGTTTGTGATTGCCTCGGGCCTCTCATTGAGTTTCCGAAAACATCATCACTGAAATAGGCGTATGCAAGGCGCATTTCAAACTAGCTCAGACCTCGCGTTGAGTTTCTGAAACCAGCATTACACCTTGAAAATACAATAATCAAATCGCGGATTGCAGTATAGGCCTTTGACATGAGCGCAGACTACAACGTGGAAATTGCATAAATGTTCCTGATTACGAATAAATTACTACTCAATATAGATGTCCCAAGAACACTTATCGAGACCATTGAGATGACTATTAGATTAAAAATACACTTTGCGCGTCACTTCAAAATAGATTACCTAAAATTTTTCCGATATTTATGTCTACTTTTTACAATCAACTGGAATTATAACAAAACTGATCATCCTTAATTACTATTAGCGCTAATTTGCACAAAAATTACACATCACCTCATATGCGAGTTTTTAGAAAGAATTTTCGATATTCGATAATATAACGTTTTGAATAAGAAAGATTTGTGCTAATTGATTAGTAAAAAGCTAATTTTTCTAGATTTTGACCTTAACTGTACATTAAAGCATGCAAAACTGCTTACCGTTAATTATCTTATATGATATAATTTGCTATAATAATCTGTAGTGATGACCGAAATGAAATGGTTACCCTGTGGTATTAGTGGCATGGCATCTCTGCGGGAGATATATAACCGGTCACCCTGTGGTATGGGTGTAACACTTATGGGAAACTTGAGGAATTCTTCTCGGTATTTCACTTTCGAGATCATGTTATTCTGTGGTGGTGAGCCTTCCAGGTATCATTGGTTACCCTGTGGTAAAGCTGTGCTGGGTTTCCTGTGGTTACTCTCGGTCACCCTGTGATTTAGGGTCAAACCCGGGTGGGCTCAGACACGATTACTCGCCCTATCTTCATAGTAGACGAAGCGCTTGAGTGTGTGCTCTCGTTGTCCGTGCTGTGCCTGCTTGATCGGTCGCTCCAATCATCTCTACCATAGTGGCTAACAAGTTGTCGATATCTTTGTTCTGATCCTGGGAAATCGATAAGTGTTTCTTGCGAGTTAGGGAATGTTTGGGCGAGCCCTCGCTGTCCGACAAGTTGTAATCGCCACGCCTTGCCTTCCCGAGTCTAGAAAAGGAACACAATAAGATAAGAATGTTGTATATTGCACTAGGTTGTTTGCTAGTACCCAAGGGGCTTTGAATTTGGTATAAAACTCTTCTTCTAGAACAGATAAAATGTTGCTCTGCTAATTATAGTTCTCATAATTCTGCGAACTCCAACTTTTAATTTCCAACCGCAAACTTCCGTTCTGGGCCGATTGATCGACATTAACTCTGTTACGAGTCAGTCTACTCAATCCTTTCAAAAGAATCACCTAACACCTCGTGGACTACTTGCAGCCCTTCTTTAGCGAACGTCCGTAAATCGAGGGAATTTTATTTTACGCGCGGCGTGGCGCGCCTCCCTCAGCTCGCGAGTAGCTCGAAGCGCGCCGCACGAAAAAGTAATTCCGTCGATTGACGGACGTTCGCCGAAGAAGGGGCTGCAAGCAGTCTAAACACATGTCGCAGGGGGGTCGTAAAATCTATCGGTAGCCCAAAGCCATCAAAGCGCGGCCAGTGTGACGGTTGGCGAGAAGAGTTCGCGGAATCATTAAATTCTCAGAAATGTTGACACCGAACTTCGCAGTACAGTTTAGATAATGGAAATAGTGCCCCTAGTATAATGAGCCAGCCGTAACACCCTACTGTAGCAAGAACTACTGTACCAAAACGAGGCTCTTCTCTGTTCTTTTCTCTATTTTTCGCCTCCATTTTGAGGTTACAGTGTATGCAAAAACAGCATGACAACACCTAATTTGAAACCCTGCGCATCGGAGACTTCAGAAATAACCAGACGACCGAAGGCCCGGGGAACAGACTGGTTTAGCGCGAGAAACTCACTTGAATTTTCTGTAGAAAGGCTTTTTGTTGGCGAGTTTTTGTTGCACCTCGTTGAAGTCCGCTTGACTTGTCATGGTAATGGGGATCTCGTCCTGCGGTTCTTCTGATTGGCTGGGCCGCACGTTGATAGCTGGAACTTCTTGAGCTGAAAGGAGAAATAGTTTGATTTCAGGGTGCCATACAATTCATAAGAGATAAGTAAAAAATCGTCTTAAACTTGTTAAATGACCTTTTTACTGTCAGATAGCTACAAATTTGTAGTATTTTCGTATGTTATCGAGCGGATGGAATAGGATTGCGAATTCACCATTTTGATTTCTTACCAGGCTGAACAGTTTTCAATTCGAAATTTGACACAGCCCCTTGAAATAGATCCAGCGCTATTTTTAGTTTCTCGGCCACGGCGAAAATTCGCAACGGGTTCACGTGCTCGTTACCCAGGAAACCAGTCTCCAGTTTCACTCGTTTGAGCGCGCGCATGAGCAAGACGATGAGTGAAGCGAGTGGGATCTCGTTCTCGTACCCAGAGCTCTTTGGCTCATCTGCTCGCTGGGGAGGCTCTGGGGACATCCTTCGCTGAGTGGCTGATTTTGAAAGTTTGGGCATGTACAGAAAGCTGTCTCTCTCAATGGCTCTGCATCAGATCTCGCGCATGCCTCAACGGCTGTAGAAACATTTTGTACATAGATTCCATTCACTTGTTTTATTATGTTGTAATTATCTCTTATTTGAGGGCCACGCATACATTATCATTGTGATATCTAGTGAAACCCTCCTTAAATAAAGTAATATCTATCTATCTATCTATCTATCTAAAGGCTTATCACTTATCCGCCGGGCGAGGCTCGTTGCTTCGGTCGTCGATTTGCAAATCTCACGCGCGCTTAATGAGGGAAGCTGGAGACTCTTGTGCCCAGAGTGCGTGTTCGTTCATGGGGTGACTATTTTGGGAG
The DNA here is from genome assembly GCA_033964015.1 of Scolanthus callimorphus. Classification (NCBI taxonomy): domain Eukaryota; kingdom Metazoa; phylum Cnidaria; class Anthozoa; order Actiniaria; family Edwardsiidae; genus Scolanthus; species Scolanthus callimorphus. The sequence goes on from CM066914.1 coordinate 3,164,767, forward strand.
ATCCCGGAAGCGAATAACTAGTCTTCTTACCTTGCCCATTTTGAGGGACTGATCCTTCAACAGCGGTACGAAAGCTATCGTTTGTCAAGCTGTTTTTCCGCCTGAAAAATAAACGTATTAAATTCATTAATACACGTCGAATGATGCATATTTTTCAACAGAAAAAATTTGGGTGACAGCTACGAAAAGTCTGGCTTACCGTGTTGGGAAGGGGACGCTTCCGTGACTAGCGTCACGCAACACACTCTCTGAACTCGACTTCAACATTGCACGTTCATCTTGGCGGATTTGGTACGCGGGTTCTGAATAAATAAACATGGAAATGAAAGTGTTAGACGGGACGAGAAAAGAAATTACAAAGCCTGTTGGATGAATGAGCCCATATTGTAGCGAAAACCGAATTGAAAACCGCATTGCAGCGAAAACCGAATATTGAAAACATGGTTTGTTTGTAGGTTTTTCTGTTTCGCCAATCAAACCATCTAGGCCAATCAGGTCCTTGCCTTGTTTTGCAAAGTGCAGTTAACTGGGTTTTCGTCGCGACAGAAAGCCAGTCGACTGCACTAGTCGAAACAAGGCAACAATCTAATTGGCCCAGATGGTTGGCTTTCGTACTCAGCAGAAAAATACTTTCCTAGCAGAAAGGTGAGTACTTACTGTCTTTGGCTCCTGAGGGCGGTTGCATTTGTCCGTCCGAGTTTGCCTTCCTCAGAGGAGCCGGCATGCCAACATGGCCATCATCGACTTCAGGCAAACTCGGCCGTCTTTCATTAGACGTCTTTCGCTTCTCTTTGTGTTTCTGAAAAGTCTCCGTCTTCTTAGCGTCCAGGGCTCCGCGGGCTCTTTTTTCCGACATAGACTGGCGACCAAATCCTTCCCTGTCAAAGGGGTTATCCGCTGGTAAATCAGAGCCCGCAAACACCACATCGTCGCTCTCTTCGGTTGTCCACGAAAATCGATTTGACGGAGTTTCATTGGCTGACGAAGATTCCGACCGTCGAAGTCGCTCCATCGTTTCCTCGTAAGAAGGCAAAACGCTTATGTCGTTCGACGGCGGCTGAGAACTATTATTCGAATGTACCGAAGCAGGAGAAGAAACATTAGGCGAACCATTCTCTTTGTAGTACTGATAAATCCGATAGTTTGTTGCTAAATTGTGTCTAAATGAATCATTCCGCGGAGGCGGTACCGGTAAAGGACTTCGCGTAGGTCCCCCGTTGGTACTCTCCAGCGGAGGTGTCGGTACAGCGACAGTACTAGTGGGCCTAGAAGGCCCTGGGTACATTTTCCTTGCAGATGGATGAGCCCCTGTCGGCGTGGACGCCATTGATGGTTGCGGACTGCCGCGAGGATATTTTCCCGTGAAGGGGCTGTAGGAGCCTGGGCTCCCCTTCACGGCAAAGCAGTAAGACTCATTCCTCTGCACAGCATTGCGAGATTTGACTGGAGTTATATTGAGAGACGCCTTTGAGTCATCGAAACTGTCGAGTTCTTCATCCTCCTCGTATTCGGCATGACGAACCCCAGAATCCACCTGGTCGGGTTCTGGAAATAAATATCAAAGAATCTAGTTCGACTCGTAAAACCAGTATAGCCAGTTATAACTAGGCTCCTCGCAGCCTCGCGGGTCGAAGTCACGCAACGCTACAGGATGAGGAGCCTTGCGTGACTTTGCAAGGCGCAAAATGTCACATTGGTTTTCAACGAGAGAGCACCGGGGAACTTTTTATTATATGTCATGTACAGGTCTGTATTAGAGGGGATAATCGTTGGAAGATGGAACTTTGTAGGACATTTATTCAGTGGTGCGCGCAACCTCGTTGCCAGGTACTTCTGGGTAATTTTAACGATGGCGGGTGACTAGGAAGAAGACCTTGGCAAAGGCTGGGGCCTTTCCACAGGGAGACCGCCTAAGAAAAACAGTTAAAATCCGATATGGCTGGCGGACAGCCGGGAAGTTGACCTAAATCATCAAGACAAGTCATTGTAGTGAATAAATTAAAATTAAAAGATAAATTCTCCGATCACCGCCCTCCATTCCCGGCTGTCCGCCCGCCATATCCGGATTTTCTGCTTTTCTTAGGCGTGTCTCCCTGTGGAAATGCCCCAGCTTTTTCAGGGTATTCTTCCGAGTGACCCACCATCTTGAAAAGTACCCAGAAGACCCCGAGAACGAGGTTGTGTTGCCCGTTCAATGATTTAAGGTGGAGCGGCTATTTCACAGGGAAACAATTCTGGGCATGATATCTATCATGAAATTCAGTTCCAAGGTTTTGCCGAACCAATTTAAGAGCGACTTTTCAAACAGTGTCAAGAAGAGTCCAAAGAATTATTTAACTAAGTTACCTTGCCAGCGCATTGGTGGTGCGATAGGGCCGTTCATATGAATCTGAGGGGCCACCTCAAGCACCGGTGACGGAGGCACCTTTTCCAATGGGGAATGATCTCCTGCTTCAATGGATCTCTCCTGCTGAGGGGAATTTAGTGCCTCTAGGGACCTGCTATCTAAGAGAGCCCCAGGGGCCTCTGTGGCCCTATCTCGTGCAACTGTTGTCTCGATAAATGCCTGTCCTAGTCGCGTGGTCTGCATGGCCCGACGGAGACTGTCTATGGCCTCGGTGTTCGACAAACCCATGAATGACACGTTGTTGACGCTTAGAAGCTGGTCGTCAGGTTTCAATCGACCATCCTGTAAAACAACAACAATAGTTTTCAATAACAGTAATCTCATTCGGGCTCGAGCAGCCGCCAAATTGCCGCGGCTTATAAAGCTTATTAAATATTGTCGATTAAATGTGGTAGTAGCCTACTAGCAGCCGCTGGTTGCCCGTTTTTAGGTTTTATGGCGAGAGTCGAGCGAGAATCCCGATACGGGCGCCATCTTGGACGTGGTCTTTGTCACTCGCCCCAGACCGAATTTTGACCCGTCCAAAATGGTTTGATTTTGGGCTTTTTGTAAGGGTCATACACTCTTTTTTTTTATAAGAACCTTTTTTATAAGAACGTTCAGCCTGAAATTTACCCAAATTTTAAGAACATGCCTGAGCCTCAGACAGGAGCAAAATAGATTTATTTTCAGTAATGCGTTCCAAACTCCAGAATCAAATAACGAATCAAATAACGACCTTCAATATTGTAATTTATAAACTCTCTTAAATACTTGATTGGTATGTATCCTTCTATAGGATCTATCATATTTCAGGTTCCGACGTCACTGAAATGTAAGAACATCCGTAAGAACATTTCCAGCCTCAAACTGCTCCAAAAATAAATAAGAACGGCCCAGCCTCAACTGAAAATTAGACGTTCTTATAAATAAAAAAGAGTAATGGTAAACTAAGTTAGATGTACTTAGAGAAAGCAGCCTGACTGCGGTGTTCATAATCCTGGTGCGAACTCTGACGCAACAGTCAAACCGTGTTTTCTCAGCTTCATTTGATCGCACAACACTAAGCAACCATAAACATCACTCAGCGGTTTTGCAAAAGCTACCGGGTTGCCTAGATGATTGATTCAGAGAGCGCTTTGAAAACACAATTTATTAGTCCATGCCGCAGAGTGCGCAGAATTATGAAAACCTCGGGCCACTAATTATTTCAAAGCACTTTCAAAAGGACGTAACAGCAGCTATTATAGTGCTGTTGTTGTCAACATCCGCATGTTTCCCAGATATAAGCCCAGAGTCCTCGAGGCAAACCTTTAATCGTTTCTTCTCGACTGATGCACACGTAAATTTTGCGCTTTCGATATCTAAAAGAGATCTAATCGAACACGTTTTACCTTAGATGCAGCGCCACCCGCGATAACGGACTTGACGAAAATGCCCTTGTCCCTCGGGCTGTCCCTGCCGTTCTCTTGGTCAGCGATCTTTCCCTTGACACTCACGCCCAAGCCCGCGGCACCAGACAGGTTCAGCGGTATCTTGAACGTGACGACTTGTTTGCCTTGTTCTCGCAAGTACCGAGTGCTTTCTTCATTAAGCTGAAACAAAATTTTGAAATCCCGTTTACACTTGCAATTTTTGTCGCTCGAGTCGCGACGATTTTTCTCGTACGTACACGTCAACTCAAAATCACTATGTAAACTAGGTGCAACTCGGCGCGATCTGCCGCGATTTTTGTCGCGTGATGTCGCACCGGATTCGCATCTCGTTTACACAAGATGCGCGAGAAAAATCGCCGCGACAAATGCAACAAAAATCGGCCGGCCTTTACGAGAAGACACGTGTTCCCATATCACACAGCGGGCTAATTAACAGGGCTAAACACTGCACACTTTGATAGGGAACGGGCGTGGCGTTCTGATGCCGAATACAGGACCTTGAGTCTGTAGGGTATAACTTGATCTGCGTATTCTTTATAAAGGAGTCAGCTTTAAGGAACAGGGCTGTACAGTCTACTGGACAAGGTTTTCTCACCTCTATGGCTGGTTTGCTGGGCGCTTGTATGACCTCCTCTCGCTGAATCAACAGTTTGACAAGTCCTTGAGTGCTGCGCAACACATTAACAGCCTCTCCTTGGTTCTTTCCTAACATCTTAACACCATTAACCTAAGAAAAAAAGAAAAAATACCTTGTAAGGGAAAATATTTTTTTGCTCTCTTGCATAAAACACGAAAATGAAAAATTTTAACTGCAAAATAAGCCCTTTATTATCGTGAACATCCGTAAAGGGGAGAGAAAAGTTTATCAAGAGTGTGCGCGCGAAAAGTTGAAAAGCGCGCAACGGGACGGTGCGCATCTCGTACCCAGGCTCGTCAACTCGCGGGGGAGGCTCGGGTAACACAGAGTACCCACGTTTTCAGGCTTTCAAATTTCCAGGACTTTCTCAATGACTTTAAAAAAGTTTGAAGACCTTTCGTAACGAAAAATGCGGATTTCGGCGCATTATGAGTATCCTTTGTTTCAAAGATAGCACATTGATAGTTTTTATTCAGGTTTCTCTATTTTTATGTAACAATATACACACTCAACATCTTGCAAATTCTTTCTTCAGGCAAATATTTCCATTTAATGAATTGATAGGTTTCTGTAAAAAATTCCATGACTTTCCAGGCCTGGAAAAGGGCATTTCTAAAATCCATGACTTTCCAGGTTTTGAAGGACCCATGGGAACCCTGTAACAGCTATTTGAGGGTCTTCGCTGATTGGCTGACTTGAACATTAGGGCCTGCGCAGAAAGTTATTTCTTTTAGCGGCTCTGTGTCAAATATCGCGTATGCGCCGGTGGCTGTAACCAGAGCCTTCCCCGCGAGGTGACGAGCCGGGAAGCTCTGGGTACGAGAATGGGTGATGCGCGCGTGCTTTTCAACCACGCGCGCGCATTCGCTTAAGTTCCTTTTCCTTTCATTTACGCATGTTCGCGATTTTAAAGTGATTGTCTTGCAGTCTAGTTTTAACACGAGTTAAAATTACCTCCACGATTTGATCGCCACTACGTAACCGTCCGTCTAGCAACGCCGCGCCTTTGGCCAGGATACTTTTGACGAAGATAGGTGTGTGTCCCCTGCCGGGTTATCTCGTGTTGTTATGCTGAACCCTAACCCATCAGAACCTAGTAAAACACACAACAGTTACCTTTTGGTGAGACTTGATTTTTGAAAAATTATACCCAAAATGAAGATTACAGACAAAGTGGGGTTTCCGCAGCGGATTTTGAAACGTCGCTTTCTGTTCCACCAGTCACACCATCTAAGCCAATCAGATCCTTGCCCTGTCCTTCGCCTTGTGCAGTCGTCTGGCTTTCCGTCGCAACGTTGTCTGGTTTTAGTTCAGAGGGAAGCCAGTTGACAGCACTAGGCGAAACAGGGCAAGGGCCTGATTGGCCCAGATGTTTGACTGACAGAAACTCAGCAATCAAATTGTTTTGAAATTTCCCAGTGCGAAAAAAACACATTCAGCGGTAACATTTTATTTTTATGGAACTTTGGCCACTGTTGTTGTTGCAAATAGACCGTCTTTGAAAAAAAATACGGTGCTTGCATGTTGCGTAAATGCGTTTTGAAAACTGTAAAAATAATTGCTTTTGATAAATTTGAATTACCTTTGATGAGCTCAACAATCATTCTCTTGCTGACAGTTTTGCTGTTCAAGGAAATTTGTGGAGCATTGATTGGTGCTGTGAAAAACAAGAATACAAGCCATTAATTACTTCAGAAACTTGGGGGTAAACTGCTCAAATACAAAGCGTAATCACAAAATGCCTAACACTGACTACTTACACTTATTGTCTCTAAATCCAGGTGGCGGTTCTATTGGGCTCTTGGGCCCTGGACTTCTGGGAGTTGTTTCAACCACTGGTGTCTCTTTTACCACAGCTTTTACAATGACTGGCTCTAGTGACTTTTTGGGCTTACTGGCAGCCTCAGAAACAAAAGAACTTGCACCAGATATAGCAAGTTTGACTACTGGAGCATTGATAGCAGACTGGAAGATTTCTTGAGCTCTAGACAAGAAATTGACATTAAGGTAAATTTTTAATAAGAAATAATTTACATTTTAGGAGATGCAATATCCAAGTCTGAGGCCAGGGTAGCCAATCTACTAAATAAAATACTGTTTTCATAATGTATATTTGGGCATTGAGGAACCTCAGGGGATTGAGGGGTCTCTATTAGGGACTGGAGAGGGGAGGGGTAAGTAGGTAGAGCCCTATCATGGGTTAATTGTGAGGAGTAATTTGGTGTCCTTTCTGCTTTTAGCATGGTGAACAAATTGTTCATCACAATTAAAATGTGACATGGGAATTCTGATTTTCAATCAAAGGAAATGCAGTTGACCTTAATTTTCAAAATCCTTGAATTTCCAACAAAATATTTTCCATTACTCTAATCCTCCGTGTACTAGAGCAGTACCTACTAGCAGCTTCATGTATATTCTTCTTTGCTATAACTTACTTCTCATTTGGAAGATCCAGAAGATTGTGATTATTAACTTCTATAATTCTGTCAGCAATCTGTGAAAAACAGAAACAGTCAAAAACGTTACATAACTGTAGTAATTTTAAATGCATATGTTTTATGACATTTTACTGCTTTATGTTTATTAACAAACTTACCTGAAGTCTGCCATCTCTATCTGCACACTTTCGTGGAGCAATGTCTCTAACAATCAAGCCCAGTTCCCTACAACACAAATAAGCGCCAGTGGTAAGTTCTGAGACATAAGTTACCAGGCCCATTTTTTGAACACCAAGAATTCTTGGGCTCTAATAGCATCTTCTATACAGAATTACGCTTGTGTCCTATGAATTTTTCAGGCACCTGAAAAACAATGGGAAGTTTTTTGGGAGCAGCTACTCTCCAGCATTCTCTGTTGTTTTGAGACACATGGGCCCCCAGGTATTAAACAATGACATCGCAAGCATAAATATAAAGCACAAAGCTGTTTGCAAGGGAAGGGATAGAAAGTTTAAAAGCCATCCACATGGGCATGTTTTTTTATAGGAGGGCAACAGGTACAAGTTCCTACCTTCCATCAGCTGTTTTGTATGGATGCACAGAAAAGCCAAGGTCATCTTCATTTTCTGGTACTAATTCCACAACAAGGACTTCATCTTGTTCATCCCTGGAGATGAGAAAAAGAAAATAGAAGTGTCAAATCAGGTTGAAAGAACCACATCTTGTTTTAAACATACATAAGTTGTGTCTGATGCAGTTGGAAGATTACAGGCTGTTCATCAAAGCAGCAATCCGGACAACTCAATCATAGAGCAGTCACACTATATATCATTTTATTCTATACTATAAGCGTGGTGTTTATAGGCATATGGGATTTCAAAATTCAGAAGCTGAAAACTGGCATAGCCTCTCCTACAGTCACCAAACATTATAAGAAAGGTTTCATTTTTGCAGGCATCCAAAAATAATTTGGCTGCAAACTTTCTAAGTGCATTGTTGACCACTCAATCGATTCAAGATTAGACAGTAAGTTTATGGGGACTGACATTGTTTGAAATCTCACACAGGTGGATAAATAAGAATAATTTAGCAAGGAACTTACTCGCTGGTGGTTGAATGCTCTTCATCCACAGGTCCATCCACATGTTGATAAGACGAGTAATTAAAAGATTTCTCCTCTATGGGAGAGACAGCAGCTATGGCAGGAACTACTCTCCTCCCAGAGGACCTGAACTGTTCTATCTGCCGCTCCTCTTGCAACTCTGCCCACCGGTCCAACATTTGATTATCCGTAAACATACTTTGCCTAGTCATATCTCTGTCCAGAGCAAACCCTCCATGATCCAAATCATCATCTGCATGTTCAAATGAACTAGATGATTCCTTCCTAGATTCTGTATTTGTATCACCATTGAATTCAAAGTGCTTGTTCATTCGAACTGGAGTCCCAATCGCTACAAAAGCTGTTTCCCCAAACACTCTTGGAGTAGAAACTGTTTCACTGTATTCTGAGTTTAGCGAGTCTGATCCCATTCTTGCCCTGACATCAATAGAAATTCCTGAGTCTTCCTCAGAAGGTACACTGTCTGTAGTTGAAACAGAAGGTTCAGGTTTTCTATTCACTTTGGGTTTGGTGCCACTGGTGGTGGGGGACCTTTTAACTTTACAGACGACACCCCAGTTACTAATATTGGCAAAGTACTATTATTTTGATTAACATCTTTTACAACATTAGGTGGAGTTCGTCTAATATTTGATTCATTTTGTAAATTTTGAGCCTCTTGGAAAATATCGGGGCTTGCTGTTCCTACAGATGAGGTACTTAAACTGTCTCTTCCATTTTGGTTCAGTTTACCACCTTTGTGTTCCTCATACACTGCAACAAGCTGTGAAAATGAAAAAGTCATCATTAGTTAACATATTTGCAGTAATTTATGAAATACATAAAGAGGAAAAAAAATTGGTGTATTGAAGGCCTGCAGCAATATGTAAATCATGATCAACCTGCACTTGAAAGAGGATGGAAGGGACTGCCATTCGAGTGATAACTTTTTGAGGGTGTGAACTGCACTGCATTATTCTACAACTTTTAGAGAGCAGTTAGACAAATCTTTAACTTCGTACCCAAGTGGACTCTCTTGTGTGATCAATGAACTGAACTTTGTCCAAGCCACAAAACTGATAAGAAAGATAATTCTGTGATTGTAATTTGAACTTCTGTTTGCAAAGGCTTCTCTTAACTGATAAGGGAACTTTTGAATCATTCCATTCACTCTTCTTGGAATTCAGACAACTGTAGTTATAATATTTTACTTCCTTAAGAATTTAGAATTACATCCCACATTTCATCTACCCATAGTATGTTTATTGGGCTCCTTTTCTGTCAAAAGGATTTTCATTAATTAGTTCCAGTATATTTTATGTACAACAATCAAAACTATTTCAAACTCTTCCTTTGTTAAGAAAACATTGGAAAAAAGTGAAAGGCTTTGAAATTCTTATCATGCTTTAATTTTTGAGTGAGATGAAACAGATTTTCAAATTTGTTTAACAAAGATAAATGCCATCTAGTTGGGCATTCTTATGTCAACCACTGCAAACAAAATTTACCTAAGAATAAACTTGTTTGCTAATAATAACCTTAGGAAATTCAATGAAGGGAACAGTATGTAAACAGGTATTAAATTTTGGCCACAAAAATAGAGGATAATTCCATGGGTTAGATATTCTTTCTAAAATTGAACACATGTTTGAATTACATACATTTTTGCATGACATGTCAGAGATCACGCTGATGACATATTTGACTTTAGGAAACAAAAATCATACAAGCTTTTATACTGCAGAGAGCTGGTATCAAATGAACGGCTCGGTGCAAGAACCACCTAAGTGATCTTTTGGACTGTTTTTCGATTTTCCGATTTTTCACAAACAAACTGCAGAAACATTGTTAAAATAGCCTAAAACTAGCCTCTCTGCATTTTCCCCAAAAAATCGCCGCGAGATCACTGTAAAACAGTGTCTTCCTTTTTTCAAGCGCAAGGCATTATGGGTAAAACTTTAAAAAATTGACAGCACTTCCTCCCTGGCCCCGGTTTTAGATATTTTTTTATAAGTGCCTAGTCACTCGCACCTGTCAACTGAATATTGCGCCGAATGCATTCTTTTGGAATCAAAACTAACCCAAATTGTCTTGACAGTGCTGAAATCCTGCTACAGAACAACAGAGAAGCTTCATAATACTAGACGAGTCATCACACGGCCTGCCAAATTCTTTGTGACTCGATTTTGCTCGTAAAATTTGCTCCTCACTTGTGACTTCTTCCACAAGTTTGTCTCTACCGACTTTGTTTGCTTTATGATGCAAGCAAAGTGGCTCCTGTAGTAGAAAATGACTTGAAAAAAGCACTTATAAAGCGAATTCATGGCTCGCTCTCTGTTCGACAAGCGAAACCAAGAATCCAACGGCCTTCACTGAAAAGGGTGAGCCCTTAGTCTTTACAAACAGCGGGTTTTTTTTTTTGGGGGGGGGGGGGAGCAGGAAGTCTTTAACTTTTTCAAGTAGAAGAACCTTGCAAAATAAGCGAAATTACAGAGATAAATTCGGGCTACAAAGGGTTAACAATGCGCCAGGTAGGATGAAAAGCTCTTTTCAATTCAAAACAATAGACAAATCTTTGCGGCTTTATAGGCAAAACCCTTGGCTTTGTGCCACTTCTAGGGTTAGGTTTAGCCTTCGGATTAGATTTAAGTTCGGGTTAGATTGAGTTTAGGGTTAAGGGTTTAAGGCTAAGGTCGTTTTACATCGTCCTCACCGCGATTTTTAGGAACTTAGACTCTTTGAACACGATTTGCGCAGAATTTTTAAAAACCGATAAACAGTCTGAATAGTCTCTTAGGTCGTTGTTGATAAAGCCACTGGTTAGAGGCCGTTTTACAGCGTTCTCGCAGCGATTTTTGTGGGAAAATGCAGAGAGGCTAGTTTTAGGCTATTTTAACAATGTTTCCGCAGTTTGTTTGTGAAAAATTGGAAAATCGAAAAACAGTCCAAAAGATCACTTAGGTGGTTCTTGCACCGAGCCGTTCAAATGGCCTTCAATCCTAAGAAGTCATGCCAATATTTTTGTTTCTTGACTCTTGAGAAAACCTTTTTTTTTAGAAAAAAAGTTATATTTTATCTTATCTGAATGCAACCAAAAACCTGTGGCCTGAAGGGATTTGCTATTATTTTGCAGAAAAGAGCCCTTAACCTCTGCACACATGCATTATTTTGGGGCTGTTTGAAAATCTGATTAAGAATTTTGAAAATTATTTGATTGGAATTTTCATTCCTTAATGATTCTGGACTCTGCCAAAGCGATATCTAAGGGAGATCAAATCATAAAATTGATAATATCAGGTATCATGTTATATCCTTCTTTTTGGGGTCATCTTTATCAGCATGCTAAACTTGGAAAGAATTGCTTCAGGAATAATGGATTTCACACAGAGATAACATACACTGGACAATTTTCTGCATGCAAGAATGTATCCACATGATTTCAATGCAATGAAGCTTTAAAATGAAATTAACCCACATAATGTGTTTTATACAAGCCTCAATAGACTTCCATGCATTTTGTAAATTTTCTCTTGTGTTCAGAATTCTTTTGAGCTCTTTATAGACAATGCTTTAGCAAACTGCATACTAAAATTAGCTTTGTCTGAGAACCAAACCATTTTGAGATCTGTCAGGATTCTAGTGACTCAAAAATCAGGTATGAGAAAAACTGCAGGCACCCTTTTGCAGATATGATACTTGCTTAGATAACTGGGTCTCTGTGGGTTAAAGAATGCCAAGCATGGATAAGACACATGTGGAAGGACCAAAGTCAACTTATAATAAATGCAATTACCTATTCTTTGAGGTGCCATGAGGAATTCAAAGTTCCCTAAAGTATTTTAAATTTCCAAAATACCACACAAAAGGATTTAAATAAGCTTACGTTCTGCAAAACCCAAATGAAATGAAGTCCAAACATAAACATCCAATGGTTTTTTTTACTAGTATAGATAGGAGATAAAATGGTGAATTTCTGCCTGGAGTTATTATGAATGAAGACAAAGGCGAGAAAAGGCCCTTTATATCCATGGGAATATTGGACGCAAAACAATAGCAAAATTCTTGATCTGTGTTATATGCAAATATGCATTGTTTTCCTACAACATTTCACAACCGTCTCATACATACAATTAAGGAAAAATCACTCTACCGTGAAATACAACGGAGAAGCCTCCAGCGTTATATATATTGATGCTTCATAGTTATGTAGAGTATATGTCAGGGTAGGAATTTAGTTTTGCAATAAGGTTACCTTATCTCTATCGTCCAGGACGTCCCGGACAACATCGTCTGGATCGAGGATCCCTTGATCATCAATGGTCTCTAGAACTTGAACTTGGACGAAATCTTCCGGATGCTACAACAAACACAAGGTTGACCTCAAATTCTCAGCATGAATGGCTAGCTTTAGAAACAAAGAGATAGTTGGAAATAAATAAAACGAGGAATAAAAATGCGTGAGATTTGAAACTGACTATATAAGGTTACTACTCCTGCACGACTTTCGTCGGTCTGGTGGGAAAAAGCAACTGCAAATTGCATTCAACTTTGCATGTCTCTAGACTCATTGCCGATTTTACCGCGATTGTATACCATTTCACGTAACAGAAAACTATAAGATTCGAAACTAATACGAACTTCCCTTCGACGCTTTTGACCTGAATTCTCGGCAGTCGTTATGAGCTTATCTTCATTTGAAAGCAAGCGCACATCATTTGAACCCTTTTCACATATTTTCATTCACACACGCTATAACAGGTTTTGACAAGGCGCCCTTCGGTATGGAAGTAAATTTAGTTCCTAATTGTCAAGCTTTCCCTTGAGGGATAATATTTGTGAAAATGCGAAATACCGAGGACGCCAGCGTCGTTTTATAAATATTTTCTGTGTTTTATTGTTGTGTTTATTTCGTTAGTAGAAACCTGGAGTGGGGGGAGTGTGGTTTCTAGCGTTCTCGTGTTTCAAGGAAATACAATTGCATCCACGAGGCGAGAAATTAGTTAAATTCACTAGAATAAAATGCAATTTGAGAATATTTCACGGTAGATTCCAGATTTAGGGGTTATCGTGATGCTATTCGATGGCATAGCAATCGAATCTTTCGAACACTCAATCAGAAATCTCGATTGCCAAATGGTGCCATTCCTCGTAGTATGTCGGCTGATTCGAGCGTGTCAAGTGACAATAACAAAGGAACAGAAGCCACGAAAACCACAAATAGCATTCACCTAGGTATTTATCGGTTGCCCTTACGTTCAGCAAGCCGTAAGCTTGTAATAAATTTAATATATTGTACCTTATTCGAAGCCTTCTTGTATCGGGCAACGGCCCTCTCGATCAGGTCTCCCACCGATAGTTCACCGTTCCCACAAGGGACAATCACCTTCACAGCGCCAAAACATACGGTAACCTTCATCATAAATTCGCTATAATAGTTTCAATACGCAGTTCTAAATCGGAAAACCGGTTAAACACCATCTCTAGACCAATCTACGACGCCATCTGTGAAGTTTGTTTCGAAGGAGTTGTTAGTTTATCACGACTGCATAAATTATTACGAAAACTTCGGTTACCGACGCACCACGTGATAGCAAGTAGCCAATCAGAGAGTGTTACAAAAGATTACCGCGGGGCGCGTCATAAACTACTCACTAGGAGAAGTGGGTGGCTTTATTGTACGTTTCCGGTGGCAACAAATTTTCTATCATGATGTCATTAATATGAATAACTCGTCATCGAGTTTGTTTCTTAGTTACGTATCAAATTACGCAGACAAGATATGTGCTTTGACCAGTAAACCATGACATTTCGTGACTGTATTCTATTCCAGGTTTTCTGGAATAATCACGAAACTGCAAACTGCTTTTATTGTTTTTCAAGCTCGACTGTTGTCAAATTCTATTTTCAAATGTAAACATAATATTTACTATTATGTTTTCCTTTATTTCTAAGAACGGACGCGGAAAATAAAAACTGACTGCTCGAATTCTTAACGGCCTGAAGTCGTTGTTGGGCGAGGTTTGGGCCTGTCTCGATTTATTTTTAAAAACAGTTAACAAAATAAAAATAGAATAAATAATAACTTTTTCTCTGAATGAGGTGTGTAAAATCAATTTGCAAGAAATTTACAGAAATCTTTCATTCATGTCCATGCTAAAGGAAAATAAGGGACGTGTCATTATTTACCGGGGGGGGAGGGCTCCCATTTTTTTCAAAAAGGCTAAAAAAAATTAGGACCCTCCCCTTGAACATAACAAAAAAAATGTGACCCTCCCCCAGTCGTAGGTAAAAAAATTGTGACCCTCCCCATGTAATTTATATTTCTGAAAAACCTGTCAGATAGACTCTTGTCCGAGTGATGCAATGTCTTTTCTTTTCTTAATAGCAGAAATACTTTTTTCTTGCTTCTGTCAAAGCTGAGGAACCGCGGTCATTATTTATCGCCTCGATTATTTACGTGAGAGGATTTTGGGTAAACGGTAAAATGCAGTGATCCTCCTTCCATAAGTACAGTGATTAACGTGATCCCACCTTTCCCGTCCCCTATGTGACGAAGTACTGAAGACATTCTATATGTTATATGCTTTTTCTTTCGTTGCGCGCGAAGCGCACCTGATTTTGATAAACGCATTTCATCAAGCCACAGAGAAAGGGTAGATGCGCGCCGCAAATGACGAAGTTATTATTATTCATGCGTGAATCGCTGCACAAATGACGAATTTCTATGCTTGTAACGTCGAACTCACGCTTACCTATATGAGATCTTCTTTCAAACATAGTGACCTCCCGTCAGGCCTATCATTGCAGGCATTTTTGGGAGAGTTTGCTTTTCCTCATGAAGATACACTAATGTTCTTGTAAACGGCGTGAGGGTAGTGTCTTCGTTTGTGAAAGAGTACATTAAATGTCAATATTTATGCGCGCGAAGCGCGCCGAAATTTTTATTAAGTAAAAGTGCAAATGATAGAAGTTGCTGAAATAACCACTATCGGCATCTGTTTCACTCTCTTCATCCTCCAAATGTTGTTGAAAAAATTTATGACCCTCCCCCAAACAGGAGTGAAAACAATTTGGACCCTCCCTTTAGACAGGCGAAAAAAATTAGGACCCTTCCCACAAAAATAGGAGCCCTCCCCCCCCGCTAAATAATGACACGTCCCTAATGGGACGAAATGAAGTCAGAGATAATTCATGGATCATAAAGACGCACGATGAGGAATTTAGCTAAAAGTTGCGGCACCCCCCAGTTGCGCGCAAATTTGGGTGGCATATCTCGCGAAATTCTTAGGGTTATCGAATCACGTATTTTTAGAGCTGTGTTGCAATGTCGTTTTCTCACGAATTAACTAAAAATTACTAGGGAATGTATCGGGAGCAATCTTTTCATCGTCTTGATCTCGAATTTTGAAGCATTGATTCGCGGTCTCGGAAAATCTCGCATTTTATTTTATTCGCAACCACTACAAAACGATTCGTACGACCAATATGTTTCATGGAAAGGACAAGAAGGACAAGAAAGTCAATTTTTGGTTCGTTTCGAAAAATGCTAGAATCTCTATTGTTTTCTAAAGTTTCATCGGTTTTACTACTAATAAATTAAATTTCTTCACAAAAATCGCGAGGCCGCTTACGTCGTATGCGATGGTTCCATTTTGTTCTCACTACTTATTATTTGATAACTGGAAAAATAAGATACATTATACTTAAATACTTAAATGATACTCCCTCTACCGCAGTATAATGTAGTGGATGAATAGTTGTTTCAGGTTCGGATAAAAGATCAGAATTTTTAATGACAACAGGGATAAAAAATTTAAGGTAACAAGCCTGGGCTCTCAGAGGATCATTTACCAAAAGAAAGGATCTGGTCGTATGGAATTTTGCACGACTGATACAACTAAATGAAAAATAACATGAGGAAAGGCTGGTACTACGCGAAAAATCTTGGGACAGTGGCATGATAGAGTCCAAAATGAAAGTCAATAAGTAATCATGGACACAGCTTTATCGACCTATGAAAAGCAGCCTTAAAAAACATAGAAAATTCGGGTTTGAAATAAAAGAATAAGGAAATTATCATTATTCTGATTAGAGGCGATTCCGTCATTCGACTTGCACGCAAATGGCAACCGCGTTCGCCAGAAAAAAAAAATTGAAGGAAGGAAGCAAACAAACGCCAAAGGCTTTTCTCATGGTTTGCGAAAGACCGCACAACCGGCGAAATGCCACCATATGCATAAACAACTCGATTAAATTTCGAAAAAATGTGATCTTTATTTTTCTATTTTTTCAGTTTCTAGCTAAAGAATCGAAAAGAAGTTTGGCCTCGTCCCGTTTACATGCACAAATGGACTGAAATGCTCACAAGATCAGTGTTTTGAACGCACCACACGAATTATTTAATTCGAATAACATTGTGTATGTAGTTTTAGGCGCTTCCGAATGTTGTTAGTGGCGAAAAAAGTTTTTCCAACATTTTTGCTTGTGCGTGTTATCTCGAGAGTAAAACAGATCTTCGTATTGTAATTCGGTAGTTAATTTGACACAAAGAAGATATCTGATCATTATCTATCGGATTGTATCGACAGCACAAAGAAATGCTTCACTTTCAATGAATTAATTGCTTGAAAAGCGAACAATCATTACTGCGGCGGCGTGATACAAGCATAGAGGCGCAATACTGCGGAAATAACAGCTTATTGAAAGACTGTTTTTTTCTGTTTCGCTTATATCCTGATTGACCTTCTAATAATGATTACAAATATTCATTGATCTTACTATGCAAAACAAGCATAAAGAGCTTATATTTTGCCGCGCAATCAAATGCTATGAACATCGATGAATGAGTTTACTTTGCGACAATTGAAGCGATTTGTCATAACATACCTTTTTGCTTTGATCATTTTCTTCGGCAATCTGTATATTCTCGTTTTCCTTCGCTTCCATGCTTGCCATGGTTTCGAATTCGAATATAAGCTGTTTAGCAATATGAGGCTATTGACTTTCAACTTCTCCAAGATGAAAACATGCATTATCCTGCGCCTCCATTTAGAGTGCGTTTACTAGTATAGGTCACTTTAAAAGTTTTCTTCTCTTGAACTTCCAGTTCTCAATTTCTCTGATAAACTTTTGTTGAACCTTCAGGCGTTGTAAATTGGACGTTAAAGATGATCTAGAACGAAGCCTGGTTTCCAGTCGTGTTCAACTAGACGTCACGAAAGCTTTGAAGCATGCAAGTCTAAACGGATGAATAACGAGCTGAATTTGTTTTGGGGGCACAGGGGTGTGTGGAGGTGAGGAATTAGCGAATTGTTCGCATTCCTGTCACGCGGGAAGCAATCCAAACTTTTTGTTTCACCCGCAGTGTGACATCTAAGAGACGGGCAAACACCCACTTGGGCTTCTAAAAAGTTCTGAATTTTTAAACTATGACATAACAAAGATAGGCGATGTAATTGATATTAAAACACGCTAAACAAGGTACATTGAACTACAAAAAACTCCGTCGATGGCCGCACGAGCGCGCAAGAAAAAATTAATAGAAACGCTTGAGAAACTTCACAACCCCAAAGGCCTCACGCTCCTGGTAGATATTCAAATACTAAAGGTACCAGATTTGTCAAGGCTTGCCTTGCTGTGATAATGGAATTTACAAGCTTTTGTAGGTCGAACACACGCGCGCAACACTCCGCACGCGATTTCGCACCACTGCGTTGGGTTTCCTGTGGTGCGCCTTCATGTAGTCAGCGGTTACACGCATGACCCGTAAACTCGCCGGTGAATTTTAACCCTCGTGTACTTACGTGTAGTGAATGCTTCGATTGTATTCTCGCCAACGATACCCCTTAACTAAGATCTCAAGCCTCTTGGTACTTCTAAGACGAAGCCAGGTTCCTGCATTTCAGCCTCCGTGCAGGAATTTTTTACCGATTGCCCCAGACTGGAGTTCGCGCCATTCTAAACTTGCTTCAAAATTTCCTTCATTTTCAAGATATTTTAGTATGGCATCGGCAAAAGGCGAGGACATTCTTGCTTCTCTAAGAAAATCAGTCAAAGAGCAGGTAACATGATTATGATTTCTACTGGATTCATGAAAATAATATCGCTATTAGGGAATTGACATACTTTCTTGAACCTATTTATTAAATATTGCTGCCATGGCAGAAATCTACAATGCTTGCCATATTTGGTAAGGACATTCCCTGGGTCTGTGAAATTTAAAAATGTTTTGTTGTGTTGTCAGTGGTACTGGAAAAAGACGGTTATAAAGTAAAATTATTTCTAAATAAAGAAATAAAGACGACTGTATGATATATAATATATCATGGTAAATTTATTTTATGATTTTTTTGAAGATAAGGATTGCATCATCTTTTTACACCATGTTATTTTGGTTAACCATGTTGTTATTTTAGTTAGTTATTTCATGGGAATGGGGTTGGAAAACAAAAATTACAGAAAATGCTTGATTGAGTGGGATATACATTGACAATTGTCATTATGTACTTTATTATTTATACAGTATGTACTAATTTTTACACATTATCTTACAGTAAATAATTTGAATTGGAATTGTGAATTTCTTCTTTCATTCCATTTATCTGCTTTTGTAATTCCCATTGCTTTTGATGACATGGCAGTGCCATAGCTGGTGGTGGTGTGGTGGTGGTGGTGGTGGGTGGTGGTGGTGGGGGGGGGGGGGGGGGGGGGGGGGGGGGGGATGGGTTGCCTCCAGTTGCCTCCCCAGCAAAGTAAAACTTTTAGTGTCAACATGCAGTGCCAAAAAACCTGCTTCCCCACTCCCCCCAGCAAAAACAAAGGATTACCAAAGGTTCTCCCTCCCCCCCCTCCCATACAAAAATTTCTAGCTACGGCCTTGTGTGGTGGCATCATCAGAAGAGCAGAAAGTTATTCTAAAAATAAATCAGTCTCAATCATATAGCTAGAATGCTTGCTTAGGGATATTGCTAATAATAAAAATGAATGAAAAATATACTAAATACTGTTTTTTTTTCTTGTTGTTTTGTTTAGGGTGACCTTATTCGGAAGCTTAAGGAGGAAAAGGCGCCAGAAAATGATGTAGAATTAGCAGTAAAAGAGCTGAAAGCAAGAAAAAGACTCTTGAGAAAACAGTAAGTAAAACTGTATGTGATGTAGTGTATGAAATTAATTATGGGAAGGGAGATTTGTAAATCTGAGATTTTGAAACTGAGGTTGATGACTTTAAGCAGAGCTGGATGTTTTACCTGTATTTGCTTGGACATGATATCATGGATGAAGGGGAGGGGGTGGTGCTGGGGACCGTCTGAAGGGGGGCTGGACATAAAAATTAAGGGGGCAAACATTGAGTCCCATACAGTACAGTTTCCCATACATTTACTGTATTTGTGAAGGGACTCAATATTGGCCCCCTTAATTCTTATGTCCAGCCCCCCTTTAATTGGAACTTCCTGGATCTGCCCCTGGGCATATAATATATTCTCAAAGTGCTACTCAAGGCTTGGCTTATTTTATTGCACATTCAAAGTAAGGAAGAATGCTGTTTATTTCGCGTTCATAGCTCTTTTGGTTTCAGAGATATTGAAGATTTTTACTTATGCAAATTAGCAAAAATGACGTCACAACAAGACAGGGGCAAAAGAGGCCAACAATGTTTTATGTATAATTCTGTTTGGAATAGTTAGATTCACTTAAAACTTGGTGATAACAAAGAAGGACCAAAACCACAACCTCTGACATGTTTATTGTTGTTTCCATGGTAACACTATTGACACTAGGGCTGTCTGTTTAAAAATAGGAAAAATCTAAAACTTATTCATCTACAAGTGAAGTACTACAATACTTTGCCAAAATACTCTTGGTTGTGTTGACAAACAAATCAGGAAGTTTCGAAGACTTTCACAATTTAGGGAATATTTCACAGATTTTACCTATTTTTCCAGGAATCACTTCTATAGCCAAACGTGTTACCATGGAAACACTAATTAGCATATGGATGTATGAGGTCTTGGTTCTTCTTTGTTATTACCAAGTTTGAAGTGAATCTAATTATCCCAAACAGAATTATACATCAAACATTGTTGGCCTCTATTGCCCTTGTCTTGTTGTGACGTCATTTTTTGCTAATTTGCATAAGTAAAAATCTTGAATATCTCTGTAACCAAAGAGCTATGAACGCGAAATAAGCGACATTCTTCCTTATTTTGAATGTGCAATCAAATAAGTCATTAAAATTTCAGCCTTGAGTAGCACTTTAAAGGAAAACAAAAAAAAATAGAGCTGCTTGATTGAGACACTATTACCAACCATGCCCAATGCTCATACTTTATTTGGGGATTTTTATCAGTGACCCTACTTCATTCTTTTCCACAACTAATGAAGAGCTTATCTTCTACTTAAATGTTTGTTTGGATTTCCACAGGAAAAAGAAATGACTCCACAAGATGAAAATTTGACAGAGGAAAGCTTGAAGATCTATTGAAAAGGAGATTCTTTTTTGTTCCAGCATTTGAAATTTATGGAGGTGAGGTACATTGTCCAGGTCACTACCTTGCTGGGATGTTACAGACATGTGTATCTATGTTATATAAATACATATTGATTGTGATAATAATAATAGGTAATTTTACCTTTACATTCTAGGTGTGGCTGGTTTGTATGATTATGGCCCATCAGGTTGCGCCATGGAGGCTAACATGATTAATGTGTGGAAGAACCACTTTGTTCTTGAGGATCAAATGCTGGAAATCAGGGCATCACTCTTAACACCACATCCGGTTCTCAAGTAAGAGCTAGGGCCACACTGAACTCACATGTCCCTTGGCCTGAATATATAACCATAATTAGCATAGCTTGTCCCAGGTCCTCTTGTCCATACAGGAAATCATTTCTCTCTCCATTACACCAACTCATTACCAACTCATTACAATCATTGCCATTGCAAGAGAAATACATTTCCAGAGAAAATTCCTTACCTATGGATGTTTTAGGGGGTCAGCTCCTTTGGACTTGATGTTGAGTGCACCATCCAACAACAGGAGGCCCAGAGGGTCCAGAGATTGAATTACAACATCCAACTTCATTCAAATATTACCACTAGATGATGTACAATAAAGGTTGACCATTTTATTGCAGGGCATCAGGTCATGTGGACAGGTTCGCTGACGTCATGGTCAAAGACGTAAAGACTGGGGATTGTTACAGAGCTGATCATCTTCTAGAAGGTACGCAACAATTACAGCCATAGAAGCCCCACAGAGCACACTTTGAAGTGTGTGTGGGGGGAGGCTTTTAAGAAAGAATGTATCACAAAAGCGTGTGCGTGGGGAGGCATAAATATAGTCTCTCTCTCCCAACCCCTCCCTCTCTGTGGGCCATGCAATAAGATACCCAAAGCCCACAGGCTGGCTTTTTATTAAGACCAGGAATTTGGTGTAATCCAAAGTTTTTGCTATCTACCTTAACAGGTCATGTGGAGAAACTCCTGGCTGATAAAAAACTTCCTGAAGATAAAGGAATGAGTATCAAGATGTTATGAATAAGGTAGTTATCGTTAGATTGGAATCTGTGGTGTTGAATGTTGCACTGGGGAAGAGGTCAAAACAACAATACCAGAGACCCACCACCTCTTTCAATGTTCTGCCGATATCTCATGAAATAATTGATTAATCATGGTGAAAACCTACCATTGTGCTCTATATGAAGAGAACAACACATTTCTGTAATAAAATCGGGTATCCCTTATTCGTGCTTCGAAAATAATCACTGGATACTTAGGGGGTTGTAGTACCCGGTACCCACCTAATTCACCATTTGAGTACTACTGAGTACCATTGTTTGGTGCTAGAAAATATTGTGCCTTGCTTATTTTTCTATATTCTATGAACTATGTAGCTTTTCAAATAGCCTTTGTATGCTGATGTTTGTTCTGCTTGATGAAAATGTCTGGAAATTTCTGGTGAACACTAGTGTTGTTGGCTCATGCAGAATGATTTTTGTTTTAGATTGACAACTATAATATGAAAGAGCTTGGTGAGCTGATCAAGAAATATGATGCCAAGGCGACAATGACAGGCAATGATCTGGGGGACCCCATGGAGTTTAACCTGATGTTTACTACCTCAATAGGACCAAGCGGCCTTATTCCAGGGTAGGTGGCTTCTTTTGTTGCCATGAAAACTTGCATCCATGGATTGTGAATCTGTTTACCACCTGATGAATTTATCAATACAAGACTTCACAAACCCATTTATGGGAAAAGCTGCACTAGGCACTAGGCCCATATTGCTGAGAGGTCTAATTGTTCAACTATATGGTTGATCACAGAAAAAAATACCTTTGAGATTTTTTCTTCATTGGAAAAGCAGCTGCCAATAAACCATTTGGTAGTCGTTAGGGAACAGCGTGACCGTCACATCCTTGACACTGGAAAACTTGGGATGACTCTTATCAGATGGGTCCACAAAGTGCTCTATTTCAGCAAGAGTAAACTCCCTAATTCAAAGCAAAACACAAATATTACAACACTATTAAAACTTGAAAAGTTTGTTTGCTTTGTGTGCTATTTGTTTTGGTGAAGAAGTCTTTGGCCGCACCAAATTTGCTATGTCTTAGGGGTAACTTTGCTGTGGACCACACCCAGTTTGTTAAGGGTTTGTAAGTCACTTTGTGTTAGCCTGAGTATCAGGCGGAATTTTATTTTTGCGA
Organism: Scolanthus callimorphus; assembly: GCA_033964015.1. Taxonomy (NCBI): domain Eukaryota; kingdom Metazoa; phylum Cnidaria; class Anthozoa; order Actiniaria; family Edwardsiidae; genus Scolanthus; species Scolanthus callimorphus. The sequence goes on from CM066914.1 coordinate 3,187,472, forward strand.
GAGAAAATGAGGGAGGAAATTGACTCTGGTTACTGTGTGTAAGTCTTCAGTGCAAACGTTTTTTAAGCTGAGATGTTTGTCATAAATTTTGCCCCTCCTGGTCAACCATCTACATCTCAGAACGCCTTGGTTCTGTGTTGTAATTAGTAGTGTGGCAAACAAAAATGCAGGATTTGTTGCGTTCATTTGACGAACACTTCCTATTCCATCTGCGCTTGCTTGATGCTATCTTGATCCACAGCAAAATGTCGTTCATTGAGTTAGCCTCACTTCCATGCCCAAACCTAAACATCAGAAATCTGTGTAGTGCTGTATTTTCTAGTACACAAACGCTGAGAATTTTGCCGCTAACCCAGCTCACATGGCCGTGTTGTTTGTCAACTACTTCAGATTCGCCTCTGTGTCTGCAAATGTACGACCTTCGTCCAATTTATTGTCTACATCGATTTAGACTAAGAAGGCTCCACATTCAGTCAAAGGCATGCAGTAAATACGTGAGATGCAAAGGCGCCCATTCAATCAATCAATCAATCAAATCAATCAATCAATCAATTTATTTACAAAATAGAACAAAATAGTGTTACACACAACCTGCTAAGTAGCTGAAAGCTAGTCGAGGCAGGCAGTGTGGTTGACGTGAAAAGAATAAAAAGGTATTTGACGTACAATTGCTTTTTTTATATACATGTTTAGTTGTAACTATCATATTTGCGGGTAAAAAGAGAAAATGAGAAATTAGAAACTAAACTATAATTGCTGTGAACTTATTGTATACAGTAATATATCAAGAACATTTCTTTATTTCGTTGGTTAAAGAATTTAAATCAGCATAGCTGTCTTGGCTTTCAAGTGTTTCGAATAGAAGACATTGTATCTTTTTTTGAAAAGGTGTTTAGGTAGCACTCGCAGGCTCTCAGGGATAGAATTCCATACTCTAGCACCTTTTCCAGAGAACGAGTTTAAATGTTGATTTAGTCTTGAACGTTTGATGAAAAAGTTTCCGGCAGACGAGGAACGCGTATTGTACTGATGTGTCTCGCTTGCAGGGATAAAGCAGCTTGTTAAGTTGTGAGGTGTCCTGTTATTATGGACATCCAACATAAGAGTTGACAAAAGCTTAAAGTAAAGTGTATTAATAGGCAATATATGCGAAGAAATGAAAAAGGCAATGGCACGGGAATGAAAATGTGCAAAGTTCATTAAACGAACAGCACGTTTTTGAAGCTTTAATAGCTTTTCAAGGTGTGTCTGAGCAGCCTGTCCCCAGGCTACAAGGACATAAGTCAGGTACGGCTGAATAAGAGAATTGTATATATTTAAGAGAGTTGAGAATGGGACGAAATGACGGATTCTTGCAATGATACCAATATTTTTACTAACTTTTGCTCCGACGTGACTTACATGGTGTTTCCAGTTCAGATTACTATCAATTAAGACTCCCAGATACTTTACATAGTCCTTACGCTGTAATTTAGCATATTTACTTTGATTATTATCGTAATTTTAATGTTTACCTCATTATTGATTTGCTTTTGATAAGAATGAAATATAACGTAATTAGTTTTTCTTATATTAAGAGAGAGTTTATTTGCAGTGAGCCATTTATATACATTGTTAAGTTCAGTGTTAACAGTGATTTCAAGTGACTTAAGGGCTTTGTCAGCACATAATAAGTTAGTATCATCAGCAAAAAGGTAGAAGTCAAATTTGGGGGAAGCATTGAAAATATCATTTATATAGATAAGGAACAATAGAGGGCCTAGGATTGATCCTTGAGGGACGCCACAGAGCATTTTTTCCTTTCTAGATATGTGATTACCAATTTGAGTTGTTTGCATTCTATTGCTTAGATAAGAAGAGAACCAATCATTTACAATACCTCTAATTCCGTAATGTTCTAGTTTTCTCAGGAGAATGGTATGGTCCACGGTATCGAAGGCTTTCTGTAAATCTATAAAAACCCCACAAGAAAACATTCCTTTTTCCATATAGTCCTGGATTTTATTAACTATGTCCAAAATAGCATGTTCGGTCGAGCGTTGCTCAAGAAAACCGTACTGGGACTCATAAAATATTTCGTGTTTGTTTAAAAATGACTTAAGACGATGATACATAACTTTCTCAAAAATTCGGTTAAAGACTGAAAGTAAAGATATTGGTCGATAGTTGCAAGGTTCTTCCGCGTCGCCATCCTTGAAAACGGGAACAATTTTAGCATGCTTTAGTTTCGACGGAAAACAGCCGTATTGCACGGAAGCGTTAATTATGGTTGCAAGTGGCTTAGCTATGATATGCCGTGCGCAATGCAGTAATCGGGTGGGACAAGAGTACAGACCATGGGCTTTGTTAGTGGGTGACAGTATAATTTCTCGCTCGATTTCGGACGGAAGGACAGGTTCAAAGACAAACGAGCTAGCATAAGTAATTACAGGCAAGTATTCAGAAAATTTTCTCCTTTCATCAGGCAAATTGGAGGCAAGATTATGCCCAACTGTCGCAAAATGAGTATTTAAAATATTTGTGTGTTCAGAAGTATCATACGATAAGGTGTTGCTGTTGGGACGTTTCAATGTACTTATAGTTTTCCTGTTTTTTGGCTTGCGGTTAATTAGTTCATTTATACCTTCCCAGGTCTTTTTAATATTCGTTATATTTTGCTGAAAATAATTGTGGTAATACAACCTTTTACTTACGCGCGTAAGTGTTACAAGTTTATTTCTATAAAGTTTATATTGGTCTTTGTCTCCTATGTAAAAAAGCTGGTTTTTCTTTTTTATAGATTTCCTTATTCCCTTTGTTATCCACGGTTTATCGAATCGTTTAGCTCTACGCTTTGAGACAGGTTTTAGTGGAGCGTGTTTATTTACCACCTTATTTAATTTGTTATAAAACAATTGAAATAATTTATTAACATTTGGTTCATTGTTAGGTATCGCGCGTTGCCAGTCGATATGTGATAAATCGTTTATAAACCTTTCTTCTGAAAATTTTGAGTAGTCCCGCGTAATCTGGCCCTCACGTTTATCCTTTTTGCCAGTAGAGTGCGTAATACAAAATTGTGTAAAATGATCAGTTATGTCAGAAATAACATTGCCGCTAATTATTTCATTTTCAAGTTGATTAGTAAAGATGTTATCAATTAGTGAGGCGGAGCTGCGGTGTACGCGTGTAGGCTTATCAATTGTTGGAGTTAGCATAACACTTTGTAGAGAAAACAGAAAGTTTTGTGCATAGTTACAGGTAGAAGAGTGCAAAAGATTTATATTAGTATCGCTCATTAAAAAAATAGATTTGCCCTTGGCACTCAAATTTTCTATAGTTTCGTCGAAGTATTTTTGAAAGCGCTCGGGGGAATTGTGCTGCCGATAAATAACACCGCAAATTATATTTGCTCGATTTGAATAATGGATTTCCACCCATAGAGCCTGGAATGCTTCGTTTGAATTTTTTTCAATTACTGTATATTTGAGATCACAATCAATGTACATACCAACGCCTCCTGCCGAGAGAGGCGTCGGCACGTATTCAAAATTATAGCCAGGTATTGATGGGTTAAATGCAGTAAAATTTGCATCTCTAATTTTCGTTTCTGTGACTCCAATAACACTAAAATGAAAATCAAGTTCGCTTAGTATATGAGTTTGAAAATCTTCTAATTATGTTTGAGACTTCGAATATTATTGTGAATCAATGAAAATTGACTGGGATCACTATGATTTACTTTGCTTTTCAATGTGCTAAAGCTATACGGAGAATAATATTTACAGCGAATAGGGTAAAAAGGATATAATGTTCTATCTGATCTTGTGTCTAAATTCAAACTAAATAAGTCAATGTCATGTAAGCTTGGTAACCGTTTTAGATATTTTTTACTAGGTAAATGGCTATTAACACTGTTATTAAATTGGCCGTGGCACTGGCTTATGTAACACCCATGATACGGCAATTCTCGAAATAGAATCTTATTCTGCTTTGTCATCAATTTATCAGGTACAGACATTACGGCAAAATGACATGAAATAAAGACATTACGGGCAGAATAGCTAAGTTAATTGCCCTTGTTCATTTTGGGCGTACCTAGCAAGGTCCGCGGCGGATTTCACTTTTAGCGCATTTGAATCCTCTGAGCGGCGAAGATAGACAGTGTTATTCTTGGCCCAGCAAAAACTATATTCATAACTTTCTTTAAAGACTTTAGCATCGGCAAACAACTTCTGGACTTTCGGTGTTAAATGATCTACCAATCTAATGTTCTTCATTGATACCTCTTCGCCGAAACCGGCAACTAAAGGGCTTACCTTCGCTGCCTCCTTTCTCACCTCCATTACCCATTACCACATGCTTTACCATTTTAACGCTATGCAACGACACAATCTACTAATCTTTGATTACTACTAGTAATAGACCTCTAAATGAATTATACTAAAAGGTGTAAGAAATGACAAAACTTACTGTAATATTTTGGAGGGCTCCCCCTCCAAAGAAACCCTGTAAACCTCTAGCTTATGGCCTTCCTTGCCAATAATACCACACGTATTCTTTACATTTTCCAGATATTTGAGACCGGAGACAGCACAAGGGATCTTTGTAAATTTCAAGAGACTTCTTGATGCAAACAATGGCAGACTTCCATTTGCAGCAGCCCAAATAGGTCCAGCATTTAGAAACGAAATATCTCCCCGAGCTGGGCTGCTAAGAGTTAGGTAAGTATTTTAATTGCAAAGGCAAAGTTCTTCTTTTCTGGCATGTTACTTGTAAATGAGCAGCAAAAAGCAAAAGCTTCAGTTGTGTATTAAAATACACGCCCAGCTGAAGAACACCAATAAAAGGGGTGGCGAATGGTCCTTCAAAAAAACTGTTTTCTCGCGAAATTTTAGGCGTTCTCGGATCTCGGATTTTTTTCAGGTCGTCTCGGATCTCGGATTTTCCAGTTTGTTGTGTTTATATGGCGAATCTCAAATCGAGTTCTCGGTCTCGGATTTTGAAAGCGGCGTTCTCGCGTTCTCGGAATTCTCGCATTGACCATTCGCCACCCCTAATAAAGAATGAAACAATGGCTTTACCTGGAGCACACAACACATATTTACAACAGAACCAAGGCGTTCTGAGATGTAGATGGTTGACCAGGAGGGGCAAAATTTATGACAAACATCTCAGCTTAAAAACGTTTGCACTGAAGACTTACACACAGTAACCAGAGTCAATTTCCTCCCTCATTTTCTCTCGCAAAAATAAAATTCCGCCTGATACTCAGGCTAACACAAAGTGACTTACAAACCCTTAACAAACTGGGTGTGGTCCACAGCAAAGTTACCCCTAAGACATAGCAAATTTGGTGTGGCCAAAGACTTCTTCACCAAAACAAATAGCACACAAAGCAAACAAACTTTTCAAGTTTTAATAGTGTTGTAATATTTGTGTTTTGCTTTGAATTAGGGAGTTTACTCTTGCTGAAATAGAGCACTTTGTGGACCCATCTGATAAGAGTCATCCCAAGTTTTCCAGTGTCAAGGATGTGACGGTCACGCTGTTTCCTAACGACTACCAGATGGATGGACGACCAGCAGTACAGATGAAACTAGGTGACGCTGTTGACCAGGTAATACCATTTTTATTACCAGGAAATACTAAGCTGCAAATCTAGTGAGCACTGTGAATGGTGCACCCCTAAAATAATGGACGATTCCAGATGTAAGTGCGCGCTCTCTTTCGTACTTCTCTGGTCATTTATCTGTCCATACATTCTTAGTTTTTTTTTCCCGTTATTCTTCACACAAATATGTTGGCTTGGAAGCCTGTGATGCGGTCTGACAATTACTGTCCAAGAAATTGCGTCGGCGAAGTGCTATGACACCGCCAGCGCTTTTTATAATTTGTGAAAGCTGGGTTGATGGTTGAAATACTTACCTTGCCTCGCAAAAAAAAAACACCAGAAAATACCATTTATTTTTTGTCGAACGGAAATACAAATGCACCCTTCAATAAGAAGTGGAAATATTCGCGTAATTTCGCTTCGTATTATTTGTGGGGTTACATGAATGGTCTTTATATTTTTGATGGGATATTTTTACTGCAAGACCGTCGACTGGAAAGAGCTTGGGAATGCGACTCTAAACAACAACAACTGTGATTTGCTTTTTCGTATTTGATTTCAGAAAATTATCAGCAGCACCACGTTTGGCTATTTCCTTGGCCGTATTTTCCTGTTTCTCATGAAGTGCGGTGCGGACCCAAAGAAGTTACGCTTCAGACAACACATGTCGAACGAGATGGCACATTACGCCTGTGACTGTTGGGATGCAGAACTGAGGACTTCTTACGTGAGTAGAAAATGATGTGAGAAAATAAAAAGAGCAAAACTGGGAACTTCGAAAACCATGGGTACCGCCGGTTGCATCTACCCGTCCATGCACACGAATGCCGCGTCGAATCCAATTCAGCCGACTGGTTTTCTCCATTTTATAACCAAAGGAAGAATAAACAAGAAAAACAAACTTTACATTCCTTTTCGTTCTACTATGGCTCACCTAGATTTACTTTTTGCACTAGATAAAGTGTCCTCAAGCCGCAAATGAAACTTCTAATAATTGGATTCGACGCGGCAAAAGTTCGACGTCTGAAACTGGCCCCGGAAAGTGCGGAAAGAGTTTTAGACAATATGGAAAATGAAAAAAAAAACATCATGAACTTTTCATCATAAAATGTATATTGCATTTCTATTTTTGTGAGAATATTTTGTGTTTTTCTTACGTTTGAAAGTTTTTATTTTTATTTTGCAGGGATGGATTGAGTGTGTAGGATGTGCCGACAGAGCATGTTTCGATCTTTGTCAGCACACGAATGCTTCTGGGGAAAAACTAGTCGCTCAGGTGGATCTGCCTGAACCCGTATCCTTTGAATAAGAAAACCCTGAAAATGTTCATTATTTTTCACAAATGTTGAACGGTTCAACACCATTGAATATCTGACTCAGCACTGTGTTCTTCAACATGATTAAACTTTTCCCGAAGTTACGTTTTCAGTGATTTAGAAAACGATAAACATACATTACAACGTTAAACATCGCTGAACATGCACTGAAATGTTTTTATCGACTTTCGTCGGGTTTTGGAAAGCTTGTCCATGAAGAAATTGTAGAAATTGTTGAACAAACAGTCACAAATGTTGAGTCAAATGTTAAACGTGTTTGGCGGCCTTAGTGCTTCAAAACTTTATTACTAGAGTTTTCTTAACTCTGAACTCAATCAAAGGTGAAAGTTGATGTTGTCGAAGTTGTACCAGACAAAGCTGTACTTGGTAAAGCATTCAAGAAACAAGCTAAAGTTGTCATGGAACATCTATCGACACTGGACAGCAACGGAGCCCAGAAACTTGAGGATGGTCTCAGTCAAAAAGGGTATGAGGCGCCTCAGAAATTTGATTATCGTTGATTTTTTCAATTTTAATTCTTCGAGGTTTTTGTTGTAAACTTGCCACGAAATGGCTCATCTTGGCTCATTTCCCGCCAAACTGAGGAGAACTTCCAGAGTGGCTTGTGACGTCCTGGCTTTTCATTTAACATGTAGCTATGGCCTTAAAAGGTCTCTGTAAACCCGTGAGGGGTGTCTTCGGAAAAAAATTCTCGTCGCGCCGCAATGTATGCTATGATAATCAGCTATATATCATTTTAAAGCTAAAATATTGCTCTATCTTATGAAGTTGTTTAGTTTATTGAAGTTTAATTTTTTCTTGTATTTTTAAGGCCGCGAACTAAAAACTACCTCGTTTACTTGAGAAGCTCGAGACCACTACCGTTTTGTTGCACAATTTCACACTTTGTCGGATTTTAATCTCGGAGAAATGAACTGCAAAACCGTGTCAGCGATTTTTGATATTTACGAAAATATTAGGTCGCGAAGTTGAAAGTCGCATTTTTTACAGTTTGTGGCCGCAAAATTTATCATTAAATATTTTTCAAGTAAAAAATAAAATTCCCTCGCACGGTTTTTTAGTTGTGATCATTTTCTAACGACACAGAAAATTTGAGGCCGATATCTTAAATCCTGCGGGGGCAGGAGCTTCGCGAAGGTGAAAATTTGACCGAAAATTAAAGTGCTAGAAAAAGCGTTTAAAGTTAATTAAATTGCAGAAAATGAGTGGCGGGCAATAACAAAAGAATGGGCATTGGAAGCCTAGGAAAGCAGTTGACGCGTCATTTGAGGTTTTACAAATATACTTAAGGACTGTATCAAATGAATTTCGGGAAAAAAGTCATTTCATGAATTTTTACATTTTTAACTTTCACGAGACCTTAAATGATTAGTATATAATCAATAACGAGCGTTTTGTAAAATTCCAGTGAGCACGCAATAACTGTCGATGGACAAGAGCTTGTCATACAGAAGGCAATGGTGAAAGAAGTGAAGCGTTACCAGAAAGATGTGCACGGTAAGGCGACAACTGAGCTTTTCTCCCCCTTTCCTCTTGAACTACTGTTCAACCGAACTGACCAGTTTGCAAGGAGAGTATAATGCTGATCTCAGTTCAACTTTCTCTTATTTACAGTGCGTGACGTAGAACCTCACGTGATCGAACCCTCATTCGGGATTGGTCGAATCCTGTACGCCGTTTTAGAGCATAACTTTAAAATCCGTGAAGGCGACGAGCAGAGAACGGTGAGTACGGTGCCAAACGAAAAGTGTTTCTCGGCTTCTGACTGGTCAATAGCATCGTAACGGACATAACTACCAGCCTTAACTGACCAAATGGTTAAAATCTTCCGAAGGTTAGGGTAAACAACCTCGATCCCAGGGCTTTCCCTCCCTGGGATCGAAGTTGTCGGGTAAAGTCAACACTCGCAAGAACAACTCTGAGCTCTTTATCGAGAACAATGGTTGTTGTATCTCACAAAACCTTCTCTTTCTCTAGTGGTTGTCGCTACCTCCCGTGATAGCTCCCGTCAAGTGCTCCGTTCTGCCTCTGAGCAGAAACAAAGAGTTTGCGCCCTATGTCAAACAGCTATGTAAGTATGGACAAGTCTTCGATGGCGCGGGTGAACCGATATTAACCCTTCTGTCCTGATTTCGGGCATTTATCGGAAACTATTTCTGAATCGCTTTTATTTAAAAATAACGAATAGACCAGACCTGCGTTACGTTGGTCCGTGTAGCTGGATGAATTTGTTTTATAAAAAAACATTCCGTTGGTACCTTCCCCGAACCAAATTGTAACCCCTAAAGGATATACCATGGCTATAATAAGACCGAATCAAAACCATTTCTGTGTGCTAGCAGGAAAGTTCTGGGACACCCTCAAAGATACCACATTTTACACAAATAAAGATTCTCACGTAAATACCCCTTCATAAATATTAGTCAGGGATGGCGACTAGATTTGGTGACTGGGCAACCAGAAGTTTATAGCCAAATGGCACCCCATCCTTCTAAGTTCAGCTGAGATCCACGTTTAAGCGGCGACTAAATACTGCTTTATAAAATAATTTTTTTTAATTGGTCGCCAATGGCACTTAACGAAAAAAGCTAATATCGGACCCTGTTTACACTTTTTGTCGCGCGAGTTGCGGCGATTTTTCTTGCACGTTTGCGTCAACTAAAAGTCACTAATGTAAACTAGGTGCAACTCGCTCGATCTGCCGCGATCTTTGTCGCGTGATGTCGCGGAGATTTCATTCTCTATAAATTGATGCGATTTGAAGAAAAGAGAGCACAGAAATTGAACCGGATTTGCATCTGGTTTACACAAGAGAGTTGGAATTCGAACTCGCGCGAGAAAAATCGCCTTGACAAATGCAACAAAAGTCACAAGTGTAAACCGACCTTTCGTCATGCGCCTCTGAGATACAAGGCGAGGCGTGTTACTAAAATACCCCACCAATTTCTTTTCTCTATAGCATCCTCACTGACCGAGCTGGACATCTCACACAAGGTTGACGACTCTAGCGGATCCATCGGACGGCGGTACGCGCGAACGGACGAGATCGCAATCCCATTCGGGATCACTGTGGACTTCGATACAGTAAACAAGGAGCCACATACAGCAACTCTACGAGAGAGGAACAGCACCAGGCAAATACGAGCGGAGGTAATACCGTGCACGTTTTGTCGAGAAATAGACACGTTTCTCGCTCTCTGATTGGCTGAAAAATAACGGTCAAAACAGCAGCCAATCAGCGAGCGTGAAACGTGACAAATTCTCGACAAAACGTGCACGTTTGAAACGTAAACCTACGCGAAAAATCGTCAAGCTTCAGGGGTGAGCGCAAATAGTAGTAATGGTGTCAGCAGCCACTGCGCCTGATTGAGGCTCTTTACAGTAATTTTAATTAAAATGTCGCATTAACACGCCGCAGATTTGCAACACGAAGAAATTCAAAATTCTGCTCCATCAATGTAAACAAAACAAACCTTTATTGCTGTTACGCGATCCAATTTGTATGCATTTTCACAGTGTGTTTCCAGAAATTATCCATGCCCCCCCCCCCCCCCCCTAGGAAAGGGTTTGGAAATTCCGGAGGGGTGGGGGTTTGGAAATTCCGGAGGGTTGGGGGTGTCAATTTATTTACCTGATCTTTTCCATACAAATACTGTATTTTTCTTCGGAATTCCAGAGGGGTGGGGGGATCACTTTTTAACACCCTTCCGTTGGGGGGTATGGATATTTTTGGGAACCGCACATTGCGAGAAAAGTTACAAAGTGGTTGCGCGTTGTAGCGCCATGAAGTTAGAGTCTCTTGACATCGACTGAAGCAACTTTGCTCGTGATCATTTGCCCTACAGCCACACTACGGACACCTATTCAAGATATCCGGACCAAGGGCGTAGCCAGGGTGAGGGCACATGTCTTACGAAGGGCCCCCCTCCAGGCTACACCCCTGCGGACATCAAAATGCTTCTTGAAGCAGATGGCATGAGAATAGTTCCAGAAAAATCCATTGTTTATCAAAACCACATGTAGTTTTCCAAAGTCTGGTATTGATGGCGAACGTCAAAAGCGCGCCCCTTTCTCTCAAAACATCTGAAGTCCGCCTAGTATGTTTTCGTTTTACATTATCATTCTTTTCTGGGGATTGTCCTCTATTTCGCGGACCTTGGACCTTTCATAAAAAAACTGGTTTATGATTTCTTTCCTGCAGGTCAAACAACTACCGCAGCTTGTCAATGATCTAGTCCATAGCAAGGTCACGTGGTCGAAAGTGGAACAGAAGTTTGGTTTGTTTGAAGGACAGACAACTGGCTGCAAATAAAAACACATGGCCGATAGAAAATTACTGCTACCATAACTGCAGAACGAAGAACAAAAGGAAGATATTACAAGAGAAACTTCATACCTAAAATAAATCGGTACGCGAGCCACATTTTCAAAACATCAAATTATATTTTATTTTGGCTTTGCTGTTCCGCCAGTCGATCCATCGTAAGCCAATCAGATTCTTACATTTACATGGCTTCCCTCTAACAAAAAACAGACAACGCCGCGACGGAAGCCCAGATGACTGCACTAGGCGAAACAGGGCAAGAGTCTGATTGACTGAACTATAGCTTTTCATAAGTCTACTAATTCAATACACATGGTGGTCAGTGTTTGTCCACCATTTGAGCAGATTCGTTCAGAGTGAAACCCAGCAATAGCAGAGCCAAACATAGATATCGATGTCTTGACAACGCAGATCGCGCAATTTTAGCTGTAAACGCCGAGGCGAAGCAATTGCCTTCTCGACAAAGCGGCTAACTCTGTACACCAAAGCGACGTTTGTTACATATCCGTGAGAGCGGCTGAGAGTGTAGTGGTGTTATCTCCGAAACAGCCCTTCCCAATCCCTGGCAACTATAGAATAAGTGTAATGCTATTCTGCTTTTTATTAAAGCATCCAAATGGCACATCCAAGCTGAATGTTAAACTTTTATAACTTTTCTGTTATGGCCCGTAAGGTGGTATAAACTGGAGTTCTTTTATTTCCAAGACCAGGGGAACAATTTTAAAGGAATGTGCAGGTAACTGGTAATAGTGAACATTGGATACTCATCTTACAAATTGAATAAATTATTGAGAAGAGTAGTTGTCCATTTACTGGAAGAGAACATTGTAGCTGCTCTGACAGAGTTGAGACGCACAGTCATTTGCGCGGTGGACATTTATTACACATGCTTACACAGGGCCGAACACGTCTCTATACAGTTCTGTAGATTGCGCTTGCGCCGGTATGGTTTACATTTGCGTCCTTTGCTTGCTCGTGTTGCGCGAACTGACCTACCCTCTTGAATTTTACCGGTTTGTGACCCCAAATGACTGTATTTACAATTTCAAATCATTTTTTACTCCTCTCTAATTTCTTTCCACTATTTACAATACCGTACGCTTAAAAAGTGCCACTCGTTCACAATCACCGAGATTAATTCTTAGAAAATGCAAATCCCGCCAGTTTATTATTTGCGCCTGTGCTGCTAGCGGATTTAATTTTCTTAGAAATCTTCTCCGCTGCGGGGCTGGATGAATTCTCAGCTTCGTTCTCCTCATTTTCTCTCTTTCTCTTTTTCTCCTCCGGTTCTCCCGTAGCCCCTTTATCGCTCCATTTCTTCTTCTCCTCCTCGTCAAGCGACCTCCACTGGTTCATGGCGAGTTTGATGAGCTCCCCGTCAGATGCGTCCGGGTTCTCCTCTGCCACGGACGCACGGTTCTCTTCCAGCCACAAATTAAAACCATTTTTCCTGGAAATTTCAACTGGAACTTAGAAAGACCCCTTAGAGACAGCAAACAGGGTATGGTCCACAGCGAATGCACTCCTAAGATAATGTGTTTATGTTGGGCATTCGGAATTCACCATCCAATTCCATCCGCTCGATAACAGCAAAACAGTTGCACTTATCTGACACTTGAAATGTTAATTTAGCAAGGCTAGAAGATTATCAGCCTTACCACTGTATGCATTGCTACGCGACCTTCAAAATTCACTGTTGCGATTGGCGATTTTACGCAAGAAAATTTTAATATAAATTTTCTTGAACAGAGAGTTAAACATTCTAGGTAAGGGAAGCCAAAGGGTGGCTTAAAACCATTTTGGTTGATTTTGCAATCAATATCGATCCAATAAAGCAGCCAAATCCGGCGTTTTGGTTTGATTGACGACTAAAAATCGCCAATCGCCCATCGCAACATTGAATTTTGAGGTCGCGTAGCAATGCATACAGTGGTAACTGGTGGTGGTAGTGGTGGGGTTGGGATTTTAGCGAGTTCCCATGATCGTTCTTCTTATTCGACACAGTACGCATTCGGCATTTCCCGCCAAAAAACAACGCACGCGCCCTTAGCAGACAGGGTACCCAACACATTCAAACTTACTTTTTCGTTGGTCGCTCTTCAGTTTTAGCTTGCTTCTCCGCCGGTTTGTCGTTCTTTGGAGTTCGATTCATGAGTGTCATCTGTTTGGGTTTCTTTGATTTGGAGTTCGACTTGGGAGCTTAAAAAAGGAAATGCCACAAAAAATGGAAACATTAGGCTTCTTTCATTGAGAGCATTGATGTAAACATTCGACGAACACCTAAAAAAAGGGAATCAAAGCACCGCTACGGTGAACTCGTGCGATAACCGTGAACTAAAGCGATAACCGTTGCTCTTTTCTTTGGCAACCTGCAAAGCAGTTTGAATTTTATTTAACTGATTTTCTGATTATTTTGCATTCACTGTCCTGCATTAGGTTTGCTTAAATGCAAAAAGTACCAAACAAATGCAAGTGTTGGTGCCAAAGGTTACATCAGGGCACAGAAGGGGTACAATGGGTGTTGGAAAAAAAAGATTTGAGTGGCTAGGGTTGGGTGCAGCAGTCCTTAAAACAATAGAAAATGGGAATGGGATTTAAATTTCCAACAAATAAACTGGGATTTTCAATAAATAGGACTAAGATTCTGAGACGTTTTTGACTGGAAAAACAGATTGAGAACCCACCTACCATTCCACCACAACCAGTGAAGCATGTGATGAACAACATGGGGACCTTTTAGATATTTAGGTGTTAAAATCCTCATGATAGCTTTGACCAGCCAATTATTTTCATGTATTAGTCATGTGTCTGGAATGGGAGGTCAATAGTTGCTGGATATTAAATTGCATATCACACCTACCCACCATGAATGGTGAATGTTATGAAAATTAGGTGACACCAGGTCAGGCAAAATCATCTAAGCTTTTTGATCACTGCTTTTGATGATTCGAAGCACATCCAAGATCCTTGTCTTGATCTTTGCTTATGGAGGATGTGCCTTACCTGACATCATCATGAGCCTAAATTAGCATAAATCTATTGCTTGAAAAAAGGTAAAGACAGAATCAGTGGTGTCTTTTAGTTTAATGCCCAGAATACTGCAAATTCACTGGTGATATGGACTTTAAGAGCTAGTGGTGGTGCAAGATGGGGCAGTCCAATTAACCCCCACCCCCCATTAAGGACATCTTTGTTTTCAAATATTCCTCTACCCATGTGGAGTTTTCAGGTTTCTGCACAACCCTTATAAAAATCTGAAGCAACCCCTGACGAAAAAAAATACCAATGGGGAAAATATAGAGCAAACTTCACTGTGTGAATCCCATTGCAAAGTGATTACACCAATTCTGAATAAAACCAAGAAATTTTGAATTAATCTGCTCTATATATTCTGTGATTCTGTGGAAATTCTAGTGTAAAGTAACCTTAAGGCCCTGCTGACACAAAAGATCCCTGTGGGTACATTCCAGCATGGATTTTAATGGAGCAGCCTGATGTCTTAGGCATTTTTCATAACATGAGGTACATTGTATGACAAAAAAATTACCAAGATCTTTCAACAAAAACTTGCCTTCATTTGCTGTATTCCGTACTTGTTGTTATCCAAAATGGCGAATCAGAAGAATGCTTTTGCACTTTGTCACCTCTCACCATTAATTGCTCACATGAGCGTGGAATTACAGTATGAAATGGTGACGTTTTCAGAAAAATATTCCAGCACTTTAAATCATATCAAAAGGTTACTAGTACTAGTATATCTGGCGAGGGTCTTGCCTTTTTTCCCAAGTTTTATGAGCCCTTTTCGAGAGTGGAATCGAATCCAGTTTTTTTCTCTCGTAACCGAACTCACTTTACGACGGTGCTACGAGATTGAGTCGGTAAATAAGAACACTATTATTCACGCTGGAAAAGGGTTCTTAAACCCCAGTAAAGGAACAAGATAATCGCCAGATAAACAAGGACCAATTACCTTTTACAATTATTTGAAGTGCTGCAATATGTTTGCTAAAAAGTGACCATTTCATTGCGTCCATTGCGGTATTTCTCTCGCAACATTGTTCCCAGGGTCTTCCGGCACACAGGTAGCCCAGATTAAGCTGCACTTGTAAATAAGTCTTGTGAAATGTTGAAATGTTACTGTTTACTTGTTGCTTTTATTTCCACTGTCAAAACGAATCTTATGGAAAGTTTTGACATCTATTTACAAGTAACTAAAGAAATTATAAAGGAAAACAGCTGAGCAAAATAGAATTTGCGAGGCTTCTAATTATCCTACTGCCCTGGTTATCCACAGGTAACCCACATTACTCTACAAATCGTCAATAACTACCTTGAGAAATGTTGTTGTTTACTTTTTGTTGCTTATTTCGTCTGGTAGAAGGAATCTTGTGGAAAGTTTTGACGTTTATGTACAACGCAGAAAGACATACAGAGAAATAGCTTAGCATAATGGAACTTGCGAGGCTTCGGATACCCAAGTATTATCCTGCTGCCCGGTTGAACTAACGACAACGACAACGACACAGGAATTCGCTCTCACCACAATAACTCGTTTTGATATGCTTTCAGCATATCGCACGAGTTAAAAAAGGGAACAGGGGCGTAGCCAGGAATTTTGGTTGGGGGGGGGGGGGGCGGATAGTGAAAACACGAGACGAAAATTTTCAAATTTCCTCCAGCAAATACAGTAAATGATGGGAAAATCTCCCGAGAAAGGGGAGGCCGCGGACCCCTGTGCCCTCCACCCCTCTGGCTACGCCCGGGGAAATTGCTTATTAGTTGGTCTAACGCATTAGAGCAAATTGCAAATGACTTCAGCAAACACACCTAGCCAAATCATAAACGCGAGAAATGACAAGTTGCTGCTGAATGGTTTCCCCACCAGGCAAGTAAAACCACGATCACCCACTGAGCACGTGACTGGTTTCTTTGTAAACCAAGCCAAGTACAATCACTCTCACGCGGTAACCACGTGATCCCTAAATACAACCCACTAAATACACGGCAGCTTTTAGTTCAAAATATGCGACCAACGGCCATTTCGCGTGACTCACGTGACTGAGTAACGAAATTCTAGCTTCCTCAGAGCTTGTTTGCGAGTTTTTTTTGATATCCTACAGCAGAATGTTCAATTTTGTATTGCTGTTTCTTTAAACGTGCTTTGGGCGTTCTCAATTTAGTAATTATTGGGTGACTCACGTGACAGAAATGTGTCATTTCTGTGGAGTGGCCCCCAATGAGAATGCAAATACAAATAATTTTCTACCTTCATCTGAAACCTACTCTAACTTCACTTCTCAAACTCTTTAATCAATCGTGAAGGTCAAACAAAGAAAATCCAAAGCGTGAAGGTGGTTCGGATGTGATCTTTATGTGCATCCATTTTGGAGATTTGATTTCTTCTTTTTCTCAATATTGAATGATTCGTTTGAGAAACTATATAAAAACACCACAGTACTTTTCATCAGGATTTCCAATCACATCGCAGGGGCGTAGCCAGGGGGGTCCAGGGGGGCCGCCCCCCCCCCCTTTCTCGGAAATTTTCCCATACATTTACTGTATTTGCTGGAGAAACATTTTCGTCCCATGTTTTTACTATCCTTCAGAAATTCCTGGATACGCCACTGCATCGAAGTAGGTTAAAACAACTCGGCTTTGCCTCGTTTTTTTTTCAACCCATTTCTCAGTGTTTGGAAATCCTGATGAAACACGCTGTCTCGTGTTTGATATATGACTTACAGACTTTCTTGTTAACCAGCGCAGTTTTCTCCTCTTCCACACTCTTGAAGAAACTCTTTCCGCACGCCCCCATGGAGCGCTTACTAGGGCTGACGATCTTAAAGGGGTTGGCCCGGCCCTGGGAGGGCGTGGCACAATATGCAGGACTGGAGGTGGGTGCGTCTGACTTGGAGGAGCGTCTCAAGAGAGGGTTTGGTTTGGGATCATCCTCGCCTTCACTGTCAAGACGGGCCAGACCTTTCTTTTCTGCAAAGCGAAATGGGTTCTCGTTAAAGGGGCTGAGTCACAGCTGTTTATGATTTGAAATAAGACTATTGGTCTACTCAAACGATGTAGTTCTTCGGCTAAGAGCCTGGCTGAGATTCACATGGGATGAGAAGGCTGATATATTAGTTTGATTACATGAGCCCTGGCTGACTTGTCACAGTGTCTCCAGAGCGCATGTCTACTGCTATTTTCTGCTGCTCGGATAACAACGTGGACGCAGATTTGTCGATTTTTTCAGCAAGGAATGAGCCTTCGAGAGCGCGCAGTTTGACTGTTTCAGCCCCGGCTGGAACTTTCAGGCCGTGCTGAATTTCGGCCCGGGCGGAAAGTGTCTTCATGTATTTGAAAGGAATCAAATACCCCGTTCACGCGAGACCGGTACAAAACCGGACCGGTACAATTCTGGTAAGGTACCGTCGCGCGTACACGGGACCAGCGGTACCGGACCGATTTTGGTACGGCTAGGCGTACATGGTCCCATGTGAACACTCTTGCAAAACGTGCCAGAATTGTACCGTTACCGTATGAACAGGCGGTACCGTACCCGAATTGTACCGGTCCGGTTTTGTACCGGTCTCGTGTGAACGGGGTCTAAAGCTCCGAAGTTTCTTAATTAGAAGTTAATTAATTAGAAAAAATCATCACCTGTTTTTCGGCTCTTGTGACTCGGTACTTCCTCATAAACCTCGTCTTCTTCCTCCATTTCCTCGTCCTCGGCCTCGTTCTGATGGTGACGCCCTCTTCTTTCCCCTCCACTGTAGTGATTCCTTCTTGAGGGGCGAGGCTGTGGTCGCTCGTTGAAGTCATCAAACTCTTCAGTATCGTCTTCAAGTTCTTCTTGTGCTTTGCGTAGGGCCAAATCGTTAAGCCGCTGTGCGAGGTTCATTTTTCTGTTCCCCGCGGCGTATTTGATGGCAAGACTAACCTGAAATGAGATGGCAAAATAAGAGACAAACGAGTCTTTCCTTCCTGTCCGCTTGGTCGTTATTCTGTCTGTCCGTACGTGTTCGATTATCTGTCTGTCTGTCAACTTCCAGTTAGTACGTCTTTAATTGGCATAATTGGGGGGGGGGGGGCGTTGCTTTACTATCTACTATCTACTAGTAGTCCAGTAAATGAAAAATATTTTTACTAAAGGTTGGACAAAAATGGTAACAAAGGTTTCTCACCAGGAACATGTTTAGTAGTGTTCCGTTAGTACACAAAAAAATGTCCACCCAAATCCCCCGATGGCAACTTCCTTTTTTTTAGTTTTGAAAATTCCTCATTTTCAGTGAAATCTAATAGTCCAGTCATGTTAGGCCGAAAAAGAGCTCAAAATGAAACAAAAGGTTTTTCTTCTTAATATTGTTCCTGACACTCTCTAGTATCACAGGAAGAAAATCAGCAAAAATCAGATCATGCGAAAAGTAAAAATAACCGAGTTTTTTTGGCAGCTTGTTTTAACCTTTGTTGTTCGCAGCACTTAACTATTTTTCCAGTTTCTGAGAATGATGAATTTTATAGAGTGTAGCGCCGGCCCGGCTAATCTCTGAATGTTTCTGACTTCCAAGAATGATCATTTCACTTTATTTAGTAACTCCTTGGCAATAAAAATTGCTTCAAAAGACATTTTCTGGTATTTAGGGAACTCATATTTTCAAATTCCGTACGAAGTCTATATTGAAAGCGTGAAATAGCGTAAAAAATCGAAACTAAATGCCAAAAACCTAGATATTTATTTGTGACGTGGCTAGCGATTTATAAATCAAGTCTGTGATTCAAACCATGGCCCCTGGGGCAGAGAATATGGAAGTATTTTTGATATACACACTATAGAATATCTTCTGGTTTGGAAGGCTCAAGTGCCGGCAAACTCATGAATAACAATGGCGGTAACAATAGCGCTACAATAAGGAATTTTCAAAACTCAAAATAAGGAAGTTGCCATCGGTGGATTCGGGTGGACTTTTTCTTGTGTACTAACGGAACACTACTAAACATGTTCCTGGTGAGAAACCTTTGTTACCATTTTTTTCCAACCTTTCTCATTCATTTACTGGACTATAGCCCCGCCTGAAACGCAGCTAAAGAATGTCTGATTGCTGCATATTGTAGGTTAAAGAGTTCCAGCTTGGCACAGTTCTCACAAAAAAAAGTCTGAATGCATTCACGGATACTATACGTTTCCTATCCGTCTCTTTCTGTCCATCGGTTTGTCCTACTGCTTTCCATCGGAATTAATTCTCAAGCGTGTTCCTTCGACACGAGTCTGACAGTGCGCGCGATTTCACTTACCGATCGCTGGTCAGGAAGAAGCTCACAATATTGTGCGGCGCGGAACTCTCGGTCAGTCTTGCAAGCCAACTAGAAAGGAAAGCTAGAGCATTAGTTGCAAGTAGATGAAGTAAGGGAACTCTCGGTCAGTCTTGCAAGCCAACTAGAAAGGAAAGCTAGAGCATTAGTTGCAAGTAGATGAAGTAAGGGAACTCTCGGTCAGTCTTGCAAGCCAACTAGAAAGGAAAGCTAGAGCATTAGTTGCAAGTAGATGAAGTAAGGGAACTCTCGGTCAGTCTTGCAAGCCAACTAGAAAGGAAAGCTAGAACATTAGTTGCAAGTAGATGAAGTAAGGGAACTCTCGGTCAGTCTTGCAAGCCAACTAGAAAGGAAAGCTAGAGCATTAGTTGCAAGTAGATGAAGTAAGGGAACTCTCGGTCAGTCTTGCAAGCCAACTAAAAAAGGAAAGCTAGAGCATTAGTTGCAAGTAGATGAAGCGCGGAAGGGCATACACGACGATACAGTTTACTGCCTTCAAGATCTCAAAGAGCTCTAGTCAGTCATTCCATTGTTCAAACGAATTACTTACAGAAATGTCAAAATAACTATCTACAAACTAAGTCTGATACTTGATGTTGCGAATTCACTCGAAACTATCGCATTACCTTCACTAAATCAACCGATGGAAACGGATCCTTTGCATGTGAAACTAAATGAATATTTTCTCACCGCAAATAGCCTCATGATGGTCTGTATTTGTGCTGTCTTGGAATGTTCCGCCTCGCTCTCGTCAAATTCGATGCCTTGCTCACTACGGTACTTGTAGTTGTTCGCTAACAGGGAAGACTTCATGTAGTTTTCCTGACAAAAAAGCAGACATTGTCTGACAGAGATCCAATATACGCTAAATGTGGACAATCAAGCATTTGCACTCTCTTGTACTTGGCTTGATAAAGGGTGGGTATGTGCCGCTGAGAATTTCAAATGCGGACCCCGTTCTAAAACGATTTTTTGAAGAAAAGCTACCCCGTTCAATTTTTTTGCACACAAAATGAGACCCCGTTCTAAAGAGAAATTAATGATACCTGTAAATCAAAATTGTTGTTGTATACATATTAGGGTTTTATCTGTAATAGAATGTTAGCGCTTGTTGAATTCTTTACATTTAATAAAACAATACGTGACCGCCGGGTCGCTTCCTTGAAGATTTTACTGGGTGGTCTTCATTATCACACCCCGTTCTAGAGGACTGTTCTTAAACGATACCCCGTTCTATCGGCTGGAGGAAGAAATCGGGACCCCGTTTGGCGGCACATACCCGTATAGCTCTTGTAAGGGAGTACCCCCCCCCCCCCCCCCGGGCTTGTCACACTTAACCCTAATCCTACCGCTTACGGGGGGGGGGCACTTCGTACAGCTGAAGGGCACTTACCGTACTTCAGAATTGAGATGAATAATATGTGACTATGAAAAAACACCGGGAAAAAATTCTGGAATCGAACGCACGTACTTCAAGGTACTAGTCAGATATTGTGCAAGAAAAATCGTAGGCTAGAAACTATTGTAAGGTTGTTCGTGTTCCACATGCCAACTTGGTGGACATTCGACATCTTGTGGTGAACATTTTTGGAAAAACACTCAACCTATTGCGGGGGCCCATTGCCGTATGAAATAAAACTGATCACCTTTACTAATAAATTTGCCCTCCAGAGTCTATTAGTTATTTCCACGCGTTTCGGATATTTAAAGTTCTGCTCACCTCTTTTTCGCCCTTGTCGGTGGTCATCTCACATAGCGGCAACTTGAGAGGCAGGAGGACCAAGACAGGGCGTGGCAGGGTCGGGGGGTACGTGCTCCCCTTACACAGGATGCACCTGAGATGACAGAAATGCCATATATTACCCAACATTAGTGAACAGCCTCGTGATCCCCAAACCGATATTTTAAACTTTACTAAATGCCTAGAATGTGCCACCGTTCTTGGAAACGTTTGGGAAGTCTGTGTAAGAAGGGTGTGAGCCAGGATTTCAGTTAATATTCCCCAAGCAACAGCTCCAAGCGGCAATTGTGTAATTACAGGGTTCATGAAAACGAAATAAATATAATAAACAACAGTTTGATAAGACTGGGCAGGGACAGGACAGGCGAGACGGGACCTCGGTTTAGTGTCTCATGCGAAAGACGCGAAACACATAGTTCAACTCACAATATGAACCAAATCCAAACAGAAAGAAAGAAAAATCCCGAGAGTCGATCCCCGGATCCCAGCCACAGCGGCGACAGGCTTAGCTCCATAGTACTGAGCCAACCGTGCTAGCCATTGGCAGGATGAAGTAACAGTAAATTGAAAGACAGCTTACCTTAGTTGTTGTGAGCGCTCCTCCATACCAACCACCCAATAGTTATCAGATTTACCCTTCAACTAAAAACAAAGACGTTTAATAATAAGCGACTGGAATTTATTTTTTCAGAAAACGTCTTATTCTAGAATTTCTCTCATCCACTTTGTACTTTGGAATACTTTGTACTCTAACACAGAGCTGTACATACCTGGCTCTTTGTGTTTAGTACAGGTGTCCAGACATTACCAAATGATCGGTTCAACATTCTGATGACACCAGTCGAGTCTGCTGTGATGGGCGTGCCCTCCTGGGTGAACCTAGTGGAAGTTTGAAAATAACTATCACAGTAATCAAGAAGGTGAAACAAAAACCTCCTTGCAGTAGAGCGGATTTCAGATGAACGCCGAAAGTCAGACTTGCGTTTGGTCAGCGTTTTTATTGGCCGAGAGCAAAGTCTTTCGTCTTACAACCAAACGAATTGTGAACTAAAGCATAACGCGTCATTGCTCACGTCATGACTAAACGCAAGTCTCACTTACTCCGCCTTCTGATTGGTTTGATTGGCTAGTGGTTTTGTATTTTTCTGATTGGTTTGTTGTTGGATGGCTTCCACTCTTGCTAGCGATCGTTCAATTGCGATTGTTTTCACGATGGTCATGTGAAATCCGCTCTATCGCGCGATGTGATTGGCTGAATGTTCACGAGATGGGTAGGTGCCGTATCGTGCCGTGTCCGAGCATTTTGATTGGTTGATCAGTCATTTCGCGTGATGCGATTGGCTGAATGTTCACGAGATGGCGAGGTGCCGTATCGTGCCGTGTCCGAGCATTTTGATTGGTTGATCAGTCATTTCGCGTGATGCGATTGGCTGAATGCTCACGAGATGGCGAGGTGCCGTGCCGTGCCGTGTCCGAGCATTTTGATTGGTTGATCAGTCATTTCGCGTGATGCGATTGGCTGAATGTTCACGAGATGGCGAGGTGCCGTATCGTGCCGTGTCCGAGCATTTTGATTGGTTGATCAGTCATTTCGCGTGATGTGATTGGCTGAATGTTCACGAGATGGCGAGGTGCCGTATCGTACCGTGTCCGAGCATTTTGATTGGTTGATCAGTCATTTCGCGTGATGCGATTGGCTGAATGTTCACGAGATGGCGAGGTGCCGTGCCGTGCCGTGTCCGAGCATTTTGATTGGTTGATCAGTCATTTCGCGTGATGCGATTGGCTGAATGTTCACGAGATGGCGAGGTGCCGTGCCGTATCGTGCCGTGTCCGAGCATTTTGATTGGTTGATCAGTCATTTCGCGTGATGCGATTGGCTGAATGTTCACGAGATGGCGAGGTGCCGTGCCGTGCCGTGTCCGAGCATTTTGATTGGTTGATCAGTCATTTCGCGTGATGCGATTGGCTGAATGTTCACGAGATGGCGAGGTGCCGTGCCGAATCGTGCCGTGTCCGAGCATTTTGATTGGTTGATCAGTCATTTCGCGTGATGCGATTGGCTGAATGTCCACGAGATGGCGAGGTGCCGTGCCGTGCCGTGTCCGAGCATTTTGATTGGTTGATCAGTCATTTCGCGTGATGCGATTGGCTGAATGTTCACGAGATGGCGAGGTGCCGTGCCGTGACCGCGTTTTTTCATGCCTTTTCAGTCATATGAAATCTGCTTATTACAACCTTATTAATGCAGCAGTAAATTGAGTGAATATAGTAGGCCAATGCCGTGAATTTTCTTGCTTGACATTCTGTTGATATCGAGGTACAAGAAGGCCCTTCAGGGAGGTCCTTGAAAAAACACCGTTTATGTACGAAGCCCCCCCCCCCCCCCCCCCCCCAAGATAACCAGCCCCTCCTTTATACCTTTTCTTTCCAAGAAATGCAGTTCCCATTATTGGACATGTTTCTCTAACAAGGATGGGCACCCTTTAGTATAGTCTTACACTCACCCCATCCAAGACAATGTTGACTTTGTACTGAGAGTAACTCTGTGATCAGCCACTACTTGCTGATGGGCGACAACATCCAGGATTTTCATCCCCAACGCTTGTTCATTGGGCAAAGGGTTCCCTGCATGGTAGGTAACAAAGAGCTGGTTCCCATGGCCAGACATTGCTACCACTGGTCCAGGAATACTCAAGAGTTGCCGCTGGATACCAGTCACAGTAAGAATGCGTACCAGTAGACTGTTGGTTGCTATGGCAACCCAATTGTCGCCTGCTGCTATGGCCTATGACAGAAGACAAATCAGAGAAACGATTTATTCTCAATTGATTAACAATTGTGATTTGCAAGTTGTGATTTAGAGGGGCAGATTTGACATGCACTTTTACAGCATGTTTAAGGGTGCAGCGCACTCTTGTGGGACAGAGCTTGAATTGGGCTATGATGCATAACTTTTTAAACCTAGGCTTACAACAATTTTTACATACCTATTAATATACAAGTTTGCAGCCAAATTTAGCACCAGGTTTGTGGCCAAATTTGGCACTTAATTTTCAGGACTGCTCCTCAAATTTTGTTTCGGTGTGTAAAATTTCATCTTAGTTTTGTGCCCTGTTAGATAGCTATAAACATACAGACAGTTTTATGGCACCATATATAAGAAGAGAGGCATCTACCTGCAGTTCCATGCAAAGATCCCATACCTCAATGTCCTCCCCTATAGGTACATCAACTGTCCACTCCTTAGAACTGTCCCAGCTTCCAAAATGAAGGCAAACCAATTTGCTGAAATACAGTAAGGTGAAGGAGTCATGATGTGAGTTAGCCGTCATGAGCACAGACACTGAGGGAGATCACTACCAGAGGGTTTACTACATACTCAGTGGTTCTTTAATGTATTCCCCCTGAAAATGGGTAGGGCAGTGAAGGTGAGACAAGTACCAGGGTTTAATGTCTCATCTGAAAAATGTGAAACACAGTAGAAGTTCAGCTCACAAAACGGCCCAGGAATTGATCCCACATCACAGCTGTGCTTCTTATTGTTATTATTGTCGTCATCATTGTCCTCAACACTGCCTCAGTAATAAGACACAGTGCTCTATAGTAAAGCTGGCTGAGATTCCAGCTGGGAGTAAAAACTCAATTCCAATACCTTGGTACGTCGTCCTGCCCTTTGCAAGCCAGGAACACGGCTGAGCTGGTTAGAGCTGCCATTGTGTGGTTTAGATGGTTGGTAAGGTGAAGGGGATGGTGGGTACTGGTGTCATGGAACTCAACTTCTATTGACGACAAATCATCCTCTGTGTGGCATCTCACAATGCCAACTGAGTTCCACATCTAGAAATCAGAACATTTACACACCAAATAATATAGCAAACCTTGTTCTTCAGGTAGGGGGATATATTTTTTATATCACAACTTGGATATCACACATTGTTCAAACCACCAGCTAAGTTAGCTAAGCAGTGCTGTTACAACAAGCCTGTGTCCGCCAGAGCTCCACCAGCTACTTAATGCTATTTTATGTTCCACTGCTGGCTACTTCAACAGATCCCAGACAAAAGCGTAATTGAGCCACTGAAATTAACCAAACAGGGCCGGCTACATATAGCTGCAGTGGATTATGCAAGAACCATAACATACCAAGAATCTGTGCATGAGGTGTGCTGGGGTTGAGCCAGGTTGGAAGGCAGGCTGAAGAGTTGGCATGACAGGTACATGAACAACAGTCGGCTGTACAACACAAACAACAAGCAAAATGTAAGTGCTAAATACTGCTACCTTGCATTAGCTACAAACTGTACCACTGCTTCTGATGTAGCATCCTCAGTATTACTATCAACAACATTAACACCATAATCATCAGAATCATTGTCAAAGAGGGTGACATTGAAGTCTAGCAAAATATGGTTTGGAAAACAGTGATTTCTAAACCAGTTTCACGCACGCGGCAAACCTGTAAATCTAGTACACTAGTTCTATATATGTTTATTTTTTATATATAATTACATGTATTCTGAGTGTTTTGTCCGTGTATAAATAATGTATGTATGTATGTCTGTCTGTCTGGAGTCAGATAAGGCATTCATTTCCATTTAGAGAATACAGTGCAAAGTTTCAATATTTCTAATGTAATTCATCTTCTATCAAATGTGAACAAAGGGAGTGGTTAACTGGGGTTTTCATTTTAAGGAAGATCACCCCAGGCTGTAGAGCAGCCACGTGGGAAAACATGATGATGATGATGAACACCTGCCACCTTGGTACTAAAATGTAAGAAGAGATGCACATACTTTTTTGGTAGCAGACACCTCACTAGCTGCATCACCATCAACATCCTCTGCAAAGTCCATTGGAGCTGCAAGTTGGGCTTTCAACTTACGTATGTCTAGAAACAAAATTAGGTAACAATGGTTGACACTATAATATTGTTGTCTTTAAGGTCAGTAGCACAAGTGCTCTTTATGTCAGTATTGTCAGTTTCGCCATTGTTGTTGACACCACCCTCATCATCAACAATGTTGCCATGATCAACAGCAACATTGTTACTGATGTTGCTATGTTGTCCTAATAATGCTATTAATCTCTACCTACTTCATTCCTACTGATGGCAAGATACACTACCTTTAAACTCGTCATCGTCATCATCGTCATCATCATCATCAATCCAATTTGTTTTCACACGGTGTCGCTTAGTAGCAACTAGGGAGTCATTATCACTGTCATATTGACCAGCAATCATAGCATCTACCATCTGGTCATTGGTATCCATGATCATACGATGTTTAGCCTAAAAGATTTTTCAAATTAGCAATAATCATAGTAAACAGGAAAATAATGTTATGTATGCATGCTTCAACTAGCTTTGTGATTCCTGCATCAAATTGCTGGTGGGCTTGCAGTCTTGCAATAGCCAGCAGCCTTCCAGCATCCAAGCATGCATACAAAAAATGCTGACAACGCAGTTAAAATTAGCTGTTGGTGTATTTGCTTGTGTTTTTGACTTGCTTGCTTGGGGGAAGGGTTTGGTTTGCTTCCCTCCCGCCCCACCTCTACCAGAGGCTTAGGTGAGTAAAATTTACAAATGAAATCAGTTTCACTTGTGCCAGTGATGTACCCAGGGCATTGTCGCCATGGGAACTTCCTGACAGCTTATTATGCTTTAGAAACTGTTGTTGATTGGCACAAGTCCTCCATCCTGTTATTGAGATGTTATCATTGCAGCCTTACCATTCAAGACAGGTAAAGAAAATCTATTTAAAAAATCTATGTCATGTACGGAGTTACGTTACCTGAGTATTAGCGTTTTCTGGAACAACATTTTCACTCAATCCAAACTGCCCCTACAGAAATAAAGACAAATGGTTGGGAGACTTCCAGCCAGCAACATTTTTTTATAGTGGACAAAATTGCAAGATGCAAAAAAATTTTATTACCTGGTTATCAACATATGCAATTTCTCTGTTTCCTGAAGGATTCCACACAATGCTACAAATTGGCAATTTATTTTCATGTTGTATTCTGCAACAGAAAAAATATATATCAGAATGAATATAATGCTGCCAAAAACCAACTGTTTTCAACTGTTCAGGGATTGAAACAATGAGCTGCAAAAATTGTTCTAAAAATTATATTTTTTGCATTGATGTGACATGGTTTTTAATAGCGCTCCTCTATTCAGCTCTGTTCTGTGTACTATCTGCTCGACTGAGGTTAACATGCTTGATTTCTTCTGAAATAACCTCTTGGTGCTTGCCAATTCTAAGGCCTAAATGTATGCCCACTGACATTCAAATAGCAGATTCTTCTGTCCAGCTGTTGCTTCTTTCCACAATGGCGAACCGTCTAAGGCAGCTGACTCTGATAGGTTGCTGACACCTGGATAGCTTTTGGATCATTTTAGTGGGCTTAGATTGACACCTACATTCCCCCCCTTATTTCAAGCCCTGGGGCCCATTACTTGAAACACCCAAGAATTCTCAGGCCAGAAATTAATCAAAGGCATGCTGTAGGCCTACACGTGGCTTTTTTCCACTTGAGTGAGTGAGTGACATTGAGCAACTAGCCATGAGTTAAAATGAACATATTTCTCCATTTAGCAATTCCTGTCTAATGTGTGGTTCCAGAAAATATCCATCCCCCCCCCCCCCCAAAGGGATAGGAAATTCCGGAGGGGTGGGGTAGGGGGATGGGGGGTCAATTTACCTGGTCTTTTCCATATAAATACTGTATTTTTCTTGGGAAATTCCAGAGGGGTGGGGGGTCACTTTTCAACACCCTTCTATGTGTGTGTGTGTGGGGGGGGGGGGGGAAGAATATTTTCTGGAACCACACAATTATATATAAAAACTTACCTCTCCACAGCTGATTGGGAGTTGACATTCCAGATAACGATATTACCATCAATACTAGAACTAGCAAGGTAGTTACCACAGGGTGACCAAGATACCAGGGACACAAGCTGATGGAAATAAACATGTAATGCGGAAGATAAATGTTTTGCGGGGGAGGGGTTCTGTCCATTTGCAGGGCCTGAAATTTTATAAAGATCACAGTTGCTTCCTAATAATGTTAAATGTGGTTGTGTCAAGTTGACAAATTTGGTTGCCAGAGTATTTTGTCCTATCAAATGCATAAGTCGCCAGATAGAAACTGGAGATGAAAAGTCAGTCACAAAAGATAAAATGTTGGGCCCTGTAGTAAAGTAAATAATATCTTCTTAAATAATGCCTGTTGACTGTCATGCAACGTGCCTGTGGTATCTATTTTCGTATGATACGAAAATACATATAAAAAAAAATTCGGAACATCTTTTTTTTTCAGAACCACTTTGTGACCATTAGAAGTTCAGCATTTTCTTGGCACATTTAGACATACTTCACTGCACTTTTTCACTACACTTTGACTGCCACTGTGAATGTTCTTCGAGTTTGCGCACAACAGAACAGGGCAAAGTGAGGAATGCCTTGCACATTTGGTTGGTTTACCACCGCTGCATTGCATGACAGTTAACAGGCATTCGTTAAAGGCCATCACCAACTGACAGCCTTTGCGGACTCTTAGCCAATCAGAGCACCCAAAAAACAATGGATTAATTTGAAAACAAAAGAAAATGGGGCGCAAAGGCTCCCAGTTGGTGATGGGCCTTTTAGCAAGTAAATGTCTTACCTCAGCATGTTCATCATTAGCAAGAGTAAATGCCAATGTCCAAGTATCTCTCCCATAGACCTAGCAGACAAGACACTAGCAATTTAGGGCTATTGTTGGTCGATGTGATTTAATGCTTTTATCCAGAGTAAATCCTGGGGAATGTTATTGATAAAAGTCCATGCATAGGGTATTTTCAAGTCACTCACAAAACATGATGCAAAATAGTTGAAACTTACTTGAACCTCCTTTTCTACTGGAACAGCAAGAAACTACCAAGAAAAAAAAATTAAATAAAATATTAGGGCTTGTAATTTCTTATAATATTTTCTTCCTTTTTTTCAAGTGCTGAAAGCAAGTTTCAGAATGTGCTCACAGTATTTAGCTACATAGGTACTGTACACAATTTTTTTAGACATGATCACCAAACAAACCCCCACATGTTTGGTCTCATAGAATAATTAACTGCTTGCCAAGGACCATTTGGCAATAATCTAGTTAGCTATAGTTGTTTAACTGACCTTGCCATTTCCTGGTTGCCATGCCAACCTTGCTAGTGTTTTGGATGCACTAAGTAATTAGCAAAAGTAAGGATTAGCATAAATTAACCCTCTGTATATGGACTGCAGGGACGTCAACCCCAAGACTTCAAAAATCTGGAGACCCCTTGAAATGATGAAATTTCCAGTAATTCCCCTGGGAGAAATACAGTAAATGTGTGGCAGTAGTCCTGAATTTTTTTTTCCCAAGAGAAAAAATCTTGAGACTCCCAACAACATCTTTATTTAGCACTCATAATAAAATAAAAATACAAGATTCATAAGAAAAATTAGAATATGTTATGAGCACCAGCCTTTTAGAAATAGCAGAAGCTAGTCGAGATAAATGGCTATGGCCAAACCAGGAGAGTTGATGCCCCTGTGACTGCACACCTCAGCTGGTACAGAAATGGCTGCTTAAGTCCACTTTACATCACCTCACCTATCCTTTTTTGTGTCCTGTTGCGCA
The DNA here is from genome assembly GCA_033964015.1 of Scolanthus callimorphus. NCBI lineage: Eukaryota > Metazoa > Cnidaria > Anthozoa > Actiniaria > Edwardsiidae > Scolanthus > Scolanthus callimorphus. Next base: position 3,217,426 of record CM066914.1, read on the forward strand.
TGAGTCCACTTAACATACCTTGGGTCATTAGTTTTTGGGAAGAGGTTATCGATGGACTTGGCTACAGTCTGAAGGAGAAAAAAGGAACTAATATTTCAGGACATACTTAGCTTACAATTTTAGACATCATTTTATCTTATTACCTGGTCTTCGAGCTTCCAAACTTTAACAGAACCATCACAGCTAGAGGATGCCTATGGAACAATAAACACATATGTATTACAATTTTAAATGTAAGTAATACAACAGAGCTTGAAAGTAATGACTACAGGTCAGTTCTCACTGGAACACAAGCCCAAGCACAGGATGCAGCAAAAGGCCAGTGTGAATAAAGTAACATCTGTGTCACAAGTTATGATCTGGTGTTGTGTATCAGTTGTGCAATTAATCTCTTTGAGCCCACAAGAAGGAGGGAAAAGGCTAATGTTTTACTACAAATATTCTGGTTTTCCTCCTGAAGCTCTAACAGTGTACACATTCTGTTATATAAGCATTAGCATTTGGTTGATCAGAGCCCAGGACCATGTCATTATGATTCTTACCAGGTAAATGTCTTTAGGATCTAGTGTAACAGCCAAAACGGGTGCCTCGTGCCCTTTAAATGACTTCTGATTGCTATCTTCTAAAGTAACAGCTTTGATAGAGAAATCACTGGGAAGTCACAAAACAACAACATTCAGTGAAAATTAATGAATTGTTATATTAATGTTAAAAAAATGTTTATTTTTTAATTTACATCTGTACCTTGAGCCTGCTGCTATAACAGTTCCTGATTGGTTGAAGCAAATATGATTGACAGAGGCAGTAAACCTTGTTAGAATGCCATCAGGTGAGCCCTAGAAAATATCCACAGAGTATAATTATTAAGCATTATTTGTTTTCCTTGATTTGCAGATAGGTAAGGAAATGCTAAGGAAAACTTGGTCTGAGGTGGTCTCTGAAGACTTAAAGGTGTCTGGCCTGTCAGCTGACTTGACAGTGGATTGGGATGCATGGAAGAAGGCTGTGAAAGCCATGCGACATCATACCTGCTCACAAGTGGATTAATGACGTTAAAGGATAGAGAGTGTGTGTGAGTGTGTAACTGTACCAAAATCACAAGAGTGTATACCTCAGGAAAAGTGAAAGCCTGCACGGTAAAATTATCTGTGGCTGCAAATATCCTCTTGTCCTGGAGAGCAATCAAAATACATAATAATCAGTTGGCAAGGGAATGCAGATAATATGCATTGAAAGTATACTTAGGATTTAAAGAAACAAAAGTAACCTGTAGTAGGTCTTCCAGAGTCATTTCTTTGGTAGTTCCTTCTATGGTGAAGATTTGGATCTTTCTGAAATTGTGTGAATCCAGAAAAAATTCATACCTCCCCAGTGGAAAACGTTTGTAGATATGCACGTGCATATACTGGGCTCAAGAAATGGTCAGTAAACTGGCAAAACAAAGCAAGTTTTGACCAAGGGCAGAGGTCTCTTTTCCTTGCAACCCTCAGCCAGCAAAATGCAGAGGAAAGAGGCCTCTGCTAGCAGGGAAATCATCCATAAAATAATGCACACAAAAAAAATATTTACCTTCACAGCAACCATAGTAACATATTCTCCTGCTTGGAAAGACTCTGGATCGCTATCATCAAATCCTTTGTAAATCCTTACATCTCCATCTGAACCACATGTCAATAGATGACTAGGGGTAAACACACGAAAACAATAACACCCCTTTAGCTATATAAATTACCAATGTACAGGTATTTTTTTTCAGTCTGAACTCTGAACAAGGAGGTTGAGTATTTCTACTCTGTGTACATTGTACACATGAAAATACTATCCGACATCGAAGCAAATTCGTTCAAAAACCCCATCATTTCTTCTGCAAACCTTTTTTTCAGATTTACTTGATATTCAAAGATCGTTGGGAACCGTTCTAAGCTGATGTATGAGTTTAGACTAATATGATCAAGAACGTATCACTACATTCAAAGAAAAACTTTATTTATGAGCATACACAAACCAAATTCTCGAAGATCTCGATCTCTACAGAGGAAAATATGAATATCACAATTTCTCTTTTCCCTCCCATCACTAGAGAAATCTATTAAAGGCGTATTTCTTCTAAGTTCTAGCTCTACCTCTAGATAGGCTTCTTGGAAAGGAAGTACTTCGACAAAGAAAGCAAATTACAGCCCAAAGGCAAAGAACAACATGCACGAGACCCGAAGCAGCTATACTCACTCGCCAGAATTGTCGTAGCAAACGTCCGTATGCCCTTCGCTATGAGCGTATCTAAAGGGTTTAACGATGGCCGGCATCTTTTAGATCTGAGATGTGTTAATAAGCTTCCTTAAAGGGATGTTGACAAAGAAATAAAGCGAAGAAAAACTCGAGATTTCGCCTTCGAACTCAGCTTCGTCTTCGCGCCTCAAACAAAATTTCCCGCCAGCACTGCACGCCCGAAAGGTATGATGGGACAAAATTTGTTGTTACCAGACCACCGCTCGTCCACGCACTCGAAAGCCGACCTTTCATGTCCCGTTTATTTTTCATTTTAGATTTTCTTAGTCATGCTCTTTTTTTTATTTATTTATTTATTTTTTTTTGGGGGGGGGGGGGGATCCGCACTATGATGGGCTTGTAATTCCGGATCTTCATTTCTCAGAAATCAGAATTTATCTACAGTTATTTAATGCGGTTGAACGTTGCGCGACTCTAACCGCTGCGAAGGAGTACCAAGAGCTAGCGGTTGACCCGCTCCCCCTAAACTTCAAAAAAGAAGCACCGGCTTTTTGCCAATATGCAACGAGTACACGGAGGATGGCGTTCATAGCTAACGCTTAGGGAAAGGGAGAGGGCGAGCGCGAGACAATCATGAACGTATTATGGGAAAGTGAGAGGAGGGAGGAAGTGGCGAGAGAGAGGAAGCGCAAATAGTAAGGGAGAGGGGAGGGGCGAGTCAAACACGCGCAAAAGGAAAGCGAGAGGGTAAGGGGTAGGGCGAGAGCGCAGGCTAAGCACCAGATAAATCTTATCAATTTCAAGGAAAGCCAACGCCAAGGACAGGGTGAGCCACTGTTGATCGATGGGCTAGAGAAACTAGAACCTGTTTGAAAGCATCTTGCTCTAGCCATACAGATGGGCGTAGCTTTGCCCTTTCAGGAATAGCAAGGAGGGGAGTCAATGGTGGAATAACGCGAGGAAAATTGGGTTCAAATGTAAGACATACTGCAGGAAAAAAACACTTTTCTCACAACCGAAAAATATTATTACTTCTTATTTAACGGGGAACACCACAACCTACCTATTTTGGTAGACAGTTTTGACTGGGAGCGCGCTGCGCATTTCCAATAGGGGAGGATGAGGCAATGTTAAAACAGACTTGCTCTGTAAATTCAGCACAAATGGGGTGAGCACTATGCCGTGTCCTTCCCTTACTATTTACATTTTATTAATGAAACAAAATAAACATCACAGTTCCTCTGAATAATGACTTCTTCCTTTGCACTGTTATAAGCATGTGTAAGTGTCCGGTTTGCTGTTCCGGTCCGGAAAGAAGAATTCAGGACTGCGTATTTCTGACTTTGATCGCGGGCGCACATTGTGGACAGCCTTCACCGGCATGTCGAGACTGCGCAAGATCTTGGGCGATGTTTTATACTCCTTGGTGTTGAGCGCGGGCGGGTGTTCACTCAGATTGGTCGGCGACACTGGAATTAATGCCATGGCCTAGGATAATGAAATTGTAAGCAATGATATTAATCCACTTTTGGAAGCTTATAAAAACACCAAAGGCCGTATTCAGGGTTCCATAATCTCGACCCAGTGCTCACTCGCTCCTCCCGCGTGAGGCTCTGGTAACATCCATTGGTGCATGCGCGAGAATGACAGAGAGCCGCCGGAGAAAGACTTTCTGCGCATGCCTTCAAGTTAAAAATCAAATTGCTGTTACCACCGCCTCCCTCACTGGGAATTTCATTAGTAGACACCACTTGCGCTCGACGAAAGAGACTCTAGCAAAGACACGTCTGCGCGCTCAAGCCAAACATTCCATACTGATGACGTATTTTGACCCAGATCTTGCCAAAGAATTACGTGATCACTATTTAACTTTGATGCATCTTTTCTCGTCTCATTTGAATTCCTTACTATAAAATACTTTGTGTGCTATAAAAAAGATAGATATCAAATAATCAAATTAGCCACGTAATTATTTCGATCAGATCTGTGTCAAAATACGACATCTAGAGTCAGTATGGAATGTTTGGCTTGAGCGCGCAGACGCCTCTTTGCGAGAGTCGCTTTTGAAGAGCGCCAAGTGCAAGGTGTCAGCTTTCGCAGTCTACCCATCCGTGGGAAGAGCTTGATCAATTTCCCATGGTAGAAGAATGGGAAGTTCGGATTTCCCATGGCTATCCATGTGAATTCCGAACACTTCCCATGCGTGTGCCTTGGGAAATTTCGTTTTTTCCATGGATGGGTTTCTGCAGAAATTCCCTGTGCCTCACAGGGTCTGAGAAGCGGGCCGCTCTGGGTTCGGAATGGGTCTCGTCAGTAGTGTAAAGTATTGGTTATCCTGCGTTCTCGGGGATCCTGAAAAATGGCCGCTAGTCGCTATTATTGTCCATAGCAAGCAAAGGAACAACCTCAGTTGCAGATCCGGCCGGCGGGGAATGGGTTCCTCTGAATTCCCCACCCCCCTACATTCCTACTTACCAAGTGCTCCTGTAAGTGACCAATCACGTTGCACCTGTTGGCAAGTTCATTCTGTAGCTCTTCCTTGTCACGTAATAACATGCCACGCTCCAACTCTAATGCGTCACGTTCGCGTTTGATACGGTCACGTTCATGGTTTGATTCTTCGAATTTCGCTCGTGCTTTGTTCCGTTCCTGCCACAAGAGAGTATATTTTAAAGCAAATTCCACTGAAAAATCTGAGAACTTCCCTCTATCTTTCTGGATCCGTGTTCACTGAACTGCTCCGCTCTTCTCAATTCCACTAAATGTTTCTCCCGTTGGTTTAATTTTTCCCTTTCTTCCTCTTATACTCGTTTCATTCTTCCATTTTCCATCGTCCTTTTTAATAGCCAGAAAACAGAAATAATTTTTGAGCAAAAAAAATTACTAACCTCGATAAGCGTTTTGACTTGTTCCTCTAGCTCGGCGATTCTACTTGACTTTTTCTAACAGAGAAAAAAATCACAAAGAGGTAAAAACGTCGGTCCAGCCGTAGGGGTCGCATCGAGACTGAGCCTACCTAATATAGCCGAACGCGAAATCCGTAATCCAGAAAAATCTTCATGCGGGGACTAGGCAGCATTTGGCTAGCTATGCTATGCCCCTGAACAGCAGGTAGCCGGCGGACGTGCTCAGTGCACTTTTGTTGACCGATCAGTTTGACGATAACACCATCAGGTATTTTAATTAAAATAAAGGTAAAAGCTGAAACGTTCTGAAAGAGCTGTAACTCTCTGAAACAGTCAGCGGTTGTTCAGCGGTTGTCGAGCTAGACGGCCACGTTTTTTTACTCTCTCTCTTCGGAGAGAAATTAACTTGAAATATAACTAAATTCGTAGTGAGTTGAAAGAGGAAAAAGAAGGTACAATGGCTACTGGAACTAGAAAAGGAAAGAAGGCAGAAGAAAAGAAAGACAAGCAAGATTTTGAGGATTTCGTAAGGGAGAGCCTTCGTTCTCTCTGTGAGGACATGGCGACAGTGAAAACGGGACAAGAGTTAATCAACAAGGAGCTTTCGACTCTGAAAACTAACGTTGAGGAAAACGCAAAGGTCATAGAGAAACAGAGCCATAGGCTGGAAATTGTTGAAGGGGACGTTCACGTTGCCTGTACCAAAATAGACAAGTTGGAAACTACAGTGAATGAAGACCACGATACAAAGATTTCTCAAATGTACGAGCGACTTCTCAGTCAGGAACGATACTCGCGAGAGTACAACCTACGTTTCTACAACATCCCTGAGACCGTCGGAGAAGATTGTATAGATAAGCTGCTGGATATATTTCAGTCTGATATGGGATACCGACCAGAGTTAGAGAACGCGCACAGAGTTGGAGGTCATCGTGAGGATGGTAAATCCAGACCAATAATCGTAAAGTTCCTCTACAGGCCGGAGCGCCACCGCATTCTCCTGAAGCGCGGGAATTTAAAGAACGGGGTCTGGCTTTCCGAGGATCTTATCTGGGAGGATAGACAAAAAAAGAAGCAGTATAAAGATGCCATGAAGGAAGCATATGAAAGGGGTCAAAAACCAAGATTTTACAGAGGTAGTTTATATATAGACGGTGTGAAACAAACATGAGCCACAGTAAGCAAGAATCAAGTCCAAAATGCAGCCTGGTCAGTGAGTCTTTAATTAAGCAAGAACCAAGTTCAAATTCAGTATATATTGTTTGATTTATATTCTACTAGATGTGTAGAATTTAGATATGGTAATGAATTGTGATTTCTCGCAAAATGATCCGGATTTGAATTTCAAATCGTACATTGACCATGGCATTTTCACGCTTGATGAGTTGAATGAATTGTCTACTATTGTGAAGCCTCAATTTGCCGCGCTTCATTTAAACGCACGAAGTTTAGATAAACGCTTTAATAAGTTATGTGATCTGTTGAGTTCAATTCCCTTTGCGTTTGACGCGCTAGGATGTTCGGAATCTTGGCTAAAAGATGAAACTGATCTCGAGAAATTTCACATACCTGGTTATTCTATGATCACCGATAATCGTACCTATGCGTCCCGAGGCGGGGCGACACTTTATTTGAAAACGGATTACAAATTCCAAATTAGACATGATTTGGCAGTATTGCCTATCAAATTGCTGACCATTTGCCTGTTTTTTCGATAGTATACGATCCTAAAAATAGCCCATTTCCAGATAGTACAGAATTTCGAGACTTTAAAAAATTTAATAGGTCAAGTTTTCGCTCTGATCTCCAACAGATTGATTGGTCTACCGTATTAACTTGTCGCGAAGATACTGAAAGCTACTCAAGATTCTCACATATATTTAATAAAATAAGTAATAACCACGCTCCTATTAAAACTACTAAATTAAAGAGTAGTACACAGAAGCCGTGGATAACCACTGTTTTATCTGCCAAAAATGTTTTACTGCCAATCGAACCTTTCTTTTCTCTTTACTCTTTTTCTAAATAACCTATCAATTTTCTATATATAGGGCACATAACTAGCTTGCTATAGAGTGCCCTATCTCTTCAAAAATACAAAAATAAAAATAATAATGTATTAATAATCATTATTTATTGTAAAATATTTTTCTTTTTTGAAGAGATGAATAATTAAAAACTGAACTGAAAATCTGAAACAGTTCCTGGAATAGGCAGGAAGACTTCAAGCTAACTGGATTTCCTGGCAAAAGCTTCCCGTTACACACAAATCACGGGAAATAATATAAATACATTCTCGATGTTCACTATTGTTTACAAAGTTGTCAAAACACTGCAGATTGTCTGCCAGATTCCTCGAAAGTCATGTACAAAGTGGCCGTTCTTTCATGGGACGATTTCATAATCTGGCAACTTTCTTCTTCTTCATTTTCCAAATTCCAATGTATCTTGTTTCGGCCCGTAAAGAAATAAATCTTGATGCATTCTGTCCAGATTATGAGCAATTCAGCAGGTTTCAGTACATTTCAGAGAGTGAGCAAATATTTGGCAATAAGTGTCCAGATAACAAAGCAGGTCAAAATTCCCATCTTACATAACAGAAGTATTAACTCTCTGCTCTTTATTTTTCCGAGATGGAATTATTAGTCACATCATCTCAAATTTTGATAATCTGCGATTGGCGTTTAGACTTTGTTATTTTGGGATATTATAAAACAATAAAAAAAGAAACTCAAAATGATTTTCGGGAATGGCAATAAACTTGAGTAAACATTCTGGTATCTTCAAAATATTCTATCCATGTTTTGGCGTGCGCTAACTGTGGAACTCCAAACATATCTCGTCGAAGTGCTAAAAACACTTATCAAAAGCCAGTGCTAATAAGTCTAATAGAAATATAAAGCAGTGCGAAATACTTGCCTTTGGTTTAGGCGGCTTTGGCTTTAATCCTTCACTGATTTCATTACACCCTTCCAAGAACAGTAAACACCTTTTTACTTCTTCTTCATCCATACAGACCGAAGTGACCGCGCGTCTAGAGCTAGAACTAGAATTCACGCCTCTTTCAATTTTGTCATTTCTTCCCAGGGCTTTGTTTTGTTTTTGGATATCCTTGGGTTTCTCGCTGTACGATTCTGATTTCGAACGGAGCCGTGGTTCCGGTGGTGTGAGGTACCCAGAGTCGACGGAGGATTTAGTTGCCGTGTTAATCATAAGCCCTTGTGGGGACGAAAGACGCGTTACCGGAGTTCCACTCTCCCAGCTGCTCCGCTTGAGAATCGTCGGTCTGTTTTGAGTTGCCCCGACACCTTGTGACCTCTGCATGGTTTTATTTCTCTCCCTCAAGAGGCTTATCCGCCTATTACTAGGCCCATCGGAGAGCTTCCCAGCGGACAACAACAACCCCGAGGCTAAATCACCAACGGATCTGGTCGAACTTGATCTGGACACCGACGAATCCGTCTCAAAGCAGTCGCTGCTACCTGTTCCTGTGGTATGACTCGAGAAGCTCGAGAAACTGCTGTTGCGGCTGACAGAAAGCTCCGTAGAGCTAAAGCTAGTCTCTCTGCTCAACGAGCTTGACTCCATGCGATTTCCTGGCTTGTAAACCATGCTGTTTTCGAGTCTCAAACTAACAGGCGTTGTTTCTAGGCCAAGCTTTTCTAGCTTTTGGTGGACGCTCATTTGCATTCTCTAGTAAGATTAAAGCATTAGCAGCGCGTAGTATTCATATAAGAGCCAGAGTCAGTTGTGGTCAGTTGTGTTTCTTGTTGAATTCCGAGTTCGCGACGCCGCAAGTGTTTGCAACAGGATCTTCTTTCCCATACCCTAATGTCAACAATAGTTTCACACAATTCTCTTATCACCTATGAACAACATATCCTTGTAGCTTCCGGTTATGAAACCCGCTTAGACGATAAGAAACGACGACTCCTTCCCTCGTTTCACAACGAATTATAAATTTCACGGAGCGTTGTTGACGCAGGGCTTGAAAAATATGCATTGTCAGCTCTTGACGCGTCGAAACGTCAATTTAGAGCACTTTAGAGTACTATTTACCTCTCGAAATGCAAACTTCGCTTATCAAAGAGAAAAATGTGAAAATAGGGAGACGCTCCAATCAAGTCCACTTGATTTGAAGCGCAAGAAGACAGTGAATGCGCACGTAAGGACAGAAGGGTACGGTACAGAGAACTAGCGATAAGAGACCGCGGGCCATTAAGATATTTCCAGGGTAGGTTGGAGGTTGACTTGTGCAGGAAACATTTTTTCCTGACTCAGAGGAGCGTGCCGAAATTTTTTTGTGAGACGAAGCTGTTATTTTCTTCTACCTAACCGGCTTGTAGGAACGTATTTTTTTTCTCAATAGCTTGCAGGTATTAGAATTTTTGGGGATTTTAAAAACCCTCCCCTGAGATACAGTAAAACCCGCTCATAAGAACTTGGATTTTAAGAACCTGTTAGGCTAGAATTATCCATCAACCCCAACCTGTTTTAGGCTAGAATTCTAGGTTCTTATACGCGGGTCTTTACTGTATCTAATTTGAATTGCCTCTCCCATACAGTCAGTATTCGAACTGAAGGAGGTGGGCTTCCAAGGAAGAAGAAGTACGGTTAGTACCAGGCCCGTAGCTCACGCCCTTGGAGGGGGGGTTCGTTGTCCTCATTTTTCCAGAGAAAACACTATATACACAGTATTTATAGCATTTTTGTCGGGTTTCCTAGAGGTGTCTCTGGTGGAACCCTCGGAAATATTCTTCAACGCCTCTAGACGAGGAAAGGCCATTGTACTTGGTGGAACCCTCGGAAATATTCTTCAACGCCTCTAGACGAGGAAAGACCATTGTACTTCGGGCCTGGAGTACAACTGGATTTTGTCGCCGTCAAAACATGCCGGTCTCGTCAAAACGTCCGCGGAAGAGAGCATTGAACAATAAGTGAACTTGGCCATCTCCTGGTTTCTCTATTTTGATCAAATACACTCTACTTAGGCGAGCAACTTATCGTTATAAACTTGCGGAATTAAATAATAATATTATGATGTATAATGGATGGTTCTTTTAACCAAGAAAAAGAATGAAGAAAACCAAGGATACTCTTGTGGTCCGCCGTTCAGGTGTAACTTTGAAGCTACTTGTGCTCGATTTCATTCAAAGTGAAGCTCTAGCAAATACCAGATTTCCCTAGATGTCAGATCATCTGCAAGTCCATAATCCATAATCCAGCATCCTCATTTTCATCATTGAAAATTGGCAGCCAATATCTATACTGGCATCCGGAATCCAGGAAGTTGGAATCCGGAATCCAGGAAGTTGAAATCCAGATTGAATCAGAACAGAGCTTTCCGAAAGAAGCGATTAAAAGTTCTTCTACAATTATACTGTGATCTGTGAATGGTTGTTTCTGTAATTTAGGCCTGGCTTCCATATAGTCTTATCTGTCGCATCAGTCGATCGTGAAACAATGGAAATTGGAATTTTTCTTTTGTTTCACGGTTGACTGATGCGACAGATACGACAGATAAGACTATATGGAAACCAGGCTTTATTATGAACCGATATGATGAATATAGCCACCTACACGCAGCGAAAACCAGTGCCGACGAGGACACGCAATATAGGAATTTATGGACTAGAATTTTTCCAGAGAACTTCGATTTCAATGAATTTGATAAGAATCAATCAAACAGACTGCCCGTGTAAATTCTGCCGCATTCTGTGTTCGAATAACAGATTTTTTTTAGAACATTTTTAGAATGTTTTGTCAAATGGCTTTCAATTTTAAGGGAGAACTCTCGCAGGCACACCGCGCGGACCTGTTCTTCACCCCAAGAAAACCTTACTGGGAACTTGTTATAACCAAAGTCACAGCTTCCGAGAGCTTAAAAGTAGTCTTTATTCATTTTCAAATCCACTCACCCTATTCCTTGAAAAACAAGTGTCTAAATAGTTTTTTCTTATGATGGTGCTTCTAAAAACCGTGTAAGAAAGAGAGATTATTCAATTCGAGAAGACGATAAATTAGCAAACACGGAAATTTCTTGATGGGTATCTTTCACCTTTTACCTGTGTCCTTCGCGCCTACTTGGTACATTTAAGACCTCATCTTTTAGGGTATCTTTACTGCGGTTTTCGTAATTCTGTGAACTCTCGCTATTGATTTCCAACCGTACGCCTTCTGGCTTCCGTCAATCAAACTCCCGAGTCTTTTCGTCGTTACTCTTTGTGCTTTTTGATTTGCCAGCGCCTAAGCAGTGCTAAAATGGCTTCCTGTCGCGACAGCAACGTTACGTGCTGGCCAATCAAAAAGCACAAAGAGTAACGACGAAAAGACTCAGGAGTTTGATTGACGGAAGCCAGAAGGCGGTTTGACGGTTGGAAATCGTTAGCGAGAGTTCGCAGAATTATGAAAACCGCAGTAAGGGTAATAATTTTTTTGAGCCACGCCATGGCCCGCCATGTTTGGTATCTTTTAGGGGTGAAACTGAAAATTTCCGACATCATCCCCGACAAAAAAAAATTGGAGTCCCCCCCCCCCCCCCCGGGTGTTTATACACAAAACCTCCCATCCACATCCCGTGCCCCTCTTCCATCCTAGTCGAATTCTAGGAAAATTCAATGTTACTGTTTAGCATTTTATGGTGCAAAGGTCTGCAAGCATAAACAGTGACACAGCTGGGCACAGTGAGTGTTCTAATAGCGTTGCGCACGGATGACGTCACACTCATTATTAAATCTCAGAGAAGCAAATATACGTTTCTCCCATTTTCTCAGTTTTCTCTATAAAGAACGATACAAAATGAATTGGTAACTGGTAGTTCCAATCATTATAGCAGAGCTTGTCAAGCGCGGATCCTTCTGAATGGGATTTCAGAGGGATTGTTTGGTCGGAGTCTTAGAATCTGTGCGCAGCGCTATTTATATGTGAATCCATAGAGTCATAATAGAGTCCTAAAGTGTGACGTCACAAATTTAAAAAATTCCGAATTTCAGATTTTAGTCGACGGATAATGAAAGACCAACTTCGAAGAACGTTGCATCAAAAATGAGGTGAATCTACACACCAAAAATGAGGTGAATCGGTTGAAACGCGACCGAGCTATGGCCCGCTGAATACGTAATTTTCTTTAACAAATCACTGTATTTTTGGTTCAGTTCATAAAGTTATGAACTGAGTCCAAAATACAGTGATTTGTCAAAGAAAATTATGTATTCAGCGGGCCATAGCTCGGTCGCGTTTCTACCGATTCACCTCATTTTTGGTGTGTAGCTTTCAATCGATATGCCCTTTCGAAATCAAGGGACAAATATTGCTAAATTGAAAATTTTGTTTTTGTGAAGTCATCACTTATAGGACTCTATTCTAGCAAGCGCGGTATGCGGCCCTCATGTAGACCTATTGTGTGAAAGCCAATCAATGCACTCCAAAACAAGTTAGAAACAAAATAGTCTATTTTGCTAAGAATTATCGCTAGTAGAACTGCTAATCTCAAGACTGCACTGAAAAAAGTGAACTTAGAAAGAGAGCTATCGAAATTTTGTATTAGTAAATGATGTTTATTTTTTTACTCGAATAAGCAACGTGGCGTGGCGCAGGGGGACACACGGCTTGTAGCGCGCGAATCGAATGAGGCTCAAATAATCCTTCGCTATGGGAAGAATTCAATTCAGTGAACCTTGAATAAAATTATACACATTTATCTAAAAGGCTTATAATGGTGCGATGATTTGTTCAAAAGTGTTTTCTCAAGTGCCCTTTGAAAATCTTTGATCTGAAGATCGCGCTAAAAATCGACGAGTCGGGCCTAAGGGGTGGACCATTAGAAATTGGGGAGGGGGGTGGCAATATTTTTGCGTATGAATTTTTTTTTCGGGGATCAGGTTGTGCAGGAATTTTTTTTCGGACTCGAAGGCCATGTACGAATTTTTTTTTTCGCAGACACACACACAAAAAGTGGAAAAGGATAAACCCACGAGGGGTATCTTGTGCATCGAGCACTACCTGTTCCCGTGGCGTTCCGTTCAAATCCACATAACGCATCAACAAATTTTTCTTATACTATATACTATATTGGTTCAGAAATGGATTAAGAAAATATTGTTGCTGTATGTATAGATACAACAAATTTTCTTATGCTATATTTTTATTGGTTGCCGTTAAAAAAGAATGAAGCTGTTAAACGTTTGACATGGTAGAGGTCTTTTTCTTGCGCGCTCGAATTTTTATCAAGGCATTTCATCAAGCCTCAGAGAAAGGGTAGACGAACGTTCCGTTTTTTGTGTATAGTAAACAATGCCTGTAGGTTTTATTATTGATGCCGCAAATTACGAAATTATTATTATTCATTTGTGTGAAGCGGTCCACATGACGAATGTCTATACTTGTAACGTCGAACTCACGCTTACCTAAGTGTTCTTCTTTCGAAGATAGTGACTGCCTGCCAGACCTATCAGTGCAGGGCATTTTTTGGGAGAGATTTGTTTTTCCTCGGCAAGATACACTTGTTCTTGTAACGACGCGAGGGCAGTGTTTTCGGTGCGCGAGTTCTCACCGACTATATATTTGACGGTATTTGTTAATGCGCGCGAAGCGCGCCGAATTTTTATTAAATGAAGTAGAAACATGCAAAAGAGAAGTTACTGGAATAACTACTTAAGACTTCTTTTAATGAGAGCCCAAGCCATGTCTTTGTAGGATTTTTATTTCCTACCTTGAATCTCTGCAAGATTTTTTTTTGGAAGGATTGGCCTTGCGCGAATTTTTTTTTGGGAATTGCCACCCCCCCTCCCCCAACTTCTAATGGTCCACCCCTAATATAATGTGACACCTCGGCCAGCGGTCTCCTTTTATATGAGCACATCGTCCCATTTTGATATCTTGTGCGCTGAAATCTTACGCATGAAGCAGAGTTATTTCCTATGTTTACACACAAACGACATGATTTTCAAAGCCACAGCATCAACAGCAGGAATAAGGAAGTTTAACACACAACACGCGTTACGGCGTTTAGTTCACATTTGGTGGTAGCGAAGGAAACTAAAGATGGCGTCCTCCCCGAAGGCGCGAAACCCCAGTGCAAAGAAAACAGCCTCTGACTTGTCACCCCCCAAACCGGCACCTCTAACTTCAGTGGGACGTCGGAAGTCTGTTAATGCAAGTTCAGAGCAGATGCTTACCCAAATACAAGCTTTATCCGGTGAGTTTTGTGCAATAACCACATTGAGTATGCTTATTATTTGTAATATTTCGGATACAAAGTAAGATTGACATGCTGATTGTTTTGTTAAGCTCTCTAAACCAGTTCGAGGATAATTATTGAACTGTATTGCTACAATAAAGCGGAGCATCCGCTCTTATTTTATTTCGAAGAATTTTCTGTTCACTAAATGATGCATACGAGAAATATCCAGAGACTTTCTGTCCTACTACATGCAGAGTTCGAAGACTGGGTGCTGTGAAACAGTGATCGATTCGTTCCGTCTTGGAACCGATTCTTGGATAAACTAAGTCTTCAAATGTAGAACTTTAACTTCAAAATGCTCCAAATAAATGTGAAACTCGAAATCTTAATTGAAGGGGAAGTTTTCACTATCTTCTTTTGAAATGTTTACTTTGAACGTGTGGTGCAATTAAGCGATAACTTGTAAACATGCTAAACAAAGCAGTTAACCTCTAGACCATAGTTAGGTGTAGGACAGTAATCAGTCAGTCTGTTACAGGTATAGTAAAGATCAACCTCATATAAGCTTTATAGGAATAACCCATAATGTGATAAAATTGTGCTTCATGTAAAAGGTCTGTTCACTTCAATATCAAAGAAGTTACATTACTCTTGTATAAAGAAACCTACAAATGTAGAATCAAAACTGTTTTAAAATAACTTGGTTGCCAATTTCATTTATAATAGAATCCCATGGTAGCTCAGTTCTTTCGTGTGCATTGATTGGTTAAAAACAAGTGAGATTTAATGTGATATTCAATGGATGAAAGCTGAATTTGATAAAACACATGTTACCATGTGCAAAGAAAGTTCAAAGCTTGAATCATGTCACTAAAATAAGGGATTCAAGAAAATTGATTACTGGACTCGTGTTTTCCACATAAAATTTCACTTATAATATCGCACTCATTGCATCCCAACTTATTCAATATCATTTTTCGTGTGAAATTTACTGTGGAATTCACTCATCATGACCATCACCCCACCCCCAAGTCCCTACACCCCATGCAGCTTCCTGTTTAGGTCCAAGAGTATCTAGATACTATAGGATCCTGTTTAAAGACCATATAGGATCCTGATTAAGTTTTTCACCAGAGGGGATGGTACTGATGATTGTACTGATTGTTTCTTTTTCCTCTAGATGATCAGCTTGAGACACAGAAGAAAACTTTCACAAAATGGATAAACTTTTATTTGGAAAAGGTATGCAGACATATCATTAGTACATGTTATGTCTTAATCCTGGAAAAAGTTATATTGTGTGGTTCCAGAAGGGATTGGAAAGTTCAGAGGGGTTGGGGGGGGGGGGTCAGTTTACCTAATTTTTTTTCCATGCAAATACTGTATTTTCCTTTGGAAACACCCTTCCATGGGGGGGGGGGGGGGGAGGGATACTTTCTGGAACCACACATTACAGCTAAAATCATTGCATCGTGACCCACATTTTCAAAACATTGATGTGTTTTTGGCTTTGCTGTACCACCAGTCACATCTTATGAGCCAATTAGATTCTTGCCCTGTTTCACCAGTGCAGCTGCCTGGCTATCTGTTGCGACATTGTCTTGTTTGAGTTCAGAGGGAAGCCACTTGACTGCACTAGGTGAAACAGGGCAAGAGTTTCATTGGCTCAGATAGTTTGATTGGGGGAACAGCAGTCGAAAATCCAAAAATGATTTGATGTTTTTGAAAATGTGGGTCGTGGTGCAACAGTTTAGCTGTAAGGTGTTCCATAAAAAGTTACTGTTGTTCCTCAATATATAAACCGTTGATGTCACTGTATTTTTCTTCTACAGAGTAAAATATCTGAGCAAGCAGGTGACATCTTCACAGACCTCAAGATGGTACCAAGTTAATATCACTACTTGGAATCCTTTCAGAAGAGAAATTGGTTAGTCCTCAATCCTTAGCTTAAATCTTGCAACACAAATTGAAGTTAACTTTTCACAATTCCTTCCACTTCCAGTGCAAAGAAAAGGGTAACAAGAGGCCTCACCAGCTTGCCAATGTTGGACATGTTCTGAACTTTCTCACTGACAAGAAAGTAAGTCTGGAATTATTGTAAGTCTGAAATCTCTCTCCTACATAAACATTTTATGAATTGGGCACTCACCAGGTCATGCTCTTATGTTTAGTCCTGCTCCTGCATTACAGCCTACTCTCCCACTCTCCCACTTTGGGTCCAAATCTCCCAAAACTCTGTACCATTTTGTAAAGCTGTTTCACAGTACAAAGACACTTTGTGGACCCCAAACACCCTAGGCTTGATTTCCAGCCGTTGTGCTTCTCAGAAATAACTAGAAAACTAATCTGGCTATAAGGTAGCACTGCAATAGTTTCTATATATTAATTTTATGTTTTTTGCAGATCAAGTTAGTCAACATCCACCGTGAATCCATTGTAGATGGAAACCCTACAATAACTCTGGGACTGCTCTGGGTTATCATTCACCATTATCAGGTATACCAGTATAGAAACTTTTACTCATAATCACATATTCTCATAAATACATTTGACCTCTAATTTGTTGTGCTTGGTATGAAAACCTTTACTCCCATGTATCTTGTGACCAACAAGATAGACTCCCACCTCCCACCTCCCATGCTACTGCTTTTTGTCCGAATTGATGGATTTAAACTGCAGCTACCAGTAGTCCAAAATGAAGGAATAATTCATACAGTATAATTTGTTACAAGAATCCCCATCCCCTGGAATTTCCAGCAAAAATGCATCTTGGTTTTATTGGAAATAAAAGGTGTAATGATCCCTACCCATCTGGAATTTCCAATTTATTCCGATAATGCTTGCTCATCACTTTATAGTTTTCTTAACTATACCAGCAAGCTCTGGGAAGGGTCCCTTGCCCCCTTTGCCCTTCCCCCAGGTATAGCCCTGTTGATAGTGTTGTTAATCCTGATATAAATGGTTGTTCGTCAATTATAGATTCAAGGGTTCTATGCTGCCAAGAAAAAAGCCAGAACAAAGAAAGTCCTGATTGAATGGGCACACAAGGCTGCAAGCAAATCTAAGTATGTTATACTGCTGTAGTGCTCTTCAATCTAAAAACATTAATTGATTATTATTGCAATGGAAACAGGAATGCTCTCATACTTGATGTTTGGGCAGTGTCTTCATATTTGCAATCATGCCTATTATTGTATGTCAGTACGCCAGGTTGGTTGTGTACAGATTTGGGAGCCACTTGTTTGCCCGCTGTTTCAGGGCTTTCAGACTGTAATAACAACGGATAGCTTGGTCTGTTACTTTATTAGGTATTAACATTATTAATTGAATTGTTGATGTCTTTTCTTTGTTGTTGTTGTCATTTTTTTAGAAGAGGGCTTTGCCTCATGATTTTGTTGAAAATATAATTTTTCTCATTATTATTATTTTTACATCATTAGAGAGACTGAAGAAATCAAAGATTTTAGTAGGAGCTGGCGAAGTGGACAGGCATTTTTGCATCTTATTCATACATTCAGGTAAAGCTCATGTATCAGGAATACCTTGGACTTGAGATATGAGCTGAAATACAAAGGTTATCAGGGGCGTAGCTAGGGGGTGGTCCTAGGGTGCCATGTGACCCCCCTTTTTCAGAAGAAAAGTACAACAAAGATTAAGAAAAAAATCGTAAAGCTGGAAAGAGGCACTATACATTTGTACAGTGTGAACCCCCTTCTCAAATCCTGGCTATGCCCCTGGTTATATGGGACAATTCCAAAAAAGAAAACTGGGAGAAATACAGGAAAAATATTGAAAATGTAGAAACGTTTCTTTGGAAATGGAAATGAGACTCTTGGTACAAACAGGAGAGTTAGCATCCCTGATGTACAAACCTTCTCTGTACCAATAATAATGTTTCAGTTTACTGTAGAGCTGCATGAACTGAAAACACTATAAATTTTGTAGGGTTAACAGGTAGAACTGTGTTCAAATTAAACTCATGAGAACTTAACCATTTGATTTCTCTTCTTATTCAGGCCAGAGCTGGTGAATATTGATGCTATAGAAGAGAGAGACAACAAATCCAACTTACAGGAGGCTTTTGATATTGCACAAAGACACCTTCAAGTTCCTAGACTTTTAGAACCAGAAGGTAAAAATAAGAAGTCCAAACGTTTTAGAAAAAGATTGTCCAAAATGAGCCTGGTTTGGTGTGTGAAACTCCAGGCTTCCCGAGCCTCTAGGTTTTCAGCAAAAAAAAGTTAACCCAACAGCTAGAAAAGTCTAGCTTTTCGATCCTCATACTGACATGCCATCCTCCCGAGCTCCAGAACATTAAGAATCAGAGCTTTACATGCCTTTCATTTTTACAAGGACCCCTGAAATTGTCATGACTTCTTTCTTCTAAAGTGTGTTTTTCCTGGTGAACTAAATTTTTGTCATCTGATTCGTTTTATTTTTTTCCTTGTATCAGATGTTGACGTGGAGAAACCAGATGAAAGATCCATTATGACATATGTAGCTTCTCTGTGTGACTCCCTGGAAGTGGGATCACCAAAGAAAACCAAAGCGACAACATCCAAATCAGCAGATGACTTACAGAAACAAAGCTCAGGCGATGTGGAAATGGCTGATGCAACACAAGAAAAGATGGAATCACCCACTAAACCTTTACAAAGGTGAGAATCTAACAGGAATCTAATAGAATGCTGTTAGCATGGTTTTCAGTACATTTGCTGTCATCATTGGTATTTCACATACACTTGTGTTATCATAGCTGAGATGCTGTTTTTTTTTTTCCAGCAGGTAGATTGGACGATTCCAGCTATAGGCGTGTGCGCTCTTCTTTATTCAGAAATGCCCAAGCCGTGTCCCACAACAGTACCAGAATGCAGCACACTTTTTTAATAGTTTGTGTGACAAATGTCCACATCTACCAACATGCAGCCCGCTCGCGTTTTAGCTGGAATCGTCCATAGACCCTTATCTCGTTAATATGGATTAACGATATCTTAAAGTTATCAGGAAGCGAAGTCCATAAATTAAATTAGCACATCCGTATTAGAAAAGCTGCAACGTTTGGGAAGAATTACTCAAAAACTGGCTGAGATATGAATTTTGAAATGTTAGCTTTCTGGCCTATTTTTTACAAAGAAATGTATGGGGAAAAAACATCAAAACGAGGCTCGTAGCGCATCGATGCGCTACCACCGTACATTTTATTGTAAAAATCATCAATTTAGAAAATCATATGTTGGTCAGTATTCAACCAATCTTCACCAATCTTTGCATTTTTACTAATACGGATGTGCTGAATTGAATTGAATTGAATACCAGTTTCCTGATAACTATAAGATATCATTAAGCCATATTAGCGTGATAAGGGTCTATTGGATGCACTCAATCATACTGCTTGTTTGTTAGGTTTTTATCACCTAACCGATAAGGCGCTGGTTACGCTGGGCTTCCATGTAGGATTCGTGTTGATCGGCCATGTAGTAAATTTGAGTATCAAAGTGTATTTGAGTAATGAGAGCAATAGCCGAAAAGGAGAAGTTGGCCAGTACCATCATTCTCCTTATCTTTAAAATGGAAAGGTCTTTATTTAACCCTTTCCATGCGAGGCAGAGGTATCATCTGCTCTAGGACTGACACTCTGGAATTCCACAGGTCCTCAAGGGAAGATTGCGCATTTTTTTGGCGACTGGTCCCAAAATACAGTAAATAGTATAAAACTTTAAATGCATTTGTTTTTGTTTTTGGCAGATCCTCTCCAAGTAAAACAAGTTCTTCATCAGCTCCAACTCCCAAAAGAATGGCACCAGCAGAGAGAGCTCTCCTGCAAAATCACCCGAAAAAGGGAAAACTTCAAGCGCCGCGGCAACTAAGGCATCTCCGGAGAAACCAAAAGTTTCAAAGCCGAAGACTTCTCCAGAGAAAACAAAAAGTTCAAATAGTACCGCTACAAAATCCTCAACGGAGAAAGCGAATGGCTTAACTGAGGCATCTCAAACTTCTCCTCAAAAGTCTGCCGAGAAAAACAAAAGTGTCGCCCAAGAAAGTACAAACAACAAGCACTGGCGTAGCGAAAGTTTCCCCCGAAAAACCAAAGAGCTCCGCTTTTTTCTCCAAAACGTCAGCAGAGAACCCAAAACCTCATGGAAGCGATGCCAGCGTTTCTCCCGATAAAGCAAAGGCGAAAAGAACATCTGAAGCATCTCCCTCCAGATCCACAGAACGGCTCAACCCCAAGCGCTCCACTCCATCGCCAAGCAAGTCCGTTGAGAGGCTAAGTCAGAGCAAACGACCTATTTCGCCTTCCTCAGAGAGTGCGGCCAATGGAACAAAGGGAAAGAGGTCGCCTTTGTTGTCTCCCGAGTCGTCGTCAGACAAGTTCCGTGGCAAGAGACACTCCATGGTGCCTTTGGAGAACTCCTCGGAGCGTTTAAAAGTTAAGCGTGCGTCGTTGTCTGCCTCCTCAGAGAGGTTGAACGCTAAAAGGTCATCTGTGATGGGTGTACCTCCAGGGGACGCTAGACGTAAGAGCACCAACACGACGCGACGGGTGTCAAACGTGGGGAGAGTTAAGAAGACAAGCGTGGATGTGGAGATGAAATCGGAGTCATCGTCTTCTGAATCTGAGGTAAATACTTTGTTACTTTCAGGATCCTTTCAGGATCCCGTTCAAAGCTAATTGTAGTCTCCTTCGCAACCCGTTCTTTGTGTCGGTCACACAACGCTTCCCTACACAAAGAACGGGCTGCGAGGGAAACTAGTTTCAAAGCCTGATTTTTTCTCAGTTTTTTCAGTGGTGTTTAAGGGCCACACTTGCACATATCCCATTTAATCATATTAAATAATGCACTGCATGGCATTTACTTATTTACTTTCAGGATTAGCCGGCCCTCCTTTAGGTTATTCCTTTTTTTCAGGATACCTGTGGTGCGAAAAAAAAAACGCCACAGGAATCCTGAAACCCTAACACAAACATTCCCTAATTATGACTTATTACTTCTTCGATAATGGTTTGGCAGCGCAATTCTACAATGAAACAGAGCTTTTTTTAAAGCTAGTGCAAGTTAACTAGTAACTTGGGTACTCAAACAAGCCGATTCAGTATATCCGCCGCATCAATTGTGCCCGCAGACAACTTTGCGGTCTGGGCGCTTAGGGATTTTAGGGACTAGATTAGGGAGGTTCTTGTGGGTAATTTTCAAGATCTTGAAAATCATCCACAAGACCCTAGCACGAGATGGGTCAACGTTTCTTAAACAGCTATACAGAGAATATGATCTTATGATCTAGGGTAACCTGCGTAGCAAGCGTTTCCGTGGGGTTTCAGGGGACAGAGAGAAGCGAGAAGTTCGATGATTTGGCCTTATTTCTTGCCCCATACTTTGCGCGGCCAAATCATCGAAAATCTCGAACTTCAGTCCTCTCTGACCCCACGGAAACGCTGCTACGCAGATCTAGGGGTGTTGTGGTGTATCGGCAACTTTTATTGTATGTGATTTAAAGGCCCGTTTACACTTGCAATTTTTGCTGCAATTTTTGTTGCGCGAGTCGCGGCGATTTTTCTCGCACACGTACGCGTCAGCTGAAAATCACTATGTAAACTAGGTGCAAATCGGCGCGATCTGCTGCGAGTTTTGTCAGTCCCCGCGTGATGTCGCGGAGATTTCAAACATGTTCGAAACTCTTTGCAACTTGATGCGATTTAATAAAAAAAAAAAGAGCATAGAAATTGCACCGGATTTACATCTGGATTACACAAGAGAGTTGGAATTGCAACTCGCGAGGGAAAAATTGCCACGACAAATGCAACAAGTGTACACCGGCCTTTATGAATAATTTTATATTTCAACACGAATCGTACCTAACTTATCGAAAACAAATGCTTCGGAACGGTAAAAAATAACTAGATACCCCATGCCTTTCCCAGGGTAACCTTCTAACTCCTCGTTCATTCCACAATCACAAACACTTTCTAATGACACTGGTGACATACTCAATATCTGATCTGGAAACGGAATCTCGTGACTATAGACAACCTTGCTAATCCCCGCGTGTTAGCTTAGGATAAGCGCTATTGACTCCCACTTGACAGCATAAGCCAGAAAAATTAAACTACGGAATCGAAAAATACGAAATCAGAACACTTTAGTGGCTTTCCAGAAAGGTTATAGTTTCGAAATGGTTTTCAGAAAGTGGGGGTTTGTCTGGAACGCGTCAAAATAACAAAATATTGGACAGGTTTTGTTATGAGCTTTTGAAGGTGGTTTTCAACAACTTGTTAATTGTCAATATGAAGTTCGGACAGGGATTAACATTGATAGCTAGCTACAACGCGGCGATGCTTTGCTAGATCTATCTACCATTCTAATATGGCATCAGCAATTGCATATTATATTTTCTCCAAGATTATTTGGTTTATCCTTTCTACAAATATTTCCGTTAAATTGAAAAGAAATAGCCTCCCCTAGCACCTCACCCGTCCCTTTTATTTTCTCGATTTACAGACAGTCCACTGTGTTTGGCTTTCGGCATTGTAATGATATTTTATTAACGCCCGATTTTTTTTTTCATTTTACATTACCCGAGAACAAATTGATAGGTTTCTATGCAAATTAGAGTTAGATAATCATATTGTATTACTACATACTTTACACTCTTTTTTAATATAAACATTTTGATAGTTGTTGAAAAACAAATGCTTGTAACAATAATATTCATAGATGTGTTTTCTTAATCCTCGTGGATTGGAGGGAAATCAGCTTTGATGTGAATCAATCTAAGCATGAAATCATTCAAAAACCACGCGAAAACGCTTAGATTTTGGCTATTACTTATGCAATGTTTAGCCAGTAATTAGAGGGGGTTTAGAGAAGACGTTGGGACGATTATCTCTCCAGATCCATGGATTTAGTGGTGCGATTTTCTCGATTTCCACTGTTGAATAATTAATTTGCTACACCTCTGGGGTTCGTTTTGGAACCTACCCGAAAACAGAAATGGCGACTGGAAACATTCAAGGCCGCTACGATAACTGAAGCAACACTCTACGCCTTTCTAAATTCAAGGTTAGATCTACTTTTGAAATAAAAACAAAAGTTTTAACTAGGGAACGCTGTGTCACTAAGCATTTGGCTTTGAAGAGTTTGATGTTTGATGGGGTTCAACGGTAAAAACTTCGGAAATCTCATTCATTTTCGACACACTGCTAAAAGTTTGACTGTTAAAAGCCCCATGTAGACTTCAATTGACAGATTAAAGGTTTAATTTATAGAAGTTGCAGGTCTTCGTTTGTCGCTGTTGAAGTTTTCTTTCCTAGCTCTAAGAAAATATAACGAACATGTTTCCATATTTACGTACTTGTAGTAAAAACAATCGGGATGAACTAATACTTTCGTAGTTTGCTAGTTCATTATCTAGGGTACCCTTATAAACTGTTTGTTGTAGCATTCGAAAATAGGCTCTAAATTGCCATGCCATCGTTTTGGCGCATTTTGAAAACAACTATTAAAACATGTTGGTGAAAATCCTTTAACATGGTCAAAGCTATCATAGAGCATGCGCTATTTTTCTTGTGTAGACGTAGAAAAAGCAGCGAAAAATTGTGGTATTAGTTGCTGCACGTTTCATAGAAAACAAACAAATTATTTTCAGAAATCTGCTAATATCTAAAGAAAACAAACTCTTCAAAATGAGGTTATCTATATCCTTGTTAGGTAAATTTAGAATTTAGTAAAATAAAGTCATGTTTTTGCTGTTGATTTCTAAAATAAATGCTTTGTAATAGCTCTTTGAACAATAATGTTTTGGCCCCTGAAATTAAAATATAAAACTATTTGTTGATTTAATCTCTGTTTTGTTATAAAGTGTTAAGAGTTTTTATTGTACTTATTGGCTTACACTTTTAATATATCACTCTTATTCTTCCGCATTAGAAAAAGTAGCTTTATAGTTGCCCGTTTTTTGCTTATTAAGGTGGCTCCCGAGTATTTATTGCAGAAATAGACCTCAACTTCTAGCGTATGTTGACCCTGTAAAAATATTCCGATTTCCATAATTGTTCTTACAGAGCTTAAGCAACCTCTGCACTACCAAATGGTGTAGTTCATTTGATGTATTAAGCTCGTCTGTTTGGGATATTTTAAATTTTCCAAAGGAGGTGTTTTTAGAATAATTGGTATAACTTGAAAATTCGACCGTGAATGATCTTATTACCAACTAATATCGCATCCATAGTAACAAGGGTTTAATCAGAGAAACGCCCAGGTCAGCTTTTCCCATGCGATTTAAGTTGTAAACGATGTAATAATTTTACCTCTAAAAATGTCTTATTCCACTTCTGTTTAGTGTGCCGAGCGCGGATACCAGAAAAGTACGGGAGCTCTTCAGGATTATATAGGCTAATGTTCACTCTTAATTATATAAAAGAGAAAATAGAATCGAGTATCTACAGAAAGCGATATTTAATAACGAATGAGAGCAACGTCTTGTCCAGAATGTGCTGTTGCTATAATATTCAATTCGAGCTCGAAATACCTAAATTGCTGGAATTGTTTCGCAAGTTTCTTTCGTGAGAGGTAGAGTACAACCAACTGAGAAGACTTACCAAGTTTGGGCTCGTCTTTCCAATACTATGTTGAGAAACATTATCCAAAGGAGTCAGTATTTCGTCGCTCTAACACAACGCCAAGAAAACCCGTATGTTTATGAACTCAGCGTTCTCGTCTCAGTGCACATGGTGCTAAATACTTCACGTGCGACGCTTTCTCGACCCGCGGGATCGGAAAAGCTACCGGATATTAACTTGTCTTACTTCGGGACTAGGAAGCGTCGCACGTGAAGAATTTAGCGAAGTTCACTGAGGCGAGAACACTGCGCTCATAACATGTGGGTTTTCTTGGCGTTTGTGTTGGAGCAACGAAACACTGACTCCTTTTGGATAATGTTTCTCAACATAGTATTGGAAAGACGAGCCCAAACTTGGTAAGTCTTCTCAGTTAGTTGTACTCTACCTCGCACGAAAGAAACTTATGAAACAATTCCAGCTGTTTAGTTATTTCGAGCTCGAATTGAATATTATAGCAACAGCACATTCTGGACAAGAAGCTGCTCTCATTCGTTTATTAAATAATACCGCTTTCTGTAGATACTCGATTCTATTTTCTCTTATATAATTAAGAGTGAACATTAGCCGATATAATCCTGAAGAGCTCCCGTACTTTTCTGGTATCCGCGCTCGGCACCCTAAACAGAAGTGGAATAAGACAATTTTAGAGGTAAAATTATTACATCGTTTACAACTTAAATCGCATGGGAAAAGTTGACCTGGGCATTTCTCTGAGTAAACCCTTATTACTATAGATGCAATTTTAGCTGGTAATAAGATCATTCACGGTCGAATTTTCAAGTTATACCAATTATTTTAAAAACACCTCCTTTGCAAAATTTAAAATATCCCAAATAGAAGAGCTTAATATATCAAATGAACTACACCATTTGGTAGTGCAGTGGTTGCTTTAGCTCTGTGAGAACAATATGGAAATCGGAAATTTTTTTCAGGGTCAAACATACGCTAGAAGTTGAGGTCTATTTCTCCAATAAATACTCGGGAGCCACCTTAAAACGTCATGAAGTAATACCTAATACAAACTTATTACTTTTTTGAACTTTTTCATTAAGCAAAGTTCAGAGTGTCCAAATTTGTGATTTCTACAAAAACAAAGTTGTAAAGAAAGGTTTTTGTTGTGGAAGACGGTCACTTTTAATAAGCATGCAGTGTGCATTGATTTCTAAATGAGTTAACTGTCGATTAATTAATGGCGCCTTATTTCAGGGACTGTTTCCTCGAAATCGTTGCTATGCGCTTGTCTCAACCGAAGAAAATGTCTGGCTGTTAAATATTCATATTTGGCCCTAATGTTTTGGTTGTAGACGTTATAATGGTTCTCAAATGCGATGGCAGGCCTTTGGATATGACCTAGGAGAGGCTCCATAAAACCTCTTTGATATGACCAAAGCTTCGCAAAGACAACATGCGGAAAAGTATGCTCGACAAATCTTGACAGATTTTGATTCCGGTAAGGTTTGATGCTTGGTGTTGTAACGGACCTCAGATTTTACCTCATATTTGATGCACTAAGGTGATTTCTGAATGCTAATAGCTGGATCTGAGGATTGTGCGTTTAGCGAGTGTGCTAAAACATTATCACAGGGTATAAAATATAGAAGATGCTATCTTTATGATTTCAAGAAGTTTGTTTACAAGGTACTTAAGATAGAGTTGGTCCGTTCGCTATACAGTTGGAGGCAACGTGTAATAACTATAAGTAAGACACGCTGTCTCTAACACAGAAGACTAGAGAAAAAAAAAATAGAAAAGCACCACACAAACAAAAAAGAAATGAATAGCCAAGCTAATCGTCTTTACTTTTGTGCTATTGCCTATGTAATTGTAGCTTATCTACCATTTTTTCAAGAGGAAACCTTTCAAACTATTTTCTGTTTATTTGAATTATTTGTGATATGCACCTGTCAAAGTCAAAATTCAAGACATGACAGTTTATGACAAGTGTACATGCCTAGTGTTGTTGAGATAAAAGTATCTAGCCTCACAAGAATTGACACTTGTATACAGGAACTCTCATAGTTTAACCGTGTAATGGAAACAATCGTAATAAGATTTAGTGGTAAAATGGTAATGAAAGCTACTTTGGGAACACTCCCAAAATTTGGACAAATTCCAGTTCTTCTATTTATCTCTCCATAATTACGCAGTCATTTCAATATCAATGTACAACGGCCGATTTGACGGCAGCCAAATGGTCTTCTGTTTTTACAAAATTTGAAATTTAGAGTGCCAAATCTCTTCTTTCTTATGCGAAAAGTGGATGACCAACATGCTAAGTGTTTTTAAATACATGAATTAGCTACCAAGCACTCTATATCAGCACTCAAATAGAAATTTGACAAAATACCGAATGAGATCCCTCTTCTTTGGCGGGGCCCAAATAAAACCCAGATTGTTGTAACTCCGATAGTTTGAAAACCTTTGTAAATAGAATTAAGTTGCAGGGTCGTGAGAGTAGATAACATATTTATTTAGTTAATTGTTGTACATGTACAACAGACAACAGTAGATTAGTTAGATGACAACTGCTCACCAAATGGGGCAAAGTGAATTTTTGCAGCGGTTGAGCCCATTCAGCTGCCAGTTCTAGTCTGAAAGCTGTAGGTGCTTTCCGTTTGTCAGAAAATTTCGGTTGGTTGAACCGTTTTGCATATTGGTTCAAGTTATTCTGATTGGAACGAAATTCCGAGTGGTAAATGGCTCAGACCAACCTGTCGGTTTGTTCCAACCGAAACGGCGGGACAACCTCTGGGGGAGTGATCCACTCGTCCCAACGGGAATGACAGAAAAGTTGACTGAACTATATTTAACTATTAACTTAAATAATTAACAAATAAAGTTAATAGTTAACAACTATCTCCCGAACTACCCCGAGGTACATATCCACCGCTCGGCACCGACCCTGAGGGGGATAGTTGTTTTAGTATATACCAAATCAGTAGAATAAAATACGGTTGTAAAAGATTCAAGACGCAGTATCGCGCGCGAAAAGAGCCGCCATTTTGAGAGTTTTCTCGAAACAGTAAAAAGTGTTTGATATCTACTATTTCAGGAACCAATCAGAGCGCGCGAAAATGACTATTCACTTATTTGGTACTAATAAATATAGTTGAGTCGATTGTTCTGTTGGGTGCATGCCACCTGTAAACATTGTATAATTAGTATCCGTGAATCTTCTCTCGTAGGACGATGTTACTGATGGTGCAGGGACAGGCAGTCCAGGTGAGGCTGATCTAACACAGAGTACTCAGCTCTGTTGGAGTGGATGACAGATCTGGAGGGCAGGGTTCATTCCATGGACACAAGCTCAGACTGGAGCGATGATTCACCAGAAAGTACCCAACGAAAACGGGTAAGACAAAGTGTTCACGCCAAATGCTCTGAACTCTAGTGTAAGCACTGTAAGGGCCAAGGCGATTTTCTGGTCCAAGAAAATAATATATTTTCCTAAATAATATATTTTCCTTGTTTCGAGTTTTTCTTATGCTATAGCCTCGCTTGTTTCTTGTTCCTTTGACAATAGTATGCCGCTATCCTGGTAGAACAAAAACCTTTGCAGCCTCCGTGTTTTTGAAAACCCTGATTGGCTAACTACCTAGAAAACCCAATGGCAACAAAACAACGAAACAAACGAAATGCCACGGCTTGTTGCTAAATGGCTTCCCAGCAGCCACCTTTGATGCACACTAATCCTAATGCAAAGTCGTATGACTTTGAAAACGTCGTGGCACGGATCGCATACACACAGTCACATGGCGATGGTACACCCAGCGGAGGTTCCCTATGGTAACGGTGTCATGCCGTTACCATGCCGTCATTCGAAATTTGCTCTATTTAAAATACTTCTGAAGTTTACTGCATGGTTTCGATAGCTGACAAATAGAGTAATAACAAACAAGAAAGAAACAACAACAACAATAACAAGACAAAAATTAGAAGATTAAATTCAAGTAAACTATGCGAAAATAATCATTACAGAGAAATTCTCCAAGTGTTGTGGAAAATTCCATCAAATGGAATACTTTGATTTTATTCAGTTATCAGCTATCTTCGAAGGAACAGCATTAGCGGTTTTTAAATAGTATAATGTATCACGGCTTTTATAAACCATAGTAAGCGGCTTTTAATTGTATGGCACATTATATTCATATAAAACTGTCTGTGACCAACCCATTTATTGTGGTCGTCCGATCAAGCCACAAACCCGTCTAAACTCCTCCTTATCAGCAATCCCCACTATTAATGCCTCCATGATTGCTGCGTGATGAAACAAATCTTAATCTCTCTGTTACCTCCCACCAACATTAGTCGAATGACGTCTTCGATTTTGAAACGAAATTTATTAATTACAAGGCTCTAGCCGAGCTTTCATTGTTCGGGATCGTCGAATATGGAGGCTATTTAAGCTGTAACTTCTAATAGGCTTACAAAAAACATAAACAAAACGCTACAGATTGATAAATTTGCATAAGAAGACCTTTACCTCGACCAAGTTTACATCTTCACACATGGCGATGTAGTGAAAACGAAATATGGACGGATGCTTGTTACAGAAAATGAATCATTTAGCGATGTTTTGATCATGGGATTTCGATACTTGGTTCTGTGGTTGTACGTTTTGAGTGGAAGTTCAAAAGATTGTGGATGCAGAAGGCAGATGCGTCCAAGCGGTTGTGATGTTGTGTATCTGTGAACGTGTTAACACACGTGGAGTTCTCGGAGTTCTCTCTCATGTCTTCTGCTGAAACTGAGTTGACAGACTCTTCCACCGATGAGGTACTATCTTCATTTCACAATTTGTTTATCCCGCTTAGAAATGTCCCATATTGTACTAGTAATTGTGCTGGAATCTTACCACAAAGAGAACTCGCGTAAAACGGCGGATTTCCTGTATTAAAGTGAACCCTATGCTGCATGCCTGCGATCACACATCCTAAACTTTCTATTTTCCTGTTCAAATAATCACTTTGTTGACACTTTGATAAAGTACTTAACAAGCTTTAATGACTACTTAAATGTGTACTTTGGCTATACCGTACCAGGCATTCCCAGAAAACATTTTTATTTTCAATATTCAGTAGTAAGAAGTCTTGCTCATAAATCTGCATTGTGAAACTGAAAGTTCTCCTCGCAATTAGCTGTAAGATATTCATGTTTTTTTAATCTCAAATTGGTCGCGGGTTGCATGGACCAACTGTTGTTTGCAGTCTGCATTTCGTGACGTGTCTGCCATTTGATTTATGCCTGAGGGTTTAACGCGTGTGTTTTGTTTAGTCTAATAGTGCATCCACATTAAAGGCTGAACATGTTCAGATTAAAAATGTTTCAAAATTTGTCTCCCCAATTGTACCTTCTGTGAAACATCACAACTGCTAGTGTTTTGTTCGCCTCTAGTAATATACTTTGGTGATATTTGTATCAGATTGCACCTGATGTTTAAAGTTCTAGGGTTCTGAATATTTCACATGAAACATAAATAAATTTGTACTAGTTAAAACGCAACTCATGTTTCTTTGACTATGAACTGTGGGTCATCAATTTACAAGGATTAAGGGAAATTTAAAGCAGCGACGGTTTTTCATGAAAATGTAAATGTTTTTTTTGATGGTCTATTATTTTTACTAATGCTATTGTGATTATTGTTTTGCAATTATACTTCTACCGACGGAGATCAAGCTTAGTCCTTGAAACAGTTATTTTTCGATAGAACAAACTCGTCCATCGAAGAAATAAGAAAGTAAATACAAAGCTTTGGGAGTGAGCAATGCGGAAATTTGTATGTTTTGTAATGGGAATTAAATGTGGTCGCAAATTGTTCTCAAAAGGGTGAAATTATATTCATGTCTTCTACTGACCGTGCTCTATCGAGACTGCCGTTTCTTTTGCATTAAGTTTCTGAAAAAAAGTCTGAAGATTAAGAGATTGCAACGCAAAGCAATTGTCTTTATGATTTTGGTTTTCTTGTAGGTTGTGATTATCTGTCAACGAAACCATTCAACTGTCGTTGAATTGCTTACCGTGTGTGCCAGTCTGGATTCCGATTGGCTGACGAGAAAGCCATTAATAGCAAAACACGACAGCTCAATCATTTAGTTTCTATTTTTCATTTTACCTCAGAAAACAAGTCCAACTATTCAGACAAGAAATTCAAAAGCACGAGTACCAGATAACCCGCATCACATCTACAAAGTACCCCCAGTGGTCCATACCAGAGGAAAATCTAACAATCCTTGTAAATCAATGGGACGTCGTGAGGAGAAAGGTGACAGTTTTGGAAGAAAAACTCTGTGAAGTCGGCAGATTGGTCACAGAGGATGGGAACCTTTGCAAGCTGTTACTATGGCTACACGAGGCGGAGGCCCTGCTTGGTTGCCAAGAAACGGAAAATGGGCGGATCCCGGACGTACCACCGAAGTTTCTTCTTCGACAACATGAGGTACGGTGGATGTAGTGATAGAGCGGATTTCAGATGACTGTCGTGAGTAATTCGCAATAACTTTGTAATTACTCCTAATAGGTTTTATTCAGAATTGTGAAATTACTTTGCGATTGGTTTCACTACAGTCATATGAAATTCGCTCTAAAAGGACAAACTTTAATTAGTACTTCGTGTATGCAGACGTCACATTGGAGGCATGAACGAGTTCCACAATATAGAACCGGGGCAATTAATCCCTTGTTTAACCTGCATTTTGAGCAATCTTTTCTCCCTACACCCCACGCGTTGCGCAACGACTGTTGGAGTGTAGCGACAAAAGAGGGCGGAAATTCCAAGCTCCTCCTTTCGAAGATGCCTTGTATATAAGAACTTACAGAGTCACAGTGGTTGTGACTTTTCTACGCATTCCGATTGGCTGAATAAACAAAGACTCAAGACCTCGACCAATAGGAACGTGTAGAAAAGACAAGTCTGATTTACTGTTGACAGTCATCTGAAATCCGTTGTGGCAACGTGGTTTGCTTTTTCTGTTCCGCCAATCAAACCAATCAGGTCCAATTAGGTCCTTGTCTATTTCGCCTGGGTTTTCGTCGCGATAGAAAGCCAGGCAACTGCACGAGGCGTAACAGGGCAAGGACCTGATTGGCTTAGATGGTTTGACTGGTGGAACAGAAAAAAACCAAACACCAATCCGAAAGCGACGTTTAGAAAATGCGCTGCGCGAAACAACGATTTCAGCTGTGACTTGCTTTGTTCCCTAATATTGCTGTTTGTATTCTCGCAGTCTTTTTCGAGAACTTGATCGAACTCCGCGCCACACTCGATGCGATTGTAGAATCCGGTCGTGATGATGACATTGTCGTGGACGAAGCTCTCCTCGCAGATACGCATGCGCGGTTCAAATCGGTGGAGAACCAGGCTCACTCCGGTCCCTCCGGCTCACCTTCGACCATCTTCGCTCGAGAATGTTATTCCTGATGGACACTGGGCGCGAACAGCTCATGCGGCAACCTGTGAAGTTCTCTTCGCTAGAACAAGTGACCAAGATACTTAAGGAACATATGGTGAGAACTTATTGGCCGCGCATTATTGTTTTGTGCTATTACAGTGTTGCGCGCCGAGCCGTTGTCACAAGGATAACGTTTGGCCCCACCTGACCAATTAGCGTACTACAAGTACCCCGTTTGTCTCGCCTTTCAATGTGATCTGTTCACTTATTGGTCAGGCGGGCCGCAAAACTTGTCAAAAAATAATCGAAAACCTGATCCTTGTTTCAACGGTTCGGCGCGCTACACTGTAAGATCAAACGAAACTTTGAAAACGTTACCTTGCCGAGCTCGCAAAATTGATCTTAGTATCGTGCCATGGAATGACGGCGGGACGTCAAGATTAACGTAGTTTTTACTTGTCTTTGAAGTTAAGTGTGTAACAATTACCCAAACTCAGTCGAAAGACCATCGATGCTCTTAATGGAAATTAGTAATGCTTTCTTAGATGCGACATTTTGACTGCTAGTTTTACTCTATAGAGAGTACACGAATTACTTCTGCGTTTCGCGTGCCTTGTTGCTTGCAGTAACCGAGGCTCACTTCTCGCCAAGAGAGAGACTACATATTGCGCCCCCTTACAACTATCCTCTTTTTCCAGAGCTTTTTCTACGACAAGAAACACCTAAAGAAGACTTCTAAATACATGCGCAAGCTAAGCAAGACCGCCACTGCCTACATCCCATTGCTAAGCGGGAAAGAGAAAGAATCTACAGAGGACTCGTTCCGCCATATCGAGAGCATGTGGGAGGGTTACTCTAGTGATTGTACCGTACGCCAGAAGCACTTGGAGGAGGTGAACAAGAAATGGAAGATGTTTGACGCGCTTGTGGAGTCACTGGAACCCTGGATGTACGAGGCGGAGAGACTTATCAAGAACGGAAAACTCGGCGCTTGCAAGGTATGTGTATTAGTAGTTAGTATACAATGATGGGAAGACAACACTTCACGCGGATGTTGTGGATTCGGTTCCCGTGTTCCAAGGAGCCGCGCCCCAAGGCCGATCTCGTGATACGCGGGAAGCCACGATGATGATGATTCGAAGGCGTAATGTGCGACAAGTCATTGCGACAAAAAGTTTCTCTCTACTAAGCCTTTCGGATTCGCAACTGTCCGCGTCTAAGACCAACTAGGGACAGAATGAAAAATATATAGAAAAAAGGATACTTTATGCCATTTTTTGATGGCGTAAACAAGATTGTTAAGAAGGTTTCGGAAACTTTGTGTTGT
Organism: Scolanthus callimorphus; assembly: GCA_033964015.1. Taxonomy (NCBI): domain Eukaryota; kingdom Metazoa; phylum Cnidaria; class Anthozoa; order Actiniaria; family Edwardsiidae; genus Scolanthus; species Scolanthus callimorphus. The sequence continues at coordinate 3,251,072 of CM066914.1, forward strand.
ATATTTATCATTTACCAATGACGACCCACCCACCGACCTGACTCATCTTTGCGAAACTCAAGGACTCAGCAAAGCTTTGCCGTGATTCGCGTTACTTATTGACCACGATTATCAATCTAGAACTCAATATCTTTTTTCTTTGCAGGTTTATCTTACCAATATCGATAAGATCCAAGCCGACGCTTCCACGCTGCAGGAATGCGGCAAGGCCATCCTCGAAAACTGCGTGCTGCGAGTCAAGGTCGAAATCAAACAGGTGTTGCGATCCATCGATAGACGGCTCAACAGAATCGTGAGGCGGCAGTCTCGGATTATGAAATGCGACCGGAAGAACCCCAAGTTAGAGCAGTTTGAAGGCATGGTGGACGCAATTATGAACTGGATTTACGACACGAGGAACTTATGACTCATAAAGTCGAGAGCACGCACGCGGCCGTCAAGGATAGGGCGCAACAGTTGGAGGTAAGAGAGCTGTCAGTTCGCGTGACGATTACAAATACCAGAGCTGGAAATCAGCTTTCAAAAGTGTGTGTATGTTTGAAGAAGGCAAAACTGACGTTCTTCCAACAACTCAAATGTACATTACATTGCGGCCAACTCGACTAGGTACAGCTGCTCTCCTCCCCTCCAAGAAAAAAAAAATCGAGAAGACGTCTGCTTTGCTTTGTAATGTGCTCAAATATGTATTTTCATACATTACGCTGAATCCGTTGACATAAATTTTTCAACTGTCTGAGCCAATCACGTTTTTGCATCGTTTCGTCCAGAGCAGTTGGTTGGCTTCTGTCGCGACAAAAAAAAAAAACACAGTGCTTCCAACAACTCAAATGTACATTACATTGCGGCCAACTCGACTAGGGTACAGCTGCTCTCCTCCCCTCCAAGAAAAAAAAAAAATCGAGAAGACGTCTGCTTTGCTTTGTAATGTTGCTCAAAATGTATTTTCATACATACGCTGAATCCGTTGACATAAATTTTTAAACTGTCTGAGCCAATCACGTTTTTGCATCGTTTCGTCCAGAGCAGTTGGTTGGCTTCTGTCGCGACAAAAAAAAACACAGTGCGGGAAACTTTAGCCAATGAGAGAACATCTTTAACATTCCGGTGAAAAACACGTGAGCTAAATAAAATACGGGAAGCAAAGCACATACATCTCTCTTCCTGATTTGTTTGAGTGAAGAAGAGCAGCTATTCACAGGTTAACTGATAAGGTGATATAATATAGACGATATAACATTGACAGTGTGCTGTTGTGCCCATGTTGACGAAATTGTGTTTCACTCCGAGTTTTCAATTCGAGTAGTAGTCTAAACACATGTCACATACTGATAATGTGATGGTACAAATTCACCCAATTGCACTAATGCTACAATTAGGGATCTTATTACGTGTCTCTTATCTTTAGGTTGCGCAGAAAGGCATGGAAGAGTGTGAACACAATGTGGTCTCAGCCAATCACCTGACGAAATCCATTTAAAAGAATTCAAGACCGACATGGCTTCTTCCATCAACGCCACCTTATCCCACATCAATCGTCGCTTCGAGAGACTGAAGTCTTCCATTCCACACAAGTATAGAAGTTTGCGAAACAATCTTCCTCAGCTGCAGGCATTCGAGGAAGGGATCGAAAAAGAGTTGGACTGGATGAACCAGGCGCTGGACGCACTGGAAGCTTACAAGAGCTTGAACACAATAGAGGAAGTGGAACAAGAATTAGGAAAATACAAGGTATTAGCCATTTCGATCAAACTATAAGATTTAGCTATGCCGCCGTCGGTTTTATGCGGGAAGCAAAAGCTTGGCTATCCGCTACCTTCTCTGTCTTCGCTATTTTCCTTAAAAATAATTAAACTAAATTGAGGGAGCTCTTCCTGCGATTGGAAAACGTGCATCCCATTTTGATAACGTATGTTTTGTTGTTTGCATTTCAGGAAATCTTTGCAAATCTCGATCAACACGGTACTTTCGTGGACGCCAAGAATAACCAAGGACAGCATCTGAGAACGAATTTGGTCGAGCTAGTGGACCCACAGGATATGCAAGACAAGATAAACACGCTAAACACGCAATGGAAGGTGGTCCGGACAGGTGCGGACATGCACCTCAACAATCTGTCCGAGTGTAACAGGCTACTGAATCAGTTTGAGGAGAACGCCAAGAAAATGAGAACTTGGACACTGGAGTCCAACATGACAGAGGTGAGAAATTTATGGATTTGATTATGTTTCTGTGTCTACTGTGGATCTCTTGAAAGAAAAGCGATCAGATTTGAACGAAGTGACAGATTGGTGTTACAGCTGAAATCGGTGCATCGCGACGGCGTTTTCAAAACATCGACTTTTTTTGGCTTTGATGTCCCGCCAGTCACATCTTATGAGCCAATTAGATTATTGCCTAGTGCAGTCGCCTGGCTTTCCGTCGCGACGTTGTCTGGTTTTAGTTCAGAGGGAAGCCAGTTGACTGCACCAGGCGAAACAGGGCAAGAGGAACATTGACACAGATAGTTTAATTGGCAGAACAGCAAAGTCAAAATCAAAAACATAACGCAATGGAACGATTTTAGCTGCATTTTAGCGGAGGAGAACGCCCCTCTACACAGGCTAGGAATATCTGCCTTACACCCTGCACGGAAAGCATCTCAGACGTCAGCCCTCCTTCTTATAAGCGATCCTTTATTCTCTTTGATTGTTTGCTACTGATTATTCAGGTCTCTGATGACGAACTCGACAACATTCAAGCCACTTGTGACGAGCTCATGCAAAACACAAGAGCAGCTAAAAGACCTCGTCCCCAACGACAACGTGAAGAAGAAACTAGAAATGGCCGTCGAACACCATAGCACAGGACTGGGGTGAGGTGTACAGTCGCGAGAAGGCGAGACTTCTGTCAGAGCAGATCGCAGTGTGGCAGAGTGGTGCAGAAGAGGGAGTGAAAGAGTTGAACGAGGAGTTGCAATCGGTGATGGAGCAACTTAGACGGGAGGGTTACTCACTTGAGTTATCGACACGTTGTAAGGTGAGGTCTAGCGGATTAAGGGGGGACTGGCGGATTTAGGGGGAGGGGCCGCGGCCTCCCTTTCTCGGGAATTTTCCCATACATTTGCTGTAGGAAATTTTCGTCCGATGTTTTCACTATCCGGCCCCCTTTCTGAAATTCCTGGATCCGCCCCTGACTAGTGTTCCTATTCGTGAGCCAGTTGTTGGATGACTGTGCAAGCCTTGTTAACTAGTCTTTTTGTAGCGCACACGCCAAAGCTTGGCCAGGCCAATATGATGCCTTTGCTTCAGTGATACCTTTACGTCAACATAAGCGACTATCTTTAGCCTGTTAAAAGTTAAAGGGGGACTTGTGCTCCCTTTTCCTCTCTTTCTCTTTTTTCTGCGATGGCGCTGCCTTCCCCTTTCTCCCCTCGCGCTCACGTTTTCTTTTTCCTTCGTGTTTGTGCTACCTCCCCCCTCTTTCAATCTTTCCTCTCTTGCGCTCCTCTTTCTCCTCTTTCTGTCGTCGCGCTCCCTTTTTCTTTCTCCTTCTCTTTCCCTTTGCGTTTGCAATTAAGAGGAAAAGAACAAAATGCGTCTGTTTCATATAGCGATTGGTGGAAAACTAACTAAACTAACTAAATAGCCCCACACTACGATTATCTGTGAAATTATTGACTTTCACAAGGTTTTGACGTTGTTGATCGGGTTGGAGGAGGGATGGGATTCAGGAAATGTATTTGACTTCTCGGAAAGCGGGATTCGCAATAACATGCGGTCGGGATAAGGATTCTATGACCAGTTGGCCGGAATGGCAGCCAAGTATTGCTCTGAAGGAACATGACATTTTCTGTAAACGTGCAGGCGAAGGCGGACCAAGAACCCTCTGTTCCGGCCTTTAGATCGCCCTCCGTATTTTACACCTGGAAAATGGCCCACTATTTTGGCTAACAAGTAATTGTACTTTTCACTTTACAGGAACTCTTACTAAACCAGAAAAGAGAACCTCAATCAACGAAAACTCGCAAAACTACAAGACGCAGCGGAGAAAATAAAATCCCTACCAGATAGTGACCTAAGCCAGCTTTCCTATGACCTTGATGTCAGGTGGAATAAACTAAAGCAAAACATCGACGAGTCGGTGGCCAGACTTGAGGAGACAGGGCGGACATTTAGAGAATACGAGGACAAGCGACGAGAGCTTGACGGGCTAGCTGTGGAATTGGAGAGGACCATTAGCGCTATTGAGAAAGTCGACGAGTACAACGAGTTGGCCGGATTCGTGAACGCTTTTCGGGTAATATATCAAACACGAGACAGCCTGTTTCGTCTGCTTTTAGTCGCCAGCTGACAAAAAATCTCTCAAACTATTTCAAAACGAAGGTAGTTTGATTTTGAGCGCCGTCTTCTTCGCAGCCGCAGGAATCAGTGTTGCGTGAACCTGACCTGTCACTGCGAGGAGACTAAGGCGAAATTGGTTTTGTTGCAATGACATTAGCTCACTCGGCCTTCCGGACCTATTCTAAACGATACTATTTTCCTCAATGCGTCATATTTTTTCTTGTACCTTTAGGCACTCACGCCCAATTTTGAAGAAGCTCTCGACGCATTGCCGCATTTTCGGGAGATCGCGGGAGAAATCGTGGTAGAAACCGACAAGCAAGAAATCGCAATGGAAGCACACTCACTCGTTAGTCGACTGGAAGCGCTAGCACCGCAGATTGACTCCACTAAAGACAAACTAGCGGCGATGCACCAGTAAGGCTTCTTGTTTATTTTGGCATCGAACACTGACGCTGACGTAATGGATTTGTCCGAAGATCGGGCCTGATACAAAAAAAAAAGAACAAGCAATATAAAATACGGACTAAAAAGCATCTCATCCCTCTTTGGATTGACACAAACACTATTTAGGGAGTAAGGGAGAGGTTGCCAGTTCCCCATGCCGTATCGCCACGAGTTCAGCTTAGCGGTGCTTTGATTTAACATCGCGTTTTTGGCAGATCTCATGGTTATAATCAACCTCACGTCACGTCACCTTGATTTTTGTCACGCAATATTTTATATGCAGGGATTCCAACATCAAAAGACAATAAAAGAGCACATGGTGTTTCTCCGGGAGGTAGAGAGTAGGCTGAACGTAGAGTACGTCTTGGACCATCTTGAGGACGTCGAAAAGGAGCTGGAAAATTTAAAGGTACAGACACAAATCCGGCATCGGCCTCACCACTGAGATCCGGATTTAACTCCCGGCCGGAACAGAGGAAGTTTTATTTCTGTTTGGGTCGTGAACGAAACTGGTTCATATTGTGAGTTGAACTTTGTTCTACTGTGTTTCATATCTTTCGGATGAATAAACTGAGTCGCCGTTTCTCTCCACTGACCCAGTTTCAGGGGGTCGTTAAAGAACCACTAAGGACGTAATAAACCCTCTGGCCTTGACCCTTCTTATGGCCGCTTGGCTGCCAGTGGCGCAGTTGGCACTCAGCGGAATTCAGCTTACGGGCTGAGGAGGCTGGGGAGTCGGCCTCCAACATTGGCTGATTGGATTTTCTTTCCGCAGGGGGAGGGGTCTATCTAAGCCTTGGAAATTGCAAGGGAGGGGGTCTAGCTGAACCCTGGAAATTCCTAGGGGCAGGGGTCTGTTTAAGCTGTGGAATAGGGGAGTGTTGAGGTAACCTGGAAATTCCAAGGGAGGGGGTGTTGACGACCTCTGGAAGTTCCAAGGGACGGGGTTTCCAAATGGTAGGGTCCTAGACCCCGGCGGGTGTGAAAAAATGCGATCAGCCATTAACATTTACATAGGCTCTAGGGAGTCCTAACAGACTCTTCTGTGTTTTATTGACAGAATATTCTAGACTCTTTGGAAGCACACGAGGAGACGATCTCCCAATCCATCACAGAGATCAAGGAATCCTACGACAACCCGAACGTCCTGCCCTCTATAAAACCGAGGTCATAGAGCTTGAGACCCTGTATGACGGGTCACTGATCGCTGCGAGGCGAGGGAGGAGGAGCTGCACACGGCTTTAGAGCAGTGGAAGGGGTATAACTCGGCTATGCACTGCTTCAAGGAGACGCTCGCTATGGGAGAGGTGGAGCTGACGCGACGGAAGACTCTAGTGTTGTCGGAGATTGATATGATCAATGACCAGATCGCACTTCTGAAGGTAATTTGAACGCGTTATATTCTGATATCACGTCACGTCATGTCATGTCATGCCTTGTCGCATCACTTCATGTCATGTCACGCCACATGAAACGTAATGTCACGACAAATCATGACATGCCAACCTGCGTCATGTCATGCTTTGTCGCGCCTTGTCACTCCACGTCATGTCATGCCACGCCTCATGTCATGTTATGTCATACCACTCATGTTATCGTATGCCACGCCTCGTGATGTCATGACACGCTCACATCATGTCATGTCGCGTCACGTCACGTCACGTCACTTCATGTCATGTCGCGTCACATCACTTCATGTCATGTCACGCCACATGTAATGTAATGTCACGCCAAATAATGCAATGTCGTGTCATGTTATGTCACACCACGTTATTGCATACCATGTCGCACCACGTCATTTCATCTTACGCCTCGTCATGTCATGTCACGGCACACGTCATATCATGTAATGTCACGCCACGTCATTTTATGTCATGTCGCGCAACGTCACTTCCCTTATGCCACGCAACGTCATGTTATGTCATTTAACATTACCTCATGCCACGACATGTTATTTCATGTCATAGGAATTCAGAAGTGAACTCAAAACCCGCCTAGAAGAATACGACTGCCTTTTCGAGATCGGCGAGAAGTTGAAACACCATGCGAGTAGCGAGGGTGAGGCACGTATAGACGAGGAACTAACTAACGTATCATCGCTAAGAAAATCTCTCATGGATGAGATTAGGAGCCATCTAGGACACCTTAACACTGTGGCCAAGCGCTGGGATGGAATTCAGAGGCAGATGCACACGTTTGTGGAGTACATGGATAAGGTGGACTCCAAACTCGAGAGACGGAAGGAGAGCAGGATATCGCAAGAGTGGATGAACCAAGTGAAGGTTAGAGTTGCAGGGTTCACATGGGTCCTTGAAAACATGGAAAATCATGGATTTCATTAAATAAATGCCCTTTTCCAGGCCTGGAAAGTCAATGAATTTTTACAAAAACCTATGAAGTCATTAAAATATTTCCCTGAAGAATGAATTTGCAAGATGTTGATTATGTATATTGTAAAATAAAAAAAGGAACCTGAATAAAAACTATAAATGTGCTATCTCATAATGCGCAAAAAATCCGCATTTTTGATTATGAAGGTCATTAATATTTTCAAACGTCCTTGAAAGTCCTGGAATTTTGAAAGCCTGAAATCGCGGGAACCCTGAGTTGGCTTTGTTTTTGTTTTTGTTGACCTTGGGTTGTTGTTCTTAGTCGTGACCCAAGAAAACAAAGTCACCTTGTGTATGGTGTTTCTTCGCATTCTGATTGGCTGACTAAACAAAGACCAAAAAACTCAACCAATAGAAACGTTGTAGAAAGCGCAAGTCCGATAAACGTAATTTACTTGGCGACCTGTGGTGTAAAACTTGGTCTGAACGAATCATCTGAACCTTTCACATCTGCCTGCATTCCGATTCAATTCTGGCGCCATCATCGAACTAGGAAAAAACGTAGCGAAATCTATATTGCGGTAAAGCGTCTTTGATACGAACTTAACAAGATATGCGTGGCGTTTTTTTTATAGGGCGTATCCGGCGAGCTATTGCAGCGTCGCCAGAGCTTCGCAGCGTTTACCGAAGAAGGCCGAAGACTCTCTGAAAGTTTCGCCGATGTAGGTGCCATGCATTTCAAAGCAAAGTTATGCAGCCTGAAGGAGCGATGGAACGAGCTTTTTAGCAAGGCCATGAAGTCTGAAGATACTGCTGAAGCTGGTCTGAAGCCCTTGAATGAGTATCAGGAGGCGTTTGAAGACTTTACCTCAAGGTTTGAAGAACTTGAGGAGAAGATCGAGGCCGAGTTGCCCAAGTTCCAGAATTCAGAAGAAGTTGCAGCTCAGATGGATGAAAACCAGGTAAGTAGAGTTTCCATTCATGCGGCCAAAATTGCGATCGTTTCTGTCGCCAATGCGACTTTTTTGGCGAATTGCGACCAGTTATTAGCATGAACTACAAGCCAGCGGGCGTTTCTCAGCTGAGACCTATTGTAGAACTGTTTTGTGTAGACTGGCGACAAATTTTCTTCAGTTGGCGACGGAATGGAAACGTGCCCCAGTCAGCCGCCATTTTGCCAGCCTAGCAACATACCATTTCCATTTCCATCGACATGTTTTTGGGATCTTGTGTAATATATCAAACTTCGTTAATAGAAGGTTATTTCGAGATTTCTAGTCATCTAATATCGAGTAAAAATAATAGCAAAAAATGATTAAGTGGAGTAAAGCCAGTTTACTGCACTAGGCGAAACAGGGCAAGAACCTGATTGGCTATATGGTTTGATTGGCGGAACAGAAAAACCTGTTATCAAACCGTGTTTTGAAATACTCAGCGCGTAAAAAGGATTTTGGCTAATGGTGGTGGTACCATTCTTTCTGGTGCTCATGATTGTAAACCATTCATCCTTATACCTCTGTATTTGTGTTTTGACAGATCTTAATCGGTGATCTTCGAGAGCTCCGAGGCTCGCTTGACACTCTAATCTGGAAAGGTTCCAACCTCGCTGCCAGCGTGCGTCTCAAGGATTTAGACATCAAAGGGACCCTAAAGCAACTCGAGGAGAAATGGCAGTACTGTGTTCATCAAGCTGAGGCACGGCAACTCGAGTTGGACTGCTTGCGGTTAGACTGGGAAGAGAGGGAACAGGTTCTACAGAGTATGGAGTATTGGTTCAGCGAGGCGGAGTCGCAGCTCGTTAATGAGAAGAGTTTAACGAGTCGGGATGAGGACAGCATTCGGGAAGTGCTGGAGTATTATGAGGTTCGTCACAATATTCCCTATGAAGAATACTCTGATTAAAGGGGCACTCGCACGCTTAATATTGGTCCACCGTGGACATAAATAAGCACAATTGTAGCCGATAAAACATATGTACATTGCCCCTAGTAATCAAAATAACCCTCCATATTAATAGAAAAACCTTTCAAGTCTTAGACAAATGCATTCTAGGTTGTTTTGACCTGCTATCGAGCGGATGGAATTGGATTGCGCTTTCAGCTATTTTCTTGTCAGAGAGGTGGCAAGCAAGCGTGCGAGAGCCCCTTTAAGAGTACACAAAAGTGTCGAGACACCTGCACTCATTACCCTTCAAATTTACTAAAAACCCGAAATGGTTCAGTCCCCCTCCCCTCCCCCCACCCATTCAAAGGTGGTCATGGGTGGCAAAAGTTGTATCGGGGTCCGGAGCTCAACATTGAAAAGGAAGGGGGTGAAAACAGGATGGTTTACCGGAGAGAGGTCTTTTCGACTTTTGTGTTTAGTCCTGCAATCGTCAGTGGTTTTTTGGGTAACGACTAAACGCAAGTCGTAATGTCTCCGCCTCCTGATTGTTTGATTTTCGAACGGTTTTCGTATCTGATTGGCTAAGCGTGTTGACTTTGAGTTTAGTTTTCTACGCTCTAACGTTCGATAATTTATAGAATAACAATGTCTGCTAACTGCATGCTGTGAAGGCCACAAAGAGCAATTGGTAAATTCCTTCTAGTAATAACATGGTGCTTTTATATCCATAGGGTTTTCAGACCTCCATGGAAAAACGCAAAACCGAATTCGACGATTCCGTTGCTCACTACGAAGGAATCAAATCAATCGAGCAAGGTCGGTTCGTCCAGGAAGAAAGTATAGAGGAAAAGTGTCAATCCCTGAGAGACAAGTGGCAATCACTGAGCTCTAGTATCCCAGAAAGGGTGGAGTCCTTGAGATCTGAGCTCAAGAGTTGGGACAAATTCTTCTCCGACTTGGAGGAGTTTATCGCTTGGGTGGATCATATGGAGGGATTTACGAAATGGAGAAGCCACGGGATGAGGCGGAGGCCAAAGAACAGCTGAAAGAACTCGAGGTACACCCTGATCAACGAGTTTTGTTTCTTCTTGAAATCGTTTTAGATAGGCACTAAAGCCCTCAGATCAGATCAGGCAGATCAGCCTAGCAACATACCGAGTCATCAATCAATCAAATTTTATTTAGACATATATAGAATCTTTTCATAAAAATTCATCCATTTCCATGTATCCATTTCCATCGGCTGATTTAGGGAATGTAGTGCAATATTTTAGATGCAGTAAATCGAAAGTGTAAATATGTGCAAACAGGTTCTGCCACAGAATATGTTAACATAATATAAGTTACTATAAGTTAACCCCTCCCCTGTTTGAATTCTACCTCTTTCTACCAAATCCAGGAATTTCAAGCAGCCTTCAGAAATCGCCAGTCGAACTTCGAGAACATTGTGAAGGAGGGTAGAGAGGTCCGGCTGAACTCCAGCAAAGGAGAAACCGCGGATCAGTTGAACGAAAAGCTCACACACCTAACCGAGCGCTGGGATGAAATGTTGAGATGGGCGGCTGGTCGGTACCAGCTGCTAGTGCTGTCCAAACATTACCTGGACTCCTCCAAGCAGGTGATGCTTTACCTGGAAAAGATCGAAAACAAGTTGAGTACTACCAAGGATATCCCTGCTAGCGTTTTGGAAAAGATCAAGGAGGAGTCCGATAAAGCGAAGGTAAGCGAATATATGCCAGGAACCGAGATGTTCTATGGTCGAGGTTCCATACTGCGTGTATTAACCACAACCTGTATTGTGAACGCTGTTGCTCTCATCTTTGGTGCTACTGTACTAGTCATAAGTTTGCACGAACTCCCTCATACAGCCATATTTTGATTACTGTCGTGCTGTATGGGAGACATGTGCCAAATGGATGGCAAACACCCTCCAGATACTTCAAACTAGGGCAGACAGGGTTTTGACCTTCTCAAACAATGATAAACGGTCGAGGGATCTACTGAATGAGCTAAAGTGGGACAACCTTGAGACCAGGAGGGCCAAACAGCTAGCATTGACCATGTACAAAACCCAAAATGGAGGAACCCCAGATTACCTTTCAAATATTTTTTTGCATTCCTATCAAACTCATAAGTATAATCTTAGGAATTCGTTGGGAAGGAAGCAGGGAAACACAGCTTCCAATTCAGAGGAGCTGTCCTGTGGAATAGCCTTCCAAATAGCATAAAAACACATTTTCAAAATTTTAAAAAATCCCGTAATGATAATATAATTTTTTTAATAATACACAGCTCTTTGGAAGAGCATATTTTTTTACATTGTAATTTTATGAAAAGATTCTGTGTTTAAATAAAGTTTTGATTGATTGAAGCGCACATTAAAAGTAATAGTTCCTGCTCTCAGCCCTTTAGTAACGCTCTTACAAGATCCGGGCAGCTTTCCATTTGACAAAAATACCGGTTCAACTTTTCGGTAATTTTCTTGGTCAGATGGAGAGGTCTCGACCTGAGAAATCGCGTGAACAATCACTATAGAAAAGCGCTCTTCCTGATTTGACGAAATTTCTGGAACATTCCGAGAATATCGAGCACTTAGTTCCTGGAAATGCCGAAATTCCTTCTTCCTGGAATCAGCTCGAGAGGTTTTCCAAATTCCCAGACGTTTACCAGGTGTTTCCAACCCCTCGTCTTTATTCCCTCATCCTTTCCAGTTTCGATATTGAAGGTCCGGTCACATGAAAATACATGCTACTAATATGGAACGTGAACAAGGTCATACTAATGTGGGGGATGCATTCTGCATCTGTTGCGGTTATTTCTGTTGGGGTTGGTTACTAAATCGTTTTGCATTTGCTGTCATTGACCGACCAGCACTCCCGTTCGATGTCCGATCCAGTCGCGTGCGTGACCCGGGAGATGGTTGAGGTCACGAAAGGTCACGTCTTGCTGTAAACATTGTCACATCATGCGCTGGTCGTCACGCCAGACTAACTCGCCCTCAGTCGGACTTGTCTCCCCCCCCCCCCCCCCCCCCCCCCTCGTTATCTTGCCAAACCCGGTTGTGGTTACTTCCGTTTCTCTCGCGCGCAGAGCGACATTAATACTTGTTTTGAATTACAGGCCAAAGTTGCGCAGTGGAACGAGCAATGTCTAGACCTAGATGTCGTGGTCAAGGAAGGCCATCTTATGTTGGAACAGACATCATCCGGCAAGGCAGTCGCGTTCGAAGAGCAACTCGGCAACCTCAACTGCGAATGGCAAACTGTCATTAAGGATATCGAGCAAAAGAAGTCGTCTATTGAGAAGACGGCGAAAAAATGGTGGGACTTCACGAGGAATAAGCTGAAGATGCTACGCTGGCTCAAGAAGAAAGAGACCGATGCGGATTTCAGTAAGAATTTGAGCTTCGACAATGTGCAGGAGCAAATGAATGCTTACCAGGTAGAAATATTTATTCCCTCACTTTTCTTGCAGTAACATATCAGATCAGATCAGTTCAGAACAGTTCAGATCAGTTCAGAACAGGTACCCTGCTCATTTGTATTTGGGCACTACTGAAAACCGCGTTATGCGATGTAGGCCCCCTGCTTAAATCTCATCATCATCATTATTATTGTTATGTAACCTGCTGCAGAAGTACATAATCACAAGTGTCCATCTTGGTATTACGTGCGCGCCCATGTCTCGGGTGGAAAATGTTATTTTTAGAAACACCACAACCAGAAGTATCTATCTTAGTATTACGCATTACGCGAACACCTGTGTAGTGTTTCTAACACCCGAGACATGGGCACTGTAGACATGTAGTATTCTTTACACGGTGCCAAATAATATATCTGTCTGTCTGTCTGTCATGGGCGCGCGCGTAATACCAAGATGGGCACTTCTGGTGATGCACTTCTGCCTGCTAACAATAGGGGCCCTGTTGAAAATATAAATAATGAGCTGCAAACCCTTTTTATCTGCTAATCAGAATCTTTCATCATTAAGACACATCGGAAATTAATAGTATAGATATACGATTCTGAGCCAATAGAAACGCGCGATTCACTCTTGTTGCTGTATATCTCCTAACAGGGTATTCTCGATCGTCTTAACGCACATAAGCGCGACCTGGAATCGCTCTTGGAAGCGGCCAAGGACATGAAAGACGAAGACGCGGATGGCGTGGCCATGGAAGAAATGAGACAGCTCATCGAAAAATTCGAGAATCTTCAGAAAAACGTGAATGAAAAGAAAGAGTATTTCAAGCGCCTGACCTCCAAATGGCAAATGTTTTCTGATCAGAAGCACAAAATGAACTCGTTCTTTAGGAACACTCGTAACATCGTTGCGCGTCGACAGGTCCGCAGCTCTGACGATTGCAAGAAACAGATTGAGGAATGCAGGGTAGGTGTAATGGATAGCCTTGTAAACAAACCTCTAAAGGGGTGATTTGTCGTGGCGATCAAGATGCAAATCCGGTGCGGTTTTTTTGCTCTCTTTTCTTCAAATCGCATCAAGTTGCAAAGAGTTTCGGACTTGTTTGAAATCTCCGCGACATCACGCGCGCCGATTTGCGCTTAGTTTACATTAGTGATTTTGAGTTGACGCGGACGTGCGAGAAAAATCGCCGCGACTCGCGCGACAAAAATTGCAAGTGTAAACGGGCCTTTAGAAAGACGAAGCCTCCTTTGCAAAAGTTTCTTTCAGCCATCCTATCTTCTATTTCCATTTGATTTCAAAAATGGATTTCGAACATGACGTCCAAGAATCCCACCCCTAAGGAAGAGTGGGTTATCGTTTGTGTCAGGTATATCCATCTACTCCATATTATACCGCAACACGAGTAAACGCGTGCTCTGATTGGTCGTCAGGCCGTGTTGTGATTGACGTCGAAGTGCACACACGCTACCAAATCGACTTTGATATACGCGCTCTGTTTGGGCTTTTTATCGTGAGAGAAACTTTTGTTGTTGTATAAATGAAATAGATCTCATACTCTGTATTGTAATAAATGCACAGAAGACACCATAGCGTGTCATAACCAACAGTCACGCCAATCTTCTGCGTCTCGTTTTGTTCATGAAATGCTATGACGCCATCTGTGCAACTATTACAGCACAGACGCACGGAAAAGCGTTGATAAATACGTAAATGCGCCGTCTTGTTATTTTGTTAGGCTATTCACAAAGACCTGGCCGATAACGAGAGCATGTTGGAGGCCGTGAGTCAAGAGGCGAGTGCGATCTTGGAGGACCTGAAGAGGATCGAGGGTTTCGACGTCCAGTTGATGGAGAAGGAATTAAAACAGGTTGGTGAAACTGGTGAACAAGCTACAGGACATATATTAGAAATCTCGTCTTTTCTATCACATTGCTGATTACTATAAGCTATAATCCGCGACAAAATTGTTGTCACTTTTTTACAGTTTTCATCACCTTTTGATAAATCATGCACTCTTTTCTACACAAGAAAGCAATGGTTTCCGCTTTGTTTGAAAGTATTTCAATCCCGCCTACAATAGCGACAAACATTATGGAGAATATCCCCGCGGAAATGCTTTTCTGAGTTGGGGGGAAGGGGTGTTTAAAGAAAGGTAGTGGTCGATTATGCTAAGGATTTCATCGAACCGTTGTGCGCGTCGAAAAAAAAACGTCTACGATTCTGCCCACCCGGTTTGTCTTCTCTGAAAGACCTGAAAAATGGCAATGTCTATGAAATATTTTGGAAAAAAACATCAGTTCTGCTTTGGCCCATTTCAAGTCGCTTTGCTTTCATATTTCAAGATTTGTAACAGGCGAGTTTGTGATTTTGACTCAGTCATGACGGCTACTTTCAAGAACACATAAGCCCGTGGGGAAAGGAATGCAGACAAGGACATGAACCCGTGCTGGCAGAATCGAAGAATCGAAGAAATCGGCGCGCACCACGGTTCGGTGAAATTCGTAGTATAGGAACACAACATTTTCTAGTATAGTGATCTGTGACGACTCTAGGCATAAAGTTCCAACCCTTTTATCGCTGTTTGTAGCAGGCAAAGCACTTCACTTCACTTTATTAATAATGATACACCTTGTATTAAACAATATTATCGTATCGCGCAGCTCTAGTTAAGGGCTCTAACTCAGCAATCTCCCGAAAAACGGCCATATTATGGCTTTCTAAGATAACATGGTCCGATAAACTGTTCCAATTTGCTGTTGTACGCACTACAAAACTATATTTATAAACATTCGTGCGAGCATACGGTATGCGCAGATAATGGGAGTGCATATGTCGAGAAGGGCGGTTTGGTAATCGTTATTGAAGTCTCTTTCCCTTACACGTAGGTTAACCAACAGTTCAACGAAGCACGCACGCAAGTCGACGTCAAGCAAAAGGCACTAGAGGAAGTGGCGTCTCAGTGGGATGACCTCGAGAAGGGTACGGATGAGATCCAGAAGTGGATAACGCACGTCAAGCGTGAACTCTCCACCTCCGATGATGACACGGAAGATGAGCCGGTGGTGGTCAAGAGAAGAGAGAAACTCAAGGTATGATGCCATTGGAGTCGGTTAAGAAAGATTCTGAGAAAGGTGCACTGTGGTCTATATATTGTTACTTGCAAAAACGCTAAAAAAAACTTGCCAAGAAATGAGTAGATTTAATAACCCGTTCACACGCTGTGGAATTTGAACATGTTCGAAACACCCACGACGCGGGATGTGAGATCGCCGGTACCACTAAGATGCTTTCCGCGAATGACAAAAAGAATATATTCTTTTGAAATCAGTTCAATCGACCAGAAAATAAAAAGAATAAATTTGATGTTAGAACAAAAAGAACGAAAGTGTCTTCATGTCGAAAGTGACAACAGAAATAAGATCGAGATTACAATACATTTGCTGCATTTAGCAAGGACACTAAATGGTTAAGAAAAGAGTCTAGTGTTTCGCCGTTGTGCTTGCTAGAATACTGTTTGTAAATGGACGACGAAATTCGATGTCGTCCATGGCCTGCTAATAACAACGGTGGTGTTTGCATCAATAGAATCGCCACGAGGCAAACATCCGATCCTCAGTCATGTCAGTTTAATGCGCTTCATTCCTTTCACAGGGCAAGGTCGCGTCTCGTGAAGACCACCTCAAGCGTCTGAGCTGGCAAGCCGTCAAACTGATGGAGAACTTCGCGGACGAGGTCGAGGTCGACATGAGTGACACTTTCCAGCCCTTATTTCGCGAATGGAAGAGCGTCCAAGAACTTGCAGGGCTACCTGTGGAAAGCGACGACAAAAGTAGCATCTTTGACAGCTTTGAGCGACGCCCGACGATGTCCCTCGGAGATCTGGAGGAAGACGAAGATGTTGGGGAGTTACGAGGTCGTGGTTTGAGACGCAAACTGAGAGCGTTTTCCTTTGGAAGTGAAGCTTCCATCCCTGGGGAATTTGATCGACGCCGATTCTCAGCCGATAGGTCCATGGATACGCTATGGAGCTCGTCGAACTCTTTCTCTATGAGTTTTGACCAACTTGATCTAGAAGGTCTCCCTGCGAACTCGCTGTTCGGCTCAGGTGTAGGTAGCAGTGATGTCTACGCTAGTAGCTGTCCAAGTAATGGACAAAGTATGGGAAGCGGAGACGTGTTTCTCAGTGACAGTCAGAATAATCTTGGTGTCCAAAGAGAGCGAGAGGGTACTATATCAGAGGGCGCAGGACCGAACTTCGAAGATAATGGAGGTGACGATAAACCCACAGAGAGCATGGAAACTGTCATGGGTGAGAGGACAGAGGAGGAGGTGAAAAGCCTGTTAGATGATATCATTAACAGGATTGACGAGACTTGTAAACAGCTTTCGCTGTGCTCGTATGACCCAGAGGACACGGAGGAAGACTTGGCACGCAAGCTTGAACAATGCCAGGTATCGGACTGACTATTTCTTATCTTATGTAGTAGTCATTGCACTGCCTTCTTGGCATACGTTTGGTGAACGATGCACAGACGATGTCGGCCCTACTTGTGAATTAGTCTGTTAATCTGTTATGTAACTGAAATAAGGCTGACTGTCTGTTCAATGCAAAAACCACAGTGCTATAAGCATCGTCTTTTAGCGCGCGAAGGTTCCCATGACATCCGTATTTCTCTCTCAAATTGCAGCTTGCAAGTTGCGTTCTAGTCCTGTGATTTTATGTTATCTCACAGGACGGCTTTTGAAAAGTTCTCCACTTGTGTCTCATACTATTTAGAAAGTTCAATCAAGCGGAAAATGACCAAGACTGTGATTTGTTTTTAGAATCTACAACAAGACTTGGAATCTCAAAAGACAGAACTAGACGATTTAGCAAGGGATATTGAAAAGATGCCAGAACTCGAGTCTCGAGTGTCCGATCTGTCCGAGAAACTCGCGGAAGGAATGAGCCAAGCTCCCGATACCGCAACGGAGCTGCAGTGTGTTATTGATCAGTTTGGAGAGTTTACTAATGCGGCGAGTGAGTGGGATACGTGGTTCTACCCTGCACAGGCTACTCTGGAGGAGTGTAAGGGGGAATGGGCGAACAAGGCTCATCTGGAAGAAATGAGCGAGAAGCTAAAGGTGAGAGAAGGAGAGAGTTTTGTGGAAGTCATATTATAATATATAGATTTAGCCACTGGCTAAAAGCGGAGCTCCTGGTTATAAAATTTTCTGTGTGAATGAAAGGGATTCCCATGTGTACATGGTTTACATGGTTGCTTTAGAGTCTTCCCTTCACGAGATATTAATTTTTCAAGCACAGATGACGTCATCGATGACGTCATATCACGTGACCACTTCATTTCGCTCATCTAGTGACCTAGACTACACTACCAAAGTTTGGTTGTAGAGTCTTCCCTTCACGAGATATAAATTTTTCAAGCATAGATGACGTCATCGCTAACGTCATATCACGAGACCACCTCATTTCGCTCATCTGGTGACCTAGACTACACTACCCAAGTTTGGTTGTTTTAGAATCTTCCATTCACGAGATATTGATTTTTCAAGCATAGATGACGTCATCGATGACGTCATATCACGAGACCACTTCATTTCGCTCATCTGGTGGCCTAGACTACACTACCCAAGTTTTGTTGTTTTAGAGTCTTCCCTTCACGACATTGATTTTTCAAGCATAGATGACGTCATCGATGACGTCACATCACGTGTCCGTGTTACAGCACCCCCCTTGTAGCATAGACAAAATATCCCAAGTATGGTCGTCTTAGCATGTTCCCTTGAGGAGATATAGTTTTTTTCTTTGCATACCACAGGGTTCCCATGTGTACACGGACGGACGGACGACGGACGGACGGACGGCGTACGCTATAGGTTTAATACCAGAAAAATAAAGAAAAATCATGTCTCCCGAAGGGTAGCTTCTATAGAAGCCAAACTTGGACAAAGTTTCAAAGACCATAAGAGGAACTCTACACCAAAGTCACGTGCCCTTACGTCATCAATGACGTCATCAAAATATCAATAATGCCCGTGACGTTCAAAATCAACTCGATAGTATACTATACGTTTTTTCCTTAGGTATGGTGCTCCGCTTGCGCGGGCCTTCGGCCCGCGCAGGAGCTCCGCTATTATTAGGAACAGTTTCTGTAAAAAATGTCTACAGTCGGCTCCCATATTTTTGCGGGCAACCTCGGGGGAAAGCTTTAGTGTTCGTAATAACGAGAGTCCTTTATTTGTCATTTCGCACGTGAGATTAAGTGTAAAAGATATGACAGCTGTGTTATTTCGATAATTCTGTTCTGTTTTATATGGTTCTGGAAAAATGAAAATTTACGTATAGTACAGTACAGTCCAGTACTGTACTAACTAATATAACGGATGTTATGTTACTGCACAATGTCTACACATTAACAGCTCTCTTGTCAGCTCATGTATCGTAAAAATTCTGCATAGTGTACGAACGTTTCTCGAATTGTCCGAAAAGCCATCCAGCAACAAGCATGAATTGGCGGGCTCACAAAAATGGGGTTCACGGGAATAGCTTTCTTCGTTAACGTCCGAGAAAACAACACTGCGAAACACATCTGCGACATTAAATGGACGAGGTTTTTAACGAGGTTTTTACTTACGTATCCTAGGTACTCATTGATGAGATGGACAAGAACGACACTTTAATCGGTGACGTCTACACCAAGGGCGACATCCTCTTACAGGTAATAACAGGTCCTAGCAAGGTCTCCATAGAGAGCCATCTCAACCAACTGGAGGAAGAATGGGCGAACTTCTGCCAGGACACAATCGCCGTCAATTCAGAGTTTGAGGAGACCTTACAGCAGTGGAATGAGTACGAGGAGAGCTTAGAGAAACTCGCCCAGTGGTTGACAGAGGTAGAGGGAGCGCACTTGAGGAATGTGAGCGAGTCCGCCGATGTTGAGGTGCTCAGGGGTGAACTAGAAACATTGAAGGTATGCTCGCACAGTACGTAGTGCTTTGGACGAGACAAAGAACCGATCGCGCGTCTGTTTCGGCATTGGGTCAGAGAAGTCGCGTGGGATAGTACAAAGTTCTAGGGAATCTATCTCGGTGATTGCTTTTAGTAACAGCCTCCTAAGCAAGCATCTCTAGACAAAGAAAGGGGGGAGACGGTTGGTAGTCGAGGGAACGGTGGTAGTTGGGTTTGTCTGCAGAAAGCGGTGATTCTAACAATTGGCAGCATAGGGAACAAGTGGAACAAGTAGTGATTTTGTGGGTGTAAAATTATCGCTGGTATTGTTAAGGTTATCAGGCCAGTTTACAAAAGCTATCCTCTTCCCCTTTTGGGTAATAGACCGCATTGTGTATGAAGTTGTGTACGAATCTTGAGTCGTCAATTCTTTTAATTTGAAATGTTTTTTCTTGCACTTAGAAATTGCGCCAAGACATGGGAATCCAAGAACTGATCCTGGACTTTGTAAACATGAAAGGCCAAGAGTTCAGCAACTTGGTGCAAGAAAACGAGCACTTCGAGTTCGACCTACAGGCCATCAATGACCAGTGGGACTCAGTGAAAGAGTTGACGTCACGGCGCACCCTCCGACTCAAGGAGCTGTTGAGCGAGATTTGTACATTTGAAGAGGACGTGACTATACTTAGGGATCTTCTACATCATACTGAGGTTTGTCTAGACGATAATGAGAATACCAAGGAACCGGGGTACAACGGCTTACAAAAACAACTGGCCAAGTTAAAGGTGTGTAACATTCAAATAGTCATTAATCATTCATGGGGGATGAGCCAACAAGAGATCTCAATTTTTACCTTGTGCAGTACATTAAATCCCTGGTAAGAACTTGCCAGCAGGACTTGAAATAGTTTTCTAGATCCTGTTCCTGCTTGCATATATATTTTTTATAGATACTGTTTTTTCGATCCAAAGACTGATTTCTAGGTCCACGGACCCAACTAATATTAACGCCACGTTGCTTTAAGGCTCACATCCATTCATGTTAGTTTACCTTCGGGCGAATAGTGAGTCGAATGTCAAAGCTTCATATAGTAGGGCTTCGTACCAGTTGCCTGTTTGGCCTGTACCTCGGGAACCGTTTCAAAAATGTTGTTCTCAAACAGGACTCATCCAACTTGACCAAGAGAGCTGCTGATATTTTGCAAATGCATGGTGTATCGTTTTTCCAACAAAAAGTGACATTCCCATATTTTATTTTTCAGGCACTTTCAAACAGTTTTGAAGGGAACGTAGCAAAATTGTCAGATGTGCGAGAAATGTGCTCTCGGCTCCGTGACAGATGCAACAGCGAAGGACGTCTTAGCATTGATACCAAGCTCCAGGTCGTGAATCAGCGCTGGTCAAACGTCAAACAGCGGATATCCGGCAAGGTACAAGCAGTTGAAGGTGAGATCAGCGACTGGATGACTTATAATGGGCAGCTGGATGATCAGTTGACGGAGCTGAGGAATGCAGATATTCACCTTAGTACGGCTATTGTGACAAAGGACTTGGAACAGTTGGAGAAACAACTTGGAGATGTCAAGGTGAGGTCTTTATTTTGTAAATCTGTAAATTGGTATCATATTGTTCCTCCAGAGGCGCTTTAGATACAGGTTCTCGTAGCTACAATGGTGGAAAAACGTTGTTAAGGAACAATTTGCTTTTCCAAAAGAGCGCCTTACCCTTTCCCCCTTATCCTCTTCACAGTGTTGGAGTTTGGGGTTAAAGTAACTTTTAGCAGTCCCAAACAACATTGTAAAGGGGAGTGGAGGGAGGGAGAGAGGACAAGTGCTGAGATTGACAAACAATAATAGGTCAATGTCGAAGTGTGCCAAGACTTTTGTCCACCATTGTAGCTATTGCAGAAGATGTATGTTTTACCGATAACAAAGTGATGCGACTGCATTTCCTGCTGTCCGAAAAACATGTCAGAGCAGTTACGTTTAAACTTGTCTTCCAAAAATTTAAATGCATAACTTCGTTTTTGCTAGACTTTATGCGAAAAGATGGAAGCAAACCAAGAGTCCCTCGAAAGTCTTAAAACAAAGGGCCGTGAACTTCTCCACAAAATTCCAGATGAAGACAAATCATACCTCGAAAGTCAGCTCCAGAACCTTGCAAACCTACAGAAAAGCGTCCTGAGCAAGGCTGTCACCAAACAAGACGAGCTTATACGCTACATTCTGCAGCAGCAAGACTTTGATACTCAGCTTCAGAGCTGTATGACTGTTGTCAAGGAAGTGGATGCCTCACTTGAAAGAGAATTTGAGCCCAGCCTCGATGTGCAAGACATGAAAGACAAACTTGCTCATTGCGAGGTAAGTAAAGTTGACGTTTGTTTTCTAATATGAGTGTTCCTCGCTGTTCACTGTTTATCAACATTGCCATGCCAACCAAAAATGAAAAGCGCCCTTTGTTCTGTGATCCAATCGCTCTCTGTTTGGCACATTAGTAACAATTGATGGCGTCAACGTGAACAGCGCTATACAAATGAAAGGAAAATAATCTCGCTGTGCCTCAGTGTAACTTACGAAGATGAATTGCTCCGGGATTTCGCATTAAGACTTAATAAAGACGCTCAAATAATGGCTCCCAATGACCAATCCCCAAAGCAGTCTTTATTGAGGCTGTTGAACTCGCCTTTGTGTTCAAGCCGTTCAATTCTGGAACACATTTTGCGGTAATTACTGGAAGGACTTTTGACACGTTGTGATAAATTCTGTGTATATGTCAGTGAAACAGAATCTGCGTTCAACATCAACCTTAGTGGCGCAGTCTATAGCAGCTAATGACTGTGACACTGCTTTTGTTATGGGCTTAGGTTTATGAGATGATAATATTAACATTATTCTGTTTCAGTCTTTGATAACCGAGTTGAACACCCAGAAGGAGTATGTCAACAACTTGAGCGAGAAAGGCAAGAGCATAATCCAAGAAAATCCTTCTAAGAGACGAGAAACTATGGAGAAACTCAGAACTGTTGCAGACTTGTGGAAGAAGGCCAATTGGCTTGCCAATGAGAAGAAAGCCAAACTGGTGAAGTCTATCGAAGAGCAGGAGAGATTCCAAAATACGTACGCAAGCTGCATGAAGCAGTTGCAGGATATATCACACAATCTTTCTTCAGATGAAGATAACGAGATCAACTTAGAAGACATTTCAGCTGCCGTAAACGAAGCACTTGAAGCCGGAAACAGTATGCTCAGTAGACTTTCCGAGAAAGACAAGCATGTCGTGGAAGAACGACTCGCCACTCTTGCTCAAGCTTGGACGCAAATGCAGAATCTCCAGCAACAAGCTGTTCTTGTTCAAGAGCAGCAGGCCGTTCAGCAAGCCGTCCAGGAGGAAAAATTGAACGGAGTCTGGGCTCAAACGGATGCCTATCGCAGTGAGCTAGAGAAATTCAACAACTGGCTGGACAATGCCGAGGCAATCCTTAAAACGGAAATGTTTTCAGTCCCCGAGGAACAGCAAATGGACGAAATTCGCAAGCAAGAACAGCTCCATGGTGAAATGCAAGGTAATACGGTGGTAGTGGAAAGCCTTATTGAACAAGGGAAGAAAATATCGGTGAATGTCCCAGAAGAGGAGAGAAAACAGATACTGAAGGAGTTGGAAAAGTTGTCAGAACGTTGGTCTAATCTTCAGAACTTGGCTGATCAAAGTGGAAGCGAAATGGAGCAATGTATCGCGGTGCAAACGGAGTATTATGAGGAGCTGGAAAAGTGTGTGGATTGGATGCAACAGGCAGGGGCAGCAATAGCTCTGGATCTTGATATTGATGATCTATCCGCGGTTCGTGAAGAACTTGACAGCCATTTGAAATTGTCGGACGAAATCGAAAAGTATCGACCTAAAGTTGCATCTGTGATGGAGAAGGGTAATGCTCTTGTGCGTAAGCTCCCGGCTGTGGAGAAGGACGTTGTGACTGAACAACTAGATCGGCTTGCGGAGGAGTGGGCGAACTTGCAAGAACAAGCGAAGGATAAAAAGAGAGAGCTCAAGGAATGCTTAGGAGAAATAAGTGAAGATGAGGAAGAGGGTGGTAGAGATACTGCTAAAGAGGTGATGGAATTTAAGAAGGAACTGAATGACAAGATGGAATGGATGCAGGATCAGATTTGGACTTGTTCGTATGGCCATAATAGTAACCGGGTCCTCGCTGAAGTTGAAGCTGAGCACGATACCCTGGAAGCTCTCGTTGAAAAAGGACAGTCCTTGTGTGATTCTCTAGATGGACCCATAAAAGAGGATTTAAGTGGGGAGGTAGCGAAGCTGCAAGAAACTTGGACTAGTCTGAACCGCAAGGCACGCGGGAAAAGACGCAAGTTGGCGAGGCAGGGTAGTGGGTTGGAGCGAAGCAAAATGAAATTCGACGCCCAGGTTGCGCAACTGAAGGTGTGGTTAAATGGTTTCAAGGAAACGACCCCTTCTTTAGTCTCATTTGATAGCGAATCCCTCGATGCTGTTCTTAGTGAATGTGCAGCTGTTGAAGATAGCATCATTCACGGTCAAACGAGAATTGAGGACTTTACCCAAAAGGCAGAAGAACTCAATATCAGCTTGAAAGACGAAGAAGACTGGAATGCTGAATATGTTAATGGTGCCATAAAGGATGTGCATGAGGACTGGGCTAATGCAAAGGCGAACGCTCACCATACGGTATCACTAGTCAAGAAGAACATTGACAGGGCGAATAATATAAATAGACGATTTCGTAATGCAGAAAATGAGACCCTGGCTGTGAAAGAAAACTTTCATAAACTTACGGACATTGCAGACCCTGCCCTCAAAGATGTGCGCTATGTTGTTGATTTTGCGGAGCCAATCGTGACTGAGCTAACAAGTCTTAGTAAGGGCGTCTTAGAGTTATCGACAGAACTTAATATACCTTGTGAGGACGTCCAGGGTCGCATTCAAGGAATGATGAGTGACCTATCTCACATAAAAGCTGAAGCAGAGGGACAAATAGCAGAAATCCAAGGCCAGACTGAAAAGAAGTCATTAGAAAATGATATCCATTCTTGTAAAGACCTGATTGCAAAAGCACAGGAGGCCCCTATTCAAGAGCTAAGCACATTTGACGTAGCTGTTTTGGAAGAACTTTTTGGGAAAGGTGTTGCTGCCATTGAAAACATTGAAAAGACGGCAAATAAATTAGTACAATCTAGTGATGAGAGGCTGGGTAAACTAACTGTAGGACAGAGAAAAGACATCGAAACAGAGATGGGAAAAATGCTGGAAGAATTAACTTCTGCTAAAAGCAGGTTTGCAGACCTTCATGAGACCATCAACGTTAAGAAGGAGTACAACATGTGCCACGATGCTTGCCTGGAATGGCTTAGTGGAATCTCTGATAAACTCAGAAGAACTATAACAGACGTGGATGGACTCTCTATGTTAGAAAATCAGCTCCACGAGCTACACAAAATGCAGGGATCAATCGCTACTACTTCTCCTTTATCTCTATACCTCGACATTGCAAACGACACTATAGCTAGATTAGGAGAGGTAGATAGACAGCAAGCTCAAAACCAGATTGCAGAAGCTCTGGCGTTAGAGAAAAAGGCCAAAGACTCAATCGAAGAGCATATTTCCGAAATTATATCGCGCATTGAGAATCACAAGGGCTTCAGTGAATGCTTGGAGGCAGTTTCTGTCTGGTTGTTGGAGGAAGGCAGACGCGTTGATGCAATAGAAACAGCTGAATGCGACATAGATTCTCTAGCTAGAGATTTATTGCATTTGAAAGAAGAAGAAGCCAAAATTGAAGCTAAACAGCAAGACCTTGAACGGATCCGCGAAATAGGTGAAGAGTTCTTTGAGAAGTTTTCTGATAATGAAAAGGAATTTGCGGCCACCGAGATATCGAATTTGCATCACTTTTATAACGAAATTGTAGAAAAAGCCCAAACTAAGGCGCAAAGTTTAGAGGATCTCATATCAAGTCTGCAGGCCTTCGAAGATGGGAAAGTGAAATGCAAGGAAGTGGTTTCACATCTCGAGAACATTGCAAATGTTGATATCCCCGAAACCTTGCCCTTGACAGAAGAGCAGGCGTTTCTAGATAACCTCAATGACACGTTTGAAGAGATTATTGGCAAAAGCACCTGCATCGGAAGTCTGGCAAAGTTAAAATCTGTTTTCCAGCAATCTGGTAACGAAAAAGCTTCAGAGTACGCCGAAAGGGAGTACCAAAGAATTGCCAGTGAATGGGAAACCCTTCAAGATCGATACAACCATAACATGAGCGTGTCACGGTTACACTTAGCCCAAGCGAACGTCAAGCAGAAGCTCGGGGAAGTGTCTAGTGGTTGTCCTCCTCTAAAATCGAGATGTCAGCACTTGGCGATTCACTAGACATCGAGGATATACCTACTCGTGTACAACAACTCGAGAAGCTTTTGGAGGAGTCTCTTTCATACGATGCCGTCCTCGGTTCCCTAAAAGAAGATTGTGAGATGTTACCTCCAGCAACAGGGGACGTCCCGTCCGATCAACTAAGGAACATTGCTTCTCTCCAGGAAAGTGTATCAAATCTCCATAAGGATGCTTTAGATAAACTCGAAGATGTGACGCAGTACTCTGATATTGTTGCTGATATATCAACGCACGTATCTAATTGCAAAGACTATGTTATCGAAAACGGAAATATCTTAGGTTCTGAATTAATGAAAACGACCGGAGGTCAGATGCTAGATGCGAAATTGTCGAATCTCGAGAATGTTAGTCGAGATGCCTCGGATAGAAAGGAATACCTGATTAGAACAAAGGATCGTCTGGTAAATGAGCGTTCCAGTTTACAACCTTCTGTATTTGATACCTTGATGAATGAAATACAAAATACTTATAGCATAGTCAACTCTTTACAAGAGAATATTTCCAGTAAGATTGCAGAAACGAAGTTTCTTCTCTCTGAGAAAGAAAACTTTGACACTTCTGTAAGTGAGTGTGAAGCATGGCTCGAAGAAGCAGACAAAGCTATTGCGGAATTTCAAGCAGCCAATCCTGGAAGACTAGAAGATGGATTGGAATTGTTAAACGGTATTCAGCTAACAACAAACGAGAAAGTGAAAGAGATAAAGGCTTTGCAGGATAACAGCGCAGTCGGATCTCCGTCTGAGGATATGAAGAACAAGCTGGACGTAATGTCAGAAAGGGTCGTCAGTATTCAAGAGGATGTCCCCGATTTGATCCGTAGTGGAGAAGAAAAGCTTGCAGGTATTAAAGAAAGTAGAGAGAAACTGCAAGAATGTCTATCTTTAGTTGTTGATGCAGAACATATTGTTAGTGCAGAATCAATTGAAGATCTTGAAAGTGCCCTTGAAAAGGTCAACCAGCTCAACACAGAGTCTTCAGAATTGGGCAATAAGGTGGATGAACTTGTTAATGAGAAAGCTCTTCAAGAACTAGCTAGCCAAGACCCTGAGCTTAGAGCTAAACTTGAGGAACTTGATGGGAAGTGGAGTTACGTGAAAGACAATGCACCCGCTCGAGAACAAAGTCTAGTGGGTCTCCAGCAAAGAAAGAAGGATATTTGTGATCAAATCGCGAAGTTTAGAGACGCTGTTACCTTGGATAAGGCCGAGAACACCAACAGATTAGTCATGTCTGTGGAACCGGATACTGCGAGGGCACAGTTGGAGCATCAGGTAACGCTCTTGGAGCGCGCACAGGCTTACGAGGAAAGACTCGACGAACTCGAAGGCCAATGCAAAGGAGTTTTGGAACAACTACCAGATCAGCAGAGAGCTCAGCTTTATAGGGAAATATCGGCCTTGAAAGAGGATTGTATGACTGCAAAGGTTGTGGCATCTGTAAGACAAGATGAACTCCAAGGATGGATTTCGAACCTCGATGACTTGCACGCTGAATTTGAAACTTGCAGAGGGCATCTGGATGAAGTGAATGCGTCTTTGAATGAGCGAGACTTGATGTCCTCTGATCTCAGAACAGTTAACCAGTCCTTGTCCAAACTTAAACGCATTCAAGCAGAATTTGAATCCACGCAAAGTGAGCTAGAAAGTTTGCGTTCCAAAGCAGATGATGTGCTGTCTTACACGGATGAAAGCGAAAAAAATACGTTTGAGGATCAGATCGATATTTTCGAGAGAGATACACAGAAAGCCGAACACGAAATCACAGAGGCTATCAAGGAAACCGAAGAGCGTATTGAGGAACTTATTCACTTTGAAGAAGAGTCATCCCATTGTGAAAGCATGCTGACCATATATCAAGCAGCCTTACCTAGTGGTATCCCTTGTACTGTAGAAACAATCCAAGATCAGATTGAAAAACTTAAGCGCTTACACGACGACGTAGAACAACGAAATAATCATATACAAGCTCTAAAACAAAGAGGCGAGGAACTATCAGGAAGTGACCCAGTACGTAGTCCTCAGGCATATAAGCGTGCTTCGAAACTCCATGAAGATTGGGAGGAACTGCGTACTTCCCTCGGCCAAACGTTGCGTGAGCTGGAACGTTTATCACAGACTAAAGAAGACTTCGAATGTGATTATGGGAAGTGCTTAGAAAGCGTCGAGCTTTTAGAGAAATCTTCCATACCTCAAAAGGGAGGCTCGGTGTCCGAACGGGTACAAAGTGTCCAACAGTTTTGCAAAACAATTGAAGCTTGTCGAAACAAACTCGATTTGTTATCCGATAGATGTGCCGAACTCCCTAATGTTGCATATGAACAAATGGAGGATCCCAAAGCCAAGCTTAGCAATCTTGTTCATCGATGGGAAGGTGTAAAGCAACAAGCCCTTTCTCAGCTCAATACGTTAGAGCAACAAGAGGATTCGCAGCGAACGTTCAAAGACAAAATTTCAGAACTGGAGAGCAAGGTGTCAGAATTAGGTGACGAATTAAGGAATGACGCCTTGACAAGCGACGAAGACAACCCATTTGAATCGGTCATGCTAAAGAACATGGCGCTGGTTTCTTCGGTTTCTGACCAAGAGGCGACCCTCGAACGTATTGCTGAAGAAGTAAAGGATCATCTTGACGAGAGTTTAGAAAAGCAGATTATGCTAGTCAAATTGTCTGAGCTTGGACAGAAGATCGAAAAGCAAAAACAGGTCGCGGACGAATCAGCTAGGGCTAGTCAAGCTGATACGGAAAGTGTGATCTCCATTCGGGAGAACATCGAATTGTGTAATAGTGCTCTAAGGGACAGCAAAAAGGCTCTTGACTCTGAAAGGACTGTTACTGGAGAAAGTGGCAACTGGGTTACACAAATGCTTGACTTGTTGCAGGATAATTTAACCAAATTAGAACCATTTGAGGAGTCATTACCTTGTTTGGGACCACGTATTGCTAGAGTCAAGGCAGCTCATCGCATTTCCGACGAGCTCAAAATTGATATAGCGCTGCAGGACACAATAGTCAGAGTCGAAGATGCTGCGGAAGAACTTAGGGCTAAAATCTCAGACCTGGAAGCTGCTAAGACGTTCGAAGAAGATTGCGATGCTCTTTTAGAGGTAAACCGAGACTGTGCAAGCAACATTGCTGAGGATCATGCCCTTGTGGACTTACTCTCGGCAGAGAATGAGTTGGAAAACATGACGTGTCTCGAAATGAAGCTTGCAGGCACAGATTCACAATATGATGATTTGCTGGAGAGACGCTATGAAGTCTTGGAAAAACTCCCTGAAGAAGTCAAGGCGAAATTTGAAGATAATCTTAACGAGCTTGTTGCTAGTAGAAACAATGTGGCGAAGGCCCTCCGTGAACGACGTAAAACTCTGGATCATTTCATAAGCGAGCAGCAAACGCTCCAAAAGTGGGTAGTTTCGACTGAGAGATTAGTTACTGAGGGGAATAAGCTGATTACCGAAAGAATGTTTGCTCTTGATAACGATCTTGTCACTGCCACTTTACAACGACTTCAGGTGATCATACCGAAAATGTTGGATGAGGAGTCATTTGGCGAAAGCCTGGCTTCTTCAGATAATTGTCAAATTATTCCATCAGTGAATGAAAAGTTGGATGACTTACAGTGCGTTAGACAGGGTGTCGAAGAGCGAGAGGGGAAAATGAGAGAACTTCTACAGACATGGAATGAGTTTAGCGAAGGTGCACCTGAGTTGCAGGAGTTACTGGAGAAATGCGATGTTGCGTTTTCGGTGCCTGCGAGTGTTAATGAAGCGAAGGATCAACTCGGACTTGTCAAGGTAAGAACAAGTGCTTGTCTGTGCGAAGAACGTTTCTGATTGGTTGAAATATTTTCGCCTAAATTCCCGCCAATTGTGGCACGTGCGTGTGCTACACAGGAAACCCGAAACATAAATATTTTGCTAAGCTATGAATTTCAAGAGTATGAAGTCTACTTTCCGTTTCTTTACTGTGAGCTGCTATTGAAATGATATCAAGCAAGTGCTACGTCTACACCGTGATATTGTAAACTAATTACGATTTTGAGACGGCAATATCACCAAATATTGACGGCTAGTTGGGAGAAAATATTTTCCGTATTTCCAACAAGGTTACAGGGTATTTTATATTAACCATAGATTTTTATCAGCGCATTGTATCCAATCAGAAGCAGCTATATAAATAGCTCTCCTGCCAGAAAACCTACAGCCTTACTTAACTCAAAATTAATAAGCAATTATATATATTTTCCGAATTACAATAACTAGAGAATTTGATTGGTTACCAGACCTAGATAACCCAAGAGAAAACAAAACAATCGGATATGAATTTGATTGGTTACCAGACCTAGATAACCCAAGAGAAAACAAAACAAACGGATATTTATAAATAGGTGAGTGTAGTAATGTTTCCGTCGGCGTAAAACGCTTTTTTAAAGTTTCATAAGCAGTTCTATTTCGATCAATTGGATATATAACAGCGACGGTGTTTTTTTTTTTTTTTTCAAACGTTTAACGTTTTAGCTTTTTTGATGTGGAAAACGGCAATGTTTACAGTAATTGCGTGAACCGAAAGTTTAATATTGAAATTTATCCATGTGCACCTTTTGAGTGGCTCAAGTGGCTCAAGTAAAAAAAAGAAAAAAGAAAAGTGGCTCAAGTGCTCAGACGATCTACTGCAACCTCCAGCACCCAATAATTTGCCTCAGAAAAATTTCCAGAAGATTACGATCTAGAATAATTTTAATATCTGATCACGCGAGCAATTTTGCATATGGTGTTACTTTTGTTGTTATCTATACTTTATATGTAAAAACGTACTGTTTTGCACACCAGGAAGCAGAGAAACAAACATTCAACAAAATAGGAGCACATGGTAGAAATTCAGGCTTCCAGCTACCGCGTATTATTTTCTCTCAGTTACACACTGTCGATGCCTGTAGTACTATAATTTACATGGCGCTGTTTTGTTTGGAGAATTTGAAAATGTTTGACGTTGTCAAATCTTCAATACATTGATTTCCTTTCTGGTTTGCGATTGGATTCAAGGCGTCAGATCGTGAATTTGTAATTGATAGTAACACAAACCCCTGACACTCGATTGTTTTTGGTTGTTGCCACCTGCAAAGTTACTCTAGTGGCGTCAGGAGTAATTATTACTCCTTCAAAATGGAGACAAGAAAACTAATCTGAGCGGGGAGAATTAAAGCAAAACTTTAAACCAATTGGCATGAACGTGGTACCCAAGATATTCTACTTCATTTGCCTTGAGGAGAAACTTGTAAGTATGGAGTTTGAGTTTAATTACGGGTGAACCCATTTATGAGAAAAGCCTGACGAGCGTTAAATAGTTTATTGTGCAAAGACGCGTGGGTGATTGCGGTAGTAAACTAGATTTGTAATTCCCTTCAATTGACCATTGAAGTCGCCATGGAAAAAAACACTCGGTGGGTCTATTTCCTTGCGAATCGCCGTCCACGTCCTCATTTACATATCTACTAACTAATAACAGCGTAGGAGCATTATAGTTATTGGTGATCAGGTGTTTGAATAAAATTGAAGTGAATGAAAACATGGCGGATCTCCTAACCTCTTCTTATTCCTGGCTAACTTCAAGTAGGGACCACCACCGACATGACTTGGCATGATTGCCTCTTTGCAGCTCTTCAATTTACTTTTTGGAGAATGTTAGTAGGTTTATTAGTTCTCGGTGTCTCATTTGAACTGTTCTTTGATCTTTGTTTTGATTTTGAAATGCTAATATGAAACCTTTCCTCAAAATAAAGCGGATGGTAACGAACGCGGTCGTCAGTTTGAAAACGCCGACTCTGAGGTCAGTGTTGAGTCTGTCGAGTTTCTTGAACCGTTTTCTATTCAAGCTAAGAAGTTTTTTTTATATATAAATACACTAAATACAAGTGTACAGCATATATTTACACTGTCTCTCGAGATTTTGAATTTCATTTACCAGGATTCAACAAGGAACTCTCGTTATCGACAACGAAGCGGATGATCTACAGTTTTTATAATTCGACACACAATAATTTAGATTTAGATTTAACAATTGGAATTCCACTCTTTCTATTTTGCTTTACGAAACGTTGGGAATGAACATTGAAGTTTGCGCTATTAAAGATCATTTACCTTTTTATTGTTCCATGACTTTTGTCAGTCAGACACAGGTTACGTAGGAAGATTTTATTGGCAACAATTTTTATCGTTGTACTTCATGCCTTGATATTTAGTGCTTGAGTGCTCTCAATATCACCAATATAGTCTCCATAGCATGTAGCGTCACTTCTAATAAGTATGCAAAAACTCACTCACTCACAGTTTTGCCGGAGTCCACGCTAAGTCAAGTCCCAATTTTGTAAACCTCAATTGTCTTCACGAATTAAATTTGCCAGCAAAGCTTTGTAAATCCTGAGGGGTTGCTTTTCCTCCAAAAGCTCACCAACTTTAATTATCTCTTATTATTTTACTGAAGAGCTTCCACACGTGGGAGGCACATAGATTAGCAAATTACTAGTGCCGTAGGCCAGAACTAGAAACGCGAAAAGAACATGAAAATGAAGTATTTCTTCATTCCTGATCTTACTTTCTTACGTTTCATGGCACTCTATTTTAAAAAAAGCTAGTGCTCTTAATTCGAAGTTCTTCGTGTCATTTTACTATTTTTGAATCTTTTTGGGACAGTCCGGGCTCATCACCGACCGCAGTGGTAGAGCGCCGGGCTTTTGTGCGGGAGATTGGGGGTTCAAACCTCAATACCTGAGGAGAAGGTGCTGCCTTTGTTCCAACGTTTGCATTTGGCTAGACCTTCTTCGCGTAACCCATTATTGTTTTAATTATTTATTATTATCACTGATTTTCTGATTTGAAAATTGGATTTTGTTTTGTTAGGAATTACTTCAAGACTTGGAATGCAACCGACCTAAACTCCAAACCGTGAACCGACTAGGTGAAGAACTCATATCCAACGTTGGCCAAGAGGACGAAATTGCTCTTCAAGAAAAACTCCAAGCTCTGAATGCGAAATGGGAAGAAGTGCATTCCCGTCTTCGGGACAGGTGTTTAGAGTTGGAGCAAGACATGGATGCTCATGAGAAGTACAGCGATCATGTTCTACAGGCCAAGGCACAAGCTGATGAGGTTCCGTCACTACTGAAGAGCATCAAGGCGTCGCAAAGGGGAGCTACGGAAGTGGGGCCGAAGTGTGAGGTATGCTATGGAGCTAATAGAATGTGGCTGTTGGAAGCCCGAGTAGGTGTGTTACCTCCTTTCTGATAGGAACATTGTCCCTCCTTTTGGTTGTAAGTTAGGCAGCTAACCCACTCAGCTTTGGTAGGTGTGTTTACCTCCTTTGTAATATGATCATTGCCCCTCTTTTTGGTTGCAAGTTAGGTAACTAACCCGCTCAGCTTGGGTAGGTGTGTTTACCCCCTTTCTATTAGGATCATCGCCCCTCCTTGTGATTGTAAGCTAGGAAAGTAACCCGCTCAGCTTAGTAGATAAACCGCTCAGCTTGGATAGATGTGTTACCCTCTTTCTGATAGGATTCTTTTGTTGCAAGTTAGGCAGGTAACACGCTCAGCTTGGCCGGATCTTGTAGACGCCGAGACAAGGTAACCCGCCTAGCAATCATTTTTTGTCTCCCGAATGCGCGGATACGACGACGGAAATCCTACGCGATAGCATTTCACAACCTCGCCCTTGTGCTCGGAACCATATACACACTATATTAAGACATTTTCTGCTTCTGGACGTTTCTGCATTTTTATTTCTTAGAATCGGAAATAGGATAATGAAGCTTTCTCCTCATGCCTTATCTGTTTGGTGATCTCTATATCCCTCACATCCTAACACTTTCTACTTCTTTTCACAAGGAAAATGATATTAGAAATTAAAGCAGAAAGGATAAAGTGTGTTTTCAGACGGTGGTCCATATTATTGAACGATAACAGGAAATCCCTTCCTAGGTCTTTAATTTTTGGTCATCAACTAATCTCTGGTTTCCAAAGTAATGTCATATAATTCCTCTGAAATGTAAAAGCACAGCGCATATGAAATGCGTCAATGAGTTTTAAAAGACCATCGAATTAACACAGGCTTTTTGCTTCTGAAATTGCCGTTTAAAAGAGAGCTATTAGACTTGACCTCAAGGGCGCAGGGTTTTCTTTTTTTCCCAATTTCACGTGAAACTTACGCAAGAACACTAAACGAGGAACGAAAAGCAGCAATTAATCTTCTTAGCGAGTTGAAGACAGAAATAGTTCAGCTTGTCAACCCACGCTCGTGTATAATGACTCCTTTGTAGCCTATCAGCGCTGCACCTGTCTTAGGTCTTCCTCGTATCCACAGGAGCTCGCTAACAAGCTTGTGGAGCTCGAATCGCTAATGTCGACTCTCTGCGACCGGGGGCACGCGTTTGTCACTGGTTTAGAGGCGCGACCGAGCGTGAACGAAGTCCAGGAGGGACTTGAGGCTGCTTATAAAGACGCGTCGTCAGCTCACGAAGGACTTCGCAGGACGATGTCGTTTCATTCGCTTTATCAACAAGCTGTCGAAGATACCGACTCCTTTCTGCAGCGCAGCGAAAGCGCGCTAGATGCAGTAAACCAAGGAGTACGCTCCGAAGAAGTCGTCGAAGATATTCAGGCAAGTCTCATCTTATTTTTATTCCTACTTGTCACTCGTTCGCCGAACGTCAATTCATCATGCATCAGTGCTTTGCGCTTTTTACGCCGAGAAGATTCCAACCGATGTTGTTGAATATTTAAGTTTTTTCATTAATAACGCGAATTTCTAACAGTTCCCTATGCAGCTGATTACATCGAGGTCTCCTATCGATATGCAAATCTTGCCGTGTTTTTCCTCTACAAAATCTCCATGTTTATTTTCCGCCTGTTTGCAGGCCTTAACAGCAGTTCTCCTTCCTTTACTCGCTTATATTTCATGTTTGGTCAGATCGTTTTGAAACAAGCAAAAGAGCAGCGAGGACGCATTTTTGAGGCTTAGATTTTCTGTATCAGGGCAGTATTTAAGGCGATTTCGGATAAGACAATCTATGTCGATTACAAGAAAAGCAAAAAAATGCATAATGGTGCGTGTATGGAAGCTTGACGCGAGTTCATTTGATTCTAACTCAATTTTAAACTAAACCCCCGGTTGTTTCGAAAAATATTTCCTTTTGTAGTTTTAATCTTATTAGTTTCACTGTTTTCTAGAATTTTATCCTTAAATAAGAAAGCTAATCAGTTTATTTACATCGTTCTTTCCGTCTTGATTGGCCGGTTCTTCATATCTGCGAATTTAAATTTTCATTTAATAAAAGAGATGCTTTTATTTTGTACCAAATCAAATGTGCGAATAATAGACTAATGAATGATTTCTAAGAAGACTCCAGGGAAGCCCCTGAATAAATAGCACTTCTCGAAATTTTTTATTTCTTTTATGCATAAAATCAAGAAAGTTTATTTTCTCGGTAAAAAAAAACCTTTTCTACGCTGAAAATGAAGGTGCGATTTATTGGTTTGTGTTAATTTTTTTTATTTCTTGTATTTTTCCACAACTGACTGTAATTCTGTTAATCTTTGGTATAATATTTATTGTATATTTGCCATGGTGGTGGTATGGATTTGGTTGTTCGACTCGTTTTTGGGCCCAGTTAATGGTCATTTTTCTCTTCTTATTCCAACTTCTTTAATTTCAAACCTGATCATAATTTGTATGCAAAATTGTCTGATACTTTCGCAAGGCCTCGAGACCCTAGGCGACAGACGTTTCTACAGTAGGCTCTTGTGAAAGTCGCGAAGGCAGTTTCAGCATCGTAGAAGCCCTTTATGGCAATAAGTGGCAGTTTAGTGCCCTTTTCAATATAATATTCAAATCTCAACTACTGTCAATTATATGGTTGTGCGAACGTCTGCCAAAGGACCCAGGAATAATATACAACTCTTCCCCGAAGGGGAGACGGTATATAGCGCTATTCACTGTTTATCAACATTTCCATTCTAACGCTAAAATGTGCCAACCATAGATTGAATAGTGCCCTTTGTTCTGTGAACCAATCGATCTCTGGTTGGCACATTAATAACAATGGATTACGTCAGCGTGAACAGCGCTATATCCTGCCACTGTTCTCGAACCTGATTGGAATAGAATTGATTTAGAATTTAAAAAAATGATTGTCAATATTGCGTGGAAACATCTGCAAGCTCGCGCGCGACGCAAGGAGCCAATCAGAGCGCTCGGAATCGGATATCCACTGATTTGGTTTATACTGATGCACCAATGCAATCAGAGCGCTCGGAATCGGATATCCACTGATTTGGTTGATGCTGATGCACCAGTCAGAGCGCTCGTAATCGGATATCCACTGATTTGGTTGATACTGATGCACCAATTAGAGCGCTTGGAATCGGATATCCACTGATTTGGTTGATACTGATGCACCAATGCAATCAGAGCGCTCGGAATCGGATATCCACTGACTTGGTGGATACTGATGCTTTAGTATCCACATAATCAAATTCCTGAGTGTTGTCGTTGCCGTCATACCGCTATACGATTTACGAAAAATTCTTTCATTGCGTTAACTGTTGAACCTCGTTACACGGTTGCATTACAGACCCTCGAATCACAGATGGAAGAGCAATCCGAGATGCTACAGACAGTGTACGAGAAAGGCAAGCTCCTTGTCATGATGGAAACCTGTCCACAGGAAGAGAAACTGGAAATTGAGTCCAAGATGAAGACACTTACAGAGCGATGGGATTCCGTCAAATCATCTATGGTAGAGACCAAGGAACGACTGCAGGCTCAGTCGAGCGAAGTGTCTCACCTGGAGACAGCCGTCTACAACGTTTCAGAGAAGCTTACCGAACTGGAATCCTCCACTGAGGATCTGAAGACGATCAGCTTTGAAAACCAGCACGTCGAGACACTGCGCGAGAATTACGAGGTAGATACATTTTGGATGGTCTTTTTAGAGGTTAAGGCACCTTCAGAGGACGCGATTTTCAGCTTCGATTTCTGAGGCGATCCCATGGCGATTTCATATCGCGCGGTGTGAACAGCCCGCGATCTTTTGGCGATTTCACATGCGATGGCCAAATCGGCCAACGGTATTTACATCTTGTGCCACCCAATTCAGATCATGAGATGATTCCTTTGGGTGGATTCTTTTGTTGTTTCTGCACATACGCTCGTGCACTCGATCGAGTGTGAAAAAATGGACAATTGTAACGACCCAAAGGAATCATCACACGATCTGAATTGGGTGGCAACAAGATGTAAACAACGTTAGTCGATTTGGTCTAATGGTCAGTCGCAATCGCTACCCACCATAGGTTGTCCCACCTTGCCTGGACTTCCAGTGAATTCTCATGACTGCCCTAGAAATTTACGTTTACCCACCCTGTAATTCCATATTTTGCAAATCACACCCTGGAAGTTGCTCCAGGACCATGGTTACCCAGCCCAGAATTCCAAGCTGCTCTAGGACTACCCACCATGAAATTCAAGGTTGCTTTAGGGCCACCCACCATGGAATTTCATATTTTGGGAATACCAACCCTGGAATTTTGCCATGGTCATGAACACCAGCCAGCCTGGTCATCAACAGGGGTTGCGGATTTTTTTGCGACTCTCCATTTAAGCTAACTAATCTGGACTAAAAATTGTGGCATTTTCCTTTAACTGACTCTTCCTTTCAGACCATCGGCAAGGAGGTATCGTCGCTCCATGGATCGGTGGAGAACCTGAGCAGTAGGTGCCTAGACTTGGAGAACTCGTCACCCTCCAAACTCAGCGAGGTAATCCTCCAGGACACAATCCTCTAGAACACAATAGCCACGCACACACAAGTCGCTCTGTAAACATCACTTATGTCTGGTTGTGGTTTCTATTACAGATGTTAAAATCACAGCTTGAGGGTCTACTACACCAGTGTAACCGCCTTGAGGGCGAGGTCGCCGAGAAACAGGAAGAGTTTGAAGACACGCTCTGGAAATGGCAAGAGTATCGTGCTGAGGTGGACTCATGCTTCCGAAACCTGACCATGATGGATAGATCACTTGACTTCCAGCAAAAAGCGAGGCGTGTATTGCTGAGCAGCAACAAACATTTAAGGTAATCCCCTTGTTTTGCATCGCGCATGTGTACTGCGCACGATCGCGCGCGCGCAAGCAATGCACTGAAGGATACATTCTCGGACCCAAAGTTCCCCGGCTCGTCACCTCGCGAGGGAGGCTCTGGTGGCGGCCATTTGAGAGCCTTCGCTGATTGACTGATTTTGAACGTTGGGGCATGCGCTGAAAAGTCTTTCCCTCACTACTGCTCTGTATTAAATTAAATCTCGCGCATGCGTCAGTGGCTGTCACCAGAACCTCCCCTGCGAGGTGACGAGCCGGGGAGCTCTGGGTTCGAGATTGACAGAGCCGTTGAGAGAAACAACTTTATGCGCGTGCCCCAACGTTCAAAATCAGCCAATCAGCGAAGGCCATCAAATGGATGAGAGCCTCTCCCACGAGCTATGGGTACGAGAATGTGAAGGATACAGCTATTTCAAAAAACGTGGTCGGTAGCCAATATGCACCCAGACCGCAAAACAGTCTTCTGGGAGAGAGGTCTTGAATCGGCTAACTGGTTGAGTACTCAAGTTTCTAGTTTAAACTAGTGTTTCGTAGAATCTAGCAGCCAGACTAGAGGTATCTTCAAAATTGGATATTTTGTTTCTACCTGTATTGCATTTGGGTCTGGGCGCGTGGGCTTGAGCTTGTCACCAGGCCGACAACCTGTTTGACGACATACAGGAAAATATCACGATGACTCCCCTATTTGTATTGCTAGCAATGTACTCATTAGAATTCGATGAATCTGATTTTTCAAATAGAAAAAAAGTTAATTAGTAGAACATTCATTATCTATACTATTATAATCGGGTTGTCTGCGCAAACGTTTCTGATTGGCTAAATCGTCCGCACTCACTCCGCTTGGCCCTGAAGCTGTGTCGCCAAACGAAGTTCACAAACCTGAAGAGTAAGTGGATATCTCCACAGTAGGCGTGTTTTGGTTGGAAAAGATTCACCCTGGGCTAAGTTCTAATTCAAGCGATTTCTTAAGCGAGGGACAAAGCTGCCATCGCCGCCATTTTGAAATCTCCCACAGAAACTAAAAAAGAACTCAGTTCGCACAGCCGAAATCACCATAGTCATCTAAACCTAAATGGTTCTGTCACAGATTACTTGCAGGAATGTGCAGGGATAATTATTATTCGAAAGTTTTAAGCTGAGAAAAATTTTCATTCAAGTTTGAACAAACGTACACCGCCTTGCTTTCTGGAAGCACGCTAAGGCGAAATGCCACAAAGCCATGAATAATATTTTCTAAGTATAAATCCTGACGCTGTATCGCAAAACGAAGGACACAAACCAGAAGAGAAGCAGGAAATCTCTCCAGTGGGCGTGTTTTTGTTGGAAAAGATTCACCTTTGGCTAAGTTCTATTTCAAGCGATTTTTTCAGCGAGGGACAAAGCCGCCATCGCGGCCATGTTGAAATCTCCCACATAAACTAAAAAAGAACACAGTTCCCTTAGCCGATAGCACCATAGACATTCAAACCTAAATGGTTCTATTACAGATTACTTACATTTGTGTGTAGGGATAATTCTAATTCGAGAAAGATTTGAGCTGAGAAAAATTCCATTCAAGTTTGAACAAACTTACACCTGGCACTGCCTACAGAGCGCGCGCTAAGTCATGAATGATATTCTCTAAATATTCCTATGATAAACTAAGAAATTTCTTAGAACAGTTTAACTTTACCTGTTTCTTCTCTCGTGCCTTACTGATAAGCATTATACAAACAACTCCGAAGTCAAATGTTTTTCTGTAATAGGCTGCGTTTTCAATTTTAGCGGGTTCTTAGACAGATTTGAGAACCGGACTGATTCACCAAGACACACACACGTGCGTCATTTTCTCCACCAAAATCAGGGAGACCAGTGCAAAACAAACACAAAAAGGGAGGTCATTAGTAATGTAAATCAGCAGTTTATGGAAGGGGGAACTTAGGTTGGGTCTTCTAGCGTCACGAAGCGACGGGCTGTTTTCTTGTTTACAATTAGTATATACTACACGGGAACCTCCATAGATCGCGCGTTTTGATTGGTTCGCTATCTCGGAATATTGCCACAATATCTCGAGATCGAAAGCATTATCCCGAGATCGAGGAACCCGAGTGCAAGTGGTTCGCATATTTTTACTTTCTAAAGGAACTTTCTGATTTGAAATGCAAAAAATATCCTTCTCAATTAACTTATGTTGTCTCTTTAAGTCTTTCAAGGTGAATCAGAGAGAAACTTTATTTCTTGAACTTCGAAAATTTGCTGTTCTTGTTTTTCAGTTCTTCGGAATCAGAGGTCGATGATTCCTTACGGCACTTTTGAGAGGCGAATTACATTCACAACAACATATTAATTAAAGGCAATTTTGTCGAAAAACATATTACACGAAACTCTAATCTACTTTGAACATTTACCTGTAGGTTGAAAGGCACAGTAAATGGTGGAAGCCAACTTGATTCGCTTGATCACGAGCCATCCGACATCAAACGTATTTAGTGGTAGTTTTTTTATGAACAAGATCTTCCACATTGTCCCAGCGTTTGAATAGAGTAATTTCCCAAATATCTGTTTGAATATTCCAATCGAATCTTGAATTTCTCTGCCAGCGGATTGAAAATATAGTCATCCATCGGTAGTGAATGGCGACCAAATCAAAGTGTTTTCAGCGAGGCTGATGAACGGTTTTGCAGTTCACAATCCATAATCCAAGGCATAAAATGCCCTCGAATCCATCCTTGCAACCTTCTAAAAACTTAAATCTTTTATCGTAGTCGATATTAAGGTTTTAAAACAAGTGTTTTCTAGCGTTTTTGCTTCTCTAAAACAGCAGCAAGTTTCCACCATGTGTTCAGTAGCCGAATGCTTGTAGTGAAGTCTGACGCAATGTCGCGTGCGTGACAAACGTCACGCATACAGAAAGAGGTTACCAAATGTCGGCAAATGCCACATTTAGTGTCATTCGGATATTTTTGGGAGTGTTCCCGTGTAGTATATACTAAAACAATTATTCACCTCAGGCTCCGTGAATAGTGGCGAATAGTCCCCTCGACCTCCGGTCTCGGGGACTATTCGCCACTATTCACTTCGCCTTCGGCGAATATGGCGCCACAGGAAGTATTTGGGTAAAGCGAGCAGTACGCGTTTGTAATGAAAGTGGTCAAGTATTGTGCATTATTGGTAAAACGATGTAATAGACCAAATCGGGGTTTACGACATGTTGTCACCTTATTCAGATCATGTGATGATTCCTTTGGGTGGATACTTTTGTTATATTTTCTCGCCCGACCGAGCGCACGAGTGTATATGTGCAGAACTAGCAAAAGTATCCACCCAAAGATGAATGACCATGCATTTTTTCTCTTCAGATACTGAGTGACAATCTGGAACTCCAGGAGGCTATCATTAGTGAAGTCAAAGCCAAAGCCGGTCATATTTCCAGCCTGGTGTCACCAGCAGACAAGGAGAGCATCCAGCAACGCCTGGACGAACTAGACAGCGAATACATCCGAGTGCGAGAGCGACTACAGACTCGTAAACACGAGCTGGTGAGAGGCTCATTAGAATGGAAGGAGTTTGAGAAAGGACTTGCATCATGTGTGGATTGGGTGGAGCGTAACGATGCCTTGGTAGAGGAGAAACTACAGATTGGGCAAGAAAATGTGGATATTGCAGCTATCAAGGTACTTATTCACGATAGTCAAACCCCACTAGTTATTATCAATGTTGCATTCTGATTGGTTGAGATATTCGAGCAACGTGTTCCCAAGAATGTGTTCCCAAAATGTGGTTACTAGAAAGTATGTAACCATACTTATGTATGAGCAAAACACTTTTCGGAACAGGGCGTTTAGCATAAATCTCAACACCTGGTTGTTATATATTCATGTTTACGTCCTGCCGATGCAGACGACATTTTTCTAGAAAATAGTCCCAACCAATCAGTTTGCAAGATTCTTGTTTGCCTAGCAATGGGTTTCTAATGGAAGAAAATGGCCGGTGTTTAATGTTTGTTTTAGTCGTTCTAGTGATAGTTACGAATGTTTGTTTATGAAAACAATAGAAGCCGAAATTATTTTCGCGGAATAATAGAGGATAGAGTTTTTTTTAGTTCCGTGCGTTTTCCATAACAGGTGCCCCTTGGAGTCATTTAAACTCACTTCTCCATAGGACCTTTCTCGTTTGAATGGATATCGTGACATGTTTTCTCTTTCCAACCAATAAGAACCCAGCACTACTTAATTGACTTCAGAAACGCCTTCAAAATGTCATCATCCAGCTTTTTGTCACAGAAATGTTGCTCAATTTCTTCAGTTTCATTTCCTAGGGATTCAGTGTTTAGATTGATAGGCAAATATTGGTGTGTTTTAGTTCGGGTTAAACAATTGGGAAGTTTAAGAGCTCAAACTTTTAGTCATTTTTTTCCTTTTTTTGTGGATTATTTTCACTTATTTTTATTTTTCACAGTGATAATCTTTTGTATTTTGTAACTATTATTCATTATTTTTCTCATTGAAAAAAAAAAAAGTATAAATCTGACAAATATCAATTTTCAGGAAGTACTGCAAAATTTGCATGTCCATAAAAACCTACTGTTTCGAAAAACAAATATAATGTATTTAGTTCTTTGTGATTCCCACCCTCCCCCTTTTCTTCCTGTTTCTGGACTCACTTTAAAAAATGCTTGGTTTTCGACGAGTACTGAATAAAATTTGAATAAAATATCAGGTTTAAATTGTCTCTAAATGGTTTCAGGTGAAAATTCATTTGAATCGAGGGTAAATACTTTACTCGCAATGATAGAGCCATCATTATTTGCATAATCGGTAAATAGGTTAAATGTATTCATATTCGCCAGTCGGCTGTAGTAAGACATTTTCGGTTTGGTTTTAAGCACTCGTAAACTGTTAACCTTGTAAATATGGTAACATAACTTTCGTGCCGTTTTTAAGATAACGCAGTTCTAAATAATTATCGTATTTAAGAACGGCGATGGTTTATTTGAAAGTTGGTGTGCAGAGATTACCACAACGATAAGGATGAATGAAAGTTTGAAACGAAAATATAAACATGGCCGACGGACGTGAAATTAGACGAATGCAAAGAAGTCCTACTTGGAATTAATAACAACTGAGCCTGAATACGTTGTCATGGAGGAGCGAAGCGTTTACAGACATTTATTTTATTTCCAGGCTTTCAATGATGAACTCGAAACAACGGTGAATGAATTTGAAAGTGTTAAAAACCAAGGCTACAGACTTGCCGACTTTCTGGATGAAGCTTCCGAGGGCGACAAAGTTAGAAGTCAAATCCACAGTTTACAAGCAAGTTTGGATAGAATACAGTCGTTGGTTAGCGAACGAGAAAGTTCCGTCGGCGAGAAGTATTATCGCTTGGCTGAATTTGAGGTTGCTCTGAAAGACTGCTTCGAGCGAATTGAAGAGTACAAGGCAAGCGTACTCGAAGTCAAGGAAGCTGGTCTACTTGAAAATGAAGAGAGTTTGCAGGTGAGAGTTTTTAGATTTATTTTGTTAATTTCATAAAAATTGATAACGGTTCTTGTTCAGTATATTTGGAGTTGGACTTTTTTCGCACTGTGCAATTGAAATGAAATAACTTAGAAGCACACGATTCACGAAGAAGCGTGCTGTCGTTTCCATGGATAAGTGAAGTTTCACTCTGTGTAATTTAATCTGTTTTCCGCTTTGTTTTCCGCTCCTTATTCTTTATTATAGTTTTGTTGTTGTCTGTTAAGGCATAGTCTAAGGAAATGATTCGTGACTTGTCTAGTTATGTGTAGTGAAAACGTTAAATTGTATTTGCACACGAGAATATAATCGATATTTTGTCACTGCTCGCACGTGTCAGAAATAAAAAAAAAAACATTTTTTTTATCTGTGAAACGATTTACCAAGATTTAAGTAGGACAATGGCGATTATAGCTAAGGGTTTTATAAGTGTACTGCACAAATTTTGGAGATTTGTGTCGAAACTAGATGATATACTCATTTTGCCAAAGTGCGAGTTTTGTTTTGGAAAAAACCCTCTGTTTTCATTGCTTCGCGTGCAGTAAGCTCGAAGACCGTATTATGTTATGAAACAAAAGACATCACATGCAGTTTCTTACATAAAACCGCCAGGTCTTTGACGGCAATTGCCTTTCTGATGTTTTACTCCAGGAAGTGCGCCGTAGTTCCAAAGACTTTGTCGGCACGACGCAATTAGGATCATGCAGTCATTTGGATAATACAAACTTTTTTCACTGTACTCTTTATACACCTATTTCAATTAACGTTGCTCTGCAAAAACGTAAAACCATGAACCATGCATCATAATGAAGGCGCTATTTCTCGTATTTTCTTCGAGTTTGGCAAACCAAACTAAACTAAACTAAAACCACCCAATGGCACTTTGTTTACTACTTTGAGACACATTTTGGCGTGAACCGCTTCGTTTTAGGCAGGAATAACCATTTCGACTTATGAAGCATGGTTCATGGTTTTACGTTTTGCAGAGCAACGTTAATTGAAACAGGTGTATAAGAATCCCAAGAACACAAGTCCCAAGAACACAAAAAGCTGAAATAATCCTAAATTCCTCCTGTCCTGCAATTCAAATTAGACATGACAAACCTAACGTAACGTTTTTAGCTGTGAAAGAGAGAAACTATGTCCCAGGTTATGGCTGCTGTACAATTACTTCACCCCATAAAAGCTCCATCTGCTTTATAGAGGAAAATCTGGTTTTCAAATAATGCGGGCTTCCGCAAAGAACAAGTTCAAAAACATTTGGTTTTGGGCCATCCTCGAACAAAACTTGACCTTGACGCGAAAATTTCTTTGAAAACCAGGACTTTTTTTTCGTTATTGAGAAGATCCAATTAATAAGAATTAAGAATACAATTACAAAGAAAATCATAATGACTTTACGAAAAACAAATCGTAGTCACATTTGCAAAGAGTTTCACTGCAAATGACCTC
Organism: Scolanthus callimorphus; assembly: GCA_033964015.1. Taxonomy (NCBI): domain Eukaryota; kingdom Metazoa; phylum Cnidaria; class Anthozoa; order Actiniaria; family Edwardsiidae; genus Scolanthus; species Scolanthus callimorphus. The sequence goes on from CM066914.1 coordinate 3,295,951, forward strand.
CACACACCCCCTGCACGGTAATTCTTTTTAAAATTTAATCCAAATGAATTAAGCTCAGATCTCATGTTGCCTCTTCTCTACTATCTTATAAACATTAATTGAATGAATGAATTAAGTTTTTGTAGGTATTTCGGGCAGTTTATCCTTGTCAACTCACCGCAGAATAAAAACTGTTATGAACTAGGACCTCCCCAAACTGCTTCTTCCTTGAAAAACATATTTAGAAATTCCTCGAGCATTACTTTAGTGCCATTGCACTGAACGTGTTTCCTCGTGGCCTCCACGAAAGAATGATGTGAATAAATGTACCCACTTTATGACGAAATTTAACATTCGACGTTCACTAGGTAGAATTGATGGTCTTATTTTATTGAACACCAGACTACGAGTTCGTGTTTTCTTTGAGTCAAATAGAGAGAAAATATTTGTTTTGGGTTTCCTGTGTCACACCACGAACGCGCACGCCAATTTGGCGGCAATTTAGGCGGGAAAACGTTTTAGCCAATCAGGAACGTTTCCTGGCGCAGACACATCGAAAATAGTTAAGCAATAGAAAGCGGATTTCAGTGGTTTATAATGTGAGAAACGCACGAGGGATGCTGGAAAAACACGAGACAGAATGTTTCAAGTGTTTTCCAGCATCCCAAGTGCGTTTCTCACATTAATAGCTTTGCAATAGTTGTGCTCTTTTTATTTAAGCTTAACTTTTACTCTGCTTATTTATTCTATGCTGTATTCAGTTTTAACCAATTTTTGCTCAACACTAGGGCACCCATAAACAACTTTTAAACTTAGTCTTTTGAAGGCAAACAATGTTTTTGCGAGGTATAGAATAGACTACTATTTTGTTGACGATCTTACATTTGACACACTTTTAGAGCTAACGCGTAATGCCATTTTGCGAACTCAAGAAAATCTCTGGAGAAACTTCGAGGTGTTTTTCCACACAAAATATAAACACCTAACTCTGTTGATAGCATAACAATTCGGACGAAGGATTAAAGAACAAAAACTCCATTACAAGCTGTATCTTGTTTGAAATACGCAGGCTGTCTATCTGCCATACCATTATTGACGTTCATACATTTGTTGTCTAAAAATAATACTATCATACATTTGTTTGGCTACACTGCTGTTATCTTGTCCTTCATCTGGGCGTAATTGCACTATTATAGTCATTACAGCACTGTCGGAGTTGTCGAGAGGACAACATGTGGTATTGTTCGAGAACTATTAGGCCTGTTTTTGTGGCTATGACCCCCTCTTGATCCCAGCCAGCCATATCTCTCAACCACCTGCCGAAAAGAAGAGAATTTCTTGGTTTGTTTGGACATGGTTTGGAGCATTGTGCTTGCGTTTTCAGCAAAAAATATGCAGATTCAGTTCTCAAGATATTGCCCACAATATCAGATCTTCAATTATTTCCTTTGCTATTTGTGATAACGTTTCCACAACCACTCCTCTCCTTTTGTGTCTTAAACTACTGAAAAATGCGGTATCCAACTAGACACTTACAATCTAACACTTCAACATGATTCAGAATTTCATTAATATTTAATTGACAGCAAAGTAAAAGTATTGGAACATTATAAGGATAGTTTTGTGAATTTCCAATGATTCAGAGGACATGGGGGCAGACTTAATTGTCGTTTTGTTCGGATCGTACGATAATTAGAGCATTAACTGGTCCATTACTTCTAATTGAGGGTAAACACTTTGGATATAAACACACTAAGGGACTAAAACAGCTTTAAAATTATTCTATGACATTGAATATGTTTATTACTTTCACTTCCGAACAGACGTGACCTCGATACAGGTCAAGCTCCTACTGTCTGGTTCTATTTTTAATCCAAGTTTATTTCTCTTCCTTCTAGGAGCTCCATGCGGATTTACAGTTTATTAAGACTCTAGTGAACGATCTAGTGCCAAGAGGAAACTCGCTGGTCGAGCATTGTCAGAGTTCAGACTCTGAACGAGTCAAAAGCAGTTTGGAGAGCCTTCAGCTGGATGTCAGATCTCTGGAGCAGCATGGCATACGGGTGCCTAGAGGGTTTCTCAGCATGGCAGCGGTTAATGGACAGCTAGAGGAACATTCAGAACACTTCCGAGAACTAGAGAGCTTAGAGGAACTCAAGAAAACAAAACTGAGCGAGCTATCTTCGAAACGGGAGTCCGAGAATCACTTCGAAAGCGATGAACACGGGGATTCGGATTTAGACAATTCTGAAAGCGGCGTTTCATCAATGGAGTCTTTTGAGGGTTTGTTACGGAAAAATGGATTTCATAAAGAGGAAGAGCAAGGAGATTTACGCGATTTAGAAGGGAAAAATAAGGAAGATTTGTTAGAGGATGGAATAAATTATAAACATGGCGGCATGTCAGTATCGCCAGACGATTATGAGAGATTATTACGGGGTCAAACAGACACTGTAGATGGAAAACCGCTCGAGGTTTCTGACGACCTGAGGGAATCTGAGAAAGATGTTTCTAGTGATACAGATACTACAGAGACTTCACAAAATGCGGATGTTCCAGTTTTGGTTTTGACAGATGAAAATGGTGCTAGTGGAGAGGTGAATTATTCGGATGGTGCAGGAGAGGGGCAGGGAAAAGGGACCTCTGAAGGGGACCTAACTAATGAGGAGCCTAGCCAGAGTGAACTTGCATATGATGATTTTGATCTTTATGTTGGAGACAGGACGAAATCCGAGGATGATGGTAATGTTAAAACAAAGGTAAATACAGCGACTGGAAAAGAAAAAGGCGGCGATGAAGTTGTTGTTGATGCAAAATTACAATCAACCGAAGTTAGTAATTCAAATGGTAATGAAATACATGATAATTTAAAAGACACAGACTTAGAACAGTCTACTGACTCTGTGGACTTTGTGGATGCGAAGATAAATTCAACGAATCTTGTTCAACCTGGTCAATCTTCAGTCACAGTCACAGATGAACTGGAAAATAAAGGTCAAAGTGTAGGGAAATACACTGATGTTGTTGATAATTTTGGAGAAATGTCTGAGGTTTTATCTGAACAAGCAAAGCAAGCTAAACAGGACACCTCTGGTAATATTCTTGATTCAGAAACTTCAGAAGAAAACTCTAAGGAAGCAAAAACTGACTCAACAAAACTTATCCAACCTGATCCTGATCAATCTACAGACTTGGGAGATTTGGAAAATAAGGGTCAGAATTTAGGGAAATCCACTGATTATGCTGGTGAACCGTCTGAGGTTTTATCTAAGCAGGACACGTCTAGCAGTATTCTCAATTTGGGAACTTCCGAAGAAAACTCTGAGGATGTAAAATCAGACCCAACAAAACTTATCCACCCAACTTCAGAAGAAAAGTCTGAAAAAACAACAATGAAACTTATCCAACCTGATCAATCTGAGTCGGGAGATTTGGAACATAAGGATCAACATGTAGGGAAATCCACTGAGGTTGTTGATGTTGTTGGTGAACCGTCTGAGGATTTATCTGAACAGGATACTGCTGGTAATATTATCAATTTAGAAACTTCAGAAGAAAAGTCTGATTATAAAAAAACAAACTCAATGAAACTTATCCAACCTGATCAATCTACAGAGTCGGGAGATTTGGAAAATAAGGATCAACATCAAGGGGACTCTTCAACTTCTCGTGACGATTTTGGTGAACCGTCTAAGGTCCTATCTGAACTGGAAAAGCAAACCTCCGGCAATATTCCCAATTTCGAACCATCAGAGGAAAATACAAATGACTCAAAAGAGCAATCCAAGGACGAATTTAGCGTTACTGAAGAAATGGAAAAAATTACGGTAAAGAGCGAAAGTAACGAAGATGTCAAAACTGAAAATGTGGGTGTGGAAAATATTGAGGAATATTCTATGGACCAATCGCATTCTAGAGATTTGAATCAGTACAAAGCGGAGTTGAAAACGGAAGCAACAGAGAACGATAAAACCGCAGAGGAAGTTATAAATAATGCCAGGGAACATGACCTTGGGGGCGATGAAACAATACGAGATGATGCTGATGAGTTATTATCAGGAGATGGTGGTGATGTACATAATAGAACTTCTCTTGATACAAACAATGAATCACCTGAAATTGTAATTTCTACCGACCAGAGCGAAACATCTAAAAAAGAAGACAGCTCAACGAGAGAAACGGAAATAAGCAACGAGCCTAAAATAGACGAGACCCCATTTTCGCAACAACAGCAAGAAATTCGCGAATCTAAAGAAACCGAATCTACAAATATTGAAATTTCTTCTGAAAACGGTGGACCTCATAGTGATAGTAATCCAGAGGCAACCAGCTCACCTGCGGGTTTTGAGATCGATGAGGGCCAACAGGAGAGGGTTCGGGACGTTTCTGGTACCGCGGATGTTATCACAAACCCTCCAAAGGATGAATTAGTTTCGGAAACTGAAAAACCTAGCGAGGAACCCTGTGGTAATGATATAGCGATTGGTGACTCAAGAACCGCGCCAAGTGGCCATGCGTTGCCATTGGATACTGAAGGAGCTAATGGTATTGCGGGCAGTGATGCAGTGAAGGCTGTGAGCGACGTTGATGAAGCAGAAATTGTTCCTGTGCCTTTGATCAGGAGGCAAGTTATTGCGATGCGCAGCAAACCGTCAGAAACTTTGCCACCGCTTTCATCTGCGGATAGTCCTCGAGACGCGTTACCATCCATTATCGTTACCATGAAATCAGATCGTGAAACTAAAGTAGACCCTGTTCTGATCAACGGCTCAGACTGGGGTCACGAACCTGTTGATAAATCTACACCCAAGAAACCCCAGAGTTACGAAAACGACTCTGAAACATTTTCCTTCGCGACGAATTTACCGGATAATGTCTCTAAATCACTGCGAGAGAATCCTGACAAAGCACCCCACGAAATTCTCGCCGATATCTACCAGCGACGCCGAATGCAGAGACCAATTCGACTCCAAAACAAGAACTCACGGATTCCTTCATCAGGGAACCGTTATCCCCGAGGAGTTTGAATTTCGGCGGCGCGCTGGACAGATTGCGGGAGTTGGAGGAGAGCGAGGCGGTATTGCACGAGGATATGAGTTTGCAGGAGTTTCTAGTAGAGGTGGAGAGACTGCTTGAGAAGTTAAGGGTTATTGATGATATGATGAGGAACGGTGCGCTCGCGCACGAAACCGTGAAGGACGAATTGGCTAAGCATGTGGTAAGTACTACCTAGCCGTGTATAATCCATTAAACGTCCAATATACACGAGTATTTAGAGTTATAGCTTATATCAACAGTGGTTTAAGTTTAAAAGCGCGCAAGATCCTCTAAGTAGTTCTAGACGCCCACTCTTTTGGCGCGCTATGAGAATCAGTGAGAATCGACGTGGAACATTTCAAACAAGAAAATTTGCCTGAATACCACACTTTCAGATACATACCCTATGTGCACAATTAAAAAATAAACGACCTTTGAAGTAATAAATTTTTAATCTTTTTAAATGCTTGCAATGTTGAATTCTTTTTTGATGAGGATCCTTTTATGAATTCATTCTGTTCAATCCATTCGAATTCAATGGTGCATTTTCTAGCGATGTACCTTGATAAGATAAACATCCAAATTTATTTGTCACTTTGGTACAAAGTCTACCCCGTTGGTCTGCCTTTGCTATCATAGACGAAATATCGGTTTATTGGTGAGATTTTTTTGTTTTTGATATTCTATTTGGACTAGGATACAGATAGTCCGAGCATTGATTTTATGATAATGTTATGAGACCGATACCTAAGCGTTAAGACGCGTGATTGTGTGTTTTCACAGCAGGACTAGGTCTATTCCTACAGGCATTGGTGGACAACCTCTATTAATTCCGATCCTTTCATGCGCTCAGCATGAAAGAATCTGCAAAAAACTAAACCACAGCGTACATGAGAGTTTTTACGGCTACTCCACATGTTTGACCGACACGCCGCGCGGCGCTTTCATCCTCCACGTTTTATCATAGCGCGAACATATCCTAAAGCCAAAGGTTGTTATGTTCGGATGTTTTATCGGCTTGTCACGGTCTTTCGCGTGACCACTTAGAACTATAATATTCTTAATAGAATGTAAACGATTTCAATGGGACGGCATTATTATAACAGACACGCGTGAGCTGTTGTATTGTCCTTGACAGCTGTTTTCATAAAAAAGTCGAATTTTCAACTTTGTGATGCATGTTCCGTAGCCCGCGGCGTATTATGGGAGCGCGTGTTTTTATAAATACAGTAAAAACAAATCCCGATGTGTAGATAAATAAAGAGCACGTTGAGAAGTTGAAAATTGCAAAAGTTCCAGTGTTCAACTTACGTCTCTACCGACATAGCAATCGATACAATGACACTTTGCATGTTTACTAAAGTGAAGGCGCTCTTTCTTGCACTAATGCTGTTTTCGGAAACACTAGTCATTTAAATTTTCGGCCGCCATTTAAAAAAAAAATTCTATCCAGATAACGTCTAACCAAACCGTTACGCGACAAAATTATTTGTTTTCATGAGTCCCTTCGTTTATGCTGACAGCGTTTTCGAAAACTTCCGTTTTCGGTGGGTAGTCAGAGTCACTGGCTAATACATGAACTTCTTCGTTTCCGTAAACCTCGGCGGCGTAGTGTTGAACCGCCTCAGAATCTATCAACCAAATTAGAAATAGCACTCTATAAGTAGAACAATTACCACGTCTGTTTGGACCGTAACATCGTATCACATCTTAAAGAATCACCCTCCTATATCTTGTGGCTAAATTCCCTAGAGTGAACAACGAAAGACGTTGTACGGCGGCTGATCCCGCGCGCTTTCAAATTGTCATCGATTTCAAAAAACCTGATTAAAACGTCAGTGGGATCCAAAGTTTTCATCAGTCAAATTTTAATTAATGTTCTTTGTTTTTATTATCATCTTTTGTCGGTAAGGATTGTTATGGAAAAAATGCTTATTTGGTAGATGCTACATGGCTTCCGAATTGTAAACTTTATAGCCTTGTTTATAGATTTTGAGAAGTGATCCTCTGGTTTGGTTTAGCCAAGAGGCAAACCAATATACATTTTATACATATATCTTACTAAATGTTATTTCGTGTAAACATGTCACTGTCAAAACACTGAAGTTACAAGTGCAAAAAAAAGTATTTTTGTCGCACGCGTGGAAGGGTATCTACAACTGGCGGTATATTTTGCCCAATTTCTGACATTCTTCCGTTTCCAAAGGCTCTTTGCGTCGAGATGTCTCGCCAGCAAGATCGGATAGACGTAATGAACACGATCGCTGATCGATTAGCTCCCGACGCCAACAGCAGTCTGTACATTATCCTGGACGAACGGCTGAAGGCGGTGAACTCCCTGTGGCACCACTTGCAGGAGCGGGCCTCGACACGACAGATTGACCTGGAACAGAGTGTACAAGAACAGGTAATGTTAGACCCCATCAGCTTTATGTTATGATCCCCCCTTCTCCCTATATATATGATGTTTCGTCCCTAAACCAATCAGGTCCTTGCCCTGTTTCGCCTAGTGCAGTAGCATGGCTTTCTGGCGCGACGAAAAGCCATTTGACTGCACTAGAAGAAACAGGGCAAGGACCTGATTGGCTTAGAAGGTTTGACTGGCGGAATAGCTTACGCTTAATAAACCCTTGAGTAAATTCATTGTGTGAGAAGCATGGAAGACCAATAGGCTAGGTAGTGTTCCGAATGAATCCCTTACGTTTGCCAGGAAACCCTATGCTTTTCAAATGAATGGTTTCCCCAATCCAAGCGATTCTGCCTATATATGTATCCATAGTCGTACGTTCCTAAAATCTACATTGCCCTCTTGGTGTGAATTGTCTTATTCGTCCCTCTTCCAGGGGTTTCAGTAACGTTTGAATTAGATCGATACTAATGGTAAAGTAGATAGAGCAGTTTTCACATGACTGTCGTGAAAACAATTGCAATTGAGCAATCACTAGCCAATCAGAATCGAGAGAAATCACGATTTGCTCCTAAATGGCTTTTTTCTCAGCCAATTGCAAGCTGAACCAATTACTGAGTAATTACACAATTGTACTTACTACAGAATTTGATTGGCTGAGAAACAACGAGTAGCCAATGAGAACGCAACGCAATCGCAATTACATAACAAGTCTTGACAGTCATGTGAAATCCGCTCTAACACTCTGAAATTTACTGATTGTGCCGAATTGTGAAATTATGTGGCCACCGCTCTTCTTTTTACCATGGTGTTTTCCCAGCCTCGTACACATTGCGCGCCTCGATATTTTTGCCTCTTGCGGATCGCCGCGGGTTTTTGCCCTTTTGACACACCTGAGACGCCTGGGCACGAGACAGGTATTTTCCTGTTTTAATGTGGTCCAAGTGGCCAAGTAACCAAGTACCGATGAAAACCCTGGAAAACGTGGACTAAATACTTATTGTTTTACAGGCTCATTCGTTAGAGAGTCCTCGACAGGACGACGTCCTGGCTTTCCGCGAGAACTTCGCTTTCCTCAGATCCCTGTACCGCCCTGACGGGAGCGATGGGCACTCCTCGGACAAGGGCGTGGCCGGGTTAGAGGACCAGGGGAGTAGTGATGAGGAGAAGGCCATATTCGACGAGGGGCTACAAACCCAGATAGAGCTGCACGAGCTATTTGAGGCCGTGGCGGTTATAGAGGATGGGGTTGTTGATGAGGAGATTGTAGACTGTGATCTCGTGCTATTGAAGGACCAATTAGCACGGATACAGGTGAGGGAAAATAGTGTCGTGGCTGTTTGAGGAACGTTTCTGACTGGCTGATGTTCGCGTCTAAATTCCCGCCATTTTTGTCGCGCGCGTGTGCGACACAGGAAACCCGCAATGAATATTTTGCTGAGCTATGAATTTCAAGATTAAGAAGTCTTCTTTCCAATTCTTTTCTGTGAAAAACCTGAGAAATTGAAAAGGTTCATCTGCAATTTTCTTGACTTTATCAGTGAAATAGAGCATGTGACACTCTGTGACAACTGTTAAAATAGCCCTCGCCTGAGGCTCGTGGTTTTACAGCGTTATCGTGTCTCCCAACATCACGCGTGCTCTATTTGACCTATGAAGTCATAGAAAGTTGTGTCATGGTGCTTAGATAAAGAGTGCAATCACCCACATAATGCGGAAACCTTATCCAGTGAGGGACCAAAATATTATACATGTTTTCCGCAATGAAAATTCAGGAACCCGCTCCGTAAGATCCCTCCTCTTGATTTCCACAAATTAAGCTCAGAACCCCATAAAGCTAACACTTTCTGTTTCACCAGGGCCTACTGGACGAGACAAAAGCCGAACAAGCCAAACTATACAACATTTCCACTCGACCAACAAACCTTTCCTCTAGCGAAGAAATCACCTTACACAAGCAGATAGAAGACTTAGAGGAACTAATAGCCGGTATTATCAAACTGATGGTCGCCAAGCTGTTCCAGCTACGCTCCATAGTAGAGCGAATGGCTGTGGTTGAATCTGTTGTGCTGAATCGAGAGGAGTTTGATGGGAAGTTAACAGAGGGCAAGGACGAGGGAGCGATGATCGAGCGGATGATTAAAAAGCTTGGACCGCTTGATAATGAGAGAAATCTCAACTTGGAGCTGCTGAAGTTTTTGGTGAGTTAAGTGAAATTGTTGAAGAAGTAATTCTACTAGGTTAGAAAGCTCTCCAACCAGACAAGGTATGATTTTTAGAGAGTGAAAATGCTTTAAAATTTGACCTTCGAAATTTAAAAGTTTCATAACTTTTGAACTAAACAAAACTTTTAAAAAACGCAGACACGGTTTTTGAGAAACACCTTTAAATATTAAAACAGTTACTTGGGACTCAAGGTCCAGCAGTTCGACGGCGTTAGCTCGTTGAAATGGTACACCAAATGTATATATAGGTTGACATGTTTTGGTTAAACGAAAGAGATGTATGATTATTTTTTCCGAGGACGTGCGCGAAGGTTCTCAGTAACCTTAGACTGCGTATCCAAACCTCCTTCATGCTTATGATTTTCTTTGTTGAAGCTTGACGAATTATTAATGAATTTGAGAATCTCTTTTCCAGATTCTACACTGTCACGTCATTATCCACCAAAGCCTACTGGAGTTCCTAAACAAGACAGCCGCGACAATCTCTAGCCCTCTCAAGAAAAACAGGCTGGTAGATTTGAATCGGCAATGGGAGCGCTTACGACCCTTAGTCCTGTCACGCCAACGTCATCTCCAGTCCCTGGGTTTGTTGCAAGGCAGCAAGGAAGAAGTAGCTCCTCAACCTGTAGTAGCGGAGACAATCGTCCCAGTTCAACTTTCGCCAGTGTCTTCAAGATCATCGCCCCAAACTTCACCAAAGGAGATAACGACTTCAAGGGATAGATCGACCACCCCATCCCCTAGCAAGCGCTCAGTCCATGGGTCCCCTCTGGACCAGAAGTCCCCCCGAACTAAGCAGAAGCAGTTTGAGCGCGAGCTTGAGGAGCTCTCTGATTGGCTGACTTCGCAGGAGAATGACTTTCAAGAGCTTGTTGCGGACGAGAAGAACCCTGAAAATGTGGAGGCGCTCAACGCTCGCTTACAGCAATTCCAGGTTGGTAATTATGGAAAAACGAGTTTAGACAAAGGCTATGAACTTGATAGAGCGGATTTTAGGTGACCGTCGAAAGTAAATCAGACTTGCGTTAAGTCACCGTTTAAATTGGTCGAGAGCAAAGTCTTTTATCTTTCAGCCAATCAAATTGCGAACTATATCAAAACACGCCCTTGTTCACGTCAGGACAAAACGCAAGTCTGACGAAACAGGGTAAAAATCTTATGGGCTCAGATGGTTTGATTGGCGGAACAGCAAAGCCAAAAATAAAAATAATGATTATTTGACGTATTGAAAACGTGGGTCGAGCTGCAACTGTTTTTTGTAAAACTTTTATTCTATACTTTTCCTCTCCTTCACAGGCGTTCTGCCGTAACATCAAGACCCGTCTGAGTAGACTAGACATGTTCAGACAATACACAATCCAAGGATCCCCAGACGGCAAGAGAGACGCCGACCAGACAGACGCCAAGTACAAGGACGTCACTAAACTCGCTAACAACATGTATGAGGTTTGCGAGGAAAACGAGGAATGGCTGCGGACGGTTCTGCTCCAGTGGAAATCATTCGAGGAGTCGGTCAAGAAGATCACAAGCTGGTTAGACAATTTAGAGAAAAGGTGAGGCGCTTGGTATGTGTACTGATGTACTTCTAGCCTGCTTGCAGGCGTTGGTTTTTATCGCGAAAGCCCCGACAACCCCAGAGTTCGTAGTCGTGGCCGCCATCTTGGACGCTTGGACGCGCGCCGGAAATGCCTCCCCCTCACTTTGTCACTCGCTCCAGGCATTTCCGGCGCGCGTCCAAGCATCCAAGATGGCGGCCACGACTACGAACTCTGGGGTTTTCGGGGTTTTCGCGATAAAAACCAACGCCTGCAAGCAGGCTAATGTACTTCAAGATAGTTTGGGTGGTCCTGGGTATGGTCGTTTACAACAGTAAAGCTACGGCTAAACAGGACACATGTAGCGCGCAACATTTGTGTCCTGCATGTTTCCCACAGTGGCTAAACTAGGAAACATCGCACGCGTGTGTCTCGGAAACGCAAGATGTTTCTTGTCTTGCGAAGAAACTTTTCTTTGTGTCCCGGCTACAAAATTTGTTGCGCGCAACAATGTTTCTCGCGTGGCGACACTGGGAAACATGAAGGAAACATGTGTCCGGCTACAATGTTGCCGTGTCCTAGTTTAGCCAGGGCTTAAGTCTACTAGTCCAACTGTAGTTTGTCAAAGAACGCGATGTGAAGAGCAGAGCAAGAAGTCTAAATATGTCTTGTTTAGTCTGCACACTGAATTATTATAGACATTGTATCGTACCAACGTACTATATCTGTCACTACATTTTAGTATTACCCTATTTTACGGTAATTTGTTCGAGCTTATTTGTATTTTCCTGGAAAGTTCGAGTTATCGGGAGTCAACTGTGTACATAATCGCATAGCACTTTGTTTGGTATAGCGCAGTCATTCCATGTTACCACACGGGTGTTTCCTTACATCACCCAATTTTCTGCTTCATGTTCTCATCACGGAACCTTTCCACTTGTCCAGATTCCTAACACCTGTGCGAGGCCTACCCGAGAGCGGTATCGACGGCGTCCTACTCAAGGTGATGAAATTCCGCGAGCTGGACCGGAAGTTGAATGACCGCCAGTCTGTACGGGACGCCGCCGTGTACGAGGGAGAACAGGTCTTCACTGCAACAGGTTTGTACAAGTTTAACCGGTTTGTCCAGTTTTGAGTTTTATCGTCAGACGGATTGGTCTGTTCAAAAAAAGAACGTACCCCCCCCCCCCCCCCCCTTTCGAGAAACCTGGAAATTCCGCAGGGGTCGCTGTGTTGACCCTGGAATTTCCACAGTGTTTGTTGATTTTGACCCTGGAATTTCCACAGGGTATTCATTTGCAACTGTGGAATTTCCACAGGCCCACAAGAGAATGAGGAATTTCCACAGGGTTTGTACAAGAGCCTGGAATTTCCACAGGGGTAGAGCAATTTTTGAAAATTTGGAGTTCCTCGATAGGGTTTTTTTGGAACAGCCCATTGGAGTTCAATTGTTCTTTATAAGATATCAACCTTTTCTTAATTCTTGCATGTAAACGCAATTTTCCCAATGGTTATAACGTACAGCTCGCTTTGTTGTATTTGCTATAGCTTATTGTTCCCCACTTGTCGCATTAGGTAACACCACAGTACAGTCTCAAGTCTCTGAGGTGAGTGAGCATTGGCGCGCAATCCGCAAAGAGGCGCGTGATGAGCGGCAGAGACTGGAGAAACTTCTCAAGTTATGGCGGGAATACCAAGCCGGTATGGATGACCTTGTGGACTGGCTGGTGGCGGTACTCGGGCTGATGAAATCAGAGGAGATCACTGTGACTAATCTTGAAGTGATCGAAGCACAGTTGGACAAACTAAGGGTGAGTCAGAAAACTGGCAGGCGGCGTAGCGTTGATTTTGTGTCAACAAACCCGTTCGCGGCCGCCTTCTTGGATTATGGAGCTCGCGCGGTCTAGAGGGGAGGGGAGCTGCTACCCTACCCCCACCATTCCAAATCCCGCGAACCCTGGGGTTTTCCACGATTAAAACCCTAGATCCCTCATATATGTTACACTATAGTGTCCCTATGTTTATCCTCGTTCTATAAGACAGGGATATTTATACGGAGGACACAATAGTGTACCATATATGACGGATGTACCGTCGACTAGGTCCTTCATTTTTGGTACACTATAGTGTCCCTCTGTTTATCCTCGTTCTATAAAACGAGTGTTTCATTGACTTGCTTGCCCTGCGAATTTGTTAAAGCAGTACCGACCTTTACTTTTTATGTTGCTAATGCACCGTCCGACCGCCATAACCAAAATTATAATTATGTGAACACACAGCAATACCAAGACGATATCGAACGTCACCAGCCAACCAAAGAACGCCTCCAAAACATCGTGTCGGAGCTCCTCGGACTAACGCGCGGAGACACAGACGTAATGCAAGAAAGTCAGCTCAGTCTAGACGAGAACTGGACGGAGCTCTGGGCTCTAATGGAGGACCGAGAGGAGGAGCTGTTACGTCATCGCTCGGATCTGATGGTTGTCATGGTGATAGGGGATCTAGCGGAGCTCGACAAGTGGTTCACTGACACGCGTCGTATGTTGGATCAGCCGGTCACTGTAGTTGGCAGTAGCTCGTTAGATGTTGCTAAGCAACAGCTTAGCAGTTATAGAGTAAGTTGGCTCCCTCTAGTACCCAGAGCTCTCTGGCTCGTCACCTCGCGGGGGACGCCCTGGAGGGCCACTGGCGCATGCGTATAGCAAAATGGTCTATTTACTCCTCAAAATGAAAAGGTAGAAATCGAGACCATAGGTTATATAGCCATATACGTTATTCAAAAGCGAAATAAAGCGGGCTTTATGTACGCCGCTTTAGCCAATCAGCTAAGGTTCTCAAATGGCTGCGAGGCGACAAGCCAGGGAGCTACATGTGCTTACAATTTACTCCTTGCTGTGTGTAATCCCCGAATTCAAACGCGATACCATTTCGTAGTGTAGGCTGCTATGGAAGGGACCGGGAAGGGAACCTGACTTTCTTCCATAGCGACCTATCCTGAACCTGTATAATTACTTCACATGTTAAGGGGAATGTATATTAAGTGAAAGTATGGTGTGAAGAAGGCATTCACTACAAATCACATGGCACTGTTCCAATGATGTCAATTTTTTGCGCGCATAAGTCGATAGTAATTGTGTCGACGTGTTTCTTGTTTTAGAAAATCGCACGTGAGCTGGGGACAAAGCAGCAAGCCCTTGATAGCCTCAATGCGCATGTGCAAGATCTCCAAGGCAACCAAAGCAACGGCCCAGCCAAGGAAGTCCGTGATGCTTTACGCCGACTAAGTACGACACGCTCTCAGATCATAACACTACTATCGGAGAAGGAACAAAGGCTGAAATATGGCTTGAATCGCTGGACAGAGTTTGAGAAGCTGTATTCGGAACTGCGGCATATTAATGAATGGTTTGAAAGTCGCGAGGAAGCCATGAATCGTTATCAGAAGATTGTGACGCGTAAAGAGTTCGCCATTGCACTGGAAGACGTGAAGGTGAGGGAAAATCACCGCCAATCAAACTCTCTGAGCCAATCAGGATATTGCCCTGTTTCGCGTAGTGGCAGTCGATTGGCTTCCGACGCGACGTTTGAGTGAGTTTTTGTCGCGCCGGAAGCCAGATGACTGCACTAGACGAAACAAGGCAAGATCCTGATTGGCTCAGAGATGTTAACTTGCGAATTTTTGTTTTTGAATTTGTGCTGCGCCAAACAGCGAATTCGGATGTGAAAACAAATTGCAATTGTGCAGCAAAATTTATATATTTCTTGAAGCTGAAGATTTATCTGGGTTTGGTAGAAAGAAACGGGAACGGCTGATAAGTACCCTAGCAAATTGCAGGCAAAACTGTATTGTCCTGCCTGGAATCAATAAAAGTAATAAAGTGTTAGGCGCTCTTCTTGCTGACAGTGAAACAGCTCTTACTCGCAGTCATCTTCTTCGCTAACTTTCCTTTGTCGATTGGTGGCACCTGACTTCCGTCGTTAAAAAAAGACAAAGTCACGAAGGAAGCCATTTGGCGCACCGCAAAGAACTTGGCTGTCACAACTCGCAGATTAGATCTCCATTATGACTCATGTTTGTTGTCGTGTTTTGCAGGCGATGAAAGGGTTCTTGATGACCCAGAAGCACGCCGTGCGAGACGCGCTGGAGTTCGGTAAAAAGCTGATCGGAGACTCATCCGTGGATCAAGACGATCTACAGGAGAGCCTGGAGAGTGTAGAGGAACGATGGAACTCCCTTAACACCAAGGTAAAAGATCTGAATGCTCGTTTTGACGTCGAAATTTCGATCGCGGAAACTAAATTTCAGTTCCTGGGACACGTCCCACAAAGACCTTTTCACAGTTCAAAATTGCTGCGCCACACCGAGTCAAAGGTTGACCAGGCACTGATAAAGACCTTTATTCTCGTGGACTACAAATCAGTCCTTTTATAATGCTAAGTAACGAGTTTCGTGTCCCTAACAGTGCTTTTACATGGCACCTTGACAGTAGGATCAAGGGTCTGTGCCTGGGGCGTAGCCAGGAATTTTGGTTGGGGTAGGGGGGGGGGGGGGGCGGTTGGTGAAAACATCAAATTTCCTCCAGCAAATACAGTAAATGTATGGGAAAATCCCCGAGAAAGGGGGCGGCCCCCTGTGCCCCCCTCCCTCCTGGCTGCGCCCCTGTCTGCCTGTTATAGTTTCCAGTACAATACTAATCTTTTGGCTTTAGTCTAGGTAGATCTACACTAAGTCAATGCTTTGTTGGTCCTTTGTGTTTGTAGGTTAACGAATACGAGATCTGGTTGGAAAGCTCTTTGCGCGCTATCGAGGGTTATGAGAGTGCCATGGAAGAAATTTCCGCCTTCCTGGACAGCGTCCAGGACATCATGAACCAACGGTCTGCAGGAACGGGAGACTTACAAGCGCTAGAAGAGCACGTCCAGCAGCTAGAGGTAACACTACTTCACTGTATAAGGGGTCGACTGCTTGCAGCCCCTTCTTCGGCGAACGTCCGTAAATCGAGGGAAATGTTTCTTTTTTTACCCGCGGCGCGCTTCGATTTGTTTACAAGTGTCGAGTTTATTGGGAGAGCGTTTTCCCCCAGTGGCGCGTCTCCCTCTCCTGAGTACTCGACACTGTAAACAAATCGAAGCGTGCCGCGGGTAAAAAAAACATTTCTCTCGATTTACGGGCGTTCGCCGAAGAAGGGGCTGCAAGCAGTCTATATAAGGGGCGGGAAGGTTACAATAACGTACTTAATAACAGTGACCTTCATTTGCACTCCTGTGCCTTTATTGATGGAGTACAAGCTACCTGAAATAACCATAAAGCCGGGTTTTCACTGGTGAAGTACCGAAGACGAAGAAGGAGACGGAGACGTATGGACGCTTGCGTTCCCCTGAAAATCAAAGAACGGAGACAGAGAAGAAGACGTAAGCGTGAAGGAAGGCAGCAGAACGGAAGGTTTCCTTTTTCTTACGTCTCCGCTTACGCTTACGTCGCTAACTGTCACGACGACTTTCCCACAAACGTAAGATCTTACGTCTCCGTCTCCGCTTATTTCACTAGTGAAAAGCCGGCTTAAGGGCTTGGAACTGGGCAGTTAGATTGATATTTTTGTTAGATTGATATCGATAAGAACAGCGGAACAATTTTAGGCGACCAGGAAGGGCGTGACCGACCTTGCATGGCAAATGGAAACAAGTGTTAGGGCATCTAACTCTCACTCTTATTTTCTCAGTCCTTGTATGACGGTTTGGATGGGGCCCAGGAGCGACTGGACGAAGTGACGGAGGTAGCGGGCGAACTGGCGCGAAATAGCGACACGTCCGTTTCAGACCAATTCACTATCCAAGTCAGTGCCATCGCTAATAGATTCCAGTCGGTCAGCGGTCAACTTCAAGAGAGGCTCAAGCAGCAGAAAGAGTTGTACGAGATGTGGCATGAGTTCAGACGCGCATGCGCAGATTTAGTGGCCTGGATAGACGCCCAGGAGACCCTTTTGGCGGAGAAAGTGACCGTTAATGAAGCACTTCCGGTGCAGCTACAGCAGTTCGAAAGTTGCAGGGTAAGCAACACATTCTTCGTATTCACGTATTCATGTTTACCCTGCACGTAGTTGCGCATGCCAAAAGACGTTATGAAACTCCGAGAAATGGGGGTTTTGTGCGACGCATTCTTCGTATTCATGTATTCATATTTACCCAGCGCATAGTTGTGGGTGTCACAAGACGTTATGAAACGGCTAGAGAGCATTTGAAACCGAAATGTGGGGGCTTTGTGCTGCTAAGCAACACATTCTACGTATTCATGTTTACCCTGCACGTAGTTGCGCATGTCAAAAGACGTTATGAAACTCCGAGAAATGGGGGCTTTGTGCAATGCATTCTTCGTATTCATGTATTCATATTTACCCAGCGCATAGTTGTGGGCGTCACAAGACGCTATGAAACGACTAGAGAGCATTTGAAACCGAAATATGGGGGCTTTGTACTGCTAAGCAACACATTCTTCGTATTCAAGTATTCATATTAACCCTGCGCGTAGTTGCGGTTGTCACGAAACATTATTCCAAAACGAGAGACTCTCTTTCCCTTTATCAGGCAATGGAGCAGGAACTCGAGAATGTTTTCTCTTTCTCTTTATCAGGCAATGGAACAGGAACTTGATCTCCATCGTGACCGTTTGTCGAGCGTGAATATCCTGGCGGACAAACTCAAGTACCGAGTGAACCGAAGCGCTACCCATATCACCCCTCTACGAGCGGAGGTGACGAAGCGATTTAACCAACTACAGACAGAGTTGACGGATAAGTCTACAAGGTAAGTGCATGTTTCGGTGGTTTGTGTATCCATTTTAGAGCGGATGGCATATGACTGTCGAAGGTACATCAGACTTGCGTTTTCTGCGCGTTTCTATTGGTTGAGGTCTTGGGTCTTTGTTTACTCAGCCAATCAGAATGCTTGTTTTTTTGGGGGCACGACTAAACGCAAGTCATACTTCGTCTCCTGATTGGTTTGTTGTTACTTTATCTCGTTTCTGATTGGCTAAGTGTATTTACTTATTTACTTTTCGACACTCATCTGAACTCCGCTCTGTGATCGAGGTGTCGACCAAAACGTCTGTACCGCCGCTCTGGACAAAGAAAGCTCTAAAACGGATGACATTGATATTTCGAGACGGGAACAAGGGCAAGGGATTGTAATGAATCACTGGTATGATGTCTTTTCCATGGCGCCACCAAAACTTGCAAAACGTGTATATCAAAAACCACACTAATGAACAGCCAAAATACAATTAAGTTTTTAAGTGAACAAGGAAGGAAATGTCACCATCTAATTTAAAGCTAGATGTACCCAAACGCATGCCAGATTACCGCCAAATCAACGAAAATGTCTAGCGCACTGCTAAGCTTTGTCATGTACCGTGAGCTCCGCTTTTAGCCAATGTCTAATGATATACTTGTCATTGTTGTTTCCTGTACAGGCTTCAGCGGGCCACGAAAGGCTGGATGGAAATGCAGAGAGCCGTAGATGAGCTGAATTCGCGACTTGATGAAGCTGAGATCACAGCGGAAACTTCGGCTCAGCTGGAAACCGCTGATGGCGTCAACTTGCTCGAGGTAAACCTCTAGTTTTCAATAGATTTGTTCCCTGATAGGAAATGACTCCTATTTGTCTGTATT
Organism: Scolanthus callimorphus; assembly: GCA_033964015.1. Taxonomy (NCBI): domain Eukaryota; kingdom Metazoa; phylum Cnidaria; class Anthozoa; order Actiniaria; family Edwardsiidae; genus Scolanthus; species Scolanthus callimorphus. Next base: position 3,314,798 of record CM066914.1, read on the forward strand.
CGTATAGCTCCGACCTCGAAGTCGGCTAAAAAAACTCGGCTTTGCCTCGTTTGATTCAACCCACTTCTCGGTGTTTGGAAATCCTGATTGAAACACGCCTGTCTCGTGTTTGATATATTACTTAAATAACAACACTAGCAACAAAGGCAACTACCATTAAGTGAAATGAAGAGACATTGCATTGTATTTCTATCCCTTTTCTTGTAGAATCTGTCCTTTGAAGCTGACGACTCACATGGCAAACTGAGCAAGCTGAACCAGAGCATGACGGAAGGAGCCTCAGTCGAGTCACGTGGTGATCACGTGGACGGAATGAACAAACAAATCGAAGAGCTGACCCGGAAGTGGGGAGACCTAAAGAACAAGGTGAACATCACTAGTGCTTCGCGCACAGTTATTGGCTAAAATGTTTTTTTTTTCAAACTTGAACTAGTAAGAAATGCTTTCGATATCATATACTGAAAATTTGAGACCATTTCGAGCCGTTGTCGTAGCTATTTTAGAAGGTCCAACACTATTGGCGACGTAACAGTAGGTCATTGTATCCTCCTCTATGGTTCCATTGTTTTTTTTTCATTGTGCATTATTGTCTACGGTTGCAAACCAATTGGATAAGATCTTCTAACCGCTGCGACATGACTTATTTTCGATGAATGATGCAGAGATATTCAGGGATTCTACAACTAACATGAGAACATTTGACTGATTTGCAACCCCTCTGCCTCAGCCTTTTTATCAAACACTCTAAATTTCCCATCTTCATTCGCTCAGATCTTAGCATTCCTTACGGAATCCCCTGAAATCCTTTAAAGTAACTCTTTCAATTTCAGACGATAACTATAGATGACCATGCCATGGTCATCTATGACGGTCATTTTAATTATCATCATTGTTTTTACCAGGTGGCCACGAAGCTGGACGAGAGTAAGAAAATAACAGCGAGAAGGAAGGAATGGGAGGACGAATTTACTGCTCTACAGACCGTGCTGGCAATGATTGAGTTCGAGGGCGATTCGTGGAAGCAGAGCGCGGCAGAAGGGGAGAGAAAATACTTCCAGATTGTGGTACGACAGTATAGACGAATTCACTGTTTCCCCGCGCGGATTTTAATTTGTTTTTAATAGAAAGTAGATCGTCATCGCAGTTGATAAATCAATCTGGTGATCGCTATAAATAAGAAGACCTGAAGGAAAAAAATGTCAGACGGGAATCGAACCCATGACCTACGCGATACCTGTTCGTGCTATACCAACTGAACTATGAAGCCATACATGTTGTAGGGCTCTTTTCAGAAAAAGCCCCGAAGGGAAATAGTGGGTAATACTTTCCTTTCCTTTCATACACCGCAGCTCGAACCATTCATTACATTTTTGTTTTTCTCTTACGTTACTCAAGCCTTGTGAGCCAATCAAATCATTGCGCTCTTTTGACACTTGCATTTGACTGTCTTCCGGCGTGTCAAAGCGTGACAAAGCGATGTATAGTGAGGGAAGCAAGTCGATACAAGGGAAGGACCTGATGGCTCAGATAGTTAACCACTATCAACACATGACTAGTTTCTTTGTAAGCCAAGCCAAGTACAATCACTATCAGATCCTTCCCTTGTACGCTCACTATTACTATACTATCACGCGGTGAGCAAGTGATCGCTAAATACACAACTGCGTTTACTTTGTAATTGGTTGATATAAATTTACGGTCAATGAGAATGCAAAGTAAACGCAAATACAAATAGTTTTCGACACTCATCTGAAATACGCTATAATGAAGATGCGGAGAAGATTTAATCCTTCTGTTTGCCTTGTTTTCTCAGGGCATTCATGACGAGTACGAGAAGTACCGAGCCGACCTGAATAACCTGACCAGTATGGCCGAACAGTTGGACCAGGAGCGACCATCGGACATGGCCTACCGAGCGTATCTAGAGGAGAAACTCGACCAGCTAAGAACACCGTGGAAAAACGCTTGCAGGTACTTTACAATTAGACTACGAGTTCGAGTTCGAGTTTTCAGAGTAAGTAGATAGTAAAAGGCCCATAGTCAACCGGGAATCTTTGCGCTTTGTTTTCAATTGGATCTTTTATTATTCAACTGCTGTGATTGGCTGAGAGGACCCAAGCGGGCTCCTATTGCATTGTTTTTCGCATTTCACAAGTCCAAACTGTAAATTTGCATCGAATTTTACAACCTCGTTTTATTCTCGTTTGCCTGAAATGCGGCTTGGGTGCCTATTGGCCTTTAACGAGGCACTTAGCATGAAGGCTTGAAGCCATTATGTTTCATACTTTCAACCAGATTTTTTACCACACGTTGCTTGAATCACAAAAAAAGATCTGTCGTAACGCCATTCATATTTTTGTTAGGCATCTTGAAGAGTACAAAGAGTACCTCAGTAGACAGACGGGACGGTGGCGCGACTTCCAGCGATCCGCCAAGCAGCTCATTATGTGGATGGACGGGATAGAGTCCCATAGCGGATTCGGGGTTCCTGTGTGTGCGAACATCCAACAAATGAAGGTCCACTTTGAGCATGTGAAAGTGAGTAAAGATGGCCACGCTTATGAGTGTGAGTTCCATACTGGGACGTCAACTCTCCTGGTTTTGCTGGGGGGTCTCAAGATGCGGTCTCCAGATTTGTGAAGTCATGGGGTTGACGTCCCTAGCTGATAGCTGATTATAGGATGCATTCGTTTGTCATTTACGCCCCAGAAAGCCCCTCGTTTTCCTGGTATAATTTACAGCCGCGTTAGCTTTAACCTGTTTACCAGTATATCGAAAAGGCTAACCAACTAGCATTCACGACTTATCATTATTAGAGCTGTTTCAAGTAACACGCGTCCTAATGTTTCAAAACATCGAGTGGGATTTTGATATTGGGATTTTGATATTTGGATTTTCCTGCGCAGTCAATCAAACCATGCCAGCCAATCGGATCCTTGTTCAGTTTCGCCTAGTGCGGTGAATTGGCTTCTGTCGCGACATGTCTCGCAAGGGAAGCCAAACAAATGCACCAGGCAAGGATCTGATTGACTCACACGGTTATCATTGATTGACATCGCAAAATCCCAACTGCCGCGAAGATGACAACGGCGAGGTCGTGTGTTACCTGAAGCAGTTAGAATGGGCTATATTTTTTCTCTGAAATTCGCCAAAAACATACCTATTTCTTTCATTTATTGGAGTGCTTTCCTCGTGTTCTTTCCAGATGTGTCAAAAGGAAATCAACAGCAAGCGTCCCGAGTTCGAAACGCTTTCCGCCTTGGGGAAGCAAATCATGAGCGAGTGCCACGGTAGCGTGACAAACCAATGTCACACAGAGCTCGAGAACATCACGCGACGGTGGCTTCTGATAAACAACCGCGTGACAAGTAATCAGCAGCAGCTCGAGCTCTCACTGAAAGATTGGCAAGACTATACGGCACTGATGGAGAGCATTATGGTATGGCTGAGGGAGAAAGAGAAGTCACTCAAGAAGCCGTCGTCGGCCGGTACCGTGGAAGAGTTGCAGCGAGAACTAGAAAGAGTCAAGGTTAGTCTATGCTGGCCCTTTGAAGGCTTTTCTATACTTTTCTGCTTCTAGATAGTTTGGAAACCTGACCTTCCCTCATTGTTCTGTGTCTTCACTTTTACAAGGCATGACCGTATATCCATCCAATATTATTCAAGCTCACTTTCATTCAGGCATATCATATGAGCATGAAACAAAAGATTGTGCACGCGCTCAATGCCACGTGATAGCTTCTCTCAACATCCCGCCCCCCACGCTATTGTGTCGATCCTCTTAAAGCCTGGTGCACACTAGCGACATAACGACATAAGGACGTTATGTTGCAACGAAAAAAGCACGGGAAAATAATTGAAAAAATCAATATTTTCCATGGATCTTCATTAGATTACTTCACCAAAGCAATCTTATGTTATTTTTGTCGACTTCAACTTCTTGAAACCACTAAATTTTCTTCGCGTGTCATTCTCTTATGTCGTTATGTCGCAAGTGTGCACCAGGCCTTAGTGTACCGAGTGCAGGCTGCGTGAGGATAACGTAGTGATGATTAGTTTGATGATGTTGCTGGTGATGATGATCATGATGATGTTATTGACAACGTTGCTGCTGTTGGCATGAAATTCGTAGCATAACGATGATACATGATGCTGATGTTCACATTGGATGTTGATGATGATGACGACTAGTGTGATGATGGTGGGAGGTTTTATTTGTGATGACTGGACGGCAGCGGCCGTAGTTCGTTCCTTGATTCCGTATCCCTGATCAATTATATTTTCTTTCTCTATTCCCACAGGACATCGGCAAAGAAATCGATGACCGCAAACCTCAGCTTGAGATCATAACACGACGCGGGCAGTCTCTAACAGAATCAATAGACCAATACGAATCCGAGCGAATCCACAAGCAAATCAACTCCCTCTCAAACCTATGGCAGAACGTGTGTAAGCTCGTGGCAACATGCATGAACAACATCCTGGACATTCTGAGGCACTACGAACAGTTCGCTCAGCTACACACCGTGCTGTTTGATTGGCTGGCTACAGTGGAGTCGTCAGTGTCACGTGACCTCGAAGAGTCTTTCTTGAGTAGCCCGGATGACCAGGGAGACACTGTGTTCCAGGTGACTTTTCAAGTCATGATTATGTTTTGCATTGCAGGACCCGGATTTAACTATTTTATCAATCGCAAGTTGGCTCCTAATAAAGTTGGAAAATTTGGTCGCCAAAGTATTTGTCCTTAAGGTTTTTCTATGAAATTGAGTAGCAATACTGGAGATGAAATTCAGTCGCCAGAGTTATAAAAAATCGAGTACCATTTGTAAGTAAGTAAGTAAGTAAGTGTTTTTATTTAGCCACGGTTGTTTATCAGTGAATTATCACTGGTTTCCATAAAAGCCGTGAATATAAATTCCTAACGGTCGGCTCACACCAGAGACTCACACAGACAGCCTGCCCAACCCTTAAGATCGTAAGTAAAGTGATTCCCCCTACGGAATCACTTTATTTATTTTGTCTTTATTATGACGCTGGTTGAATACTGGTTGACAGTTGTCGGTCTGGAATTCTTAATTTGGCGACATAAGTTTTTCATAAGTTTTTCGGGTGACGCGCGAAGTACGTGCAATTATCGAGCATGGATTGCAGTCTAAACGACAACTTTTTATCGCGTCATTTAGCGTCAACCTCATGTTATAGGTATCGTTTGACCAAGGAGAGAACTTGATTGATTAAATGTTTTTTATGTTTTGATGATCTATACCATCCTGGTTGCTCTGTAGGTTTATGTGGCCGATATCGAACGACACGAGCCCATTCGGTCGCAAATGAACGACAACGCTTTCCACGTGATCCGTCACGGCAGTGGTACCCCGTATGCAGACCACGTGACCATACAGCAACAAGAAATCAATGATCGCTGGCGCAAGTTGTGTCAGCAGCTGGGTCTGACTTACAAGAAGGCGGAGGAGACTAAATTTGGATTAAAACTGCTGGAAATACAACTGAAGCAACTGAACGCGTGGATGGCGCAGGTTGAAGACAGACTTTTCAAGTTGGCGGTGCGAGGGACTTGTGAGATTACGGAGGCGCAGAAGCGATTTAATGACCTGAAGGTATGAGTTATATTTAGCCTGGAACCTGCCGTTCTGAGCGGGTTACCTGTGGTGGATGAGCTCCTACCTAGCCACAGGAAGCCCAGGTTATATCTGCAACTGCTCGAGCGAAGTGTGGGAAGTAGCGTGTTATATAGATATTATGTGACTCGTAGACTCATGTTTCGGGTGTTTGTTTCTGCAGGATATGCACGAAGATGTGGAACGCCACGCCGCGGATATAAAGACTGTTTTAGGACTTTGTGAGGTACAGTCAATATACCGATACCTGCACTTGTCATGATTATGTGTTCCATATCTATTATTTGACACTTTGATCGTGTCTTCTACAGAAACTCCAGCGCGATCGAGCCGCGTGCCCGACAGACGAGACTCGCCGGATGCTGCTTGTCACTCGCGAGAGCTTCCAGTCCCGCTGGGAGAACATCAGCAAAAGCACGAAAACGAGGCGACGACAGGCAGAGGAACGCCTAGTACTTTGTAAAGAGTTCTGGAACGAATTCCGTAAATTTGTGGAGTGGCTAGAAGAGACAGAGAAGGCGCTCAAATCGGCTTCTTCGTCGCCGAGTGGACTCGAGAACGCACGAACGAGACTTGAGAGCTACGAGGTACGTCTTTGAAGTTTGTAGCCTTTGGCATTAGCAGTTTGCCGTCTTGAATGGCAGTTTATAGATAGATAGATATCGGTTTATTTTCACCCACTTGCAGGCTACATTGACTGAATTGCTGGGGAAAGTCAGCTACAATAAATAAATTACGTATGAGTATTATTTAAATCGCTAAGTTAAAAAGTCATTAAAGTGTTCCCCTGCTGAGCCCTAGGAAGAAAAAGAGAGCAGTCCCAGAAAGTTCGCCTGTACGTGAATCGAGAGAAATCTCGCTACAAAGGAAAACGATTTGTTTGCTGCAAACGCTTTCTCCTCTCTGGCACGCTCTCTTCTGCTGAGTGACTCAACGCCATAAACATCGCGCGCGTAGCAGGGATTTCTCTCAATTTATGGAAGTTCGCCGAAAAGGGATTGCTATACATGGACACTGATAGCTTAGTTTTTTCTCACTTAGGCGAGACGATTTGGTAATTGCATGACAAAACCCTTTCAAATCCTTTTTCAGGCCTACCGCCAAGACATCACCAATCGTCACGCCCAGTTACAGAGAATAGTCTCCCGGAGTCGCTACCTTGGCCCTGACTGCAGACCGGAGGCCGTGAAAGACTTACAACAGGGAGTAGAATCCACTAAGAATCGCTGGCAGATGCTCTCTGCCAAGATCGAGGACCTGAGTATCAAACAAGGGAAGCTGACGATCAGGGCGGAGAAGTACGAGGCACTTAGAGATGTCGTGTTGGCATTTGTTACGGAGGCAGAGTGAAGCTGATCAATCTCGATCCCTTCACATCCGAAGAGGAACCCAAGACTCAACTCGATAGACTAAAGGTTTGTTTTGAAACAAGACAAATTCCACATCACAGATGTTATCCACGTTGATTGCGTGCATGTAGGAAGTTGATAAGGGCTCCCAAGTTGTCTTTCAAAAATTGACTGTGCGTACAGCTCACGAAATGTTCATTGAAACATGCTCAAGCTCGTGAGTGATTTCAAACGGCTACAGTATTTGCCAAAACGGTTTGGACCCGTGCTCTACTTTCTCGTCGGTTTTGAGATTTTCCTCAATTCTTACCATGCATATTTTCTACCTCTCGCCATGTCATTTGCATAAAACATGATTCTACCTATATCGTTAACCAAAAACATATGGAAGCAAAATTTTTGCCATTCTTATTTGTTCAAGCACAACTTTCAGTCCACTTTCTCTCCTCTCAAGGATGATATTTACTTGTATTGTTTTGTTCCTTAGAGCGGATTTCACATGACTCAGTCGTGAAAGTAATTGCAATTGAGCAATCACTAGCCAATCAGAATCGAGAGAAATCACAACTTGCTCCTAAATGGCTTTTTTCTCAGCCAATCACAAGCCGAACCAATTACTAAGTAATTATGCAATTGTATTTACTACAGAATTTGATTGGCTGAGGAAAACGAGTAGCCAATGAGAACGCAAAGCAATCGCAATTACATAACAAGTCTTGACAGTCATGTGAAATCCGCTCTATCTTTATTTGCTCGTTCACTCGTTTTGTGATGTTAGGGTTTGCAACGAGAGATCAACAAGAACTACTCAAAGTTGAGGTCATTCCTGCAAGAGGGTCGACTTCTGAGGGAGTGCTTGTCGAGCTCTGAGTTCCACTCCGTACAAGGCACGTTAGATGAGCTGAATTCACGGTGGCAACAGGTAGGTGATACAAGAGCAATAAAGTACGTGATAAACAAACATACCAAAATAGGATGCAGACAGACAGATCGAGGGAGGGGGTTGTTTATGTAAATATCGGCAACCAACTAATGGCACGGCTCATTACATTCGACGCGTGAATATGTACTCGCTTGTCACAACTGAACAAGTTGTGGTCACACGGAAAAATTAGCATTCGTGGGTGAGTCGTTCGACACTCAATAACTGCGAGAAAAGTCTTCAAAGAACACTCATCTGTCGATAACTGCGAGAAAAAACTTCAAAGAACACTCATCTGCACATATAAGATTTGGCATCTCGGCGGTGAAATCATTTAGAGCCTCATGTTTTAGTCAGTAAGTAAGATACACTTGAAGATATATAATAATGTCGATTTTTTATCTACAGGCTTTGCATTGCTGCATGACTTGGATCCTTGACCTGGCTATCCCGGACGCGTCAACTCCTCGGGCTTCTTCAAATAAATCACACAGTCCAGTTTCTTGACCTGCTCATTCCGAACGCGTCCACCTCTGATTCTGAAGTCCTACACTTCGTCCTAGCTGCCCCGCGCTTGCTATTGCAGAGAGATAAATCATGCAGTCCTTCTTTCTAACAAGAAAAAGAAGCAATAAAACCTCTTCGCCACTCTTTCGTATGATAATCTTTACAGTTACTTGTAAATATATACTGTACATAAGATAAATAATGTACCTCCGATTCATTTCGGGAGCACAGGGAGCCCAATTTGGACAGTGATACAGTGATACACACTCAACTTAAGTGACATTCTCGTTCCCAGAGCTCCTCATTCATGCTGAACATCGGAGGCCGTGGTAGCAGACGAAACCGGATGTCCTACATTTTAGGACATCCGGTGTTTCCATATATGGTGAGCGTTATTATCCGTTTTCAAAATGGCGAACGGAAATATCAACCAATAAGATTCGACCTACGATTGTCTGCTCCCAGAGCCTACGACAAAAGCTAACAGATCTATATCGAATCCGCGCATGCGTCAATTTCTGCCACCGGAGGCTTCACCGCGAGGTGACTAGCCGGGGAGCTCTGGGTACGAGAATGCTTGCAAACAAACTGCGGAATGCCCACAGCGCAGGGCACTGCGTGCACGAAACTATATTTCAACTTTTCACAACAATAAATTGTTTAAAAGAAAATTCCTTTCTGAAATCTCGCCTTTTTGGAACAGAGCATTAATGCTGAAAATGTATATAATTGCAATGGATTTTGATATCGCATAATATAATATAAACTTTCTGGAAATAATGTATATAGTTTTTACAAAGATGTTTTCCTAGAGAGTGAGTGTGAGATATTAAATAATATGTATTACAAATAATAATTTCAATGAAATCACGTACAAGTACCATAGCGGAAAGGTACCTATGCCTAGTCCCTGGCATTTTGGATGGGCTTCCTGTGGTTGGTAAGACGTGTGACGTCATTTTGGGTGGGCTTCCTGTGGTTGGTAAGACGTGTGACGTCACAGGAGGCCCTCTCTCCTCTCTCTGGGGGGTGAGCTCGGCCCAGTGCTCGCGCATCCTCACGGTTCATCTCCGAGCACAGGAAGCCCACCCAGAATGCCAGGGACTAGTCTGGTACATATGTATGAAATGTAAATGTTGGAGTTGTCAATATTTAGGTTTACTATTTTTATAGAGTTTTATATGTAAATGTACCCAGTCGTCCTTAAAATGTATACTATTTATGAATAAAAATCCCATTGAATAAATCATGTGTTGTTGTGGATGATATAACAAGTATTGTTGTGAAACTTGTCGTATCATCCACAATATGGCGAAAATAAATCAGATCCCCAGTTCCACTTTATGGCAGAATTTCGCTTTCCCATCGTAACATTGTTAGTATAGGGCCATACATGTCTGTTCTAGGCGCTTAGGGACCGGTCATTATTTATCCCCCCGGATGGGGGGGGGGGGGGGGGGGGGGGGGGCGCGCAGAGGATTTTGGGTAACAACGTCAAAGTGCAGTGATCCTCCCTCGACGTCGAAGTACAATGATTAGCGTGACCCCCCCGACCCCTATTTGACCTAGTAAAGACAATTTACAGATAGAGGTATCGTATTTTTCTTTCGTTGCGCGTGAAGCGCGCCTGAATTTTGATATAAACGCATTTCATCAAGCCTCAGAGAAAGTGTAGATGGACATTCGGTTGTTTTTGTGTATAGTAAACAAATCCTGTAGGCTTTATTATTCATGCGCGCAATTGCGCGCCGAAATGACGAAATTAGTATTATTCATTTGCGTGAAGCGCGGCCCAAATGACGATGCTTGTAACGAACTCACGCTTACTCTTCTTTCGAACCTAGTGACTGCCCGCCATGCCTATCACTGAACCCCCTCTCCAACGAACCGATTTTTGGGATAGGCAAGCACCGCGCCCCCCATATTCATTAGTTAACCTATTAGGCAATTACAAAAGCTCATGATGTGGCAATTACTAAGATTAGACCTTTTGTCATTTCAGAGTGGTTCTTTTCTTTTATCAACCACCTCCCGCCTCATGAGAGGGCCACGGGCAACAGAGAAGGATTGGCATGGAATGTTTCCTCATACGTTGCACTTCATCAGCAAAAATGACTCCCCCCTTACTGTGCGACTACGTCAACCGGGCCATTTGTAAGAAGATAGCCAATCAGAAAGCGAGTACAGAACAAAGGATCTTGACTTCTTGAGATCTCAGGCATCAAAAATTCGCTTTTCTCTAAACTTGTGAAAATTATGAGCAGAAATAACTTCAAAACACTTAATTACTCATCGTCAGACGTATTGCAGGTATTAAATTTCCTTAAAATGTTTTGAATCTCTAAATTACAAACTTTTACGGGATGGCCCGGTTGACGTAGTCGCACAGTAACATCCTGGATCCGCCACTGATCCATGCCTCCATCTGCGTGCCTCGCTACATTTTAAGTTATTTTGTCGTCATAAGTTGCCTTTTCCTGTTTTAACAATCCTATATTTTACAAACGACTTTGGTTGGATATTTTCAGTGGCTTTCGAGTAATTTTTTTCCCCCTGCAAACTTCCTGAAAGAAAAAGATTTTTTTTTTTTTTTTTACTGTACTTCCAATTATAACACCTGAGTTGTAATCTTTCAGGACAATAAAAAAGTGAAAAACTTACTAAGATTCCAAATATGGTATGCAGATATTTCTTTTAGGAAGTTGAGAAAGTCGACAATTTTCAAGGAAATTATCTTGAGTGCCGAGGGCCAAATAGCTGCAAAAACAAACAATTTCTATAGCAAAGTCCATTGATAAGAGAACAAGCGATAACAGTAAAAGTTGTGATAAGAGTGAAAGAGTGAAAGATAAGAGTAAAAAAATAACTATTCAATGAAAGACCACTATTAAAGTTCTGATTTTATTTATTTGTTCGAAAAAAAATGGTTTAATAGTTCTAAAAGCATTCCCTTGAAATTACATCATCGTGCAAACGTGCGACCTCTGGCACTTTGATTGACGTTTTCCAAGGGCAATATGCAAAGAATGCTCCCATGATGCCTCGCGGTCGCTCAGTGTTGATATTATCGGCTTTTCGTATGAGTCGCGAGCTTTGTAGCAACTCCACGAACTCGACAAAAACTCCACGATTTCTCGCCCTAATGCCGCGAAAACGACCCCAATCTTAGCAGGAGGAACTGGCTAATACTTCGCCTGAGATATGCCTTTGGGTTTTCTTTGTACAAGCGGCTCAAAAGATGAAGTATCGCAAACCTTCCACGCACGTGTAGAACTTCTAGACAACACAGCCATAGATTTGATTTTGTCCAGAGAAACGACGGGATTTGAATGCTTGGAAAAAATCGGAGCGAAACTTGGATTAACAGAGGTGAGTTTATTAAAAGTATGGTCTACTGAAACGATAAAAAATAAACGATTGTGGGTTATATATAACTAAGTAATGACATTCAATCTGAAGTGTGTGGTGTGATCAACTATTTTTTGAGCTGTCAAACAAAACGCGTTTCAAGAGCTTGCAAACGTGTAATCTTTGCTTTCTTTTTACTTCCTTTATCAAGGTTAATGAACATTAGACTGTCGTTTCTCCCCGTTTATAATATATTATTTATATTTTTTAGTTTCTCTTGAAATTATCTTCGCCATAATCTTTCAGGCATGTAAGAATAAACTTATTTTCACTTCGTGTTCGTATTTTGTGCCATGCAGTGCACGAAAACTTGCCTCGACACACAACTTTCGATTTATCGTTCATCAAATTCCTTAATTATTTTCTTATCGACTCACGTCTTCGGCATAATATTCATAACTAAATTCATGCTGCAACAGGCTTAGGAATTCATGGTATTATTCTTTCAATTCCACCTAAAAACAGACCCTCAGCTTGAAATGTAAGCAAAACTTCTAAATCCGATTTTTCGGTCCGATAACTGGTGTTAAGCCACTCGAATCGTATATAAGCTTACTGTTCTACTACAGCCGAATTTGTTCTGTCTGGAAATTAGGATTAAAAGTATTTTATTGATGTACAAAATACACGACATTAGATCAATGCTAATCATTGTTTTGCTTTGCTAATGAGTAGTTATGCTTTGACCTATAAAAGTTGGATGAGACTTTCAGTTCATCTGTCGCTGTGGCTGTTGAGAGAGTGAGCATCATCAATCAAAACTGTAAATCAGCTGATAATTGCTCCCATCCAAAGCATAAATGCCATTTAAAATGGTTGAGCCACAGCGTAATGTACAATGCAGAGTAACCTTTTAGGAGTTCTGTCTTGTGGATGGGTGATATTGTTGTTATTGTAAAAATAGGAGAAACAAAAGGAATTAGACAACAAAGGTCACATGCCAGTACCCCATAACACAGCAAAACAAACTCACCATTTAAATGCAGGAAAGAAGAGATAACTGTATCTCATGTAGATCTGTGTAGTAGTAACATGGTAATCATGTAGAAGAATAGGACAAATGAAAAGTGTGTGATATCAGAGATGCATGACGCTCGCACATTTTGTGGGAGACTCCCAGCGTTTCAGCTGTGTTCTTGCCACCGCCCTTCCACGTGTTGGCTCCAACTCTCCTGCTTTTAATAGAAACACTGTAATTTGTAAAGTGATTTCACGGAGCAAATCCAAAACACCAGGCCATCGTCCACATTTTAAAACGTCAGAGATTGGTATCTCTTGCAGTGTAGAAAATAATAGGGTTTTTCTTTTGTTTCAATTATTTGTGTAGTACGTATTAACACTCTCATAAGAATGTAGCATATTTCAGGAGCAGTCTGAATAGTACTTCCATATATATACCTTGGGATTCTTTTAAAACAGATATCTAATGACAAATTTCAGCTGGGTGGCCCTTTGGGCTTTGGCCATTTGTATCTCCTAATCCCTTTGTGAGTCATCAACAATTGTATTAAATCTGAATATAGTTTGGTATTAAAGTGGCTACACATATTGTCTCCAAATAGCCATATTTATCCCGGATAAAGTTGTATGTCATGTTCCACCTCACAAACAGAGCTGAGCAGATAATCAGAACATCTGATTAACAAATTAATGGAATATTTAAGGTACAATAATTAGGAAAGCATAAAAGTGGTTTTGTCATTATGAGAAACATGAGTTCCATCAAATTGCTGAAGAGCCATTCTTTGCAAAGCCAGTATTTTAACTGTGTCTAGATTCCTTTTGAAGGGAATGATGATTTTGACTCATAAAGGGATGGAGTGAGCATGAAGTTTACTTGTCTTTTCAGGGAACTCAAATTAGATTAAAGACAACATGACAAATGAAGTATGTCTCGTCTAATATCCTGTTAGAACATTTAACCTTTTCAGCATAATGCCCTCAGGCTAGCCATGGTTTGTGAAGTAATGAGAATGAAGAGGAGGTCTCTATTACAGGTTTTGCCCAAGGGAAAGAAAGTGCTTGAATTCAACAAACCTTTATAACGTTAATATGGCTTAATAATATTAATTTAATTTATGGTTATTATAAAGAAGAGTCCAGTGTTAAATTCAGCACATCCATATTAGCAAAGTTTGGTGAAGATTGTTTGAAATTGCCCAGATATTATATATATATATATTTTAAATTGATCATTTTTGCAATAAAATGTATGCTAGGAGGGCCTCCATCATGGTTTTGACGTTTTTGGCCATTCATTTTATTGTAAAAAAAATAATAGTTAGAGCACTAAGTTTTGATAATTCATGTCTCAGTAGTTTTCAAGTCATTCTTACTCAATATTTAGCAGCAGCGTTATGTTTGTTTTCTAATATTTTGTGACTCACGTGAAGGGTATTTTTATGTCTGACATCATTGGATTTGTGTAAATGCATGTGCTCGTGCTTGTGTTCTACAAGGGTGGGATTGCAGTGGGAGGAGCTACTGGTGATGTTCTCCAACTTTAGACTAACCAAATTTGAACCTAGAAATCAGGATTCTAATGTGTATTATTAAGGCACTATTTTATGCATGAGCTACACTACGGTTTTTGTTGAGACATTTCACAAAACAAGGGCATTTAGGGGTAAAAAAACAAAAATATACCCCATCTCCCACATTTTAAAGATGAATGGTTGGCATCTCTGTGTACATACACTTGCAAGACAACCTACGTGAAACACTCTTTTTCTCTTCATAGTAAATAGATTGTTGTTGTCTCTGGTCTCTTTATCTGATACTAGTAATGTCAAGGTCTGTTAATCTCAGTGCAATCAAAGTATGAAAAGAATATCAAGACTGATGTCCAATATTATCCCATCTAATTTAACTGATGAGTAAGCATACTTCAAGCTTCTCGCATTTATTACATTAGATCAAGGGCTCGTGGTTTGATGCGGGATTTTTTCTGAAATTATGCGGGATTTTTTCTGAAATTATGCGCTAAAAATTCGAAATTATGCGCTAAAAATACGAAATTATGCGGGATTGCGCAATATTTTTTTCCGAGTGCCGTAACATATTTTGCTCTTTTCGCCTGTTTTGTTACATGGATATAGCTGCTATTTAACTTTAACAACTTTTGTTTGTCTAGAAAATGCTCTGTGATGAGTTCCAATCGCTTCGCTTTACTAACGTCATGACGCTACGTTTTCTTCTATAGGGAGACGTGTGTTTTCACTTTTAACAAAGCTTATTACTTTCTTACAAAAAAGCGTTACCAACTAACTTCAGTTACACGGTAGCAAAGATTAGTACTTCGTCTTCTTTCGTTTACTTGTCTCAGGCCCAGGCACACTTTTTTCATACTGCAAGGATCGTAGCAACGCACTCCTATCCAACCATGAACTAAACGGTCACGAGAGCTACGCAGACTAACAGAGCTATCCTTACGGACCGTTTCGATCTCTCATTTAATCACAAAAACATCGTTGCGTTTGTTTGCCGTCGCTCTGCGTGTAATTATCAAAATTAATCCTGATCGCGAGAGCGATCTGCACTGTCGTCGGTGGTAGTGTAAGAGCTTTTTATAAAACCGGAAACGTGCCACGTTATTCTGTCAGTGTTTTTGTTTTTGTTATCGTGGGAGCTGTTCGTGTGCCTGGTATTTTTCGCGTTTGTGAAATGAAATTGCTGAATGCTGCCTGTAACAATAATAAACATCCACGAAAAAGCGTAATGTCATATGATCAATGTGAAGTGCATTGAAAGCTGACCGTTTTTATCGCGGTTAGCGTCCTGTTTTGCCGTGATTTTTCTTTGTAAAATATCCAAAGCACAAACATGTGTTTGAATCTATCTTGCTCAGCTGGAAATATTAGTTATTTGGCCAATTAGGCACGTTTTATTGCTTTTCGATATCAGTTCCCAGCGCGACGCTATTAGCATAGAACGCCTTGTTATTCTCATTTCTATCAAGTTGTTTTGACGTTGGACAGACGATTTCAGAAGAAATGTATGACTTTTGTGAGAAAAAATAGGTAAGAAAGTTTAAAATTCACCAAGTAATGATGTCTTTTTGATGTTTTTCACAAAATTTTGGGAAATTATGCGCGATTATGCGGGATTTGACGGATTATGCGCATTATGCGGAGAAAGCCAAATTATGCGTTTCCGCACCAGCGCATCAAACCACGGGCCCTGTCAAATCGGCTAACAGTGTTAACATCTTGTTGCTACTCAATTCAGATCATGTGATTATTCCTTTGGGCGGTTACAATTGTTATTTTTTTCTTACTTGACCAAGTGCACGAGTGTATGTGCACAACTAATAAAAGTATCCACCCAAAGGAATCATCACATGATCTGAATTGGGTGTCATCAAGATATAAACACTGTTAGCCAATTCTGTCTATTTAATATTACTCTGCACAATTAAAAAAATGTCATTGAGTATTCATTGAGTAAAGATTGATAGGCATATTGTTCGGTGATTGAGACAAAGCAAAATTCTATTTAGTTGCTCAATTTTTTTCCCAAGAAACTTAAATTACATGTTGAGGGGGTCAAGTGCTGGATTACACTTTATAGAATGTTTGGAACCTGTACATAGTCTTTAAGTCAGCAGAAGTTCAAATATGTACCATAATATAACTACCTTATACAAATGTTTTTTGTGCCTTAAAATTTATTCCTTTCCTGTTCATTTTGTATCCATTGAGATTCTTCATAAAATGGTATTTATATAAATAATATTGTTACATAACTATTTTACAATAACATGGTGATTTGAAGTATAAATAACTGTTTATCTCCTCATTTATCCTGACAGGCATGCAGGGTGACCATATTTTGCAAATAATAATTATTCTCACTGCATATGATTTAATTTGCCCGGCATGAAAGAATTAATAACAGCTAAATAATTTTAGAAGTGGTGGAGTCTGCATGGTGTGAGCATCATGCTTTAAAGCCTGTGTAATATAATCTTCCCTCAAGTCACTCCTAAATCACTCTCATGTAAGCTGCCGCCAAAGTTTGGCCTCTGCTAAGTTCACAGCACCCAACTTCCCTGGTGGCAGTTGATGCCATCATGCATGCTCACATTGCATGCCTATTGCCCAGTTGTCACTATCACATCCCATAATTTATCTCTTGATGACTAATGATCACAAGAAATACACCAAATTGCTTATGATCATGCTCCCAACATGCATTACAGAGAGGTACTATTGTGAACTGGTTTGACTGCAGGTCAGTTGTAGAATTTGTTTCACTTCTGATTGCCCAAGGGGATTTACACTAAAAGTGTATTTTCGTACCTGCCTCACAGTGGACATAAGTGATGTAAAAGAATTGTAGTGTGTATGTACAGTATGTGTAATAGTTTTTGTTATTCCACAGATTGCATATTTTGGGCTCCAGTACATGAAAAAGGGATCTGAATGGTGGTTAGATCTTGACAAATCTGTTGCTAAGCAATTACATCCCCATGGCAAGTCAACAGAGGATGTTGTGCTCAAGTTTAGGGTCAAGTACTTTGTCTCCAGTGTCTACTCTTTACAGGAAGAAATAACAAGGTAAAACAAGAGTATTAATGGGGGAAAATAGTGTAACTTGAGGTATAAAAATAATGTTTTATTTTTCTGTAGAATTAAGGTCATACTAAGGCAATGTTACACTGGTCATGCATATCAATATGTGGCTGTCGAACAAAGTTTCTTACCAGCCTGCTTTTCTGGGAATTATTCTGTTTCTGGATTTTTATAATTACTGCGGTTTTCATACTTCTGCAAACTCTCGCTAATGATTTCCAACCGTCAAACCTCCTTCTGGATTCCACCCATCAAACTCCTGAGTCTTTTCATTGTTACTCTTTGTGCTTTTTGATTGGCCAGCACGTAACAATTGCTGGCGTGACAGGAAGCCAATTTAGCACTGCGTAGGGATGGCCAATCCAAAGGCACAAAGATTAATTGTTATTGATACAGCTGCTGTTACAAGTGTTTTACAAATCAAACAGTCTAATAATAGAATGACAAATGTGGCATGGCTTAATGAGTATCCCAAATTTGACTAAATTGCAAAAAAAACATTTAGATTTTAGACAAATAATTGGGAAATAGGTTCCTGCTTTAGCTTGTTTCACCATGGTAATATTAGATACTTATTAATATTGTCCTGGTGCTGCTGATTTATTGCTTTCCTCTCTCTGCACTAGATACCTATATTACCTTCAGCTAAAGAAAAATGTCCTGTCTGGTCAGCTTTGTTGTGATGAGCAGGGAGCAGTGGTATTGGCATCATACATTGCTCAAGGTACACACTTCACTTTATAAACATCTACACAAACATTTTTTTTAATCTGTCCCTATAACAGGGTATCTGGGGAAGTGCGGTAAAAAACGGCAAAAAAGTGCGGGATTTTTTAGAAAAAAATGCAGAAAAAAGTGCGGTAAAACGGTCAAAAGTGCAGAAAAGTGCGGTAAATTAGTTTCTTTACTGCGCGACTACGTCAACCGGGCCATTTTGTAAGAAGTTAGCCAATCAGAAAGCGAGTACAGAACAAAGGATGTCGACTTTCCTGAGAACTCAAGCATCGAAATATTCGCTTTTCTCCTACAAATTGTGAAAATTATGAGCACAAATATCTTCGAAACACCTAATTACTCATCGCCAAACGTATTGCAGGTATTAAATTTCCTTAAAATGGTTTGAATCTCTGAATGACAAACTTTTTACGGGATGGCCCGGTTGACGTAGTCGCACAGTAATTTGTAGTTTGCGCTTTTGGGGGATCATAACGAGTCGTTTCTGTTGATTATCTATTTGTTTTGTCATTTTTAAACGTAATTTCATTGAAATTGATGCAACTGCTAACTTATTAAACTTCGCATGATCAAAATTTAGGTCAAGAACAATGGAAACATGCAAAAAAGAAGGGCTCACTGTGCTTGCTTGCGCGCCATCAGTCATTTAAAACTCGAACCCCCAAAATCACTAAGAGCGCCTATTTCTCCAGACAATCAACTCCTGTAACATTAATTTAACTGCATGCGTTGTTCATAACAATATCCTGCAATAATAAACGGTCTAAAATTCTCCAAAATGTAAACTTCATGCGAAAAAAAAAAGTGTTTTGTCATCACCATCATAATCTAGGGTAAATGGTCCGGCAGTTTCATAGGATATTTACGGTTTTTAAGTACAAATAAACGAACTTCTAACATCCAACGTTTTTGGTTCTCCTGTATTTTGGTTTCCGCTAAATACTTGACCTATTTAGCAAATAAAAATGGGGGTCACCGAAAAATGCGCGCCATTTGTATTTACCCATTTCATACAAGATCAGCTATTGGCTTATTTCCATCTAAACTTCCATCCAATTACAGATCTCCTAATATTGATGATTTCTCGTACTTATACTCAAACGGTCTGTTGTGGAACACCTGGTATTTTTTGGTTGCATTCGGTGGCCCAAGAAATAAAGGAAAAGCCAAATTATACGATCTTATCATCCCACTTGAGTTCGTCAGCCAATCAGGAACGAGATCTATACTGTCCCTATATTCTAGGGTATCGGGTCACTGACCTGATATGCGATAACATTTCAAGAACAGTTAATCTAAAACTCTTGTAGAAGACTTGAAAAATAGTTAAAACAACAATTTTCTTTCGTAAAATAATTAGAATAAATATAGTCTGGAGTTCGTGACGGCAAAAACTACAAAATGGTTTTCTGCCGCGACGGCAAAATGAATTTCGTCTTTACAAAAACGCAATCGTTTTGGCAAATTTGGTTTGATTCTGCAAAATATCAGAGCTCATTTGGTCTCGCCATGGGTATTTTTAGACGTAATATGAACCACGGCTCGACCAAACTCGCTGATATTTTGCCGAATCAAACCAAATTTGCCCGCTTATATATAAGTATTGGAAGAAAATGGTGGAGTTTTCAAGGTTTTTGCACTTAATACTTCAGCATCAACATAATAAACTAGGTATTGACCTGCAAATCTTTGAAATTACCGTGTTTAGAAGGATTTTTTCACACAATTTTTAGTTATTTTCTTAAAAAGTGCGGAAAAGTGCGAAGAAAGTGTGAAAGTGCGGAATAGTGTGATTTTTGGGCAAAAGTGCGGAATCGCACTGCCGCACTTCCCCAGATGCCCTGCTATAATAAACCAAGCACTACGAAAGCAGAAAGTACATGTAGATTCCTCACACACCTCTGGGAGCTAGCTATTGTCAAGCTGACAGCCACCAACTGATCACTTTATTTACTCTCAAATAAACTCAGCCTATCAACATAGGCATTACTGTAAGTACTCACCTTAAAAGGCTCTGACAACACGGTCAAGATGGTGGCTGCAAAAAAGCAACTCTTTGCGAACACTTTGAGAAAACATTTTCCGCTTCATCATATTGTATGTATTGTGTCACCAACTTGTGACTTGTGCTTCATATCCACAAGTTCACCAATGTGTTTCTTTGAATTTACAGCTGAATTTGGAGACTATGATGAGGAAAGACATTCAAACTATGTGAAGGACTATGTTTTATTACCCTGCGTAAGTTGAATTGCATTATGAGAAGCATCAAGGGAACAAGGTTGCTTGTTCTTGTTTCTGAGCTGCTCTATAATGATAATGATAATAGCGACCGACTCCCCAGAACTTGCAGCTTGTAAGCTGAATTACACTGAGTCCTAACAGCGCCACTGGCAACCAAGTGGTCATAATCACAGACACTGAGGGTGGTCACTGCCAGAGGGTTTATTACGTCCCCATTGCTTCTTTAGCATCCCCACTGAAACTGAGCAGAGTAGGAAGGCGAGACAGGTTTATTGTCTCATCCAAAAGAAGTGAAACATAGTAGAACAACGTTCAACTCACAATATGAACCAATTTCGACCAAGACCAGAACAGAAAGAAAATGTCCTCTGTCCCAACCAGGAGTCGAACCCGGACCACAGCAGTGAAAGACCTAGTACCGTACCGTTGAGCCAACCGTGCTTCTGTCCTTACTGATCACCTAATCATTGTGTTCTGTTTGCAGACTTTAGTTCCAGACCACACCCAAGATGAGCTGGACCAACAGGTTAGGACTGGACTGTAAAATAAGATTTTTAATGTCAGCAATTTCTTTGCCATTGTGTGTTGAAACAAATGGCAACTTAACTTTGTTTTGCTACTCTAAGTCCTGCCCGCGCCGCCAAACGCACCAAAAATAAATTTGAGATTTATTCTCTTATCTTTGTTTTAACAGATTCAAGAGCTTCATAGAACTCACAGGTAATAACAGCAACAAGCTCAAGCTAAATACAGTTTTGTTTCTTTTGTAACATTTTTTTCAACAGAGCAAAGCTCCCCTAGATACATACAAGTATATGGCATACATGTACCTTACATACAATTTGTTTTGAGATAAATTTAGAATTCCAGACAGATCATCTACAATCTGACATATTGTTTAAAATAAAACTGTGGAAAATAATATGATGTATTCCATGGCCCATGAAGCACACTTTGAAGTGGGAGGGGGGCTTATAAGGAAGAATGTATATAAAACAAATTTGGGAGAGGCTCTGATTAATAGAAATGAGTGCACATTTTAACAAATTTGACAAAAAGCTGCTGTGTCAAAAAAATGTCATGGTTATATGAAAAAAATGTCAAAATTATACTGTACCAAATTAATTTTATTTCAATATAAAAACTGATGTCAAATTAAGAAATTAGAAAGCTATTATAATAGTTTTTTCACATATCACAAAGGAACATGAACATGCACCACTAACAAACTAAAACTGCTGTAAGCATGCAGAATGGTAGAGGGAGGGGAAGAAGGAGAAATATGAGTGTTAAACACGAGGCTCCAATATTAAAGGGATAAGACTGGCCATTTCTTTCCTTAAAAATTTTGAATTTCGCGCTACAGAGATAAGGAGCCCGCTCCTTTTATACCAGAACGTGTTTAAAAAGACCGCCTCTCCTTCCCTACTTTCCCCTTCTCCCATCCCGGCCCTTCCAAACTTCTCATTTCCTTTTTCCATGATGCCCTGGGTTCCCAATGATGCTACTATATAAAGGAAATGTTGAAGGGTTTATTGACTGCATTCCTAGGAGAAAGATTTGACACTGGATGTTGTTTGTTTTAGTGGTTTGAGCCCTCAAATAGCGGAGTTGGAGTTTATCAGATTATCCCAACAGCTTGAGGGATATGGAGATGAGTACTACCCTGCAAAGGTATGAAGAATGCCTTTGATATTTTTATTTTTATCTCATAGATATGCAAATCACAGCAATAAGTAATTGTGGGGTCCTAATATTACTCACACACTCACTCCAATGGTGTAAACTCAACAGCAAGTGATGGGACCAACAGACCCTAAATAGTTTAGTGTTATCTTCAATCTGGACTGTCTTTGGATGTTTTAACTAGGGGGTCTAGGGGTGTTGTCTAGGGGGCAAAGGAGAAGGGATGAGGCTCACCAAACTGTTGAACTTTGTCCAGGGTGGACATTATAATTATGCGATGTGACATGATGGAAAATCCATAGGACCAGGGAGTTGATTTTTATAAGTTCATGGGTGGTGAAAGCAGGGGGGGGGGGAATAAGCAAATAACCTAATATTTGTTAAATTAGTACTATCCCAAGAACATGTAAGTGTGCTCAACTTTTTTGCTGTTTTACATCATGCATTTATAAAATTTAAAAAATTGGGTGTGCATGTGCCCGTAAAACGTCCTAAAAAGAAAGACAAGTAAATCATCTCCGAGACTTCACCACCCAATTAATTTTGCTTCTGTCATCCCTGTTGACCAAGGGTTTGGTTTAATTAAGTACAAAATACATGGTATTCTGTTAATTAGGTTAAAATACAGTGTACCTCTCTGTTCAAATTCTCAGGACAACCATGGATACATGTTGCTGATTGGTGCAACATTCATGGGCATAGCAGTACGGCACCCTCATGGCCTGCCGCCAGTATATTTCAAGTAGGTGTTATTGGATTTACTAAAGTGCTGATTACCTAAGGTGGTGTGATTCTTTCCAGCTTAGAAGGAAACTTGATATAGCCCACAACCGCCTTCTGGTTAGGGGCCAACCATTTAACTTTTGAGGGGGAGGGGGGGGGGGGCTTTTTTGTCGGTGCAAGATTTTTTTTTATACCTCTGTTAGACGCTGAGATTTTTTTTCCAATAAGAAAGAAGGGTTTTAGTCATCATTTCGCTGTGCAGGAAAATTTTTTCAAAAAAGCCCAATCCCCCCCCACCCCCCTCAAGAGTTAAATGGTCGGCCCCTTAGATCAGTTGGCGAGCGGGAGGTCATGAGTTCGTCCCCTGGCCGGACCAACACTCAGGGTCTTTTCGAAATAATTGCAGAGAAAGTGCTGCCTTTCCTCTAACATCTGCAAGCGGTCAGACCTTCACGTCTTCTTAGATGAGGGTGTTAAACATACACTACACCGATTCATTGGGACGTTAAAGAACCACTAGGACGCGGGGGTAACCATTCCCAGCGACTTGAAAACCCTTTTGTTTTTGTCCGTTTTAACAATTCCTCCATCCCTTCCGCAGATGGCCTGATATTGTTCGTATTACACACAGCAAGAAGTACTTCTGTATCGAGAGTGCCAGATCATTGAACACCATCCAGTTTGAAATGGTAGGCTGATGTGGTTATTGTTTTCATTCGATATGTTCATATAATAGGACTCCATGCTGTCCGATTAAGAAAAAATGGATGAGAAAATTTAGAGGAATACCAAAAATTGTACGAGGCCGAAGACTGAGTTCAATTTGGGTTCCGAGGAATTTTCGAATTCAATTTTTCTTAATCAGGCAGCATAGAGTTCTGTACGATAGAGTTACGCATAGAGTTCAGTACTGGACGATTCAAGAAAAATCGATCTGCCGGCACAATGGGATTTCGAGCTGGCTATGATTATAGGAGGAATTGCGTCTGGAAATCTCGAAATAGCGATCTACAAACATAGCTTTATTCGGAAATATCGCACTGCATTCCCTAAATCAGCCGATAGAAATGGATGCTTTCTCAGACTCGTTATGTTGCTAAGCTGACAAAATAGCGACTGAATGAGGCTCTTAAATGCTAGTGTTTCTTTTAAAAGAGGTCATATGAACTTGAAGAAGAAAAAACAATCTGCGAAGAAATTGTTTAAGTAATCCTTGTGATCTCTCTGTTACAGGAAAACAAAGCTATGGCGAAATATGCGTGGAAAATGTTTGTAGGTCACCACAGATTTAGGCGATTGAACGTGACAAGAACACCGAGAGAATTTGAAAGGACAAGGTACGGGGTTCTCCACCACAAGCAATTAATGGCAATGTGATGTCATTTGTTACCCATATCACAGGAAAAAGGAAATATGCTTTTCTCTATTTTGTACAGGGTTCCGAAGCCAATGAACCAAGGCAGAAGAGTCACTCTTACTAGGATCAATCCATTAGAAGAATCAGTTGTAAGTGGATCTCTATAAATGTAGTAGTGACTAAACTAGTAAACATATGTGTCTCGAGACACATAAAATGCTTCTTGTTGTTGCGCGCGACAATGCTCCCGAGCGTCTAAACCGGGAAATATGAAGGAAATATGTTTTCAGCTACAATGCTGCGCGCTACGTCTGTATTAGTTTAGCCAGGCCCTTAGATGCGATTTGGGATTTATTCATTTTATTCCAAGAAAAAGCTCGCACAGCTGTTTCAAGCTGGAACGCGTGTTACTTGAAGGGAATCAAATACTTCGCTCTTTTATCTATACTATTAACGAGAAACGTTTCTGATTGGGTAGATTTTTCCCGCCTAAATTCCCGCCAATTTTGTCGCGCGCGTGATGACACAGGGAACCCGCAACAAATACATAAGCTTTGGAAATTACGACGACTACTTCCCATTCTTTCCTGTTAGAAAATTTGATGAATTGGGATGTTTAAAACTTTTTCGTCACAAGGAGGCTGGTTATTTTTCGGTTCCGTTTTTGATAGTAGTGCGGCTTGGCGCAGATCTATGCAGATCCATGCACGCTGCACAAATGCGGATGGGTAACCCCAAGGATCGTCAAGAGTAAGGACCCGTCTGACTTGTTTTTCTCTATAGGAAGACAGTGTTCCGGATGATGTTGACGGAGACGCTGCCCCAGGTGAGTGACTTTTTAAGGTTAAAATGGTAGAGACGACCGTCGGGAAGCCCGAATTTCCACCCTAAAAAATACCTGCCAGGAAAAAATTCCACCCTCAAAAATACCTGTCAGAAAAAGATTCCACCCTCAAAATTACTCCTCAGTCCTGAAATACGTTATTCAGCGTACCGTTACGAACTCCTGAAAAATACCGGGTCGCCGATTTTAACCCCTAAAAAATACGACGATCATACCAACCATATGAATATAGGAAGTAACCCCCGGGCCTTTTTACAGCAGGGTGCGAAAGGGCGCTATCCATCATTACGCCCAATTTTTCATACGAGGCTAGTTTAGCTAGATTTGATCTAACCACCTTCGTTGATGCTGATCCACTTTGCTTGTTTTCGCAGGGGGGATCATTAATCCAGTGTTTGATGACGATGCCGAAGACGCAGACGTAGAGTTCAACTCAAGCGAGGATGATCTCACCCAGTCATACACGAGTGTTAAAACCGAGCCTATCATCCATAGAACCTACTCCAACTCAAGAGATGTCCCTCCGCGTCCTCTCTCCTCCTGCATACCCGAGCGTCTTGCAGACTCTAGTATTGACATGCAAGAGAGACCTGTGTCTGTCGATCTATCATCAGTAGAACCACTCAAGGATACGCCCATGACTAGGGGTGCCGTGTCCGCTAGGAATGGGGCGGTGCCCACCACGCGGCTGGGAGCTCCCTCTCCGTCGACTCGGGTCATCCTCCTGGGTCTATGGAATTCTCGAATGGTGGAGTCTCATTGGACAGCCTGGTAGAAGTAGAAGACCAAAATCACATGATGGAGCGCGGTATTGATAATCCTATCGTGTTGACGGGGATCACGGAGAATGGTACAATGGGCCTATCACGGTACGTGCCGTGTGTACGAGCAGATTTCGTATGACTGTGAAAAGTGTCGCGAAAAAGTTGTGCCGCGACCGTGACCGTGGCCGTGCCGCGACTACGCGAATTTATTCCGTATCTACAGCAGGTCAGGTTCCGGACCGCGACCGCAACCGTACCGCGCCGTGTCGCAGCACTTTTTCAGTCACACGAAATCTGCTCTATACAATGTAATCTAGTTCTTTTTTACATGAGGGGGATAGACGAAGTAAGTATTGGCTTTTTGTGTCCTTAGACTCGTTCGTAGTTTCATTGTCTTTGATTATATAGGAATCTCAAAAGAAACTCGATTGCTAGCAAGGATTTTTACCGCGCGCGCAAATTGTATGAAATGATTTGTTTAGTGAAATTCTAAGTATCGGAATTATATGTAATTTTTGGTTCTGAAACTCTTTGCTTTCTTGTGCTACTTTTTATACTGATACCAATCGAGCACAGTGCCAATTCAATGCATGTGAGAAATACAACGAAAATATACGTAGTTGTGTTCGCCATGTTACTACCATTTGCATCCATCCATGAAGTGTGAGGATTTTTTCGCGTTAGTTTATGTTTCAAACGTGCACGTTTTGTATAGAAGTTGTCGCGTTTCTCGCTCGCTGATTGGCTGCTATTGACCGTTATTTTTTAGCCAATCAGAGAGCGAGAAACGTTACTACGTTTCGACAAAACGTGCACGTTTGAAAAGTAAACCACGAAAAAAAAGCACACTTTATGGATGCAATTGGTAGTATTTCTTTATTTCAGTGATGCAGAAATTGAGACCAACTCCTCGCCACCAAATTATTACTGTCCGGCAGCCGGACATTATTCGCAGCTATCCACCCCCACCCCTTTAATCGGCACTGTACAAATAGATTGTGATTAAGCGACGACCTGTTTGTAAATCTGGTAAACGAATGCTGTGCAAGATTTTCACCGCGGAAAACCTAGACTGTGATTGCAGCCGTCAGTTTGGATGTGAAATAATTGGTCTATAGAACCATCTGGCCATTTCATGAGCAAATTTATCTCAAGTCTTCCTTGCTGTTTCCTTCACAGCCCTGTCCGGCCTCAGTCTCTTAATCTGGACCACCTTGAAGGAGGTACAGCAGACGATGCGAGTGTGGTAACTGGACGCACGAGTGGCTATAGCACCTCCACAGACTCAGACTACTCGGAAGAACCTTGGGTCGACCTACAGGAAGCTTCTTTGTCTCGAGAACACCAGGTGGGAGTTACTTTGGGCTTCCTGTGGTGGAGATATTAAATCGTGCTAATATACACAGCCTCGGTTCCTGGCCTTCAGTCGGATTACTGTTATCTGAACAGTTTAGGGTTTTCTTTAGTAGAATTTGCCATCGCAGCTGCTTTCTAACATACCATTTTGCCGGGCGAATTCTGACCCACTTACGGCTTCTGTTCGCATGGGTCCGGCGGAACTGGACCAATTTTTGCACGGCAAAGTGTGCAAGTTTGGGACCTGCAAAAAGTTCCATGGTAATGACCTGGAAACTAGCCCTTTTCAGGCGAGGATGCTAAGCTATTAACCAATCAGAGAAAAAGCCATGTTAGTGTTAGTTCATGTTACAAAGCGATCAAACTGTTGCACGGACCCGTGTAAACACCTGTGCATTGTGTAACAAATTGTGCACGGTACCGTGTAAACCGGTGTTCCAGGTACAAAATTCGCCCGGTCAAAAATTCGTCCGGACCCGTGTAACCGGGGTCTCATTCGCGATTCGTTATGCGCGTTGTTTTTGTAAAAAAAAACTTAGCTACGCGAAATACAGAGACGCGAATGACTAGTCCATGATAAAAGACTCACAGGAGAAAGCTCTGCTAGCAGGTTTGGGGCGAGTAACTAATGCAGGAGGAAGGCACGAGGAAAGAGAAACTTCTCTTCCTATTTCCCACGTGCTCTCGTTTTGAAAACGAACAAGGAACGAACAAGGAACGAACAAGGAACGAACAAGGAAACCGCTATTTTGAACACTTCATTGAAAAGTCAGGGTTCGAAGCTGCAAGCGCGGACGGTTCCTGAAAGGTTGGATAAAGTTATCCACGGATAAAAGTTATCTGTTGTATAGGATTTGTTCTGGATTTATCCGTTGGATAAGCGTTTATCTGCTGATAACTCTTATCTGACACTCTATGAACCGGCCCCAGGAAGGTCTTTGACTGCCGCGCAATAAAATGTAGAGATGCATGAAACTAATTTGTCATCTTTATCCCTACAGCTTGCAGAACTCGACAAAATACTCACGGAGGGCCAGGTCTTCACGGAATTCCAAAAGACATCACGAAAAAGCGAGGTGAGTTTTACTGGCACGGTGTCCGCATGGCCAGAGCAGTTCTCGTAGATGTACAATTATGAATTGTTTTCAATTGGGACTGTGTTGAATAATAATTGAAAAATAATTGCTCTCCAGAACGAGTCGAGAGCGAGACGACGTAGTGAAGGCCCCATATTTAACTATGCTCCGACGAAAACTTGATTTACTTTTAAAACCAATGTCCAAAACCATTGGGTTAATTTACCTTCTTACCAAGAAGTGACGGAGAATCCCCTTCCTATAAGAATGTCTGCGAAAGTAGCAAGGAAAAGGTAAATTTAAATGAAAACTTTCAGTCCACGTTTTATTTTATTTTTTTGTGCAAAACCAAAGCTTTCCCGCGCGCGGCGCGACCCAGCCTCCCCAAGTACATTTAGTAAAAAACACAGAATTTCATTGAGTCTATTCTTTTTCAGTCTCTCGCTGTCACCACGGGGCAGATGGCGGTGAATGATGGCAAAACAGATATCCTGATGTTCTACCTTACGAGGTTAGCTTCCTTAGCGGTTTACATTTAGACCCCGTCCACATGATTGCGTTTTCAATTGAAAACGCACTAACGTTTTTGTTGCGAATACGGCTATCGTCCACACGCCTATGATGATAAAAACGATGATCTAAAACGCACCTTGCCAGAGTGGATTTTTTTAAAACGATATCGTAGCGTATTTGTGTGGATTCCTGAAAACGGAACTTTCCGAGAACGATGACGTCAGAGTCTTTCTCGGACTCTCACTTCTCATGCGTTGCACATGCGCAATACGGCTTATTGGCATTTTCAAAACAATACAGCGTATTCATGGGGACCAACAGAAAGAGTCGAAAATGCTACGTGTGGACGCGATTTATTTTTGAAAACGCAAAGAAAAAGAAAAAGTGTGGACGGCGTCTTAGAGCCGAAAACATTAGGCGCGCGCTCCGTGGCATGTCCGCGCCGTAATGGTATTGTGCTTTACCGTGGTCTGAGCATTTTGATCAGTCATTTCGCGTGATCTGATTGCCTGATGTACAGTCAGACCCTATACGCAATGGGAAACGCGTGCGAATCAATGTATGTTTATCATCTTTGTCCGTATACACACGGCTATCTTGTAAATAAGTCGCTTCTTATTGAAACTGAAGATAATCTGTGTATAACTAAATGTTATGTATGTTCGTTGTTATTTTTTGCTTTCAGGAAACTCGAGTGCATTTGAACCCACGAAATAACGCCGCCAACTGCGATTATATCAATGCAAACCACATCAAGGTACATATTTTTATCTATTTTTATTTTAAAATGTGTGTATAAAAAATTCCATGATTCGTTACCAATTTTATAAGTGTTTTCTATTTTTTTTTTAAATCTATTATGTCTAAAGATCTCAAGTGAGGCTTCTTATTCGTATAAACTTGAAATCAACTTTTCTTTCCTCGTCAACTGAGGCATTCGCCGACTGGGATTCGGGTGGATATCACCTTAATTATTCTACTAACAAGACACAGAGACCCGCGCCCTACATAAAACGACTTTTCAAAACGTATAACGCCACTTTAACCGATCCGGCGTGACTAACTAGAAGTTGCCGCCTATAGAGTCCTAAAGTGTCACATCACAAATTCACAAACTCCAAAGAACTCCAAAGAACGTTGCATGCAAAAAATGAGGTGAATCGGTTCAAACGCGACCGAGATATGGCCCATTGAATACATAATTTTCTTTAACAAATCACTGTATTTTAGACACAGTTCAAAACCATAGACTTAGCTTCCTTCTCTATCTTCATACTTCGTTGATCAATTTATCGTTTGATATTCAGCTGAGTCCTTTCCTTCGTGTTGTTGTTGTTTACCAACACTTGTTGTCTTGCCTAAACCATCATCAACAGAATTTCTGTACCGGTATAGCATAGCTGCCGCCATAACGCCATGCCCTACGCGTCGAAACTGACCTTTAACGCGGTCACCCTGTCGAAACTCCTCATGGAGTTTCCCTGCGTTGAGCATGCTCTTCTGCGCGTTGGCGCTGGGTTGTGCTGTTGCAAGGCTTGCGCGCCGTCTCGTATGGAGATGACCGCTGACTAGGGGTCCAACCTGCATCGCGGGAACACTCATTCTCCTTCCCTTTGTTGCATACTCAAGACGCCGCTTTGCTTCGTGTTCATCCTCGGGGGTTGTTTTATTGTGCGCAAAATTCACCGCTTTCCTCTGTTCTTGCATGGCGAGATAGTGTCCAGTATGAACCTTTGGGAAGATAGGACAGCTTGCGCGTCTTCGACACTGGCCTTGCGGTACTGAAAAAGCATTGGTAGCAAATTCCTTTTCTCCTGTTGTTGTTGTTGTGAAGACAACCGCTGGCGAGCTCGATCGTCGTACCCCGAGCTTGTTCCTGGTCACATGACCCCCGTCCGTTCTAGTTTTCGCGAGTGCTAAGCCATCACGTTTCTCAAGGATCCGAGACTGCACTGAATTCACGATCAAAACTTGGCGCTCTCTAATACTTCTCTCTGCTAACGAAGATAATTTTTCCTTATAATCTTGATTTGGATTTGATTGCTGTCTTGCCCAGTCCGATAAGTCGTGACTAACTATGGCTACGTCATCTGGCGTCGTTTCTGTATCTACTGCCAACTTTGACAAGGCTTCCGTCTGCCTTTCGATTTTCTCCTCCAATTCATCTGACACGTTTCTCTGCGTCTCACTGGGCAAAGACTGTTTCAAAATCCCCTGCGATTTTGTGGAAATGCAAGTATTTCGATCCAAAGACTCCCTTCTCTTTTGGTGCCATTTCTGTGGAGTACTCGTTGATCTCGCTTTCATTGCAGCAGCTTGCTCGTAAAGTTGGCATCTCTTTTCACCTTTCCGTTCAGGCAGTTCAAAATTCTTATTCATCCTGATCGAGTTCTTTCTGTAATCTCTTCCAAAGTCACGTCAACTGCCTCGCACTTCGCCAACGTCGCGCTTCCAAGATATCTTCTTCCTAACAATTTCTTCGCACTAGGGCTGTCGTATCTCTTTCTCATCCCTTCATCACTTGAACATTTCAAGCTCGTCAAGTCAAACGCCAAGACTGCCTTGTCCTTCTAATTTCAACGAGTTCACGAAAAAGCTGTTTCTTCTCCTTATCAAGCAAAATGCTTTTGTTTTTCAAAAGTTTGCCCTCGATTTTGTTAAGTCTCGTTGCGCGTTGTAGTCTTTCTTCGTAGTTCATTATTCCCTTGAACGCAGCCATTTTACAGAATGAGACAACAACGATGTTTGAAGCTCAACGTTGCAGCCGATAAAACCGTATGACACAACTAAGACCAAAATAGCATGTTTTGCTGGCTTCTTTTATTAAATAAGAGTTGTTATAAGTTCTTTTGTTTTTCGGTGATAATTTAATTCAAGAATGGCGCAAACTTCTAGTTGATGAGGTCAATTAAATGTCAAATAGAGATTTTTCTTTGTCTAGTTTTCCAGAGTTTTGTATTAAACAAAAGGCAGGTATTCAAAGAAGTTTCCGTTCGTGGTAATTTTGCATCAGCAGCTCGTTATGTAATGCGCTTCCTGGAGGGAGGGCGCAGGTTTTGTAGTAGTTTGTAGTACGTTTTTGATGTAGCAAATTTGTTAGGCCTACGGCAAACGTCGTGCCAGAGTCGCGCCGTTCCAATCCAAAACAATAGCAAGTTTTCTATTATAAAGTCTAATGAAGCGGCATCCTTTGAAAAAGGAAAGGTTCGACAGAAGAAGAGCGACTGAAGTTCGAAGTTTGCCGTAGAGGACCCTGCATCACGCGAGTATTACAGAGTCACGCTACTACAGTGGAGCTCCATGTGACTGGAGAAGTCTGCATTCAAAACGAGATTTTCTCATTCATTACGTAAGCGCTGACTCAAAATCGATCGGCAGAATCTGATTGGTCGGTTGCATTGTAGCCATTCTCAGTGGCACGTGAGTTGAGCAAGAAAACAGAAAAAAATTTGAATTCACGTGACAATGCACGCTCCCTAAGCAAAAAAGCGTGCGAGAACTTCCTAACCAGAATCCATTTCGGCGCCACAGCTGTCGAAGAAGGCAGTGGTTACGTAATGGATGAGAAAATATCGTGGTGAATAGACCCACGGAGTTAGATAGACCATTCTACTAACTATGGTTAGTAGAAACCCACTCGCATACTATCACGAATCCTGCAATCTGATTGGTTCCGCTACTCACTATCTATCACGTAATAGATAGTGAGTAGCGAAAACGCTACCGTAAAACTCTCAAAACCAATTAAAATAAATGCATTTAAGCAACAAATCGATGGTAGTATGCTAGTGGGTTTCTACTAAAACAATTAGACTACTCGTTCTCGTTTTCTATGAGAAGGCCGCGTGCGTTGTTTTGGAAACTTCGCAGTGGTTACGTAATGGATGAGAAAATATCGTGGTGAATAGACATGGAGTTAGATAGTTAAATCTCACTCGTTTTAGTCCATCAAAGGCGAGCTATGGGATTCTCTGCGCAATCTCACAGGTAAATGGTTACATAGCCGGCCCTGCAAACCAAACAAAACATTGCGCCGTAAGCCCGGTCATAAAGATATTTGATCCCGTGTGAAAATACTGAATTACTCGATTTCTCATTTCAGATGAAAGTCGGAAGGATGATGTACAGATATATTGCTGCCCAGGGCCCTACGGACAAAACAGTCGGAGACTTCTGGCAGATGATCTGGGAACAAAACGTCCGGTGGTCGTCATGGCAACAGAAGAAAACGTGCGTATTATAGCTGTATTGTAACTATTTTTGTTGATCAATTTTATGTTATCAGCCTGACCCTTCAGAGTTAAGACCGTGAAAGATTGGTATGATAATGTTATGATCTGATTGTTGTGTTGATCTAAATCGGTAAGTAACTTTCAAAATAACACCATTTGCTTGCTGTTCTATGACTACAAATCACTCCAGCCAGTTTTAGACCAAAGGATGGGTCGAAGTTCCATGAGATTTAAACGGATTGAGTTCACTACTTTTACCGTTTTAACCCATACTTTTAACTTTCTCAACAGTCTTCATGTAACGTCAACTGCAAGTCTTACTGGCCGGACGTGAAGGGTAGAGCGGAGGATTATGGACATATACGAGTGGTTACGGAAGATATCCAAGATTACTCCCCATACAAAACACGCCGTTTAAAAGTCCGTCATGTCAATTCTAAAGACGAACGCATTATATACCATCTCCAGTTTACAGACTGGCCAGACCACAGGGTACCCGAGGATCCCACAAACTTCTTAGGTAATATGCAAGGATTTTTCATTACTTCTGCTTTTTCTTTGGAATCTCTTAAAGAGCCGGTGTCAGCCGTCATTTTGACAGCATAGCAACTTGCCAAGTCGGAGAGAGCGTCCATTTCGTCGGCTGATTTTGAGAATATAGAGCAATTTTCTCGCTTGAATTTGGTAAATCAAATCTGAAACTTTGTTTTTGAATTTTGATTTAGGGATTTCTACACGTAATTCGTCCTCTAATATCGAACCAAAACAATAACAAAGGGGTGGCTGACACAGGCTCTCGCTGACTCATCGCCACAGGACCAACGTGTTTGACATCCTCGCGCGCCAGGTTCCCCCCTCACCTCCCCCTGTGGCGCGTGAGTGTGCGTGTTCCATTTTACGACGCGCATGAAACCGTCAATTCTCCTGCAAATCGAATCGTACTTACATTTCATTTGAAACTAACGAAGACCTGGAAATAATATATTTCTTTATTTGATCTGACAATTGTCCGATCAAACCTCTGTTATGTCCGGGCATGTAGTATGGAAACTCATTTGCTGACCGGACATTATCGTCCCGCGCCCGATGACGGGCAGTATTTTTCCAGCTCTTAGACTGCCCTTAAATGAAAAGACGGCATTTTGATTGGTTGATCAGTCACTTAGCGATCAGTCACTTAGTGTGTGATTGGCTGAGTGCCCACGAGAAGGTGAGGTTCCGTAATGCCAAGCTCCGTTGCCTTTTCACACTGTTATATCTCGTGAAATACACTGTGGTTTACGAGTTACCTCAAGCCCGTGAAAGAGATCATTTACGTCGATGCGAGTCGAGATGAAACAAAACATTTTCATTTAGCTGACGTAAAATGAAGCTTTGAAGTTTCGATAACCATACTGACGAAACATATTGATTCTTTTTTTTCTGTGCAGAATTTTTAGATCAAATGGAGTCTTTACGACAGCGGACGAGCAACTCGTTATCGGGTCACCAGGAGAGACCCCCCGTACTGGTGCACTGTACGGCAGGGGTTGGGCGAACTGGGGTGATCATGGTAACGGACCTTATGATCGCATGCATACAGAACAACAAGGTATAACTGGACTTGTCATTTTGTCATATCATAAACGTATGATGTAGGTCACCATGCTATCGTGACCTATGATCGCATGCAAACAGAACAGCAAGGTATATCTTTACTTGACATTATGTCATATCATAAACATATGATCTAGGTCATCATGCTAACGGACCTTATGCGTCGCATGCATACAGAACAAAAAGGTATAACTGCACCTGTCATTTTGTCATATCATAAACGTATGATGTAGGTCACCATGCTATCGTGACCTATGATCGCATGCAAACAGAACAACAAGGTATATCTATACTTGGCATTATGTCATATCATAAACATATGATATAAGTCATCATGCTAACGGATCTTATGATCGCATGCAAAGTATAACTGGGCTTGTCATTTTGTCATATCATAAACGTATGATATAGGTCACCATGCTATCGTGACCTATGATCGCATGTATACAGAACAAAAAGGTATATTTGGTATTTTGTCACATCATAAATATATGATATAGGTCACCGCGCTAACGTGATCTATGATCGCATGCATACAGAACAGCAAGGTATAATGACATTTGGCATTGTGTCATATTATATACATTGGTAGATGCGTTTTACAAAGTTTTTTTCTGTTTTCTCTCCACAGCGTATCAACATTCATCGCACTCTTACTCGTCTACGTCGCCAGAGAATGCTGCTTGTCGCAAACTTTGGCCAATATCGATTCATCTACACCACAGTCATCCACTACATTAGAAACAGCAGACTCATATGATAACAGTGATATTCAACAGCAGATTTATATGATAAAAGTGATATCCAACAGCAAACTCATATGTTAACAGTGATATTCAGCAGCAAACTCATGATAATAGTGATACTCAATAGCAGACTCATCAGCAGACTTATATGATAAGAGTGATATTCAACAGCAGATTTGTATGATAATAGTGATATCCAACAGCAAACTCATATGTTAACAGTGATATTCAGCAGCAAACTCATGATAATAGTGATACTCAATAGCAGACTCATCAGCAGACTCATATGATAACAGTGATATTCAACAGCTGATATATATGATAATAGTGATATCCAACAGCAAACTCATATGATAACTGATGTTCAACAGCAAGTCCATATGATAACAGTGATATTCAGCAGCAAACCCATATGATAATCGTGATACTCAACATCAGACTCATATATTAATAGTGATGTTCAACTGCAGACTCATTACATATGATAACCTTATCGTATATTCAGTGACCAGATGGCGACAAATTTCCGTGACTGGCGACGTAACAAAACCTTATTTCAAACCTTGTAACGTTTACTTCAGAGCATGAATATGATATTTTTAAATACTATAATATCGAATTTACATAATTTACTTGATATCCTCAAGTTTAAGAATTTGTATATAGAAAGCAACTTGCCTCGCGTCCTTTGGGGAAGGCTCCGGTTTGTAAAGAGAACTTCAAGTAATGTTTTATTTTTCTTTGCGAATTTTTAATTTCAAAAGTTTTACTGGAAACAAAGATGAGTGAATAAGATATTTTAAAAGATGCCGACACATGTACGTGAATTTTTATGAAAATATTCAATATGCTTATTTTAACCTGGAAAGTTGATTTTATTGTATTCTTATAATAGAGTGTTTGTTCAAGTCACAGGATTTAACTTTGTGTTAAAACTGCTAGATATAAATATCTATAATATTGTACATACAGACGGAAAATAAGATTCGTTGGGTTACAGAGATGCCTCCCGACCAGTTGGTGTTAAGTTTGTTTGAGTTTGTGTTCTTTGTTTATCATTTGTTTTTTGTTTATAGAGTCCCCATTTAGCCAGAAGGGTATCAAAATGGAAGGTCACAACCACTGAAAATATATGATTATCCTTGTACCATTTTCTCTTCTTTTTTTTCTTTGACGGTTACTATATTTTTCGTCAAAAGGAGAGGTTGCATCCTAGGACCCCCCTTAACTACGACCCTAGGCAGGGTTGGACGAAATTAGGTTAGCGTTGTGGGGGTCTGAGCGCGAGCGATGGTCGTGATAACTCACTCGCCCAGTAGCCGAGATCCGAAGTGCGAGAGACAGGAAAAAGAGATGAAACTGACGTTGGCCTCATTGTTTGGTCGTCGGATTTTGTTCTCCGTGTTTGAAAAGAAAGTGCTGAAAAGGCGCTAGTAAGGCCTGCTTCCCGAGATCCAAAATAGAACAGATTTCGTAGTGGGCGTGGTACTGTCGCGGTGGCGGTGGCGGTACCGAACCTGGCCTGTTGTAGAAACTGAATGAAATCGCGTAGTCGCGGTACGGTCGCGGCGCGGCGCGGCACAACTCTTTCGCGGAACCTTTCACCGCATACGAAATCTCTAGTTTCCGAGCAACGGCATAACACGAGTCCACCCGGGGTGCTTACCATTGGTCACGAAAAACCGGTAATTTCGGTTGGGATTCCAATTAGGGTCAGACACATTATGCCGGCATAATTTTGAGCATAATACCATAGTCAGAGCATCGAGCATAATGCTGGCATAATGGCCGAATTTTCAACATAATTTTATCATAATGCTACAAACTTAATATTTTCCCTATTTTCATTGAAAAATAAGAAAAAAATATCGAATTTGGCTCTGAATTTGACTCTGCCTGATTATTCTGGTCTTTCTAAGGCTTGGTTCTTGGCCAAGAGGCTTGGTTAATGTTAGATCACCTTTTGTGAGTTAAAAATGTTGCATTTTAAGCTTTGAGGACTCGTTTGGGTGGGGTCAAAGGAGACATTTTTACCAGCATCACACGAGCATAATGGTCCGACACGAGCATAATTTTCGGCATAATGGGAAAGTTTTTAGGGTGACGCTAAAAGCATAATGGTCAAATTTCCGAGCATAATGTGTCTGACCCTAATTCCAATGGTACAGTCGATGTTTCGGTCATTCCGGTTGGTACGAGTGTTTCAGCTTCAGAGGTTGTCTCGCCATTCCAGTTGGAACGAACCGATCGGAATGGTTTGTACCATTGGCACCCGGCTTTATGGCCAAATAAGGTAAAGCCGATCCGAACCGAAATGCGAATAAAGCCTGGTGCACACTTGTGACATAACGACATAAGGAAAATATCACGCGATCAAATTTATTGGTTTAAAAACGTTGAAGTCCACAAATAATAACATAAGATTGCTTTGGTGAAGTAATCTAATGATGATCCAAGGAAAATACTGATAATTTGAATTATTTTCTCATGCTTTTTTCGTAGCAACATAACGTCCTTATGTCGCTAGTGTGCACCGGGCTTAAGTGAAAAGTAAGCGCCATTCCGCTCGGTATTTTATCCCACCGATATGTTCTGTACCATTGGACGCTGATCAAATCAACCGGTTTTCCTTGACCAATGGTACGGGTCCACCCCAGTTTCAAGGGTGCTTTGCAAGCGTCTTTTTACCTTTTTACGCGCCCTCTAGGGTCAGACACATTATGCTCAGAAATTTGAGCATTATGCTTTTTAGCGTCACCCTAAAAATCTTCCAATATGCCGAAAATTATGCTCGTGTCGGACATGCTCGTGTGATGCTGGCTAAAATGTCTCCCTTGAACACACCTAAAGGAGTCCTCATAGCTTAAACGCAACATTTTAACAAATGAACCGAGCCTACAAACAAGTAGTCAAGTCCCTAACCAATAACTAAGCCTCTTGACCACCAAGCCTTGAAGACCTATAATCAGACAGGAGTCAAATTCGATATTTGTTCTTACATTTTCAATGAAAATAGGGAAAATATTTATTTTGTAGCATTATGCTAAAATCATACTTAAAATTCGGGCATTATGCCGGCATTTAATGCTCGATGCTCTGACTATGCCATTATGCTAAAAATTATGCCGGCATTAGTGAATCAGTCTGTGCCTGTCTGGGGGGGTCCTGTCTGTGCCGGCTATGTGTCTGACTCTAGCGCCCTCGCCTCGCCAGTCGGCGGTGGGGCTTGGGACCTACCACTCTTTGCAACGCCTGGTT
Source organism: Scolanthus callimorphus (assembly GCA_033964015.1). Lineage (NCBI taxonomy): Eukaryota > Metazoa > Cnidaria > Anthozoa > Actiniaria > Edwardsiidae > Scolanthus > Scolanthus callimorphus. The sequence goes on from CM066914.1 coordinate 3,353,326, forward strand.
GTTTTGTTGTTTTCACAGGCGGGAAACGGTACAGCGTGCAATTTCCTGATTGAAACAAACAATTCTCCTCTTCTTTTCAAAGCTTGGCTAATTTTAATCGGCCTTTCAAACAAAAAAGAGCTTCTTTAACCCTTTGAGGGCATAATATCACCAATGGGAGATCGGAAACGGTCCGGGCAATGGTGGAAAATGCACTGGAAACAGAAAGCTGCCGAGAAGCGGCGGGACAGAAACGACAGCCCTAGCGCGGGCATCAATGAAACAATTATCCCTGCTAAATGGAAGCCTTACGAATGCGAAGAGGATGGGATACAGCTTTCTCCTCAGCAAAGACACGTACTAGAGCTTATCAGAAGTGGAGAGAATGTGTTTTATACTGGGAATGCTGGAACTGGCAAAACTACGTTGCTGAGGGAGATAGTGAAATGCGCGCCAACAAATGAGACATTTGTCACGGCTCTGGTGAGTTTTGATAGGACAGATAGTTTGACAGTTGAAACAGTATACTATTTGCAGGCATAGTAGCAACTAAAGGCAAGTAAATGTCTTGTTTTGGAAAAGGCATGGGTGGGTACTCAACCCAAAGTTGGGTAGGGGTGTACTGCTTGACGTTGCAAAATGTGACCCTGTTTGTGACAGAAACACCTCTAATTTTCATACCCTGTTGATGATAAAAAGGCGCAAAATATCGGAAAAAGGACATGAGACTTGAAAAGCTGGAAAATGTAACCATGTTTATGACCCAGGGATATCAACTCTCCCGGTTTTGCCGGGAGTCTCAAGATTTTTTGCTTCGTCTCCCAGGAAAAATTCAAGGCGACTGCCATACAGTTACTGTATTTCTCCTGGGCGAATTGCAGGAAATTTTGCCATTTCAAGGCGGACTCCAGATTTTTGAAGTCCTGGGGTTGACCTCCCTGGTGACCAGAAACTCAAAAATCCTTTCCCTGTTCATCATCCCTGTATAGTCAATAGTATTAGTATGTTATGGTATTAGACAATATTGAACTGAGTGCATTAACAATTTAATTTGTGTTTCTCAATTTTCAGACTGGTGTTGCTGCAGTTCAAGCAGGGGGAGTGACGCTGCACTCATTTGCTGGAATTGGTCTGGGGAATGGCTGTAAAGACACCCTGCTCAGTGTGGTCAAGAAAGGGCAAAAGGCTAAAAATTGGTCAGTTATTAACATTATTTAGAAACTCTGAGGTGGTCACTCTCTAAATCTAATACAACCCACCACATAATTCAATGCTGCTGTTAAAAATAGCCTGCTTGCAAGCGTGCAAGAGTAATTTTAGGTTTTAAAAAATGGATTTTGCTTTCGCTTCTTGGATTTGGTGACAAAATGTGACAACCATAAATCAGAGATACTCATGCTTGACCGCGTGCAAGCAAAGAGGGTGCGTCAGTGCTGTAGTGCATTATTATAAAGCACAACGTGACACATCACTACTCCCCTGTCATCACTCCAAAAGAGCAGACATCTTTAATCCACTTGGTAGTGACATCTTTAACACCTAGCTAATATGATCGGCCTCATGACCCAACATAAACCCCATTTCTCCTGGGTGGAAAAATGGTTGCATTTGTCACCAAATCCAAGATGGCAACGACACTGTTTTTTTACCTAAAATTTGCTCAAATGCCTGCAAGTAGGGTCCCTGTTTAACAAAAAATCTATTTTTAGCTCCTCCAAACGATTCACCCTTGCAAAATATAGATTTCAAATTTTAGTTGAATCTGATAAAAAGTTACAAGTTACTGTCAGTTGTTTGAATTAATGAAAGTTTTAAGTTTGCCAGTCACAAATGATACACTAAAGCACTTTGTCAAGGTGAAAGGTTTCACATTTTTCTGACAACAATAACAACAAATGTAACAAAATGCAAAATCACCATCTAATCGCTGTGGTAGTGGCCAACTGGAAAGCAATCTGCTCCTTTGGCCACTATGCACATAAAAATACTTTGAATTATGTTAATTCTCTTTCTTTTTTTCCAAAATTAATTATATTTTATATGCAATGAATGTACACATGTAATAAGCAAAATATAATAAAATGAATCCTGAATCCTGGATGACAATGACAATGATAACAACAACAACAACACCAGAGATAGCTTTCTGGATGTGGTCAAAAACAACACTTTTTTATCTATTTTTTGTTTTTTTATCTATCTTTTGCAGGAGAACTGTCAAGGTCTTAATAATTGATGAGATTTCTATGCTTGATGGCAGACTCTTTGATAAACTTGAATATATAGGTAAATATGTACTGTTAGCTTTCAGTATAATTTGATTTGGGTTTTTCATGATTGTTGGTCTGACAGCAGGCATTGTCAATAACAGAAAGCTATAGCTTTGAACATTAATTTTGTTGTAGCTCAAAACATGAAAAGGAACAAGCATCCATTTGGAGGGATTCAGTTAGTCTTATGTGGTGACTTCTTCCAGCTTCCACCAATCCAAAAGGTTGGAGATACATCAATCAAGTAAGATTATGGGCAGATTTAGGGGGAGATGAGGGGGCCAGCCCCCCCCCCCCCTCTTCAAGAGATTTTCCCATACATTTTCTGTATTTTTGAAATGTTCGATGTTAGCCTCCATAATATATATGAATGCCCTCCCCTCCTTTTTTTAGGTTCCTGGATCTGCCCCAGCAGATTGTATCCTACTGTCACTGTCCCCATGAGCAATGAAAACCATGTTCTGTCTGCACAAGAACTTTCAACAGTAATTGAACATGACCAATATGCAAAGTTTGGTGCCATTTGTTGACTTCATGAACAAAGAATGCAGTTGAAAGTAAATTATCATTCATTCTGGTACTCAGAGCTTCCCGACTACCACCTCTGTCCACTGAGGAATGTGGACCACCACTGAGGGATTCATGCAATTTGATACATTGTTGTCGAGAGAAAGATATTTCTGCGCATGCTCAAACATTCAAAATAATCCAATCAACAAAGTTCCTCAAATGGCTGTCACCAGAACCTCCCCTGCAAAGTGACGAGGAGGGGAGTTTTTCAGAGATGACTGAAATAACATTTTAAACAATCAAAATAATTGATTAGTTAAATTACACTTGCTGATTATATATTTACAATGCATGTCTAACTGGTAGAAACTTATAAGTTTTCCTGATTTTTTGTTCCTCAATTTCAGGTACTGTTTTGAGGGTCATGCATGGAAAAAATGCTTGAAGAACATCTTAGAGCTCACTCAGATCTACAGACAGTCAGACCCCAAACTGATCAAGTATTTAATATGATTTCCCATATTACAACTCAAATAAAGTAGCAATACTGCCATTCTTCTTCTTAGGAGTTGGGCGGTTGAAGCAAACAATTATTGAGGGGCACAGTACAAAGATATTGGAGACGTTTACTCCGAAGTTGTCCACTTTATGTTGTTACCCATACAATAGACCTCCTCAGCTTGGCCGTAATGTTGTCCCATTTCAGATCACGTGGTATTTCCATGAGTATTCTCTCTTCGTTTGGAATGCTTCCATATTCATATATCCTTCGGTGCGTAGCAGAAAAAGAAGGAGAGAATACTCTTCGGAATGCCACATGATCTTAAATGTGAAAAACATTACGCCCAAGCCGAGGAGGTATATTATTGGAGGGCCAACCCCACCCCAAACAAATTGAGGGGGGGGGGGGGCAGTGCTCCCCGGCTCCCTGTTTCCACCCCCGATGTGCTGTTACTGATGTAACACCAGCCAAGAAGGGGCAATATTTTAGATATTGATGTACACCTGCACCCATCCTCTCATGCCATATTTGTTTTGCTTTTAAAGCATTAAAAGTGCATTTGAAGCAACCAGTTAGTGCATAATTAAATTGGGAAGTTCTGGGACCCAAAACTAGTCACAGTCACAGTCCGCGGGCACCCAGATCAGAGTCATGCAACACTCCCCACTGGCATTGCATGACCCTTTTTAAACAAAATAATAATAATTGCAATATTAGCATTATGCTAAGTGCAATTACTTAAATTAAAGATTGTCATATGATTTTGGTCATTTTTAATGTGCCTTTTAGCATGACATGACTCTGTTTTGCCACAGGCTTCTTCATGAGGTTCGTTATGAAAATCTGTCAGAAGAGTCATTACATCTTCTTCAGTTTCTCAACCGGCCATTACCCCCAGGAGACATTGAACCAACAAAGGTATGAGTACATTCTCATATCCAGAGCTCACTGGCTTTTCACCTCATATGGGAGGCTCTGGTGACAGCTACTGGCACATGCATGAGATTTGATACAGAGCCACTGATCATCAAGGAACATGTAACAACATTTACAACGTTCAAAATCAGCCAATCAGCAAAGGCCCTCAAATGGTTTTCAACAGAGCCTCCCCCGCAAGGCGAGGAGCCAGTTTTGGGGTTTCAGGATTCCTGTGGTGCGCAAAAAATCGAGGGAGGGGGTGGGGGTGGGGAGGAGAACCAGCTATAGTGCTAGCAGGCTATTGTGTGAGGTGAAAATATTACTTAGCTAAAAACATGCTGCATTCTCGGGGAAAAGAGAGTCCACCATGTCATTAGTCACATTTTCCAGTAGTAGATTGTTTGCTTGGTGGCCTTTTGGATCAAAAACAATGCTCGATTCTTCGCCATAGCTTTTTCCAACTTGAGTTCTTTCCATCTCTTATATTTCCAGCTCCACTCTCATAATGCACGTGTGAATGACATTAATAATCAAAAGCTGGCCATTCTGCCAGGCCACGAGGAGGTGTATCTGGCCACAGACACTGGTCGCTCTCCCTATAGAGAAAATATGAACAAGTACGTCATAGCTATGGATAGACTAGTGCTCAAGGAAGGCGCGCAAGTAATGCTGCTCAAAAACCTGACAGAAGAGCTCATTAATGGATCCCGAGGAGTTGTAACCAGATTTGATGAACAAAGGGTAACTTAATATGAATTCTTTTAATTGAAATTATGCCTTTTAGAAAGGGCCGTAGCCAGAGAAAAATTATCGTGAAGACAACATTTTGAAACTTTGTTAACTTTAAGCAACTTTTTCTTGGATATTTTACGCGCTGTTTGTTAAAAGCAGTACTCATGAGACCCAAGAAATCTGAAACATAAATATCACTTTTATCAATATAAATTTTCCAGGAAACATTCCGATTTCTCCTTGGGAGAGGAAGAAAAAATACAGCAATAAACGGGTCAATGCAAGCGCTAAAAGGAAAAATAAAAGGCCAGAATGATCACAATGAATTTAGAATTTTGAAGATAGATGATTTGTTTGTATCCTAATATTTCACTAAAACCGGCGTGGGTGCTTTTGAACGTTTTGATTTTTTTGATTTTGAAGATAGATGATTTGTTGTGTATCCTAATATTTCACTAAAACCGGCGTGGGTGCTTTTGAACGTTTTTCGCACTAAAATTATCCTTGTTGTCTCTAAAGTTTGGGTATTTTTGTCTTGCATTAAATTCTTTACGCCTCGTACGGCCCTGTAATCAGAATTAGCCTTATAAAACAAGTAAGACATTTTCACACAGAAAGGAGGAAAATAGGCTTCGTATACAAATAAATCTTCAAACTTCTACAAAGTTACCAATATATCTATGCTTTTGGGAATCCTGTGTCCCACGCGCGTGCGCCAAAAATGGCGGGAAATTAGGCGGGAAACATTCAGCAAATCAGAAACGTGGCTCACACGTTTTTTTTTTTTTTCATTTTGCTTGATTCAATAGAAACCAGTTGTGAAGTTTGTTGATGGCGAGGAGAAAGCCATTTCAGAAGTTGACTGGAATCTCGAGCATAGCAACGGAAATGTTCTTGCACGTAGGACACAAATACCGCTAAAGTTGGCATGGGCGATAACTATACACAAGTCGCAGGGGATGAGTATTGACCTTCTTCAGGTATAGCTGGTTTTGTGGATTTTCAAAATATTGCATAACCTTTTCTGTGATTTAATACTCGCAGCAGTCACTACGTAATAAGGTGTGTCATTTTAGTGTACTTTCATTTGGACTATGTTTTGCTCCACAATTATTCCATTTCAGTCGAGGTGGATACTTGGCAGAATGTTGGACTAGGTGAACAAATAGAGCGGATTTCAGATGACCGTCGTGTTTGCAATTGGTTTGCTTTCTCATTGGCTGCTTATTTCTATCAACCAATCAAATTGCGAACTAATTACAAGCACGGAATTACTAGCCAATTGGTTCGGCTCCTGATTGGCTGGGCTGGAAACCATTCAGCAGTAAGTTGTAATTACTCTTGTTTCTGATTGGCTAGTGATTGCACAATTGCGTTTACTTTCACGATGGTCATCTGAAATCTGCTCTATAGTTATTATTCAGCCATGCCACTATCTCGGTTCTGATTGGCTAAGAGTATGCAGCGAAACATTGTTGGCGCGCAGTGCCTGACGTCATACTACAGACATTAGGATTGATGCACTCTAATGACGTCATAACGCAAGCCAATAGGTTTGGCCGCCATCTTGGTTTTCATTTCCGAATTGAAAGCCGGTTTTGCGAATATTCTCGTTGAATCTGTTATGATTTTTGCCAAGAGATCATTGCTCAGGATATCTAAACATCAACTATGGCTATTTGAATTGAATACAAAAGGAAAATACCAATGGACGTAAGATGAAGTTGAAAATCTCATCGCTGACTTCGTTTAGCTAGGTAAGAATTCTTGGTTGCTGAATAATAAAACAATTATTGAATTCGGTTTTCGCATGATAGTGAGATTTGTCAACGCCTCGGGTTAGTGTTATCCGCCTCAGCTTCGCTTCGGCACATAACACAAACCTCGGCGTTGCCAAATCTCACTATCGTGCTCAACCTCATCCAATAAGTGTTAATTAGCTGTAGCCCAAAGAATATGACTGTTTCGTAATAGAGTCCTAAAGTGATGACGCCACAAACACCTTGATGTTGAAAGGGCATGACAACGTCACACCAAAAATGAGGCAAATCGGTTGCAACGCGACCGAGATATGGCCCGTTGAATAAATAATTTTCTTTACTAAGTCGCTGTATTTTTAGTTCAGTTCGTAAAGTTTTGAATTATGTCTAAAATACAGTGATTTGTTAAAGAAAATTATGTATTCAGCGGGCCATATGTAGGTCGCGTTTCAACCGATTCACCTCATTTTTTGCATGCAACGTTTTTTGGAGTTAGTCTTTCATTATTCGTGGACTAAAATCTGAAATTCAACTTGCTCGTCTCTTTTTAGGTTGATCTCAAGCATGTTTTTACCCAGGGTCAAGCATATGTGGCACTCTCCCGAGCAAGGTAAATGCATCATATAAACTTTCTAGCGCGGGTATGGGCTAGCGAATCTGAAATTTCCCCAGATGAAATGAGATTACCAGTACTTTTTATATTTCAACAACTCTAAAACTTTGGACATATTGTTGGTAGAGCAGTCTTCTAGCGCGGGTATGGGCTCAGCGAAAATCTAAAAGTGAAATTAAATCTGAAATTAAATTAAATTACCAGTGCTAATTAATTTGCAGGACATTAGAAGGCTTACAGGTGCTTTCCTATGACACAGACAAGTTTACCACGAGCGATGCTGTAGTGAGGTTAGAGGAAACGTTACTTACCCGCGCACCTCCTATTCTTGGGGCCATTCCGTTTTTTATCTGCGCCCGCCCCCCATCCTCGTTATAGTACGCAAAAGTTGATCTTCTTTCTTATTTTTTATTTCACTAGTTTCTATAGTGAGCATGTCAAACAAGCACCAATTGGTGATTCCACAGGTAAGTAATCGCCACGCCCTAGTTTGAAAAGTGACCCGGGTTCTTTCAGGACTTTCCTTCATAACCTGAGTTTTGGGCGTTATTTTCGCTTCCTGAGTAGAAATCGTACATTTGCGCGTTAAGCAATCTCATGGCGTGCGCAGGTACGTAAGCAAGAACAGGAAACAAAGTCTAACACAGAGGTAGGACAACTGAATGAAAAGGCTATTTTCTTAGCTTTAGAATCCACGTTCACGAAAAATGAGGTGTCTAAGGGCCTGTCCATACTAACAGATTTTCAAAAGTATTCGTTTTCAAACTTATACGGATTCGATGAAAGCGATCAGCGTTTTAATGTGGACGGAAGGCCTAAACGTATCAAAAAGTATACGGATTCAAACGAAAACGCGTTAGTGTGGACGGGCCCGGCCTGAGGTGTCAAGAGGATCGTTTAAGCTTAAGAGAATGTCGTATCTTCTAAAATAATTTATTTTATCTGACTCGGTATGTTGCTATTGACTTGGGTCTTGGCACAAAGGCCAATTGAAGTGGTCACTTTGCTGCCACTTCTTGCACGGATGTTTGTTTTGAAGTAATGTTTTCCACCTTTCAGGCGATACCTCAACCTCTACTTCTAAGGAGGACGGCCAGAAAGAGTGGTATACTTTAAAAGATCTAGAGCTAACACCAAGGAAAGGGAAGATCTCGCCACATGGCCCAGCAAGTACACAAAGTTGTACAGAAACTCCAGGAAAATATAGTGGTTTTAAGAAAGCGTCCGAGATCATGACAGAACCCTCCACGTTACCTTTATCAGCCACACCCAGCCCTTTGGGACCATCCAAGACCATGGGAGCCAAGTCGTCATCTGTAAAGCAGCCCAGGTCTATCAAGAAATTCATGTTCACAAAGAGCCCAAAGAAAGAGAAATATAATTTTGAATACAAATCCCAGGATACGAAACGGGGCTCTGCATCGATGGGTTTTACAATCGAAGATTGTTTCGATACCTTCGAAGAGCGTCACCCCAGTGGAAATTACGCTGGCAACGAGGATGTGTCGAGAGGGTTTGCGACTCCTTTGGCGTCTGGTAAACGCAAAAGAGGTAGAGATCTGTTCGAGGAAGAAACTAGTGATACAACCAGTGGTATTAGCAGCGCCTTGGCTGGAGAACGCGGGCCAAGAGACGGCCACATTGGTTCTGAGGCTAAGAAAAGACGGAGCAGTTCTGATGACGATAGTGAGTCTGATTGTAAAGTTACTCTTTCTTGTCGTTCCGATTTGAAGACCATGACGGACAGTAGCAACCGCGGATCGAAGCCCTTCTCTTTTTCCACCACCTCAGCCAGTAAGCCTCTAACAGCACAGCCTAAAACCAAGCGAATAGGGATAACTAGAGGGGGAGCAAGCCGAGGATTGTATTTTGCTGGTGGTGCGTGTGAAGATGAAAGTTTGTTGGACGTACAAGATGGTGTTACGCATCTCTCACGCAGAGAAAACAGTAGCAGTGGGTTCTCTCCTGACTCGCAACCTAATAAACTTTCAGCAACAGGACTGCCGTCGACAGCGACTAGTTCTGCTCCCTCGTCTTGTTCAAGTGCAACTCGCTACGAGTATAGAACTGATAGCGCTGTGAGTGAGTTGTCGTGCTATGACAAGTCTGCCGGGTTCTTATTGGACCTATCCTATGTGGTCTATAAAACTGTCAACATCGCAAGGTCGATGGCACAGCTTGCGGGTTTGGTTGCACTCCTGGCTATACAAGTGTTTGTTCATCAAATATATAGTAGTTGATGGTTAAATAGGGGAGAGCTGAAAAGAGAGGGCCTGATGATTGAACAATGTGTTTCCCAAAGAACGAGCTGTGCTACCGTAAACGATGCACGTAGCCGTTTATAGACCTCCCCCACGACAACGAACTACAAAAGGCAATTCATAGTTCCGATCAAACAATGAAGCCATTTCACGCTACCTGGAGATACTAATCAGAGTTGAAAAGATTCTCCCACGGGGACTGATCATGTCCCACAAACAGTATTTCAGGACGTCCGAAATCAGTCCGATTTGCAGCACTTTTTTTGCCTTTTATGACAGCGTACTACCGTACTACCGTACGTATAAATGCTGAATGCATTGCAGATTCAGGGACGGGCGGAGCCTGGGGGGCTTCAGCCTCCCACATTTCGCCAAGCTTTCATACATTTTCACTAAACTCAGCCCCCCCCCCCCCCCCCCCCCCAACTTGCCATACAATCTTACTAATGAGCCCCCCACTTTGAGAACTGTTCCGCCGTCCCTGAGATTATTCTCTTTGAGGTTGAGAAATTATAGACAGCAGTTTGCGACGAAGATGGATAGAGGAACCCTACGAAAACATAGTATAAAACAGTCTATTAATAAAAATTTATAATTATAGTGAGAGTATTCTTCTCTTTTAGATATCTTTGTATATAGTGAAAAAAAAGCTTATTAGGGCCGTAGGGTCACTGATGTGGCCCCCCAAGCCACAGGGAGCTCACCTTTCCAGTAAAATAAAAGTAAATGTGTTATTTTAATGTTTTTCTTCTCCGTTCTTTTATCTGTCAATGGGAATCCTGTGTATTGTTTTACATCCTGCTAGTTTCTGATTGGCAATGCCACTATCACGCGAGGGGTCGGGTCCCCCCCCCCCCCTTCTTTCGAAACTCAAAATAGAATGAACTTGTGACTAAATGTCTTAGAAAATTAGTAGCAAAAATTCCATCAACTCCGCCCCGACCACTGCGACCAGCATATACGGCTTGTACACATGTGTACACGACGTTTGTACTGCCGCGTTGTGCGCGCATACTGGAAACGATGAGCTATCGACCACAGGCACCCCAACATACTATGTAGCCAGGCCTTCTCCATGCCTTGTATTTCAAAATGGCGGATCAGCAGTTGCTACCTCTTGGTAAGTATGCGTAATATTGTCTTCTTAGAGCTAAGAAAAACCTCGAAAATCGAACTAAAGAGGAAGTTTTGATTTACTTTTTATAATGACAAAAAAGTAGCAAAGATACTGTGACGTGAAGTTCCTTGGAAAGAAAGAAACCGGGGAAAGAAAGCAACTTTTTAGTTGTCAAACATTAGTCGCACGTGCTATTTAGAATAATCAGTATTGACTGTAAAAGTAAAGCCGTGACGTCTAATATTTTAAGTGGCCATATTCAAATGCTAGCGCTTGATCATTTCAGAGCTCGTAGACAAGTGTATTGGATCAAGAATACACATTATCATGAAAAGTGACAAGGAGATAGTTGGAACTTTGCTTGGCTTCGATGACTATGTCAGTATCCTTTTTTATCTTAATAATGAAGTTAACGCAGTAAGTCCCATGAAGGTATCAAAGAGAAATGAGAGTGTATGTGACAAAGAAAAATTTGAAGTAGCTTTAGGCTGCATTCATTATGTTTACTGCAGGGGGGGGGGGGGGGGGGGGGGGGGGCAGAGGATTTTGAGGGGGGATGTCAAGTTTTTTTTCATATCATGAAGGGGGGATGCATATTTTTGTTGAGGTATTACATATATTTAAGACAAGGTTGTGCAGTTTGATAGTAAATGAAGGAAGGCTCAATTGTTGAACACCGAGTTTGAACCTCCTGAAGAAATATCACTTGCACTACTATTCTTGTGTATTTACCCTCTTTCAACTGATGTGTTGAAAAAAGCTGCGCGCTTCGCGCTCATAAAGAATGATAAACTTAGACAAAAACGCCTTTGGACTTTTGATTAATAGTCTTGTAGCTTCATTGTCAAAATTGCGGCGTGCTTCGCACGAACAATGGAAAACAAACCAAACATGCAATACAAAATAAATGATACTCAGTCTATGTAGTATAAGGTTCCAATCGAGGAGCGCACCAGATTACTTGGTAGACAGTCACTACACACAAAAGAGTACAGCCACCTAGGATTTTTATTTGTATTTTTACGCTTTGATTTTTTTTATCATTGAGCTTTGTTCTGTATCTTTTGAAAAAATGTTATTGACGCGACCCTACTTCGACATATAAGTTGAAAAAAATGTCTGTGGGGGGAGGGGGGGCTTTTTTTTTCTTTTGACCAAGAGGGGGGATTCGTAAAAAATTCGTTGAGCCTTGGGGGGATCTGAAAATTTTGCATTGTCATAATAAAATCCTCTGCCCCCCCCCCCCCCCCCCCCCCTGTATTATACATAATGAATGCAGCCTTAACAAAATGTGGATGATCTGCATACCTGTCAACCCAACTTGGTCAAAAATTTTGAGATTCTCCCTCACGTGGCAGGTTAAAATACAGAAAAAGTATGAAAAATTCCCGAGAGTTAAATACATGCGGGTGAAATACAGTAAATGTATGAAGTTTTTCGCAAGAATCATGCGAAACAGGCAGGCTTCAAAATCTTGTGACCCCCGCTAATGCGGGTGAGTTGACAGCTATGGATCTGTATGGGTATTTACCACAATGGCAAACTGCACTGATGATAAGGGACCAATCATTTATTATGTCTATTATTATTATTAAGTTACAATAAAGTGGTTTAAAAAACTTTAACGTTAATATTAGATATGGTGTTGGAGGATGTTACTGAATTGTGAGTATATTACTTATGCAGTGTTGTCAGAGCTGATCATGTGAATTCTACAGTTGATTTTGTTTTTCAGATGCAGGGATGCTTGCTCTTTCTGGAGCTGAGACATCCATAGGCCGTTGTCTATCTCTACAATCTTGCACACTGGCTCTTTCTTGGTGTTACAAGGCACCAGAGGCATAAAAAGACTGTAGAATGAAACAAGATAAGATGGAATACAATAGCTCCAATCAAAAATACAATACATCTTGCAACACCAAGAAAGACCCCAAACTTCCCTTTCCCCCCCAAAAAGGGAAAACCTTGACTCCCTTGGAGCTAGATGTGCAATAAATTCTGTGACTCTTTATTGTTTGCTTGGTTTTGCCTTACCAGTACCTTCTTGATTGCCAAACTCCTGATGTATGATTAGAAGAGAATAGTTTAACATACATTTATTTTTTCAGTGAAAATACTCCAGAGGGAAGAAGGATTACCAAACTTGATCAAATTTTGCTCAATGGCAACAACATAACTATGGTAAGTATTATGTTTTCTGCCTTAAATTTTATTATGCACTCTTGCTGTCCCCAAGCTATAGGCCATGTTTGAATTACGCTCCAATGCCAACAAACAATAACCTCAAGTCGAGGCTCTCTTCTAAATTTACTGTAAATGTATAAGAACTTGGAGAGAGCCTCGATTTGAAGCTTTTGTCTTGTGAGCATTGGAGCGTAATTCGAACCTGGGCTATTTATATCTTGCTATACATGCATGAATTAATATAAGCATATTGTTTGTTTTTTTGCAGCTTATCCCAGGAGGAGAGTATCCTTTTCATGTTTTCCTTATATCTTATTTTGGAACTCCTTTCTATTCCAGAGTGTCCAACCATCCCTATTTTGGGATGGTTAGCAACACTGGTTGCTAATTTTTTCAAATTGAGTACCATTAAAACTACCAAATTTTACATATTTGATAGAATTTTTAAATCCAGAAATTATCCATACCCCTCACAGTGATTGTATGGGAAATGAAAGAAAAATTAAGCCCCCCGCACATCTAGAATTCCTTTTCCGTGAGAAAAGTATGTTGTTTTCTGGAATAACACAACATTTTATTCTGCATACATGTAGTTTCCTTAACTCTATCCACAGGGGTCCTGAGATTTGATTTATCCTGTTGCAAGTGTCATGCCGTTTACTAATACCAAGTTTATACTACGAGAAAGAAAACAGATACATGTCCACACACAATCATAGTGACTCACACACAACTATAAAAACTACCAACAGCTAGTCTAGATGCTTGCTACTTTTAGCCTTCCAGTGAATGTCAGATAACCAAAAGTTAAATGATCAAGGTTTGGCTGTGGGGGGACGAGACAAAAAAAACAAAGGGGGAGGGGGAAGACATGCTCAAAAAGGCAGCACTGGAAAAGCAGCAATGCTTGAGGATGCAGCGCTATTTTTTGTTGGTCGCGAAAATTCAGGCTCGAGCCTGGACAAGGAAGATTCCATTCCCTCCACCTTGCTCAATTTTTTTACTTGGCCATAATCTTTTGTGGCTTTTCTTCCCTCTGGACAGCATGGGAATGCCTGTTAGCAGATTGCCTGGCTTGTTAGGCAGACTAGCTTTTTTTACATAGCACACCAATAGTAGCTTGTATAATATAGCATCTTGTATACTTCTAAGGAGGTTTTTTATCGGTTTTCCTTTGTTTTCATGCATCCCTGTTAATATCTTAATGACCGGCTCATAACATGGTATATGAGCTCAGGGATCAAAGCCCAAAATATGGCTTGGGATCAGGGCTCGAGCTGAGCTGCCCTGGGATCAAAAGGATAGGAGTAGGGATCAGCAGTTGTTTCAGGTCCGAATCAGGGATAAGAACTTAAAATATGAGAACAGGGATCAAAAAATAAAATACTGCCAAAAAGAGATCTGTGTGACCCAAATATACCACGTTACGAGGCTCGTACAAGCTAAACTGATCAGACATCTTGTATAATAAGCAAAAAATAAACACATTGTTCTAGTTGCCTCCGAGTTTTTCATACTTCTACTGTTTGCACTCATTTAGATCGGCTCTTACACCTGCCATAAGAGCGCTCAAGGTGCCCAGCCACCTTCGCAGGCTGTAGAACATCCGCTGTCTGTCCCTCCCGTAATTAGAGACATCTATCATAGGGAGTAACTAAGCTCTAAATTTGGCTTTTGTGGGAAAGGCATTTGTCTTCTCAGACAGTTGAATGAACCACAGCAGGCGCGGATCCAGAAAAAAATCTGACCTATTTACGGTCAGCTTTTTCGCGTAGAATTTCGCAAATACGAGAAAGAAAGATGAAAAATAATAATTTAAAAACATACCAAAAATTTGACCTGTTTCTGTAAACGGGTGTAAATGGGTCTCGATCCGCGCCTGCACAGGCGGATAACTCAACCTGCTGTGGTAATAATTTTTTCGCGCGAACGTACAACTTTAGGGACCGTTCATTTTTTATCAGGGAGAGGGGGCTGGTGGAAATGAGGGGGGGTCACCCAAAAAAATACGGCCTCAAAGGGGGGGTCGCCCAAAAAAATACACCACTAAAGGGGGTGTCACCCAAAAAAATACAAGCACTTAACAGGGAGGAACTGACAGGCGTTGTTTACTATACACAAAAAAACATCTACCCTTTTTCTGAGGCTTGATGAAATGCGGTTATCAAAAGTTGGGCGCGCTTCGCGCGCAAAGAAAGAATTATGTGACCCCCTCTTTATGTAAAATGTCTTCTACTAGGTCAAATAGTGGACCTGAGGTGGGTGTCACGAAAACGTTTAATATTTCTGAGGGGGGATCGGTTCCTTAGCTTTGACAGAAGTAAGAAAAACGTTAAGAAGAATGAGACTGTATCACTTAGGCAAGGAGTCTATCTTACAGGGCAACAGAAGCTCATAAGTAGTACTTATGAGCTTCTGAGGGCAAGCATTTATAAGAGGGGGGGGGGGGGGGGGGGGGCACAAGAAAAAATACATTGGATTTTGGGGGACCACCTAAAAAAATACGGACATGAAAGGGGGGGCAACCAAAAAAATACAGGGTCTCCCCTCATTTCCACGTCGGGAATTTCAGAGAATTAGTTGTCAGGAATCGGGAGTTCCACCGTGGTTTAGCTTGAGATTTCTTTCTGTTTTAGACTGAAGATTCATGACGTCGTCCCATGACCGTACCGACTTCGTGGGCCTGTGTTTTGTGCCCGCGATACCATCCGCTGTGCTTGTAATGGCGGACACGGATGACTATGTTTAGTTGGCTCATTCTTTCTCTCCATTATTTCATGTAAAACGTTCGATTTTTTTCGTCCTTTCATGTACAACTTTGTTGTATAACATCTTCAAAATGGCTGGAGCAGCGCTGAAAAGGCTAATGGCCGAGTACAGACGTAAGTAAAGAATTCTGGCGTCTGTTTTTATAATATTTGCTTGCGGTTTTGAAAGGCGAATTTAGTGATTATAATCATCACAACTCCCTGTTCGACCCTGTGATAATCAAGTTTTGAAATTGTACTGTATCAATACTTTCTCGTGTCGTATTCAATATAAGATTGTTTATGACCTAGTTAGACAAGTTATCTATTGAAGCCTGATGGTATAAAAATATTTTTCCCCATCATGATATGGCCAATAAAAATCGGGAGGACATTGTAAACAAGGGATACTACCATTTTCGTTTAACCCTGAAGCTTGACGATTTTTCTGCTAAGTTTTACGTTTGAAATGTGCATGTTTTGTCGAGAAGTAGTCACGTTTCTTGCACTCTGATTGGCTGAAAAATAACGGTCAAAACAGCAGCCAATCAGCAAGCGAGAAACGCAACAACTTCTTGACAAAACGCGCACGTTTGAAACATAAAACTACACGAAAAAATAATCAAGCTTCAGGTTGAATGAAAATGGTAGTAATGACCCCTACCAAAACATTGAAAGCTCGACATCAATGTTAGCTGTTTGGGCAGTAAAAGAAGATTGTTGCTTTTTTGTAGTTATTCATAAGACAAACTGATTTAAAATACTCAAATAACTGAGTCTATACCTTGTGTTACTTGGGCTAATTTTGCCTGCAGCAGCTTGCAATAAAATATTCGTTGGGACTAACAGACAAAGTAAATCATATTCATACTATTTGTGAGCATGTGACATCCCTGCTGCAACTTCCAATGTTTTTTATTTGCCACTATTGCGTTGGAAGTTGTAGGAGAAATTGTCTCATGTAATATGGCCTTAAGGCATGTTGTTTATTGATAAAGCACCAGAACTATAGACACATAAGCAGATAAAATATTATTCTTGATTTTTGGTAAGGTGGCACAAATGGATGCTTGTGTGCCATTTTGCAGTAAACTTTGTAATAGTTCTTATCACTGCAAGAGAGATCCCAGTGTTGTTCTAGAGTCTCTTGAGCCACTATATCTTTTTTCTTCTCCAATTTATGACTTGTTAGCCTCAGTATTAATAGTGGCAGTGACCATCTCGAAAGCTTAAGCTACTATGGTCACTGCGCACCTTTACTTTTTCTCCTACCTAATTGTAATGCTCTTTTTTCTATTTTTGGATGTATTTCTCTTCTATTGTAAATAATGTAAACAAAAAAATAGTGCACAATAAACTGAACCTGAACCTGGTGGCATAGTTTAAGTAAGGTGGCACAAATTGATGCTTATGTGCCTTTTTGCAGTAAATTTTGTAGTAGTTCTTATCACTGCAAGAGAGATCCCAGTGTTGTACTGGAAACTTTGACTTGGCAAACAAATAAATATGCAACTGTCGTCATTATGGATTGAAACAATGTGTCTTTTTTTCTAGAACTGACAGTGAATTCTCCTGATGGAATTTTAGCAGGTTAGTTCTTGCAATGTGGTACACATTTCGCATCACAGTACTGCTAAGGCTAACACACCTCCTATTGGCTAAAACCAATCACACAGAGAACACACCTTCCAGGCCTTTTCTAAGGTTACTGCCCTTTCATAACAGTCAGTAAAATGAGTAATTTCTTCAACTGAGCATTCTTTTTTACGCTGGAACATTGGAAATTGTGCATGTTTGAGTTGCTTTTGCAACTAAATATTTCTCATTTACAACAAAATTTTTATTATCAAACATTGAAACTATTGTCCAAAATGCAACCTTGTTTTTTCTCTTAATTTCCAGGCCTGGTTGTCACCAAAATGACATATATAGAGGATATTACATGGCCGCGCGGAGATACAAATTTTATCTTCGAGTGTTGAAAATTTATGATAAATTTTTAACACGAGAAGATAAAATTTGTATCTCCAAGCAGTCATGTAATGTTCTGTTTATTATATAAACATCAATGAAATACCAAATTTAAATTTTATTTGAGTTAAGCTTAAAAATCGAGCATTCAGCAAAGGCAAGTGTGATATTTTCACATGTGAAAATAACATGATATTTTCACGTGTGAAGATATCAAGTTTTCGCGTGGGAGATTACCTGGTATTTCATTGGTGTTTATATAATAAAAAGCATAAACTCCCATGAAAGAGGAACATATACAAATGTATATCTTATTCTTTTTTAAAGGGCCACTTAGTGAAGAGAACTTTTTTGAGTGGGAGGCTCTAATTACGTGAGTATAGCATTAAACCTAGAGGGAAACTAGAGGGAAACAGTAAATTATTAGTAAGTTATAGGTATTAGCATGTGGACAGGATTTTCATAACAATGAAAAACACATATTCTTATTTCAGTGGCCCAGAGGGGACCCCATTTGAAGGTGGGTTTTCACTACAAGACTTGTCTTTCCACCCGACTACCCCCTAAGCCCTCCTAAGATGAGATTTGTTGGAGAGATGTTCCACCCCAACGGTAAGTATCAGGACCTGAGTACAATAGGCACCTTTTAAAAATTACAGGGTTTGTATGCCTCCTGGAAAACCTGGAAAGTACTGGATTTTTATTGTACTTCTGGAAAGGGTATTTAAAAATTTGAAATCCCAGAGTGGTTAAACATGCCTTCTGGCTCTGGGAGACTGGAAACCCACAGGGGTCAGGGTCAATTTGCCCATATTATTGTTCTAAATAGTCTGGATTTCTAATGTCCATTTTCTATTTATCTGTGTAGTTTATCCAGATGGTAGAGTCTGTATCTCCATCCTCCATGCCCCAGGTGACGACCCAATGGGTATGAGAGCAGTGCCGAGAGATGGAGCCCTGTACAGTCAGTAGAGAAGATACTCCTCTCTGTTGTCAGCATGCTAGCAGGTAGACATCAACATGGCGTAAATTTTCACCATCTGTTCTCCCTGGGATGGAGTGGACTCCCATATTTTTGGGTCGCGGATGATCGTGGTATCTTTAAGGGGCTAAAATCATGGGTTTTGGTCTCTTTTAGGGGTGATCTTGATCTGCATTAAGATTTGAGGGAGATTGGAATCTTTTAGGGCCGAAAGATGTGACAAATCGTTTTGTCTCATGATGATGCTTTTAAAAACCTTGTAAGAAAGAGAGAAATTACTTGATAACGATGCGATGACGATGAGACAACATTAAAGGCAGCATTTTAATCAAAGACGGAAATTTTTAATGGGTATCATTTAGAAAAATTATTTTAGCCATGCCCTTTTTGGTATCTTTTAGGGGTGAAACTGAAAATTCCCGATGATCATCCCCGACCAAAAAATATGGGAGTCCCCCCCCCCTTATGTTTTTTTCCCTTTATTCTGGGGTATATTTTTTAACTTTCTTCATTTTATTTTTTCAGAGCCAAATGATGAGAGTGGTGCAAATGTGGATGCCTCTGTAAGTTGTTCTCTTATACTTGGGTTTCATATGATGTTACTTCTTTTCATTCAAATTGTGTGATTCCAGAGTTTATCCATACCCCTCCCAGAGAAGGGTTTTTAGATATGACCCTGGACCATTCCGGATTCCAATGAAACATACAGTGATTGTGTGGAAAATAAAAGAAAATTAAGCTGTTGGTTGAGAAGACAATTTGCATCTCTTCCCCCCCCCCCCCCCCCTCTGGAATTTCCAATTTGGACAAAGTTCATCTTGTAATGTTTCTTTTCTTTCGGCAGAAAATGTGGAGAGAAAACAGAGCAAGATTCAACGAGATAGCGCAACAAATAGTGAGACGATCTCTTGGGCTATAATGAGATCACTGCAACATGAATATATTGATAATGCTGGTACACATGTAGATAGAATAAGCAGCTAAGCAAATATTGCTAAAAGGATTTTAATATCCTTAACCTGAATTACAACCACTCATACTTTGTTCACCAGTCCTGGGCCATTCCAAACACGTGAAGTTGGGGGGACTGGGCTTAAAGGGATTAATCTAAACGGGGGGGGGAAGGGGGAGGGGTGAATGCACGGATCACAACGCAAAACAGAGCTGCCAGAATGTTGTGAAGAAGGCAGCTGCTCAAAAAGTAGCCGGCTGAAAAAGAAAAACTGACGGCCGACATGCAAATTTCGTAGCTTCAAAGCAACAAGTTAGTTTCCTAGCCAATTCTGACACAGGCGCAGAGCTGGGAGATTTTTAAGAGGAACTACAACTTACGTATTCCAGTTTTTATTTTATTTTCGCAGACATTGAGGTGAGCTTCAGGCTGCATTTAACAAAGTTTTGTGGTTCAAACTTTTTTGTGTCTCACATTCGTCAAAAAGTAGCCGATGATTAAACGTGATGTAGCCGCCGGAGCTCCGGCGGTCGCCGGCTTGGTCTGACAGCTCTGGCAAAAAGTGAAAAATCTTGAATCACGGATGTTGAAAGTAAGCTTTCACGGATCACGAAAACGAAAATGGATCATTAGACTGATTAAAAAACAGGCCTGATAGTTTGTCATGGCACGATTTAACACTATAAGTGTCATTTTCACGGATCACGAAAAAGGGTCGATCACTGTCTAAGCAATACCACATCCTAAACAAAATGGAGATTTTGCATGAAAACCCCTAACACATACCATAGCATGTCATCTTAATCCCTAAAAGATACAAGCTTCCCTAACCCCAAATTACAATACAATACATACACATGGACGTTTATTGGCACCATATAAGGGTTAATACATAAGTGATTATCCTATAAAATTTTGATTAAAACAAGAAAACATATTAAAATATTATGTCTATACACAAATCAAATGGTCTTATACTCTGTTGTCAAAGGGATAGGCACTAATGGATATACTGTACTATGCATCCCAGTAAACCGCGGCAACCCTCGGTTTTTCTACCCGCCGGCGATTAAAATTGATCCGCGTGATCGCTTTTTATGTACCACGTGATGCGTTGTTTATGTACCACGTGATCAATACTTTTTGAGCATCCATTGTTTTGTTTCTCTCAAACAAAGTTAACGCAAATAAGTATTGATCACGTGGTACATAAACAGCACATCACGTGGTAAATAAAACGCGATCAATTTCAAGCAGCCACCGGCGGGTAGAAAACCGAGGGTCTACTGGGATGCATAGTACGATTTTTCTTCTTATATTAGTTCCTAGATAATTGATTATAACGGAAAATGTCATTTTGCACCATTCTAGCAGCTTCAGTTACACTTAATTTATTTCGACAAAAAAAATTATCACTTGGCATATACAGTAAAAACCCGCGTATAAGAACCTTGGTTTTAAGAACCTGTTAGGCTAAAATTTGCATTTTCAGCCCCCTCCACATAAGAACCTATTAAGGCTGAAATTTTAAGTTAGGTTCTTATGTGGTTGCTGTAAAAGGTGTGGACGGGGTTTTATAAAAGCCGACAGTGACGCGCGTTGCGCAAACTTGGTGGCAGACTATTCCAATCCACCGCTCTGCTGTAGCAGAAATATTTTTTCAAAACATTTGTACAGTGTGTTGCCCAAACTCCGGACGGTACCCAGCCTCTGGCACTTTGCATTTAAAGTACAGTACTTTTAAAACGTAAAAGAAATTTAAGGCCCTGTCCACACTAACGCGTTTTCAAAAGTATTCGTTTTCAAACTTATACGGATTCGCAGCGTGTTAGTGTGGACGGGAGATTCGGAAAATTTAGCTCCACAAAAAGCGATCAGTTTTTATTTGATGTTGACCTGTGCAAGGACAGTCTCAAATAAGTGGTACAGTTGAAGTCATCGTTTTCATTTTTATCCGGATTCGACCGTCCACACTAAAACGATATGTATACGGATTCGTTTTTATCCACTTTCGAGAGCGTTTTCAAACTTATACCGATTCGATGAAAACGATCAGCGTGTTAGTGTGGACGGAATGCCTAAACTTATCAAAAAGTATACGGATTCAAACGAAAACGCGTTAGTGTGGACGGGGTCTAAGGTTTGCAAGCGCACGAATCAACATCCAACTATCATTCTCACGTATATAGCATAGTTAAGGTTGTAGCGCGTTTGGCTTTATTCTGATTGTTAATGGCTCCGTGAGTATATCTTTTCAGTCTGTATCAGTTCTACTATCTTTTACGTAAAAGAAACATTTTGCTTTTCGGTGAAATTGGACAACATTACGCCCAAGGTAAAGAGGTTTATTGTGATTCAGGTTTCTCGGCAGGTTCACGTATCTGCAGCGGGCTCCCTGTGGTTTTTACATTTCGTCTCAAGAGTAAGTAATCATTCTCGTACCCAGAGCTCCCCGGCTCGTCTCCTCGCAGGGGAGGCTCTGGGGACATCCATTTGAGGACCTTTGCTGATTGGCTGGTTTTGAACGTTGGTGCATGCGCAGAAAGATCTTTCTCTCAACGGCTCTGTATTTAATCTCGCGCATGCGTCAGTGACTGTCACCAGAGCCTCCCCCGCGAGAAGACGACCCGGGGAGCTCTGGGTAAGAGAATATTAAGTGATCTACTCTACCACCACTAATTAATATACGTGCATAAATACAGTAGGAGCCTTAATTTCAAGCCGAAATAGTTGCGAATTTTGTCTCAATTCAAGCTTCATAAGTCTCATCGGTTCGTAATTTTTTTTGGTATCAAATTAAGGCTCCCACTGTTTTTATGCGCCGTTTTCAAAATTTTGATTGAGCATTCAAAACTGGACTTTTCGTCGTTTTTATACGCTGCGCTTTTGAAAACACCGAAATGGCTTTGTTTATTCTTTCGCGAAAATCAAGCCCTCTGAACCCATCATGTAGTAGGAGACAGAACATGAAATGCAGTTTAAGGTATTCTGCGAGGCAAAGCGGAAATAAATTTTGGTTGATTTTTTTTTTGAAAAACGCTCACGCTTTTCGCTCGCTGATTGGTTGCAGTTTCGACAGATATTTTTCAGCCAATCAGAGAGCGAGAGACGTGACTACTTAGAGAATCGTACTACTGGTTCATTCTCGTAACCAGAGCTCCTCCCCGGCTCGCCTGCTAGCGAAGGCTCTGGGGACATCCATTTGAGGGTCGTTGCTGATTGGAGCACGCGCTATAAGGTCTTTCTCTCAGCGGCTCTGTATTAAATCTCGCGCATGCGTCAGTGCCTGTCACCAGAGCCTCCCCTGCGAGCTTATACGAGCCGGGGAGCTCTGGGTTCGAGAATGACTACTGGTAAAAAGTAAAATGCCAGATAAGATGCGCAGAAACATAAACGTTTAGGAGGTCTAATTGCGTAGAAAGACAATACCGCAGTAAAATAAACATCCAGTGGTGTACCAGAGCATGCGCAGCACTACCAGTGCAGCGAGGACTGGGTGCAACTCCCAGCTGGGTGATTCTGTGGTTGCAGAAGTTAGATACAGCGAAACCTAAAGGGAGATAGGCGAGAGGAAAAAGAGAAGATATCAAAATGAGTCAGAGATACCGGTTTGTTTTTCATATGCCTGCTACGTAAGGCGCTTTAGTAAAGCGAATCCCTTATGGCTTACTAAAGTGACAGAGCGCACAAGCTGATGCAGGTCTGTTATAGTTCGAGTCTATAGGGAAATATACGTATGTCTTCTTTTTCTCTTTTTCAATCAAAACTACCAATACAGCAACAATTGGACCCTCGGAAGTCAACAATTGTTTGCGAAAAGGAAATTTAGAGTGTCAGAAGAGCAAAAATTTGCAATACGTGAAGACAAAATATAGTACGATGATGGTAGATTAGAGAACCAGAACCGTTTTCGGGCAACTCAAGTGAGACGCATCTGAGTGATTTTAGTTAAAAACGCAACCCGAAACTATTGTACCAACTATTGAAGGTCATACCACAGCGCTCTCTACAGCGCACAGTACTTCAACTTACATGTAACTCCATTCTCTTACCCACAGCTCTCCGGCTCGTCTCCTCGCGGGGGTGGCTCTGGTGACAGCCACTGACGCATGCGCGAGATTTTATATAGAGCCGTTGAGAGAAAGATCTTTCTGCGCATGCACCAACGTTCAAAACCAGCCAATCAGCAAAGGTCCTCAAATGGATATCACCAGAGCCTCCCCTGCGAGGTGAGAACGAGCCGGGGAGCTCTGGGTACGAGAATGATGTAACTCCATAACGCATAGTAAGGCGTCTTAGAAAAAAGTCCTCAGATGAGATAAGTGACCAGGAAGAGTGAGTTAGGGTAGGGAGGTTTATAGCGTCTAGAACGTGGAGAGGCAAGCTCTCGATGGAGACCGGGAAATTTCCCATCATTCAGCAGAGTGAGAGATCCTTGTCTCCGCTTGATAGCCCTAGAACACAAGATTACGAAGAGGACATGACACACTATTTCTTCGCTCCAAATTTCAAACCACTGCCGCAAGTCTGCCATTGTATCTTATATAAATCTAGTGAGATTTCGTAGTTGATTTAGCGCGTTCCTAATTTATGAATATCTTTTATATTGAGTTATAAACCTTTTTTATTTTAGGCGCGTTTTCTAAAAGTTAGTATTTTCCTGCTTGTTAGGCCAGAAAATCAATACTGACCGAGAAACAAGGTGAAAAAGTTAGAAGAACGCATAGACTTCAAGACATTTTGCCAGGAACGCCTGACACTCCTGGCTCAATTTTAGTCGAGTTTCCCTAAGGTTTCAAACCACTGTAATTCGGTCAATAATGATTCATTCAAGCCTACATTCAAGTAGTTTGTCAACATTTTCATGCTCTTTGTTAAGATATAAGTTTTGTTTTGAAACTTATAAAATTGATAAATTTGATTTTTTTGGTCCAAAAGCCGGAAAATGCAGAATTTTAGAAAACGCGTAAAATAAAAAACGGTTTACGTCAAACTGTTTTGCAGGTAAAGTATTATTTCTTGTGTAAATCTGATGTGATTTAGTTAAGAATTGATAAAGTTATAGCTGTGTGAATATTTTCACAACAGACAATGAGTGAGAGGTTTGGCAGGCCTGATGAGATGAGGTCTGCTAAACCTCTCACTCATTGTCTCTTGTGAAAATATTCACACAGCTATAACTTTATCAAATCTCAACTAAATCATGCCAGATTTACACAAGAAATATTGCTTTACATGCACAACAATTTGACATAAATCTTTTTTTATTTTACGCGTTTTCTAAAATTCAGCATTTTCCGGCTTTTAGGGCAAAAAATCCAATCTCTCAATTTAATAAGTATCAAAACAAATCTTACATAATTAAAAAGAGTATCAAACGTTTGACACAATATCTAAATAAAGGCTTGATCAGATGATTATTGACCGAATTACGGTGGTTTCAAATTTTAGGGAACTCGACCAATTTTCCGCCAGAAGTGTCAGGCATTCCTGGCGAAATAAATGTTTATTCTCATAGTTGTTGTTTTTTTCTCGCCGAATTCATGATAAATTGAAACTTGCTTTAAAAGATTTTGAATAACCGAATATTCTTTTGTATCACGCTTGATACGTCAAAATGATTGAATTCTGGTGTTGATCGGATATCAATACTGACCGAGATACAAGTTGAAAGGTTAGAAGAATGCAGAGACTTCAAGACATTTTGCCAGGAACGCCTGGTACTCCTGGCTGAATTTTAGTCGAGTTTCCCTAAAGTTTCAAACCACTGTAATTCGGTCCATAATGATTCAATCAAGCCTATATTTAGGTAGTTTGTCAACATTTTCATGCTCTTTGTTAAGATATAACTTTTGTTTTGATACTTATAAAATTGATAAATTTGATTTTTTTGGCCCGAAAGCCGGAAAATGTAGAATTTCTAGAAAACGCGTAAAATCAAAAATGGTTTCGGTCAAACTGTTGTGCAAGTAAAGCATTATTTCTGGTGTAAATCTGATGTGATTTAGTTAAGATTTGATAAAGTTATAGCTGTGTGAATATTTTCACAAGAGACAATGAGTGAGAGGTTTGCCAGGCCTGATGAGATGAGGTCTGCTGAAACCTCTCACTCATTGTCTCTTGTGAAAATATTCACACAGCTACAACTTTATCAAATCTCAACTAAATCATACCAGATTTACACAAGAAATATTGCTTTACATGCACAACAATTTGACATAAATCTTTTTTTATTTTACGCGTTTTCTAAAATTCAGCATTTTCCGGCTTTTAGGGCAAAAAATCCAATCTCTCAATTTAATAAGTATCAAAACAAATCTTACATAATTAAAAAGAGTATCAAACGTTTGACACAATATCTAAATAAAGGCTTGATCAGATGATTATTGACCGAATTACGGTGGTTTCAAATTTTAGGGAACTCGACCAATTTTCCGCCAGAAGTGTCAGGCATTCCTGGCGAAATAAATGTTTATTCTCATAGTTGTTGTTTTTTTCTCGCCAAATTCATGATAAATTGAAACTTGCTTTAAAAGATTTTGAATAACCGAATATTCTTTTGTATCACGCTTGATACGTCAAAATGATTGAATTCTGGTGTTGATCGGATATCAATACTGACCGAGATACAAGTTGAAAGGTTAGAAGAATGCAGAGACTTCAAGACATTTTGCCAGGAACGCCTGGTACTCCTGGCTGAATTTTAGTAGAGTTTCCCTAAAGTTTCAAACCACTGTAATTCGGTCCATAATGATTCAATCAAGCCTATATTTAGGTAGTTTGTCAACATTTTCATGCTCTTTGTTAAGATATAACTTTTGTTTTGATACTTATAAATTGATAAATTTGATTTTTTGGCCCGAAAGCCGGAAAATGCAGAATTTCTAGAAAACGCGTAAAATCAAAAATGGTTTCGGTCAAACTGTTGTGCAAGTAAAGCATTATTTCTTGTGTAAATCTGATGTGATTTAGTTAAGATTTGATAAAGTTATAGCTGTGTGAATATTTTCACAAGAGACAATGAGTGAGAGGTTTGCCAGGCCTGATGAGATGAGGTCTGCTGAAACCTCTCACTCATTGTCTCTTGTGAAAATATTCACACAGCTATAACTTTATCAAATCTCAACTAAATCATACCAGATTTACACAAGAAATAATGCTTTACATGCACAACAGTTTGACATAATTTTTTTTTTACGCGTTTTCTAAAAATTGGTATTTTCCGGCTTTTTGGGCCAAAAAAAATCAAGTTTCTTAATTTTATAAATATCGAAACAAATCTTACATAATTAAAAAGAGTATCAAAAGATTGACACAATATCTAAATAAAGGCTTGATTAGATGGCTATTGACCAAATTACGGTTGTTTGATACTTTTAGGGCACTCGACTAAAATTAAGTCAGAAGTGTCAGGCATTCCTGGCGAAACGAAATGTTTATTCTTAGAATTTTTTTTTTTCTCGCTGAATTCATGATAAATTGAACGTCACTCAGCCATAAGAGATTCGCTTTTCTGAAGCGCCTTACGTAACGAGATATAACGAAGTTAGCGCCACAAAAAAATTAAGTCGCTCTATTGTCGGTTCTTTAGTCTCAGTCTATTAATTGCCTTAATTTTATCTGCGCGTCCTCTTTCGCACGTTGAGCAGCGTTCTGTAATTCAGTCACAAGTTCCTTTTGACTGCGAGACAGGCGAGTATTGAGCTTCAAAATGTATTTATTTATTTACAAAAAAAAAGCCTCGAGGCTTTTGGTCTTATGAAACAAGCATATGAAAAACAAACTGGCATCTCTCATTTTGATATCTTCTCTTTTTCCTCTCGCCTATCTCCCTTTAGGTTTCCCTGTATCTAACTCCTGCAACCACAGAACCACCCAGCTGGGAGTTGCACCCAGTCCTCGCTGCACTGGCAGTGCTGCGCATGCTCTGGTACACCACTGGATGTTTATTTTACTGCGGTATTGTCTTTCTACGCAATTAGCTAGACCTCCTATATAAAACCTCCTAAAATCTGCTTTCTACTTTTTACCAGCTATGTACAGACCGTGTAAAACTTATGGAAGGGAAGGTAGCAAATGAGAAATAACTGCAGCCGAATACAATTTTAAAGGAAATCGTAAATGTCTAAACCGTTTTATACTATACCACCTCTAAAATAAATATAAAATAAAAAATGATCGACATCACTGCATTTCTCAAATATGACCACAGATTTGTGGATCAAGAGTATCGCCCAAGTCATAGACCAATCCGGATCAGCTGCGGAATTCCCAAGGGGGTGACTTCCGGATCAGCTGTGTTTACCAGGGGATGAGTCATCAACGTGGGCTTATCCCCCTTAAGACCCTAACAATAGGATCTTAGTCCCACCCTTGGCTGCGCTTCCGTGATCCTTTTGTGACGTCATCATTCTGACTTGTCAAATCCACATGATCCGTCGCTTGATCCGGAAGATACGGTCTGTTTGCGATTGGTTTTGCTTTCTCATTGGCTGCTTATTTTTCTATCAACCAATCAAATTCGAGAGCAATTGTGTGACTACTAAGCAATCCTAAATTGGTTCGGCTCCTGATTGGCTGGGCTGGAAACCATTCAACCAGTAAGTTGTAATTACTCGTTTCTGATTGGCTAGTGATTACACTGCGCTTACTTTTACGACGGTCATCATATGCTCTATTGACTGGCAAAACAGACTACAGCAGTACTTGCACTTTTACACTGTTTACATCAGAAAACGCTAAAACACACTGTATGTGGTATTTCAGTCTACTTGATGAAACTCCTGGTAAAGTAGTTTTACTCCATCCTTCCCTCAGACTTTCTTGTTTCAGATGTTGGATGTTTTCACCGTTTTTTGTTGGAGCGTTTGTTGTAGGGATATTGCAATATGACATACCACCCCAGACGTTCTGAAACCTGGAGAATTCGTCGGAACCATATCGTTTTCCCCGAAAACCGTTCGAAATTTCTCCGAATCTTTGCCGATGGCGCGGACTTCGGTTGACTTTTTTGCGTCTGACTATGAATCAGAATGTGTTGAAAAACCTGGAGACTCCAGGTGAAACCTGGAGAGTTGGCAGGTATGATATGAGGGGCGCACAAAGAACATGATAAAACACGTTCTACACTCGTTCGTTCTATAAATACCACATAACGTCATTTGAATTGCAGTAAAGCAAGTGACTTACCTCTAAAAACGGACTGAACCATGCGACACTGTCGGACCAACAATGGACCACAGGATACCCAAGCAGGGCTACACCAAAACGAGGCTAAGGTGCCAACGTCGGGGCTTTTTTTTTAATTAGATGGTTGGTATCTTTTTCAACCAATCGGTATAATTAGACCCCGTCCACACGTATTCGGATATGTTTTTGAAAAAATCCGTGTCCACACGGGCCGTATTTAAATCGCATTGCCCGTCCACACGTATACGCGAAAACGATTCGAATACGCATATCTTCACCAATTGGGCATGCGCGGGATGCGAGCGGATGCGCCCTTCGAAAAGCAAATGCACTGCACCCTAACTTTGACGTCATCGTATTTGAAAACCTCCGTTTTTCGACCGTCCACACGAATACGATAAATCTTCGTTTTTAAAAATCTAGTCTGGAGAGCGTTCGTTTTCGTAGCAAAAAACGCGTATTTAAACGTGTGAAGGGAGGTGCAAATGGAGAAAAAGATCACCAGTTTCGAAAATATCCGGATACGTGTGGACGGAGTCTTAGATACAGAAAATAAAGATAAACTCGTAACTCACAACAACAAAATAACACCCACTCAAATTTTCTTTTATTCGCGATTCTTCAACTTCTTCCCATGCACAATACAGTTATTTGAAGGAGACACAAATCTCGGATGTTTGGTTACTTAAAATATATGTCTGCAATTTGATCTTGATTGATAACACATATATGCTAAGGGAGTGGTGAAAATAATTTGTGCAGTTGTGTCCGTAGTTTGGGCGAATTGAAATTGTACTACAGAATTGTACTACACAGTCACTAATCATTTAGATGTTTTTCTTACCGCTTTCAAACTGTTAGTGCGACTAACTTCGAAATGGTATAGCGCTATACGCAAAATTAAAACCGTCCCGAGTTTGGGCAACACACAGTATGTGGTAATTCTATGAAAAGTTAGGCCCTTTTCTCTTTGTGAATGTTGTAGATGTACTAACACAGTTGGCATAAATGCACCCCGCATCGCCAGCATAAGGCAAGCATGACAGTCATAGCTGGCCAGCGGTCGCACGCATCAAAACACCCAGCTAATCCAAAATGGCGGAAACGGAGAAGAAGGTGAATTTCAGAGGATTTACGTTCCTGATAGGAATCTTCCGGTCTTGCCAAAGGAAAAATATATATATCTGGTACTTCCAAAATGAAGAATACTCTCGAAGAATGCGTGAAAAGAGAAAGAAAATGAATAATGGCAGAGGGAGTACGAAGGGATGGCGAACTTGTGTGTTCACTAATAATTGCAAGCACTGACTTATAACTTCTGCGAGAATGGAAATGCAAGTTTATCAGATGACTGCGAATGCTAACAATTATTGGAAATTGAATCTTCAGTAGTTCACTGGTGTTTTAACTCTCACGCAATGAGCAAGACATTCTGTACTCTGGTTTCTGTGAAGACTCTTTCTTTTTATGAAAAAAAGAATCTATTATCATTGTTGGGGAGTGACCTGGAACACACAGAACTGTAGCACTTGGATAACAAATTGGAAAAGACCATAATACCTCTGTTTTTTCTGGTAAAACTAACATTGCTACAGTGTTTTACATAACCTAAATGACTACTAGATGTTTCTGGTATCATTTTTATGGAACATGATTAAATTACCTCTATGAACAACTCAAACATAGCTGCATGTTGTGATATCAGTCTCTGAACTAAGGGGATAACTCTGTAGGCATGTATCAGGACTGCCTGCACAAAAGTCTAGACGCTACTAGAAAATGTTTTTCACAAACACACTGCTGCCACCAGTCAGTATTTGCTCTAGAATTTGCAATACAGGAAACATCGACATGCATGTCAAATGCAACCTATTTTGATTATAAATGTATTAAACTACTTTAACAAATTTTTGTGTGCAGCTGCATACTTTGCGTGTTGATAGCTACGCCCCTGCCTGTCAGTTGCACAAGGTGGTACTGTGAAAACAAGCCTAAAGTGTGATAGCTGAATAATTTAGACATGCTTTCAGTGAAACAAGAGGAAGGCTAATTCCTAAACAACATGGGGGGTAATAATATACTCAAACAATGACATGAAGCTTAAGAAATCAAAGTCAAAACATTTTATAATTGACAACCCATACAGAGCACAGGGTACAAATAATCAGATAAATGGATTGAGAGGCCTGCTTAAAAGTAGAGCAGCATTCAGTTCAATTTCATGTGGTTGTTTTTTTTTTGTATCTTTTATCAGCTTTTGTCTTAGACAAAATTTGCTTTGGTGACAATTTTTTCTTTGGTTACCTAAATGTTCATTAAATGTAAATAATGTAATGATGATATCAGCGATGTCATTCTTACACTCCCCTTAAATGTTGTCTAACTTTGGTTTGTCCAAATTTGGTTTCCTTCCTGAGATATGAATCTTATAAAAATTGAGCTTGATGGCTATTTGGATGTTTTTAAAAATTAAAATTTAAAAATTCACAAGCATCTGTCACCACATGTAATTTGCATAGGGTATTTTTAGGCTGAGAGTTGAAATTGAATAAAAGTTGATTTTTTATAGCAAAAATATTAATCAATCAGTAGAGCTCCATGGGCAACTGGCTTATAAGAGGTGGGAATAATTTACAAGCTTCTATGTCAACGGTTACAAGCTAACTCTAAAATTAATCACCAATGCTACAATACAGAATGTACATATCAGCAGTTAAGTGTTACTTTCTAACCACTTGCCACCATGTAAGTCTATGACAGTGAAGTGTTGTGTCACTCTGTAACAGGGTCCAAACTTAAGTATTAAAAAGAGGAATTGTAGTCACCAACTGAATACCATTATACAAAAGTTTATCCAACATACTGACATTTTTAGTCAGAATGTTGGTCACTTTTGCGGCACATACAGTTGTGATTTGAAGCCCCTCCCAAGGAAAACTGGTTTCTAGTTCCGAGAAGAAGACAAGAATGAAAATAAATTATAGCTTTTCAGTGAAAAATAACACAAAATATTACATCCCAAAAAAAATCAAGGAAATCTCCAGACAATTCTGATTGCAGTAAAAGCTTCTCTTTATTCACATATAGGAGTATGTCAGTGACATACTAGCTGCCCTCAATTAAGTCCAGGTAGTCATGAACATGAAAGGTTTTCTTACCATCAATGCTGAAAATTTTCTTGATTTTGCAAATTCATAACAAGAAAGTAAAACCACTATCATTGGGCTGTTCCAAAAAAAATATCTAAGGAAATAAGAATGAGCTGTTCTTATGATTTCTGTCTCCCCCTAACAAGGAAAAATGCTCTATCCGTGTGAAAGTTCTAGGCTTCTGCACAACCCCTGTGGATATTTGAAGCAACTTTTGTGTAAATACCACATTCTCTTGTGTGCCCTGTGGAAATTCCAAAGTTGCAAAGGAATACCCTGTGGAAATTGGAGGTGGGCAAAAAGAAAGTCCCTGTGGAAATTTAAGGGTCAAAAACAATGACCCTTGCTGAAATTCCAGGGTGAAACACAGACCCCTATGCCCGGGGGGGGGGGGGGGGACTCCCAATGTTTTAGACGGGGGTGCTTGTCGGGGAAAATTGATTTTGACCCTAAGGGATAGCAAAATGGGTGAGGCCAACAGCAAATTTACCCCTAAAAGATAGCAAATTTGGCAGGTCAAAACAAATAAAACCCAAATTTGAGGTCTTTTAGGGTTTTCATCCGAATTTCCTTTGTAAAGTATTGGTTCTGGTGTCAGTAGCAATATATTTCTGGGCAAGGATTGGTCTGAGACTCCCCTAAGCGATAGGGCTGATTTTAAACACCCCTAAGAGATAGCAAGACCTGTCAAATTTATACCCTAAGGGATAGGACGAGCACCCCCATCTGAAAATATGGGGAGTCCCCCGGGGTGGGGGGGGGGATGGAAGCTCCAGGTTCCTCAATAGGGGGTAACACATCTAAAATGGAACAGCCCATTCTGAAAACAAAACGAGAACAGGACAGGAAGATGATCTTCCCCAGCAGGTGACTGGAAACAAAACAAAAGTAATTTTGCCATTGATTTTCTGGGCAATCAATATTTAAGATATTTCCTTGACCTGGTTTTACTACATTCTTCCACCAATTTTCCAATTTCTATTTATTGCCATTGATTTCTAGATTGCTGGCATTAAAAAGGTTAATAAGCTGCAATGCATTAGAATGAGAATCGCCGACTGATTCTAAAAAAGCTGATTGCACGTACAGAGCAATAATATCACCTGAAAAATGCTCACTTGTCTATAATCTGGAGAAATATTACCAAAGCAATGAATATTATACGTCAAACCTTATTATTTCTCCATAAGAATCGTCCTTGTTTTGTCCAAACTATGTTTTGTTGTGAGTCCAGAGCTCGTAGAGTCACGCTTCTTTCCCAAACAAAGCAACGATATTGCGTACGTTTCGAAGCGACGAGTGGCAACGCAATGTCCGCGAAATATTAAAATGTGCTCTCATGGAAGCTGAATTCAAAAAACTAAAAAGAACAACTTTTAGAGAGTTCATTGCACTTTGTATTCATCGTTCTGTTTACATTCCATCTGGTGAAACAAAAAAGTTATTTGAAGCCAAAAATAGGCATGAATTTGAAGCCGAATGGCTAAATGCCATTTCTACAATATTCACCATTTCAACACTGCCGAAAGACTTGGTGGTTACTGCAAAAGCTAGTCATATTTGGTATCAAAATCTTCCTCTCTTCTTCCTCTGTCGAGTCCGCCATTTTGCAAATCTCTGTGAGGCTCGAGAGGTCTTCTGGGAAGTTCTAAAAATAGTTGTCAATCGATCCTTTTGATTAGGGCCCAGTCTCCCCATTTAAGCGCGCGTCCTTCGGGAAAAGCCGTCACAAAACGTGCTGTCGATTTCGGGTGCATT
This sequence comes from Scolanthus callimorphus, assembly GCA_033964015.1. Lineage (NCBI taxonomy): Eukaryota > Metazoa > Cnidaria > Anthozoa > Actiniaria > Edwardsiidae > Scolanthus > Scolanthus callimorphus. Next base: position 3,386,920 of record CM066914.1, read on the forward strand.
TGTGCCAAGCGTGTAAAAAAATATTTTTTGTCTTACACACCAGATTTAAAATATCAAAATTATTTCTCCCATTGTGGGATACCCTGCGAGCAGTGGTTTCCTCCTCTCTTAGGCGGACAGCAAGCGAAGGAGAGAAACGCGCGCGTCTTCGCAGTGGTTGTCAGGGGCGGATCGAGGAATTCCAGAAAGGGGGGGCCGGATAGTGAAAACATCGGACGAAAATGTTCAAATTTCCTCCAGTTAATACAGTAATGTACGGGAAAATCTCCCGAGAAAGGGGGGAGGGGGGGGGAGGGCTCGCCTCCCCCTAAATCCGCCCTTGGTTATTTTCCTTGGCTTGCCGTCGGTCTAAAAAGAATTTCGGTAGGAGGGTGCTATTACAGAACGACCTTTGATAACCCAGAACAGACAAGTATCTAGTTTTATTTTCAATGCAGAATTGCAAGAGACGCATTGCTTTCAAGCTAAAAATAAAATATAAATACTGTAAGAAGCTCAGTAGCTTCAACATAGTTCACTAAGGCATTAAAGAGCCTCTGTCAGCCTCCATTTTGTCAGCCTAGCAACATACCGAGTCAGAGAAAGCATCCATTTCCATCGGCAGATTTAGGGAATTTAGTGCAATATTTGCGGTTGAATTCGATAAATGAATAATAAAACTTTGTTTTTAGAAGACTATTTCAATATTTCTACACGAAATTCGTTGTCTCATATCGACTGAAAACAATAACAAAGGAGTGGCTGACAAGGGCTCTTTAACCTATGTACATTTGTAAAGGAGTCTTTGGGACTAAATATGTCATTGCCTGGGAATCTTGTAACCCCTCAGAAAAACTCTATTTAGGGGGAACATTAAATGACAAACTCTCAGGGTAGTAACCAGGTATATGGGATCAGGGATCAGCGCTATTTTGAGGCTCAGGGATCGCGATTTAGGGATGACTGGGATGAGGATCATCCTCTCAGATATAGGGGTCATGTCATTGTACATGGGATCACTTATTTCTAATGGGATCAGGGATCAACAAATATTTGTCCTTGGGATCAGGGATCGCCCTAAAAATAATATACCTGGTTACTACCCTGAAACTCTGGAAAGGAGGTTTAAAAGTAGGCGGGAAGTGCCAACGTACTCTACCGTAGCAGCTGAGGATCAGCTATATGCATGGGAAATCGGCTATTCCCCCGTTCAATTAAAATCTGTCGTGAGTATTTGAAAAGTGCGTGAAATGCGCGAAATGTTGAGCACTTGAAGAATGACTCGTTTATCTGCTTCGTATATCCATGAGCTAGAGCTAAAATCGTTGCATCGCGACCCATGTTCTCAAAAACATCAAATTATGGTTTGATTGACTTTGCTGTTCCGCCAATCAAACTATCTGAGCCAATGAAACTCTTGCCCTGTTTCGCCTAGTGCAGTCAACTGGCTTCCCTCTGAGCTAAAACCAGACAACGTCGCGACCATGAGGAGCTTTATGCTGAGACCCCCGACTGTTTTGGTGCTCTCAGAGCACCAAACTACAGGATACCAAATGTATCAAGACAAAGAAACTGTTGAAGGATAGTATAAGGGGATTAAAGGATAGCTGTCGAGAGTGTTAACTGATATATCGCCATACTTCGCGCGCAAAAGCCGTAATCAACCTAATGTACATCTTGTTTTCAAGTTATTACTTTGGTATGTCAGCGCAAAAGTTTTGACCAAAATATAGCATCTAAAAATGGCATACAGGCAAGCTAATGCCCCAGTATGAAGCGACACTATAATTGCATTTTCGCATAAACTTTTAAAGCATACTTTGATATGACTGTTAAGCGCAAAAGTCGTGACCAAAATATAGCATCTGAAATAAGCATACAGACAAGTTAATGCCCCAGTATGAAGCGACACTATAATTGCATTTTTGCATAAACTTTTAAAGCATTACTTTGATATGACTGTTAGCGCAAAAGTCGTGACCAAAATAATATAGCATCTGAAATAAGCATACAGGCAAGTTTTTTGCATAAACTTTGAAAGCATTACTTTGATATGTTAGCGCAAAAGTCGTGACCAAAATATAGCATCTGAAATAGGCATACAGGCAAGTTAATGCCCCAGTATGAAGCGACACCATAATTGTATTTTTTTGCATAAACGTTTAACTAGCATTACTTTGATATGTTAGCGCAACAGTCTTGACCAAAAATAGCATCTGAAATAGGCATACAGGCAAGTTAATGCCCCAGTATGAAGCGACACTATAATTGCATTTTTGCATAAACTTTTAAAGCATTACTTTGATATGACTGTTAGCGCAAAAGTCGTGACCAAAATATAGCATCTGAAATAGGCATACAGGCAAGTTAATGCCCCAGTATGAAGCGACACTATAATTGCATTTTTTTGCATAAACGTTTAACTAGCATTACTTTGATATGTTAGCGCAACAGTCTTGACCAAAATATAGCATCTGAAGTAGGCATACAGGCAAGTTAATGCCCCAGTATGAAGCGACACTATAGTTGCATTTTCGCATAAACGTCTAAAGCATTACTTTGATATGTTAGCGCAAAAGTCGTGACCAAAATATAGCATCTGAAATAGGCATACAGGCAAGTTAATGCCCCAGTATGAAGCGACACTATAATTGCATTTTTTTGCATAAACGTTTAACTAGCATTACTTTGATATGTTAGCGCAACAGTCTTAACCAAAATATAGCATCTGAAATAGGCATACAGGCAAGTTAATGCCCCAGTATGAAGCGACACTATAATTGCATTTTTTGCATAAAGTTCAACTAGCATTACTTTGATGTTAGCGCAACAGTCTTGACCAAAATACAGCATCTGAAATAGGCATACAGGCAAGTTAATGCCCCAGTATGAAGCGACACTATAGTTGCATTTTCGCAGAAACTTTTAAATTACTTTGATATGTTAGCGCAAAAGTCGTGACCAAAATATAGCATCTGAAATAAGCATACAGGCAAATTAATGCCAAAGTATGAAGCGACACTATAATTGCATTTTTGCATAAACTTTTAAAGCATTACTTTGATATGTTAGCGCAAAAGTCGTGACCAAAATATAGCATCTGAAATACGCATACAGGCAAGTTAATGCCCCAGTATGAAGCGACACTATAATTGCATTTTTTGCATAAAGTTCAACTAGCATTACTTTGATGTTAGCGCAACAGTCTTGACCAAAATACAGCATCTGAAATAGGCATACAGGCAAGTTAATGCCCCAGTATGAAGCGACACTATAGTTGCATTTTCGCAGAAACTTTTAAATTACTTTGATATGTTAGCGCAAAAGTCGTGACCAAAATATAGCATCTGAAATAAGCATACAGGCAAATTAATGCCAAAGTATGAAGCGACACTATAATTGCATTTTTGCATAAACTTTTAAAGCATTACTTTGATATGTTAGCGCAAAAGTCGTGACCAAAATATAGCATCTGAAATAAGCATACAGGCAAGTTAATGCCCCAGTATGAAGCGACACTATAATTGCATTTTTGCATAAACTTTTAAAGCATTACTTTGATATGTTAGCGCAGAAGTCGTGACCAAAATATAGCATGAAATAGGCATACAGGCAAGTTAATGCCCCAGTATGAAGCGACACTATTGCATTCTTTTGCTATACTTTTAAATCATTTCCTTTGATAGGCTTCGATAAGCGCTAAAGTCAGGCAAGCTAATGCCCCAGTATGAAGCGACACCATTGCATATTTACTTTTGATATCTCAGCGCAAAAAGTCGTAACAATTTCCAAGTTCTAGGTTAAATACAGAAGTACTTCGCAGGTGAAGGTGAAGTCGAGAGAAAAGCGAAAACCGACAAGGATTCATCATTTCTCTCATGTCAAAGATACGTCCTTAGCTTTCCCGCCACTATGCTCTGTCTATTATCGTACGAAGGCAGTTTTGAGTCACTGGAATACTTACTTGGGAATAGCAACCTTACCGTACCACACATTGTTACAATGAAATGTTTTACACGAGCTAATACCGCTTGTTGTACGTAGTGTCGGTGTAACATTGGAGTAAACCTCGTGGACTAGAGAACTGCCGCCACTATCCCGCCATTTATTTACTGATCGAAATATGCAAATTCATAGATTCTGCAATCCTATCCCGGTTTTTACTGACAGATGCGGGCAGTAGGCAACACCTCTGCTGATTCGTACTTCCCGCTTAGTGTGTTGTTGACAGATCTCAATGAAAGATATGCTCATTAAATGTGACGTCATACGAGCGACCTAAAGCTCCTCATGAAAGCCAGGCGACTGCACTAGACGAAACAGGGCAAGAATCTCATTGGCTCATAAGATTTGACTGGCGGAACAGCAAAGCCAAAAACAAAACGTGGGTCACGATGCAACGATTTTAGGGACGGACCATTAGAAAAGTGATGGGGGGTGGCAAAAAGCAAAAAAAATATTATAAAAGGGAAAAAATAAAGAAATAAAAATCATGCAGCCTCTGTGGCTCCCCAAAAAAAATTCTTGCAAGATTCCCAAGTTTTGATTAGGCAAAATTGATTGTTCATTCAATTGAGTACTCTACACATTTCGGCGCGCTTTCGAATAGCATCACACTCTTTTTTAAGAAATGACAACAAATGTTCATTACAAGAACATCTTGGCCAGGAGAAACAAACTCCCCCCATCTATCTTTTCTCTGGGCACGCTTCGCGCACAACAAAGAGAAATTTCTGTGAGAGAAACTGCTCGAAGCTCGATACTTTTCGTTAAATTTAAAGTTAAATTGTGGGAATGCGACGGAAGCCAGAAGGCCAGTTAGCGGTTGGAAATCGTACACGAGTTCGCAAAATTACGAAAGTTGCACAGTACTTCCTTGTCTGATAAGCCACAAAAAAAAATTCTAGCAAGCCCTTGCGCTGTAAAAAAATATTCATGCGACAAAAACTCTCCGAAAAATTCTTTAGAACAAGAGAAGAAAGTCCCCCCCCCCCATCACTTTTCTAATGGTAAGTCCCTTAGCTGTAAGAGACCCGCACGACAAGTTTGGTAATTCTGTCCCGTATTTTTCCGCCTTATACTGCCTTGGGTTGACTGCTATAGTCACCCAGGTGTACATCGGTTCCTCATTGGCCTTGAGTCCACATGAGCAACAAACTAGTCACGGAGTCACAAACAGAACGTCTGGGTAATTCTGTCTCGTATTTTCCGCCTCACACTGCCTAGGGTTGACTGCTATGTAGTCTTATTGAGTCACCCATATTTCAAGTCTTATAGTCACCCGTATTTCAAAGCTGCTAAGGTCTGATCCACATATGAGCAACATAATCATAATCATAATCTTTATTGACTCATAATGAAATGTTAAAAAAAGTTACAATATTATTAAATAGTATCTAGGGTAGTGTATAAAGGAAATTTGAAAAGAAAAATGCGAGAGGGAAGTTAAATGAACCGAACAAACTAATCATGGATTCACAAATAGAACTGAGTAATTCGGTCTCGTATTTTCCGCCTCACACTGCCTTGGGGCTGACTGCTATAGTCACCAACGTGTACATCGGTTCCTCTTGTACCTTGAGAACGTTGTATTTCAGGCTGTTAAGGCCATCCACAAGCATTCTTCGTCTCGATGTCCTGAGCTTGGCACCGCTGAGAATAAGAATGTTCAATTATCACCACAGGTCCAATGACAAGGCTCCCGTCAAGGAAGATAGGTCCCTCTACCCCGCTAGCTACGGCCTTGGCTTTGAAACACAACTAGGACCCAGGGCCGTAGCCAGGGATTTTAGTGGGGGTGCTTATCTAGAAAACGCGGACCAATGTGGTATGAATTCATTTTTACGAGTGGATAAGCTTTAGCTTAGGAACGAGTTTTGTGATGGTGGACCTCCGTCACTCGCTCGTGGGCTCGTAAGCTCGTAGTCCCGGTGACTCAAGCCCAGTCCCTGTCCTTTCCTTCGCGCCTTCATAATAAGTTGAATTAATTTAGTCCAGGTGATAAGTCGTGGCCTTAGAAACGAAAGGTCTCGAGTTCGAATCCCGGTAAAGTTGAATTTTTTTTCATTTCCTCTTTTTTGTCCCCGCATTTTACGGGCTGCGAGGGAGACTAATTTTCTTTCAACCCGTGTTGCAAATTGTTGGTCGTACTCGATTCCAAAAGCCACCGTGACTGGCGTTTTCACAGGATCTGGAAGGGTATTTGGGGGACCGGGATTTGACCGAATTTGGACCGGGATTCGGGAAAATTCAAAATATTTTGACAGGATTCGGGATTTCCTTGCGTGAATTGCAAGTTCAAATTCCGGTGCGGTTACAATTTTTTTGTCTTTTCCTCTTTTTTCTCCCCGCATTTTCATTCAACCCGGGTCGCAAATTGGCGGTTTCACTCGTCTCCAAAGGCAGCGTGACTTTGCTCAATGGGACAACATTTACTGTTGATATTTCGAATATTTCCAGCGGCGCGTTTGATACGTTTTTCGCTGAACATGTGTAGTAATACATTTCCATCCAACTAGCTATTATAATGTTGTACATCAAGATCTACATTGAGTTTTTAGACAAATATAATCTCCGAAAAGATCACTGGACGAGTGGCCCGCACGTTGACTCTAGCCCAGTCCCTCTCTTTTCCATCGCGGCTTCACATAACTATCAATTTATCTTTTTTCTCCCCACATTTTCCTTCAACAACCCGGCTGAAAATTGGTGGTTGCAGTTGATTCCAAAGGCCACTGTGACTTTGCTCAATAACTATGATGAAAGAGCTGGAATAAGGGTATTTGGGTGATCCGGGATTTGACCGAATTTTGTAGCGGGATTCGGGAAGATGCAAAATGTTTTGATGAGGTGCAATTTGTGCTAGAGTCATTTGCACCTGACCAATAACTGCATAACTCTTCTTTATCCACGAGTAGCCATTGGCGGCCTTTGATTTATTGAGAAACCGCTAGTCAAAGTTTGCTAGAAAAAGCAAGTATAATAGAAGTACTTTATTTTCTGTGTACAAATGTGGACCTTTTTGTCTGACCAGTATTTGTGGGCTACAGGGAGGGGAGGGGAGGTGCTCAATCGTGTATATGCTCGTTACCCCTGACCGCAAATTCGTTCTTCCTTTGATTAACAAGCGGTCATATGTACCCTGTGACGTCCCCTACAGTGGCAACGCATCTGGAAGGATTCTGGAAACCAAATGGCGGCGCGTGACAAAGACGGATGTAACACAACTAGCAGGATGCCGAAACGCCGCGTCTCTCAGCAGATGTCATACATTATAGCTCGAATTGCAATTTTCAAAAACCTTTCAGAAAACGTATGGGTGGAAGCCAGGGAGTCCTAGGGTGCATGCAGCAACCCTTTAGAAACAAATAATATAGTAAGCTTCAAGGGAAAAATGGTCAGTCTTCATACATTTGCATTAGTTGTGACCCCCCTTTCCCAAATGCCGGCAACGCCCCAGGAAACAGAAGGTGTCATCTTTTGTACGTTATTATCTCAGTTTATTATGTAAAAGTATGTAAATATACGCCCGAATTGCTACTTATAAAGAGGACTATTTATACTAATCAAAGTATATCATCTATTAGTATTATCCAACTAGTGGACTATTGCCAATGTTGTATTCTGATTGGCTACGCTACTAGGGGACTATTATCAATAGACCTCTAGTAGCGAAAGCGCTGATTTTGAACATGAAAACAATGGCGGCCGCTTCTCGTTTTGTGGAGGTTACTGGTGATTTTTTAACACAATGTTTCACCTTTTTTGTCCAACTAGTTGGGTGATAATAAAACAATTAAACCTCTCGCCCTCAAGGGCCACGGGTCAATAGCCCATTCGGATTGTCAATAGCCCATTCGGCCTGCGGCCTCATGGGCTATTGGCCCGTAGCCCTTTCGGGCTCGAGGTCTAATTGTTAATTATTATGTGGACACGAGTGTTTTACTGGGTAATACGCCACTCGTAGATCTCATATGAAGCTACATCCGGGACCTGAGTGACATATTTTCCATATCCTCACTAGTGACTGATATCTAGTGAGGACATCGGTCAAAACAGAAGTGCTTGGAAATCAATTTGGAATATTTTTTTTTCTGGTTTGTTTATATAATAAAAAGAAAATTACACGGTGGCTTGAAGATATGAGTTTTATTTTCTCGTTTTAAAAACAATATTTTACTCACTCGCTTCGCTCATTCGTAAATATTGATATACTTCTGCGCCACTGTGTAATATCCTCTATTAGTTTACAGTTGACGCGGTTTCCATTGTTATTCGTAGGGAATTAACTCGGATAATGGCTCTCAACAAACTAAAAGTCGGGGAGGGATTTGAATTCTCCAGGGAAAGGTTGGGGTTGATCAATAGAATTGAATTGAATTTCTAGGTAAATATATTGCTCATTATGGATTAATAGGTAAATAAATGGCTTATTATGGATTCATAGGTAAATATCTAGTTATTTACCTATTAATCCATAATGAGCAATATATTTACCTGTAAATCAATAATGTGTGGTTCCAGAAAATATCCCCCCCCCCCTGAAGAGTGTTGAAAAGTGACCCCCCCACCTCTCTGGAATTCCCGAAGAAAAATACAGTATTTGTATGGAAAATATATCCTTTCCTATTATCCTTCCTATGGATAATTTCTGGAACCACACAATAAGCCATTTTTACAAGGATTCAAGGGGCACTGTCACGTTTGTTTCATCAAAATGTTTTAAAATAAGACAAGTGTTCTACAGAAACAACTCCGAACCTATATTCTGTTTCAAATTAGTCTTAAAAAGAAAAAGAAACTTGTTCACAGCCTGTTCGAAAATCAAAAATGCCAATTAGCAATCCAATTCCATCCCCTCGATTATACACGAAAATACTCCAAATTTGTATTGATCTAGCAGCTGAAAGGTTAGGTAAAAAACGTAGACCATTATTTTGTTGATTTGTAGGGAGTTTGACTGCATTTAAGCTACTTAAAATGACCCCAAGTTAGACCAAATTCATGATAGACCATGACAGTGCCCCTTTCACAATGACTAATTCAATTATCAACCCAAACATTTAACTAGTGAATTCAAATCCATACACTTACCCCGAGAAAAAAAACATCCAATAATCTCAGTTTATGCATCTATGCTGACTGTCTGTCTATAACCAATATTTGCTCCTAAATATCCTTTATGCGAATCCCGTTGAACGCCACAAAACACGATTTCCGAGAACGCCTTCACTTGAACCATATTGAGAAGCGTTTGTCCAGTCTACTTGCTTGGTCTCATTGCCCATAGAGTGTGTTTAAGACGTAAACCTGAAAATACAGATAAAATCATGCCCAGGTTAATTGCATATCTAATCGTAGAGAGCAACCAACGAGCGCAAAATACCTGAAACTTGCCTTCAGTTTCTCCATCTTGAATCAGTTCCATCCGTTTTGCTAGACACAACGTTATGCAAATTGAGCTGTAGTAGCCTAGCTGTCAGGGCGTGGTACAAATGAAAATAACCAATAAGGACGTAGTTGCTTTTGTCTCTATTATTTTCGTTCTACAAAGGAGTTCTTTTGTCTGTAGTCTATTATCCTCGTTCTTTGTGTTGAGGTGTAGGGTATTGTTGTATTATCCAACCAGAGAGGAGCTTTAAGCAGCTACGTACCGACCAAAATAACAGCGCTTTAATGAGTTGCGCTTTTACAAAAGGCCGCTTGATTGATTGGACTGGCTGTTGTACGAAAACAAAAGACGTAATTCGTGTTTGGAAACCTTTGTCAATCATAGTTGAATAAAAGTTGTCATTCATTTTCTTCAGCATCACAACTTTATTGTGCATAGTAAAAATTAATTGCAGTAAGTTTCTCTGGGGAACCCACTTCTATGAAAGCAGCTAAATAACTAACAATAGTTCCTATTGGAATCCGCTATCTTTTTCAATTGTAAACTGTACTCCTTTTCAAAACTGTTAAATTCAATGAGAAGAATGCATTTCATTTGTCCCTGTTTTCTGAAAACCTTGTCAACTGTAAACTAAGTCCGTTAATTACCTCGATTCTCGGCAATAACCCCAATACATCCCTCGGGCCTACGGCCCTTGGGATGTATTGGGGTTATTGCCTCGAATCTCGGTAATTAACTCTAACTTAGTTTACAGTTGACGCGGTTTCCATTGTTATTCGTAGGGAATTAACTCGGATAATGGCTCTCAACAAACTAAAAGTCGGGGAGGGATTTGAATTCTCCAGGGAAAGGTTGGGGTTGATCAATAGAATTGAATTGAATTTCTAGGTAATATATTGCTCATTATGGATTAATAGGTAAATAAATGGCTTATTATGGATTCATAGGTAAATATCTAGTTATTTACCTATTAATCCATAATGAGCAATATATTTACCTGTAAATCAATAATGTGTGGTTCCAGAAAATATCCCCCCCCCCCTGAAGAGTGTTGAAAAGTGACCCCCCCACCTCTCTGGAATTCCCGAAGAAAAATACAGTATTTGTATGGAAAATATATCCTTTCCTATTATCCTTCCTATGGATAATTTCTGGAACCACACAATAAGCCATTTTTACAAGGATTCAAGGGGCACTGTCACGTTTGTTTCATCAAAATGTTTTAAAATAAGACAAGTGTTCTACAGAAACAACTCCGAACCTATATTCTGTTTCAAATTAGTCTTAAAAAGAAAAAGAAACTTGTTCACAGCCTGTTCGAAAATCAAAAATGCCAATTAGCAATCCAATTCCATCCCCTCGATTATACACGAAAATACTCCAAATTTGTATTGATCTAGCAGCTGAAAGGTTAGGTAAAAAACGTAGACCATTATTTTGTTGATTTGTAGGGAGTTTGACTGCATTTAAGCTACTTAAAATGACCCCAAGTTAGACCAAATTCATGATAGACCATGACAGTGCCCCTTTCACAATGACTAATTCAATTATCAACCCAAACATTTAACTAGTGAATTCAAATCCATACACTTACCCCGAGAAAAAAAACATCCAATAATCTCAGTTTATGCATCTATGCTGACTGTCTGTCTATAACCAATATTTGCTCCTAAATATCCTTTATGCGAATCCCGTTGAACGCCACAAAACACGATTTCCGAGAACGCCTTCACTTGAACCATATTGAGAAGCGTTTGTCCAGTCTACTTGCTTGGTCTCATTGCCCATAGAGTGTGTTTAAGACGTAAACCTGAAAATACAGATAAAATCATGCCCAGGTTAATTGCATATCTAATCGTAGAGAGCAACCAACGAGCGCAAAATACCTGAAACTTGCCTTCAGTTTCTCCATCTTGAATCAGTTCCATCCGTTTTGCTAGACACAACGTTATGCAAATTGAGCTGTAGTAGCCTAGCTGTCAGGGCGTGGTACAAATGAAAATAACCAATAAGGACGTAGTTGCTTTTGTCTCTATTATTTTCGTTCTACAAAGGAGTTCTTTTGTCTGTAGTCTATTATCCTCGTTCTTTGTGTTGAGGTGTAGGGTATTGTTGTATTATCCAACCAGAGAGGAGCTTTAAGCAGCTACGTACCGACCAAAATAACAGCGCTTTAATGAGTTGCGCTTTTACAAAAGGCCGCTTGATTGATTGGACTGGCTGTTGTACGAAAACAAAAGACGTAATTCGTGTTTGGAAACCTTTGTCAATCATAGTTGAATAAAAGTTGTCATTCATTTTCTTCAGCATCACAACTTTATTGTGCATAGTAAAAATTAATTGCAGTAAGTTTCTCTGGGGAACCCACTTCTATGAAAGCAGCTAAATAACTAACAATAGTTCCTATTGGAATCCGCTATCTTTTTCAATTGTAAACTGTACTCCTTTTCAAAACTGTTAAATTCAATGAGAAGAATGCATTTCATTTGTCCCTGTTTTCTGAAAACCTTGTCAACTGTAAACTAAGTCCGTTAATTACCTCGATTCTCGGCAATAACCCCAATACATCCCTCGGGCCTACGGCCCTTGGGATGTATTGGGGTTATTGCCTCGAATCTCGGTAATTAACTCTAACTTTATGTGAGTCAAAAATCACCCCATAACATAGCCCCCTGCGCAGGGGTCTCTTTTAATGCTTTCGTGTGGCTCTTGCAAGCCCGAGCATGGTGTTTTCTTTCTTCTTACTTTATATTCGAGATGCCTGCGAAGGAGACTACCCGCTACTGTGGGCTATCCATTTACGATTTACTGTACAACCCACTTGTTCCTCGGAACCCACTTATGTAGCTACTAAATCTAACCTGAACAGCTTGTTCAATAAATTCACACAAGCAACTGATCAGGTCCGTTTAAAATTACAAAATTATCTATCTTTAGTCATCAGAATATTCTAATCTATCTGATCAGCGAATCAAGAGCTCGGGATCAAGTTCTCACAGAAGTAAGGTCATTAAAACCGGCTTGTCATGAGCCGTTCCTAATGCAAATGAGGAAACTATTGTCTAAGTTCACATTCATTAGGAAGGGATCAAGATTTCTCCACCGTAAGGGTTATGGCTATATATTTCCTGCCCGCCTAGATTAGCTTTGCTACCTGCGGGTCTGGTAATGATTATTGTATTTTGTATATAGAAATAAACTTGAACTTGAACTATGGCTCATGCAGTTATTCACAAAAGTAATAAGATCTGCTCTTATTGGTCAGTGGAATAACTTGTCACCTATTTTGCCTTTCTTAAAGAGGCACTCGCACGCTTGTCTGACAAGCAAATAATGGAAATCGCAATCAAATTCCATCCTCTTGATAATAGATACAAAAACTCTATAGATTTATATTCATTTAACAGTTAAAAGGTCATTTAACAAACCTGGACTGCAATTTTGGTTATTCTCTGGTGATTAGAATTAGACTTATTTTTTGACAGGTTGTACAAAAATTAAGCGTGCGAGTGCCCCTTTAAATCTAGAACCCCTCGAAAATGACAACGCAAAACTGTTTTATTATGCATCCATGCCACCACCGCGATAATGATTGGCTGAGAGTAGGCAGCGAAACTATTTGGCGCGCTTTTTGTGACATCATTTTGCAGACGGAAGGTTCGATGAAGGCATAATCGGCACAGACGCCATGTTTGATTTGGATTTCGGGAATGGAAGCAAATTTTCCCAATATTGTTATGACTTTTGGTAACACAAACCTCGGCATTGATAAGTCCCACTACCGTGCTCAACCTCACCGGATCAATTATTTAAAATACCCTCATATTATGCAGTTATGCTTTAATCTTCCAATCTGGGGAAGGATGTGCGATTCAATAATTTTCAATAGTATTTACTATCTAAAACACTTATTCTTAGCAGTTTATTCCACTTGCACCATGTTTTAAATTGTACACATAGAGCGGATTTCACATAACCATCGTGAAAACAATCGCGATCGAACAATCGCTAGCCAATCAGAATCAAGAGAAATCACAACTTGCTCCTGAATGGCTTTCTTTTCAGCCAATAACAAACCGAACCAATTACTAAGTAATTACACAACTGCATTTACTGCATAAATGGATTGCCTGAGAAAAATGAGTAGCCAATGAGAACGCCAAGCAATCGCAATTACATAAATAGTCTTGACAGTCATGTGAAATCCGCTCTAATTCTAGCATTGGTTATTAGAAAGTTAGAGATGCAAATGAAGCGAGCCATTTCATTTCCGGTTGACCAGAATCAATTAGAAACAAAAGGCTCGCTTTTTCTTGTACCTATAAACAGTTACGAAAAACATGGATACTAAATAAGTTTAAATGAGACTATTTTCGGAAATAATAAATAAAAAGTATACATGCAGCTCAGAATGATGTCACTTGAGAATAACAACCATTTTGCTTCAACAAGCTTGAGTATAAAGCTCAACAAAGGGGACAGCAATAAATACACAAGCTACATACAATGCCTAACGATTATCGGTGGTCTTGTTTGACAAATGTTCGCAAAAAGGTGGGATCTTTATTTCGGACGTTAAATTGTCGGACTAATTTCGGTCATTTCGGACAATTTTAAGACTAAAAATTCCGGACACTTTTTATTGCATATTACTCTCCAAAACCACCGACACTGGCAGTTTCTACTGCATCGCAAGTATAATTCTTTGGAATGTAACTGGTAGCACAATGCAAAGCTTTATGAACTAAGGATCTAAGGATACAAGTATTCTGCTTTTTATCACTGGTGGAGGGGAGTGATTTCATTTATCTACGGTTGTTTCAGTCGAAAACACTGGTTTACATTGAAGCCTTGCATGGAAGTAAAAACTGGTCAGCAAGTCACTTGTGAAATTTTAGACCCTGCAGTAAAAAAGTCGGACGATTTAAATTACGGACGTTTAAAAAATTGGGACGATTTTATTTCCAGACACTAAGTTTGTCCGAAATTAAACTCGTCTAATTTTTTTGCGATATACAGTAGTGTAAATGATTCAAGGATAGATAACAATAGACAGCCCCTTCTTCGGCGAACGTAACGTTCCGGTTCCGCGCGCCCGGCGCGGGTAAAAAACTTGTTCCTCGATTTACGGACATTCGCCGAAGAAGGGGCTGCAAGCAGTCTATCTATCTCTGTTATCAACTACCTGTTTGCTTAGGCAACTATACGCGTTTAGGGCTGACAGCAATTGTGATGATTGTGCACATGGCTTCATATCTAATTTTAAGGACCTTGTACTTGAGGCTATTGAGGCCATCTCTCAACATTCTCAGGCGGGCAGTTCTAATTCTTGCGCCACTGAAATTACACATTAAAACACAGGGTTAGTCATCAAAATACAAGTGAGATGATTAATGTCAAGGCATTAGAGAAGTGAACATAAAATACTTCGCTGGAAATGAGCAATTACTCAATGCACAGACAATCTCGTACCCAGTGCGAGTCCGTCATTCCGTCATCTTTTGGCAAGCGGCAAGATGACGGGCTCGTGGCAAGGATTGGTACACAGAATGTTATTAAGGGTTAAAAGATAATTATTTATCATTTCTAAGACTTTCATTACCCAATAAAGTAGCGGTGTCATGATTTTAGCATACTTTTGATGTAAAACAACATTCAAATTACTGATGGATAGAAAGAGAAAAGCCTTCTGTTGCAATTTGTTTCAGGTTGAGCGTTAAGTTTACTGGACTATTGATGATTTGATTTGACTGATTCTAGTTTTTGTTTCCCAAAGCTGCGGAAAATTCTGCTGGACCTTTGAGACGTTTCGTTTTGACGAACAATCCTTTGCGTACCATGGAATGAGATCTGATGATTGGTATCGAAAGTAGCGGCTATATTAAAACTCATAAAAACTCATGAAATCAATGAATTTGGTTGAAATTTGGAAAATTCAGTCAAATTCGCAAGAAATCAGCAAAATAATCGTCTAAGTTTGTTAAATAACCTTTCAGCTGCTTAGATCAATACAAATTTGGAGTATTATCGAGCGGATGGAATTGGATTGCGCATTTTTGATGAACAACTTTCAAACTTGGAAATTTGATAGCGAAAGCTAATAGTAAAGCTTGCGTAAAAAAGCCTATTAATGCAATTTCTCTCTAAGGCAAAGTTGAAACATAATACACTCTTTTTTTTTATAACAACGTCTAATTTTCAGTTGAGGCTGGGCCGTTCTTATTTTTGGAGCAGTTTGAGGCTGGAAATGTTCTTACGGATGTTCTTACATTTCAGTGACGTCGGAACCTGAAATATGATAGATCTTATAGAAGGATACATACCAATGAGTATTTAAGCGAGTTTATAATTACGTTATTATTAACACATTTGATTCTGGGTTTTAGAACGCATCACTGAAAATAAATCTATTTTGCTCCTATCTGAGGCTCAGGCATGTTCTTAGCATGTTCTTAAAATTTGGGTAAATTTCAGGCTCAACGTTCTTATAAAAAAGGTTCTTATAAAAAAAAAGAGTGTATAGGATTCTGAGTTGTTTATGTTGACCACTGGGCTTATTTTACAACTTTTGTTTAAACAACCGTGACAATGCCGCTTAAAACCGGCCTTGGTTAGGGGCACCAAATGGCAACATTCGGTAAGAAATCTGTTTAGAGACCTTCTCAACTACTTTTAAAAATGTTGTACTGTCTCCTAGGATTTTCGAACTGCGTAAAAAATGAAAGTGCAATTAGCTTAAACGCTAGTTAGTGGAGGTGTTAGAAAGAAGGTTAATTATCAATTACAAAAGGTACGTGTTTGAGAAGAACTGCCCTGCATCTAGTCCAAGTCTGTTATTACAAAAAGTAATGCCCCCAATTTAAAGTAAGTTGAATCTTTTTACACTTTTTATCTTCATCAAGTTGCATTAGCCAGTTAGAAGAACAAGAATTTCTGGTTATTATCAGTAATGAAAAAAAAATTGTCCAAGCCAGTCATTCTGAAAGGCTTGCAAGTAGCCTTTGGTACTTTCGTTCAAATAACCAAATGATATAGCCTGAAATTTCAGCCGTCTTTTCTTCTTACACTCCATCACTCACTGCAGGAGAAAAAAAAATCGATTGAACACCTACTTCCAAAAGCGTGTCCAGGAATTGAAATGGGTTCTGATTGGTCAACTTCACAATTTGTGGACTACAATCAGTGCTGTTCACTTGTCACCAAACATTATGCATAGTAAGAAATTGACCAATCAGAATCCATTCTCAAGATCCTAAGAACCGCACAATAGACCAACTCGGCTAACGGTGTTTACATCTTGTTGCCACCCAATTCAGATCATGTGATGATTCCTTTGGGTAGTTAATTGTCAAATTGTTCCCACTCGAATCGAGTGCACGAGTGTATGTGCAGAACTAACAAACGTATCCACCCAAAGGAATCATCACATTTCCCTGATTGGGTTGCAACAAGATTTAAACACCGTTAGCTGATTTGGTATATTCCTGGGATAGTTTTGGAAGCCGGCGTTCAGTCTTATTTTTTCTCCCGTAATGAGTGTTGAGATGGTGTGAGACAAGACAGCTGAAAATTCAGGCTACAGTTGGTGCTCTTTACAGAATATTTTCATACCAAGAATGTGAAGATGCCATTTCCCATCATTATCTTTGGATCATTGAAGGTGTAGTGTCAATAGTAACTAGAGTGTACAGGGGATTCTGGGATACTTGTAGTACTTTATATTTAAGAGTACTCAATCCATCACGAGACATGCGCTCCGCAACGTTTCTCAAGAGGTTAAACCTACCAAAGATATAAAGTTTATCAAGTTTCAAGAGGGAGCACAACCAGAGATGAAAAACATATCTTTCCTGCAGCACAACTTTAAAGAGATTTTACCAGTATTTCGAGCAATTTTGACAAAAATCCAGTTACTCAAAAGTTTAAAACCCTTTGGCTTGATTTTGGTTTGTTTCTCACGGAAAGTCAAAGTTCACCCCCAGGAGTACTATAATACGAAATTTTTAGTGAAATTCTTTACAAACCCTTATATAATTATGCTGTACATACCGTTCCCGGGAAAGGTTGTCACCCAAAACGCCTATAAGCTTGAAGCGCAAAGGATAATGGGGGCATCTAAACTGCTACTGTTTGATCTGAATTTAGACAGGTAACATCACAGGTAACATCATTAAATTTCAGCACATTTCTAAGCATGATTTTGTTTCTAATATTTAAAAAAATCTTTACCCATACTCCCTAGCGCACCAAGCTTTGTTGCTTTTTCCAGTGACAACGTATCCCGGAAATGGTATATACCGTTTCCGGGATACGTTGTCAATGAAAAAAGCAACACAGTTTGGTGCGCTAGGGAGTATGGGTAAAGATTTATTTGAATTTCTGTGAAATGGGCAATTCCAGAAAATAAAGGTACCCCCCACGGGTGGCATTTGGAAATTCCGATGGGATGGGGGGGTTTAAGAGCTCGGAATTCTGATTGCAAGGGGGGGTTTTCGAAGCTGGATTTCTTAACCTGCCCGGAATTCTATATGCATGGGGGGAGGGGGGGTAAACCATTTTGGAAATTCTGAATGCATGGGGGGGTCAAAAACTAGTGCCACCCGTGGGGAGGGTACCTTTAGTTTTCTGGAATTGCCCAATATCAGAAACAAAAATGCTAAGAAATGTGCTGAAATTTAATGATTTTTCCTGTGATTGCGATTACTGTCTGAATTAAGATCAAACAGTAGCAGTTTAGATGCCCCCATTATCCTTTGCGCTTCAAGCTTATAGGCTTTTTGGGTGAAAACGTTTCCCGGAAACGGTATACAAACTTTGAAATGCATTTTCGTAGGTTGCAATCAAGTTTATTAATGGGACTAATTTACGAGTTACTTGCATGCAAACCTTTCAAAAGATGCTAAAATAAAGCCGATAGATTTCGTACTTTCTAGGAACCTGAATTTTGGCCACATTTTCCATGAACCACAAAAAAAAATTTCTTAACAACATACATGTATATATCCTTCACCATATGATTTAGAAAAGGCAGTTACGCAAGGAAGTTGTGAGAGATAATTACACGTACGTTATAGAATCAGCTTGTAGTTGTAGTGACACATTTTTCAGTGCTTATCTTTCACCCTTGATTTTAATATAATTAACCAATGCATAAAGAAATGTGCTTTAAATTATCTTTATTGCAAATGTCAAAACTGTTTTAAGCAAATGTATGCAGCCAGGTTATTCTTTTGAAATCCCTATTTTAATGAGTAATTCAAAAATAGTAGCTGCACCTTTTAGTCCGGCGGATTGCAGCAAATTTTCGAGGAAATTGCGCATTTCAGGCTAAAACCGCAATTTTTTACCAGGTGATAGTTTTTAATGTATTTTTAAATCGTAGATATGGAGGCACGCTAGAATTCTTTCGTAGCGAAAGCTAGAGAGGTTTTAGGGTGAACTATTGTTTAGCTCAATAGCAGCCATTTTGAATGCTTTGTTATTCAAATGAGGTTTAGAACTTAGCTTTGTGAACATTCAAGTTGTTCTCTAGACTACACAGCCATAGCAGCTCAACATTTGCTAATTCTGAACTATGGATTGAGCTGACTGACTTCGGCTGAGCGTCTCCTTAGAGTTTTTTTGTGATCTATTAAATGTCACGATCAGTTTATCGTGAATGTTTATAATTTCTATTGTAAAAAAATAGCCTGACTGAGATTTGATAAAATGTTTCAAGAATGACCAACAAATTCTAAAAAAATATCAAGATAATTGGTACCATGTGTCGAATATGTAAAAAGAAGCTTGTCTCTGAAACTTTCACATGATTTTCTACCTAGTACTGTGCTATACTCTATACACAAGGACGATAGAAGATTTCACTAAGTGCCGCAGAGCTCATGAATAACAAAGGATTCAAAGATGGCTGCCAATGGCAAAACAATGGTTCACAATAAAACTGTTCTAGCTTTCGCTACGAATAAAATTTAGCGTGCCTCCATATCTTATCTTCAATAAACTACTAAAAACTACTGACATGCAAAGTTTGGTGTCTTTAGCCAAAAGTGCGCAATTTTTACACTAATCCGTCGGACTATTTACAGTGATCAACACTTTTGAAATTCCATGGGAGATGGGGCTCAAGTGGGAAACACTACTTGTATTGGAGGTCGTTTGAAACTGGAAATATATTTTGTACAAGTAACGAGCTTCATAGTTTTTACTTATTACTAATTTTGCAATACAACATTTTGGAAATTTAAGATATGACTGGGTTGGGGTAAGTGTACACAGAAGCCCTCCAAATATCATTCTATTTTGTGCCTTGTATATAACATGTCATGACATATGTACGACTCGAGCAATGTCGGTTTTTTGTGTGAAATTTAGCGTGGAATTCCCTCGTCAGGTCGTGGATTTACCTATAAAGCATGGAAGTTTATTGCTTGATAAACACATTTTTTTGCTTTTGCAGACCATCTGGTTTACATATCTTAGTTTGTCTTAAATTTCAGTGATCAGGCCCGTAGTAAGCATTAGGCGAGCGAGTCACTCGCCTCGGTAAAATTTGTGTTAATGATAAACTAGCAGTTTAAATTCCTGCTTCATAATTGTGTATAACGATTTTTTTTTCTGGAAATCTGGCTCGCACTGCCTCGGTAACGATTTTTTTCTGGCTACGGGCCTGGTGATGAAAACTGGGCAGATCCTCTTAGACCCCGTCCACACGTATTCGGATATCTTTTCGAAAACGGAATTATTTTTTCTCCGTTTGCGCCTCCCGTCCACACCTATACGGCATTTTCGAGCACAAAAGCGGAGGTTTTCTAAAACGCTCTTTTCACTTAATTCTGTGAAATCCCACTCGACATTTCCGAACGCCAAACTGTGTTTTGGCTTCCGTCAATCAAACCGTTGAGTCAAGTACACGCATGTTTCCTGAGTTTGGTTTGCATTTTATAGTGAAAAAATGTGTCATGAAGCCTAGCTAGACCCTATCAGTTCACAAGATCTATCAAAGCCTCCATGAAATCTCCCATAGTTGTTCACTCGTTTAATTGACGGAAGCCAAACCGTGGTTTGTTGGTCAGTGTAGAGTTCGCAGAATTATGAAAATCGCAGTAATCTGCTAATTTTTTCTTTAATTAGCAATCCATTTTCACTTATTAAATAATAATTGATCTTTATTTGCAAGCTTTGACAGTATAACCAAATTTTTTTTATTGTTTAAGAAGTTTTAAGCAAAATTTAGAGTTGAAATTTATTTTTAACAGATGCGCATGCAGTTGCGGCTTTTGCTTTAGAATCTGCCAAACTGGTGTGGTGTGTGGTGTGTTCATCATTATTTTACTTTGGATTTAATGGTGACCTCTAAGTTGAAGCATGATGTTGGTGAGTTCTTCTCCTGCAATATTCAGTTACCTAGGTATTCAGGGACATAGCTACCAATATGAAAAGTACGCAACTGTGCACTGAAATGTTCACTTTGTTATACTTTCTCTGATGTTTTTCTGATGATGGTGTCTATGAAACTACTCTCTTGCGTAACTTACTACCAAAACCGGTAGACTGTTTTTTCGGCTCGAGAAAAAGCACTCGTCTCCAGACAAAAACATTCACGATGTAGTTTGAATTCCTTTATTGAGGTCAGCGATGCGTGCAAGTCAAATATTTTATTTGGCAATTTCTCGAACTAAAAACACAAGAAAAGCAATCTGCATGTGTTCTAATAATTTTATTCTTGGTTTTCAACCAATCTCTAGAGAATCAAAAGACAATGCACGTAATGCATGACTGCTGGTACCAGAATGGACGCTGATTACATATCTTTTGTTAATCATCCACCAGAACGTATTAGTGACGTCAGTTGCAAACGAAGAATTGGGTAAAGAAATACAAATCAGTGTATTATTTCCCGAAACTTTAAGTTTTTGTTTGCCAGAGACACAACGCATGAATGATTTCGCGTGAAGGAATGCAATCAGACTCGTCAACGTTTTTTTGTGAGACGAGTGCTTCTTGTCGAGCCCGATAAACAGTCTACCGGTTTCGGTAGTACAAGAAAGCTCTAGCTATGCCCCTGGTACTGACACTGTTAGGCCCATATGCCTGCACACATCAAAGGTCAATTACTTCCAGTCATTTTTTAATGCTCAAAGACTGGAGCCCCCCCTCCCCCCTCTCCCATCTGCTGATATAGTTTAAAAAGCAAAAATAAAAATAAGCACCACAAACTTTAATGGACATATCCATTATAGTATAGGTATATAAGTATCGGAATCTCCTAAAGAGGACTGACTTCCACATGGTGGATTTGTTCTGCCGACAACAGTTGATTAATTTTGTTGCATGAATTTGGTGATTAAAATAATTGTTGTAAAAGACGCACACACACATACCGGTAATCACCAATTTCATGAAATTTAATTTAAACACACTTTATTTACCCCCGATCATGAAATTAAAAACCTGTTAAAAAGGAGCATAAAGGTATATCACAACGTCCTGTAGATATATTTGTCAAGTTTGGATAGGACAATCTTTCCCTACTGAGAGAGATTGTATTTTAATTTTGTATTTTCAAGACAACCAAACTCAATATACAAACAACGAGTCCAAGTGATTTGAGGTCATCAAAATAGAAAACTAATATTTCAGAAAAGAGAGATGACACCTAGCATTTATAGAAGATCCTATGTTATTGGCCAAGCAAAACTCATTCAATGGTTCCACTGTTTTCACTTATTGATTGTCATTGTCACTTATCTATTGTCAGGGTTGTTGTCCCAAGACTACCATTTGTGGGGAAAAAAACTAAAAATACAACTCAAGATGAAACAGAAATGCACATATACTGTACTTGTGCTTAACGACTGCAGATTGTATGTTTTGATGTATTGTATGACGCATTGTTGTCCTTCTAAAAAATAATGTAATGAGTGACAGATTGAGCTCCATCCTGAGGTATGTAATAAATTACAAATAATATCCTGTAAAAGTGGTTGTGTATGCAGACCTACCTATTTGGGTCAGCTTTTGAGCTCTGGTGATGATGTAAACGGATCATTTTGTATCTTCCAATTTGAAGAGAGGGTCTTGTTAAGTGGTAACCCTTAGCAGTAATTCTGACACAAGAAAAAGGCTAGTGATTAAAAGTCGTCCATCAACTGGTAGCCACTGCATCTCATTTTTTTTGTTTTCAAATTGCTCCATTGTTTTTCGGCTGCTCTGATTGGCTCATGGCCCACAAAAGCTGTTGTTTGATGATGGGCCTTTAGTTTTAATATAAAGTGAATATCATAAATGCCATAAACTGAGTACCTTATTCAGGGTTCCCATGTTTTCAGACTTTCAAAATTCCAGGACTTTTTCAAGGACGTTTAAAAAAATTAAAAGCCCATAAGCACCCAAGTCGCATTGCAGGCTCACAAGAATAAAACGCAGTTGAAAACTCGATGCAAATTTTCAGTTTGAACTTGTGAAATGCAAAGAATAATAGGAACCCCTTTGGACCTACAGATCAGCCAATCACAGCTGTTGAATGACAATAGATCCAATTGAAAACAAAGCGCAAAGGTACCCGGTTGACTATGGGCCTTTAATGACCTTTCACAATGAAAAATGTGAATTTCCGTGCATTATGAATATCCTTAATGTTTTAAAGATAGCACATTGATAGTTTTTATTCAGGTTCCTTTATTTTTATTTTACACTATACACATGCAAATTCTTTCTTCAGGAAAATATTAATGACTTTGATAGGCTTTTGTAAAAATTATATCACTTTCCAGGCCTGGAAAAGGGCATTTCTAAAATCCATGACTTTCCAGGTTTTGAAGGACCCATGGGAACCCTGTTATTGCAGGAATATAAATTAAGAAAAACAACTGTGCTTTTTGTTGCATCATTTTTGCCAAACATTGGCTGCTTTCTTTCTTCATTAAAAGCATGTTCAAATCTGATAGTTTTCCAGCAAAATTTGCCCAGAAAATTTCCAGGTGCATCAGCCTTTTTTACAGATAGTTTTTGGAGAATGGGTGAAAACTAATTACAGATACCAACCTTTGATAAAGATCATCATCTTCACCTCCCCATCCCCAAAATTTATTAGAGAAGCCATTGATTTCTTCAAAATCTTTCCTTTTGAAAGCTCCAGCTCCTCCAAATATAGAAGCATATGGTAAACTGAAACACAAAATATGGCAGCAGAAAATATTAGTAGCTTATCAATGACACCAAGCTATAAATATTACTTCTTCACTCAGCCCCCTTGCAAGTGAATTGCCTGATCCAAAAGACCTTTGACGATTTGCAATTTCATCGGTAGTTAGTGAAGAAGGGCTGAAGCTTCCCCTTCCCTTGGAAAATCCATATACCAGTACCTCTTTCATGGAAGGGATTTTGAGGGGTGGCAGTGGGCAACACATACAAACAAGGTATTTTTCACTTGAAATTCCAGACGGTGGGGTCTCTACAAACCAATTTACGTTTGAGAGTGCCATATGTAGACGATTGCCATACATTTTACTGTATTTCTCCAAGGAGCATTCCAAGGCAGTCTCCAGATTTTGGAAGGGATTGATGTCCCTGATACAGTAGCAGGAAAACCCTACAATACACTGTACACTGTACTTACTGATAATTAAATTTGTCTACAGCTATTGACATATGTCGCAGCGATGTTGGACAACTATACATATTACGATCATCCTCAGGTGATTGATGTCCCTGATACAGTAGCAGGAAAACCCTACAATACACTGTACACTGTACTTACTGATAATTAAATTTGTCTACAGCTATTGACATATGCCGCGGCGATGTTGGACAACTATACATATTACGATCATCCTCAGGTATCAAATCCACATCATGGAATATGAAACAGTCAAAGTTGTTAAGCTTCAATGCCTCTTTGTAACCAATATTAAACAGGATCGCTCTGTTAAATGGTGTGTCACCAGACTAGAAGGAAAAAATGCTGTTAGTAATTCTTGCCTTACTACATACATGTAGATGGGACAGCTTTGGAACCTGCTGTCAGGAATAATGTAAACTGATGACCAAAAACAAGTGAGCAAGACATTTTTCATAACTAGAATAAATACTAAGCCATACGTTATAGAGATCTTATTATATAAACTATAATGTTTTATCAGGATTTCGGCCAGAGAAATATTGTAATTCGCACGTGTGAAAAATTGCGATAATGCCCACTATTGTGAATACATCAAATTTTCACAATAAAACTTTATACAATAAACAGAATAATACATTTGCACTTGGAGATATGAAATTATCTTCTTGTGTTCAAATTAAATATTTCACTTATTCGCTGTGCTCACTGGTAAGATATCGAAAATTTGAACACTCAAAGATAAATTCCATATCCCTATGCGCCCATGTATTATCCTCTATATGGTAACAGCTTTTTCTCAATCATGCTTTTTAAAGACAAACAAGGTAGGTTTGTTAAAGACAAACAAGGTTTTTCATCTTCAGGATTATTAGTAAATGTGTGGTTCCAGAAAAAATCCATACCCCCCCTGGAAGGGTGTTGAGAAGTGACCCCTCTGGAATTTCTGAAGAAAATTACAGTATTTGTATGGAAAAGATCAGGTAAATTGACCCCCACCTCTCTAGAAACATATTTTCATCACATTTACAGGATGTGAATAATTCAGTTTAACATACAACTTATAATGAAGGATTATGTAAAGCAAGCAATAACATTATTTTGACCTACCTGCTCAATAATCAGAATTCTATACTCTACATTTTGCCTTTTCAGGATTGGATGCATGTGTCTCACAAATATCCCTAACTGTTCATATCTTTTTCTAAATGGTACAATTAAAGCGACCTGAAGGGAAAAAACAATGGTTAAACAAGAATAATGTGGTGACTCAGGCAGTACGCCTTGCAGCTTAACAGTCATGTGCTTGTTATTTTGCTACGAGCCTATAAATAGACCTCTAGATTCCCAAGGGTAAATCAACCGAGCATGACTGGAGGGCATACAAAATTTTTGGTTGACTTGTTTACGAAATCGCAAAGAAATTTAACCAATAAGTGGCATATTCCAAGTTAATTGACCAAGTTCTTGATGAGCAGGTAAATATATTACAGATCAGATACGGCTCTGTTTTTGATTTTGTTTTGCTCTCCAGTAAACCACATGACAGACGAACTGCAAAAGGCCTATTTTCTTAGGAAAGAACAAAAGATATTTTTTTATGCAAGGCTCTTCACACAAAATACCTATTATCATTTATATTGCAGAAGCGTCATTTTAAATACATTAAGAAGTCTCTAAAAATATGCAAATTATTTTATCCCAACATTTTTTTTTCCAATTTCATCATTTTACTATATCATGCTCTCCAAAGTTTTAGCTTGTTGTCAATGATAACAAAAAACAGCACTTGCCTTAGTTCTAGCTTTACATTCTGTTGGCTTCCAAGCCCCGCCCTTCTTAACCCAACCACCATATGCTTCTGAGAAATGCTTCTCTAATTCCTCCATTTTGGGAATATTTTGATTGACAAAGACAGGTCCAACTGTTGAGGAAAAACATGTAACATTGGGATAATGAAGCTGCCAAGCCTAGAATACATTCTAAGCAGTACTACCATTTTTGTTCAATCCTGAAGCTTGACAATTTTTTCGCATAGGTTTACTTTTCAAACGATCACATTTTGTCGGGAAGCAGTCTAGATTCTCACACTCTCATTTGCTGGAAAATAGCGGCCAAAACAGCAGCCAATCAGCAAGCGAGAAACACAACAATGTGCATGATTGAAACATAAACAAAGAATGAATAATGGATGAATGTCCAACAGAATAGGGAAAGTTTCATTGTGGCAATATTCACCAGAAAAAAAAAAAACTATACAGATCTTGTGGCAATATTTTGGTTTACTTCAAAACCATCATCAGGCCAATGAATGTAAAAAGAGTGTGTACATTGTAAATAATGTGTGTTTCCAAAAAATATCCCCCCCCCCCCCCCCCACGGAAGGGTGTTTAGAAATGACCCCCTCCACCCCTCTGGAATTTCCGAAGAAAAATACAGTATTTGTATGGAAAATATCAGGTAAATTACCCCCCCCCCCCCACCCCTCTGAATTTCCAATCCCTTCTGTAGGGGGGTATGGATATTTTTTGGGAACACACAATGGAAAGCCCTGAAATGTAAACCTAAACAAAAAAAAATGGTGTAACAGTACTAGATTAATCTGATCTAATGTAAAATACAAGTTTTTTAATAAAGAATGGCTACTAAGCAACTAGAGACGCACCTCTTGAGAGTAGGGACCTGTTACTAATGAAACTGCAGGGCTGTGCTTGTATGAGGCACTTTTGTTATTAAGTACTCGCTTTTTGTGACTACAAAAATTTAGTTAAAAACATAGGGACCAGATTCTTAAGCTACAATATATGTAGCATTATTTAAAAAGTTTAGATTTACCAGTTTTTGTCTTTCCTTATGCACCAGTCAATTGTAACCACCACCCCCCCAACCTCGGGGAAGGGTGGGGACATGGACTCTTAGCTGAGCAATACTAGATTTTTGTCCCCACCCTTGAGGCGATACGTGTTGGAAAATCCCCCACCCTGTGGGGCAAGGATTGAAGTGATTCGATGCTACTATGCCAATATATGTCGAGTCCTCTCGTCTGAAATATTCCTCCTAATAGTGTTTCTCTATCCCCGACTCCTCTGCGGAACCATTTATTGCTGGAAGTTGCCCTAGCTCTGTGTCACAGAACTTGCCATACTAATACACACTCATTATTATAAAACAGGTTTCTATAGGATGAGTTATCCAAAATTGTAAAGCGTTTAGAGTTTTGAGGATAAGAGCTATATACGCACCTACTTTATTAATTCAGAAGCCGCAAGAAAACAGAGCTGGAAATATTGTTCTTACTTGATCGGAATTTATGACCCTTCAATCCTTTTTCCTGATTGTCTCTACTGGAAAATTGGCCGGACATATGGCATTTTTGATGGGACAATGCTCACGGCATTGTATATTTCGAGAGTAAACACTGACAACACTTTCGAAAGTTATTAGGGATAATCATGAAAGTACCTAATAAGATATAAAATGCACTGACCTCAAACTTCCTCGGAAAATCACATCAATCGTTTGGCATGTGTGGTCAGCGCTCACTAGTAAAGAGGTGGATGTGTTCCAAGGTGAAGAGAGAGAGATTGGAAATTAAGTTCTATACCCCAACTAATCCCCCACACTCAGGGGTGGGGGGTCCATGACAAGAATACCCCCATGTAGTCGGGACCAAAACGTGACCGATACGTACAAATGCCCCACGTTGCCCCCACCCTTCCCCGAGGTTGGGGGGGTGGTGGTTACAATTGACTGGTGCATTATGACTAATTACGTCAGGTGGCACTAAATTTGCTAAGAGAATCCTAAGTTTAGTAAATATAATTTCTGTACCCTATGATTAATTCATAATAATATACTTAAATAATTTCAATGTTAAACCCTGTCACAGAAAAAAACTTTGAACCTTCAAAGTATTGATGATCTGGTTGAGCAGCTATGAATTTCTGAACTAAAGTCAAAAAGACAAGTTAAAGTAGGCAGTGTCAAATGGTTTGTGATGTTATACAATAGATCACAAGATCTTTCATAATGAATAAAAGATATAGGAAGGATATTTTCTTTTAAGAAAAAGGGAAAAGCAGGATGCTCCTGAGGCACAATGCCCGATGACATGCTGTGCATTTTGACTATCACTCATGGAAATCCCTGATCCTCTGACTGTCTGACCTGTTGCTTAGCTGTTACTAGTACTAGATTTTGAATGAATGTTATGCTCATTCATTTTGTTATCAATGCTATGGAAAAAGTATAAGATCTGTTCGTTAGAACTATGTTAGAGCAAATATACGAACTGTTGCACAACGATTTAAATCATTATCTCGCCAATTAGCACTTCGCTCGTGGAGTTCTGCTAGACTAAAACATGACGTTCAAGTGATTCACAGTCTTGCTGTACGTTTTACACTTCCTCGTTGTAGTAACTTACCGAGTGAATCAGACTTAGATGGACATAATTCTTTGTCCTCGTCGCTAGTATCTTCAGAAGAAGGTTGACTGGAAGGTTCTGCCTTAACCTCAGATTCCTCAGTTGGCGTTTCATCTTCCACTTGTGAAGGAGACACGTCCGCATCCCCCTCCGCGTCGCCTTCAGAATCACCCTCTTTTTTATCTTTTTCACTTTTTAGAGATTTTTTTATAAGTCTATCGACCGGATCTTCGATAATTACAACTGGAGGTTCCGGCTGTTTACTAGTAACTTTTATAGACGGCTCCTTTGCAGTAACATTTCCAGCTTGAGGTTCTGCTGCCTTGGTTATAGGGTTAATACTAGCAGAAGCTGTTCTCGAATGAATTGGACCATTCGAATTACTAGCATTTTGATGATTTTCTAAACCCTTAAACATATCCTTCACTATCATATTTTTGATACTGTTCATGTCTTCTCCTTTCGCAAGTTTGTCCTTGATTATAGCAAAGTATTTATCAGGATTTAAGTGTTGTTTTATGTCCATATCAACAACAGTTCGAGTTTTCATCGAGTAACGTACAAGATACACAAGAGATGTAGCTGCAGCAAGAAATGCGCATCCGAGGAATAATTTTATCCGACGAATCATTGTCCCGGTAACTAATGAAGACAAAATAGTCAACAAATCTTCCGCGTGAGCCCTTTCCAGTGTTTCAAGCCATTATCGTGATTAAAATCCGTGCTCTCATACCGTTTCTTCTACGTGTTACCGCCATGGCATCGTCTGTGTGTTCTGAAGGAGCTTTTGTAAAAGTGACGTCATTGTCTTATTACACTCTTCTTGATTGGGCAATAAATTCAAACCGCTGGTCAGTAGCCGCGCCTTCACGAGCGGTCTCCCTGTGGTAATCGCATTAAAGTATTCCAGTTTTTTTTTCTACAGTTCATCCAAAACTATCAATAGAACGAAGCAATAGGCCATTCGCACTAACCGGGTCACGTGACCCCAACTACCTCTTAACGAGATGTTTTGTAAACATCAATTCCAGAAATACAAAGAACCGATTGATATTAGTCAGAAACCCAAGTTTCAGCTTAAAATCTCTAACCTGGAGCAAATGGCAGCGAGTTGAATTTTCAAAATTTTATTCAGAATGCTACCTCTACCTCTTAGCAGCTCAATTGCATACTAAAGCCGGTTATGTGAAATCATTCTAAATGTGACAATGTGTATAAACTAACAAACAGTCCGAACAAAAAAAAAAACAGCTCCATACCTTCTTGCACTGCACCCTCTTCTATTCAAGGGCGCTTCAATATCATTCTCGAACCCAGAGCTCCCCGGCTCGTCGCCTCGCAGGGAGGCTCTGGTGACATCCATTTGAGGGCCTTCGCTGATAGGCTAAAATGTCGCGCACGCGTACATAAAAGTAGCTTTATCTCGCTTTATAGAAACGTGTCTGTTAAAAACAACACTGACATTCGTTTCCTAGTCGTCTGTTCAACCAATGCCTTCGACTTGAACGCCCTAAAAGTAATTGTGAGGCATAAAACCACCATTTTCGTTTACGCATGCGTCGTTGGATGTCACCAGAGCCTCCCCCGTGAGGTGACGAGCCGGGGAGCTCTGGTACGAGAATGCTTCAATATGGGATACTTGCGCATGTCAAATAACCATGTTGTAAAGTTACCCATAAAGGGATTGAAGCGCAAAAGCCATATTCAAGGTAATCTAAGCTGGAGCTACATGTGGCGTGGGTGTCGGCGTCTTCTTGAACAACAAAACGTGGTATAAAATACTAAGGGAGAGCTTTCCAAAGAGAGGGCTTGACTCTGGTCGTTGGAAATTCGAAATTTTAACGGGCCGAGCCACAATTTTCCGGAAAATCTAAGTGTATCACCTGACATATACCAGTTAATTCTAGATAATTTACAGTTATCACTCCCCACATTTCATTCCCAAATTCTAACTTGATCTTTTTTAAGGATAATCTTAGATCATGACCAGTAATTTCTGGTATAGGAGTTTTAACAAGTTTGATTGTAAAAGATATGAATAGGCCTTTCCGCTTGAGCGGCCGCTGGGTTCCGTTTGTTTCCCTCACTGGCACTCGACGAGCGAGCATATTTATCGGTGCGGATTTAGGGGGGGGGGGGGGGGGGGGGGGCGTTGGATACCCGTGCACACATTTTCTTTGCCACCCATTTTATCTATTGTGCTCCCCCTAAAAATGAAAATAAAAATTTTTCCTGCAGAGCAATTTTGTTATATAATTCTCTGTAATTTATGAAATAAATATCATACACCATCGAGGAGAATTTAAAAAAATTATTGCACGGACCAGTTCGATCTTCCAGCCCCTCCCCCCTCAAAGATCAAATAGTTCGCCCCACGTTGCGCGCACTTTTCCAACCGTTCCCAGCGCCTTTCCTTTCGACACAAACACGCGGGGTCTACTTGAGCCCTGGTAATTCCAAGGGGATCGAGAACCCCACCTTTTCGCGCAACTCTTCACTAAACTTTTCTTTCCTTTTATAGTCAGTCAGTCGGTAGAGGGGGTTCACAAAAAATAACAAAAGAATACAATAAAAAACAAAAATCTGGCAAAATAGGGCCGTGGGACACTTTTTCGAGCTGTTTACATCTAAAACCATTTCTAGACATCCTAAGGATTCCAAAAAAGTGTGTCTCGTGCTAGTTCCGGGGGGGTGCACGTGCTCCCCTCTACCGACTAGACTATTACGGATGTTCGCGAGATTGGCTAATTGCATTTTCTTTCCGCACCAGGGGATCGAGGACCCCGAAAAATTTCCAGGCGGGAGGGGTCTCTCCAACCTGTGGAAGGGGGGGGGGGGGGGGGGGGGAGAGGGGGAGAGGGGGAGATTACCGGCAACCTTGAACTTTTCCAAGGGAGAGGGTGTTGAATTCCCGAGAAGTACTGCTGATCCGGAAATTCCATGGGAGGCGGAAATTCCAGCAAGGAGGGTCTTGAAATGGTAGTGTCCTCGACCTCCAAGTGCGAAAAAAAAATGCGATCAGCCAATGCTTTCGCGGTGAAGCCTTTCCGCGACCTTTGACGTGTCCACGTGTTCATAAAACAAAGCACCAGAACAATGTGATTGGGAACATGTATATTACCTATCAACATTAATAAATGATTAATATCAAGCCGAAGCCACAAGGATACATTACAGGGGCGGATCTAGGAATTTCAGGGGGGGGGGGATAGTGAAAATTTGCAAATTTCCTCCATCAAATACAGTAAATGTATGGAAAATCTCCCCTAGATCCGCCCCAGCATTAAGCTATCCAAGAAACTCTCCTCTCATTGTCATGGACAAAACGGAACGATGAAAATGAATGCCACGAAAAGGCACATCAAATGTTCTCGATAACAAATGATCATTAAATACAAGAATGCATACATAACCACACTGCAGAAACCATCTAGGAAAATGGTAATAAAATGCATTTGTGGATCCAATCTGTTGTAAACGTAGCTGTACATGAACAA
Organism: Scolanthus callimorphus; assembly: GCA_033964015.1. NCBI lineage: Eukaryota > Metazoa > Cnidaria > Anthozoa > Actiniaria > Edwardsiidae > Scolanthus > Scolanthus callimorphus. The sequence continues at coordinate 3,418,830 of CM066914.1, forward strand.
GCACGTATAATGTCTTTTATTCTGGTCTGGCTTCCGTCAATCGAACGAGTGGACAGCTCTGGCTTATTCCAAGCAGGCTTCCAGGTAAGTTTCGAGGCAGGAAATGTGAGCTAGGCTTTAAAACCAAATTTTTCACCATAAATGCAAACGAAACTCAGAAAAGCCCACTCGTCTGTCTTAAAAGGTTTGATGGACGAAAATCAAACTCCAAAATGCAGTTCTGGCATTCGGAAAATTAAAGTAGCCGTTCGCAGGATAATGAAAATGGCAGTAAACAACTTTCCATTATTGGTTTACACCAACAAAACAGGCAACACAAAAACGTTTCTTCCCAGCCATTTCAACGGTGGTTGTTTTTAACACATCCAACAAAACAACTTCAAGTTCGTAAGCCTGAATTTTGGCTTAGCTGTTACACTTTCGCTGCAACAGCACCGTACGTGATCTTGCCGGTTTGGACATTGTATCCCCCCGCATTAATTGTGAACCACAAGTCAGGCTTAGGAGGTGGGGCGACATCATCAAGACGGGGAGCTAAGCGCCCTTTATTTTGCGCTTCCAGTACTGCCCATACGAAACGAGGTTGAACCCTTTGCGCTTCATAACAAAAGCATGCAAAGGATCAGCATACTGCGCCTATCACAGAGATACTCGCTATCATCATTGACATCATGATACTTCCTCGAAACAAGCCATCGCTGCTACTCTGAGGTTCCACTTTCATGGTACCATTGATGGGTCGGGCATTGTACCGTTGTGGGGTACCATTGCTTCCAAGTGTGTGTCCCTGTTGATGATCGTGCCGTTGTGGGCTGTGGGTGTAGGCAGGGGCGTGGTATTTCCATTGACTTTTGTACGGCCCTCACCAACTATCCACTGGAAAAGAAACATGTCTGAAACATCTTCTCGTTCTTCCACTGTGCTCTGTGTCGGTCTCTCAGTAATGTGACCATTTAAAGGCCTGCAAAGTCTGTTACTGACTGCTTGTCCTGAAAGTGTAACTGCTGGTTGGTAGGTTCTACCTTGGGCTTAGATCCGAAACACTCCAAGGGGCCGATGCTGTAGAAGGCTTTTCGAACTTTGTGGGTAAAACTCAGAAAAGTGACAGGAAGTAAGGCAGCATCTTTGATGTATCCTAACATTAAAAAAAATGAAATCTTTAAAATGAATGACTTCATTATCATGCAATGACTCCACTAAGGCACAATAGCTGTGTTACCAAAAATAAGTTCATAATGATATTACAACAGCCACAGCAACAACACAGCAGCACTACAACAACAACAACAACAACAACAGCAACAACGACAGCAACAACAGCCACAACAACAACAGTGTGAACTGTCCCCTAGTGAGAACTGGTGAGGAGACAAGTCCCTAAAGCAAGTGGCAATGCACTGTATGTAAACGCTGATAGAACAAGCTACAAGTGCCTGAGCAAACACAATTTATTGGAGGGACTAGTTGCAGGGACTATGACATAAAAAGGGAATCACACACTAGGGGACTTGACCCCAAAGCAATTCCATGGGACAGGTCCTTGTGACTGGTCACATAGTGTCAGGGTGGTGTAGAGGTATTTCGTGATCCATGATTGGGCCAAAGTTTGGCTCGTGGTTTGTAAAAACAGAAAAATCAAAGCTGTGTTTCATAAAGCTGTTTCACTCATGATCTGTGAATTGCAAATTCTGAGTGCCATGATTCATGATTTTCAATTTTTTTCTTCCTGATTTGTGAATTTCTTGCACTAGTGTACATTTTAAGCAAATTAGCAACAAGAATTTGAGAACTTCATGAAGGACACCACCTCATCACCACCCTGCAGGGATGGCAGAACAGTTTTCAAAGTGGGGGGGGGGGGGGGGGGCTGCCCCTACATTGGAAATTCCGGAGGGGTGGGGGGAGTTGGGGGATCAATTTACCTGATCATTTCCATACAAATACTGTATTTTTCCTTGGAAATTCCAGAGGGGTGGGGGGTCACTTTCCAACACCCTTCCATGGAGGGGTATGGATATTTTCTGGAACCACACAATGTATGAAAACTTGACGAAATTTGGGGGGGCTACCCTGGCACTGCCATCCCTGCCCTGTAGTGTGTGTTGAGCTTTAAGGGGTTAATACCTGAATCATTAAACCAGTACTTGCCATCCCCACCAGCCAAGTTACACATTGCTGCCTGAGAAGAACATCTTGGTTTTTCACATCTCTGGATAGAGGCTCCTTCAACAATGCGTACTTGAGGAAACTCCCTTGAAATCCCATCTCTAGCCGACACCCACTGCACCTGTGGAGGAGTCTCTTTATCTGGTCTGATGACACGCTCCGTGAAGCAATCAATCGGATAAACTGCTGGCACTCTTGACTTTGACTGATTAAAGCTCTAATCAAGTCAATATGAACTGGATATTTAATATGGTGGAAATACATCTTTCCTTCCACATAGTCTCCTCTCACAGTGTCTGCATGTGAAACTTTTTGTGTTCCATTTTTATTGGTGGTGATTGAAGTCTTGAATGTATATAACCCAGACCTGGAACACAGAACATCGAACGGCTTAAGTGGACCCTTGCCATCTGCATCAACTTTGCAGACAGAGTCATTCACTAGGCCTGCATTTCCATATTCTTGGCATGTTGACTTGATGGCCAATGGAATGAGGCATCTGTGTCCAGTATAATAGGTGTTTGTACAGTCACAATTAAATCCTTTGAAAGATGGAACACATTCTCCACTGTTCAAACAGGGGTTTGGAAAGCAATAGTTTACAACGGCACACTTCCCAATGTTAACACCTTTCCTGTCAAAGTCATGGAGGTGATTCAGGTTTATGCTAATTTCACTAATCTTGATCTTATCCATGCATCCCACAAAACCTGTGTTGTAATGGCCAGATGATCCAATATACACCAATACAAAGTCACCGAAGTCTGCAAATGGTTTTCGGAACAGCATCTTTACTGCATTTGAATCCACAGACACAGAGTATCCAACATGAGATGCTTCTACAGTAAGCTTGTGCCAGTCCCCATCGGCAACACTTCGCTTAGTGCATTTGTTGGTCAGTGCCTCTGACTTGCTGTACCCCATGGTAAAATACACATTTCCAGATACAAGTCTTACAAGAACAGTGAATGCCTTGGTCTCAGCATATACCAATGTACCATGGCCAATTACACTCCTGAAGTACAGAGTGACCATCAACTTTTTCTCTGATGGGAGTTTCAAGAGCTTGATCATCGAGAAGGGTGAAGGGAAGCCAATAGGCATGTACTCATGTTGGTCCTTGCAATACAACATGGTTCACCAACAAGGTGCAAGGTCTTCTTTGGGGCTAAACTCAGTGTGAAATGATCAAAGGAAACTTCCAAGAGGCAGCCCTGGAAGTTCCTGCTCTTCTGAATGACAGAAAGAGCAGAGCTTTTCTTCTTGTGGTATGGGATGCCACCAAGAAACATCTTGCGGTTTGTGAACTGCTCAAAGCCTGGGCCTACAAAAAAAACTGTAGTTGAGCTTGGAATTCAAAAATACAAATTGTTTCTCAAATTTTGCACAGTGAGGGGTCAAGGTGGAGGGGCTGATAACAGGGTGAGGCCTCAAAATGCTATGATTACTGGTATTATAAAATGCATCTCGCTCAGGCTTACCTACACCTGTTTTAACAATAAACAAGTTTACACCTGCAACATCTGCCAAAATTTCCTACAGCAACTCTGTACTTCATGAGAGGGAAACCCTGAGGGAAACACAGCTGTGCTTCTAGGGGTGGATCTAGGGGAGGGTTGTGGGGGTTGCACACCCCCTATGAGTGATAGATTCAATGAACTCTGGGAAAACACCATATTGGATCCCACACCCCCCTATGAGTGATAGATTCATGAACTCTGGGAAACACACCATTTCGGATAACAGCCACAAAAGTTTTGAACTCAGTACACAGGGGCATAGCCAGGGGGTCCAGTGGGGGCCCGGGTCCCCCTTTCTCGGAAATTTTCCCATACATTTACTGTATTTGCTGTAGAAAATTTGCGCATTTTCGTCCCATGTTTTCACTATCCGGCCCCCCCTTCAGAAATTCCTGGCTACGCCGCTGGTACAGATTATAACCAGCCCAACTTAGTGCTGCACACCCCCCCCCCCCCCCCCCCCCCCCCTGATAAAATGGATCCTGGATCCGCCCCTGGCTTTCCATGTGATAAATTACTATAGGGGAGCCTCCATATGCATAGGGTGGGGAGCCATTGGAAAACTAATGCCACCACTGCAGATATTTCCTGGAATTGTCCAATCTAGGAAGCTCTTGTTTACCTGGGATTTTGCCATTCTGCGTGTGTGATCCAAGGGTGATATTGATGTCTAATCCCTTCCGACTTAGTTGCAAAGTATGGTTGTGGTTGTCGCACAAGTTATGACCAATCACTGTGGTGTATTGACACTCCTCTCCTCGACACAAACTCATTGACACCCTGCATATAGATGAAGAAAAGCATTGAATGACCATGCAAAGGAAAATTCCATAGCGTTTTTAGAGGTAAAGCCCTCTTGAGAAACAAAGTCCTTTTAAAAGCAGACTTTAATAAAAAACAAACAAAAAACTACTAAAAAAACAAGTAATTTTAGGGAAAGGACATTTTTAGCTTTACTAGGGCATAATCTGACTTTTCTTAGCTGGGCAGGTCTATTGCTTAGGCCCCGTCCACACTAACGCGTTTTTGTTTGAATCCGTATATTTTTTGATACGTTTAGGCCTTCCGTCCACACTAACACGCTGTTTTCATCGAATCCGTATCATTTTGAAAATGCTCTCGAAAGTGAATAAAAACGAATCCGTATACAGATCGTTTTAGTGTGGACAGTCGAATCCTGATGAAAACGATGTCAACTGTACCACTTAATTTGATACTATCCTTGCACGTGTTAACATCAAATAAAACTGATCTCTTGTTTGGAGCTATATCTCCCGTCCACACTAACACGCATCGAATCCGTATAAGTTTGAAAACGAATACTTTTGAAAACGCGTTAGTGTGGACAAGGCCTTAATTCTTAAATCGTACTGTTTTTAATCCAATCGTACAACTTGGATTACTTTTGGAAGTCCTACAAGAGCCACTTTGGCTCTCGAGTTCTGCAATTTCTAATGACCCCACATCAGAAGACGTTTCAGAAAAATTGCCCGATGGTTTCGCGCGCAATTGTAAAAATACCACTATTTACTGTAGTAGAATATCGGCGCGCAATAGCAAACGGTTCTAAAAATCAATTCGAACAAACAGCGCCAATGGTTGAGGTTTTAAATATCCAGTACTAAAAATATCCGACCATTTTTAACGCGACGCGAGCGAGTTTTAATAAAATTCTGAAAAACGCGATTACTGTTGCTAGAGTCACCCAGGTCAATGACTCCAGGTAACACCAAGTTACCGTTTTGCTCAGCATTAATGGCAACAATTACTCATTGGATAAACATTAATGTCAAATAATATTGTGATTACAGATATTTCAAAACTTGTTGCTGGCTTGTAGTCACTCAAGAGTGCTAGGAAGTTTGTGACTTGACGAAACGCGTTTCAATGAATGAGTCACGTTGCCGTCCAAGGTCATCAGAATTCCGCAAAACTCGAAAACACGAGAGAAAAATTCTTTGAAATTGCACGGTGGACAGACCTTAATCATGCAAACATTGATTCATAATATAAAATGCATACATGAGTCTTCCGTGGTGAAGCAGGATTGCCAGATTGTGTGAATGGTGGGCGCCCGCGTAGAGAAGAATCCCTGACGGATGTGTGGTCTTAAAACTGAGAAGCAGCTCATTTTCCTTTCTTGGAACTCCAGTTCCGGTGTCCACACGGACGTAACCCTTCCCAGAGAACTGCCATCCGGAATTGTGATCTGAAAGAGCTGTTTCAAAGCAAATGAGCACCAAATAACGAGAGAAAAAGCCGCCATTTCTCTTCCAAATTCTTCGCGCTTGATTCTGCGAAGGTTCGAAGGGTTCTTGTCGCGACCTAATGTCGCGCCAGTGTTACAATGCTGTGTTTTGATTGGACGAAAAGTGACAGATGATGGGCGGGCCTTTGTTTATTTGAAACTGGAGAACTTCGGTGATTTGAAAGAGGCGAGAAAATAAATAAGCAAAGTAGCCTACAAAACTAGCCTGAAATACCGCATTCTCGTACCCAGAGCTCCCCGGCTCGTCTCCTCGCAGGGGAGGCTCTGGGGACATCCATTTGAGGACCTTTGCTGATTGGCTGGTTTTGAACGTTGGTGCATGCGCAGAAAGATCTTTCTCTCAACGGCTCTGTATCAAATCTCGCGCATGCGTCAGTGGCTGTCACCAGAGCCTCCCCCGCGAGAAGACGAGCCGGGGAGCTCTGGTAAGAGAATGGAAATACCGGTATAGCTCGTTTTTTTAACCGCGGCGCGCTTCGATTTGTTTACGGTGTCGAGTTACTCATGAGAGGGAGAGACGCGCCACTGGTTTTTCCACCTGAAAGATAGATAATGGCCGATTGAATATCGGAATTAAGTAATTTTCAAGCTGTTTGTTTATAGTATAGTCTCCCGCGCAGCCCGTTCTTTGTGTCGGTCACGTAACGCTTCCCTCCTTCGTGGGGAGGGAAGCGTTGCGTGACCGACACAAGAACGGCTGCGAAGGGCGGTGTACCCTGCGAGCAGTGATTTCCTCCTCTCTTAGGGCCGGCGGCTAGCGAGGGAGTTGAGGACCTATGGAAAATTTTCCAGGGGGCTCGTTTTGGAATCTGGAATACCACGGGAGGGGGTGTGTCTGAGACTGGAAATTCCCGGGGGAGCGGTAAAAAAGGTGACTTTCCAGGGACATTTTATCCAATAATAGATTTTCCAGGGGTATTTTGCCAGACAAAATGGAAATTCCAGGGAGGGGGTCTGTTTCACGAGTGGAAATTCCAGGGGAGGGGGTCTTTTTAATGGAGGTCCTCAACCCCCCCCCCCCCCCCCCCCCCCCCAATTTTCTTGAACAGAAAGTTCACCATTCTAGGCAAGGAAGCCAAAGGATAGCTTAAAACCATTTTGGTTGATTTTGCAATCAATATCGACCCACTGAAGCAGCCGAATCCAGCGTTTTGGTTTGATTGGCAGCTAAAAATCGCCCATCGCAACATTGAATTTTGAGGTCGCGTAGCAATGCATACAGTGGTAAAAGTTATCAAGTGACCTAGGCTTGATGTCTTTCAGCCAATAATAAGCAATTATTGGATGAGGTTTTTGTGATTTCCAGAATAAGCAATGTCGAGACAAGTGGAATCAGGCGAGGCCGTAAGGTCGAGCCTGATTCCACTTGGCAAGATATTGTTTATTCTGGAAATCACAAAAACCGAATTCAATAATTGTTTATTATACATTGATTCAGTGAAAATACTTTTTTCTGTCAAGCAATTTCTTTTACAAAAGCGCCTTGTTAAATATAGGGGAAACATTCAAGGGCTGTAGTCCCATGAAACATTGCGCGCGTAGGATCAAGAATCAGCTAGCTGATTCTTCAAGAATCAGCATGCTGATTCTTGGAGACCCTTAAAGTGCGTGATTCCCAAAGTAAAGCGCGCGCTTTTAGCCAATCAGAATCGAGATAGTGAGTACAATGTATAATAAAGTCAATAAACAGTCAGTGCTCAGTGAGATGTCACTATTTTCGGGTCATCGCACGGTGATATAAAACACCGAATGACCCGGAGCGATTGAAACTCTACCTGTTTTGATAGTATATTCATGAACTCTTGCAAATGATCAATAAAATAGTATTTTTTTTATTTTTATACTCTGTCAATATAATTTTAAGAGCAAATTTCTACGAAAGCACTTTTGGATGTTTGAGCGCACAAAGACTCACGAAGTCGAACGTTTTTCCATGGGCTTACCATCACACCGGGCTGCACAGCGCTTTGTCTTTTTAGCGAAATCGAGTTGTGCTGCAAACAGAGCATCCGAGTTATCGCAAATCTAAGAGTTTTAAAAAGATGATGAGGCCAAGTAAAAAAAAATATATACATGTTTATCGTCCTCGCCCGCATCGTTTTTAGAGCCGCATCCTATTTTCTTTTATTTTTTATTTTCACAAATTGTCTCCAAAACGAAGTCAAACGTCACAAGCGGTTATAAACTGCTTTGAAATGTGGCTTTAATGAGCATGGAAATGCTTTATATGAACATAGATTGCCTTATGAATAGTTTATAAACAGTCGTAGTCATTTTGTACACAAAATATGGCATAAACCAATAAAACAACGCATAAACAAGGAGCAAAAAGAAATAATAAATAAAAAGGGCCGCACATGGACACTTTTTTGGAAAGCTCCGGACGATAAACATGTTAATTATTTTTTACTTGGCCTTAGCGTGTACCAAGCATTCCCGCGTGTTTTCAGGTACAAGAAACTCAGAGAAACAGGAGAAAGCGGCGAGAAGTTCGACGAGAGAGGTTTTCGCCGCTTTCTCCTGTTTTGCTGGCGGTTTCTTTTCCCTGAAAACACACGTAGTCCGGTCAAATTTAATAGCCCGAAAAAAACCCGAACCTGGAAAAAATAGCAACATGGGAAATTTTTGGTACTAATTGTCAAAAACATATGTAGGAATAACATACAGCCGATTGCGTTTGACCGTTTTACCCTAACAGTTCGCACGTTAAGTTTGAACGTTTGAAAGTTCTAGGAAGGAACGAGACGTTTCTATGGCGAACCAAAGAGTTCTGTCCTCTCTGATTGGTCAGTGAAAAATACACATGGCGGTTGCCCTTGGAACCGTCCGACTTTTGTCTCACAACGCAACTTTCAAACGTTCAAACGTACGTGCGAACTGTTAGAGTAAAACGCTCAAACGCAATCGGCTGTATCCAAATTTCGTAGAAATCCGACCGGGGGAAGTTGGTTAAATTTTTGGTTTTACCGGCGACGTCAAGGGCGCCTTTTGTTTTCGGCGGCCACAAAAACTGGGAGAATGTTTATAGACTGTACAGATGAAACCGGGGAAGATTTAAATAAGGCTTTTCGGTTGAAACAAATAATTTCTGAGTGATGAGTTACGGCTATGATCAGTTTATTTTCTTTTATTTCTTTTAGCGTAAATATTCGAACTTCAGTGTGGGATTTGTCAAAACTCAGGATTATTTAGTTATTATTTTGCAGAATTGGTTATAAAACAAAACACAAAATTCATGCAATCACATGATGCAGTAGAAAGAAATTGCTCGATATCTCGTTCAATATCACACCGAGTTACGGCTCTACAGTCCAAAGCCCTCCCTTCGAATTGTTCGCTTTCATTGTCTAAGTGCCACCGAAAACAACGGGCTTTCCTTCGTGCAGACGGAAAACCCAAAATTTAACAAACTTCCCCCGAACGGATTTTTTACAAAATTTGGACACGTACAAATTTCTCACATATGTTCCTGAGAATTTGCTGTATAAAAATTCCATGTTGCAATTTTTTCCAGGTTAAACGCTAAATTGACCGGACTAACGGGAACGCTTGCTTCTTCGCAGGCTAATTTTTAACTCGGTTTCCCGGGTAGTAAGTTAGGTACCCTCGTCTTTAGCAAGATGCACTGACAAGGAAGCCGCTTTAGGCGAAGCTACCTGAATGTTGCTCCTATACAATAAGCACTGGAGATTCCAGCACCGCTTCTGTCGGATGCTACCTGTCTGATTTGTCCAATAATCTGTGTCCATGCATCTCACGATAGCGTGCCCTTGTCAAAACATGGCTGGATTCAGAGCTATTCACAGTTTGTAATTTCTGTTCGAGCTTATCAGGTAGGGATTCTGTTTCTGTGCTTATCCTGACATCAGGTGCAATGTCAATGTTCTGAAATAAAAAAGAGAAAACACTTTGTACGTGTTATTCACATGCATGGTGGCGTGGCCAAATACACTCTTTTTTTTATAAGAACCTTTTTATAAGAACGTTCAGCCTGAAATTTACCCAAATTTTAAGAACACGCTAAGAACATGCCTGAGCCTCAGATAGGAGCAAAATAGATTTATTTTCAGTGATGCGTTCTAAAATCCAGAATCAAATGTGTTAATAATAACGACTTTCAATATTGTAATTTAATATTGTAAACTCTCTTAAATACTTCATTGGTATGTATCCTTCTATAAGATACAGGCATATTTCAGGTTCCGACGTCACTGAAATGTAAGAACATCGGTAAGAACATTTCCAGCCTCAAACTGCTCCAAAAGAACGGCCCAGCCTCAACTGAAAATTAGACGTTCTTATAAAAAAAGAGTGTACACACATCTGTAGCACATTTCCTTAGCAAATCACTTAGTAAACAAACTACGTTAAGGCCAGTTTACACTTGCGATTTTTGTTGCATTTGTCGTGGCGATTTTTCTCGCGCGAGTTGCAATTCCAACTCTCTTGTGTAAACGAGATGCAAATCCGGTGCGATTTCTGTGCTCTCTTTTCTTAAAATAATACTATAATAATAGTCTTTAATGCATCTTCATAAAAAAAAACATAAAATCGCATCAAGTTGCAAAGAGTTTCGAACATGTTTGAAATCTCCGCGACATCACGCGACAAATAAAATCGCGGCAGATCGCGCCGAGTTGCACTTAGTTTACATTAGTGTTTTTGAGTTGACGCGTAAAATCGCTGCGACTCGCGCGACAAAAATTGCAGCAAAAACTGCAAGTGTAAACAGGCATTTACCTTTCTTGGAGCCAGCCATTCCAATATGAGGAAAATAATAAGATCTATGACAGCCAGAACACAAAAGATTTTACCAGCCACGCTACCACATTTGTATAACCTGCGAAGAGCACGGTCAGTTAGTAAAATTGTTTGGCTCTTACACGAGTCACAACTCGCAGAGAGGGAGGGGCTGGGAGGAAATGAAATGACGGAAGCCATTTCGTGGTAACGAAGCCTTAGTTGGCAATAATAGCAAACCAGGAAAGACCGAGAACGCAGCGCAAAGAAAACAGGGCTTCCTTTGGCTTTTATTCAGCGAAAAATGGAAATATTTTTATTATTTTTCTTGGTAAAGGTGAGCTTCCTGTGTGGTGGGTCACGCAAGTCTCTATCCATTCTCATCTGAATTAGATAATAAAACCATATTATCTAAGACCTCGTCCACACTACTTTTTGCTCCGGATACGGCTATCCGGTCCACACTACAACGCCGAAAACGATCACCGAAAACGGATCAATCCGAAAACGTTCTCCAGAGTGGAGCGATTTGAAAACGCTGCTTTCTAGTGTGGACGGGTGAAAACGATGCTATGTGAAAACGATGACGTCACCACAGCAAACCCGACCGATTTCGCGGGCCAACAGATCGAAATGCGCATGCGTTGAGCTTGTTTGAGCATGCCCACTGAATGCATAAGAGCGTTTTCGTATGGATACGCGTTGTTTAGACCCCGTCCACACTACACCGTTTTCAAACGAAAACGGAAACTTTTTGCTCCGTTTTCAAAAAGATTTGCGTCCACACTTATCGTTTTCGTATATGTTTTCGCCGTTTTCGGTGATCGTTTTCGGCGTTGTAGTGTGGACGATAGCCGTATCCGGAGCGAAAAGTATCCGTTTTCGTTTGAAAACGGTGTAGTGTGGACGGGGTCTTAGTGTGGACGGGCGAAAACGATACGAAAACGATAAGTGTGGACGCAAATCTTTTTGAAAACGGAGCAAAAAGTATCCGTTTTCGTTTAAAAACGGTGCAGTGTGGACGGGGTCTAAGTGAACAGCTGGTCCCCATAGATAATTCTGTCAAAGTTTGGTTCCGAGTATCGAATTTTCCAATCATAATACGGCCGAAAGCACTCACTTACTTACCGCCTTAGTCTTTCGTCAAACGACACTTGTGGTAATCTTGCAACTGTGTCGTAGACCTGTTAGAAGGCAGGGAATGCAGGAGGATTCATCTAAGATTTTATGGTCCAAATTGTATTTTACTACCCTTGTCAATACGATCAAGACAGGAGCTGAGAGATGCCAATGCTTCGGATTTAACTATCAATCGTTTATCAGGGCGGGTTTACTGTCAATCCTTCATCTGGCATCTGCCGGCTCCTGTTTTGTCTGCTTTTTACCCTATTTACATATTTTTGCAAACTTTTAAAAACTTTGCATGCTGACCAAAACACAAACACGCCGTCGAACAGTCTTTGGGTTGTCTTTTCTGGTAAAGTTTTGGAGGAAAAATAGAATTCGCTGTCAATCAATAAAAACTCTCCACAGATGCAGAAATAGTATTAAAACGGCGGCAAACATACTTCGCGCTAGTGCGACCACAATCTTTGGAGCAAAAAATGTGTAATTCGTTGCTGGGAAAGTCTGTTGCAAACTTGAAAACTGCCACAGTTTTATTTTGCCGTATCCGCAAAAACTGTGTAAGTATAAGTCAAAAGAATCGCCTTTGAAACGAGTTTTATAAACCCGATTCAATAACCGTCCTAAAACTACTACTCTCGTGAAAGCATTGCGAGCAAAATTCCCATAACCTGCGATGAAAAAATCTCCGTCACAGGACTGGAAATTGCGCCTGTAGAGTCACGAATATACGTTTCTCATTTACAACTAAAAATTTAGTCATTTTGTCACGCGCAGTACTGTGAAAAATGCAACTAAGAATTGAAACTTTATCCAAAATGCGACCTTCTTTTTCTCTTAATTTCCAGCCCTCGTTCTATTACCTTTTCAGTTCTCTTGGATACGTTTTCCCATGTGTACATTTTACGGATTCTTTCGTGTGATGTGTGTGGATCAAGAGCATTCCCTCGCCTTGCGCATTCTATGCAGCGCTCTAACGCTCCCACCAGAGCTAAAGAAAAACATAAAGTACTGAAGGTAATGCTATAACATTTCATGTAATATTTCACTCATAGTCCCGCCAGCATAAAAGTTCAAGGCTTTTCGCTTGAACCTTGCACTCCGGTCTGTAGTAGATTTTATCGCTCTAACATAATGTTATAAGCTTCCTAGAACAACAATTTATCAACTGGACTATCGCGCAAATGCTGATGAAAAATGTGCTACTTTAGTTCCTTAAGCTACGGCTACTGCATGTTTCCCCGAGTGGCTAGACCAGCAAACATCGCACGCGTGATTCACGGACACATGAAATGTTTTTGTCTTGCGAAGAAACATTTCCTTGTGTCCCGGCTACAAACTTTGTTGCGCGTGACAATGTTTCCCGCGTGGCTAAACTGGGAACATGATGGAAACATGTGTTCGGCTACAATGTTGCGCGCTACATGTGTCCTAGTTTAAGCCAGGGCTGTAGTGTTCTATTGTGGTTCTGGGCACTTTCAAGACTGCACTAAAGTCCCTCAGACTGTGCAGCACCAAATGCTTCATGTTTTCTGATGACAAGCGTTTGGATGTCTTCAGAGACATGATTTGTATATAGCTTATCCATTTTTGGCCATGTTTTTACCTGTTACACTAGGCTCTGCCATTGTTATCATATCTGACGGAAGGACTTCGGGAACTCCTCCAACGCGTGTGCTAACAACCTGAAGACTGGAAAACAAAAGTATTTTCGCCGAAGTATAAGAAAGAAGACCGGAATTCGTATTCCAAAGTTCACATGTTGTATTCCGGATACCCTTAAGCCACTCCTTTCTTATTGTAGTTCGATATTAGAAGACGAATTAGGTGTAGCAAAGTTTTCAGATTTGATTTACCAAATTCAATCGAGAAGATTGCTCTATATTCTCTAAATCAGCCGATGGAAATCAGACGATGCTTTATTCGACTTGGTATGTTGCCGTGCTGTCAAAATGGCGACTGACACAGGCTCTTTAAACGGGAAAGACGTACCCACAGCTTGCAGCCTCCACTATCGCCATACAAAACGCTTCTGTAAGCGACGTGTTCAAGAAAATATCACCCTGAATGAGAACCTGAGGGACAGATGAAAAGCAAAGTGCAGTTAGCTCAATACGTTTAATTTTTGAAAAGTGCTGATTGTATTTGTAATCGAAAGCCAGCTGTACTGAACAATCAAATATTACAAATTACTGCTTAATGGTTTTCCTGCTAGCATGAGAATCAGGCCGGATGGGTATATTTTAGTTTTCACAAAAAGAACATTTAGCGTGAATTGAGGAGAGGAAAAATAAACCTTGTTGCGGGAAAAAAAACGGAGAGGGCCCGTCGTGTAAAGTCGTTTGGCCATCGATCGCTGTGATTTGAAAATTACTGAGTATCTACTGATACAGAACATCGCTGATTTTGCGCTTAGAAAAACAATGACAGCAATAGAACAGTTGAAAGAGCATGTTGAACTACTGTGTTGGCCCCAGCCTAACGAAACTGTTGGCTGAAAGATATTTGTCTTGAGAGCAAACAAAACGAGCCACTTACGTCTCGAACTTTGTCATGTTCCAAAGTCCCTAAGAACTCGACTCTATCATGTAATTGGTGGTTCTCTCTCACTTCCTCCAGATCTACGCGTTTGGGGCCATCACCACCTAACAGAAGAGGAAGGGAAGAAATTACAAAGTGGTGTAAATGACCTACACATAGGACGGCCAAAAATTCCGTTTCTTTGGACATTTGTAGTGAAATGAAAAATCTCTTGCAATTGGGTCACCCTACAATCCGCGCCAAAATTGTCAACTCATTTCTGGACGTTTAGACCCTTAGCTAGAGCCCCCCGCCAACCAGTCCCCGGGATATTGGGGTTAACTCCGGTGTAATAACCATTCCCAGAGGACACCTTTGTGTTCAGTTCTTATTTCATCATGATTCGTTCTACCAAACAAAGGAAGCTTTGTGACGCAGTTCGTGAGCAATGACAGGTTATTACACCGGAGATAAGCCGGATATTATCAGGATGGTGCAGTTGGGGTTTACAACTTTTCACAGGGAGTTGTGTGTTGTTGTGACCCTTGCCGTTAGCGGTTGCATTTTTAGCATCACTGAATGCAGTGATTGTGTCAACATTTTTGGTGTAAACAGGCCTTATAATGCCCCTATTTTTAACTGGAATCACGGGAAATTTGTTCTACAGAATTCCACTTCTGGCAATTTGAAAGTGTCATTTTTCTCTGCATTGCTCTGGGATCGGACATGCAGGATTGTGAAAATTTCATGAATTAACCAAGTCAAATCACATAATTATTTCGCTATAAAGACCGAATTTTCACTCCAGTGAGTACCTCTTACCTATGAGAAAATTAACATCTTGATGGGCGTGACATATCTGTGGTATAATTCCAGCCAGAAGGTCCATACCTTTTCTATAAACCAGTCTACTTACAATCACTATAGTTACTGAAATAAAACATTGATTTAACTCATTGGAAACTCTTTTATAAATTTGTTAACAATTCCATGTGCTATTCATTTGTTTCCTGAGCTTCAATAACAAGAGATAAAGCCAATTGTGATCCTGTAGCTCTGCCTTTCAGATGGTGTACATGGGCAGTGGAACATGAGCCCCCACTTTTCAGCAGGTTTTTCATATGTCTTCTGTAAACTCAGCCCCCAATTTGCCATTCATGGTCTCTAATGAGCCACCTCACTTCAAAATCTTTTCTGCCAACTATTGTGTAGAACCCCAAAATAGCTTAGACAATAATGATACAGAAATGATCACTACTGTACCCCTACCATCCACCACCAATCTCAACACCCTGAAACTTCAGTGACAATTAAGTGGAGTTTTGAATTCCCTAAGTGGTTGGGCATAATCATGAGTCGTTTCTGGAATTGCACGGTCTGCCAGGTCCTCTACTTACAATACCCTGGAACCAGGGGGGGGGGGGGGGGGGGAGTTTTTAGAAGCTCAATCATGAGACAAAACAATTTGGACACATATTTTGGCACTAAAAGATACCAATCTCCCTCAAATCTTATTGCAGATGAAGATCACCCCTAAAAGAGACCATCCCCGACCCAAAAATATGGGAGTCCCCACCCCTGGGGGTACAACACACTCTACTTACTGCAGTTTTTTCTTTTCTTTGAAGGATCAGGTGTAAACATGGCAGTATCAACAGCATTTGAAATGACAGACACAATGTAAGGGTTCATGAAAGAATGTGTTGAAGCACGAAGAACAGTGTTTTCTTTACTGAAAAAATGAAGCACAATAGTATATTAAGCATAGTATAAACCTCTTTCTTGTGTTCCTTGACCAGGGCTGGAAATTACCTTTTTTCTTATTCACCAGCTGGCAACCAAGTGCAAAAAACTGATCGCCTGAACATAACTTTTGGTCGCCAGGTGGCATCAAGCTTGAAAAGAGTACCAAAATATTTGCTCGCCAGCTGGCACCTAAGTTCAAAATTGTAGTTACCTAGCTCTGATTTGTGGTCGTCCAGGTGACCATCTGGTCACAATTTCCAGCCCTGTTGACACTAAACTATGATCTTTTAGAGGAGAAAATACCAGTAAACCTATGTCCTGTCTGCCTCCATTCTATAATGTACTTTAAAGAACCCATGCATTGCACTCTCTTAAGACAAGGGCTGGCTCTCAGACCATAAGCTGTATGGCAGCAATTTGCACCATCCAATGCAGCCTGTCTGGTCCCTCTCAATTAAGAGAAGACCCCTTCTTTTTCTTTTATCAGATGGGGCAGGTGGAGTTCTCCATGGGACATCCATCTGGAAACCCACATATTTCACTATCATGATAAGTAGGATCACATCTGGGATGAAGTCAAGTGTAACAGGAGCTCACATTTATTTCCAAATGGGATTCCATGACATAGGTCCTAGGTTTCAGACAAACTCCTGTTTGGAAATCATATCATGGTCCATACAATATTTTTAAGTCTTCTCATAGTTAATCCCCACCTCCCCCCCCCCCCCATCATGCTGCGAACCTGCTTCTTTTAATGCCCCTTTCCACCCTCCCTAGAGGGTCATACCTACCTTGTGTGTGACACACATATCACATGATCAACATCAGCAAGTGAGAATTGTAAAAACTTATTGGTGATAATCGAGCTTGCATCAGCAAAACCAAACAGTGAGTGATCAGTAAAGACTGTCTTGATTCCCATAGTTCTTGCGTGTAAAAGTGCATTATGGCAAAGAGTTGAGAATGCCTGAAAAGGGACAGTAATAGGAATGAAAATGAGTCATTTTACAATGTGTATTCTCCAGTCAGCAGTACTCTATCTGTGTGTGATGACAATGAGGGGTGGTAGGGGTGGTGAATAGGTTTGCAGATCGGCAAGAAAAAGCAAGTGGATCATGGGTTTCTTGGGAAATTTCAACAGATTCATGCATCTTTTAAAAGTACTGGCCAATCACAGATTCATTCATCCAAGAATTTTAAATTGCAGATTTTAGATGTAGTTTAGTTCACAGATTTCCATCTTTTAAAAACGTGGATTATGATTTGAATATAAATTAAAATTCCTGATTGACGAATTTGCCCTAAAAATAACACACACTGGCAGATTTACCCATTTGCCCCCCATAAAGTATGAGTATGTGAATGCTTCTAGATCCTTTGTTCTTATTAATGGACAAGTGAATATTTGCCATGTCATTCTAATGTACATGTAGTATTGTTTATTATTTCATAAACAACTTCAATTACTTACTGCATGGCCATGAACTATCGTGATTCTCTCTCTTATAAAAATACATCTCATTAATGGAAGATCACTGTAGAGGGTTGGTAGCACAGATTGGTTGTGAAATACTCCAAACGGCAGATGATACACCTGAAATTAAGACACTGTAAGTCTAGAGAGAGTACAAAGCATCTGAGAAGTTTCAGCAAAATGCAAAGCTACCAGGTTGTCCCCCAGTTGATCTTTTTTATCACTAAACATTCTAACCAGGATATTGTAGTAAGATTATCATTACCTTTAGGAAGTTGGTGAGATATCTCACCCCTTTTCTTTCTCCATAAGAATGGGTCACAACAACAACCTGTCAAATGAAATGGTTGCAATGAACACATCATTAGATAGCCTGTTTAGAGGTGGCTTTCAGATAACTGTCGTGATTAATTTTCAATAGGTTTTTTGGGAAATTCCATAGGGGTGGGGGGTTCAATTTACCCCTGATTTCTTCCATACAAATACTGTATTGTCTGTTTCCAAAAAAATATCCATACCCACCCTACGGAAGGGATTGGAAATTCCAGAGGGGTGGGGGTGGGGGGGGGGGGGTCAATTTACCTGATATTTTCCATACAAATTCTGTATTTTTCTTCGAAAATTCCAGAGGGGTGGGGGTTCATTTCTCAACACCGTTCCGTGGGGGGGGGGGGATGGATATTTTTTGGAAACACACATTTTCCCCAGAAGGTGGAACCACACAATTTTGTGTAATCACTTGGGAAATGGTTTCATTAGTCAAATGAAGATGACATTCCAGAGGACCCCAGTCTCAGCTACGGTCTCAGCTCAGCTCAGGGACGGCAGAGTGCCGGGGGGGCTTTAGTACCCCCCACCCCATATTTCTTCAAGTTTTCATACACACAGGAAAAAAATGCGTAAAAACATTAATGGTTTTGGTAGCGTGTTTCCATTAATGTGTGAAAAATGTTAATGGGAAAACCACACTTTTCCATTAATGTTTTATGTACATTAATGGAAAAAACGCTACCAAAACCATTAATGTTTTTACACAATTTTTTCCTGCGACATTTTCACCAGATTCAGCCCCCAATCTTGTCAAGACAATCTGACTAACCCCCTCCCCCCCTTCCCCCTTTGAAAAATGTTCCGCTGTCCCTGTTCCAGTGCCCCTCCCCCCCCACCTCCTTTGAAAACTGTTCTGCCATCCCATCCCAGTGCATCTATTCATAATAACCCTGGAGTTTGTGCCCCCCAGGGGGGTACTCGGATACAAAAATGACGGGCTCCAAATTTCATACCCAAAAAAATACCTGAGCCATAAATTTGATACCCAAAAAATACCTGCTTCCAAAGTTTGATACCCCCAAAAATACCTTTTTTAGCCTAAAATTCCAGCATTTACATGATGCCTGTCCCATTATGTTTCGGCAAAATTTAAGGCAGTATCTTGATGCTCAACTAGCCTGTCAGAAGTTTCAACCCAAAAATACCCGTGGATTTTTCAACACCCAAAAAAATACCTAGTAGAATTTTCAACCCAAAAAAATACTTTTACTACAAATTTCATACCCAAAAAAATACGTCGGACCCCCCCGTCATGATTATATCCGAGTACCCCCCTGGGTTGTGCCCATTCTACATACTCTCTCTACATGGGAATACCCACCCTGGAATTCTACTTGGCATCTGTCCAATGAAATGGAGTGGCGTGTTTGGCAAGTTTAAACACTCTGATCGTTAATAAAACATCATATCTTGGTACAAAAAGGACAAAATACACGCGTTTCCTAGAAACGTCCCCTAAACCAGATGTTACCCAAATCTGTATACTTAACTACCTTGTGGCCTCGTTGAATCAAACATTGCGCCAGTTGATAAATGTGGCTCTCAACGCCCCCCATGTTTGGGTAAAAGAAATCAGACACCATGCTGAAAATTAAGAAGAATCCACGATAAGTCTGCAAGTCTTCTCAATGTGCTATCAAGTCTACCGTAGCTATGTTGGGGAGAAAACCACTCCTACCATATTCTGTGTTTTTCTGCCGCCATTTTGACGTTGGGCAATGGCGCGGGCTCATAATAGATCACACAGAAAACCCACATTGACAATCACAACTTGGCGGGAAATTTGAGAAATACATCAGTTTTTAAGTTTGTTTTGGCATAACAAATCATCTCTATCTAGTTTCTTTGATAAAATTATTGAATTTTCTTTTCTTATTTTGATGGCTATTTTTGAGGCACCAGAAATATTTTTATCGAAATACTCGATGGGATTCCTGTGTTGTTCAGCGGTAGCATTTTGAAAACAGATCCTTCGAAGTGAGAAGGCACTTTGCATGTGCGCATCTGAAGAGTCAAAATTCTCTCGTTTCTTGTGAAATTTTAAAAGTTATGCGATGGCAAATGGTAGTTCTAGTAGATCCGCTCAAACTTTAATATGTATTTTGAGTGTAGTGGTCATATTTTCGTGCGCATCTCTGTATTTGTACATGTTATCCAAATGGCTGCCTCCACTTACCCAAGACAGCGCGAAACAACACAACAAGACCAGGTGAGAAAGTGCCGTCTTCATCGATTTATTTAATTAAATGGAGAATTTACATGTTTAGGGGGTCAAGGACAGTCGTTATTGCCTTGCTTGTTGATTCAGTCTATTTAAGCTTACTTCTAATTCTTTCACTTCAACACTTCTGCTTCTTTCTGTGGTGTGTTTCAGTCCCGGGGAGGAGGGGGTACTCCCTATACTGGACTATACGGGGATTCAGTACACCATTAAGTACTGGATATTTTACTAAAATATCATTGTTTGCCATTGATTTCAGACAAGAGCTTACATTTCCAAGCAGTGTTGAAGAACTCAAATCCCTTGCTAATCTGTTAAAGGAATACAAGAAGGAACACAGTAGTTATGTAGCACTGCTGTTCTGTAGTGCTTATCTTTATAAGCAAACTTTTGCGATCCCTGGATCAGTGTTTATGGTAAGCATTTTCTACTGTTCTCGCCCAATCTCATATCAAGGTGTATCTCATTCAGATTGAACATTTTGGGCTGAGGGGGGGGGGGGGGGGGGGGGGGGGGGGGGTTCTCCCAAGTAAGAGTGATAGGGGTGCTCGTTGAGACATCGGAAAATATAGAAAATACATAAAAATCCACCCCCTAAAAAATACCTTATAAAACAAAATGACCCCTAAAAAATACTCTTTTTGTTATTGTGGCATGCCTGATCACAGACTGCTTTATGAAACAAGCTTGTTTTAGAGCTATAAATGAAAAAAGAAAGGCAGAAAATGTTTTGCTTAGTTTCTGCCCCTTTCATTCATTTGCGTATCCCTTAAAAAAATACCAATTATTAGTGAAAGCCACAATGTTTCTCCGATTCCCCCTAAAAAATACCTGAGAGTCGATTTGACCCCTAAAAAATACAAAGAGCACCTCCCTGTAAGGGGACTAAAAATATCAGGAGTGATACAGCTTCTCAGAGATCTTGTGTGGTTGGATAGACAGAACAAAGCATCCCATTGTTTCCTTGTTTTATTGTATGACCCTCTATTGTTTTGCACTGAGGGTATCAATCCAATAGCCTTATTAGATCTCACAAGAGCTGTATCATGACTCAAAAATATACCGGATGATCATTCACCCTTAGGGTATAAAAATCGACTTTTTAAAGTCAGCATCAGTTGGTTTTAAGAGCATATAACCCTGTTACCATTTCTGACCTTTTTCAGAACATTCTTGCTGGTGCATTGTTTGGTATTTGGAGGGCATTTCCCTTGACGTGCCTCCTTACAGCATGTGGAGCATCTTGTTGCTATTTACTGTCTAATGTGTTTGGTAAAACATTGCTGCTGCAGTATTTCCTGACAAGGTGGCTGCTTTGCAAGCAAAGGTACCTAGAGATGAGTCACATCCAATAAATGGGCTGTGGCATGCAAAAAGCACCTGGATAACATGATACTAGTTTACTTTCTTGCAAAATTTTATTGACTTCTCCAAATGTTTTACATGTTTTTGGCCTCATAAACAAGAAAACTAATGCTTGAAAAATATAACCATTGTTGAAAGGCTGAATAAACTTTAACTTATAATTCTAATGTAAAATTAAGGTCCCTTTACAGCTGTTTCAGGTAAGACACGACTTTGCCATTGCTGCCAGAGTTTGGCAGTTTGGTTTTCTGTGCTGTCCATCAATGTAATCTGTGTCGGTGTGAGCCAATCATATCCTTACTCAGTGCATTCGATTGGCTTCCCTTGCAAGACATGTCGCGACAGAAGCCAATTCACTGCACTAGGCGAAACTAGGCAAGGATCTGATTGGCTCACATGGTTTGATTGACTACACAGGAAAACTCAACTGCCAAAAGCCCTCAATGTTTTGAACGTGCTGGGTCGCGTGTTAACCTGAAACAGCTGTAATTGCAGGATGCAGCCCAAATCCTTTATGTTTGCTAAAAGAAATCTAAATTTATGGTTTTGGTTTTGATAGAACTTTGCTTTTGTACCTCCCCTAAAGTCCCCCTCCTTCTGTGGGGGAAGTGTGGAGGTTTTGTGGAATCACACGATACAATATTCTCTTGGCACAGGTCCATGAGAACCTGGACAGACTGTTCTTCTTTCTGTTGTTCTTCAGACTATTCCCAATGTCGCCTAACTGGTTTCTGAACATGGCTTCACCAATACTAGGAGTACCTTTAATGCAGTTCTTCTTTTCTGTATTGATAGGTAAGTACAATTTGCTGGATACAGAGGATATTAATTTTGTATTCCTAAAACTACTGGTAATACAGTAGCTGCCTACAAAAGACCACCCTCCCCCCCCAAAAAAAAATACCCCAAAAGATTTCAGCCCTTTGGTGAACATCTTAAGCATGATCCTATAAGATTCTATACTAAGGATGCCTCTTTAGATTTTCACAAAGGAAAGTACAAAAATCTTGAAAAACAGAAAGACAAAGTTAAAGATTAAAATGCAATTTCAAGGAAAAGGAAAACATATAAAAGTGTCATCGTCGGGAGCTCCAAACAGGTGTGCTGACCTTAACTTTACACACTACAAAAACGTTGTGTCTGTGTTTCATCAGAAAATTTTAGAGGACATTTTACAGCTAAAATTGTTTATAAGAATTACAATACATGTTCAATTGTGGGTGGGGCAATCAGGCTCTTGCCCTGATTTGCCTAGCGCAGGCAAATGGCTTTTAATCGCAATGTGTGGTTCCAGAAATTATCCATACCCCCCCTACGGAAGGGCAATGGAAATTCCGGAGGGGGGGGGGGGGGGGGGGGGGGGGGGAAGCTACTGCACTAGGCACTGATTGGTCCATATTATGGTTTGACTGACAGAACAGAAAAAACAATTCTCAACCTCGGCCCAAAGTGACAATCATTGAAACAATTACCAACAAGTTGAACCACCTCATATTGTATATTTCTTACTTAACATGTGAATATTGGAATGCATACAGAGTTTGATTGACATGACACACTAAAATGGGCAATGCCTTTCGTATCTTGTAGGTCTGATGCCTTATAACTTCCTCTGCTGTCAAACAGGTAGTTATTATCACAATTGAACTCTCTCAATGATTTGTTCACACTGTCCATAACTATGAAGCTGGCTGGAATGGCATTTGTTGCCATGGTGCCAGGACTGATTGTCAAGCGTTTACACAATAGACAAAAACAATCATGACTAGGACTTTAGATTTGACAATAGATTCAGACCCCGTCCACACTAACACGTTTTCGTTTGAATCCGTATACTTTTTGATACGTTTAGGCCTTCCGTCCACACTAACACGCTGATCGTTTTCATCGAATCCATATAAGTTTGAAAACGCTCTCGAAAGTGAATAACAACGAATCCGTATACATATCGTTTTCCGTATAAATATCGATTTGACTGTCCACACGGTATGTGTGGACGGTGGAATCCAGATAAAAATGTAAACGATAACATCAACTGTACCATTAATTTGAGAATGTCCTTCCACACGTCACATCAAATAAAAACTGATCGCTTGTTTGGAGCTAAATCTCCCATCCACACTAACACGCTGCAGATCCGTATAAGTTTGAAAATGAATACTTTGAAAATGCGTTAGTGTGGACAAGGCCTCAGTAGCTTGATTCCAGCCATCCCTTCTCTCTATATTGTACCTCACTTTGCAAAAGGAAACATCCAGATTCACCACAAATTCTTTTTCATCCATTATGTAGTAACTACTACCCAGCAAACATTTAGCAGCTGTTTCATGTGTGTGCCTGGCATGCTTTTTACATGGAGGGAAGCATGTAATCATACCTAGTTCAAATCAAGTTCCATGCTCCCTGCAAGTGTTCTGACTATACCACAGCCAACCAATCAGATTCTACTGATTGTTTTGGGACAGTGATTATGAATGGATTATGGATGAGAAAATCTTGTGGTGGATTTTGCAAAGTGAGGTAGGATTGAGTGCAAAGCCATGGCTGAAATTCAGGCAATAGTTTCATTTCTAATTATAAGATTTTATTAATTTATTTATTGCTGTTGTTTCATAATTCTGTGAACTCTGTGTTTATGGCATCCATCAATCAACGTTTAAGGCCGGCACAGACTAGGGGACAAGTCCCAGGGACTAGTTGTGGAGATCAGTCCCCTAGTGTGAACGTGTAAGGGACAAATTTCCGAAACAAGTCTCACGTACCGTACACACTATGGAAGAGTTCCCAGGTAATTTTATTTTGTTACATATAGCAATCAAAATATATTGTGGTAGATTATACTTCTGGTTTTCTCTATCTAACTGCCTTCAAACAGCCTGTCCTATGTTTTATTTACCCACACCAGGATTTTTTCCTTTTTTCAAAGCTTGTTTACCAAACAACTTAGTCATACCAGTGTATCTAATTACAGTCAGGCTCCCTGCATTCAGACAGCATTCCAGGCATCATTTGATTTATTCCGTTTTCATACATAATGTGAAAATTTTATGAAAAAAGGTTTATGATTTATCAGATTAAGTAATCATCCATGCAAGAACTAGGCAAACTTCCATTGTTCTACGGCATTGAAGGTTCCCCACGTAGGATATGTCCTATTTTTTACCACAGTAAGTTATCATGACTAGTAACATAATAAAAGTGAAAAATTGATAGATTTCGACTTGCTTTGAGAACATATGGCAACAAAAAGTCTCTAGACCAATCAGATTAAAGAAGAACAAAGGAGTGAGAATCAGCATTTTACGCTAGGTTCCCCACATACAAAGTCTTTACAAATTGCATATCCTGTTTGTGAGTACCACAAGTGCTTATGTCTCCCTAAAAATCCTCAGACATGTCTTTCTAGCATAGTGAATTTACTGATTTCATGTCTAATCCAATGAAATTGCCTATATTTTCAATAGAAATTAATTGCATTCCAGCATGCTTTGCCGTTGGCTTGCCTAGTTCTTATACGGACCATTACTTAACGGGTGGTATGCTTTCATTGCCAACAAAAGCGAGCAAAATTCTGAACTTTGTAAATGAATAAATGTCACGTAGTGGTGTGATAGGTATGGTACGATTAAATGTGCGCAAATGCGGCCTTAAACACCACTGAAAAACCTGAGTAAAAATCAGGCATTTTTGAACTTGTGTTGATTAAATAAATATGTATTGTTAATTGAAAGAAATCGCGTTGCTCATAATAGTATTTTTCATATTTTTTCTCATACCCGGGCTTTCCTTTATAAAAGTTGTCTTGCTCCTTTGTCTTTGCCAGGAAACCCAGCATATTATTTCTGACATTATTTTCTGATTTGTCGTTTGGTGGTCGTTCGGGTTTTCGTTTGACGCAGTTTTCTGGTGGCAGATCTCACAGAATTTAACAAATGTCCTCTGATTTTCTGTGCTATATACCAACGGTGCTTTCATTGGTTCTTTTTAGCGCGCGCGCTAATGATGGCGCGTCCCGTGGTATATACTTTTGTTTACCCATGGCTGAGGGCCAATCAGAATTCGAGAAACGCGCGCGTTGTCCAAGAGTTTAGCAAACAGTGCACGCGCGAATATTTAAAAAGTGTGTGCAACGTGTGTGTTTGGTCCTTTCGGACGCGCACTTTTCGCTGACGTTCCTTTCTCTTCATTTACGGATGTTTGCGATATAAATATAGGTTTTGTTTTGCAGTCTACAGTAAATAAGAATATTGAACAAAATCCATACCCCAAAGTACTCGTAAACCCTTCTGGCAAGTGTGACCTTGCCGTTGTTCTCTGCACAAACTTTCTGATCCTTCGTATTTTTTGGTTCGATCCCAGGCCGCGCGACCAAAATATCCAAGATGGCGCCCGGCGATCCGAAACTCGGCTTTCTCCGCGGAAAAAAAACACTATCTACCGCCTGCAAGCAGGCCACTAATGGTGGAACCAAAGTACTTACAGTACGACTACAAGATCATTTTTCTCCGTGAGAATTGGAACCTCAGAAAAACGCCCGAGAAATACAAAGAAACAAGAATAAGGCAATTCAGGGTTTTTGAAAAGCTTTTTAAATAAGAAATGCCTCAGTGTGCGGCGAAAAAGGTTGAGTACTACTCCGTAGAAATGCATGAATAAGACGAGTGAATTCCACGGTAAATTTCACTACAAAATTTTTTTCTTGAATCCATAGCAAATATTTGATATTATTTTAGGATGATTCGAGCATTGAACTTTCTTTGCGCGCGGGTAACTTGTTCTTTTGTCGAATTCAGCTTTCAAACATTGAATTCCACGTTAAATTTCACTCGTCTTCAGCCAATCAACGCGCGCTTAAGAATGGGGAGTTTGCAGGTGTTGCGTGACATTTTTAATCTTGATCCTGATAAAATGAAAAATACCATATTTAAAAAGAGCTTGCCGAAATTAGAAAAAGCCGAAAATTTGAGTTGATTTGGGTAAATATTAGCAAAGTTATTGCCGCCCAAAGTAGGCTGTTTCTCTATACGTTTAATGTTGTGGTGGGCAACTGTTGCCCACCACAACATTAAACCTATAGGAAAACGACCAACTTCTGACGCTCATAACTTCTGTGTTATTTATCGAAACCACCTCAAATTTTAGTATTTCACATATTTCTGTGAGTTCTTTTCAAATATGGCATTTTTATTTTGCTGGGATCAAAATGCAAAATGTCACGCAACACCTGCAAACTCCCCATTGAGCTATGGGATTCTATAGGATTATTCAAAGCTTCAGGAGGCTTGATTCCGCTAAGAAAATAGCACGAAAAAAAGCGATATCGCACGTATACGCGAAAACGATTCGAATACGCATATCTTCACCAATTGGGCATGCGCGGGATGCGAGCACATGCGCCCTTCGAAAAGCAAGTGCACTGCACCCCAATCTCGTACCCAGAGCCCGTCCTCTTTTGGCCAGCGGCAAAATTCAGGGCTCTGGGGGAATCCGGTTTGTGAGCATGCGTGGTAGGTCAAAAACGTAACGAACTTTCATAAACCGCGCGGAAACCCAGAATTAGGGTTTTAAAAAAATCGGTTCCCCTAGAGCCCTGAATCTTGCCGCTGGCCAATAAATGACGGGCTCTGGGTACGAGATTGACTGGACCCTAACTTTGACGACCTAACCAAGGTGCCCACCAACATATTTCGGCGACTAAGAGCCTTCTGGGGCGTCATTGTTTTTGAAAACCTCCGTTTTCGACCGTCCACACGAATACAATAAATCTTTTAAAAAATCTACAATCTTGAGAGCGTTTTGTGGACGGGAGGTGCATACGGAGAAAAAATCTCCGGTTTCGAAAATATATCCGCATACTTGTGGACGGGGTCTAAGATTACAGAGTCTATGCTTCAGTACCTTGGAAAATATGGAATCTCTGTTTATCCACTACGGAAACATTATATTACAAGCAACATAGTTGCCTCGTTAGGCTAGGTTTTGCCTCGTTAGGCTAGGTTTAAGACACATTCATTGTTGTGCTGCAACTTTGTCACCTTAGCAAGATTTAGCTTTCAGAGCAAGTAGGACTAGGTATGAAGGTAAGTATACCAACTCTGATAAAAATATATCACATTTTGATTTCTACCTTCAATAGCTCCACAAGTGAAACTATTTTATTTTCATAACTGTATTTCAGGTTAAAGGCATGGCGAGCCACTATTCTACAGGAGTCCCGTTGTCTCACCAAAATTCTGAAAGTGCAAGTAACTTTAAGGAGGCTTTGGTTTCGCATTTCTGGTAAGTAAAAAATCATGATTTGCACTATTCGATTTGAATCTCTTCTATCCTCTTGAATTTGGTTTAATTTGCATTGAGCAAATCCGAAAATTGGACAATAAAGTCGGCCTGTGAACATTTATCATTTTGTTCGGACAAGTCTAATGCCCGAGCATTGTATGAGTATGGGAGAAACTTAGCTTAGCGAAATATTTCTTGCGCGCTTCAATTCCTGTGGCAAAATTGGCGGGAATTTAGGCGGGAAAAATTGGCGGGAATTTAGGCGGGAACAAATGCAGCCAATCAGAAACATGTTTCTCGCTCAGACACATTGGAAATTTATAGTATAGATATAGCACATATATAGGTCTGGTATTGTTCCTGTGCTTCGTGCAAAATAAGCTTTGACGTTTCCTGCACTTTCCTATTGTTATTTTAAGACATATTGCCCTGCAGTTTCCGTAGAACTACATAATATTCAGACTGTTCTTAGATGAGCATATATCTATTATACGGACTGATTAATTTTTTAGCCAATACTTCGAATTAGCTAGACGAATAAAGCGGCCTGCGAACATTGACCACTTAATTTGACTATTACCACTGTATGCATTGCTACGCAAACTCAAAATTCAATGTTGCGATGGGCGATTGGCGATTTTTAGCTGTCAATCAAACCAAAACGCTGGATTCGGCTGATTCATTGGGTCGATATTGATTGCAAAATCAACCAAAATGGTTTTAACCTATCCTTTGGCTTCCTTGCCTAGAATGTTTTAAACTTTCTGTTCAAGAAAATTGATATTAAGTTTTTCTTGCATAAAATCTCGCAACAGTAAATATTGAGGTCGCGTAGCAATGCATACGGTGGTAAATACCCGAGTGTTGTAAGAGTTTGGGAGCGGAAAATGAAAAGCTGGGAAACTGTTTGAATGGTATTCAAACCTATAATTATTTAATTCTACGATGCGTTTTTCAAGGCTGTTCATAAATCGAACAATTTGTATGCATTTGCATGTTTTCAGTATTGCAGGCTACCCCCTGGTAGAGACTTTGTGCTCCGTCAAATTCATAAAATCGCGAGTGGTTTTTATTCATCGTGGATGAATGAATATTTTATATGCTCTTGCATTTACTAGCTGCGCACAATATCATCAACGCCAAACACCTTGATGAACAAATCACTTATGTTTGCTCGTCGTTTCTTCAATTTCGCTCTATTTGCGTTTGACGACTTCAATATTACACCGAGGTGTTCGACATTAAGTTTGGCAACAATATTTTTATTTCGCATAGTGATGTTAGCTTGAATTGCTTGCCTTCGATTGTAAATATTTGAGAAGGTACACATTCATTCTCATGGGAAATAATAAATTTTGTTGCAATAACTTTACAGCCTTTACTTTCCAGCTGTATGTTTTTATATTCAGGATTCATTGAGGAGTTAGGCAATTTTTTGAAATCCTATTCTCTTTGAAAAGCTTACTGCGAGCTACATTGTTGTTGAACCAAACTTCTCATTTACCGAATTTATCGTTTACAATTGTCAATTTGCACTCCTGCTGTTTAAATAATATTCCCAGATGTGTTATGCCTAAATTGTCATATGCTAGTTCACCTATAACATTCGATTTAGCAAGTTTCAGTCCAGTCCACTTTATTTGTGGTTTAACTGTTTCAGTTAACGGCATTTTGTGGCGCCTTTCTACTTTAAATTTTAAAACGAGTTTCTGATTGCTCTAGAAGCGATTATCGATCCTTCTCTCCACAAATCAATCGAGTATTTGCCACACTCAGTTTTGTTTTTAGTTTCTTTTAATTACTGGATACCCGTTAGGAAGGCAGCTGCATTGTTTCTTATAGCTCCAGGCAAACTCTTTTTCAAGTGGAAAGACCTAAACATGAGTTTTTCACGTAGTTTGTTTTCAAGTATATAGCGAAGCTGTTCTGTTCTAATTTTAGATCCAATGAAAGTCATGTTCACTGTTCCTTGTTTGTATGAACATTGCCTTTCGTTTATTTGCCACAAAATGGATTCTCGACTGTCCACGTTTTTTTCAGTAGGGTTCTTTTGTTGCTCAGTGCACTAAATCGAAACTTTCTATCTAGATGCGAACTACCTGTCGTTTGGAGTTGTTTCTTCACAACGTGAAACAGCGAAAGTTTTTGCTACCCCCAAAAACGTCTACATCTAATTTAACAGCTTCTACTATC
The DNA here is from genome assembly GCA_033964015.1 of Scolanthus callimorphus. NCBI lineage: Eukaryota > Metazoa > Cnidaria > Anthozoa > Actiniaria > Edwardsiidae > Scolanthus > Scolanthus callimorphus. The sequence continues at coordinate 3,448,778 of CM066914.1, forward strand.
GCGAACGTTTCTAATTCATTGCACTTCCTGTTGAGTTCCTATATAAAAGGGAATGACGTCATCATAGCTCCTTTAAAAACAACGTTTAACATTTGAACTGTCCGTAGTAAGGTCGAAGTTTTGATTTGGTCGCTCGCCGTGTTTATTGCTGATGTCGATTGGTGACAACTTACGACAACCTTTGGGTACGTTTCAAAATGTGGTCAATATTTAAAAAGAAAGGTCAGTAAGATTACAATAGGTTCCCATGCATAGATCCAGAGGCTTTGTGCTCCGTAAAAAAACCTAGTTTTTTTGTGTGTGTTTTTCTAATCGAGGGCCTGCGTATAAAACATTGACCAAACATTGATTTCACATTTCTTGTTTATTGTTTTCGCAATTAAACAGTGATAATCCACAAATTTGATATTTACAGGGACAAATTGTTCACTTTGTCTTTAGACTATAAATTATCGCTCAAACACTGCCCCAGCCGCCATTTTTTTTCTTTCTTAGTTTCAAAATCTGTCTGACTATCTAAGTATTTGTAGCAAACCTTTCAAAACAAGTGACAGTGTACCTTTTTAAGAGCTTTAAAGATTTTAAAGTTCAAACGCTATTATTTTAATAATACTGAAGTTTTGTGTGATTTTCAATCAAGGAAGTAAACAGTCTTTGCTCAGACCGACACTTAAATATTTTCTACCCATTTTCGAAAAGCAGCTTATGTAAATCGTAAATTTATTTTCTCGGAAATTGTGGCCATTCTTAATTTCTTGAACAGACATGAACCGCTATTATCGATGGACTTAGTTTTTTGAATGATGATTATAAAACTGACTACTGTCATTTGTGTGTAAAGAAATATTTTTTGCCATTCATTCAATTGCCAAATATGCATCTTCTAACTCTAGAGTGCTAGATATCAGTTTTTTTTTCTGAAGTGCGCCACTCTTGTTGAATATTGGGGAAGAACAAAAGCAGGGTTTAAATGAGAATTCACCATATCTTCTAGTGTAACAGGAAGCAAAGTAATGTACTTGAAATGAAAAAGAAAGCGTTGCTTTTAGATAGAATCTCAGAAATTAAAGGAAATCAAGACGGATAGAGGATTCAACTGTCAACGAAGTCCTCAATCTCCGTTAACACAAAACAAAGAGGACGTTCGCAATATTCAAAGGATCTTGAGAAAGACTTCGGATTTTCCATTAGGTTTAGTTTTTAGCACTATAATGGTATTCCGTCTGTATTCTTTTCCTAGAAACACACGATTCACTTAGCTTAGATTGAACAAATAATGTCATATGTGGCCAATTTGAATCAGGATAACAATCCGACAACGATTGGTCTACGTGGTGATAAAACCTTAGAGGTCCTGCAAATTATAAAGATTTAATCGAGAAACTTAGTGTAGTGATGGGCGTCCCAGGAAGAAACTCTTGAAGCGGAATTCCCCGGACGGTGATTCTTAACCGTTGTGTTTTAAGTCTTTTAATCACGGACGATTCGTTTACTCTGTACGTTATTTATCGAAGGCTAATGATAAGTTGTCTTCTTTCCTTGTAATTTTACCCTTGACTAGTTTTTTTATTACATGGAGGTCGGTACTTTTAATGATATATTGTATGTGTTAGTATTTACCCTTGCCTTATGTGCTGTGTTCTCACAGGTTGTAATAACTACTGCCATAGCAGGTGGCCCGAAAACCTTCAACACTTTCCAACTTATCCAACTGAGCCCAAATACAATTAAAGCTGGATTTCCGAATAGACCCTTTCGAAGCAAAAGGTAAGAACTCATTTAAAGTCAGCAATTGTGACGGCCTTGCAGAAGTGTCGTAGCAGGCTTTTTCCATCTTCTTCATTAACTTGGTGACCATATTTTCCCTGCACTTTTAAGGTATGCTAATTCCAATCGACTTCACTTTTCTCAACGTCTTTCTAGCACAGAAAGTGTTCAGATATATGCTAGACGAAATAGACCCGGAATAGAATTGACAATGATCCAAAATGTGCAAATTTTTAGTATCTCTTTTTTATATGTTGTTGCTAGACTTTCATTTTAATCAAAATGTTATTCTCATCGAGAAAGCCAAACTGCAAAAACAAAATTAAAAATAGGGAAAGAAATTGATCTAAAACAGTCTGGAGTTTGTATATCGTCTGTGTCATTGTCTAGACTCCTCTTCAGCTTAAACGAGATAAAGATCCGGTAAAATTGTTGATGCAATCGAATTTGATAGCATTTAGAATGACTAGTATTTTATATCAAAGCATCTTTAACGGGAAGTGGGGTTGCTATGACAACTGTTTCACGAGATGCGCAAATTTGTCTTTTGCCAAAAAGACAGCCCATAGGATTCTCGACGGCACCTTTGTGTTTGGACAGCTGGCAAAGTGACGGTCGCATTAGCACTCGGCAAACTTTTATGACTTTGCGATCAGAATTTGCCAGAAAAGTTAATTCCATAATGCGACCGTCACTATGGCAGCGAACTAAAACTTTGCCAGCTGACCAAAACACAAGGGCGTCGTCGAGCAGCCTTCGGCGGGCTGTATTTTTCGGCAAAGTTTTGTGGGAGCAATAGAAGTCGCTGTCAATCAAATAAAAACCCTATAAAAAAGTAGAAATAGCAAAACAGCGGCAAATCTATTTCGCGCTAGTGCGACCACCGACAATCTTTGGCGCGAAACCCTTTACTAGAATTTTGAAAACTTGAAAACTTTGCTAAGTGCGACCCCTACCGCTAAATTTTAGCTTTCTTTATGTGAGTTTTATTTATCGAACTACAGGACATTCGTACGGGGACAAGGGAACTCCTTGTCTAATTCCTCGCGTTGATTGCAAAATTTTATTCGGCTTTTAAAAATATGTGAAAAATATTTTTTATCTTCACTTGCATAATGTTCCATATTTTTTCACGCTCTACACCAAGCTAGAAAAAAATCAAGCGAGTGAACAACTCTGGGTGATTTCACAGAGGCTTTGACAGATCTTGTGATCTCATAGGGGCTACCTAGAATTCACAACAGAATGTCTTCACTGTAAAATTCAATCCAAACAGAAAACATACGTGGACTTGACTTAAAAAGTTTGATTGACGGAAGCCAAAACGCAGTTTGGCGTTCGGAAATGTCAATGGGAGTTCGCAGACTTATGAAAATTGCAGTAAGATTATATCCTCCAAATTTCATCAAAATTTTGAATTTTGTCTTTGCCTATAAGGACTGCTTCAGAGCGGAATTTGAAACTCAGAAATGTCTTTTACGATCTGTAGGTACCTCAATCACGACAAACAAGCATATTAAAAAAGAAACAAACGAAAAGAAACAAACAAACAAACAAAACTACAAACAATAGTCAAACAAACACGTCTGAAATATCAAATGTCGTGAGATATACTATAAAATAAGTATAGCTAACAACAGGTTTTACTAAAACTTCTAACTCTGCACTTATGTAAAGAAAAGGCAGCCGAGGAGTAATGCCAAAAACATAGCGTACATCGTAAGGCGGGAAAAGCACAAACCACAGGCATCGAGATTTTATCAATGAGACCACCTTGAATTAGCTTTTCGCATGCCAAGATTCGTTAAATTAAGCGTGGTGATTTTATTTCTCACTCGGTGCCAACAATTTATTATTACAGCAGTATAACTTTCTCCATATGTAAGTCTGTGATGAGAAAGGTTCCGCACCAGAGAATTTCACCTTCTGAATTGACTTGCAAATAGAATGAATAGAAATCATAGCCTGCGTTGCGCCCCGAAAAGGGGTCGAGGTCGGGAGAAATTGAACGAGCAGACTGACTCCCTCCCCTCCTCCCCAATTTCCTATCCCCCACCTCTACCTCCCGAATTAAGCCGCTACGGGGGCTAAAGAAAACAGTTCTTGGAAATTTGAAACCAGGCTTTTTCTTCTTTTTTTTTTTTAATTCTTCAAGTCATTTTTCTCATTTCTTTGTTAATTCAATTCCTCAACTTCGCCTCACTGCTTAGTACGTGAAATAGTGGAGTTAAGACTCCCTTGCTATGTTGAATACTACTCTCGCTTATCTTGAGTTTTTTTTCGTTAAAGGTTGTCTGTATCCTAGCAACTCGCCAAACAAACAAAGGCAACAAAAAAATACAATTACAAACCTTACAGTTTTATTAACCGATCACGTTTCTTTTCGTGTTCATTTTTGTTTGTAATCTGTCCAACACAATACTGAAGACAAACTTTGCAACGTGCTATCAAAAACTTGCCGCGGATTTCTAGACCGGTCGCCTTTAAACAAGTCTATGAAGCATAATACAGCGGGAGGAAAGACCGTATGGTACATACCATCTGCTATTTTAATTACCTACTGGCATTTAATATATAAGAGGCAAATAACTTTTTCTCCGTCTAATGAGTGTTTATCTAATGTTCCTAAGGAACACGTAATAACAAAGTTTTCGTTTCTAGGTGCCCTGTTCTTGGCAAATAGTCTAATTGGAGCATCTGTTGATAATTGTCTTTCGTTATTTTCCCTTGTGAGCGTGCTTTGCTAATGCATCCAGTTGTTCTTTTTTTTCGAATTTCGAAAACATTTTTAAAACTGCGAGTAGAAGTTAGCAAGTTCAGATAGCCGTGAGGGTCTTATAATTTTACAGCTCTGTTCTTAAGGTGCGTTTTTTTGAAGTTAAAATTGCTAGCTATGTGCAGCTAGCAGAGACAAGCACACTGTGCGATCTCGATATCCCGGCCCTACGAGGCACTAGATTAATTTTCTGCCACCTTTCAATAAAATTTGCTTTTGCTTTGTTTGGTCCTCGAAATTTATAGGTATTACCTAATGGTTATGACACAAAGCCTAAGCATCGCCGTGAACCAATTTATCCTTTGGCACCAAGCATTCTAACGCGTCTAATAGTAAAAGAGATAACGTCTTAATTCATTCTCCTTTAATCCCGGGCAGGTGACGAGGAAACCTTGACAAGAGACGCTTATGACGAATGCATAGGCCGTAGAACTCAGAAACAACTTTCAAAACCATGGGTTGTGGGAGTTCTTCTGGGCGATCTGCAATTAGAGAACCAATGTCAATACCCCTTAACGATGCGCAGAAATATCTGGTCCGCGAAACATGGGAGACAATTGAACAGCACAAGAGACCCGTTGGCAAAAGTACATTTCTCAGGTATTTTTGAAACGTCAACTATTTTAATAAGTGCACTCATCAACCGCACATCATTTCAAGATTCAGTTTTACCGAAACGATTTTAGTATCACTAGCTACAGCAACTATAAAAAATTCCATTTTTAAATTGGATATGCTTCGTGTTTTGAGGAAATTATTTTTAGTGTTGTCAGGTAAAATTATTGAGTAAGTGTTCGTTAAAAAACACAGAGGATGTCGGCAATTGACGAAACCTAGCTACTATTGTCTACCCTAAAGCAATATTTGAACGCAAACTGTCAACGTTTTCTTCAAACAGCTTCGTTACCATAGCAACGACGTGATATTGAGCTATTATAACAACCTAGTAATTTGTATCGTTTTAATTTATTAACACTTTTTCTTCGTTTTTGTTCTTGTTTCTATGACACACTAGGAATGTTTTCTTAATTTTCTTAATTTTCTTTGATTTTTAATCAAAGCAATAACATTTCTACATCAGATATGGTAGAATATCCTACTTGCTCTCGAAGTTAAAATTAACACTTGTTAGCTCGGAACGAATCCGAATTCGAGTCATTTTTCAAAAATAGGTTGCATTTTAATCAGTTATAATACAATTAGTGAATACCCGCAATATTTATTTGCATACCTTTTCATTTTTCTCTATCATGTGATGGGATTTATTTCAGATTTTGGTTAAATATTAGGGGCAAAAAAAAAATATTAAAGGAAATGAAATGCCTAGTACCTTAGGTTACTTCGTTTGTAGACGATGGGGACATTTCTGCAATACCATTCTAAAATGATTCTCTGAATTTCCAGGAACGACCAGATCAATAAAAGTACCATTTGCCTTCATGGAAACTTATGTTATTTACCTCGATTTTTACTCGTATATTAGCATTTTGGCGAAGTTTGAAACAGATTGGCTGATCGCATTTTTAAACCGCACCGGGGGGTTAAAAAGACCCCCTCCCCTCGAATTTCCACTCGTGAAACAGACCCCATCCCCTGGAATTTCCACCCTCATAAAGGACCCCCTCTCCTGGAATTTCCATTTATTCTGGCAAAATACCCTGGAAAATCTATTTTTGTATAAAATGTCCCTGAAAATTCAACTTTTTTACCCCTCCCCTTGGAATTTCCAGTCTCAAGACACACCCCCTCCCGTGGAATGTCCAATACAATACAACCAATACAGTCCAATACAACCCCCCTGGAAAATTTTCCGTAGGTCCTCAAACCCCCGGTGCGGTTTAAAAATGCAATCAGCCATTGTATTCCGACAACACTAATGGAACAGAGCGCTCCTTAACTTAGTAGTATAATTTGCAAGCTGGCAGTCGACGGGTTCAAAACCATTATTTTTTAACTGAAGTAAATGGAGGACGAACCACTTGACAGACTCAACTCGTTGGTTTACGCTGGACCAAAGTAACGGTCTCGCCGACAGTAAGATTAATAAAATTTAAAATAAGAAAAGTCGGCGTTACAACGTAGGTTTTAGTTGTATTTTAGTACAATATTTCGGCTGGCCAAACCAGCCTTCTTCAGGTACTGTGAATACATAATGGCATGATAGGACTTATATATAAGGTGAAATGTGATACAATAAAAATAATGATGATGATGACGTTTGTGATGTGACACTAGATAAGAAATATAAAAATGAAAGGAAAAGATAAATACAGTATAATCTAAAATGAAGTCTCATCTCGTCGATTCAATCCGTCAGGCTCAAGGGTACCAGCACGTAGGATGAGTGTGGCCTCTCTTGCCTTACGAATTGAATCTCGATTAGTCATTAATTTTTCAAGGGGAATCAATTGCATGTCAGATGTTTTGTGATTGGGTGTCGATAGAAAATGTTCAGCGGCGGTGGTGGGTTTAGATTTACATTCGGGCTTGTCTATTTTGCGATGATCATTAAAGCGTTGTCTAAGTTGGCGTTTAGTTTCTCCTATGTATTGCAAGTTACAGCGTTTGCATTGGATCATATAAATCACATTTTTAGTGTCGCAAGTTATGTGAGAGTTTATAAAGCGAGTTTCACCGGTCGTGAAAAAAGTATATGTTGTCTGTCCGTTTTCTATATATGGGCAGGTTAGGCAATTTTGTCGCAGCGGTAAGCGCCTGGTGAAAGGTCTGAGTCATTAGAGGTAGTAGTAGTAGAGGGCAATTTAGCTTTGACAAGAGTGTCTCTGAGATTAGAACATCGTCGGTATGCTATGATGGGTGGTTCAGCGAAAGCTTTTTTGCAGCGGTCAGATGAAAGAAGTAAATTAAAATTACTCTTAATGATATGATTGATGTTAGGAAGTGTGGGGTTATAGGTTATAACAAAAGGGACACGGTTACACTGTTTTGGTCGATTATCTTAAACGAGGCTACAAACAAGGATTTCTTCAACGACAAATACAACGCGCTGCAGCAATTCCTCGTATAAATGCTCTACGCCCCACTAATCGACCAAAACAGTGTAACCGTGTCCTTTTGTTATAACCTATAACCCCACACTTCCTAACATCAATCATATCATTAAGAGTAATTTTAATTTACTTCTTTCATCTGACCGCTGCAAAAAAGCTTTCGCTGAACCACCCATCATAGCATACCGACGATGTTCTAATCTCAGAGACACTCTTGTCAAAGCTAAATTGCCCTCTACTACTACTACCTCTAATGACTCAGACCTTTCACCAGGCGCTTACCGCTGCGACAAAAATTGCCTAACCTGCCCATATATAGAAAACGGACAGACAACATATACTTTTTTCACGACCGGTGAAACTCGCTTTATAAACTCTCACATAACTTGCGACACTAAAAATGTGATTTATATGATCCAATGCAAACGCTGTAACTTGCAATACATAGGAGAAACTAAACGCCAACTTAGACAACGCTTTAATGATCATCGCAAAATAGACAAGCCCGAATGTAAATCTAAACCCACCACCGCCGCTGAACATTTTCTATCGACACCCAATCACAAAACATCTGACATGCAATTGATTCCCTTGAAAAATTAATGACTAATCGAGATTCAATTCGTAAGGCAAGAGAGGCCACACTCATCCTACGTGCTGGTACCCTTGAGCCTGACGGATTGAATCGACGAGATGAGACTTCATTTTAGATTATACTGTATTTATCTTTTCCTTTCATTTTTATATTTCTTATCTAGTGTCACATCACAAACGTCATCATCATCATTATTTTTATTGTATCACATTTCACCTTATATATAAGTCCTATCATGCCATTATGTATTCACAGTACCTGAAGAAGGCTGGTTTGGCCAGCCGAAATATTGTACTAAAATACAACTAAAACTACGTTGTAACGCCGACTTTTCTTATTTTAAATATTATTTTTTAAGTGTTTGTAGGATATGCTACTTGCGGTAATTGACAAGCTGTTATCAATCAAACTTAAATGCTATAAAAAGAATCTCCCAAAATAGCAGGTTTTACTAACTTCAGGGTACCTGCGAGCAGTGGTTTCCTCAGTCCTTTCTTAGGCCGACGGCGAGCGAAGGGGGGAGAGTTTCTCTCCCTCGCTCCCGTCGTTCTAAGAGAGGAGGAAACCACTGCTCGCAGGGTAACTTCCGGGTGCCTAGGCGGTGGAAGCGGGGAGGGGGGCACTGGCCCCCAAAAAAGAAATTTTATGGAGGTGCCTGGCCCCGAATAATGTTGATGAGCAAGTGAGCAAGTCACCTGGTATTTTCCAAAATAATATTATTAAAAGTACGTCGTTTTTCTGTTAGAGATTTTATACTGAAGCTTCAGTTGCTGACTAATATCAATTAGTTCTTTATATTTCTGGAATTGATTTTGACAAAACATCTCGTTAAGACAGTTAAAGAGCCTCTGTCAGCCTCCATTTTGTCATCCTAGCAACATACCGAGATAGACAAAGCATCCATTTCCATCGGCTGATTTAGGGGATGTAGTGCAATATTTTCGATTGAATTCGATAAATGAATCATAAAACTTTGTTTTTAGAAGACTATTTCAAGATTTCTACACGTAATCCGTTGCCTGATATCGACTGAAAACAATAACAAAGGAGTGGCTGACAAGGGCTCTTTAAGAGGTAGTTGGGGTCACGTGATCCAGTTAGGGCAAGTGGCCTATATTTTGACTAACTTTTCTGCGTAAAAATGTGACGTTTTCATACGTCACGACGTGCCCACCTATAACAGCTCAATGCCCCATTGTTACAGAATTTGTACCACTGTTACAGAATTTGTACCATTGTTACAGAATTTGTACCATTGTTGCAGAATTTGTACCAGTGTTACAGAATTTGTACCAGTGTTACAGAATTTGTACCATTGTTGCAGAATTTGTACCATTGTTACAGAATTTGTACCATTGTTACAGAATTTGTACCATTGTTACAGAATTTGTACCATTGTTACAGAATTTGTACTATTGTTACAGAATTTGTACCACTGTTACAGAATTTGTACCACTGTTACAGAATTTGTACCATTGTTACAGAATTTGTACCATTCTTACAGAATTTGTACCATTCTTACAGAATTTGTACCATTGTTACAGAATTTGTACCATTGTTACAGAATTTGTACCATTGTTACAGAATTTGTACCATTGTTACAGAATTTGTACCATTGTTACAGAATTTGTACTATTGCTACAGAATTTGTACCATTGTTACAGAATTTGTACCATTGTTACAGAATTTGTACCATTGTTACAGAATTTGTACCATTGTTACAGAATCTGTACCATTGTTACAGAATTTGTACCACTGTTACAGAATTTGTACCATTGTTACAGAATTTGTACCATTGTTACAGAATTTGTACCACTGTTACAGAATTTGTACCATTGTTACAGAATTTGTACCATTGTTACAGAATGTGTACCATTGTTACAGAATTTGTACCATTGTTACAGAATTTGTACCATTGTTACAGAATTTGTACCATTGTTACAGAATTTGTACCACGAGCCTTTCGATCGCCTGTCCCACATAGTCTATTCTCGTGAAATGGACGATTCCAGCTATAAGCTTATAATTTTCATTTACACGATATTTCGGTCATCGTGTAAATGAAAATTATAAGCTGTTAATCAACCATTCAAGTTTTTATTCTTTCTTACATATCTACTGGTTGATAGGTCCTTTATTGGATCCAGCTTCAGTTTTACTTGTAAGCGGTCCTGCAAATACTTCAAAGTTTATCCAGCTATAAGCGCACGCGCCCACAACTACCAGAATGCAGCGCGCGCTTTTTTAACACTAGTTTGTTCGACAAATGTCCCACATCTACCGACAAGCAGCGCGCGCGTGTGTTATAGCTAGAATGTTATAGCTAGAATACTACCAGAATGCAGCGCGCGCTTTTTTAACACTAGTTTGTTTGACAAATGTCCCACATCTACCGACAAGCAGCGCGCGCGTGTGTTATAGCTAGAATGTTATAGCTAGAATACTACCAGAATGCAGCGCGCGCTTTTTTAACACTAGTTTGTTTGACAAATGTCCCACATCTACCGACAAGCAGCGCGCGCGGTGTTATAGCTAGAATCGTCCATTACAGACGCAAGGTTAGATAAAATCTATCAGCACTATTGGAAAAAGCGCCCTCGATTTAACCATGACAAAAACTGACAAAATAAGTAAAGACGAAAATAGAAATGGTTAAATCTTGATTGGAACTTTTTACACGAACAAATTAGGTAAAATCTGTCACAACCGTGAGCGAAGATATAGCTGCCTTTGTGTTTGTGGTGGCAAAACTTGCAACCCCAAGTAAAATCCCATACAAACGTCTATAAAACTTCCTATTTCCTATGGTTCTCGTAGTTTTACAAGGCACTCTTTCCAGAGAATTCCAGAGGTACTGTTGAATCCAAGCTTGCTTGTTATCTTCAAGGTGACAAAAGATTGTCCCAGACCATTAGCCTTCTTGTATCAAGAAAAGAGCGTCATTTCCTAGCCATGTCAGCAAGTAGTCTCGGTTGTCAAGTCATCCCAGTTCTTATTTAGCTTTGTTTCATAATACTTCATTATACAAAGTGGTATGGTGGAATGCCTAACGACAAAGTGTCAGAATTTAGTAAGCGCGAAACTTCGTTAAATGTCCGTGTCACTGCTGAAGTTAACAAGGCGGGTCGTATAGAAGTTTCACATAAAACTAAAGAAAATCCGGTTTCCCGCATCGAGCATTCTTTGGCTTTGGGGATAAATGTAGCTATTTTGTTTCTTGTTTCAGATTTTTTGATGCGAATCCAGAATATCAGAAACTTTTTCCCGAATTCGTGACTCTTAGTCGAGAGGAGTTGGAGCAAGCGAATGCGTTACATGGTCACGCAAAGCGTGTCATGAAAGCTGTTGAGAACGCCGTGACGGCGCTGGACGATGCAGAAAGCTTCACGGCTTATCTGGAGAACCTGGGAGCGAGACACAAGGCTAGGTCTCTCAAGCCCGTATATCTTGATGTAAGTCTTGTGCACTCTGATTTTTCCGTTTCTTGTCCTTTATAGTTGCGAGGGGAAGGGTTTTATAAGGTTAAAATGGTAGGGATGAGTCGCAAATCCTGAAAACTCCCTGAAAAAGGCAGGTTACAGTAGCAGGTTTTTAGTAACCTGCCTTTCGCTTCGCTGTATAGGGGAAGGAGCTCAGTCTTGCGAAGTACACAGTTTACGTGAAAATGAGGCAGACAGCCAAAGTAACTTAATGTCGCTCTTTATTTTTAAAATTCTTTGAAAATAAATTATTTTCCTCTATACCTAAAATTTGACTGGGCTGCCTATGGTCGCACAGACACATCCGAAACTAATATTATAGATATATCTGATTGTTTGACCATGTTCTCTTGAATAATCGCTCTTTCTTGTTTTATCACAGGCAATGCAGAGCGCTTTCATAGAAACCATCAAGGACTTACTGAAAGTCCAGTGGACACAAGAGACTGCTGAATCTTGGGACAAGCTGTTCCGTTTATCGCTGATACAATGAAAAGAGGACTCACTTCATAGTCAAACTTGAAATAGGCCTTGTGTCACAGCACAAGACGAGCTTGCCAAAACTAAAATTGAAGAAGTTGGACATTTTGCGACAAATTTCTTTGTTGCATAATAGCCAGTGATGGAGGGCATTATTTCCGTGCTGTCCCCCTCTCTTTGTCCCTCTCTTGGGCTCGGTTATAAAAACAAAAGAGCTGCTGGCGCCATGCCCGTAGATTACTTTTGAGCCAATTGTTAAGAGGGCGTGTACGCCGGACGTGGGTTCGCCTGCCGAAGTGGACCATTATGTAAATATAATGTATGGACCTGCCTCCCAAACGGGAAGTGATTTTTCTAGTCTCCTAGTGTCTCATATCCACTATACAAAGCGGACCAATCAGAGACAGATCATCCTCAGGGACAGTGCTTACACTGCTAACCCACCCACTCAAGATTGTAGAACTGCAAAAGAAAATTAAGTAAGAGATAGCATCCCCGACACGCATGTTTTTCTATAATAATGATTTAGGAATCTACTTTTAGTTCGCAGACCCATTCTGAAGCTTTTGCTTCCGATTGGCAGGATCTCATGACACCATATCTCCTTTCACATTTTGTGCGCGATCACGCAAACACCGTTATAAAATCCTGAAACGTCTGGTACGCACAATTAGGGCTGGTGATACACACGAACGCGAGCGCAGGAAATGTATAAGTCTGAAGGGAAATGTAGGAGTCTCACATCCTTGCGCCATCCTCGCGCGCCAGGGTCCTTCCCTCACCTCCCCCCCTGAGGGGAGGTGAGGGAAGGACCCTGGCGCGCGAGGATGGTCTTGCGCTTGCGTCCATGGACGATTCCAGCTAAAAGCGCACGCGCTTTACTTTCTTTAGATTTGGAATGTAACACAACTACCAGGATGCAACGCGCGCATATTAGGCACTTAATTCGTGAAATGTAACACAACTATCGACATGCATCGCGCGCATTTATTATAGCTGGAATCGTTCATTGCCTTCTTAAACTGCATGATTCGCATACGAAAAAGTGCGCAGATATTAGCCCTATCGATTTCCTAGAATTTGTCATGAAAATCAAAGTCAAGTCGCTGTATTTACCTGCTTAAATCTGTGTTTGGCGGTTTCATGTTCCGTTGAATCGAACGATTGTTAAAAACGAACGCAAGCGGAAGGATGTCGAACTCATGCATTTCGTTTATGAGGTTTAATCTAAAACGCAAGCGCAGACGTAAGGAGAAGAAAATTGAGACGTTGCGTTCCCTTGTGCTTGCGCGCTTACGTCTAGTGTAAATCAAGCGAGTGAAAGCGCAAGTGAAATAATTTATGTTGATTTTAGGCTTGCGCTTTGCATCACTATGATCTACACTTGTTTTCGGCTTGCGTCCTGCGCTTGCGTTTGTGGTGTAAGGCCTGGTTCACACGCGAACAGAAGTGCAGAACGCAAAGCGCAAGGCAAGTGTAAATCAGCGACGCAAGCCTAAAATTGGCATTCATTAGTTTTCTTGCGCTTGCGTTCAAAATACTAATTATTAGTAAATATACTAATTTAACTATGGTCGTAAAAATGGTTTAAAAATTGAATGTATAGTGTTTTCATATTTTGTAAATACAAAGTCAATAAATCAGAACCGATTTTGAGAAAAACTGTCCAGTAGTAGGAAAGTCATAAGATTTCGAGAATGCCCCTAAGGATTTCGCGAGATTCTGAATTATCGGAACGGCCATTTAGTTCTACGGCTGCAGGAGGCTGGCAGACAAACCGGAAGTTCTACAATTAAATGTAGGACCTGTCAGTGTTTCCCAAAGCAACCGTTGTCTTGAAGGAGTCAATCAGATATGCCCCTCGAAGAAGAGGCGGCCGCCGTCCTCCCTTTTTCGGGAGATTTTCACACACATTTACTGTATTTGCTTAAGGAACTTTTTAATTTTTGGTCCCTATATTTTCACTATCCGCCCCCTCTTCCTGAAACAGGCTCAACTTCTCGACTTTCCATTTTGGGCTTATAGAGAGTTTTGTAATAGATATCTGTCTTTGAGTTACCCGTAAAGAGGTACTTTACGCGAAGGGAAAAAAAGCTTCTACTCTTCCAACTTTGCGTGTCTTTTAAATCTATAAAAAGGCCAAGTCTTTTTACAGTTTAATGTCTTTGCATTCTTTCGCTGCGGTCGAGTGGCTTTATTCCCAAGTAAAATTTTCACACTCCCGAACAGAGCTGATGGTGTGCACCTTTTTGATGTCAATAATCATGGAACCGCATGCCTCGCGTACCATTCGGGAATTCGGCCATGGGAATTGATGAATACCTTTAGTTATGAGTACAAACATGAGCTAACTAGCAGCGAGAGCTGTCAGCAATACTACACACTTTATTTATTGTAATTTTATTTAAATATCGGGATTATACGCTGTACACCATGTAATGTAATGTAATGCACCATGTAATGTACCATGTTAACAAGCACTGTAAATATCCTTGTTGAAAATCTACTGCGTGGCGCGCAATCTGCGTACATTATACATAAGAACTTTACTAAACTTTTGTTGATTCAAAATCTAATCAGTACCGGTTTTGAGGAAGGCAAGAGTACGAGTGTTTACGTTAAGAATGACTAAAGTACGTCGTGCGGTGTAAACTCGTCAAGGTATTAAAGTCTTAACCTTTAGACTTTTAACGAGTTGCGCCCTTATTTGTTGATGTAACACAAAATCACATCAGAATTTCTGTGGCCACAGAGACTAGAACGTTAACTCATTGTGTATTTTATCTTTTAACTCATTAAGATATTTCGAACCGTAAAACTGTACAATTGATGTAAGAGAGGTGAGAGTTCCAGCGGAATGCAGAGAGCACACCGCTGTTCTTCTTGCTCGTCAATTCTCAGTTCATAATCCTCTAGAGCTAGCATTCAAGTGTTTAACAATTAAACAATAAGCTTTTTATATGTACAAGACAAAACAGAGGAATTAGCGAAGTTATTTTGAATTTCAAGCCCCCTGCTCAAAAGAACGGCTATTGAATTTGTTGATTCGTCATATGGTACCTTTGTGTGCTAGTTCAAATCAAAACTGATCGAAATGACGGAGCTCTCAATCGAAACTTCGAATACATGTTCAACGTTTGTTTTTATCGAACATGTCTTATATAAGAGGCATGGTTACATATTCTATATTAAACCACTTTCAATCAATCCAAAAATCACAATCTTTGTTCCTCTCCTTACAAGATCTATATAAAGGTATGAAGTTACGCTCAGTCAACTGTTCCACCCACTGAGAGACAAATATCACTTGCTCTTTTCTAAGATTCTTATTCTACTAGCCGCATGCTTTCTTTGCTGCAAATTGAATACACGAGCTTGAAGAAGGCCCTGGTAGATTTTCCACAACGCAACCCTGAGGCTTTTCGGCGAAATTCCTCGAATTGTCCAAGACTGGCTTCTCTTTCTGTTCTTTGCGCCATTTTGTTCTTCTGTTTTGGAACCAAGTCTTCACTTGGGTTTCTGTCATTTCTAAATCTTTGGCCATCTCGCTTCGCTTGATCTCCGTGAGGTATTTGTCTTTCTCGAACTCATTTTCTAGTCGGCTCAGTTGTCTGTGAGAAAACAGAGGACGTATCTTCGGTCTTTTCTGAAAGCGTCTTCGCTGTCTCAACAATGGCGGCATCGTGCTGCAACCTTTAAAAAGAAAAGCAAAAAATATCGAGGCTCTTATTAAGTGCCCATGAATAGTAAGTTCTTTCAGAATCCACTTGGATGTTCAAATAAAAAGATGAAGTTTATTGGTGTCAACATTTCGTACTAGAAAACCAAATCGCAGGGATGTCAACCCTTGTATTTAAGAAATGAAAAACCTTGGGATTTCAGACGAAATACGAAGATAATATGAGAACATTTTGAAGAAAGAAAACCGGGAGAAATAGAGAAAATATATTGCAATTCAGGAACATTCAGCCGGGAGACAGGATTGAAAAACCTTGAGACTCCCGGCAAAACCGAGAGAGTTGACTTCACCAAATGAATTCTCAAATTGCGACTGTTTTTCGCAAGTCAAAAATCATCTCAGTTACTCTCAGTAGCGAAGCAGATAAATTAAGCATTTTATATCAGCATTTTCAAGTTCAAACGATAGTTATTGCTTTTCAACATAAGCTGAAATCTATAGATTCTTGAATTTTATGCTCCAAGAAAGTTTATTTTCGTGTTTCGTGTTGGTACGCATCAATTTTGAATTAGCGAAAGTCTTTTGTAGTTGATGTGTATAAACATTCAGACTCTAATAAAACAGTTTCTCAGTTCTAAGCTCCTCCCTCGATGAGGGAAAGATTAGAAAACTGTTATCAGGCTTCTAACATAAATATTAAACGTAGTTTGTCTAATATAAGTCATAATAAGTTTGTTTTGTACTCAGAGTTTTAAAGTTTTTCAGTACTAGTATTCGTTTCGATAGTAATGGAAGTACAGGAGCATTGCGCTTCAATGCAAAAGAAAAATATTTTCACATTTGCGCAAAATGATTAGACCTGCCATAGTGTTGAAGGCACTTAAAGATCCACCAATAAAACTTCTGCTATTTATTGCAAACTGCTATTGAGTACAGAGTTGCAGAACTTCTTTTGCGCAAACACAATAACAACTGCTTGCTGCGCAGGCTAGTGCAGCTTATAGTCAAGTTCTTGTAGAATAAATGAAAAAGAGAAATTGCACTTCTCAGATATCACAGTTCCACTTGCTAATAGTCTAACGCTTTACCTGTAAAATTGAGAAGGTCTTCATTATATCCATTTTGAGGGAGTTGGAAAACGGGAAGCTGTAGAATGTCTCTACTAAATAGGTCCTCGAGGAACGAGCGTGGTCTTAGGGGCGTCGGGCTGAAATGCATTTGCGTTGCACCATGCAAAATGCTCTCCACTGGACTTAAAGGCACAGGCTTTATAGGCTTCGGTGTGATCGGCCAGATAGGTGTATTTTCTCTTTGGGAACAACCAGTAGGGAGTATGTCCTCAGTTGACTCCTCGCTTGGAAGATTCAATAAATTCTTGATCAGAAACTGCGAGCTGTAACTTTGTTTCGCCTGTCCCCTCTGTGACCCATGCTTCCATAATTCGTTGCTCTGCAACATTTTGTAGTAAAGCCACTTGAAAATACACCGTTTGAACGTCTGAGGCGTCTTCGAGGGGAACTCTCCTTATTTCTGCTAAAGTATGTTCCCATGCTCTCTATTCTCCCTTTTTGTTTCCAATTAGGATAGTCCCATTGTCCAATCATATTGCAGCAACCAGATGTAACAAATTCGTACTATGGAATTAAAAACGTGCAAATCTTTCTTGTTCGACGCTCGCCTGTCAACATTTCCGCGGCCCTCCAGCCTCCGCGGGTGCGAAAGAGTAATAATTTCAACTGCAGTTTGCCCTTTTTGCTTGGTTTTCAAGGACGTTAACCTTCTTAGAAGGGTAATTAATCATATACGATTAAAATGGAAGGCTTGCTATTAATATTAACCCTTAACATGATGTCATCAGCTTATAAACTAATACCCTGCAGAAATGGCGGTGACATGAAAGCGAAACTTAATCCCATTACTGAAAACACAGGTCATACCACAGAAATACGGATACTTCTTCTGTTTCACCTAAATACGTTTCATATGCTATCGCTATATTTCAAATCTTATTCTTTAAGACAAAGCTGTGCTATTCCCTCCACTCTCTCCATTCATATCAAAAGCTTTTGGGAAAACAACGTGGGATTTTGATTTCTTTCACAAGCAAAATGCCAACCGTTATTTTCTAAGGTCACATCCATCACTTCAACCTGTCCAGGGGATGCAGCAACCATTGTCTAGTGGACATGAGATACACAGGAATGATAATATGCCGAAATGTTTCGGAAGGAAATCCCGTGGTTGACCGGAAAACTCCGGCAGCCACCTTTGATGAGTTCGGAGCCAGTGTCGTCAGACTTACTGGGCGAGGTGTGGCTGTAGAGAGGGTTGGCAATTAATTACTGGATGGAAAAGCTTATAAATGAGTAAGTAATTTTGAACGTTAAGGGTGTGGCTAGGTTGTCAGTTTTTATTATAATTTACATAGATGGGTTTCATAATATTGTCGAACAGCGTAAATGCCTTAGTATTACAGGCACGTTTTGCTAAAACGACTTTTGCCAAAACGACGCGCCACTGGAGAATAAGCTAGACCAAGTCCCAACACTAGACTAGACTACTGGACTTGCTTTGGAAATCTATTTCTCCTCTCCCCCCAGGTGGGGAGAAGGGAGGAGGGCAAGAGCACTTGAAGCACTAAATAATTATTTGGGTGTGTTGCGCGAGCTGCTTAACAAATTCAATTGGAGTAAGAAAAACGAAATACTGAATTCTTCACTTTGGGAAATTGTCCGAGATCGTGAAAGGCTCAGAGAGAGCCTTTTTTTTACAAAACACGAATTGAATGGCAAATTTTTTGGGGCCCTTCATTTTAGGCCGGTTTACACTTGTGATTTTAGTTTCATTTTTGTCGCGGCGAATTTTCTCGCCCGAGTTACAATTCCAACTCTCTTGTGTAAACGAGATGGCAAATCCGGTACGATTTGTGTGCTCTCTTTCAGTCGAACATGTTTGAAATCTCCGCGACAAAAATCGCGGCAGATCGCGCCGAGTTGCACCTAGTTTACATTAGTGAATGTGAGTTGACGCGTACGTGCGAGAAAAATAGCCGCGTCTCGCGCGACTAAAAATGTAGCAAAAATTGCAGGTAAACGGGCCTGAAGACTGACTAAAAGGGAGTGAGCAAGAGACTGGGCAAGTCCTATCCAAAATAGATATCAGATGAACCGTTCTCCCAAGAGAAGTACTTTCGAGCCGAACCCTAGGCCCTTTAACAACCTGTGGACAAAGAGTTCGTTATTGAACTCGGTAGCGAACTGTAGAGAGGCGATGCAGCCTTAACTCTGCAGCACGTGGCGGACTTCGTTAGTCGTCCTGATGGAACGTGTGGCTTCCAACCAACATTCCGAACATCAAAAACACTTCCCCTATCTGCTGCGCCGTTGACTGGCAGAGGCCAAAGTACTAGAAACCACTGGGAACTTTACTGAATGACGAAAAAAGTGCTGAGTTGTGAAGTGTTCTCCTATTTTCGCTGTCAAGAGATCAAGTCTAGGTATCAGGCAATTAATCAAACTGCAGTGGCGACGAAATAAGTGACGTGTGAAATTCGACTATTTTTAAAGTTTTCGTTTTAACTCTGCTCTCTGATTGGCTACGCGGCATGTTTACCGAAATTGTAAGTCAATATCTCTCTATATTCAAGGCTAAGCGCTGAAGTATTTTGTGTCCGGTCTAGAAGTTCGTAATTTTACAAAAATGCCTTCCTTATGTGTAATTTCGGCCCTGATTTATCCTGAATAACAATAAGTACGAAAAATCATGCGATTGAAAATCGTTTCCTTCGCTAGTCTTTCTGTAGAAACGAAAAACAATCCGGCTCTTGATATTAAAGAAAAAGACCTAGTGTTTTTATATTGGACTGTTTTGCATCGCCTGGGTTAATCAATGTAAAATATTTATTTTTCTCATTAATAATTCGACTTTATCAATATGAGCAAAACTCTCGCGCAAATACATATTGTATAGAATAGAAACTATTTATTTTTCTGTTTTCAAGAAATTACATTGTTCTCCTGCGTATATGTTTTCGTTTGTTGCTCATGAAATAGCATAATCTCAGAGAGGCTTCCCGATAAAATTGTCTGTGTGTTTTTCAGCGAAAACTACTGAAACTTTTGCTCGAATAGGAAAACTACTGAAATGATGCCTGAAATTTGCGTCGACGTAAATCTACTGTATTGTCTGGTAGTTAATACAAGTGCTCGAGGGGGTAAAAATTATTTAAAAGACTTGAGGTATGCTAGCCGATATGAGCCCCGAACTTGGGAAAGAGAGCGATGATTCTAGTCGAGGGGTTCGAATAAGAAATCATGACGTCCTTACGTGCACGAAGCTTAAACCACCAATCAAGAAAGGTATTTTTACTTTTTGATATTGCACTGTGGTCAGCAAAGCACTTCAGTAAGAAATTTTCTAACATCAGCCAAGCAAAGAATAAAAACCCAACCAAGCTTGAAGAACTAGCAGTATCTAGCTTGCATGGTCGAAATACAAGAAAAGGTAAGAATCTTAAATCTTTTTTATTTCACTTCTTCAACGAAGTCATTTCCAAACAAAATACGTTTTATGTACGTCATGTAAATTCTCTATTTGGGGGGCTAAAACAGGTCCTTTTCGAAGGGCATAATGATGACAAACTTGAGATAAGAAAAACTTTTTTAAATACTTTTTTAAAACACTTTTATTGTCACTGTTTTCTTTAAAATAGTTATTATATCTCTACTAAGAGCGCTGAGGCTCAGATTTGCCCGAACTTCGGATTCAACTAGAGAATATTTAGGGAATATTTTATTTCACTAATAACTAATAAGATAATTTAGTAATTTAGTTATGTGATCAGTGAAGAACTGGCGCAGTTTTTCCAAATCGGTGCACAAAATAGAAGCTACAAAAATACAACCCAAAGCATCTTTTAATATTTGTTGCTATTCACATATGGCTTGTGCAATTTATCGAGAACGTCTTCACGACTGCATAGCGAAATAAAGAAACCTTAACTTCGTGCTGCAACTTCTAAATTCTTTCGCAAAAGATATGCGTTTCAGACGTCGAAAAAATCGCTCGTTGTACTGTATTATCTATGCACAGAAACATTCAAATCTTGAGAAATTTCGGAAAAGAGACATCTGCACTCCTGGGTCGAAACTCGCTTTGATGCAACGGCCGCACAAGCTCAACAACGCCGAGTTTCCACCCAGGAGTCACAGAGATATCTTTACCTCGCGGCCCACAGCCCAGCGAAATACAGAGAAAAGAGGCATGTGCAGGGTAGCTGATGCATGGAAGCAATAATTGCTCAAGGCTTTTTTTCTTAGTTTTATCAACTCTTGTTTTTATTCTATCTACAACTGGACACTTCTTTCTTGAGAGTGAAAATGGAGATAAATATCACGTGCCATTTTGTTTTCTAGGGCGCACAGCTACCGCAAGATGGATAAATTATTGCTCGCCCTGTTGGGGCTTCTGCTGCATATTTCCCTACTACAAGGTATGTAGCGGGTCAGTTATTATAACAACGCGTGGCAATGGGCACTACCCGATTCACACCACATGCTGAGTTACTGTTGGAGAGAAACCATTCAGCAGTAACTTGGATTTCTCTCGTTCATGATTGGCTAGTTGTACTGGGTCTCATTGCCGTCTGTTGAAAGCCCCAGTTCTCTCACGATTTTAGGATCACCAAGTTAGCCCAGAAGCAATCAAGCAAACTAAAGGCCGGGTTACATTTGCGATTTTTGTCATTGCATTTGTCGCGGCGATTTTTCTCGCGCATGTTTCCACTCTCTTGTGTAAACGAGATGCAAATCCGTCGCGATTTCTGTGCTCCCCTTTCATGTTTGAAGTCTCCGCGACAAAAATCGCGGCAGATGGCGCCGAGTTGCACCTAGTTTACATTAGTGATTTTGAGTTGTCGCGTACGTGGGAGAAAAAATCGCCGCGACTCGCTCGACAAAAATTGCAAGTGTAAACGGGTGATAGGATAGTGATAGTGGTCTTACTTGGTTTCTGATTGGCTGGCAGGGAAACCATTCAGCAACAACTTGTAATTTCTCTCGTTTATGATTGACTAGGATTATTTGGTCTGTAGTTATAATGGAAAGGAATGGTTGAGAAGCCGGCAAACTTCAAAGGGTCAACATCATAGCGTGCGCTGTATGGTGAGAGGGGCTATCACGAGATATCGCACAATGTTTTGTTTCACCCTCATCTAATATGCATGACTGTGTACACTGAATTTTATTGGCTACAGACAAAAGGATTCCCCTGAAAAAGGGTACCATTCTCCTCCATAAACTATGATTTTACTATCAGTCGCTCTATCAGCCAATAAGCGTGTAATTTATTTTGCAGCTTGGGAATTGCACCCCTGTCACGACATTTCCATTGGGGTCGAAAACCCGAGCATCATACCAGCGGGGCGTATGTCGGCCTCCTCACAGAGAAACCCCTTTACGGGAGCAGCACGTGGCCGGCTGAACATGAACGCGCAAGGCAATTTCGCGGGGGCTTGGTCCGCGGGGGTCGGCGATAGCAACCCATGGCTGCAAGTGAGCTTTCCAGAAATTCGCATGATCACGGGATTCAAAATACAAGGCAGGGCGGATGCGGACGAGTGGGTGACTCGAGTTCAGGTCTGGTCAAGTTTGCAGACGGGTGGCAACGCCGTTTTCTCCCCTTACTGGAAATCGAACAACGTGACTACGTATTCCGCGAACTACGATCGAGACAGAATAGTCCACCATGTGATTTCGAATCCCTATATCTACGCTAGGAGTGTCCAGATACGAGCCATAATCTGGAACAACCACGCTTCCATGAGGATTGAGTTGATGGGCTGCCCACAACTTGGTAAGAATCACCAAAGGATTCGGATTACTATACGTAAAAATACTGAGACTGGGGAGGAGAGAATAGTAAAAACAGCTCAATTCCTAAAAATTCTCGCAGATATCAGAAGAAGTATCACAACTATAATATTATTGTGATATAAAACTATTTAATACTTAGATTACGAGCTCGAGATTTCTATGAGCTGATAGTTGACGAGGAGTCCAAGCTCATAGAAATCGAGAGTGAGTAATCTAATTGTTTTTAGTAAAATCACACTCACACACTACCTTCGAATAATGAAACTTTTTAGAGGCCGCCATTGTTTTGTTTTTCTTCAAAACGCAGGCCTTTTCAAAACTCACTATCTATGACTCAATAGACAGTGAGTTTTGAGCCAATCAGAATGCAGGATTCGTGATAGTGTGCGAGTGTGATTTTACTAATATCGTATATTTCTCGTGATTTTTCTACCCATACTTTCTCGAATGTTTACCGCAATCCTTCACACAAACCATCGACATTCTGCCCTGCGTCGATATTTGTGGTATTAACGGCTGGAAATGAGCTAGCAAAACTTTTTTCTCCTAAATTTGTTTTTATTTCATTGTCAAACGTTTCAAATGACGTTTAGCTACTTTTCAGTAATGTTCCATAGGAAATAAATATTTTTTAGCAGGCAATATGCTCCACTGTGATTGCGCGCGAGCGTACTGGAGAAGATTAAGCGATGTTTCTCTAGATTTCATTAGAAAAAATTAAAGATTCGCGATACTAAACAAAGTACAATTTGAGACGGCAAGACCAAAAAATATTGACGGCGTTGGAAGATTTTTTCCGCATAGGGCGGACTTTATACTAAGGTAAGGAAGGGTTCATCAGGTGCACGGGCGTGGCTAGCGATTTTTGGATTGTAGGCTTGACTCAAATTCCTGTCAAACATTATGCGAGGCAAACCTAACGCTATGTTGGATACGTTTTTGGATACGTCCCTGGGGGCCCGTTTCTCGAAACACCCGAGAATTGTCGCCGGGCCCGAAAAGTTTGTTCTGTTATTTTGATAAATTGATCCCAAAGATTTTCGTTTTATTTTCTACCCTGCTGATTTAAATAGTCTAGAACTACCGGATTTCTCGGGTGTTTCGAGAAACGGGCGCCAGACCATGAGAACTAATTGTGACTCTCCTCGCTTACAGATTCTGGTGTCGAAGTGGTATGCTCCGAGAATGACATGACGATTTATATTCGCAAACCCTTGATGTCGCCCCTCCTTGCCAGAGACACTAACCTGGTAGAGGGGGGTCCCGCGGAGTGCAAGGGCGTGGAAATGACCAGGAATGGTGTCCAGGTAGGATATCAAACGAAATATCGTCAGGCGTTTTTTTTCTTCAGCTTCGCAGGAAAGTGGTCTTGTGCATGCGGAGACAGCGGCGTATCCAAGCTTTTTGCTCTTCGCCACCCCCGAAACTAATCAGGCCGTGATCGAAAAAAATGACACTCTTCTTCGCTTTTTTCCACACTTTCTTAGAAAATTGTTAAAGAAAGAGCAAACGTTTACAGAAAGTTATATCTGTACGTAGTGGATAAACAAAGTTAAAAAAAATGCCACGGAGGACGACCAAGGCTTCCATCACCCCCCCCCCCCCCCCCCCTCCCAGGCAAAAAACTCTAGCGTACAGAAACAGTAAGACGCAAGAACTATACTATGTATGATTCTCTTTTGACATATGACGCTTCCGTTAGGTATTCCGTTATAAGACTCGTCTGGACCGCTGCGGCACCATTTGCACGGAAACACGCACCCACATCACCTACAGCAACCGTGTCACGGAACAACACCCCGCCCCTGGCCAGGTCATTTTCCGAAAAAAGCGCGTCGTGGTCCCGTTTTCCTGCTCCTACCAGAACAGCGGCATTAAAAGTAGCTTCGCCCTGGCGCCCAACATGTCGGTCATTTACTTCTCCGAGCACAACGAAGGCAAATTCATCTGCACGCTGGACATCTACACCGATAGAAATTTCAACCAGAAAGTGGTCCTTGCCCCAGGGAAGTCACACATGGATATCAATCTGAACCGGAGGGTGTTTATCCAGCTTACGTTTACAGCGGGAGACCCCCATTTGCACATGCGCGTAGCGACCTGTTGGGGTTCGCCCACTGCTGTTCCAATAGTGGGCCTCAATGGACTTTGATAAGAGATGGGTATGTCTGATATATATAATTTATTATTATTATTATTCCTGTTTCCATTGCAACGGCCTGCTTCATGAGACATTGATGGAGCGCGCATCGTGTTAATTTGCCTTTGTCACACAAGCGCCATCTTGAATTTTCAACCGATTTATTCAGCATGGAAACGAGGCCAAGCAGGGCACGGGATTTGCTCATGTTTGAAAGTGAAGCCTGATGCTGGGATTTATGGTACAAAATTTGACCAAGCTACCAAAAAGTCTCCTTATTTGTTTTAGAACCAAAACGTTGATTGGTTCATTGCCTTTTTCTGCTTTGCCGGGTCATTCTGGAAACAAAATGGCGGCGCCGCGACAAAGGCGAATGGGCAAGGCGACTAACGTCTGTTGGGCGGAAAAAGTGACTTTAGGTGTTCACATGTACGAAGCTACACTAACTTGAGTATCGGGCTTTTCTCGCGCACGCTATTTAGTGCCCTTTCTTTCCCCTGGGCGGAGGTATGAGGGGAGGACCCTAGCGCGCGGGGATGTTTCGAGAGAAACCTCGTAAGGTCTGTTTCGTTTTCGCCTGTCGAGCACGCCTGTTGAGGTCTCACTTGCTTTTGCTAAAGAAAGTTATATAAGAGAACGTCCACTTATTAGGGGCCGACCATTTGACTGAGGGGGGGGGGGATGATTTTGAAAAAAAAATTTCCTGCAAAAAAAATTTCCTACACAGCATATTTAATCCTCAACTAATTTTACGAAATAAATATCCTACAATATCTAAGAGACGTAAACAAAAATCTTGCAAAAAAAATCATCCACCCCCCCCCCCCCCCCTTCAAAAGTCAAATTGTCGGCCCCTTATAGGATCTGTCTCAACCTGCCCATAATGCACTGCTTCGCCGCCATTTTGTGTTTAGGTTAGAGCATTTTACTGTACAAGCGCAAGAGAACTCATAATAGAGCAGATTTCGTATGACGGGGAAAAGTGCCGCGAAAGAGTTGTCCCGCGCCACGACCGCGACCGTAACCGTACCGCGACTACGCGGTTTCATTCAGTATCTACAGCAGGCCAGGTTCCGTACCGCCACCACGACAGTACCGCGCCGTGTCACGGCACTTTTCACGGTCATACGAAATCTGCTCAAAGAGCTCTTGTCAGCCACTCCTTTGTTGTTGTTTTCAGTCGATATGAGACAACGAATTTCGTGTAGAAATCTTGAAATAGTCTTCTAAAAACAAAGTTTGACTATTCATTAGTGAACTCAATCGCAAATATTCAACTACATTCCCTAAATCAGCCGATGGAAATGGATGCTTTCTCTGTCTCGGTATGTTACTAGGCTGACAAAATGGAGGCTGACATAGGCTCTTTAAGTCAGAGTTTCTGATGCAATGAATCATGTGAACAGAAACAAAGCAATGCATTATGGGCAGGGTGAGACGGATCCTTTAATACGGCGGATGGATTCTCTTAGGAGTATTTTCTTTTGGTTTTTGTACTCCGAAAGGTGTCTTTTGTTGGTCGGAAAAGGACCTGTCACTTTGTGACGAAAAAGTTGCTGAAAAAATTCCTTCTACTCCCCTCAGTTGCCGTGACCTAAAATATTGCCCGCGCGCGCACGCTCTGAGAACCAATCAAAACACAGAATTCATTACCGTGCCCTCCTAGGAAAAAAGATAGATACGCACTTTTGAAACTTTATTTCTAACTTTCAGGTGCGCTGTAGACAATACTGTGATCTTCTACAGAAGAACCAGCCCCCACAAACAACAATTCAGCTTCACCTCCTTCCTCATCTTGAAGCATTATAAGTACGTTTTCATCCACTGTCGAGTCGCAGTCTGCAAGAACAACACAGGAATCTGTGCTAAGATCTGCGGCAGTCCGTCTGGGAAGAGAGGCCTTCCTGCCAAGCAAGAACCACAGGAAGATCAAAATGACCGTATGGAGGATCATATTGTCTCCCACGGTCCCTTTTTTATCCACAAGGTTGCTGAGAAAAAGGTCGAGGCGGTGGCCAAACCGGCCGTGCACGCTGAAGATGACTCCGCAAAGAATCCCAAACAGTCGTCTGATTTGTTTGATTTCGGCAATCCTAAAAGTCTCGACGATTTTGCTTGGTGAGTTTGAACCAGACAGAGGCACTGACTGAATCAGCGACTTTTTGACCAACTGACTGGCCGACCGCGAATTTTTGACCGAGCGAGCGACCGACTACGACTTTTTGACTGACCACCAGCCGCGACTGTTTGACCGGTAAACCAACCGCGACTATGTGACCGAGCGACTGCGACTATTTGAATGACTGACTGATCGAACGACCGCGACTGTTTGACCAACCGAACGCGACTGTTTGACCAACCGACCGCGACTGCTTGACCAACCGACTGCGACTGTTTGACCAACCGACCGCGACTGTTTGACCAACCGACCGCGACTGTTTGACCAACCGACCGCGACTGTTTGACCAACCGACCGCGACTGTTTGACAAACCGACCGCGACTGTTTGACCAACCGACCGCGACTGTTTGACCAACCGACCGCGACTGTTTGACCAACCGACCGCGACTGTTTGACCAGCCGACCGCGACTGTTTGACCAGCCGACCGCGACTGTTGACTGACTGACAGACCGACTGGTTTGCTGACTCCCCTTTTGTTTTGTCTTCTAGGTGATTCGTGAGAAACACGAGCTGCTGGATATACGTTGTGAGCCTTACTGAGAGATGTGTTAACATTATTGTGTTAAACGACAGAGCACAGTGTCTTGTAATCATTAATGGCCAAATAAAATCTGTTTTTTTTTTACTTTCCACAATTCCATCAATTGTCATTGTTTATGTTTATGTTTAGCCAATGTGAATGTTAAAATGCTTAGAGAAACGTATGCAGTGGAATTTCGAAACGTCAGCCCAGCAACGCCGAGTTATGTAAAGGTTAAGCTTTTTCGACCCCGGCACTAGTGAGGCGCCGCGTCTTCATGTAAGCGAGCCCTTTTTTAAGTTCATTTTTTTTTTGTTCCTTTCAAGGGAAAGGCTTCGGTTCTTTCACAAATTATCATTTTCTTCAGTCCATGAGATCTTGGACTTTTGCAAGAGGACAATCAGGGGATCCAGGAATTTCAGAAAGGAGGAGGGGGGGGGGGGAGATATATAGTGGTAGATATCCCAATATCTTGATATCCCAAATCAAAATCACCGCAGGTGTCTCACCAAACTGCGAATCAGGAACCACGACCTGGAAATAGAAAAAGGAAGGTACCATAGACCCTACAAACAAATTCATGAACGGCTTGCCACTTCTGTCCTACCAGTGTCGAAGACGAGTTCCACTTTACCGTACATTGCAAAAAATACAATGAACAAAGAAACCTTTTTTCGAAATTCTTAATAAATCCTGAAGGGATTGACGTTAGTAAGAAATCAGATCGTCAAATTGTCTCTCATATTTAGCCCACCGGAACGAATGGCCAAAGGAGGAGGCCAAATTTATTTATTCGTGTTTCCAAATCAAGCTAGTGCTGCTGGAGCTAGTGCTGTTAGAACTTTA
Source organism: Scolanthus callimorphus (assembly GCA_033964015.1). NCBI lineage: Eukaryota > Metazoa > Cnidaria > Anthozoa > Actiniaria > Edwardsiidae > Scolanthus > Scolanthus callimorphus. The sequence goes on from CM066914.1 coordinate 3,477,124, forward strand.
TAATTAATTAATCTCTTTTCACTTATAAAAAAAACAATACTAGCTGTATACGGATAAGTGAAAATAAATGTATTTATGTATGTATAGACGAAAATTGCAAATTTCATTCACCAAACACAGTAAATGTATGGGAAAATCTCCCGAAAAAGGGAGGGCCGCTCCTTCTCACAGAATAGCACTACTCCTCCACACAGAATCCCTCCTCCTCCTCCACACAGAATCCCTCCTCCTCCTCCACACAGAATCCCTCCTCCTCCTCCTCCTCCTCCTCGCAGAATAGCACTCCTCCTCCTATATAAATATTGTACATATATGTATACTAGTATGAAGCCAGCAGACTGTAGCCCGCCACGAAAATGTAAATTCTGAGCTATATTAGTCAAGCAAGATTGGTTGACTTCGCCTCCCCGGTTTACTGAATCTGTTGATATTCTAACGTGCGAGGGCTCCAGGTCCAAAATACTTTTCTATGAGCCAATGAGCATCGGGATTATTAGTATTTTGCTTTTGTGATATTAGAACGATATTGACGTCCTTTGATGTCAGTTTAAGGGACGTGTCATTATTTAGCGAGGGGGAGGGCTACCATTTTTTTAAGCAAGGCTAAAAAAATTAAGACCCTCCCCTTGATCATAACAAAAATAATTGAGACCCTCGCCCAGCCGTAGGTAAAAAAAAATGTGACCCTCCCCTCTTCCATTTTATATTTTCTAAAACACCTGTCAGATACACTCATGTCCGAGGACCCTCCCCACAAAAATAGGAACCCTTCCCCCCCCCCGTTAAATAATGACAAATCCCTTAGTGATTGAAATAGAGAGCAGAATAAAGAACACGTTTCTTCAGTTTTCGAAATTAACGCATAGCAAAACCTGAATTGTTTTTTGATTTCTTTTTAGACGAACAATTGTTATGAGTTGCTCAGACGTTCATAACGTGTATCCAAGCCATCTTTCCTTTCTGTTTCCGATGAAGGATGAGGTTGAAGTGTCAGGCTTTGTATTTTAAGGAAATGAAGTCCTTATTCCTCATCGTGCGAAATGTTTACTTGTACTATCCGTTTAATATATTAAATTACTTTGAAATACTTGTCGATGAACTTAAACAGGAAACACAAAGTCCAATAACACAAATAACTGTTATCGTCATGAGACAATATTGGCCTGAGTATCAAATAGCCAATTGCGTTCGTTAAATAACATTTTTCTGTCTCTGCAACTATATTCGAGACCTTTGCGGTTTAAAATAAATTATAATTCTGATTCTGATACCGCAAACCTAGAATGGGAGCTAAGAACGGTCGGTATGTAGTTTTGCGCCCTGTTTATCGAAACTAGCGACGGTTAAATTGTGTTGTGGATGCGAAAAATGGACTAGAGGTTTTTTAAGTTTGTCTCTAAAGAAATCCGGAAGAACTCTTTAAAAAAGGTATGCTCCTAAACAAATGAATCATTAGAATGTTTATGTGAAACTATTCTACCATAGCAAGAGTTGTGCGTGTGATAGTTTCATAAATTAGTTGTTATTTAACTGTTGTGTTATTTATACTTTCTCATAGAAAGTGCTGAATTTTGTTGTCAAATACTTGTAGAAAGAGATGTCACTCGATTTGGACAAAACTCATTCCGAGAGAAAAATACTTGATAAGTGTGAACACCAAATACGAATGTAATATAAAGCTCAGAAGAGGTATTCAACAGGGAGGTTTTTCTGAGGTCACTACTACTTGTGAACCTTATAAAGTTCCTCATTCGAGTCTTTTCTCGAGGAAACGGAAAGAGTTGAAGTATTTATTCAATGAAGCTGTTACTACTTCCATTATTACAGTTATTAGATATCGCGTTTATGCCATTGCCCAGGTTCAACTAATACACTGTTTACTATTATTCGCATTTAATTGCTTTTTTGGAAATAAAAGTGACACTTTCTGGAAACTTTTCAACGCGTACAAGAAGGTCGATTGGCAAGGACGGCGATTTCGAATAGAAAGTTGACGACTTTTTTAAATAACTTTCTCAAGACTTTATTATACCAGGGACATGTGTTAATCTGTTCGAAAATTGCCCGAAAATTCTAGACGACCTTTGTTAATAATATTTGTGGTTAAAATTCTCAGAAAGTAAAGAACATCTTATTATTTTCAAAGTTCTTGTAAAAAGGAGTGTTTTGGCGGGTACACAATATGAACTCCCTTTGTGGACTGCTGCCAAAAAATCAACTTGTTCCTTTCGGAGAGAAGAAATGTAAAATTTGTCAGGATGGAAATAGGAATAATTATCAGTAAAAATATATCACAGAAGAAGAATTCAAATGTTTTTAAGTATGAAAAAATTAAGCTTATTGATCAATTTATTATATCCATTTTGAAACGTGCAATTTTCTTCTCGCACACAAGTGCGTGCTCAGAACGTTCTATTTTGCAAAAAAGTGTAATACAGTGACTCTGGTGCAAGGTATACAATAACAAATAATAAATGGTATGAATTGAACCTCGTGTCGTGAATTTTTGGTCTGAAATCGAACTTCGATTTCGAATACAAATCGATTTTGAAATCAAGCGTATGATTTCAGACCAAATTGCATTCACTCCACTTGGTAAAATTCACCGAGACGAGATCAGTAAACAGAAGCTCCAAAGGGTTAAATTTGGCCAGCAAAACACACTAAACGGAAGGTCCTCGGCGGGTTGCCAGCTCGGTCAATGAAAAGAGTTGAGGTGAAGGAAACAGTTCATTAGGAGCAGAATGTTTGTATTCTTCCTACAATAATTCGCTGGAATTGTTGGTATCAGAAACAAGTTTAAACCGGACAGCTTTCTAAGGTGCAGTTTCAGGGTAGGATCCAGGCTTTGGAAAAGGGGAGGGGGGTACGTTTGAAGAGCCAGATTTGTCAGTAGGGCTACTGGACTTGTATTGCAAGGGGGGATGGGGGCAGTGTCCGCACCAAACGCACATCCCCTGGATCCGCCACTTGGATTTGCTATGTGTTTTAGCCATGAACATTTCTGGACAAGATTTACATTTGAATTTGCAGAAACCCAAGTAATTCGTCAAAATGGGGAAGGTTTTGGTGTTTCTGGTTTTTCTGACTTTCTTCACATCTGTTGCAGAAGGTAAGCTCATCACTAATGTATCATTCTTTCCATTTTTGGAAACTGGAAATATTCATTAAAGCAGTTTGTTGAATTTCACTCCACAAACGCTACGTCAGTACTTGAAAGCAAAGATTTGAATATTCCTTAATCCTTTTTTGCCTTCTTTGGTTTTGGAACCATTTCAGCATTTTCCCTCCCCCTTCCCCCGACGCTAGTCGAAAAGTCACAATCAGATAATAAATATATCTGACTCTGCCAGCGTGTTATCTTCGCAGCTAATGTTTGTCCTGTATTCATATTGAAGGCTGGGACAAACGCCCATGTCACAATCTGAACCTCGCTGTTACGGGTGACATGATGTCGGCTTCATCTCAGCGAGATGCAAGCCACTCCGCGGCGCAAGGTCTTCTCCACAACCAACGCAGTTGGTCTGCAAGACACAACGACAAAGCACCGTGGTTAGCTGTCAAATTCAGCGAATTAACCATGGTAACCGGCATTCGAACCAAGGGAAATCCACTCGCCGACGAGTGGGTCAGGTTCTTTGAAATTTGGTACAGCATCGATGGCGTGGAGTTCACCCCGTATAAAAAAATGGACAAATCAGGGCCGAAATTGTTCCCTGGTAATAGTAACCGGAATGGCGTGGTGCGTTATATTTTAGACAGGCCATATATAGTGGCAATAGCAGTACAGATCAGGCCTAAGAGTTGGGTGGGACGATACGCTTCAATGAGGATTCAGCTCACGGGATGCCCTCAATGTAAGTCCTTCAAGGAATTTTGCAGAGTACCCATCTAGATGCGCGATAAAAACTTGTTCTGTCTGCTCGTGAAACTTGCACGTTATTGCCACAACACGTTATTGCCACAACATTCAGTCCGCAATAGGCCTTTTGCAACGTGACCCAAGTCTGGCAACTCACCCTTAAAATGAGCAGCCTCACCTAAATGATGCTCGGAAATGAAAAGATAGCATGGTGATTTTAGTAAAAAGCCAGAGTTTCAGCTCTCTTCGATGTCATACGCGAAAAGAGAGAGAGAGAGAGAGAGAGCAAAAACAAAACTGCTTATTTTACTAGGATTTGTATGACTGGATAGCAAGGCTTTTCGTCCCATTCTTTCGTTCTTTGAGTCTGCATTTTAGCTTGCTGAAATTTGAGCTTATGACTAAAATCAATATGCTCTTTTCATTTCTGAGCATCATTTGCTTGACGCCAACCGGGCCATTTTGTAGGAAGTAAGCCAATCAGAAAGCGAGTACAGAACAAAGGATCTTGATCTCAGACATCAAATTATTCTCGCTTTTCTCTTAAAGTCACACAGTAAGGGTAGCAGGGTCATACATGACCTCTAGTACAAAGGCATATTCTGTTTTAACTCTAATATTCCGGGGAGCTTTAATATTTGTTCTGGGCATAAAGAAATAAAGCAACTAAACATTTTTAATTTTTCCACCCACAAGCGGCACCAAAGCTTTGCACATGGGAGGGCAAACTTTGAAGTTCAACTGTCAAATCTTCGAAGTTTCAATGTGGAAACAGAACATGTTTTTGTCGAGCGTGTAGACGTACTATGTAACTAACGGTCTGTAAAGCGGTTGCCATTCTCCTAAACAGACTGTTTTCTATGTGAGCGTGTCGTAGGAATGAAAAGGTTTCAATTTCGCACTGGTAGCCATTCACCTTTGTCACACCATAAGCGCCATCTCTTGAATAAGGCTGATGCTGGCGGATTTATGGTACAAAAGTTGACCAAGCTACCAGAAAGTACTCCTTATTTGTTTTAGAGCCAAAAAGTTGATTGGCTCATTGCTTTTTTTCCGCTTTGCCGGATAATTCTGGAAACAAAATGGCGGCGCGTGACAAAGGCGAATGAAACCACAGGAATCCCGTGCAGATTTGTTAGAAAAAACGACAACATTTACTTGGTTAACTTTTTCTAGCTAACAATGTGCACGTGGTATGCACGTCCAAGGGCATGACCATACTCATCCATACTGACGTCCTACGAGGCTTTAAAGCATCGGAACTTCAGCTCAACAACCCCAGCTGTAAAGCACAGAGAGTGCGTCTAGGGAACACCACGTATTTCCGTCTTTCTACCAACCTTGATGGATGTAACACAACATGCTCGACCACCAAGACATTTATAACCTACTACAACCGCGTGACGGAGAAATCAATACTCCCGGGACAGGTAGGCGGGGCTGGGAGAAGTTTTAAGATTCAATCACAACCAGGGAAATGTGAGGGAGAAACAATCCGAGCGAGAACATTCGGTCAGAAGAATTAGCAAGTTGAAACTGCAGATTGTAAATTCGTAGCACTCAAATACAGTTTGTCTTTTCAAACACCTCTAGTCAAAGTCTGCCTCGAAGCGCCGGGATCACCAATCACAGCGCGCCATTTGCTCTTAATGAAACTAAATTTATTCTCTTTGCTATTCCCACTCCCTCACATTTCCCTGATCACAACTAACTGGGAAGCGGTCAAAACATTTGTACTCGAACGGGACCCGATTTTATCGTAGGAGGTGGTAGGTCCCGGGTTGTACCTACCCACCCGTTTTTTCAATGCCCATTTTCTCCATGCTCAAGTAAGGGGTGTTGGATTTTATTGCATAGATGTGGTTGCTCTCACTATAAAGAAGACGGTGCTGAGCTTATCGTTTGTATTCATTTATTATTTCAAGAGATATTCGAAGTTAAAAATGACCACTTGTTTCTAAAAGAAGGTTGGTTGCGGCATACACCACACCATCGGGTCCCATTCGAGTACAGATGTTTGACCACTTCCCTTATTGATGGTAAAAAAAACCCTTCGCCATCCATTTGATCTATTATAAGAGCGGCGTACGAGAAAACGAAAACAAATTCGTTCATTTCTGCCAACCAATCAAATGTTTGAACTAAACGCAGGTGTATTTAGTGAGTCACGTGCTAACCGCGTGATAGTGATTTTACATGGCTTGTGATTGGCGGAGAAGGGAGCCCATCAGCAGCAACTGCTATTTCTCTTGTTCATGATTGGTCTTTATTATTTCCAGGTTATCTCCAGACTTCCCTTAGTTTCCATACCTTTCACGTGCACGTATCGAATCCTGAAAGTCAAAACCGGTCCCGCAATTAAGCCGAACGTCTCCGTCCTGTTTCTCTTTGCACACAACTTTGGCAAATTCCCTTGCCTCCTCGAGATGTACAAAACCAGCCGATACCTCCTGAAGGTTACGGGTGGACCAGTTCACGTCCAGCTCTCTCATCGGCTCTTCATGCAAATTAGTTTCTTGACTGGGGACTCGCACTTGTGGATTCGGGCGTCAAGGTGTTACGGATCGCCATCTAAGAATCCCTCGAGCATGCCGCAGTGGAATCTTATCACGGACGGGTAAGTGGGATACCTGTGCTATGCACCGGAACGTGTGTTGTGTTTGTGTGTGTGTTGGTGGGGGTGTTTGGAGGAGGCTGACATATAAACGTCGGCGGGTGCTCGACCTATCTTACTTATAAAAATTGGGTTAAAAATTGTCACTAGCGCTATCACCTAAGGGGGATCTCCCAAACACAGGGAATTTCGCCAGAAAACTATCCATGAAAAGCTGAATTTCCCAAGGCACACGCATGGGAAGTGTTCGGAATCCACATGAATAGCCATGTGAAATCCGAACACTTCCCATTCTGCTACTATGGGAAATTCAGCTTTTTCCATGGATGGGTTTCTGCAGAATTTCCCTTTGAAAGGTCTGCTATAAGTCTTTCTATCATGTCTATCAAAGGTAGATTGTAAAGCGCTTAAGAACAATTAGTGATTTTGCGCTATAGAAATAAAATTTATTATTATTATTATATCTGCTTCTGGACTACTCCATTGAAAGGTCTATTTGCTTCTATAGACTAATGGAAATGTATTCTGTAAGGAAGAATATTCGACTTTGCCAGGCTCATTACCTAGGATCGTCCATCTAAGGGGTAGGAAGGTGTAACAGCGAATTGGAAAATGAAGAAGGTTATTGTTAGACAATAGATTTGCTGCATGCTTGAACATACTTCACTTACGGAACAAAACATACGCTACCTGCATTATAATTGGCTTAGCGAATGCGTGACGTAAGCGTTACGTGAAATTTTTAACTTAAAAATAACTTCATAGAGGTCTCATTTTCCAATACGCTAGGTTACACTGTGATAACATGGGAGATGGACGCTCGTAGGTAATGGACTCCCTGCTTTGCCTCGTTTTTTCACCCCACTTCTCGGTGTTTGGAAATCCTGGTGAAACACGCTGTCTCGTGTTTGACTTATTACATCCAACCACCCACCCACCCTGCGCCAAACTGCAGTGAACCATTTGAAATGTAAAAATCCTTACTTCATATTAAAGTATTGTTGCATGCATCTGCACAAGAAAACGCTTTGGATGGCTATACACGTGAGTGCACCACCAACAATTCGCAGTTTCGTTGAACGCCAATTTCTTTTGTTATAGGTGTACAGATGATAAAACGGTTATCATGTACAAGCGCCGAAGTCCCAAAATACAGCGTTTTAGCTTCTTGTCATTCGTTCTTCTCAAACACTTCAAGTACGTTTTCATCCACTGCGTGGCAAAGGTTTGTAAAGGCAACAAGAAAAACTTCTGTGGTAAGACGTGCCCTAAAAATGGAAAGCGTGGCCTCAGTGACGTGTCGACTGCTGGGCCCGAGCGTTTGATAACTCATGGGCCATTTGTGGTGCATGGCGATCCTACCCCGAAGGATATTAAACGGGAATGGTCCTTACCTAGTAGCAGAGGGATACCTTTGAAGCAAGGTTAGTGAGGCAAATGTAGGGGTAGTGCACCGGGAGCGCACTTTGCAGTTTAGATCAAGTAAAATACAAATAAATGTTACAATTTCTGTCGAGTAAACGAAAAAATCGATATCTTATTTCCGCTGCGTTCTGTTCTGGTCTTTCCTGGTTGGCTACACCGCCACCTTACCGCTGAATGCAGCATATCACAGTAGCTTGGTAAATCACTATCGGCCAACTCTTGAAATGTTTGACTTACGGAGAAAAAAGCGAAATTCGGCGGTTGGCGGAGAGTTGGAGAATTTATTATGGAAACCGGAGAAACTGAATATCAAAGAAATCGAGGTTTTGTAAATCCAAGGAATCACAATTTCTTGTTATTGTGGAAACCGGAGAAAACGTCGGGTTTTAGAGTTAGAGTTCAAAGCTCGCACACCTCTCAGAAGTTCTAAGGAACGGACGGAAAAGGAGCCATGTGAAACTATCGACAAGTAAGTAAAGCAGAACAAGCCATTTCGCGGCACAACACGCAGATGTTAGAGCTTGAAAAATGTTGAAACGTTCAGCTAGTCGAGATTGTTTTATGTAACAATGCTGTTTTTCTGCCAACAGATATGATAGGACAAGAGGGAGAGACGTTGCTGCCAAAAGAATATTTCTGGGACGGCAAAGCACAAGACCATGCAAAGCGAATAGATAAGATTCACACTGAAGAAAGCCACGGAGAAGATAAAGGCGAACACTTGGACGAACAGTACGACGACCAACAACCGCAAGGCGAACAGTGGTCACTTAGTGAGGAGGACTTGAGGAAACTAGAACAGGAATCAGAACAACAGACTGAGAAGTTTGACACCGAGGAAACACAAGACAACGTAGAAGAAACGGGAGGGAAACTGGAAAATGTGCCAGACGAAATTATCTAAAAGATGTTTAACAAGCCAGCACTCAGTCCGACTTCCTTTCCTAAAAACAAACTGGCGTGGATCCTAAAAGTAATCTCCAAATGAAACATTTTTAAAAACAACTATTCTTTAATAACCGGGTAAATCGGAGATCGCAGAACAAGGAGACCATAAAGTTAAGCTAGATTGATTTATTTTTCTAAAACTATTTCTACTGTCCGCGAAGACCTGCTTGGGTACCGGCGCGGGAGTCTTAAATATTGCAGTCGTGCGAGCTGCGAAACTGACGGGAATATAATAATGGAAATAAAGATAATAGGAATGAAGATTTAAAGGAATTGGCGTTGAAGCTCTGCAGCGTTTTATATAATTGTTAATTTATTGTGAATGTCTCTGCAACATTCGACTGGGAGAGAGAGAAAGACAATTATGAACTTGGTCTCGTCAGCTCCAAGCCATCTTCTTTTTTATGTGTGATAAAAGGGATAAAACTTAAAAGGTACATCCAAGCTCGGCTGTTTTTAAAGTTATCGTCAATATTGCATGGTTGAAGAATTAATGTCCCTGCCCAAGGGAGAAAGGGAAAGACGCATATAAACTTATTTCGTCAGCGCCAAGCCTCTCCTTTCTCTTTTTGTATGAAATTCTCAGGAGGCGAACAAGAGACAAGTACTTTCAAAAACTCTGGAAACGTTAGGGTTATAGCATTAGTGCATCTATCCTGGATCCAGAGCCTCGAATGTCGCTTGATTTAGTGACCAGCCAAGCTCAGTGCCGCGCTTTGCTGGTCACTAAATCAAGCGACATTCAAGGCTCTGGATCCAAGGGAATAGTGCATCTTTCTTTCTCTGAAAATTTCAACTTATTTTCAAGCCAAAATGCCCCGAAATTCAAGTTTTGTGGAAGCCAGAAACTTCCCTTGCAACTTCGAGCTTTACAACAGGCTTGGACTTTCCAGCCTTCGATACCCCTTCACTCGGGAAAAAAGTCCGCGTATCATCAAACCCAATATTTGTTAGTTTCACTGACGGAACAAGGGGAGGGGCCAGAGGGCCCGTGTCACGTGAAATGTTAATATATAGATTTAGCCACTGGGTAAAAGCGGAGCTCCTGGTTATAAAAATTTCTATGTGAATGAAAGGGATTCCCATGTGTACATGGTTTATATGGTTGCTTTAGAGACTTCACGAGATATTAATTTTTCAAGCATAGATGACGTCATCGATGACGTCATATCACGTGACCACTTCATTTCGCTCATATGGTGGCCTAGACTACACTACCCAAGTTGGTTCTTTTAGAGTTTTCCCTTCACGAGATATTATTTTTTCAAGCATAGATGACGTCATCGATGACGTCACATCACGTGACCACTTCATTTTGCTCATCTGGTGACCTAGACCACACTACCCAAGTTGGTTGTTCTAGAGTCTTCTCTTGACGAGATATTCATTTTTCAAGCATAGATGACGTCATCGGTGACGTCACATCACGTGACCACTTCATTTCGCTCATCTGGTGACCAAGACCACACTGCCCAAGTTTGGTTGTTTTAGAGTCTTCTCTTCACGAGATATTCATTTTTCAAGCCGATAGATGACGTCATCGATGACGTCATATCACGCTACCACTTCATTTCGATCATATGGTGGCCTAGACCACACTACCCAAGTTTGGTTCTTTTAGAGTTTTCCCTTCACGAGATATTATTTTTCAAGCATAGATGACGTCATCGATGACGTCACATCACGTGACCACTTCATTTTGCTCATCTGGTGACCTAGACCACACTACCCAAGTTTGGTTGTTCTAGAGTCTTCTCTTGACGAGATATTCATTTTTCAAGCATAGATGACGTCATCGATGACGTCACATCACGTGACCACCTCATTTCGCTCATCTGGTGACCTAGACCACACTACCCAAGTTTGGTTGTTTTAGAGTCTTCTCTTCACGAGATATTCATTTTTCAAGCATAGATGACGTCATCGATGACGTCACATCACGTGACCACTTCATTTCGCTCATCTGGTGACCAAGACCACACTACCCAAGTTTGGTTGTATTAGAGTCTTCTCTTCACGAGATATTCATTTTTCAAGCATAGATGACGTCATCGATGACGTCACATCACGTGACTGTGCTACAGCACCCCCCTTGTGGCATAGACAAAATATCCCAAGTATGGCTGTCTTAGCATGTTCCCTTGAGGAGATATAATTTTTTCTTTGCATACCACAGGGTTCCCATGTGTACACGGACGACGGACGGCGGACGGACGGCGGACACTATAGGTTTAATACCAGAAAAATAAAGAAAAAATCATATCTCCCGAAGGGAAGCTTCTCTAGAAGCCAAACTTGGACAAACTTTCAAAGACCATCAGAGGAACTCTACACCAAAGTCACGTTCCCTCACGCCATCAATGACGTCATCAAAATGATCCAAAATGCCCGTGACGTTCAAAAATCAACTCGATGGTATACGTTTTTCCCTTAGGTATGGTGCTCCGCTTGCGCGGGCCTTCGGCCCGCGCTGGAGCTCCGCTATAAGAAATGTGAGAGCATTTGCGGCGACGTGTCCCTCCCTTCCAACATTTCTGAGTCCGCAGCTGAGTTTTGTTGTAAAATTGTAGTGGTGCTAGTCAAATAGAAATTCACAAACCAACCAACACAGCCATTAAAAGCTATCGAAGAGTGCAAATTTACTGATGCGAATAAATACAACGACAATCTATTCAATCTATAATTTACATTAGATAGGTTTTTATATTATTTTTACTAAAATTGGAATACTGGTAATACTATTTGTTCCGCCAAGATTGATACAGTTATGTAATATAAACACAAGAAAATTATAGCGGAATATAAAATTCGAATTCTGTGAATAGTTGACAAACCTGCCCGTCAGAACTAGGGTCAGATAAATTATGCTCGAAAATTCGAGTATTAGAGCGGATTTCACATGACTGTCAAGACTTGTTATGTAATTGCGACTGCTTTGCGTTCTCATTGGCTACTCGTTTTTCTCAGCCAATCAAATTCTGTAGTAAATACAATTGTTGAGTAAGTCGTGATTTCTCTCGATTCTGATTGGCTAGTGATTGCTCAATTGCAATTGTTTTCATGACAGTCATGTGAAAACCGCTCTATGCTTTTGAGCATTGCTCTCAAAACATAGCATTATGCTCAAATTGTGCTCGAAAAAAAAAATTATGCTCGAAATAATATTTTTTCTACGCACTTTCCCATGCCCTTTTATAAAAAAAAAGCATTGGCAACAGGGTACAGGCCTCCATTATTAGCAGTCAAGCCTTTACAACATATAAAACTTCACAAAATCCTTTCTCCAGAAGGATCAAAACAGACTGCACTCACTTGTTTTGCATGAAATGTTGGTTTTATTTGAAAACAGAGAACAGAAAAGGAAAATCAGACAACCACTGGAATCCCGCGTGATCATAGAGGAAGCCGTCAGTGCTATTAATATTTTTTCAGAAAAATATGGGCATTATGCCGGCATTATTCTCGATGCTCCAACTATAGTATTATGCTCAAAATTATGCCGGCATAATTTATCTGAGCCTTAGTCAGAACAGACGTGCAGAATATTCTAAAGACTGGGACCAATCCAGTTACCTCATTCAACATTTGTAATTGTTGAACGCACCATGTTGAATGATGTTGAGGTGTAACTGTCAAACCAATTCAACATTATTGAGTTTTATTTACAGCTAAAACCGTTGCATCGCGATCCGCGATTTCAAAAACATCAAATGTCTTGATTTTTGACTTTGCTGTTTCGCCAATCAAACTATCTGAGCCAATCAAACCCTTGCCCTGTTTCGCCTAGTGCAGTCAACTGGCTTCCCTCTGAACTAAAACCAGACAAAGTCGCGACAAAAAGCCAGGCGACTGCACTAGGCGAAAGAATCTGATTGGCTCATAAGAATTGACTGGCGGAACAGCAAAGTCGGGTCGCGATCAACGATTTTACCTGTAACTACGATGTAATTGGCGGTTTGGCACCCCTGTTCAACATCATTCAACATTCAATGTCATCATTCAATGTTGAACCAGTTATCAAATCAAGATAAATGTGTCGTTTTAGTCAATGCCAAACCGTGCGTGACGCGGGCTTCCTGTGTAGGTATTTCCGGGCTCCAAAACAAAGATGGCGGCCTTAATGAACATAACCTCGTCCCCAGGGTCTTCTCGGTCGTTTTCCAAAAGGTTAGTACTCGTTCACATTGACCAAAAGGACGACCTATTGTATTTGAAACAATAGAACGAGGGACATCACAATACATTTATACCTCGTTCTATTGTTTCACAGACAATAGGATGTCCTTTTCGTCAATGTGAACGAGTACTAACCTTTCCAAAATGGCGGTTAGCCCGGGAAGACCCTTGGAGGAGGCTGAGTCACATGACCGTTTGAAACAAAGAACAAACCTCGTTCTCATGTCCTTACATGTCCTCAAACAGTGGTCTTGTGCTCGACCAACCGCCATCTTCAAAATTACCCACAAGACCCTGGGAGGAAATAAGCTAGGAAAACTTCAAAAACGCAACGTTTACGAGATACGAATTCTAATTTTCGAGTTGGATTAGTATTGGTCAAGCAATGCTTTGTCTGTGTGACAAATGACAAACAAGTGTGGATACAACGGAGATTTCATAGAGGGGCCCATAGAGCGGTTTTCATATGACTGAAGTAAAACCAATCGCAAAGTAATTACACCAATTCTGAATAAAACGTATAGGGTTACAAAGTAATTGCGAATTACTCACGATAGTCATCTGAAATTCGCTTTATGACTGTAGTGAAACAAATCGCAGAGTGATTACGGCAATTCTGAATATAAAACCTTTGAGGCCCTGTCCACACTAACGCGTTTTCAAAAGTATTCGTTTTTAAACTTATACGGATTCGCAGCGTGTTAGTGTGGACGGGAGATTCGGAAAATTTAGCTACACAAAAAGCGATCAGTTTTTATTTGATGTTGACGTGTGCAAGGACAGTCTCAAATTAAGTGGTACAGTTGACGCCATCGTTTTCATTTTTATCCGGATTCGTCCCACTAAAACGATATGTATGCGGATTCGTTTTTATTCACTTTCGAGAGCGTTTTCAAACTTATACGGATTCGATGAAAACGATCAGCGTGTTAGTGTGGACGGAAGGCCTAAACGTATCAAAAAGTATACGGATTTATACGAAAACGCGTTAGTGTGGACGGGGTCTGAGTGATTACAAAGCAATTACATGTTACTCACGATAGTAATCTGAAATCCGGTGCGCCTATCCGTTTTCGCGTGTGTCCGAAATGTAGTCGTGCTAACTTCGACAATTATAAAACCCCATACCAATCACGAAACATACTTTGTTCTGTGCGACAGCTGCCTTTGTCAGCCACCTTTTGTTATTGCTTTTATCCGATAATATAAGAAGACGAATTACGCTTAGAAAACTCGAAATAAATATCTACAAATTAGATTCATTCTATGTTTACCGAATTCAATCGAAAATTCCCTAATCAGCCGATGGAGATGGATGCTTTTTCCATTGCTAGGCCGACAAAATGGCGGTTAACAGAGACACGTTAGTAGAGGTGTGACCAGTCGACGCATGGGCATTACTGCGATTTTCATAATTCTGCGAACTCTCGCTATCGATTTCCAGCCGTAAAACCGCCTTCTGGATTCCGTCAATCAAAGCCCCGAGCCCTGCCCGAGTCTTTTCGTCGTTACTCTTTGTGCTTTTTGATTGGCCAGCGCCTAAGCAGTGCTAAAATGGCTTCCTGTCACCCGAGCAACGATTACGTGCTGGCCAATCAAAAAGCACAAAGAGTAACGACGAAAAGACTCGGGCGTTTAATTGGCGGAAGCCAGAAGGCGGTTGACGGTTGGAAATCGTTAGCGAGAGTTCGCAGAATTATGAAAATCGCAGTAAAAAGCCTTAGCCCAGTATTACAAGTCAAACAACCATTCTCGTACCTAGAGGTCCCCGGCTCATATAAGTTATAGCCTACTAGTAGCGAAAAGTGTCGGATTTGAAAGCCAGAAAATAACAAATGACCAGACCAGAAGACGTGTTTGGCTATACAAATTGACCTACTAGTGTATGGCCCTCATGGCCTCTGAGTCAATAGCCCATGAGGCCCTCAGAGCTCGGGCTCGAGGTATAATTGTTAATTATTATTCAGCACATCGATGCACTGCCCAAATATGGTCATTGGAACGCCAATAGCTGTCTTCTGTACATGACAGCTATCCTGCGATATCCGTCTCTGAGGAAAATATGATGTTTTGAGCTCGTAAATACACAAAAGTCATTTTTTTCGGGGGTTTTGTGCTATCGATGTGCTGAATAATAAAACCTAATAAAATCTCTTTTGTCAAGCACTAAGTGATTTCCGCAGGCTATTTACATCCTAGATGTAAGAGTTATCAAGCCATGGCCCTGTACACAGAAGCGGCGTATCTGGGCCGGCGACAAAATTTAGAGGTGGCCCTGTACCCAGAAGCGGCGTATCTGGCCGGCGACAAAAATTTAGAGGTGGCCCTGTATCCAGAGGCCGCGTATCTGGGCCGGCGACAAAATGTAGAGGTGGAAGTGCCCTGTTGACGATATCTATCATCCTAGCTCACGCTAACGTCGACGATCGGGTGGTTCCTTGAACAGCGGCTCCGCCCCCTGAAGACGCATCAGCTCCGCCCCGTCTGAAGAGCTCTCTTGGTTTGTAACGCAGCTGGAACAAAAATATAGTGCTCTGTGAATGGAAAAGGCACAATGGCTTGGGGCGAGATAATAAGCGCATGTGTTTTTTTTGAGATGACAAAAAGGTAAGGCATGTGTAGAGACACTCTACTGTGGCTCCAGCGAAAGTGGCAAATATTGATTGACAATTTTCCATCCATGCTGGCAAACACAAACGCGAAAGGGCAGAGTTTCAGCCTCTGGTCCCCAGGGTAGGAAGTTTAAAGCGACTACCAGCATCTCATTTACCGCGCAGGCTAGAGGGTCTGGATGGGGCCGGATTCGCATGCCGGTTGTCAGTTAAAATTTCGCTAGTTTGTCGGTTGTCAGTTAAATTGTTTGGCCTTTCTCGGCAGTCAGGTATTCCTTTTTTATCGGTAGTCGGTTATTTTGGCCAGTTTAGTGTTGCCGTTTGTCGCTAGTCCGTAAACACCATCCGGTTTAAACTTTGGGCGTTACAATGTTCCAGAAAGTAAAATCTCCAGTCGGTTGCCTGACTTACCGAGATGAGGAAGAGTCCTGAGGAAGAGTTTGGGTGCATATATGCGAATAGGCACCACGCTCCGATCCCTATGATGATCGCTATAGTGAGACAAATCCCGATAATAGCACCAGCTCCCATGCCGCTTGATCCGCCGCCTGTTGCCACGACAACAGGGACGGTGGTGGGAATGGAGGTGGCTGTGGGGGAAACAGGAGCTGCACACTCTTTTTCCTGGAAAATAGAAAAGACGTGATCCAACGTGATACTCGGACTGCGGTCAGCGTGGACAATTTTAAGTTTAAATTGACTCTATATGATTGTATTTTTATTATTACCATATTTTATGCATGTTGTAATTTTCCATGAATCCTGCTGCTTGGTCTCCCTCTCATTTTGCGAGGGAGATTCAGCAGCACACGGCCAATCAGAATACCATTGAGACATGAGATTGTTACAGTGTTAAAATAAAGGATCATCACCATCATCACGTAAATGATGATCACAAGATGATCACAATTTCCAGGTGCGCCAGGATTCCAGGAACCACGATGCAACAAGACGCACATTTAGGATTGATATTACAAATGTAAAACAGGTGAGGGCGTATACAGAGAGGGGGGTGGTGGTGACAGAAGGCCCGGCCCCCCTTTTTGAAGCACTTAAAAAAACAGTAAACATGTGACAGATTTTCTAAATGTACCTCTCCCCCCCTTTGTGTACGCCATTGGAGGTCATACCTACAGATACTCTGCGAATTTCTGTCGAGTGTCGAAAACTATACGCAAAGCCAAAATACACTCATGAAAATAGAAACGAAACAAATTCAATAACTGACCATTAAGGGGACGAAATAAGTTCGACTTGCATTTTAGTCGTGACCCAAGAAAACGGTGTGCTTGGTTGATTTGGCCGACTAACAAAGAGCCAAGAGCTCAATGCGTAGAAAATGCAAGTCTTAGATTCGCTTTCCATAGTCATATGAAATCCGCTCTAAAAATGTACAGGCTGATTTTGAAAACATGATGATTTTCTTTTCAATATTCATATTTAGTTGTTTGGAACACCTAAAGCCTGTCGATACGTTTTCGCGTTTCGTTTTGACAATGTTTGTGTCTCAAAAGGCAAGGAATGTTGAGAGAAAGTTTCAAAATTACGAGCTTCATCATGTCATTTCTTGATAGCATACATTACGGGATTGCCTCGGCAACGTGCTTTACGGAAACTAAAACAAACGTGGAAAGAACAGAACAGCAGACTCAGGAACACTGAAAAATGAAAAAATAATGTATTTACCGTTATAACAGAGAAACGGTTACAGGAGTAGTAAAACCACTCAACTCTGTGCCTATCAACCGAATCTGAACACCTAAAACAGAAGAAGAACACGTAGTTATTATAGTGGTCTACACTAACAAATCGGCTAGCACAACGGTCCCATTAATTTCACAAACTTCAAATTAAAAAAAAAATGAGTTTAGAGAACTATTAGTCCCTAAAAAACGTAACAAGAAAGCAGCAAAAACGGTTCTGGATTCGCTCTGTTTCCACAGCCTGCTATTACTGCGATTCTCATAATATTGCGAACTACCACTAACATTTCCGAACGTCACACTGAGTTACAAGCGCATGGCTTTTTTCTAAGTTTCGTTTTGCATTTATGGTGGAAAATTTGGTTTTTAAGTATAAATAAATAAACGGACTGACCCGCAGGTAGTACAAACTAATCGAGGCGGGCCAGTCTTACATATTTCTTAGAGTAATTAATTGTGATTAACACAGATCACCCAGAGCTGTTCACTCGTTTGATTGACGGAAGCCAAACCGCGGTTATCTAGTTGGCACAGAATTATGAAAATTGCAGTAAACGCAAAGAAAACCAGTGAATAAGATTTTCCGGCAATATTTTGCCATCTTCACTCGTCAAAAACCTCACGGAACCGACCACGGAAACCACGGAACGACTTGCTACTGTTTCCATGACTACACACCTCTGCAGCCGATTGCACCATCGACAGGAGAATTCGGTTGTTTGCGAAATGCCACGGCACTCATCACAGCTCGATGCACTTATACAATCTACATGGACAAAAAACATTAATTACAGTTATAAAGATCATATAGTACATGTAATTGGAACTTAAATTCAAAACTTAAATTCGTCTCAGACGAGTTTTCCGTCTCTAGTGTGAATACGGCTATTGAAAACACGAAAACGTTAGACGTAAAACGAACTTTTTTAGGCGTATTTTTTACGTCTGTATTGGGCTCAATTTCGAGCTCTGTTTTATAGATCCATTTCAATGGTAGAAATCGCAAAAAAAGTCAACGGAAATTACCTGGAAAAGAGGTCAGGCGCGGATCCAGACCTAATTACACCTGTTTCCTGAAACAGGTCAAATTTTTGGTATGTTTTTAAATTATTATTATTTTCATCTTTACTTAAAATTACTCTCGTATTTGCGAAATTCCACGCGAAAAACCCGACCGTAAATAGGTCAGATATTTTTCTGGATCCGCGCCTGTAGACTTACAAAGAGGCTTTTGAGAAACATACTTGGTTTTTTGTTGAGGATGATCGCCGATCCAGACTGAACCAGAGATTTGTTAAGACGAACTGTATGGTAACGGTAAAAGATTCTTGTCCTAATAACTAGAAAGAAAGAAATCAAATATTGAATGTCATATACTGTACACTACACTATTTGCTCATTGAGCATTCCCCGATATAACATGATTCAAATAACAGCGTTAATCATTAAACATCATTGGACATACATTGCCAAACATTGCATTGCCAAACGTCGCCAAACATTATGACCTAGTTTCCTTTGTTCATGGACAAACATTAAACACATTTTCCGATGACTTTGAAGGCCCAAAAATGCACCGCCCCCAAAAGATGTTTTGACTAAAACCAGTGAATTTGTACTAATTGTACGAAATGCCTCAAACTCTGGCACGACACACCAAAATTTGCAATACAATAGAAAAGAGAGCGCGGCATTTTTCACATTTTGCATTTGTTCAAAACGACCACTATCTAATGTCAAGCATTGAAATCTTAGCTGGAAGCTTATTTGAAACAAATGTCCATTATGCAAGAGCAACGAGGGAACAAAATGCAGATTAAAACAGTATTCCTACTTATATCAAAATGAGTTTTTGAGTAAAAACTGTTGTTAGAAATGTGAACTTACTGACTTCTTGATAAAACGAATATTGCACAACTGTGAAAGCATCCGAGAGCCCCACTCTTACTGCGTGTACGCCTGTACCATTGATATCTGACACGTTTTTGGAATCTGAAAAGATAAACAAGACTATTCTTAGTCATAAAGTAAAGCGAGTTTTCTTGGCTTGTCAGTGAATGGGTTTCCAGAGCTAAGATAAATTCAACTCGAAAGTTGAGTAGAAGTTTTCAAGCTGTGACAAGGGTTTGGGATCCATGTTTTGTTTATTGAAACTGAAAATGACCAAATCTTCAGTAAATTAAGGTTACTGAGAACCTTCGCGCACGTACTCGGAAAAAAAAACATACAACTCTTTAGTTTAACCAAAACATGTCAACCTATATATCGTTGGAAAGCTTATAAAATGGACTAGCAGACTATGACAAAAAGAAATAACTTTTTGATAAACAGAATTTTTTTGAAGGTTTTATTAAAATGTGGGTGTGACACTTTCAAGAGCTATCGCTGCCGAACTGCTTGACCTTGACTCCCAAGTAAAACATTGTTTTAATCCTTAAAGGTGTTTCTCAAAAACCGTGTCTGCGTTTTTAAAATTTTGTGTTGTTCAAAAGTTATGAAACTTTTAAATTTCCAAGGTCAAATTTTATAGAATTTTCACGCTCTAAAAATTTAAAAAAATCATAACTTTGAAGTAAACAAAATTTTAAAAAACGCAGACACGGTTTTTGAGAAACACCTTTAAGGATTAAAACGCTGTGTTTCTTGGGAGTCAAGGTCAAGCAGTTCGACGGCGATAGCTCTTGAAAATGTCACACTCATTTTTTTGTAAAAGCTTTAAAAAAGTTCTGTTTAATAAAAAGTTACTTCTTTTTGCCATAGCCCGCTAGTCCATTCTATAAGCTTTCCAACGATATATAGGTTGACCTGTTTTGGTTAAACTAAGGACGAGTATGATTTTTTTTCCGAGGACGGGAGCGAAGGTTCTCAGTAACCTTAACGAATTGTTTTGACACCAGGATTTCTAACGTTTTCTAGACAACTATACACGTTTCTTTCAGTTTTGCTCGTTGAAGCACAGAATACATTGCGATTCTTTGCTTGAGTGTTCCCAAAGCAACCTTTTCTGAAAATCTCACAAAATGGTACCTATGTTTTCGCTCGCGGGGTCACAAATACATGTAGGTATCTATTTGTGACCCTCCACGGGAAAACGTAACTTATCGATTTTCCGTTTTTGCTCTTTTTTAACGGTCTGATAACGGCCTGTGAGGCCGTTATAACGGTTTTCTGGACCGTTATAACGGGCAGCTGAAAAAAAGTAACGCCTTTGGAGTAACGGTGTAACGGGCTAGGCTTCAAAATTAACGCTTAGGCTTGACCGTTATAACGGTCTACCTTCTGAAAAATAACGCCCTGGCAAAAATAAATAACGCTTTCAAATAACGGTGTAACGGGCTGGTCGGAAAAAGTAACGCTTAGACTTAACCGTTATAACGGCCTTGTTTTAAAAAATAACGCTCTGACTTGATCGCCGTTAGTCGTCTTCTTTCTAAGCGCTACCTAGACTAATGCCTCGAAATAACAGTATACGTTTCATACACAAAGAACACGTTCAACCTAAAGCAGTGCAATCATGGGTTTTGTAACACATAGTCTATGAATTCAAGACATGATAAACGAAAAGATAGCCTTGTGCAGCCTTTTGCGCGTCAGCAATGTCGATTATTTTAGCAGTATAAAGCACACATCCTGAACTTGTAGTTGGCGATTTTGACACACAAGTAGATATGAAATTTTATGCTTAATGAGTTTGCTTTATTCCCTAGGTCTCTTCAAAGCAGGAGATCGCAAAAACGAAACTGTCCTGACACATTCGCGACAAACATTCACGTGGGCAATTATGTCAACAACAAAGATCACGTCACAATAAAATCGACTCACCAGTATGACGTCGTCGAATTAATCCACCTTGATCTTGTATTAAATTCACATTAATTCTGATCTCAATATGTGTGGTCTACCAAACATGTTAATTCTGATACGTTCAATAGAACAAGGTATGAAGTATAAAGTGTAGTCCAGCATCCGATGCGTAGCGAAAGTTTTGACTTGTCAATAAGCATTCTAGTTTATACGCGTTGTCATGGAAATACAGATAGCATTGTCAGGAACGTCGCGATCATTAATTGACTTTTGAAAGGCAAAACAAAAGGCATGGGCTGAAAGTGAAGCGCTGGAATAGCGATACTTAACCAGCGGGAACATTTTTCACGAAGCGAATGGCCATGGTTTTTACGCGGTGCGGGAATTTCACTCTTTCATGCAAAAAGAAATTGCTCCGTTCAGCTTGTGAGTTACCACACTCACTTAAAGTAAAAAATATGTTCAATGGCCAAAAACCCATAGTTGTAGTTTTTCATCTAAACTCCCGGACTCCTTGAGACGAGTGTAATTAAGTTAATTAGTTCTCGTTCTATTCTCAATGCTTACGCAGACAGGGAAGCCATTCAGTAGTAACTGCCTAGGTGGGCAAGTCTGGGCGGCGAACTGCAGAAAGCTCCACGACGCAGCGCAATTGTTTTCTCGACAGAAAATGTGAAGATTAGTGATATTTTACTTGATTTAATCTGTTGAGGTGACCTCCCCGTGCCGGAAATAATAATATATAAGCGCAACGCTTGACAGAGTTTTATGCAAGGATTAAATGAAAAAACAGAGAGAAAGAAAGACGCAATCAGTTAT
This sequence comes from Scolanthus callimorphus, assembly GCA_033964015.1. Lineage (NCBI taxonomy): Eukaryota > Metazoa > Cnidaria > Anthozoa > Actiniaria > Edwardsiidae > Scolanthus > Scolanthus callimorphus. The sequence goes on from CM066914.1 coordinate 3,499,087, forward strand.
TATTGAAACATATTTTATTCGTGCTTGTCTCAGTGTACTGTGTCCGATGTGCGCCGATGCTTCTCCAGGAGTCGAAGATGATATCAACGGTCGTTTGAGAACCAAAAGTACCTGCTCATGACAGCAGAAAAAGAAAACACGAAACTGCTTTGCAAAACGCCTGACGGTCTTCGAAGAATTAACGCTTTGCCGCGGGCCGTTATAACGGTCTGATAAAAAAATAACGCTCTGCCCTGACCGTTATAACGGGTTGATTTGAAAAAGTAACGCTCTCTCAAAAAGACATAACGCTCTGCAAAAATTTTTAACGGTCTCAACCTAGAAAATAACGCTTTGCCTAGGCCGTTATAACGGCCTGATTCGGAAAGTTAACGCTTTGCCTAGGCCGTTATAACGGGCTGTTCTAAAAAGTTAACGCTCTCTTGAGGTCAGATAACGGTTTGGTAGACCGTTATAACGGTCTGATAACGGTTTCTGGCTACAAGGAAAAATCGATAAGTTACGTTTTCCCGTGGAGGGTCACATTTTTCTTTGTTTTAATATTTCATTTATGTTCGTGTTTTACCTGTAAACTAGCTGTTCCAGCTAAGTGTAATCCACGTTAATAAAGTATCTATCTATCTACTTTCTTTGTGAGAGGCGCCATGCTGATTTCAAGCAACTATTGGATGAGGTTTTGTGATATCCGGAATAACCAATGTCGAGACAAGTGTAATCAGTCAATTAGTCAATTATTAAATTCGTCCTATTAAATGCGACCTATAAGCCGCGCCTTCTGGAGTAGTTGGAAAATCATTGATCATATTGTTCCAAAAACAGCTCAGATAGTTATTACTTACAGATTTGTATGCGAAGTGAATTTTGCCATCTTTAAACAGAGTACACTGAAATGTGAAGGGACCAGCTGTAGAAACAAACATCATACTAGGTCAACCACACCTCCTGGATTTTTGTGAGAGAATGTTTCATGATAAAATTTTCAAATAATATAATGGTTCCTGTATTTCTATTAGACTTTGTTCTTATTCTTTTCTCATATACAGACAACACAGAAATCATTAATGAAGGCGACACAAAACAATTCTTTGTTACAAAAAAAAGTTAAAAATTGTACTGTAAGCATACCTTCTTCTTCCAATGCAAGAGAAACATTGTCCACTGAACTGTGAACTGATTGGCTGAAGACAGAAGCAAAATTAGCAAGAAATTAGGCATGTTTTTGAAATACAGCCATGGATGGCAGAACAGTTCTCAAAGTGGGGGGCTCATTAGTAAGATTGTATGGCAAAGTGGGGGGGGGGGGGGGGGGGGGCTGAGTTTAGTGAAAATGTTAATGCCCTTAAAGCATGTGGTAAAACGCTGAAATGAAACCACCGGAACGAAACCACCGAAACGGCCGGAACCACCGAAACCAGCAGAACAAAACCAGCGTAACCACAGAAACGACCGGAATGAAACCACCCTCTCTTTGAAACGATATTTGAGCGAATTTAAAAAAAATTGCTGCCGCATATGTTTTAACACATATATAAAAATCAGCTACCAGCACTGCACCTGACACAATGAAACTTTGTAGGCTTACTAAAGTAAAAGCGCTCTTTCGGTTTCTAATTGTAATATGGATTTGAAATTTTGGCGATCATTTTGGAAAAGGTCTGTATGCGTATTTCTGAGTGTAGCATCGCTTTGTCGATAGAAGAAAATAATCCCACGCATAGTGCATGTAATAAAACTAACATTTAATTCAATATAAACAGATTGACTGGTATGTTCAATAACATACAGTGCATCCATGTTATAACGGATACCGAGTGGGCAAGGAAAATAGGGTATTCATTCATTCATTTGGGGCAAAGTCCGACATTCATGTCCAAATTGTTCCTTGTACAGCCGGAGCACTAAATCATCATATCAGTTCAAAATCGGCATAATTATGAGCTTTGCTAGAAATTGTTAGTTCTGTCATCAAAAAAAGAGAGAAAAAATATATACAGGTAAAAAAATAAATCTGGGAAAGGGAGAGGGCGTGCCCCCTGTGGCCCCTGGCTTGCCCCTACTACGTTTATTATTTTAATATCCATGCGGGCTCTGCATGCCGGGGTGCAGGAGAAATTTATTCTCGGGCCTTCTTCCTATTTGAAAAAAAAAAATCTCGTTCCATCAGTTGTTTCGTTCCGCTGGTTTCGGTGGTTCCGGTCGTTTCTGTGGTTTCGTTCCGGTGGTTTCGTTCCGGTGGTTTCGTTTCAGCGTTCCGGTTTTACCACATGCCGCTTTTAAGGCTAAGGAGATTGGTCACTCTAAGAATGCTTGCCTGACATAGGAGCAAGCCTACTAAAAATCATTTGTGTTCTCTGCCCCACGAAATACAAGTCGTATGGAACTAAAAAATTGGGGTGGCTACAGCCCTCCTCCCTGGGTCCTACAAAAGCATCCTCTAAAGCATCTTTCATCATATAAGTCTTATTGATGACCATACTTACTATTGCTAAGTAGTAAACAGCAGAACTGCCACTAGCTGACACATTGAAGTAGGCCATTAGAGGTGCAATATACATGACCTGCCGCATGATATCAAACCTTGTAGACACCCATCCAAGATATATAAACCCTGATAATAGAAGCAATTGTATGCATCAGTGTATTTTTCATTACTGTATATGAGGACTCTAAAGGTGGGCAGTGTGAGTCTTTCAAGATTTCAAGCTCATTTTCAACGATTTTCTATAGCTATAAATGTTGGATATTGACATTGACATTGGAACTGTTTAATTGTTAATTTTAGGCTGATGTAATGATTAGTGCGTCATAGCCTCGTTTTAATGCTAGGAACCTCCCTCGCCTCGTGGTTATCTTCTTGTGAAGTTTAGTACGGTTTTCTCGAGTTGTAAATCACTCTTTGTTGATCTAGATTTAAATCAGGCATAAATCAGGATAAAAACCAACAATAAAGATGCTGATCCCTACCAATCATTAAAATCAAAGAGATCTGGTACAACTGTAAGTCAGGTCCCCACTTAGGTGTGCCTCTTACATCTCATACATTTCATACACTGTAGTTATCGACAGTACAATATTAATAACAGTGCAGGTGATATGGAATTTAATGCACTGAGTCTGTCTGTGAAATAGGCATGGCAATCCAAGGGATTCAGAATTTTTGATGCACTATGAGTGGAGGGTGGGGGAGAGAGAGAAAAGTAAAATACCTTCTGATGATATAGAGATATTTTCCACAGGGTGCCCATAAAAAGGAAACTTGAACTTGAGCTGGAAACCCTGTATGATAACAGAACACAATTCTACACATCAAAATTTTATAAATCATCTTAATTATTAAAATAACCATAAGAAATACCAGACACACCAAACAACTTTGCTAGCTAATAAAAGATTGATGAAAGAAACCTCTGCTTGCTCTGCACACATGTCATTTGCAGATTGTATGACTTACAGAATATTTAGTGGTCCCATTTGTTAAGTCCCAGTGTGTTATACTTTGTTCATGACCATCAAGTTCATTCCACAATATCCTCTCCGTTTGTTAAATAATGGGCAGTGTAATACCTATGATCATCCTAAAAAAGGGCAAAATTAAAGTGGATCATATTAATTACACATAGTACCAACACTCTCCCAGTAGCCACTAACAACTTGATGCCTCTCAAGATCAGTTTTAATAGGATAAAGCCCTAACAGTGAGACATACTAAGTGAGTCTGTTGTAAAGAAGATACTGCACTGGCAGGGGCATAGCTGGGGGGAGGGGGGCACAGGTGGCTGCAGCCCCCCCCCCCCCCCCCCCCCCCCCCCCCTTTCTTGGGAGATTTTCCCATACATTCACTGTATTTGCTGGAGGAAATTAAAAAATTTGCGTCCCATGTTTTCACTATCCCCCCCACCCCCAACCAAAATTCCTGGCTACGCCCCTGACTGGAGGACTGTTTTATGCTTTATTCTTGGTTTGCATATGACATCACTGGAGGCCATGTTGGTGGTACAGAACAAAAGAAAGTTCATTGTTCCCTTTGTTCTGTCCACCAACATGGCTGCCACACTTTTGTGGTTTTATTCCCAAAGGGATGATTGCAAACCATCAATAGAAATTGGAAATTCCAGAGGGTGTCACTGTATTTTCACTGAAAATTCCAGAGGGCTGGGCAGGTCATATCTCAAAAAACCCTTCTGTGGGAGGGACAGGTATGCATGGATAATTTCTGGAATCTCACAAAAGACCATTCTAGATAAAAGAATCATGAAACATGCCTCTTAATGCTTGACAGGGAGTTACTCTTTACAATGGCTAGGATGAATCAGGCCTGTAGGCTGGATTAAAAAAAGGGGGGACGGTGGTTGTTTTAGAAACTGGTGGCCCATAGTCATGATCTTCATGGTGATAGAGACTTATAATTCAGACCATCCATTTATTTTTTCATATTTTGTTTTTTTTGTTTACACAGAGAAGACCTCTAAGTCTGGTGGGGTGAACCCCCCAACCCTCCCACCCTAAAGGCCTGTGATTGTTGAAAAATATTACCACCTATCCAAAGTGGAGTGTGGTCCTCTGCAAATTTAGAGATAGCAAATCAAGGCAAATGAAGTTAACTGCCATAGACTACATGTAACATCCCCCCCCCAATGTGAATTTTGAAATTTCACTCACTTGATATATTGTATCATTGTTAATGGTTTTATTCTGTTCTACATCTCTTCTTTCTCGTTCATGGAAGTAGTCTTCAACTTTGTCAACAAATATTTTGCCATCAGATGTACTAGTGCCTTTAGCTGAAAAAAGAAAAATGTAATAATAACTGTTCCAATGACTTAATTACTCAGATTTCCTAGAACCCTGTGAAAACCTAAACAGGGTTTGGATTCTATTAACAGATCTAGATCTTATAGGACTGAGTTAAGAATGTATAGCATGATTTAACCACAGGGTAATAGAGCAGAATAAAACAAAAACATTGAAACGACTACATGCAAGTGGAAATTTTAAAAAATGTCCATTTCAATCATTTACAACCATATTAAATACAGTGAACATATAGTTAAGATTTTACTGACTCTAATAACTCCAGTTTCCTGATGAAACAACTTGCTGTCAGTGTCAGAGTAAAACAAAATTCGACAAGCAGCTCTATTATTGTGCAGTCTCTCATGAATGAGATTCTTGATTGTTCTGCGTTAGTGCTCACAAGAATTACATAACCACGTATGCTTTACATATATTGGCACTTAAACTGAAAAGTATGCTGTGAATTGATTAGTTCCTTGAAAATCGCAGATAGAGCGACAGGCAAAGCGGATTTTTTTTTACAATTCATTTAAGTTAATTGTTGAACAGCTAAAGATAATAGTGATAACTAAAGTGTGGATGAACTAAAAATGGTTATGATATTGCACTTGAGAAAAAGCGCGGTCCAGTAAAGGAATAAGTACAACATATAATTAGTGTAGATCTCACAATTCAAATTAGAACAAACTTAGACAGCAAAACAAGCTATATTTACCTTCCCAGCTTGAACAACAAAGAACGAAGGAGACAAACAAGAAATTCAACCGTGGTCGGCGATCCATGCTAAACGGTTGACGATAAAATATCAAGGAAACGAAGGTTCTTTCTTTCTACGCCATATAGTTGTATTATATAGATTCAGAAATTCGGTATCTGGCAAGCTTCCATTAAAACTATTTTATGGAAATTTGAAAACAACATGCAACGCCGCTTGCAAAACAGGAAAACCTCTGAAAATATGTAAATAAGATATTAACCCCACAGGTAGCCCATTACCTTACGCGCCCGCGCTCCCGCTCTCACTGAAAAGTTCGGAGTCATTTGCTTTTATTCAGATATAGCTACATGTAATACAGAATTTTAAGAACAAATTCCCTGGTTTCACAAAAATATGCCGCATGTTTCTTCATCGCGCTCTGTTTGTTGTTGCTTTTATAATAAAGCAATTTTTCATTTTCCCTTGACTGGTCTGCCTGTGTACAGTATATCCGCGGGGGCATAGACCCAAGTCAAATGATTCGAAAAATGGCGGACCGCGCAGTGCGATTCATTGGTATGGGAAATGTTGTTTTATTGCTTTATTCTGGCTTCAAAGGGCGCTGCGTTTGTTTTGTAACCGTTAACACTCTATTTTTGTTTTTCTTCCAAAAGATATTGGAGTAAATCTTACAGGTATGCGTTATACCATTCACATATATTTCTTTCTTGTTCTGCGGCCTGTCAGTGCGATACCTCGCGGTGTCAGGGCCATTCCATTTTATATCCACATCCCCCCGGTTGATGACATCCTCAAGAATTACCCCAAGAGGACCCCCAGAAGTTTGCCTTTTTTCAATTTACCCCTAAGAAAAAAATGGTATTATGCCCCTAAAATTTACCGGTTGATGACACTTTCCCGTATTTTGACCCCTCAGAAATATATTTTTTGTGTGGAAACCCTAAAAAAAAACCTCAGAATTTTTTGTGACTGTGGCATAATGGTGCAAGCCATCCCGGGATGACACAACCTCAGGCAGGTTTTCAGTGGTTTATGCGTGGAAATATTCATGAAGGACTGAAACCTAGGACTTCTAAGAGTTTTATCAAAAATAGTTTAGACCACCCCACTCAGGATTGCAGCCCTGGGATGGAAGGACATCCTTAGAAGCCAACTGGGAATTTTCTGTCAGGGCCACTGAAAATTGACTATCATTTATGTCATTTATGTGGCTGACACTTGAAGTCAGGTGACTTATTTCTCAAGTGACTTTGTTCTATAAGATCCAATACTATCTGGTGAATATCAGATGGTACTGGGTGTTTTTCTCGTTGAAATACCCGGTCCATTCCCTGAATGGGCATCATCTTGGATTTTTGGGTTCTGGGGAGGTCCTGGGGGAGAGCGCACAAATTAAGTAAAGGGGAGGGGGGAGGAGGAAAGAAGAGAATACACAGAGGATTTTTATGCCATTTCTCCTTCCTCCCTAATCCATTACTATCTGTTCTACCAAGACCTCCATCAAAGTTTGAAAGGTTTTATTTCTCCTTATCTTGTTTTAGATCCTATGTTTAGAGGAATCTATCATGGAAAGCAGGCACATCAAGGTCTGTAGAGAGAGGTCCATTAGGGGCTGAAAAGTGGCCCTTAAACCCCAGAGACTATAGACTCTCCATAGAAATATATAGGGATGATTATCCTATTATTTTTTCTATAAGGGAAATTCCCTCAAGTGCTAGTCTGCTTTCCATTAGATTGTGATAATGGTCACCTATGGCAGTTAACTCTCCTAGCTACATGTAAGGTTTAAATTTCTATCTGCTATCTCCTGCTGTGGACCACAACCATTTTCTTTCCCTTTAGCCAGGGTAGCTTGTACTATTTTCTGATAGTCATCCGTGTATGTTTTAGGAGGAGTCTGCTCCCCAAGTCTCACATTATTATGGCAACAAACCACAAATGGTCAAATGGACCACGTGATCAATGTTTGTGGGCGTAAACTTTGAGAGTTCATTGTTTTTCTGCATTCCAACGAAGTCCACGGCGAAAACGGTTGATCACATGGTACATAAGCAACCCATCATGTGGTACAAAAAAGTTGATCACACGATCAATTTTAGACTGCCGCCGGCGGGCAGAAAAATCAAGAGGTGTAACGGTCTACTGGGAAGAGTAGTAACATCAATTCTCCATTTCACTGGTGATTACTCTTTTGACTACATCAGTGTGCAAGTGCTTTGCACTAGCTTCTCGGAATCGCTCAGGATGCAGCGAAAGCTTGGTGGGTGTAAACTGAATAATAACATATAATGGTGGTTGTTTGAACTTTTACATGAAGGAGCAAATTATTGGTTGTTGAAAATATTACTATCCCAACAATTGGCTAGATCCCTCTCCACCAGTATTAATTGTATCCTTCATTTTGACAGACGATTTTCAAGATGTTCTTAAAAGAGCATTTAATGTTGGTATAAAGAAGGTACTGGGATAGTTGACTTTTATTTATTATAATGGCTAATCTGCATAAGAATGTTGTTGTCAGGCCCGTAGCCCGAAAAAAATGGTTACCAACTAAGGCAGAGTGCCAGATTTCCAGAAAAAAATCGTTATACAATTGTCTTCCAATTATGAAGCAGGAAGTTAAACTGCTTTAATCATTAACACAAATTTTTACCGAGGCGAGTGCCTCGCTCGCCTCATGCTGACTACGGGCCTGGACTTGTTATACACCTTCAGCAAACAATATAATACTGCGATTTTCACAATTCGATGTGCTAATACAGGCTGGAAATTGTGTCTGAACACAAGTCATTAAAATGCAACTTAAAATTGAAACAATTGTTCAAAATGCGACCTATTTTTTTTTTCATTTCCAGTCCTGCAGAACACAAACAGCTGTCAACCCTCAAATATGATAACAAACATCAAGAAAAATTGTGAATGAAGCAAACGTTTAAAACTTGAGACAAGATGCAAAATCTTGAGACTCCTGCCTAATGTGGGAGAGTTGACAGCTATGCTTCCACCAGTCAAAACACCAGTCAAACACCAGTCAATTGCTATTATTACACAATTGTACTCACTATATCGATTCTGATTGGCTAAGAGTGTGCGCTTTACTTTGGGAATCACACACTTTGAGGGTCTTCAAGAATCAGCATGCTGATTCTTCAACAATCAGCTAGCTGATTCTTGATACACGTGCAATGCATCATGGGACTAGAGCTCAGCCTGATGGCCTTGCCGTAATTCTACCTGTCTAGACATTGTTTATTCTGGAGATCACAAAAACCTCATCCAATAATTGCTTACAATAATAATGATAATACAGTATCTGTGTGCTGCCAATTGTAACAACAGACAATACTTTCCTTAAATTTTAGATGGTTATTACAGGGGGCAACTTAGCAGAAAGTCAAGCTGCACTTGAACTTTCAAAAACACATGGTCAGTATCTAATAATAATGAAGTGAAAATTTTGCCTGCACAATGGACCATTCGTAGGTTAAAAAAAATCATTTTTTGTTTTTATTTTTCTAGAATCACTACACTGCACAGTAGGTTGCCATCCAACCAGATCAAATGAGTTTGAAGAAGATGGCAAAAATCCTGAGGATTATCTCCAAAATCTGATAATGCTTTCCCAAGAAAACAAGGGCAAAGTTGTAGCTGTTGGAGAATGTGGCTTAGGTAAAGTACCAGAAACAGTGATGTTTTGTTAGAATTATGTACAAAGTAAAATTTATGGCTAGTTTTACATTCAGAAGTCAGAATGATGTTATAAAAAAGTGAAATTATTCCTTTTTATTGTGCTTCAGATTTTGATAGACTCCATTTTTGTCCAAAAGAAACCCAGCTAAAGTGAGTATTGATGTGTTCATTTAAACTTCTTTTCAGCTAAAAACAACATTTTACAAGTAGCATCATGACTAAACACTGTCAGAAATCATAATGAATATTCTATTTCCTAGATATTTTGAAAAGCAATTTGATCTTATGGAAGCTGTCAAATTGCCAGTCTTTTTACATTCAAGGAGTGCACATGAAGAATTTATAGGTATGTATTAAAAACAGTGAAATTGATTTTTATTTTGCTGCTGTAGATGCATTTCATTGTGTTAAAATTTGACCCTTTCAAATGCAGATATCATTAGAAGAAACAGAGACCGCTTTGTTGGAGGGGTGGTAAGTTTCAAAGATGGCTTTCTTCAAATATATTTTGCATAAATAAAAATGAAATAAAATTTTGTTCTGCGCATGCGCGAGAGTATGTAATCGTAAAAGCGTTATTTTCCGACGTGGGTTTAAAATAATACTTTCAAAACATACCCAGTCTTAATAACAAGGTTTCTCTGGTGAAATGGTACGTTTTTGCGCGATAATTTGACTTCTGGACAAATTTAAGTTTGACCCACATGGACGGCAAAACGTTCAATCAGGCCTATATATACGTTGGCGGCTGTTGAATGTCGGAAGCGCGGTGGCATCTTAGCCGTGTTATCATTGCATCGTCACTCCGTGGCTGATCTGATAGCACGCCTAAGGAGCCTGGTTAGATTTCCACTCTTTCGTGGTAGTATCAGACCAGTTTCCACACATCACCGTCCCTCCCGCTGCCTCGCGCACGGTCGAGAGACACTCTAAAATCACACCCCTAATCGTGAGTGTGTCGGTATAAATGTATCCTAACTTTCCTTACAGTTCACTGGATACAGTGTGCTAAACTTTCATATGCGCTTCCAACGGCACTGCAAGAGCAGTATGCCATTGTTTTGCACTTGGTGTAGTTGACAAAATCAAGAAATAAAGCACTGGCATTCGGCAGAAGCGCCGTGTAGCTTTATCGTCGTCGATTTAGGAGCCACCAGCTGTTGTTTGAACACTCTCTTTTTGACATCGATGTCCAGGACAAATTTAAATGGAAAACTTCATTGGAATGAATCTTTTGTATTTATTTCAAGGGACAAGAAAAATAATCGTGAATGAGTCAAGTGATATTCTATTCTATTTGATTTTGTCTCGAACACGAGCAGGCGAGTGAGAAGGTTTTCAATCCGGCCATAATCCACTGCCTCTGGATCCACTGTTTCTTCGACGTAAAACGAAAGCGAGGGGAAATGACACAAAATTGTTTCTATAATGTGGTAGAGACTGGAAGGATACTACATTGAAATATCTGAAAGCGATGAATGTATTGCTTTCCTTTCTCTGAACTAAAACAAAGCGAAACAAAGCAGCAACCTGTTGTTGTGAACCTCCTGTCACGCAATGCAAGACTAGCGTGACGGTGCGAAGCTTTTGCTTCCTTACATTGGATGCTGCTATGAAGAGGAAACTCTTTTTTAGAGACTCTTCTGCTAATTGAAACTGATTTTCGCAATGTATGCCGTAAAGACGGGTTTCGGGGGAGTTGTAAATCTTGGAATAGGGATGGAGTGCGGAAAGAACTCCAAATAAGCCAAGTCGACTTACGACTGTATCTTCATCTGAACTTTTTAATATGTCCAAATTCTAAGCAGATCTGAATTGATTAGATTATTTCTGCTTGTGTGTGTCTTGTATATGTCTTACCCATATAGGACCACAATTATATGACTGTATACTATACTTTCTTAGATCGACGTGGTTAACATTTTAACACTTTTTTCTGTGGGATTTCAGGCTCATTGTTTCACCGGCACAAAGGAGGAAGCAAGAGATTATCTTGACCAGGGACTCTACATCGGCATCACTGGATGGTAAGATTTCCATTATAAAACCATTATAACCCGAATGTCGACTTCCATAGACCCATATCACGTTAATGTAGCTTAATAATATCTTATAGTTATCAGGAAACGAAGTCCAGTATTCAATTCAGCACACATGCGTATTAGAAAAGCTGCAACGTTAGGGAAGAATTACTCGAAAACTGGCTGAGATGAATTCTCAAACTAAGCTTTCTGGCCTACTTTTTTTTACAAAGAAATTCCATGGGCAAAAACATCAAAACGATGCTGGTAGCGCAAACAACATTTGATTTAATACTCGATTAGTATTCATTCAACCAATCTTCACCAAACTTTGCAGTTTTATTAAGGGGCCGATCATTTGACTTTTTTGTGTGTGTGTGTGTGTGGGGGGGGGGGGGGGGGGGATTTTTTGGGTGAGCAGGAAATTGTTTTCAGAGGCATTTGGGGTACAATAATCTTTTCCTTGAACCAATGGTGCAGTTTTTTTGCAGCCCGAATTTTTTTTCAAAAAAGTCCAATGGTCGCCCCCTATAATATGTGCTGAATTGAATACTGGACTTCGTTTCCTGGTTTACAGATGCGAGATAAACATACCTGATAGATCACTCATTTCATTTTTTTTAGCTCGCTTAAAACGCAGGAGAACATCGACGTTATGAAAACAATACCGAGCGACCGAATTCTCATCGAAACAGGTGAACACTTGACATAATAGAGCGGTTTTCACATGACTGTCGTGAAACCGATCGCAAAAGTAATTACACTAATTCTGAACAAAACCTATAGGAGTAATTACAAAGTAACTGCGAATTACTCACGACAATCATGTGAAATCCGCTCTAACTATCGTGGGAAAAAACGACAGTATTTCTCTGAAATATCACATTTTGTGTATCGTTTTCCAGACGCACCTTGGTGTGAGATCAGACCAACACATGCCGGCTTCAAACACATCAGGACCAAATTTGAGTGCAAAAAGAAGGAGAGATGGGAGCAAGGGCTTTGCGTGAAGAGTCGAAATGAGCCAGCGCACATAACGTAAGTACGCGGACAAAGAACGCATGCGCACTTTTTTGGCGGGGAGGCTCTGGTGACAGCCATTGACGCATGCGCGAGATTTGATGCAGAGCCGCTGAGAGAAACAACTTTCTGCGCATGCCCCAACGTTCAAAATCAGCCAATCAGCGAAGGCCCTCAAATGGATGTCACCAGAGCCTCCCATGCGAGGAGACGAGCCGGCGAGCTCTGGTACGGATTTGAAGCTTTTCCGTCGGCGACCTTATCGGCACCAGAAAAGTGGTACCATGAGAAGTGAGTTATGAAAATGGCCGAATGAACTTTTCGGTACGATTTTATTAACTTCAGATTTTGCCTTTTTAGGCAAGTGCTAGAAGTCGTCGCTGCGAGCCGTGGGGAAGACCTGGAATCTCTGGCAGAAATAATCTATTCGAACACCGAGAAGTTGTTCTTCAGTTAACGAGCTTGTAAGTCACAAAATGTCCTGATTTGTATAGCGCATGAAGTATGGAGTTAGATCTTCTCGCGCAAGTTGCAATTCTAAAACTCTAAATTTCTTGTGCAAACGAGTTGCACATTCAGTACCATTTCTGTGCTTCTTGTTGAAGATCGCATCTTTGGAAATGTGAACATGTTTGAAACCAGTGCTACATGGCACGACAAAATTCGCATCTTGTTTATACGCTAACAGTTTTTTAGTTGCAGAGTGCGCGCGAGAAATATTGCATCGATAAAATTGCACGTGTAAACCAACCTTCAGATAGAAAGAACTGAAGTAAGGTGGGACCAGTGACACGCTCGTAACTCAGTCGTCTTTCGCGATCACCTACGCAATGTTTTTAATAAGAATCTAGAAAATGTGTTGGTCTTTCTCTTGAGTCTTGCCTAAACCATCCGACTGACAGCAGCTAGCCATTTAGGTTCCAACTCTTAGCTTCTGTATTTTCTTCTCTTTTGATTGGCTAAGGGGGAAAACCATTCAGCAGCAAATTGTATTCCTCGATTTTGATTGGCTAGATACAATTATTTCACGTGACGAGAAAGTGAAATCCCGAGGGAATGAGACAGATGAGACGAGAAGTTCTTAAAGTCTTTATTTACAGAAGTAAAAAACATCAATATCAAATTATAAAAATAAAAATGTTTGACGGATCCACAAGACCACTTAATTATTATAAAAATATAAATAAAATCTGTTAAACCTTTGAACTGTACAATTTCTTTTAACCTGACAACCACCACGACAAGATTGTTTTAAAAGAATTATAAAACGCAATACTCTTGTTATACCAGTCTCGTACCCAGACGTTATTTTTTGCGGTGATTTTTCCAATCGATTTCTCTACGAAAAATTGTGTTGGAGCCGTAGGGATTGGGAACGAGTACTAGACACGGCGCGCAATGAATTGTGGGACGTGCCCTAAAAATACATATCCCATAACTCTCTGCGCGCCGCGTTAAAACTATCCCACAAACCATTGCGCACCCTAAAAACCCCGGAAAGCGTCTGGTACGAGACTGTTACTCTACTGAGTGATCAGCTTCTCTTGAAAACACGCAAAAACCGTCAATGTCGGTCGCGTACGTGGCGGAGTTTAGTCCCTTTGGCCACGCCTAGTTTGGTTTGCATGGATCTTATCTTTAAAGTTTCTGGAGCCGCCACAGCAGGATAATAGGGTTACTCTCACAATACATAAGTCTCCCAAATTCAAGCTATTGTAGGATGCCATGAGTAGTATGCAAAGTAATAGCCTGGACCATGAGATCATGGAATATCGGTGGATGCACCGATTAGGTATCACGTAATGGACTAGAAGGCTGACATTATAGCCAGGGACACGTCTCTGAAGATAATTATGGGGTACTGATTGTGAACACGCCTAGTCTTCTTAGGATTATTACTGACGCAATGCTCGTCTACCCGAGAGTAGGGACAGCTAGCAATAGTAGAAAATAAAACCCGCTAATTGGACACAGAGCATGAAGCCACCACAGGGAAGTCTTTGTTCGCTCCTGACGTCTGTGGCCACGCCTAGTCTTCCTAGATTGTAACTGACGTAATGCTTGTCTAGCTGAGTGTAGGGACAGCTAGCGATAGTAGAAAATAAAACCCGCTAATGGGACACAGAGCATGAAGCCACCACAGGAAAGTCTTTGTTCGCTCCTGATGTATGCGGCCGCGCCTAGTCGACCACGCCCATCCAGCCACGCCAAGCCTATCGAACAGAGTTTCTGATGTTGTACTCGTCTGTAAGTGGACAGGGGGCGACATCAGAAGAACAGGACCGCTTGAAGAACACAGAACACAAAGAATCCATGGGGAAGTCTCTACGTTCGCTCTGAGATATGAGACCACGCCCATCCAACCACGCCTAGCCTATCGAGCGAAGTTTCTGATGTTGTACTCATCTGTTGAGTGGATGGAGCGGCGACAACAGAAGAACAACACCGCTAGAAAAACACAGAACACGAAGAATCCACAGGGAAATCTCTACGTTCGCTCCTGATATATGAGACCACGCCCAACCAGCCACGCCTAGCCTATCGAGCGAAGTCTCTGATGTTGTACTAATCTGTTGAGTGGATGGAGCGGCGACAACAGAAAAACAACACCGCTAGAAAAACACAGAACACGAAGAATCCACAGGGAAATCTCTACGTTCGCTCCTGATATATGAGACCACGCCCATCCAGCCACGCATAGCCTATCGAGCGAAGTCTCTGATGTTATACTCGTCTGTTGAGTGGATGGAGCGGCGACAACAGAAGAACAGGACCGCTAGAAGAACACAGAACACGATGGCGCCACAGATAACAACAGGCCAGATTCCATCAACTAAAACAGGCAAAAAAATGTTATTGAGAACGTATACATTAATATATGTTCCAATGTTCCACTGGAATCATGTAGAACTTCTATGGCTAGCACCGTTTACAGCGCTGTTGACAGTCATGAGCATGTAAGCATGATACCACTTTCAAAGATGAGACGATTGTGTTGAAAAAGTGTTTTTGTTAATTGTCTAATACTCTGGTATCTCTGCTTCAGGTTTACGTAATGGTTTTGCCTCTCCGATTTGCGCTCGATGAGTTTAACTGACATGACATGTCTCAGAGAAAACGTTACGTTTTTGCCATTTAATTTCATTGGAACATAGACAGTATCTTCGTAGTTATAAAGCGCCAAAGTGTTGGCCCTCCGCACCCTCGGGGTTCCAGTGCGCATGCGCCTCGTTTACGATTCTACACAACCTCGTTCCCAGGGTCTTCTCGGTCGTTTTTCAAAATGGCGGTTGACTTGGGAGAAGACCCTGGGGGAGGCTGAGTCACATGACCACTGTTTGAAAACATCGGAACGAGGTTTATCCTTTGTTTCGAGATGGTCATGTGACTCAGCCTCCCCAGGGTCTTCTCCGAGCTAACCGCCATTTTGAAAACGACCGAGAAGACCCTGGGGACGAGGTTGGATTCTACAAAGCCCTGAGTAACAGAGAATGGTCTCTCCGATGCTACAAAACAGCCCTGCACCTTTCACGAACTGAGGAAATCATGCCGGGCTCATAAGGAGGGCTAAAAGCTCCGTTTACTGAGTAATTTACCTGCACATTGCTTGTACATGGGCAACAAAGAGTCACAGTGCGCTTGGAACTCGGCGCTACCGTGGCCATTAAGAAACGTCTCTACTTTAGCGTCATCTAACATAAACAGACCACCTATGAAATAACAGCAGCACAGTCATTCAGGGTTCGCACGGGTCCTTGAAAACCTTGAAAGTCCTGGAATTTGAAATGTCCTTTTACAGGCCTTGAAAGTCCAGGAATTTTCAAAAAAATATGCCAAGGTCCTGAAATTTTCTACAAATGAGTTCTGGGAAATTTTGTAAAAATACAAGTGATTAATAAACAGAATAAAGATTGCAAAATTAAATTTGTTTTTAAATGTAGTCAATGAAACCAAACTGTCAAGAAGTGCGCCAGTATCAAGAGTTCATAATTAAGAGTGAACAACTCCGATACAGTATTCGTGAGAGATCCTTTGTACAGACCTAGTTATTTTTAGAACTGCTTTTCTCGCTGAATTATAATGCTATTGTTTTTGTAGCCAATCAAATTCATAGCTCATTAAAACTTTGGTATTTACAACCGCTCAACCGATACGCACTCTTGCGAGACTGTATTCTTTATTAGGCCTATTGTTTTCTGCCTTTGTTGTTCTCTGTGCGTGACCTCAGGGGATGTAGAGAAGACTAAGTAGCAATCTAAAAATAACTAGGTCTGTCTAAAGGTTCTCTCACGCCCTATTATCATGTTGTACACTCTTATGTAAGTACTCTTGCCAGTATCTATACTTTTTTTTTTTCGGTATGCAAGGCCCTAATTTTTTTCAAAAGTCCTTGAAAGTCCTGGAATTTTGACAGCTTCAAAGCGTGGGAACTCTGTCATTGACACCAAAACTCTTGAATCTCTTGTTCCTCTCAATTGTTGGGAACTTCCCAAACCAAAAAGGGAATAAGCAAGGAAAAGATCATGCGGATTGCATGTCTACTTTCGATAAACTTTGTTGTTTAACAAGAAAGCCAATCAACTGCAAATTGTAATTTCTTTCAGTTGGTTTCACGACAAGCATTCCGCATTCTTATCCAGGTCCGAGCTGGTTCGTCTTTGAAACCGTACATACCCTGCCAACAGAATCCTTTTTCGTGCTAAGAAGAGACCTGTGGACAGAAAAAAGGGCCACATTTGATCTCAATAACAACAACAAAGGGGAAACCATTCAGCAGCAACAGTGTGACCTCTCTCGTTTATGATGCAGTCTTTTGAAATTTTTCTCTAATATTTATGGTGTTGATCATTTCACGTACTTGACTCCATTGATCCAGACCACCACACGTCCCGTTGGGCACCAGACCCCTCCGGCCTTGATGCACTTGCTACACGTCATAGGGCAAGTCTCGCGGGGCATGTCGGGAGCGCGACAGTATTTATGCAGACGCCCTGAGAGTAACATAAAATTATAACGTTGATTGTTTAAGTCCAGAATAGTCAAACAAAACATTCAATTTAAAGAATAGACATAAAGTGGACATAAATCTATGGCGATTATCATTGCCTACCTCCAACAGTATTATTGACTCGCATTGGATTTCCTAGAAATAATAACATCATTGTTTAAGATAGCCTGCTTGCAGGCGGTACTGGGTGTTTTTATCGCGGAAAACCCGGTCCGTTCGATGATCAGGCGCCATCTTGGAATTTTGAGGCGCGCAGTCCGGGGGCGAGCGCAAAAATCGGCCTCAAAATTCCAAGCTGGCGCCCGATCAGGGAACGGACCGGGTTTTCCGCGATAAAAACACCAGTACCGCCTGCAAGCAGGCTATGTTTAAGAGAATTTAGTTCAAAAAGTAATGCATCAACAAGTAATACAAGTTGCAGCCAGCATTGCGCAAAAGGGGACACGATAAGAGTCGAGGGTGAATTTTCCAAACGGCAACAAAAACACCGAGCGCAGTGGACTTGCGTGCGTTCCCAATAGGTTGTGGGAACGACCCTAGTGAAGTGGTTAGGGTGCCGGCCTGTCGCAATCCGGAGATCTCGAGCCAGTACTGGTGATTTGGTTTTTAACAAGATTGTTCTTTGCCCATGTAAGATTGTTCTTTGTTTATTGCTTGCTTGTTATTAGTGTCCGCACTATAGTGTCCATCTATATTTATTCAAACTATGGGCAGCTAAATGCATCCACCACAGGCTTACCGCACGGTCCCTCCTCGGGATGAGTAAGATTACTTGGTGCGAATCCAATGCGCTGTTGAGCGCGATCAAACACCACAATGTTGCCTTCCATTAGAACTTCGCCCAGCACTCCACCAGAGGCCTTCGCTCCGATACTAAGGCAATGGAACTCGCTGAAAAAATAGTATAATTCATATGTTGTAGCTGGTCCCTGTGGTAAGGAGATAAGGTGACGCTCCTTGTCATGCTACGTTACATCTCATTGTTCTCGCCTAGCAGGGCTCCCACCCTCCCACTGATGCGGCGGTCAGTGGCGTAGCTTTTCACCTCTACGCAAAAAAGCATTTGCCTGCACAAATATTTTTACCCCCCCAAAAAAAAAATTGTTATCTCCGCCTTGCGAAAGGGGAAAAAAAGTAAGAGATCCGTGGCTAAATACAAATCTTAGCAAACAAAACTTGCCCTTTCTGGGCGTTGGAGACGGTACCAGCCTAGACTATTATATTGTGATTCCAAAATGTCGTAACTCCTGAATCTGTTGGTAACAGCGGCAGTCCAAGAACTGAAAGCAGCTCTTCCTTTGGAATCTCCACAGTCTATTTAGTATAATTACCCCTCCCTTGAAAGTGGTCCTGGCTACGCCACTGGCGCCGGGTGCTCCGTTTCATACGCACCCTCCCACTGACGCGGCGATGCTCCGTTTCATACGCACCCTCCCACTGACGCGGCGGTGCTCCGTTTCATACGCACCCTCCCACTGACGCGGCGGTGCTCTGTTTCATACGCACCTTCCCACTGACGCTACATTTGCAATAACATTATACTTACTCCTGTTTTCGGACGTAATGCTTTCCCAAGATAGTCAGGCCAAACGATCCTCCCCCTGCGAAATATTAGAGAAATCAGTTCAAATGGCCGTCATAAGGCCTACCATACCCCACTGTCAAGTGGCTGCGTTCAGATCGCTGTATGCTACCATATCAAAAATAATGCAACAGTAGCTTGATCCTTCATATCATGAGACAGACAGTACATAAACCGAGTCCTAAGGAGAAGGATGAAGACCAGACTGCTTAGTGGCTCAAAATGGAAAGGGAATCAGCGACCAGAAAAAAAACTGTGTGAATCTCTCGTTCTCGAAACCCCTTACCCCTACCCGCATATCCCTGACGTAGATATTGCTGTACGGCCACTGATGATTAAGCCCTAGATGGGTAAACAATACTAACGCATATCCCTGAGGTAGATAGTGATGTATGGCCACTGGTAATTAAGCTCTGAGATAGGTGTGTAATACTAACGCATATCCCTGAGGTAGATAGTAATGTATGGCCACTGGTAGGGGTCCGTATCCACGCAGTAGTTATCCCAGAATCGCTCGTCCACAGGAGGACCGTGCTGTGAAATAGTGACACAAAAAAGAACAACTCAGAGCTGTACCTCAGTCGCACTCAGTCGCACTCAGTCGCACTCATTAGTTTTTATTTACACGATTCATTGCATCAGATACTGACTTAATGCAAAGGAATTCTACTATTACGTGTGTTTCTCGCGTTTGCAATATTAATTATTGTGGGACTTGTCCGAGGCACTAAAATTTCGACGAGGGAGTTTTCCCCTAGAGCTTTAGAGCGGATTTCAGATAAGTGTCGAATACTAAACGCAAATACGAAAACCACTAGCCAATCAGGAGTGGAAGTCATTCAACAACAAATAAATCAGGAGTGGAAGCCATTCAACAACTAACCAATCAGGAGTGGAAGCCATTCAACAACTAACCAATCAGGCGGCGCAGTAAGCCAGACTTGCGTTTAGTCATGACGTGAGCATTGGCACGTTTTGATTTAGTTCGCAATTTGATTGGATAAAAGAGGAAAAACACTTCGCTCTTGACCAATAGAAATGTGACTAAACGCAAGTCTGGCATACTTTCGACGGTCATCTGAAATCCGCTTCATTTTGTAAATTTAGCAACAGGGCGGACAACACTGCTGTCTGGCCTTACAAGAATTCAAAATCATCGCAATATTTTTTGCAACCTGCAATGCGCCCCGCATGGAAAATGATAAATTATAGCGGCACTATCAAAATCAAGCTACCGGATTGAATAACATTCAGGGAATCATTGCGCGATTAATTGCCAAGACATGTTACGCGTAGCAACTTGTCTCGCAACGTTGCGAATAGTAGAGTTCGGGTCTACATTTTCTGCAACTTGCAACGCAACAAAAATATTGCACCGCAGGGGGATGTTGTTACACGCGCGATGTTTGCTGCGAGTTGCAAGAAAAATTGCCTCGTGTTACATGGCCTTTATGCCTGGTGCACACTTGCGACATAACGACATCAGAAAAATATCACGCGAACATACAAAATTTAGTCGTTTCAAAAAGTTGAAATCCACAAAAATAACACAAGATTGCTTTGGTGAGGTAATCTAATGATGATCCATGGAAAATATTGATTATTTCAGTTATTTTCTCCTGCTTTTTTCGTTGCAACATAACGTCCTCATGTCGTTATGTCGCTCATAGTGTGCACCGGGCTTTACCTTTTTCAACTCGGATATGACAGCCATATAAATATCTGGCCGGAGCAAAATATCTGTTGTTCCTAAAAACAAGATAAGCGATGGTAGAAAAAGAATAAGTCCCTGGATTGAATTAAACCATGACATCGACGCATTTTAAGTATGTGCGCTTCACATAGCGCACATACTTTCTCTCGTGTTCTTTCCATCGAAAAGAAATACGTGAGAATATGTTATGACAGCCATATATAAATATCTGGCCGGTGCGAAAGTATGAGAACATGTTTGTTATGGAGTTTCATCTTTGGAAGTACGTGAAGGTTGTTGTTTAACAGTTTGCTGTCCGTCTACAAGGGATTGCTCACTCTTGTAATGTTGCCTCCTGTACTTCATGTAATTGGTCTTTGAGTCGAAATGCCAATAGAACTGCTTTACCAAATGAGACCACTTTTTACGAGTAAAGAACAGTATTTCTAGACTTATACATACCACTATCCACTATGGACATAGGAAATGACCTCGGAGGTAAACCAAGACTGTTTCCAGCAACGTCCTAAAGAATGAACCAAGACATTCACTAATCATGGCGTTTACTACCATTTGCGTCCATCCATGAAGCGTGACGATTTTTTAGCATTGGTTTATGTTTCAAACGTGCACGTTTTGTCGAGAAGTTGTCGCGTTTCTCGCTTGCTGATTGGCTGCAGTTTTGACCGTTATTTTTCAGCCAATCAGAGCGCGAGAAATGTGACTACCTTTCGACAAAACGTGCACGTTTGAAAAGTAAACCAACGCCAAAAAATCGTCACACTTCATGGATATGGACGCAAATGATAGAAAAATACGGAAATACACAGAATCAAAAGAATAATAAAGGAAAAGTTCAAAAAATTATTTCCTTTACGGATGTCTGCAATATTAAAAGGATTGTTCTACAGTTTAACAAAAAACAGACAATTTTCTGATTGTACAGCGTTAACAACGAAGTGTATTTCGAAAGTGTTTAATACTAAAAACTTACTATTCCAGTCATGGACACACTATACCAGGTCTCGTGATTGATCTTGGTATAGTGAAGAGGACCCGTAAATGTTCCAGGCTCGGGTTGGTCCAGCCATATTTGACCCTGTCAATAAAATGATGCAGATACTTGATGATACTTTGGTCAAAAAAGGCAACCCGACAAAGTACATTAAAATATTTTGTATACACCTAATTCAAAAAAGGTTGCTTTGGTGTTTGGTCTTTCAATTATAGTGCAAAACAAAGGAATTATTTCTTCAGTGACTACGAAACAATTAGGCATTGACATTGACCAAAGACCAATGACCAAACCAAACTTTTCTGAATTAGGTATAAATTCCAAAATATTTACAACAACTGAAATTAATTTACAGGCATTATTTCTAGTGCTAGGGGTGCATCTTTGAAGAAAGTGGAGAACACACTGCAGTCTGCGGGGCCACAATTTCTGCTTCACATTTACGTACCATGCCATACCAATTACGTACCATGCCATTACATAATCCCAGTGTAAACACGTTTGGTACTTTGCCATCCTCTACAAGTTGATCATACAGGGGCTGAAACAGAACAATTATTGAGGAAACTTCTTGAAGATTACTCTGCAATAATGAATTTTAATTAGCATGAAGAAGGTTTGGATACGTGGTCTTTATTTGCATAGATTTTCGAGATTTTATCCCTTCTTTTTCTCGATAATAAAAGATCCTTTGAGAAGCAAATATCAAACACTTGACAGAGTTTTTCATCAGGATTGCCAAACACCTTGAAGTCGGTTAAAAAATCTCGGCTTTGCCTCGTTTTTTTTTTCCAACCTGGTTCAAACCTGGAACCACACTAACCTCGTTTTTGATGTATTACTTACGAAAATCTTATAGAGCGGATTTCATATGACTGTAGTGAAACCAATTGAAAAAGTAATTACACCAATTCTGAACAAAACCTATAGGAGTAATTACAAAGTAATTGTGAATTACTCACGACAGTCATCTGAAATCGTCTGTCAGGGAAGCATTTGTGATTGGCTGTTTTTTCCCCGCCACTTTTGGCGCACATGCGGTGACACAGGACACCCGCAAAAAATTTTGCTGAGCTACAAATTAGAAGATTGTGGGGTCTAGAAATTTTCAGTAAATATCTAAAAAAAATGTGTCACAAGGTGACGGATTAGTAGTGTAAAACCATCTATTTGGAAAATATACAAATATGCAGTGTGATTGACTATTCATACCTCAACTCCATCTGTTGCTAGACTTTTGTAGGCAAGACCCAGTATGCCTTCATTTATGGAGTTTCCTGGTGAAAAAAGGGACAGGCAAATTTTGTTTTGACATCAGATGGTTTTGCCATACTACAGCATGTAATGTGATGAGATGTGTGATTTCTTTTTAACAGCCATACTTACTCAAAAAGAAGTCTTTTCATTACTAATGACTGCGAATTCCGCAAGGGTCTTTGGACCTTCAAATGAAAAAGTAGGAATACATCAAGACAAAGGAAGCTATTCTGTTTGGCAGTGCATTGATCCCAGTTTATGAAATTCTGATGTCTTTTTACCATCATCTGGAAATGCCACCATATCCTGGAAGATGGCACCTGTCCATGCTCCTTTGCCATACTCTGTTTCAATCTGGATAAAAACAAAAAAACTCTCACATACATAAAGTAAGTAGAGCCTGACCCATACTTGGATGCAAGCATAAGGCTTGAAGCTAAAACTTTTCTTCTGATACACATGAGAGTGTGTGATGATGGTGTAAAAACTCCTGTACTGAGTCTTATCTTGTGTCCAAGTCTGAACCATATGAATATAAATATTGATGCATTTCTTGAGGCTTGTACTTGATCCATCTCAGTTTACCATCTTTCCATGGGACCAATGCTTACATCCAAGTGAAAAGAAAATCAATTACTTACAGGTCTGTTTAGGTTTTTAGCCGATTTCGATTTCCTTGGGTAGTAAAAGGTGTCAATTTTACAAGTATCTCCATACTGGTCCTGGCAATTTGGTCCTACAGCAAGAGAGTGACTATCAGTAATATATGTATTTAGACAATGCCTAAAAGCGGAGCTCCCAATAAGATTTGATGATGTCATTGATGATGTCAGATCATGTTGTTGTTCCTAAAACACCTTTGTTGAAGTTTGGTTATCTTACCATCTTTCCTTTCTGAGATAAGAACTTTGTCCTCATTGTATGCATGGGGACATTTCTAGCACAGAACTTGATTCATTATTCATATATTTGTTTACCCTGGATCCAGAGCCTCAAATCTGTGGATCCAGGGTAGTTTTTGTTATATAACAGGTGGCTTCATAGTCTCTGCACAAGATTGCCTAAGAAAGACACTATCAATGCATTGGTAAGTTTACATTTATCTGAACCCTGCTTGATCTAGACCAGGGGGGGTCTCTATATCTTTTTGTTGGGGATGATTGTGGGAATTTTCAGTGTCCCCCTATAAGATACCAACAAGCCGGGTGTGGCTCAAAATTTTTTTACCCTAAAAGATACCCATCAAGAAATTTCCGTCTTTGATTGAGATGCTGCCTTGGATGTTGTCTAACTTATCATCTTGTCAACAAGTGCTCTCTCTCTCTCTCTCTTTCTCTCTCTTGCCGCTGTGATAGAGCCCTAAACGATACCAATCTCCCTTAAATTTTATTGCAGATCAAGGTTACCCCTAAAAGAGACCAAAACCTGTGAATTTTACCCCTAAAAGATACAACGATTATCCCCGACCAAAAATGTGGGAGTCCCACCCCCAGGGATCTAGACTTATATCATCTCTAATATCTATATCTAAACAACATTAGATTTTTTTAAAAATTTGGGAATTTACCTGCAATTGCCATGTTGGATGAGCCAGTGTCAATCAGAAACTCAAGCTACAATTGTAGAAAAAAAATAAAAATACATTTTAATATTTTATATTCAGTAGCCTGAATTCCTTTGCTGATATAGGCATCCTTGCTTTTGGGCATAAGACTATTACAAAATTTTTGCCATTCACAAGAAAACTAACAAGGGGCTATTTCTTATATAATTATTGATTTATTATAAGAAATTTAAAAAAAACGGGGGTGACTATTCACCCCCCCCCCCCCCCCTTTACCCACCCTAGCTAGACCTGCCCCTGCTGCCACCCCTGCTTTTAAAGTTGGGTGTGGCTAAGGTCTCTAATAAACTTTTATGCATTTAGCTCAAGAAATAAGATCTCTAAGAAATCTGTATGCATGTAGCTTTAGAAATGAGTGGACATGATTGTGTTTCACAGGCAATTCCTTTCCCTATTGTCTAAATATGTGCCAGCTCGTGTCAGGACCGGAAGTTAATTAGCTTAGGAGTGATAATTTTGACCCCGAATAACATTACGGGTCAAAATCACATGCACCATCTGCTAAAGAGAGGATTCAATAAATTCCGCAGAACATTTCTCGCGGAAATCAGTAGAAAGGAATAAATAAGCGAGTAAACTTTCACCTTCTGAGGCGGCGATCCTATGTCAAGTTCTATCACATAGGCGTAGGACGTGCTCTGAAAATAGAATCGGTTGTGTGATTCACAAAATAAATCCCGCTAGTAAACACTTTAAGAAACTCGCAAGTCACTTACTCTTAGAATATATTCCATTTCTTCTTCATCTTTCTCTTGTGGTATTCTAGACTGAACAAGGCTACCATTTGTGTGTCTATGATGTTTAACTTTCTTTCGGAGACCAAACGAAAGCTGTGTTATTCTGGCGCGCTCGAAGGCTTGCACGGCCTGAAGGCTTACAAGCAAACAGGCTGCTCCGGCTGCTACTAAACAACACATAAAAAACCCATCGATGAACCATAACCAAGGATTAACTCCCGAATGAGACATTGAAACTGCCTTGTGGAGTTGTTCCCGAGGCTGGAAGACGAAATTGTCGAGTGAAAGTCACGATTTTCCCCCCAGGAAGCGTTCCATGATGGACTAAAAACCAGAGTCAGTGAAGCGTAACGTCATAATTATTTCTGTTTAGCATTGTGAGATGTCAAAGTACCAGCCGGTGTTGACAGCTTAAAATAACCGGGTTGTCAAATAACACAGGCTAGGCACAATAGAAGGCTAATTTTATTGTCTTGATTTGAACTTTGACGTGTACTAGAAGTTTGTAAAAACACGGGAATTCAAGATCAAAATGTCACCAAATTCGTAAAAGCTTTTAAAAAAGTATCATGTTCGTGCTAGAAGGCTTAGCTACGTGCAGAAATTTTTATTGAAACCAAAATAAAAATGGGCTGGCATTCCCCTTCCAGATACACTGAAATATATAGTATTAAAGTACAAACAAAAAGGAATAAAAAATAGGAAGCGAAATACACAGCTTTTTTGGGGCGCAATAGATTGTTGCTCGAATTCTGGTACCTGTCACACTTTGTGAGCAAAAATTGTCATGGCCTCTGTTTGTTGCATGATTACAAAAAAGAAACTGATGCGTATTTTATGTAATGGATACGCAAAGTCCGCCGTATAATGTTCTATGTCAAAAGAGTGCTTTCGTGTCAGAGTAGCAACGGCTAGAAATCGAGCCGAACAAAAACGTATTTAGATAATTAAGGGTTTATGATTACGTCGTGTTAGCTGAATTCCAGGGATACATAGATCAGGATAGATACATAATAGTATAATTGCATAAAGGAACAAAAAATGAGGCTTGAATACTCTTAAGCAGGAACGCTAAAAATGACCGGGGTAGGAGATATAGTACATCACTGTTGTACCCCGCCCCGTAACCCAACTCAATGAAAACGAGAGGATCGCGCTCTACTAGCTCTGACACAGATTCGGAAACGCTGAATTCTGGAGCTCGCAAACATTTGAAATCTTTTTTTTCCTTTATTTTTGTAGCGCTTTTGGACTCTAGGATTTAATTTTATTATTATTATTATTATTATTATTATTATTTTTGAACACGAACATTTTCGAGAGTCATTGATGAACTTACGTTGTGGGGAATGCCAAAATGAGTTGAAAGCTCAAGCAATAATACATAAAAGTTTTGAAGATGCAATAAACCAAAGAAAAGTATCCTGCTATTGCATAATCCTGTATTAGTTATAACCAGAAACATACATTGCTTTAGTGCCAAGCTGCGGAATATTCGCAGAATAAACAATTGAACAAATTTTGAAAATAACGTTGTTGCAAGACTTCAAGATGTTAAATGTTAGTATATTATCACTTACCACTGTTGCTCTACTTTATTTGAGCGAAAATTGAAATATTATGAAAAGAAAACCTGCTTGGGTTAGCAATCGAGAGTTCATTATTGACCAAATATGGTCATAAACGCACCACGAATAATTCACAGCTTGGTTCGCCGTTACATGTTTCAACTAAGTTATATGTTTCTGTTATAACAAGATGGAACATTTGATTGCCCCATAGACACCACTTCACATACACACGAATTAAAAATATTCGTTCGCCAGGAGTCCTTAGTAAAGTGGGTGCTTATATAGCGCTTATCCTCAAAGCTCTAAGCGCTTCACATTTTTGGATAACTCATCCTATAGAAACCAGTTTTACAAACATGAGTGTGTGTTAGTATGGTGAGTTCTGTGACACAGAGGTTGGGCAACTTCCGACAGTCCTCGTGGTTCTTTAATGGTCCTTTCCATTTACAAAAAATTTTCTGGTAATTCCTGTGTTCAAATGGAACGGTTCAAACCGAAACGTCACGTGAGTGCCTCGACTGAGAATCGAGATAGGTCGGGGTGCTTTCATTTACCACAAATTTTCGGTAATACGGTTGGAAATCAAATGGAAAGCATTGTTCCGGGGGAAAACCGGGAAGATGTCAAATGGAAAGCGTTTTCCCGATATTTTCGAAATTACCGGTTTCTTGGACAACCTCAAAAGGTTGTCCTAAATCTCCGAAAATCTTTCCCGGGGATGACGCTTTCCATTTGATTTTCCACCAGCATTACCGAAAATTTGTGGTAAATGGAAAGCACCCCAGATTCGACCAGATTTTCACAACATGGTTGATTGCGAATTTTCCTTGCCCTGTTTAACCTGAGGATCAGGCCCTCCCTCGTTTCCCTTGAAAAATAAATACCCTGTTTGGCCCAGGGCAGTCAACTGGGTTTTCGTCGCGACGAAAGCCAAGCACCGACTGTACTAGGCAAAGCAGGGCAAGGACGTGATTGGCTTAGATGGTTTGATTGGCGTCCCAACAAAACGACCAACCTAATTTTAGCAAAGAAGCACTGCTAGTTGTGACTGGATTCCCGTTTAACCTGTTTATTACCTGCTTGTAACTTGTACCAGAACTGAGGCTTGGCAGCATAGTTACCATGGAAACATGACGGCCTTCCGCCAAACCCTCGTTTCCATAGTAACTTTAACGTATAATTTAAAACATTTTCTCCTCGCTTGCGTCTGTTACGTACAGCGCTCCCTCCCTCTGCAGCCTGGCCAATCATGCTTGGTCTCTGAAAAGGGAATGTTAATGATGTTAATCACTTTTCTTGTTGGAACCAAGTTCCATTCGGTTTGGTCTCAAAATTTATTTGCTCTGGTTCAATTAATCTAAATTTCCGAGACATCGTAGAGTTAGTCAGACTTCGCTCTCTGGAAGTCTCGAGGAGTATTTGAAAAGGCTGTCGATATGGTGGCGGAGTGGATAAACTGCCTTCGAATAAGGTCAGATTTGAATACGTATTTTTCGGACGATAACTTATGCAATTTTGGCCTGATTTGCCAATTGATAAACACTTGATGCAGAACCGTTTAGATCGATTTGTTAATTCTAATTCAGTAGTATAACTAAAATACTATGAAAGTTCTCAGTAAATCCGAACCGATTTAAAAAGACTCGGAGCCTTTCTGACTCTTTTTGATAGAATAGTTTGATTGAGTTCTCACCAAGCTTTCTGACCAACACGAAATTTCAAAAGCTACATACTGTGAAGAGTTGTTTATTAATATGCTTGGAGAACAATTACGGTTACTCTGCTCAGTTCTTCTGGAACGCTTCGACAAAAGATTAAATATATCCTTATTAAAATCGGACTTTGTCATGTTGTATCGGAATTTGGAAGTATCTGTCAAAAAATTGTTCAGCGATTTCGGTTTTTCTTTATACCCCGGACTAAAGCGACCAAAAGAGTTATAAATTCCAAAACAGTGGCTATGATGATATTAATGCATGTCTTAATTCATTTGTAAATAATGTTTGAGTGTTTATTCAAATTGAATTTGAATGAGTAAAACCGGAGAGAATTGTTAATGGTATTGTGAGAGGTGTCGAAGTTTAAGTCAGAAAATCGGTTACATATATGAATTGTGTATTTAAAACAATATATTCTAATTCTTTACAGTTTAACAGTTTTTGCCCCTTGGCTTACGAACAAAATAACATCTTAATATTCAGTTGCGGCTTTTGATTTTTTTCGTATGTGAAACTCTGGTGTAAAACCATTTTTCTCTGTTTGAACTTTTTGACTAACATTTTAAATAATTTACTTACCACTGTATGCATTGCTACGCGACCTCACAATTCACTGTTGCGATGGGATTGGCGATTTTTAGCCGTCAAGCAAAATCAACTAAAATTATTGTAAGCTATCCTTTGGCATTCTGGCCAAGAATTATTTACTTTCTGGCTCAAAAAAATTGACATTACTATCCTTTTGCTGAGAATCGCAAATCGCAACCGTGAAGAATGCATACGGTGGTAAACAATAGCCGTATAATTTTTTTCATTTAGAAAAAAACTTTTATTTTTTGTAATATATCTATAACGAAGCAATTTTGGTCAACCAATTTTGGTCAATTTTGGGGCACCCAAAGATGGATGGCACAAGGCCAGAGGGGAGATAAATTGTTTTTAGCCCAACCAATCAGAACCTCTAGGGAGGGGGAGTCACGGCTAAATCGTGATATCCACGATATCATAAATTTTCCATGATATTCAACCCACCGAAAAGAACTGCAAAAGACGGAGCAAAATTTGTCTATAAAGGCTTTCAAACAAGAAGCGAAACATAGAACTACCATAGGCTCAGCGGCTGGGGCACTATTTCACAAGGCATTTAACCTGTATACAAATTGTATTCGGGTCTTCATTGAAATGAAAATATGTATGTATTTATCCACGAGCGTTTGTTTTCCCCAGGCCAGTCTATCGAACCGGAGAGGATCTCGATATAATCTACGAACGACTCAAGGTTGGTACAAGGGCTTGCTCCATTATTCACCTGCCAGAGCAGATTTCGTATGACTGTGAAAAGTGCCGCGACACGGCGCGGCACTGTCGCGGCACGGAACCTGACCAGCTGTTTGCCTATACTACTGTAAATACGGAATGTAGTCGCGTCACAACTCTGTCGCGCGTCACTTTTCACAGTCATACGAAATCTGCTCTATGGCCATTGAGCATTGAAAATTTGACGCCCTTCACTACACACACACACAACAGGCTTGTAACATGGTATATGGGCTCAGGGATTAAAACCCAGAGTATGCCGGGATTAACGCTCAGTGGAGCAAAAGGTCCGAATCAGGGATCAGAATTTTATAACAATAGGTATGAAAAATTAAGGTAACCAATTGGCTCAAATTACTGACAAAAATAATAAGGGATCTCTGTACCCAAATATACCGTGTTACGAGCTTGAAATAACATTGCAAGACTGTCTAATTAATTTCCAAAAATATCCAACCCCATGCACACAGCCTAGTTCCTGGCGCTCTATTTGGGCTCCCTGTGGTTAGTCCCCTAGCCAGGGACTAGGTTTCTACCATCCACCCCTCTCCTCCCCAAAAGTAAATTCTGTAGCCCTTAGTGGGCTTTGAAGGAGAACTGCATCCAAAAATATTTCTCGTCCCTCCACAGCACGTGAAGGCTTTTGAGCGGATCCCTGCACACGTGATCCAACAAATCTGTTACTACGCGTATTATCAGGATCTTGATCCAGGAGTTGTCTGTAAGTAACCCTCGCCTCGCGTCGCCACACAGTGCCATGTCATGCTACACAGGAAATTTCTAAGAAACCCATCCATGGAAAAGCTGAATTTCCCATGGTAGAAGAATGGGAAGTGTTTGGATTTCCCATGGCTATCCATGTGAATTCCGAACACTTCCCATGCGTGTGCCTTGGGAACATTCAGCTTTTCCCATGGATGGGTTTCTGTAGAAATTTCCTGTGGTTGCCGTAGTTCAAAGCAAAAACGGATCTGTGTGAAACATTGAAGCTAGCCTGCGTAGCAAGCGCTCCCGTGTATTTTTAGGGAAAAGAAACCCAGAGAAACAGGAAAAAGCGACGAGATGTTCAACGAGCGAGTTTTTGGCCGCGCGAAGAGTTTCTCCTGAAAATTTATCGAGATTCTCGTCCTGAAAATCTAGCGAGTTTCTCGTCCTGAAAATTTATCGGGAACGCTTGCTACGCAGGCTACATTGAAGCGAGATAGTTCTACACATCATGAGTGGGCGTAGCTGAGAAATGTTTCATCACTATTCCCCATGAATGCATATGAAAGTGGCAGCACCCTTTGCTAGAGAAGACTTCTCAGCAATGAGCTAAAATATTCCATACAGCGCTATTCACTGTTTATCAATATTGCCATTCTTATGCTAATGAGCCAACCGTAGATTGAATTGCGCCTTTTGTTCTAAGAACCAATCGATCACTGGTTGGCACATAAATAACAATGGATGACGTCAGCGCATATCAAGAAACTCCTATCGTTTTTTACGAATCCGCGCGGGCTGCCTGTGGTATTTTTAAAATCTCGAAACAAATGTCGACCAAGAGAATGATGTTTTTCGTAAATCTGCTAAATTTTAAGATATGAGCAAAATACTTGCAGACCCTCCAAAATAAGTTGAGGGGGGTTTCCTAATAAGGAAGTTTTGCAACATCGGCAATTCAACAGTTTTTTGGCTATTGATGACACAGTGGACTCTGCAACAAACATTTAAAATTTTCAAAGCAGAGGTCTACGTCATCAGTATGGAATGTTTCAGCTCGTAGCTCGGACGTTTTTTTCTCGCACCACAGGGAACCCAAGGACCGGCGGGACAGGGGAGGCTTTTTACTCAGGCTAGCCCTGAATAAGCGTGTTATTATTCTATCCTAGTGTATCGCCAAGGCTCACAGGGTCTCAACTGGTACGCTATACTCACTGGTACTGTAGATGTGTGTGTTTCTGACACCGGAAAGATCGAGGTAACAACTTTGTAGTGATTATTACACCACATCTTAGCACGCTGTGATTTTATCATCCTCACGCGCCAGGATCCTCCCCTCACCTCCCCCAGGAGAAAGAGGGGGAGGACCCTGGCGTGCGAGGATGCGATTTTATCTGCGATTTCTTGTGGCAAACTTGTGGCGATGCGACGACGCGCGGTGTAAACGGCCGGCGATCATATGGGAGGCTGAGACCTCCTCGTTTGCGTTTACAGTAACAAAATTGGTCCCGTTTTTACTGTTTTACCGTCTTATAAAAACGTAGTGTATTTAGGTACGGCTAGGTGGCGCAGTGTGTTTGTGCACGGCACACTGTGCGTACGGTCCTGAGTTCGAATCCCGGATCGACCAACCGTATCGACTTTTCTCTGTTCCGAGTAGCTTGCTTATAGCTTTGAATTCCTTTCACCTGGAGCTCTGATAGAGAAAGGGGGTAAGGTGTGCATCGTCTCCCCAATTAGTAGTGCACTCGTGCACGGCTTGAAGATTTGAGACGTTAATAAAGTTGCTTACTTTTTTGATCGAAGATGTCTCAATACGCAAAGTACGCAACTGCGTACTAAAATGTTCACTTTGTTATACTTTTTTGATGTTTTTCTGATGTTGATGTCCATCAGACTACTCTCTTGCGTAACTTACAAAACAGCTCTAGCTACACCCCTCTAAGTACGGATAGAAATTCAGAGCGGTACGGATAGAAATTCAGAGCGGTACGGATAGAAATTCAGAGCGGTACGGATATAAATTCAGAGCGGTACGGATAGAAATTCAGAACGGTACGGATAGAAATTCAGAGCGGTACGGATAGAAATTCAGAGCGGTACGGATAGAAATTCAGAGCGGTACGGATAGAAATTCAGAGCGGTACGGATAGAAATTCAGAGCGGTACGGATAGAAATTCAGAGCGGTACGGATAGAAATTAAGAGCGGTACGGATAGAAATTCAGAGCGGTACGGATAGAAATTCAGAGCGGTACGGATAGAAATTCAGAGCGGTACGGATAGAAATTCAGAGCGGTACGGATAGAAATTCAGAGCGGTACGGATAGAAATTCAGAGCGGTACGGATAGAAATTCAGAGCGGTACGGATAGAAATTCAGAGCGGTACGGATAGAAATTCAGAGCGGTACGGATAGAAATTCAGAGCGGTACGGATAGAAATTCAGAGCGGTACGGATAGAAATTCAGAGCGGTACGGATAGAAATTCAGAGCGGTACGGATAGAAATTCAGAGCGGTACGGATAGAAATTCAGAGCGGTACGGATAGAAATTCAGAACGGTACGGATAGAAATTCAGAACGGTACGGATAGAAATTCAGAGCGGTACGGATAGAAATTCAGAGCGGTACGGATAGAAATTCAGAGCGGTACGGATAGAAATTCAGAGCGGTACGGATAGAAATTCAGAGCGGTACGGATAGAAATTAAGAGCGGTACGGATAGAAATTCAGAGCGGTACGGATAGAAATTCAGAGCGGTACAGATAGAAATTCAGAGCGGTACGGATAGAAATTCAGAGCGGTACGGATAGAAATTCAGAGCGGTACGGATAGAAATTCAGAGCGGTTCGGATAGAAATTCAGAGCGGTACGGATAGAAATTCAGAGCGGTACGGATAGAATTTCAGAGCGGTTCGGATAGAAATTCAGAGCGGTACGGATAGAAATTCAGAGCGGTACGGATAGAAATTCAGAGCGGTACGGATAGAAATTCAGAGCGGTACGGATAGAAATTCAGAGCGGTACGGATAGAAATTCAGAGCGGTACGGATATAAATTCAGAGCGGTACGGATAGAAATTCAGAGCGGTACGGATAGAAATTCAGAGCGGTACGGATAGAAATTCAGAGCGGTACGGATAGAAATTCAGAGCGGTACGGATCGAAATTCAGAGCGGTACGGATAGAAATTCAGAGCGGTACGGATAGAAATTCAGAGCGGTTCGGATAGAAATTCAGAGCGGTACGGATAGAAATTCAGAGCGGTACGGATAGAAATTCAGAGCGGTACGGATAGAAATTCAGAGCGGTTCGGATAGAAATTCAGAGCGGTACGGATAGAAATTCAGAGCGGTACGGATAGAAATTCAGAGCGGTACGGATAGAAATTCAGAGCGGTACGGATAGAAATTCAGAGCGGTACGGATAGAAATTCAGAGCGGTACGGATAGAAATTCAGATTAGTGATGGTTTTCCAAATGGACCCACTGAGTTGCATGAGCCGTGAATTTTGATTCATTATTATTGTTCGTTAGGATGCAGTACCTGTTTGTTCTCTTGGACCCGGAAGAGTGTTCGGGGAGTCAGTTTTGCATGATACGCCAAGGTAATAACAATAGCCTGCTTGTAGGCGCTGCTTGTGTTTTATCGCGGCAAAACCGGTCTGTTCACTGATCGGGCGCCATCTTGGATTCTGAGTCGCGCACGGTCCCCGGGGCAAGCGAAAATCTAGCGAGGGGGAGGGGGAGGGGGACCGTGCATTTCAAAAAACAACAATATGGCGCCCCATCGGCGAACGGACCGTTTTTTTTTTTCCGCGGTATAAAAACAAGCCAGCATCGTCTACAAACAGGCTATAATAACAACGGCTCTTTTCTCGATTAGTGAACGTTTGTCGCGAGATATGGGATGACCTGGTTGGCTCATTGAGCCCCGCATTTTCATTACCACCAACAAGCTGTTGTTCAAAGTTCAAATCTGGTTAATTAAAAAGCTGACCAACATGTCATGATACAAATATATTAAGAAGAAGAACCACGTGTTTACATTGCATTCTTCTATCGATTTTGAAAATATCAATTTGTTGCTAGTTAACAACGACAATCTCAGTTTTGGGCAATCTTTGGCTAGACACCCTTTCTTGGTGAGCCGATCACATCACATGATAGCCTCTCTCGCAGTCGTTCTTAGTGGCCAAAACACAGGATGCTCCTGAGAGTGACTGCGAAGGAGGCCATGCAAGTAATTGTTTGCATCCTCTCCCAGGATATGGGGTTATAATTTTATACACAACTGAATGACCATTATTTCGCTTGGGTTTGCAGGTGCGCAACTGTAATCACGAATCAGTTTTGCGAGCTGCTCTGTGTAAATGGCAATGACTTCAGGCTCATATGGGAGGTAAAGACGTGTTCACGCTCCATTTGCATCATGGGTAATCATATAAAAAATCGTCAAAAAACTGTCGTTTTGCCGACGTTGCAAAACGTCCTTATTAGGAAATCCCCCTTGCCTTATTTGGAAGGCCTGTAAGTATTTTTCCTAATATATTAGGGAATGAAGCAGGAAAATAGTCCAGTTTCGAATTCTCTACTCTACCGCTGGATAGGCATCAAAGGCGCATAAATACAGTGGGAGCCTCAGTTTGAAGTAGAAAAAGTTGTGGATACAATATAAACGCTTTTTGGCCATAGGAGCACAGCGACAGAGCGCTGAAATTCACTACGGAACTCTTCGACAAATTGAAATTACAAATGAGACGGAAGAAAAATGCCAAAGTGTTGTTAGTTTACTTCAATTATAACGTCAACTAACGTTGACGTGTTCTCAACCCTGAACATTTCTCGTAATCATGTTTTTTTTTTCTGTTATTCCAGCGAAATAAGGAACATTTAGGGGGCGTCATATTCCCCAGCAATCAAAATGGTGCTGCAGAAGACGTCGAAAACAAGGGTAAACAATCGTCAAAACAATATGAAGAACAAACGACGCGGAATTCTTTTTTCTGGCACTCGGCTAACAGCTTAGTTTTATCTATTAAGTAGAAATGAGCAAGAGACGATAGGCCAACAACTTGAATTGTATGCTGTCAGTGTGTCTACTCTATGTTAATTTCAGGGAAGCCATTCTGCAACAATATCACCAATGAAATCCTGTCTTTCTCGTTTCCTAGGTAACATCGAAGAAAGTCCTGAATACACGGCGGATTCCAACAGGGTAAGGCAGCGCACGTTAAGCCATTCTAGAGAATGAAGTCGTTTAAATCAAACTACAGCAAAAGACTCATTGGCTATTTGGGTATCTAGGTTTTCCCCACATGTTGACACTAAAATTCTACTTCGTTGGTATTTGGTTCTTGTTTTGCGCTGCTCGCGCAACAACAACATACACCGCAGTTCTAACAAATCATCCTTATTTACCCTTCGGTGCTTGAAGAACCCAACATTAGGCATTAGCCACTATATCTAACCTCACAGCTCAGAGCAACGCACTGGCTTCGCGGAGGTCATGGGTTCGATTCCCGTTGAAATGGAAATCTTTTTCAGGTCCTCTAATTTATAGCGATCGCTGTAGATTGTTTTTAGAGCTGATTTAATCATCCTCGTCCGCCAGAGTCCTCCCCTCAGCTCCCCCCTGGGGAAAGAGGAAAATATTCTTTCCCAAGCGGGGAGGTGAGGGAGGACCCTGGCGCGCGAGGATCGGATTCAATATGACTGTAGTGAAACCAATCGCAAAAGGATGAATAGAGCGGATTTCAGATGACCGTCGTGTTTGCAATTGGTTTGCTTTCTCATTGGCTGCTTATTTCTATCAACCAATCAAATTGCGAACTAATTACAAGCAAGGAATTGGTTCGGCTCCTGATTGGCTGGGCTGGAAACCATTCAGCAGTAAGTTGTAATTACTCTTGTTTCTGATTGGCTAGTGATTGCTCAATTGCAATTGCTTTCACGACAGTCATGTGAAATCCGCTCTAAAACCTATAGTAGTGATAACCAATTACTTACCACAGTCATCTAAAACCAATTAAATAATTGATTAGGTTGATAGCCAGAGTTTCTTCCGTGCGAGTCTAGTCTTCCGCAACAAGATGTGGGAAAGCGCACCCTTCCTGTTCAAGGAACGCAAATATAACATGAGGCGCTTCAAGGACTGTTTCCTTGGTAACGAGGCTGTTGATTGGCTGTTGGACTGCTCGCGCCAGGTTCATAGCCGATTCCACGCTGTCGCTGCGTTCCAGGCCTTGCTTGAGGAGGGAGCCATCACTCATGGTGAGTTATTATATATAGATTTAGGCACTGCCTAAAATCGGAGCTCCCAGTCAGTCTCTATGACGTCCAATCACGTGACCACTTCGTTGCGCTCCTCTGGTGACCTAGACAATTTTGCTGTATTTTTTTCACGAGATATTTTTTCAAACTTTTATGACGTCATCGATGACGTCACACCACGTGACCTTCGACGTCTTCGCGGGAGCTACGCTATGAGGACCTCAGACCTCGAGGGTCTACCATGGATATGGGTTACGCTCTAGGACATTGCGGCTCGGCAGTTTTGCGACTATGTTCACTACTATAAATTGATACGATGCCAAATGACTTTATTCAACATAGCTTTGTTCAAATTCAAAATGCAAACACGGACGAGGGGCTTGGGAACGACCCGACTGTGAACTTGACATTGCAAAATGGAATAAGAGATTGCATTTAGTATGTCAAGTTCACACGACATTGAGAATTGACTGTTTGCTCTCAACCAATCAGATTTGCGATAGTGAGTTCAATGTATAATAACATTTGTTAGTTGCAAAGAGTATGCGCGTGACAAGGAATTGTATGTTGTTAACTCTGTAAACTTAGTTTTGATCTGAAAAAGATTTGAAGTGGCCACCGTTATGGAAAAATGTTTATTCACTGTTGTTTTTGTCTTGTAGTCACTCACGAATACGTATTTAAGGATAAGGGGCAGTACTACCAGTTTTCCGAGGAGAAGATGGCGCAGGCTGAGAACACGGTCTCCCTAAAGTCTCCCAATGGCGAGGATGATTTTGTGGGCGTCGTGAGCTATCTTTGTAACATCGGCCCTGATGCCATGTTTCGAATGGCCCTGCGAACGCCGTGAGTATTGTGTTCTCTACTGATGGCTGATTTAAACCCCATTTACACGACAGAAATTTTTGGCACGGCTCGGAAAAAAATGATTCTGGGACTACCTCGCCACGTAGTCCCGGCACGGATGAAATTTCGGTCCGGCTCTGACAAAATTTAGTACGGCAAAGCCATTTACACAGCGCAAATATACCCGAGCCGTGCCATTAAATTTGGTACCAAGCACGGCTGCGAAGCAACATTGAATTAGGTGTATAAGAAAAATCGGTATATTGTATAGTGAACAGAGTATATTAAGCGGTGGCCCGAGGCGCCTCTTCCCCTAAGAACCAAAACGGTATTGAGAATTAGATTTTCTGCACATACCTTGAAGAGGACGAAAATATTGCGTGATCCTCACATCCTCTTCTGAGCGCGACCTCGAATTGGCAAACGAGAATCACTTTGTTCTGGAACTCTTGTTAATCTATACAGGCCCGATCTTCGAAGTCAAGAAGACCTGGACCTGATTTATGAAGAACTATTGAGGATAAAAGCTCTTTCCTACATCTCATCCACGGTAAGGCTCTTGCTTCCTGAAAGTCCGGCTCTCTATTTTTGTGCCACGTAAGCCGTGTGCAGTTGTATAATTTAATCAAATCACCTAGTGGTCTATTGTCGGTGATGAGTTCTGATTGGTTGAGCTACTAGTAGGCTATAAGTTATAGCCGGATTTGAAAGCCAGAAAAAGGCAAATGACCAGGCGCCCGTTTCTCGAAACGCCCGAGAATTCTCGGACCCGAGAACTTTGTTTTGAAATTTTTATGGATTTATCAAAAAGTTTTTCGTTTTCTTTTTACCCTGCTTATTTGAATAGTCTATAACTCCCTTTTCGTAGTTATTTATATTCTATAGCATTTATAGAATTACGTTAGTTTAAACCGAACTTTTCGTGCACCCGAAAAACAATGGAAAGTTTTCGGGAGCAACTGACCTCCCGAGACTTTTCGGGTAATTTTTCTTATATTTAGGGTTTTGAATGAAATCGAAAATTTCTTTTTTGAGACGTAAACAGTATACATATTCACGGATAGGAAGTTGTAGACTATTTAAATCATCAGGATAGAAAAGAAAACGAAAAACTTGGGGATCAAACTATTAACATTTAAAAACAAACTTTTCGGGCCCGAGAATTCTCGGGCGTTTCGAGAAACGGCCCACAGACCAGAAAACGTTGTTGGCTATACAAATTGACCTGTTAGTGTGATTTGACTAAAGCAATTATTCCTCTCGCCCTCATGGCCTCTGACTCAGAGCCCATTGACTCAGAGCCCATTCAGGCTCGAGGAAAAATTGTTAAATACATCTACCCTCTATTCTATATACACAATATTATTTTATTTAGAGGCTTCCGCCACGCTCAAATTCTAATTATAATTATTATAATAATTATTCTTATTATTTGACAAGCCCGCCCAAGTTTAGTCTTCTTTTTCGCTGTTATTTTCTGTGCTTGTGCTTGCAAATTGTATGGTTGTGGGCAAACTTAATAAAATTAAACTAAATTAAATTTATTGTGTTTTCAGGTGAAAAAAGAGTTAGCTGCTGCAGTTGTTCTAGAAACAGTGGAAAACAAAGGAACAGTCCGTAAGTAAAGGTCAAACTAGGAATGGGTCCACATCAGCACTTAGAAAAGCTAGTTGCCACTCCGTGACGCCTACATAAACTCCATTGCTTTGGGAACTCTGTGGTTGCAATGTCCAATCAAGGGGCCTCTTGTCTTTCGGATGAGACAGTAAACCGAGGTCCCGTCTGCCCTCCATTCTACCCTTGTTCAAGGTGGACGATAAAGAACCCATTGCACTCTTCGTAAGAGTAGGGGATTGTCTCCCGGTGCAATGACCTGGCTCTCGGAGGCATATGTACTGTAAAACAGCCCTCATGATTGTAAGCTGCGCGGCTGCAATTTGCGCCATCTAATGTGTCCTCCAACCTCTCCTTGTCTAGTGGTCGTGTACTTTCGACCGCTTTGGGTTCCCTCACGATGAGGAGAAGACCATTTTTTGTGTTCTTTCTTCTTGTGTTTTTTTGGATATTTTATCATTTTCCGTTACTAGAGTTTTATAGACACATTGTAGTCAGATTAGAGACTCGCAAATGAGTGACCATATACCTCTCTACCTAAAAATGTCGCTTTGGTTTGACGTTACACCCCAAATAACCGAGTCAAATGAAGTAATCGAGCCTTTGATCCTTGACTTTCCACAGTTTTTAACCAAGGTGACGAGGGTGACTCGTGGTACATTATCCTCAAGGGATCGGTCAATGTTGTTGTGTATGGGAAGGTAAGACAAGGGTAACTTGTATGTAGGTAATGTAGCAAACGGCACGCTCGAATATAATTAATTTCTATAGAAAAAATATCATTTGCTGAAATACGAAAAACGTTAAAAGAACTATAAAACATTTAAACGAATTTCAGGGAGATACAGCACATATGACACTCAAAAACGTTACAGGTTATTTTACAACTTCGAGCAAACGTTTGGCCAAAAATAGTGTTACTCAATGATTTCTATACTGATTTGTAGATTTGTGGTCCACATTTCGAAATATCACAAAGACAGAGGACTGGGTTCGCATCTCTGGGTTCGCGCCGCCACAAAAATAAGCGATCAAAAATGGAAAAATTCTATAGAATCTATATAGACTGTGATTGACCACCATTTTAAAGGTGCGAAAAATATGTCTATCCTTTCAAATGAGACTAAATTCAAAGCAACAACTTTTTTTATTTCGGGTAACAAGATTTTTTGCCGCTTTATGGCAAATTTGCTCAAAGTTCTAAAAAAATCTGTCTTAAAACAATTGAAATTGCGAATTAAAACAAAACGCACCATTGCTCACGTCATGACTTAACGCCTCCTGATTGGTTTGTTGTTGAATGGCTTCCACTCCTGATTGGCTAGTTGTTTTGTATTTGCGTTTAGTATTCGAGACTCATCTGAAGTCCGCTCTTTCAATGCGCTCTTTCTCTTTGAAGGGTACAGTGTGTCAATTGTTTGATGGAGATGACTTTGGGAGGCTCTCGCTAGTGAATGACGCTCCAAGGTAAGTTGGTGTTACACATGACAGCTCGCGACAAAATGTTGCGCGAAAAGTTGTTGATTCGAGTCATTCTGCAACGGGTATGTTACACGAGACAACTTTTAGCGCATCAGCAACTGGCAAACGACCGTTAAAACATATTTTACCGCGAGCTGCTGCTCGCTTCCAGGCAGAAATGTTGCGCGGAAAGTTGTTGGACAGATAGTACATGAGACAACTTTTCAGATATTCGTCATTTTGTGTTGTGGGTTTTTGAAGCCAAGCGAAAACTCGCAACATGTTGCCGAGTGAAATGTTGTGCGGAAAGTTGTCTTGTGCCGCATGTTACCCGGTAAACAACTTGCGCGCAACGCGCAATGTTGCGCGGAACGTTTTCGTTGCGAGTTGTCCCGACACCACCTTTAGGAAGAAATAGCTCAAATTGCGTGACCAAATTGCCTGTAGTTTGCTTACTGGCACTAATGGTACCATTTGTTTTGGATTCTAGGACGGCTAGCATCGAGACTTGTGAAGATAATTGCCATTTGCTAAGGCTTGACAAGGACACCTTTAGCAGTATCCTCAAGGTAATAATGATAGCTGCTCTAAGCACGTTTTTTCTTACACGCCTCATGCGTTTACAATAAAAAAAAAATGAGTGAAACCGTCATTCAGATTGGTGATGTTTCTTAGGTACAAGACTTGAAAGGAATATCTAGAATATCTGCTTTGATGAGGCGCGGATCCAGGGGGGTTCATCGGGTGCAAATGAACCCCCCCCCCTCTCCCAACGAACCGATTTTTTTGGGGATCGGTTCATTAAACACCTTTTGTCATTTCAGAGTGGTTCTTTTCTTTTATGTGACCCAATGTAAACCAGTATATTAAATTCATGATGTAGCAACCACGATTTCGCCTCGTGAGAGGGCCACGGACAACAGAGAAGGATTGGTATACCTCTATGTTTTTGGCGTGGTATCATCCGCAAAAATCCCCCCCCCCTCTTAAAATCCTGGATCCGCCACTGTGATGAGTAGAATGTTGTTGTTGATGATGATGATGACGAGTATGATGATGCTGTTTACAATGAAGATGATGGAGAAGATGATGATGCGCCTGCATCGGGACTCTCGCTCGCTTCTCGCCATAAAACGACCAAAAACAGGCTACTGTTTCGTTTGTGTTTTTGTTGTGTTTTAGTTGTGTTTTGGTTGTGTTTTAGTTGTGTTTTGGGTTGTGTTTTGTACATTTCCCATTGTGTTTCATCTCTTTCGGATGAGACAATAAACCGTGGTCCTGTCGCTCAATACACACACAAACGTGACCTGGAAAATAATCGCTAGGCTCATCAAAGACTATTCTCAGTGACAGAACTCGCTATGCACATGATGTACAACCACTCTCGTACCCAGACGTTATTGTTATTATTTTTTTTGCGTCTTTTCCGGTGATTTCTCCAATCGATCTCGGCACATCCCGTCTCCGTCAGATATCGACGCGTAGCGACCTTAAGCTTACAAATTGTGGTTTCTTCCCTCCCACCACCTCTCCTCTGCTCTCCACCTTGGCTACCTGTTTCTTTTGCAGATTAGAGCGGTAATTCACCCAACCTTGTAAACTGAATCAAATTAGATCGATGTAATAATTATTTGGATTTTGTTAAAGAAAATAAATGTCACTTGAGTGGCCATTGAATTCCAAACGAGTGTTGATTAGCATTTATCAATTTTCAGAAAAGGGAAAAAAATATTGTACCGAATGTGGGTTCTGTCGGTGTATCATAGGGACACTCTGCGCGCCCTGTTAAAACTATCCCACAAACCATTGCACACCCCAAAAACCCCGGAAAGCACCCGGGAACGAGACCGATGTGCGAAACTGCAGTCCGCATCTTAGAGATCAGACACCTCACTACCCTGGGGATTTCCACTTCATTTCTAGGATGTCGAGTCAAACAGTGTGATACTGAAGGAGCACGGGAAGGATGCGTTAGTGATGGAGGAAGTAAAAATCCGCATCCCCCTCAACGATAGAGGGCAGTTCAGACTTCAGAGGTAACCACGATTGTTATATGACCGTGTGACGTCATTTTACCATATAATGTAGAATTGAGTGCAAATACGCACCCCCCCTCAACGATAGAGGGCAGTTCAGACTTCAGAGGTAACCACGATTGTTATATGACTGTGTGACGTCATTTTACCATATAAGGTAGAATTGAGTGCAAATACGCACCCCCCTCAACGATAGAGGGCAGTTCAGACTTCAGAGGTAACCACGATTGTTATATGACTGTGTGACGTCATTTTACCATATAAGGTAGAATTGAGTGCAAATACGCACCCCCCTCAACGAT
The DNA here is from genome assembly GCA_033964015.1 of Scolanthus callimorphus. NCBI lineage: Eukaryota > Metazoa > Cnidaria > Anthozoa > Actiniaria > Edwardsiidae > Scolanthus > Scolanthus callimorphus. The sequence continues at coordinate 3,542,087 of CM066914.1, forward strand.
AGAGGGCAGTTCAGACTTCAGAGGTAACCACGATTGTTATATGACTGTGTGAAGTCATTTTACCATATAAGGTAGAATTGAGTGCAAATACGCACCCCCCTCAACGATAGAGGGCAGTTCAGACTTCAGAGGTAACCACGATTGTTATATGACTGCGTGACGTCATTTTACCATATAAGGTAGAATTGAGTGCAAATACGCATCCCCCTCAACGATAGAGGGCAGTTCAGACTTCAGAGGTAACCACGATTGTTATATGACTGTGTGACGTCATTTTACCATATAAGGTAGAATTGAGTGAAAATCCGCATCCCCCTCAACGATAGAGGGCAGTTCAGACTTCAGAGGTAACCACGATTGTTATATGACTGTGTGACGTCATTTTAACATATAAAGTAAAATTGAGTACAAATACGCAGCCATATTACACACTAAAAGCTGTTACACAGTCGAGAGCCGTATTTCACTGTAGCAAACAGGAAACGGTTTTGCGCGCCCATTGTGATAATATTTATTTGCTCCATTTTTAGTTATTACATTTTTTTCCATATTATTTGTTATATTTACAGTTTTTTTATTATAATATTTCAACTGGTGAAAATAGAAAGAAAGATAAAATGGAGCGAGCTCTCCGTTTATGGCTTCCCGATAGTGTGCTAGTCAAAACAGATACGTTTTCTGATTGCCGCTAAGACATTTGCGTAAGCTAAATTTAGCGAAATTCATTTAAGTATTTTAAGTACAGCCCTTTACAAATTGATCCCCAATGCTCTTATTGTAGTCGATATACGGTGATGGCCGGCACCGCCAGCAAAATGGTGGAGTATCTCCTGCAGATACCGATGGATAAAACGGGAAAAGCAGCGTCATTTGCTGGTGAGTAAGTTTGTTAGACCCACAATCCGCGACGAAACTAGTTGACACACTCCCTCCATTTAGTAACGCTAAAAAATGCTCACAAGAACGACCAAAGACAGGACAACATTCATGCGCCACCCCTCTCTACCTGTGCGATGTTGAAATCCCGACTGCACCGTACAGAACTCCGATGATGTCCCCACAGGAACGACATTTGATTTGGGAGGGGGGGACTAGGGGAGAACAGAGCTTGTCGGTGGGAGACTCTTGCTAAGGAACAGAATTTAAGAATAACGGTTGAAACGTTGAGAAATGGGGCAACAGTTTTGGCGGGGATTGCAGTCGGTAGAACATTAACAAGCGTTTTCGACTAGGGAGGTAGACGACTAGGGAGGTAGACGACTAGGGAGGTAGACGACTAGGGAGGTAGACGACTAGGGAGGTAGACGACTAGGGAGGTAGACGACTAGGGAGGTAGACGACTAGGGAGGTAGACGACTAGGGAGGTAGACGACTAGGGAGGTAGACGACTAGGGAGGTAGACGACTAGGGAGGTAACGACTCCCATGTGGTGCGGGCAGGGCTGCTCGTTAGTCGTATCGGTCCGTGGTATTTTTAGTGCAAAACTGGCACCACTTATTAACACTTTACTTTCGCGAGAGTGGAACATCAAACGTGTTTTGATCTGCTTGGGTCGGACGTCATTAAAACGCGCTTTAATTCTATCAGTTCGCCAAAGTTTAGACCCCGTTCACACGAGACCGCTACAAAACCGGACCGGTACAATTCTGGTACGGTACCGTCGCGTGTTCACACAGGACCTGCGGTAGCGGGTCGATTTTGGCACTGTTGTAAAACTTGCCAGAATTGTACCGGTACCGTGTGAACAGGTGGTATGATACCAGAATTGTACCGGGTCCGGTTTTGTACCGGGTTCGTGTGAACGGGGTCTTAGATTTATGTAATACCTAATACTGCGCATCCGCGGACATTTTAAACTGTCCATCGAAATATATTTAATGTTATGGCATTAGTTATATATTTCTAGATACCCGTCCCGTAATTGTATTCCCCGTGACCTACGTGTGTGTACCCCTCAGTGGTGTTTTTGTACCATTATTAATCGAGAAACAGTCTGTTGACGTTTAGGATACTTGTGAGTATTCTAGATGAGTTAAAGATGTAATTCTTAACAGACCACCAAGGTTTTTGTTTTAATTAATGTAATGGCAATACTTTTTGGACCCGCGGGAATTCGAAACGGTCCATCAAACATGTTTAATGTCATGTTCAATGTTGTTCTCTATCCTTGTAGATGAGTTCCTGATGGATTTTCTCCTGTCCTACCCGATTTTCATGACTCCCGAGAGCTTATGTTTGGAACTGTTAACCAGATATCCTTCTTTAATATTGTATTAGTAATGATATTATATGCTTACATGCAGTTCTTCCAAAGCAAACCAAAATCAAGACAAGAGGTTCTTAACGTTTTAGTAACTCGATTTTTGACCCCTTTTTGTCAAAATTGCTCGAACCGCTGGTAAAATCTCTCAAAACATTCTGTAAAATTCGATTAGAATTATTACCTTGTGTTTCATGCTCTACACGCAGGCATTAGCACAAGTTGTAATTGCCGTATCTCTTTCCCTACGCATCTCAATTGGCCCTGGAACAGGAAGTGCTATCGATCGACTCTAGTGTTGGTTCAGTTATGCAAATCGGCCCAAAATCGAACCATAGTTGCCTAAACCAGGGCTCACACGGTCCTGAAAACTCCTGGATATCAAGAAAGTTCTCGTTGAAATGTGTCATTTTCTAAAATTTCCTTATATGGAAGTTTCTTCTTACCATATTTGGAGTTCCAGAAGTTTTCCTAGCTTATTTCTTACCCTAAATTGTCCAAACATTCGTCAAAACTTGCAGATTTTGGAGAGAAACGCAGTTCGTGTAAGCTGCCATCTTTATTTTGGTCCCCAGGAGCCCGGAAATATCTACACAGGTAGCCCGCGTCACGCACGGGTTGGCATTGACAGAAGCGACACATTTATCTTGATATAATTCTAAAAAAAGCCATTGAAGGCCTTGGAAAGGCCCTGGAATTAAACATTGACTGTATGTATTTAAACCAGTGACGTGTTCAATGAGTGACAGTGGTTTTACTTCGTTTGTCATTGGCTGACATGGAAACCATTCAGCAGCAACTTGTAATATTTCTCTCGTTCAGTTATATGAGATTCGTTCTAACAAGTAGCTGTCATAGCAGAGAATCATGGCAGAGATTCACTGTATTTCTCCATGTGATCCTTAACCCCTTGCCCACGTATCACGCCGCTGATTCCGTCCACATGGGTTTTGCGGACGGCAGGAGTAACAAACATGGAATGGATCACAGTACCTTGGTTAAAAAGAGGTAAGACAACATACCTCGGTCTTAGGGCCGGTCACTCTAGTGCACTCGTTTACTGGAATTTCCAGTCGTGAAACAGCCCCCCTCCCCTGGAATTTCCAACTTCATGAAGGACCCCCTCCCCTGGAATTTCCTTTTTTTTCTGGCAAAATACCCCTGGAAAACCTATTTTGGGATAAAATGGCCCTGGAAAGTCACCATTTTTACCCCTCCCCCTTGTAAATTCCAGTCTCAAAACACACCCCCTCCTGTGGAATTTCCAGTGTCCAATACAACCCCCCTGGATTTTTTTCCGTAGGTCCTCAACCCCCTCGGTGCGGTTTAAAAATGCAATCAGCCATTTCATGTTGCGATCCTTGACGATCTTACTTGGGCGATCTTAGATCTTGGGCGATCTTAGACGATCTTATGCGATCTTGGGCAATCTTGGGCGATCTTAGGCAATCTTGGGCGACAGCCATTTTAGGGCCTTTGCCGATTGCCTGATTCTGACCGTTGGCGTATTTGCAGAACGCTCTGTATCAGATCTCGCGCATGCGTCAATGTCTGTCACCACAGCCTCTCCCGCTATATAACGATTCAGGGGGCTCTGGATGTCAACAAGAGACTCAGCCATTAGTGTTCAAAATGGTGGTTCCTAGTGATTGCACCAGAACAAAAACTACCACAAAGACTGATTTCCTTGTTGAGCTTGTTGTGCAAAAGGATGGCCTATAGCGCTATTCACTGTTAATCAACATTACCATTCTAATGCTAATGTGCCAACCCTAGGATGAATCGCACCCTTTGTTTTGTGAACCAATCGATCTCTGATTGACAAATAACAATGAATGACGTCAGCGCGAACAGCGCTATAAGTAAGCAACGACTTTCGACGATTTTTTATTTTCTGTAATCCTTGACTCACGGGACCCCTTCAATCGAGACCTTAGAGGTGGTGAATACCTCCTAGAACTATATTGTTTCACTGGAATACTAGGCTGCGAGCCGGCTCTCCAGTGGGTTTTTCACCCGGATATTTGACTTTTTGGTACGCGGGATTCCTGTGTCGCGGGGGGAATGAAGTGGGACAGGAATCCCGCACGACAAAAAATCAAATATCCGAAAAAAACCACTGGAGAGCCGGCTCGCAGGCTCGAGTTCGACGGGTTCTTAGATTACACTTTTCGCCACGGCTAGAAATAAAGGAAAACGGGACATACAATCTAGCGGCCTTCGTTCCACGTTAGATGGGGGAGGATCTCTTTTCCACTCTGTCTAAATAAATATAATTTAGAATAGAAAGCCCTCTTTCTCATATTGTAATGGCCTTTGTTCCAGGGTGGCGCAAATGCTTCTCGAGATGTTTAAACGGGCAAAACATTTGCTGATAGAAGAACAAGAGTGCATACTCAGGATTCTCGTAAGTAGATCTACATTGTAGCACATCTCGGGGAAACCAAGGGGTTCTCCGTAAACGTGGCGCGCGGCGTTAGAGGGGGAGGAATCAAACACATCCTCTGGGAACCAGGGTGCGTCCCTGGATCGTAAACGAGCGGCGCGGCGGCAGGGGAAGGGGGAATGAGAGAGAAGATCCCGCCATCCCACGACATAGATTTCAGATGAGTGTCAAAAGTAAAGGCCATGTTACACGAGGCAGTTTTTCTTGCAACTCGCAACGCAACGATGACGAATTTAAAAAACGTTGCAAGTTGCCGCGGGATGTCACACACTCGCAATATTTTTTTTGAGAAAAACAAAACATGAATGGTGTGCGCTGATTGGCTAATAAGAAGAAAACATTGCCTCGCGAGTTGCAGAGACATGTCACACGCAGCAGTTGCGAAATGACGCAACATTTTGTTACGCTGCCGCGGTATGTCAGACGCGCAATATTCAACTGCGAGTTGCAAGAAAAATTGCCCCGTGTGACATAGCTTTAAATCAGACTTGCGTTTTCTAAATGTTCCTATCTTGTGTCTTTGTTTAGTGAGATGGCAGAGAAAAACCAAACGCCTATAGTGTGCCTTGTTTTCTTGGGTCAATGACTAAATGGGTTTCGTTTCTAAGTGTATTTACTTTGCGTTACTTTCCCTTAACGGCACTCATCTGAAATCCGCTCTAGCCACTACATTTGGCTCCCGTATGTTGGAGTTAATAATCGAGCTTGTTATTTTTTAATAGCTACAATGTTTTGCTCTTCAGGATATCATGTCGGGGATGCAAGAAGATCAGTTGTTCGATGAGTATCACACACTGAAGACGGTCATCGCCCAGGAAAAGGAAAAGTATGTAATAATGTTACAGATGCTCGAGGGCGGATACAGGGAAGGGGGGGGGGGGGGGTTGGGTGGCGGGCGGAGGATTGGGTGGATGTCCACCTCCCTTTTCGAGTAAAAAAGTCCATCTTTTCGTTTTAAATAATATAATAAATAAAGTAAAATTGTTCCCTCCGTTATATCGAATGATTCTGGGTACGGACCATTAGATAGTTAAGGGGCGGGATACAGCAAACCGTTTTCAGGGAATTTTTGAACGAGCTTTCTGTCCTCAATCCAAGCCCCCCCCCCCCCCCAAAAAAAAAAAAAACTGGTCCACTTCCTGCTATCCATCCCCCTTTATTAAAACCTGGATCCACCCCTGATGCTGTACAAATTTTGATAACAAATCTTACCGGATTGATGATACTAAGATGTAGTCCAGGGAATCTACGGTTCAACATCGAACAAATTGCAACAGAATTTCTCTCACCTCAGAATAGCAGAGGTCAACGACATAAACAACATACTAAAAGTACCAAAGAATCCCATTGGTGGAACATGCCGAAATTAAGGGGGAAACTTTCTCGGTTTTTCCACAGGGAGCCCGAAACTAAAATTTCTAGATAATAATGCAAATACAAATATTTTGATATGAAATGTCTACAAATCAACAGAGGAGAGTTATTTAGCAATGAAAGCAATTTTTATTTCACTCGAATCCAACCTTCAAGGTAGGAAGAGTAATAAGGGCTACCACAGGATACCCAAAATGGACATAAATGTCTGTATGAAACTCTTCTGTTTTCATTATGCCCTTCCTATCTATCACATTTTAGACCTCAAAATGACAAAAGTACACTACAGCCACTTATTTCTATGTGATATACGGATATTTCTACTCGTTGCTGCTATTCAATTGGCCTTCATCTTCATTCAGGTCAGGTGGGCTCACATTTGAACAGCTTTCGCCTCTACATGACCCGCAGGCAGAAGAGCACTCGAGGCCATTTTTCTTACACGAGAATCGTTGGGTGCTGCAGTCCGTTGCACAGTTGCACCGGATAACCTTTAACAAAGACTCATGGGCTGGCGGAAGGTCTGTGCGGAATATGGCAGCGAGATTCCCTTAGCGGCAGTCTCGATGATTTTCTTTTTCTCATCTTCGTTATCATTTTCTTGACTGGCAGTAAAACTCATTTATCAGAGACGCAGCAAAAGTCACAACATTAGCTTCCTTTCTTATCTTTCTTATAGTAGTAATAACAATTTTGTCCCCGACGTGCTCTTGGAGTTTTGTTTCATGAAGCGCGCGCTGTACGGCTCCTCGTCTGTGCCTTCCAAATACTCCTCCATAAGATTTGTAAGGTCGCTAACAGTGGTTTGTTCGTCGTCATTTTCCTCCAGATATTTAATCACTTCCATAAATGCCGAGCTTTTGATTGAATCAACGGGTCGTCCTTGTTTTAGCCTCTTATTGAACGATTCATCACTAAACTGCTTCGGGATTTACTTACCGGTGCGAAAATTCACACTGTAGCTTTGGTGATGGACTGCATCCGCAGCATGCAAGTCTTGTGCATATTCCAGCCGATCGAGAACAATCTGTGACTATTCGTCATTTCGTTGTTGGCATGCCGTCGCAATAGAGTCTTAAAGTCCTTGGTTCTGACAGGAATCACCTCAAACCCTGGCTGGCTGCCCACAGAAAAAACGCTGGGGCGCTGATCTCTGAAATCAAACATTGGTGTTTCTGACCGAGGAGTAACGCTTGTTTCAATCAATCTATTTGCGCCAGCTATGGCGACATCTCCGCTTCTCTTATGAGATCTCGGCGGCATTTCTGGTGAACTCGATCGCCGACTGAAAGTTTAATGGGTTTTCCCTGAGTTAAAGTTGCACTATAAATAATGTCGCACCCTTTCTGTCCCAAAACTCACGAAGCATCTTTATCTTCGATGCGTTTCTCCCAGATAAGCAAGTATTTCCATTTCTTTCCATGATCCGAGTAGACCCATTTGTAAAATTAAAGGAAAAACATAATTCACAGTCAACTTTTATTCGTGCCCGTCGTCGAGGTAATAAAAAAAACAACGACAGGGATTCTCACATGAACGCAAATTTGAAACGATAGAAATAAAGAACTCTTACCTCTTCTCTTGCAAGAGCCATGAAAGGAATAAAACATCAAGAAAAACCGGGAAAATCATTAGCGTTTTCACAGACAAACTCTTGAATTGGCAGTCGAACCACGCAGGTGGAACAAAAGGCATCTACAAGGCGTCTCTGGCGTGAGAGAAACAAGCGCGCGGGGATCGTAAACTGTAGGCGCAAATAATTGTAATCCAATCAATTTAGCGGCAAAATAGTCAAACAAAATGTTAGGTTGACACAAGAGCAGCTGCAATAGGCTAAAAAACGGTTATGGAATAGTCAGAAACAGCAGCTGTGTGTGGATTAGACTTGCCCCAAGTCGTACTCTATGTTTTTCCTTAGAACAAAGTGAAAAAAGCACATGGTGGAGCGCAGGAGAGTACGACTTTAGCCAATCAAAGCAATGGCGCGAAAACGGCCGATCTACTTTGCGACTCTGATTGGCTAAATTCACAATAGTGGCAGTAGATTGGATTTTTCGACCCAGACCGTGCGACCGTGACCCAACCACTTTTTCTAACGTCGCCTTCAATCGAAATCGTTTGGACTTTTAAGACCTCGCACTTCTCTCAGGTAAGTTGCACATTCAAATGACTGCTAAAACATAGTGCTGTGGTCCATTCCTCGTTGTCTGGGTTGTTTTGTTTGATGACTAAGCTCGATTTTTAGCGAAAAAATCGAGCTAGAAAAAAGTGTTTTGAATGCTCGTTTCGTACCTTGTCAATCTATTATAACATACGGTAGGGGTATTAAGAAAAAGGCACAAAAAACACCCAAAATGCAATAAAATCGCTCCAGGAGCACTTTATTTGACAACTACAACATTCAAGGAGATGTCACATGATTCTATTTCAATATTTACATTTACGTATAATTTTTACAGCGACAACGTTGCATGTTTCTTTCACAGTACCCCACATATGACTAGAGCTTGGATCGCCTGTGGTTTGTGTGAAAAATATTTTCCGTTTCAAATCGCGCGAATGAACGACGATGGCGTAACATGTGACGTCAAACTTTCTCTCACTCGCATTGGATGTTTATCAGACACACCTCCAACACACCCCCGACCTAAATTTAGGTCGGTAAAAACTGGCGGGAAGCGAGCGAGAAAAGTCCGTTGTACGAAATAAGCCAATTAAAAAAGCGGAACAGCAGACTTTGGGAAAGTCTATGTGTGGATATAATGTAAAACACCTAAACCATTTCGGGAACCCTGTGGATAAGAAAAACACTTTTTGGGGAGCGTTAAAGACTTCTCAACATAATGTTGTTGCAAATGTACAAAATCTGAGGTTCTACTCAATTTCAGACCGATTAGGAGGCTGATTTTGCCCTTATGATAAAATTAATGCGTATTTGGTTTTGGGCTCCCTGTGGTAAAACCGATGAAATTTTCATCCCTTAATTGCGGCATGTTCCACCATGGGATTCTTTGTACTTTTAGTATGTTGTTTGGGGCACTGAACTCTCCCATTCTGCGGTGAGAGAAATTCTGTTGCAATTTGTTCGATCTGGACCCCCTAAAATTCGTAGATTCCCTGGACTAATGGCGTCTAAAATCTACAGGCGTAAACATAACGACGAAGGTGACGATGATGGCTCAATAGTGGTATGTAAAGCTCTGGGGTTTTTAGCTCGTGGATATGCATTGCCATTGTCATTGCCGTTGCCGTTGCCATTGCCATTGCCATTGCCATTGCCATTGCCGATTGCCATTGCCACCATTGCCATTGCCATTGTCATTGCCATTGCCATTGTCATTACCATTGCCAGCCATTGCCATTGCCAGCTGTTGCCATTGCTATTGCCATTGTCAGCCGTTGCCATTGTCATTGCTATTGTCATTGCCATTGTCATTGTTATGTTCATTGTCAGTGTCTTTATGTCACACAGTCTTTGGAACTGTCATTGTTATATGACATTGCCACCGCCTTCCTCATTTTCTTTATCTGCCTTTGTCATCACGATATTAGTTTTCATTGTTGTATCGTTGTTGCTCGTCGTCATTTTCGTTCCATTGTACCGAATCAACTGTCTCGCTCACACACAGTCTACTTTGTTGTCGCATAGCTTGCACCGTCAAACACAACTTTGTTCAGTGATGAGTTAACTTTATAGCGGAGCTCCTTAGCGGCCGAAGGCCGCAGAGCGGAGCACCATAGGTATCGCAAGAAGAATACAATAGCTCAAAGTAGAACTCAGGTATACGATCGAGTTCATTTTTCATGGTTCAGCGGTATTCCCATACTGGTATCGCTGGCGCGTCCGTCCGTGCGTGCCTGCCCCACCACAGGTAAACAAAGACCCTTCTCCGTTTTTTAATTATATCTCAGGAAGGGATGAAGCTCAGACAACCAAACTTGGGTGAAGTTGTCTAAGTGACAAGGGGGGTGCAACTGCATGGTCACGTGGTATGACGTCATCATAGGAGAAAAACAAGATATCTCGGGAAGGGATGAACCTCAGACAACCAAACTTGGGTGAAGTTGTCTTAGTGGCAAGGGGGTGCAACTGCATGGTCACGTGGAATGACGTCATCAATGACGTCATAGGAGAAAAACGATATATCTCAGGAAGGGATGAAGCTCAGACAACCAAACTTGGGTGAAGTTGTCTTAGTGACAAGGGGGGTGCAACTGCATGGTCACGTGGTATGACGTCATCAATGACGTCATCATAGGAGAAAAACAACATATCTCGGGAAGGGATGAAGCTCAGACAACCAAACTTGGGTGAAGTTGTCTAAGTGGCAAGGGGTACAACTGCCTGGTCACGTGGTATGACGTCATCGATGACGTCATAAAACGAGAAAAGGTTGATATCTTTGGATGGGATGAGCCTCAGACAACCAAACTTGGGTGAAATTATCTACGTGGCAAGGGGAGTGCAAGTGCTTAGTCACGTGGTATGACGGTGGCAGGCTATCTATGTACAATGGCATTAACACATGTCTCATTAACACAGAAAAATATGTAGACGGGAGCTCCGCTTTTAGCCAGTGGCTAAATCTATATATTACCATTTGATTCCCTGTCAGCGCCGGTCCATGTCGTTTACTGGTCGTCGTGGAGGCGTCTGCGATCTGCAACAATCAATGAAGAGTCGTCAGGTCCCTATCACTAAAGACAACTTTCGTGAGTAAATGTCTTTGCACAGTAAACAGGAATATGTTCACTCTCTAGATTCACCACAGCCGTTCTTAGGGGTCTCCTGTGGTCTTGCACAACAGGAGGCCCGGTCTCCATATAGTTGCAGCTGTTCTTTTGCGACAGCTGTCGTGAACAAAAAATGCTGCAACTCGTGTTCCTGGAATCGCCCGTGTTCTTTTCCTGCGACAGCTGCAGCTGGAGTTCTGCGACTACTGCTACTGTTACAACACGAAATTTATTGATAAATTCATCGCAAGACGAGTGAATTCCACGGTAAATTTCACGCGAAAAACGATATCGTTGTTGTGACATTTATCGTGGAATCCACTAGTCGAGTAATTTATTTTTCTCGAATCCCATAGCAAAAAGATTTAATATTATTTTAGTGAAATAATTCGAGCTTTGAACTTTCTTTGCGCGCGGGTAACCTGTGTTTTTGTCGACCATAATTCCACGTTAAATCTCACTCGTTTTTAGCCAATCAACGCGCGTGTAAGAATTGAGCTATGGGATTCTATAGGATTATTCAAAGCTTCAGGAGGCTAGATTCCGCTAAGAATATAGCTGCGCGACTCGTGCGATATCGACTTTTTGAGTGCTATTTTCGGCGGAATCTACCGACTGAACGCTTTGAATATACTTGAATCCTATGATATCTCGTCCTCAATTTACACAAAAAAGAGATATCATAGGATTCTAATGTAAACCTGGGCCACGAATTCGGTTGCGACTGTTGTGATTTCTATGGAATTCGTTGTGTTGCAGCTGTCGAAGTTTGTTCGCGACTGCTTCGATAGCTGCAACTATAAGGAAACCGGGCTTAAAGGGCTGTGTGTGTGTCACGGTTGTTTCAACAAAATTTAGATCAGTGATCTACATAAACATATCAGAATCCTACATTATACTATTATTTAGTGTTATAAAGAAAAAGGAACTGAAACTTTTATTATATAGGCATCATTTTAAGTTTATAGCTTTCGCTATCAAATTTCCAAGTTTGAAAACTGTTCAGCCTGAACATAAATCAAAAATGTCATTTCGTAATCCAATTCCATCCCCTCGATAACACACGATAATACTCCAAATTTGTGCTCATCTAGCAGTTGAAAGGTTATTTAACAAACCTAGATGATTATTTTACGCATTTCGTTTGAATTTGACTACATTTAAGCAACCTAAATTTGCCTCAAAATCGTGACACTACCCCTGTAAAAAGTGCTGCGGGGAGGCTAGAATCTTTCCGAAGACTTTTTCTCTAGCAAAATGCCATGCGGATTTGTGTTAAACATAATTTTCCCCATTTTTAGTGGTGGTGAAAGTTTACTGCGCAGACCATACCTACAGCACAGTGCGCGTGCGCTATGGGGATACCGCACAGATGATCGTGGACGCGGCGTCCGAGCGCATCCTTCTTGGAGATGACTGTGTTTTGTGTGAGGTCAAATCGTCTGGCGGTAAGGCATTCAATATTGTCCATGTTATTGGAGGATCTTTGTTTTTTACAGTTTTACCTCATTAGCATAAACAGTATTCATAATCAGACTGTTCGAGGGAGGTATAAGATGGATAAGTTCTGAATATCAATAGGGGCAATAGAGGACAGTGAATGTAGTCCCCGTAGCGGCTGTTTTTTTTATAATAATAATAATAATAATGCTTACATTTATATAGCGCTATTTCCTATAGCTCAATAGCGCTTTACAAGAAATTTACTGCGCAAGAAAAAATAAAAGCAATGATAAAGATAGTTAAAATAGAGTAAAAATGGTAAAAACGTAAAATATTTCTTAGGCACATGGTAAAACGTAAAAATTTCTCAGGCACATGTTAGCAACCATAGTGTTTTTTAAAAAGGTGGGTTTTTAAATTGGACTTGAAAGTGCTTAGGGTCTGGCTTAGGCGAATGGATTCAGGGAGGGTGTTCCATAGACTGGGTGCTGCTACCTGGAAACTCCGTTCTCCATAAGAGATCAGCTTGGCTGTCTTTGGTTTAAGTAAGAGCTTGGATGAAGATCTCAGCCGCCTTGCAGGGGTATATTTCTCGATAAGGTCATTTATGTATTCGGAGCCAGACCGTTTAAAGCTTTGTACGTCAGCAAGAGTATCTTAAAAATGATGCGCTGGCTCACAGGGAGCCAGTGTAATTGTCTCATTGTTGGAGTGATATGGTCAAATTTCTTATTGCGTGTGATAAGACGAGCAGCTGAGTTCTGCACGTTTTGTAGTCTGTCAATAAGGAATTTAGGGAGCCCATAGAGTAGTGAGTTGGTGTTATCGAGCCTGGATGTGATAAAAGCGTGTACCAGGATTTCTGTATCAGATTGTGTAAGGCAGTCTCTTATTTTTGCAATATTGCGGAGATGAAAAAAGCATGCTTTGCATGTTGCTGAGACTTGATCTTCAAAAGACATGGATTGGTCAAAATGACACCAATATTTCTGGCGGTTGGTGCTGGAGTTATAGTTTCATTGCAGATATCAATCGATTGAATTGCTGGCCTTGGGCGATGACGAGCACTGATGATAATAAGCTCAGTCTTGTCCCTGTTCAGTTTAAGTTTGTTGTGGATCATCCATGAGTCAATGTCACGGACACAGGCCTGTATGCGATCAATTGCTTCCAGCTCGCCTTGATTTGTGGGATGAAAAGGAAGATAAAGTTGGATGTCATCGGCGTAGAGATGAAAATCAAGTCCATGGCTCCTTATTATGTCACCGATGGGAGACGTATACAGAAGGTACAGGATAGGGCCAAGTACAGAGCCCTGGGGGACACCACAGGAAAGATCTTTAACTGGTGACCTGACACCTTCCACAACCACAAACTGTTTTCGGTTATTGAGATATGATTGAAACCACTGAAGGGCTGCGCCGCCTATGCCAAAGCGTGATGACATCCGGTTTAGAAGAATATCATAGTCGACTGTGTCAAACGCAGCAGACATGTCAAGAAGAAGGAGGGCAACAGATTTTTTGTTATCAATGGAATTAAGTAAGTCGTCCTGGACTCTGAGGAGGGCGGTCTCAGTACTATGCAGTTCTTTGTAGGCAGACTGAAAGAGCTCCTCAAGTTGGTTGTCAGTTATATGTAGTTTAAGCTGACTCGCAACTGCCTTCTCGATCAATTTTGCGACAAACTTGAGGTTAGAAAGGGGTCTAAAACTAGAGTACTGCTTAGGGTCAAGGGAGGCCTTCTTATGTTTCGGTCTAACCATTGCTTCCTTTAGTTGTGTTGGCATGGATGCACGTTGTAGAGACATATTGACAATTTTAGTTAAGACTGGAAGGAGGACAGTTTTTGATGCTTTGAGAATAGATGCAGGACAAGGATCTAACTCACAAGACTTCGACACTGTCAGGTCAAACAAAGAGCCAACTTCTTCATCAGATAAAGTTCTGAAATTCAAAAGGGGTGTAGAAGGTGGACTCCCGATTTGTGGGGCGCATAGTTTAGGTGTTGAGCTGACTTCCTTATCCAACTGTTCACGAATGGTTATTATTTTATTGGTAAAGAAGTTCGCGAAGTTATCAACAAGTTGGGATGTTGATTTCTCGGAGGGGAAACGACTCTGTAGCTTATTGTGAAGAAGTTTATCAACGGTGTTAAAAAGAGTCTTTTGGTTTTTTTTTATTTTTATAAATGATCGAGGAGTAGTACGCAGTTTTAGCTTCCTTGAGCATGCTATTGACAGTTTTGCATTGTTCGGTGTACATTTGCCTGTCAACACAGAGCCTCGATGAACGCCAGCGACGTTCGAGTCTCCTGCGCTTTCTCTTCGCCTCTGCTATGTTTTCAGTATACCATGGTGCCGATGGCCTTAGAGTTACCGTACGGCGTTTCACAGGGGCGTGAGTATCAAGGGTGTCCTTTAGGGTATTCTCATATGTATTAAGAAATTCAGGCAGGCTAGAAAAATTGTTATTCACAAGTGAAGAGCTCTTCAGGTCTTCCCTAAAAGAATCTATTTGTATTGATCGTAGTTTACGATATTTAATTTCAACTCTTTCAAGGGGAGGTTTATATAGATGTAGTTTACAGTGTATGGCAGAGTGATCTGAGAGCATCGGATCACATATTATGGTGCTAGTTAACAATTCATCATCAGCCCTGGTTATTACTAAGTCAAGGGTATGGCCTTTCTTATGAGTGGGACCATTTACGTGTTGCTTCAAACCAAATGACTGGAGGATTTTATTAAATTTGCTAGTATCAGGTTTTTCCAAGGTGTCCATATGAAGTCGCCACATATCAATAGATTACCCTGATGGAGTATTAGCCCTTCGGCCAGGGTACAAAACTCTTGGAAAAACATAGTACTGTTGAGTTTATTTGTCTTTGATGGAGGGGGCCTGTAGATGACAACAATTCTAGTGGAGCCGGTGGATGACAAGGCAATGCCATCAATATATTCAAATGATTTGAAATCGGTCAGCGGTAGCTTTTTAAATTCAATGCGTTTTTTAAACATAAGGCCCACTCCGCCACCTTTAGAGTGCTTTCGCGGAACATGGTGAAAGTGATACCCGGTGGGGCAAACTTCTGAGACAGAAAAATTGTAAGATCCTTCATCTTTCAACCAAGTCTCAGTGACAGCAAGAATGTCGAGGTCGTTATCGACAGAGTAGTCTTTGAGAGCAAGCTCCTTTTTTTTTTGATAGATCTAGTGTTCAAAAGACAGAAATCAACAGGTACAAAGCCGCATGGTTTAGTCAACTGCGGAGTGGTTTTAATGACAGTAAGATTACTCCTGTCAAGGGTGCGTGCCGATGACCGAGGAATCGGTCTGCGATTTCCAATCACCACAGGGATCCCATTACCACTGGTGCTAACACGGGTTGTTTGCAGACTGCGATTTCCAGTCACCACAGGGATCCCATTGCTGCTGGTGTTAGGCACAGGTGGGTCCCGGATTCAATGAAATGTCTCCACTTAGCAACAAAAGGCGAAGAGACAGACAACCCCCAACCAGTGAAAGAGGCCTTGGCTTCCTGCCAACACATTCATTCGTAAAAAATGCCTTGATGTGTTTTACTTCAAAAAGTGAAGGCGAGATTACAAATTTTTCAAGGCAGTGTGAGTTGAGCGGTGATGATAACTCAACTCTGTCCAGAAAGAACAACGCAAAAAATATTATGTTCAACTGAGCTGTGAAAGCCATCGCAGTGTCAGAAAAGTGGGTGATGTTGACACCACACTTGAAAATATATTCAAACTGTGAACGTAGTAGCTAATAAACCCAAATGTTACTTTCAGTATTAATAATATTTTCGTTTTTACTACCATACGCATGTAAACTTATTAACATAATGTGAAATTATTATTAAAATATAAAAGTATTACGTAATGAGTAGTAACTATTGCGTTAATTTTTATTTTAAAATGTTTGTTCTTTTGTTTATGTTTATTTGCTTGTTGCATTCTTTCCCTTAACTTCCCTTTATCTGCAGTTAGCTTTACTTTCAATTGAGCACAATTTCCCTTTACTGCCCTTTTAATTCCCTTCAATTAATTTTGTTTGTGATATCCCTTTATATATTATGGCTTGCCCCACGCAAACGCAATTAATGCAAATATTTAAAAAGGCAAAACAGAGCAAATAAAATAGACTGGAAATTGGAGACGAATCTTAAAATATTTATAATTCAAATACACGTAGTTACGTGGGTAAAAGGAAGGGCACACCCGAACACAAGTAATGCAAGTATTGAAAGGCAAACACAGCGGGTAAAAATGGACCAGAAATTACAGACGAATATTGAATTATTTGGTATTTGAAGACCCGCGAGATGCAAATTAGAACAAGGTTCACAGAAGAGTGAACTTCAACAACAGGCTGAATTAATTAGATTGCAGCTAAACGGAAAAAAAAATGCCGTGAAACTGCCAAAAAGGAGTACCAATAGTAAGTTTAAGAAAAAGGAAAGCAGAATAGGCAAAGCTGATAGCTCTATCTGTAAAGGCCGAGGAGCAGGCTACGCCACAAAGTGAAAATCGGAACTATAGACTGGATTCTGGTTGTAATTTACTAACATTGAGAGTGAAATTAACCTAAAAATTAGAATAAATAACAGGAATGCAAAAGCAAATTGAGTTACTTGCGCCGTGTAAGACGTAGACGTAGAATCTGCGGTTGAGGCGACAATTCGCTACCAGAACTCCAAAAGAGACCAGAAGATTAGTGGCGGGAACCTCGAAAAACCTCCTGGTCTGCCAACGGTCCAAAATGCCCTTCCAAATGCCAAGAAGCTTAAAATTAGCCTCGCAGGGTTACTTCGTGAGTACTTCGTGAGCAGGGTTACTTCGTGAGTCCTATACACAGTAATTGGACGTATTTGAGACCAAAGAGCGGCCTAAAATGTGATGTCAAGAGCGATTTCACGGAGCTCCAGAAACACACGTCCGAACCCTTCCTAGCCTAAAAACCCTTCCTAGCCTAAAAATATTATGGATTTTCGTATATCCAGCTTATGTGGTATGCTCCTCACATTTAAGCGTTCGCAATTCATAGAACGAAACCTGGGTCATTTGTCGCACTATGGAACGTTATCTGTGATTGGCTGGTACATTTGCATATCGCATATATCGTTAAATCTGACTGGCTTGTAAGAGCCAGCACCTTTTAAAATTGAAGTGTTTTTATTTAGTAGAAACCATTAGAAAAAAAAATAGATATACTTGGTTTTTCGTAGGGAGTGATATTGTAGCTACAGCAATAAATAACTAAATAGGGGAATTTACTTTAGATTGTGTTTTCCTGTGAGGTAACAAGGTGCTGCATCAAAAACAAACAAAGAAACTCAAATTCATAGTATTTTTTCATAGTCCAATGCGTCACGTTCTTTTTAATCTTTCTCGCGCAAACAGTTCGCTGGGGAATCGCTCTCTCTCTTAGTTCTTCTTCTTAGAAGGCTTGTGACATCAAAGGCCCATCACCACCGGGAGCCTTTGCGCCCCGTTTTCTTTTGTTTTCAAATTGATCCATTGTTCTGCGGGGGCTCTGATTGGCTAAGAGTCCGCAAAGGCTCTCGGTTGGTGATGGGCCTTTAATTTGATTTAGCCTCCTCCGCATGCATCTCTCGAAGGAAGAGAGAGAGAGAGAAGAGAAAGGATTCGGTCGGGCTTCCTGTGTTACGAGCAAAAAAAAAATCGAGGAAACACAGGAAGCCCAAGCCCTTTCATTTCCTTGTAAAAGCCCAAGCCACAGAGTTGACAGCGGAGGAGGCTAAATTTGATTTTTATGTAGTCTTAAAGGGGTTTTCATTCCATGTTTCAGAACGTATCGTGTTCAACGGAGACGAGGTGTGTGTCTCCACACGGTTGAGTGCCAATGGACGGTTGTTTATCGCACCCAAAGAGCACGTGGATTCTCTGGTAAGCAGTGCACGGTTTCTCGTGTCCTTTTCTCTAGCCCCATTCAACACTTCAAAAACCTTTTTGGAAAACGCAATTGATCTATGGAGCCATTTCAGATGGCATATGCTTCATGGCTGAATGCCACATCGTCGTCTTCTTATAGAACGAGGCATAATCAAATAGAAGGACCATTCATATTCAAATAAGGCGACTATTGTGACTCAACCATGAAGCTAGAACCTTTCAGATGCTGTTGATACCTTGAGATGCCTTCATGTGACACTTGTCTGAATTACAAGTGGCTTAATGGTCTACTTTGTTCGCTTCTCAACTGTGTGCCTAAGGTTCGATTCGATATTCGATTCTGGCGATTTTTCTCTGCTTTGCTTGTGTTTCGGACCTTGTTGTTCATCGTGGATAAGCAGTAATTCGTCATTTCTCTTGTGTTTCACGTCTTTTGATGAGACAATAAACTGAGGTCCCATTTGAAGGTCAACCTCCAGAACTGGAAAAAACAATTTTTCACTTGACCTGACAATGTCCGATCAAACTCCTAGTGTGGTCGGACACTTCAGAAAATTGGTCGGACATAAACTTGTCAACATCAATTTGAAAGAAATAACATAGCATGGCGGGAAAGTAATGCTTGTTTATTGCGCTTTTATGAAAATTCTTGGTGATATTGAATTCGTATTTTATTCCACATCATCTCTTGTTGCCTTTGCTACTCCATTTTGTTCGAGATAAGTGGAAAGTTCACATTTTTTCTCTGAAATTATATTCTGAGTTGTCACCGCAAACTTAAACAAACAAAAAAACGTCGATTGACCGGACATTATGACCGACTGAAACATAATTTTGATCGGACGTTAATTTGCCTGATCGGACAATGTCCGATGACCGGCAGTAATTTCCAGCTCTGACCTCAGATATTATGAGTTTCAACGAGCATATTCTAACAGGGGTTTCATTTTCTTTCTGCAGACGCCAATCGAAGAGCAAGAGGGACCGAAAGAGGGAACGTTCTCCACTCTTAGCTCGGTCAGCTCTCGTGAGCTCGCCTATCACTTGACGCTGTACGAACAAGAGTTGTTCGCGGATTGCGGGATAGTAAGTGACTCGAGCGAATCGTGAATAGATTGACCTCGAGCTCTGGAGCCTTTTTGGGCTTCCTGTTTTCAGAACAAGTCTTTAAAGGGGCCAAATCATCCTTCCAATAACACACTGCTTCACCGCCATTTTCGATACCAAAAGAGCTTTATTTTTGTCAGTTCAGCGCATTATACCGTACAAACCCTATAACATGGAGTTTCCGATGCATTGAATGACGGGAAGATCTTAGCTTCCCCGTCCCTTCATCACAGAAATCATACCAAAGACGCTTTGATAGCACAAGCGACTCAGACTAATATGCCATTTACACTAACTGGGTCACGTGACCCAAATCCCATCATTCTGAATAAAATCTTGAAAATTCAACTCGCTGCAATTTGCTCCAGGTTAGAGATTTTAACCTGAAACTTGAGTTTGTGACTAATATCAATTGGTTCTTTGTATTTCTGGAATTGATTTTGACAAAACATCTCGTTAAAGGCCCACCACCAACCGACAGCCTTTGCGGTCTCTTAGCCAATCAGAGCACCCGAAAAAACAATGGATCAATTTGAAAACAAAAGAAAACGGGACGCAAAGGCTCCCGGTTGGTGATGGGCCTTTAAGAGGTAGTAGGGGTCACGTGACCCACTTAGTGCAAATGGCCTATTGGGGTTGTCGGGCCGGAATTCATTTTCATGTATTTTTTTCTTCTTCGTTCGTTTATTTTATTTTTTGTTCGCTTTTCTTCGCCACGTTCATGGCGAACGGGAAGACCGCGGTACCCAGTTTTTTGGGAGGGCACCTTACCTATAATCGGCATAAGTCTTGCATAGCAAGTGTGAACAAGTTCCTGGCATATTTTGCAATGCGCAGTGAGAATAGATATGACAAAACGAGAGACAGTAACAAATGTCGGTCAGATTTGCTCGAAGATGACATAATTCAAGACCCTTCGATTCGCAAATCGACTTCATTGACCATGTTGACCTGTTCCCGGCTGTGATCGCTGCACCCTGCGAGGAGTGATGAATTGCTTTCTTTAATTTATTGTTTTCCTTTTACAGTACGAGTTCATCTACCATACATTTGAGAGGGAGAAGTTTGGACAAGTCAGCGCTAACCTTGACATCTGCTTGAAAAGATTTAATGAGGTAAAGCTTGGATTTTCATAAAGTTAGATTGGAAAATTATAGAGAAGTGACACTAACAATTATGTTACGTCCTTTCTCTTTTAGGTTCACTTGTGGGTTATAACAGAAATCTGTCTGACTCAACAGTTAAACAAAAGGGTACAACTCCTGAAGAAGTTTATCAAGATAGTGAGCCAGTATGTATATTTAACAATTAGACCGGCTCGAGCCCGAAAGGGCTACGAGTCAATATCCCATGATACCACAGTATCACCTGTAGCTAGTTGGACAAAAAAAAGTGAAAACCTGTCTAAAAAATATTCGGAAATCTCAACAAAACGAGAAGCGGCCGCCATTACCGTTCATATATTCAAAATCGGCACTTTCGCTATTAGAGGTCTATTGACAATAGATCCCAAGTAGCGTACCCAGTCATAATGCAGCATATAGATATACTAATATCTGATGAATCTGTGCGAGCATTGTTTCTGGGTGGTTCAATGTTTCCCGCCTTAATGCCCAGGGCTCCTAAATGCGCGCTGAATGAAAAATCCCTTTCTGAGGGTGGACGTCCAGGGAGGGCGGAGGTGCATTGTCGACGTACGACTCTGTCTCTTCAACAACGGACTCGCCAATCAAGCAAAACTCCTCCTTCCTTGGAGAACTTGTAACACCAGTCACGAAATCTAGGCTATGCACGCCAAATACTTCAGTCCATTTTTTTCGCGCACGAACGTCTTTAAGTTTACCTTTGTGGTTTGCGTTGTGCAATTTACATCGTACGAGGTAGGACATATAAATAATATAAACAAAGTAGCGTGATGTGCTATTTTATTGACCAGGAGACTGTGACTTCGGAGTAGCAACAGCACTACTGTAACCTTTGTGTCACACCAAGTTTGGCTATGAAGCTATGTTTAGTAACTCAATAGAGAGAGCCATTCAACAGCAGACTGGTTTATTATACTCTAACCATTTTCATGAATCATTCCTCTCTAGCTGTAAGGATTATGGCAACTGGAACTCGTTCTTTGCGATCCTCATGGCTCTCAACACTGTGCCGATCAGCCGACTTACGCAGACTTGGGAGGTAAGGAAAAACTGGAATGGAACCTCCCGAATTCAGTCAGGAAACGGAATGGAATAGGCTTCAGGGGCTATATATTGTTAATTGGAATATATGTCTGCACATGTTACAAACTGTTGTCAAGAGTTGTCCAGAAGTATGATGACAAAATCTCATGGCACAATATCTCACTCAGAAAATGTCTTTATGTTTTTCACAGAAAGTTCCCAGCAAGTTGAAGAAAATGTATAAAGAGTTCATGTGTGTCTTGGTAAGAAATTATTTCAACAATTGAAATGCGCCAAAACGGCATTGTTCTTTACAGAACTTCTGATAAGACTCTTTTAGCTCAGCGCGTCCTTTTATCACATGCTCCCTTTATTTTTAATCCCCCTCTCTAACACCTTGAACAACATCGACCCTCTCTGAGGCTTCCTTACTGTTGCATTAGTACATTAATGATATCCTATTTACATATTCAGGATCCATCTAGGAACCATCGCGTGTACAGACTCGCTGTCGGTTAGTATTGCGGTAGAGTCATTTAATTCTTGATATATTATTCCTCCATGACATTTACACGTGGAAAATGCGGGAATAGCAGGAATTAATCATTGACTCTGACTAGCCTCAAGTGCTCGGCCAGTAGAATGGCAGTGTAAGGACAGAACATTCCAATATTGGTAATAAAAATTGTAGAAATACTAGGTTACGCAAACGGTTCCTCTAGTTAGCGGCTCTTCTTCCGTTGCGGGACCTAACGGTTTTACGTCCGTATCCGAGAAGACGTGAAGGTCTAACCATTTGTAGATGTTAGAGCAAAGGTAGCACCCTGAAAGCGTTGCATGGTACGGCACCAACGAACGATTTATTTTCACTTTTTATGTATTTTCCAGCAAAAATGAAGCCACCAATTATGCCTTTCATGATCCTACTCATAAAAGGTAAGAACCCTTTTAATGCAGACACGATTTCGTACCACCTCCCTCGACCAAAGGGGTTTTATATCGGGCCTCTTATAGGCATTGCAACAACAAAAAACTTCAGCAAAAAAATACGCAACTACAAAGTGCATGCACAACATACCCAGTAATGTAAACAGAGACGCAAGCATATTGTGTACCCATAGTACCCAGAGAGGGAACAGTAGCGGATTCAGAAAATGGAGGTGGCTAGTACAAAGGTTCTACCCCCAAAGATTTGGAAAAGGGAGGGGAAGGGGGGTTGTGACTATTAGTGACTATACTACGAAAAGAGATGCTTGAGTGTATAGAACGAAATAATTTGATAATAAAAAGACTACAAGGAAAAATGAAAACGTAAAAGAAGTGAGCGGCTACGTTCACAAATGGCTTTCAGTTGCGTGAAAATAACTAACTGCAACGTCTAGGAATTAAGGTTATTTATTATATAGACACGAGTGTTTTTAAGCAATTATTGGATGAGGTTTTTGTGATCTCCAGAATAAACAATGTCGAGACAGGTGGAATCAGGCGAGGCCGTGAGGCCGAGCCTGATTCCACTTGGCGAGACATTGTTTATTCTGGAGATCACAAAAACCGAGTTCAATAATTGCTTTATTATACATTGATTCAGTAAAAATACTTTTATTTCTGTCAAGCAATTTATTTTACACAAGCGCCTTGTTAAAATAGGGAAAGCGCTCTAGTCCTATGATGCATTGCGCGCGTATCAAGAATCAGCTAGCTGATTCTTGAAGAATCAGCATGCTGATTCTTGGATATCCTCAAAGTGCGTGATTCCCAAAGTAAAGCGCGCGCTCTTAGCCAATCAGAATCGATATAGCGAGTACAATGTATAATAAATTGGGAAATACGCCACTCGTAGATCTCATACGAAGCTACATCCGGGACCTGCGTGACATATTTTCCATATCCTCACTAGTGAGGATATCGGTCAAAACAAAAGTACTTGGAAATTAATTTGGAATAATTTTTTCTGGTTTGTCTATATAATAAAAAGAAAATTACACGGTGGCTTGAAGGCGCTCATTCGTAAAATATTGTTCTTGCCACTCGAAAATAAAACTCATATCTTCAAGCCACCGTGTAATATCCTCTATATATTTCGTTGGCCTAAAATCTGTAGTTATGTATACGGTGGCGGTGAAATATGTTGAATCGAATCGAATTAAATCGCATCGAATGGCATCTCGAATCGAATCGAATTGAAAATCCTGAGAACAGTGAGAACCTGTTTGTGGTTAGCCACCCTATAATTCTTTCTCCTCTTCCGGATCCGCCACTGGGGAGGGACTACGGAAAAAAGACGCAACCATTTGATTTCTTGGTGATTGTGCACGTGTTCATATGTGAACAACCTTAGCCTGCGTAAAGCAGCCGCCACTAGCGCTCGCCGAAAAGGACTCCCGCTACATTTCTAAGTTGATACCTTACGCCTTTGTCCTTTGTCTGCACCTTTCGAGAACCAAACTTGTGATACGATATCAGTTTAGGTGGTGCGCGCCTCATAGGAAAATATGACAAAAACCCAATCATCCTGGGTGCTCGCTATGTAATAAACGTTTCGATACAGCTTATTAATTTCCAATTTGTTTTTTTCTTCTTCTTTCAGATATCACGATTATCAATTATGGAAACAAGACCTTCATGAATGAGCTCGTGAACTTCGAGAAAATGGTATGTTTCCTTAAATAAAGTTTGTGTCTGCATTGTTTTCGGTTATCTCTAGCAAATACCTTATCAGATCAAAATAGAATAAAATACCCAACAAAACGAAATAGAGCAGATTTCAGATGACTGTCGTGATGTAATTGCGTTTGTGATTAGTTTGCCTTTCTCATTGGCTGCTTATTTTTCTATCAACCAATCAAATTCGAGAGCAATTGTGTGACTACTAAGTAATCCTGAATTGGTTCGGCTCCTGATTGGCTGGGCTGGAAACCATTCAATAGCAAGTTGTAATTACTCTTGTTTCTGATTGGCTAGTGATTACACAATTGCGTTTACTTTCACGGCGGTCATCTGAAATCTTTCATCGATTCTGCATTCGTTGTTCTACCTCGGACAATCTAAAATGTTTATTTGACATAGTGCATGGAAGAGACACCGATTGCAGGAAGAGTTTTTTTCAGTTGCCTCATAATATATGGGTCATTAAATTTTCATCGGAAAAGGTGAAGAATTCATTAAAAATCTTCTTGTTCCGAATTTGCGAAGACGGGATCGGTCTATTGCCGGGTTTCACTAGGTGCCATTTCCGGGCCCGTGCAGAATTATCAGTCGCGCAGCTTACAATCATGACGGCTGTTTTACAGTATATATGCCTCCGAGAGTCCGACCATATGAATATGAACACAATTTGAACCTGTCTCGATCACGACTCGAACAGAAAGAACATTTCCTCTGTCCAAGCCGGGAATCGAGTTATTTAGCCGAATGACGTCAGTGGTGGATTCTTTCTTATCTTGTTCTGGTCTATTTTCCTAGCGCATGATCACATCTACTCTGCGTCTTATCGAGTATTGCCGTAGTGAGCCATTTGGTGAGTATCCCTTCTTGGTACGATGCTCAATAAACTCTTGTCAGAATAAGCAGGCGCAGGGCAGGGGTTGCCCTCATGAAGGCTTTTGAATAAAGCCGAAAATTTGGCACAAAGGTTTATTGTCATTTTTCAGTATTCATTGCTTATTCCTTCACTTGGTACGATAGAGCAGATTACCTTATAATCGAAACGTCACGGCAAGGTCTTGGGTCTCGCCCCCGGGGGGGGGGGGGGGGTTCTTCACATGTCGACCTGATAGGGGTGCTCGTCGTATTTTTAGGGGTCAAAATCGAATCTCAGGTATTTTTTAGGGGGTATCGGAGAAACATTGTGGCTTTCACTAATAAATGGTATTTTTTAGGGGTACGCAAATGAATGAAAAGGTCACAAACCAAGTAAAACGTTTTCTTTCTTTCTTTGTTCATTTATAGCTTTAAAATAAGCTTGTTTTGAGACGAGAAACAATAAAAAATAACAAAAAAGGTTTATTGTTGGTATTTTTTAGGGGTCATTTTGTTTTATAAGGTATTTTTAGGGGTTGGATTTTTTATGTCCTGGTATTTTTTAGGGTATATTTTCCGATGTCCCGACGGGCATTACGGTCATCACATTTTAACACGGCACTTATCATTTAAATGTAATTTAAATCATTTAAATGTAAACATAAGTAACATATCGTTTTTGTTTTTATGCAACAGTTGCGACACCGCCATCTTCACTAAAGAACACGCGTGAGGTCGCGGCGTACGTGAGGTAAAGTGCACTTTTGCGCATGTGCAATACTAGCCAATAACCTGCAAACACCCATTCTCGAACCCAGAGCTCCCCGGCTCGTAACCGCGCGGGGGAGGCTCTGGTGACAGCCGCTGGCGCATGCGCGAGATTAGTACAGAGACGTTGACAATCTCGTACCCAGAGCCCGTCATCTTTTGGCCAGCGGCAAGATTCAGGGCTCTGGGGGAATCCGATTTGTGAGCATGCGTGGTAGGTCAAAACGTAACGAACTTTCATACAACAATCAAACCGGAAACCCAGAATCTGGGTTTTAAAAAAATCGATTCCCCAGAGCCCTGAATCTTGCCGCTGGCCAAAAGATGACGGGCTCTGGGTACGAGATTGAGACGTTGAGAGAAAGACCTTTCAGCGCATGCTCTAACGCTCAAAATCAGCCAATCAGCGACGGGCGAGCAGACGAGCCGGGGTGCTCTGGGTACGAGAATGGCCAACACCTTCCTTTGCAACCAACTTTGCCAGCTAATAAAAGACTGACAGAAATAACCTCTGCTAGCAGGGTATGGATGGAGTCTGAATTATACTAATTATTTTGTTCTTGTTCTTCAGGAATTTACGTGTGATAGATAACGAACGGCTCTTGACACAGCTTTCCCATCGTCTGGAACCGCACTTCCGTGAGTGATCCAGGGAGGTCGTGCTTTCCTGGATTTAGTCATTGTTAGAACTGGAACAGATTTCATTCACGTTTCTGTTTCATTTCATTTGCGTGTGCGCTTGTGTGTGAGTTTTTTAACAAGCGCATAGGTAATCAAAAGGGTCGGCGAGAAATGAGCGAGGGCGAGAAAAGTAAAGATATATTTTACCTGTGGTTGCGATAACTGTCTGAATCGAGATATCAAACAGAGCAGTTTAGTTGGCCCCATTATTCTCTGCGCTTCAAGCTTATAGGCTTTTTGGTGCCAAGTGCCGAAAAGTAAACGAAACCCAGGGCGTAGCCAGGAATTTTGGTTTGGGGGGGGGGGGGGGGGGGGGGGAGGGGGCCAATAGTGAAAACATGGGACGAAAATTTCCTCCAGCAAATACAGTAAATGTATGGGAAGATCTCCCGAGAAAGGAGGGGCTTATTCTAGTCCTCCTACCACATCATCTGTATTATTGTAAAGCAAAACAAAAATACCAAAGCGAAATTGTATACATATGTAAGGAGATATATAGTAACTAAAAAAAAATTATAAAACAATTGTTGAATAGACAAACGAGGAGAGGTAGGTGGATGGCCCGTGGTACTTGAATATATAGTAATAGATATGTAGTAACT
Source organism: Scolanthus callimorphus (assembly GCA_033964015.1). Taxonomy (NCBI): domain Eukaryota; kingdom Metazoa; phylum Cnidaria; class Anthozoa; order Actiniaria; family Edwardsiidae; genus Scolanthus; species Scolanthus callimorphus. The sequence continues at coordinate 3,569,117 of CM066914.1, forward strand.
AAAAAAAAATTCTAAAACAATTGTTGAATAGACAAACGAGGAGAGGTAGGTGGAACTTGAATTATTGTACGAAACCAAAAGCTAATGATGTAAAGGTACATCATGAGCTTTTGACGAAACTTGTTTATAAAGTAAAATAAAAAATATTTCTTATCTTTAATAAATGCATTATTACATTTGTTACTCTATTCCGAACACTTTTTTTTGGGGGGGGGGGGAAGGAATTACTCAGGTCAGCCTTTCTCAAATGGTTTCCTACTGATAGTCCTAAAGTGACGACGCCACAAAAAATGTTTCGATCTTAGCAATATGCGTCCAATGACATTATTCCCGGTTATACACCTGTTTCAATTAACGTTGCTCTGCAAAACGTAAAACCATGAACCATGCTCCATAAGTCGTAATGGTAATTCCTGCCTAAAACGAAGCGGTTCACGCCAAATTGTGTCTCAAAGTAGTAAACAAAGTGCCATTGGGTGGTTTTAGTTTAGTTTGGTTTGCCAAACTCGAGGAAAATACGAGAGCGTCTTCATTATGGTTCATGGTTTTACGTTTTGCAGAGCAACGTTTAATTGAAATAGGTGTATCCCCGGAAAGACGCTTTCATGCAGTCTTTTTTCTGCTATGTTAGAACGCACATGCACATTTTCTGTAATGAGATAAACACATGCAACTGAATAGAGTATTACTCATTGTCAGGGTGTCTGAAAACTATAATAGTAACAAATAATCCAATGGCGCTTTGCATCAATTATGCTCATTATTGCTCATGAAATGAATCACTCTCTAGTTTGTTTCTAGTTTGTTTATAATAAAAGGAATTATCTGCATTGTCATATTACAATGATACATAGCAAAAAGCAGTCCTAACTACTCTGTGGTGATCCGTTAGGAATCGATTCCCAGTGGAGACGTTCAAGCGACTTTTCGGATCGAACCCTTACATTTAGATGACCACAGGAATCAGTCCCGGAAACTCGAACCAGAAATTGTTATTGAAACAAATAAGACATCGGTGCTAAATATATTATTTTCTTTCAATTAATTCAGCTTTAGTTAATAATAGAAGGGCCAGATGTGGATTGTGGAAGGGAACGCAACGTTCCCTCGTCCAATCCTTCATTCCATTCCAGGTTCCTGAAAGTTGACAAATTACATGAAGTAGCAACCGGCCGCACGGCAACCACGACCCAATCCAAATATGGATAAACACATGTAAATTAGGCGGTGAGGGTTTCGGGCGGGAATGCTGAGTCGTGTTGCGTTTTTCGCGTAAAATATGAATTTCCTGACCAGAGCCGTCCCACCAGACGAAGAGGTAATGTTGAATTACTTTAAGTTGCTTAAAATTAATGATTTGTTTGCTATTTAGTGGCACTGATTGAGAACATTTCCCGTGTGTTTCATAGCATGTCGAATCCAAGATGGCGGAACACAAGACGTTTGGAAATCGTCTACGCAAGACGCTGTATTATGGCGAATATTCGGACGCTTCTCTGCCATCGATGTCTGTGACAGGTTTGTGTGTGAATGTTTTCTATGACAAATAGAAGTAAGCTTAATGATTATAACTTATTTTTGTCTGGCAGTGAAAAATTCGACGCCTGATAAGAAGTCATCAATATCAATTTAGCGCCTATATTGCCCAATTCTTTTTAACTGCGCTTTCAATCGACTTCTTCTCCTTTGTATAGCAAATGTATTATCGAAATAATATCAGGCTTCAATAGGTAGGCCTGAGGGATGTTCCCAAAGCCACCCTGCAAGTGGCTGTCGTCTAAATGTGTTCTTTCTATCTGAACAAGTTGCTTCTGTAGCCTCTCTGACAGCTAGTAGAACAAATTAGAAAGGGAGGATTGAATTTGTTGCAAAAATTCTGCCCTGTTGTGTATTCAGATAAGCCTGTTTATAACATCAAGCTATCAAATGGCTAAGTACTAGTAGTGTCTTATTTATAATCTTTACATTTTTTAAGTTCTAAATAAACAACTGAAAACAATGGGGTTCAGTCCATTTCTTCCATTTCTTTCACTTCTGTCTTGCTCTGTGTTTGAATAGTCTCTGCACACAAATTTCATCCATGATTATGGACTTGTCCAGTCCCTGAACTCTCTTTCATGGCTGTCCCTTTGGAAATTCTTTTGATACCCACAAACTATTTCTGACAGCTGTATTAACAAAAAGTGCATGTACATTCAAAGGTTTCTGGACTCTCCTTTTGGTGACCACAGGCAACCGGAGCTACAAAAAGGAAAGTTTAGGAACTTTTCTAGATTATGGACATACTTGAACTACTTCTCAGAGCTCGTGCTATTTTCTTGCAAATATTGGGGGAAAGGGAAATAACATCCGGCTTCTTTTGCAATGTTGAAAACAAAAAGCTCATCCTAAATGTAGAGATAAATAGTAGCCTCTCACTCGCACAGCAGTCACAGGGAAGAGAAAGCACAGGGTATAGATCACATCCTGAAGGTTTATTTGAATAATCATCCAGGCTGCTCTATTTTTCACTTGTTGCAGATGTGGCAGTGGAGGCTCTCAATAATGCAGTCTCTCCGAAGAACAGATATCTGGATAAGAAGTTTGCTCATGGAGTTACAAGGTGGGATGATACATCGCTTGTAAATAAATTTGGATGAGTTTAATTTTCTACAAAACTAGTGTCTGAAAATAAAACTGTCCAAATTTTGTTAAGCATCCAAAATTATAATAACAGGTGGTTTTAAACATTTATTTTATATAGGTGTAATCAGGGAATTGTTTGTAAATGAGCAATAAAATAGGGTGTAGATAGAGCGGTTTTCATATGACTGTAGTGAAACCAATCGCAAAGTGATTACACCAATTCTGAATAAAACCTATAGGAGTAATTACAAAGTAATTGCGAATTACTCACGACAGTGATATGAAATCCGCTCTAATGCATAAAACCTTCAATACATGCTGTAATGTACATGTACAAATTGGCACTTGAGCTACCGGTACCAGTTGTATATCAAAATAAGTAATTCTACACACAATGCACATTACAGCTAAAACCGTTGCATTGTGACCCACTATTTCAAAAACATTGCTGTTCGGCCAATCAAACTATCTGTGCCAATGAAACTCTTGCTGTGTATCGCTTAGTGCAGTCAACTGGCTTCCCTCTGAACTAAAACCAGACAACATCACGATGGAAAACCAGGCGACTGCACTAGGCAAAAAAGAACAAGAATCTGATTGGCTCATAAGATTTGACTGGCAGAGCAGCAAAGCCAAAAACAAATCAATGTTTTGAAAATGCAGGTCGCGATGCAAAGATTTTAGCTGTAAAGAACTGCCAGTATAAGTTCTTTGCAAGTAATGTAGTGCAGAAATTTAAGTCCGAAATTTTTAGTCCAAAGTTGTCTGAAATGGCAGAAAAATAGTACAAACTAATTATAGTACAAAAATAGTACAAAGTATGACATTTTAGCATTAGATTTTTTGTGCAAGTAATGTATGCTGGGAGATACCTTGGTATCCTTCACAATTTGCTTATCTTCAGCTTGTAAAATTGGATTGTATAATAGAGAATAATATACATTACAGGGATATGCATGCAGGGATATGGAATTGATCTTCGACTGTACTGTTCAAATTTTGATATCAAATTTGAACACAAGAAGATCAATTTCATATCTGAAAGTCCCATGTATTTTTGATTTGATGAATTTCACGATAGTTGACATTATCGTAATTTTTCACATATGCGAATTGCGATATTTCTCAGCGGCCAAAATCCTGATAAAACACATAATAAATGGTTTTCTTTTCAGGAGGGCAAAGATTTCTCCTTGCACTCTGATGATGGGGATGTTGTACATTGAAAGATTACGGCAGCAGAACAGGCTCTCACCATCCAAGGAACTTTCGTCTTCTGATATGTTTTTGATCTCTATTGTAAGTAGAGTACAGAACCAAAATAATAAGTTTCATTTTCTATCCTGTGATGGTAAACAAAGCAAACTGGTTATGAAATCTGATACCCAAATAATCTCAAAGCAGAGAAACAATTGGCCCAACAAAATTGCAACATATAAATCAGCCATAAAAGAAAATCTGGCCTGACACAAAAAAAACATTAAACCCTTACATCAAATGGGGACAACATCAAATGAAGCTTACATCAAATGGGGGCAACATCAAATGAAGCTTACATCAAATTGGGGTAACACCAATGAAGCTTACATCAAATGGGGGTAACACCAAATGAAGCTTACAAGAAATTAGCCCAAAAAGCATATAAATCTGACATTTTTAAATTCTGTTAAAAACAGAATTCACAAGATTTTGTGACATGTAGTGCATGGATGACCAAGCCCCCTACTTTTCAGAAGATTTTCATAAATGTATGTTTTCTCTAAAACATGCTCCTCGACTTTGTCATGCATTTTTTCTAATAGACCAAATCAGCTAACAGTGTTTACATGTTGTTGCCATCCAATTCAGATCATGTGATTATGACCAATGACCAATAACTGCATAACTCTTCTTTATCCACGAGTAGCCATTGGCGTCCTTTGATTTGGTATCTGTATGTCCACGAATCCATGGGCAATCTTGTAGAATAGTGTAAGGTGGCTTTTTGCACGTCTTGCTTGGAGGGTTTGCCATCCTAAATCCTGCAGCATGAAGGTGACACAAGCTTTGCGGCGGTAGTCTGACATTACAAAACATGCAGCCCTTTGTCAATGCCGACCCCCCTGTGCCATATATCCATTAGGAGTTTTTGCACAGTAATATTTAGATTTAGACATATTATATCAGTACTGAAAACAGGCTTGCATTAATTCCAGATGGTTGCATCAAAGTACTTGTACGATGAAGGAGAAGAAGAAGAGGTCTACAATGAAGACTGGGCTAAAGCAGGTAATAATAAATAATAATAAGTTAATTTTTATAGCGCTTTTCTCTTATGGATCCAAAGCGCTTTACAATAGCTTTATATATAAAAAGAAAAGAAAGCAGGTATGTGAAACTGATTTTGATTGTATAGTACCGTATATGCAAACTTGTAACTTTCAGAGAACTCTATTATGATTGCCTATTATTATTTAAGACATTTTTATCTCAAATTATTCTAGTGTTTATTTCATTTTTCCATGTTTTTATAGGTTTGAAAAGCGTTCATGAACTCAACAAACTAGAGGTGGAATTCCTTGGCTTGATGGTAAGACTCTTGTAATCAATATCAGACTCATTATCATCAGCATTTTCTCCAGACTGCGCCACTGGACGATTCTTCGAAAATGGAGGGTCTCTGTTCAACCAAAGAAACTGCTGAAAAAAAAAGTGGTGGCACGGAAACTAGCCTGCTGTTAATACGGCATGAAATCACATAGTTGTGGCATGGTCACAGCACTATTGTGCCGTGGCACTTTTCACTGTCATACAAAATCTGCTTTAGAGCAAAACAGTCATCAATGTAATTGTTGCGAACATCTCAGGTCTTGCTTTTTATTTTCAAATTTGGGGGAGCATGTCTCCCCTCCATCTTGAAAATGGGTGATAACTTCATTGTGAAGGGGAAATCACACATTTCCTTACATAGATAAGGAGATACTTTGAGACTCTAGCAAGACATGGCCATGAAGAGTTTCAACATCTGTAATTACATTGGGCAATTCCAGAAAATAAAGGTACCCCCCACACGGGCGGCATTTGGAAATTCCGATGGGATGGGGGGGGGGGGGGGGGGTTAAGAGCTCGGAATTCTGATTGCAAGGGGGGGTTTTCGAAGCTGGATTCCTTTAACCTGCCCGGAATTCTATATGCATGGGGGGGTAAACCATTTTGGAAATTCTGGATGCATGGGGGGGTCAAAAACTAGTGCAGCCCGTGGGGAGGGTACCTTTATTTTCTGGAATTGCCCATTTGCTCATTAGTCTAACATCTTACTGGTACCACAAGCTTAAGATTAAACTGCAAGCAAGCATCCTTTCAGAATGAATGGGAGAGACATTATCTGAAGTGAGGGGAGACTTGGCTCCTCTGGCTGATAACTTTGGGGGAGATTTGTAAATTTTAGGAGCAAATTCTCTCAATCTCGTACTTAAACGCAAGCTGTGCATCTACACTTATATTAAACATCAAAGTATTTCCCTTGCATCATAATTGATATTGTCAGCATTATCATCACCATTGTGAAATCATTCAGTTATAATAAGGGTTATTCCAGAGTGACGCAAATTCCAAATTCCAGGGTGACGCAAATTCCAAATTCCAGGGTGATGCAAATTCCAAATTCCAGGGTCATTCAAATTCCAAATTCCAGGGTGATGGAAATTCCAAATTCCAGGGTGATGCAAATTCCAAATTCCAGGGTGATGTAAATTCCAAATTCCAGGGTGATTCAAATTCCATGGTGACGCGAATTCCAGGGTGGTGATGAAAACATTCACTGGATTTCCAGGAAGGTGTTCAAACCCAAAATTTCCAGGAAGGTAACTGAAAGTGGGGCTGGATTTTTATACCTTTTTATGCCAAATTTAATGAACTAATGGTTGTTTTGCTTCCTTTGCAGGACTGGAATCTCTTTATTACCCCAAACGAATTTATGAATTTTGTGAACAAAGTGGAATCTCAGTAAGTATGGTTTGTGTTGATCAAGCATTAGGCTGTTCCAAAAAAAATGTGGTAACCGCTATTGAGGAACTCCACCCTGAGAAAATTACAAGTTAAAGAAAAGCCACGTGGAAATTCCAGGGTCGAAAACAAAGACCCCTGTGAAAATTCCAGGGTTATAAACAAAGACCTGTGGAAATTCCACAGTCATAAACAAAGACCCATGTGGAAATTCCAGGGTCATAAACAAAGACCCCTGTGGAAATTCCTGGGTTATAAACAAAGACCTGTGGAAATTCCTGGGTCAGAAACAAAGTCCTCTGTGGAAATTCCTGGGTCAGAAACAAAGTCCTCTGTGGAAATTCCTGCGTTATAAACAAAGACCTTGGAAATTCCACGGTCATAAACAAAGACCCCTGTGGAAATTCCCAGGTCATAGACAAAGACAAATTCAAGGTTCCCTGATAGTTGGTAACAAAATGAATCATTTCTCGATGACTTCACTATAAATTGAGTATTTGACTTTGTTGTTTTTCTTGGCAGGATTGCTGCAAGTAAGGGGCATTCTCGGGGCTGGTTGACCTACACTGACCTAGAAACGCTTCTCAACAATGAAAAATTACAAGAGACTATGTCTGTTTTGACCCGTGATGCTATGAAGGTGGGTACACAAAATGATCTCATATCTTTGACCCCGTGGGGGTCGGGGGTACTTCAATGTTAATGGTAGGGATGATTTCACCTAAAAACAGCAAAAGCACAATAGCCAAATATATCTATGATTGCTTCGCCATAAGGCAAACCTGGCAAGTTTAAATCTTTATATAATATCTAGAGGCTACGCCTATGTACGCTTTCTATACGGCTCACTAAATAAACTCTGTCTGTCTAAACTCTGTCTGTCTGACCGTGGGGAAGCCCAAATATACACCCTAAAAAATACCTGTCAGAAAAAATTCCACCTTCTTCAGCGTATCATTTTAGTCCAAAGAACCCCTAAATATCTGGCATTTACGGGCATTATAGGAAACAATGGGATTCTAATTATTAATTGCTTCAACTTCATGAGTAGCATAGTCTGACTTTTTCTTTATAATCTTGTCAGTCAGCCGCCATTTTGTTAGCCTAGCAACATACCGAGTCAGAGAAAGCCTCCATTTCCATCGGCTGATTTAGAGAATGTAGTGCGAATTTCCGACTAAATTTCGCTGGGATGTATTTGGCGAAAAAAGTATTGTTCCACAAATAGCTCACAGAAAAAACTTAATAAAGAATCTCAAATATTTCTCGAGACATTCCAGGAAATCATTTATTCGAGGTCGTTGTTGAGCTTTAGGAGGCGAGATGATTATTAATTCCTGTTACGATGTCCGAAGTGAGCGTGTGAAACAACATCCCGGAACCTTGAGTTTATTTATTTGCATCGATTTGCATACCAAACTTCGGTTGTTCGGAGCTGTAGTTGTTGAATACACTCAAGTTAAAATCCGAAAATCTACTAGAAATATCCTTAAATTGCCGCTCTGGTCCTTGGTTTCGGCCGCCGCGTGTTCCCTCTCGATGGGGAGGAAAAAGAGAGGAATGCGATATTTTTTCTGGCGCGCGGGCCGAGAAGTTCGCGAAACGTAACTGCGAAAAGTATATAACTTCGTTTGTAGATGGTTATTTTGAGATTTCTACACGAAATTCGTATTGTAATGTCGAATGTAAACAATGAGAAAGGAGTGGATGAGAAGGGCTCTTTAATTTCTTCTGGTAGCACTTTTCATGCATCATATCATGCTCTAAGCTCTTTGCAATTTCCCCCCTCTCAGGTGATTTTATCCTGTATTGCTACCTATCTACTTGGGCTATCCCTTCTCTTGAGCACCACAGCCATAGCGTTACTCCAACTCAGTCCTCCACAGGCCCTAAGCATGACCACTGTGGCACACCCTACAGCCAACTGTCTCACCTCAGATGCATCCTGTTTATTTACCCGACATGATGTCCATGTCTCGCCTGCCGAACCTGGAATTCATGCGCCACTAGCCGTCCGCCGTCGTAGAACCCGAATTCCTTCTCCCACGAATGGTCAGGACAACCTAAGCATGAATGCTTCGGGTACACCCAAGAGAAATGGAAAGGAGAGAGCGCATACCTGGTTAGAATCGGTAGCTCTTGTCCAGTGGATTCCACCCATTGCTTATTACCTGGAACGTTTTCAAGGGACTAGTGTTACTTTGCCGGCTTTTCTAAACTTCACAGTTAACTTTGAAAACCTACGACCTAACAAAAACAAGAATAGAGACAGTGCATATCCTCAAAATTACAAAACCTGGCATGTGAGGAAAACGAAAAGTGATGAGAATGGGAGAAATAACAGTGAACCAGAAAGACTCACCAGGCACAACAAGACGCTTTACACAGTTGCCCCCAAGTGCCAAAGAAGACCAGTAGTTTGTATCGCATAACTGATGCACCTTGTTTTTTCGAACTTCTTTTTGCACATATTGGCGGCTACATTGAGATCACATTTTCGTTTGATTTGTTAGCCTTGGTTTCATGCAGCTGCTGACTTGTGGAAAAATGCAAGTTTGCGTAATGAATTGTGTTATTAAAAGGAAATAAGGGGATAAAAGAATAAAAGCTGTAACTGGTAAGCCATTTTATTCAGGTATATTTTCTCTTTTGCTCCGCAACTACATGAAAATGACATACGAAATTATGTCCGTTTTTCCGTCGATACAGTTGCTACCGCCACAGCGGAAAACCCTAGAATAGAGGTTGAACATCCGTCAGCTGATTGCTGTTACTCCATTCTGTATATTGTCGGTCTCGTATCCAGGGGCCGGTTCCTGAAAGGTTGGATAAAGTTATCCACGGATAAAAGTATAAAAGTTATCTGTTGTATAGGTTTTTGTTCAGGATTTATCCGTTGGATAAGCGTTTATCCACTGATAACTCTTAACTGTCCTTCTAGGAACCGGCCCCAGGCGTCTCTAGAGTGACGAGCAAAGGTTTCTGGGAAGGTTAAGCGTTGGCGCAAAGGACCAAGGGAAGGGTCTCACTCTCCAATACTCGTACTAGTTATATTCGGCCCGGATAAAAGCCCAGAAGCACCTGGTACGAGTGCTCGGGAATTGTTCCCATACATTTACCTTTTTACTATCCTCCCCCCTTCTGAAATTCCTGGATCCGCGTACTAGTTATATTCGGCCCGGATAAAAGCCCAGAAGCACCTTACGAGTGCTCGGGAATTGTTCCCATACATTTACCTTTTTACTATCCTCCCCCCTTCTGAAATTCCTGGATCCGCGCCTGCTGTCAGTACTTGGACATTGTCCGACAAAATGTGATATGGTCCGTTATGATGTCAGGTCAAACAAGGGGCTTTTTTCAACTTTCGGGGGGCAATTCTTTTTCTCCGAGTAAAATGGAGGTTTGACAGGACATGTGAGAACAAGTAAAATAACTATTTCAGCGATAGACGTCAGGTATTAACAAAATATTTTCGACTATTCTGTTAATTTCGATCATCTTTTATTCTGTTTTCTGTTCTATTTATTCCGTTCCTATTATATTATATCTTATTATTATACTATTCTGTAATTGTTCTTTAGTGAGTCACACACACACTATCACGAATCCTGCATTCTGATTGGCTCAAAACTCAGTCTATTGAGTCATAGTGAGTTTTGAAAAGGCCGGCGTTTTGAAGAAAAACAAATACATTTCTTAAAAGATATAAATAAATAAAAAGTTTCATTATTCGAAGGTAGTGTGTGAGTGTGATTTTACTAAACAATTAGATTATTCGCTCTCTCGTCGAAGACTCCTAGTCAACTATCAGCTCATAGAAATCTCGAGCTCGTAATCTAATTGTTAAATATATCTTAGTCTATGTATTCTGCAGTGTTCCATATCCCATAGAACACTCGCGTCCATTCTCTAACCCTTACTTAGTCCATGGTATTCTGCAGTGTTCCTATCCTATACATTATAGAATCCTATGATATCTCTTTTTGTGTAAATTGAGATATCAGAGATATCATAGGATTCAAGTATATTCAAAGCGTTCAGTCGGTAGATTCCGCCGAAAATAGCACTCAAAAAGGCGATATCGCCCTAGTCGCTGCGCGACTCGTGCGATATCGCTTTTTTCGTGCTATTTTCTTAGCGGAATCTAGCCTCCTGAAGCTTTGAATAATCCTATAGTATTTCTATGTTCTGCTTGATTTGTTCAGGGCATCGGTGCACTGCCTACTGCATCCGCACATGACGATATCCTGCGATATCTGAGTGAAATATGTCACCGCGTCCCTCGTCGACAACAACAATAATTTATTGTGTCCTCTGAAAGTATCTGTACAAAGGAGGACAGAGAATGGCTGAGTATCACGATATTTTGCGCAATCTCGCAGGATAAAATTTTAGTTGCATGGTTGAATAGTCTCCTTATGGCATTGTAAGACAAATTACGATGCCATGAGAGGTGAGGTGAGCATCAATACAGCATTTCTAGTGGTTGGCTTGTAGAGATCGAGAATAGCTATTAGAGATTATATGCTATTACAGCTAAAATCGTTGGATTTGCTGTTCCGCAAGTCAAATCTTATGAGCCAATCAGATTCTTGTCCTGTTTGGCCTGGCTTTCCGTCGCGACGTTGTCTGGTTTTAGTTCAGAGGGAAGCCAGGCGACTGCACCAGGCGAAACAGGGCAAGAGTTTCATTGGCTCGGATAGTTTGATTCGCGGAACAGCAAAGTCAAAAATCAAAACAAAATTTGATGTTTTTAAAAAGGCGAGTCGCGACACACTAACGGTAAAAAGGGCAAGAGTACTACATGTAGCATCATGTGCACATTTGCTAGTTCCCGATTCCGTTGCATTCTTCTGGTCTTCATGCATTCCCGTTCATCTTGGGCTCTGTGTGTTTCAGGATCTTCCCAAATCCAGCTTCTCGTTCGCCTAGTCTGTGCCATCCGAGCTCCACCTTTTTTTTCTTCTCTCAGTGGGCGGTTATGCAAACCGCTACGTTATTCAATAATGCCGCGACGACATTTGACCTCTCCAGCTCAAAATATTTCACTTGCTCGGGATAGTTGACTACCGTGTTTAGTAGAAAGAGCAGCGTGCTACGTCTAAGCTGTTCTTATGCACCATTCTTCCCCTTTCTTCTACGTTACCGATGCCCGAGCACCCTCGGATTGCAGTCTTCCCTTGCCGAGGCACTTCTTCAGCTGATACCAGAAATACGGCTTAACATAGCAGTTCAAATAGTCCAAATATGTCCTGTGTTTCAGCTCGACTGGTACCTCGCAGTCTCGAAACAAAATGGGAATAACTTGGTGGTATCGTATGTTACGCGTCAAGGCCTGAAAGAGCTCCTGCTTACACCATTCGCTGTTTATGAAATCCGGCGACAGAATAGCCAGGGTATTCTTGCTGTGATATATGGCATTTGCTATGTTGACCACGATGGCCTCGCCGGGCATGAAGTCCCTCAGGTCGATACAGCATTTATACCCCTGTCGCTCCAACTCCTCTTGAATTTGTTTAGCGAATTTGATGTCTTTGGAACTGTAGCATATAAATACGTCATAACTGGAGGGATACTCTGGGCATTCTACAAATCAAAATTGAAAAAGTAAGAGAGGAGGATCGAAACATTATTGTCGAAAATTATCTGCTATGACCCTAAGGTGGACTCGTGCCAGCGATGTTCAATTTTTGTTCCAATTTCGATTACTATCTAACTTCAAGAGGCGATAAAATCTTAAATCTTGAGCATACAAAAAACCGTTTGTCCACTTCTGGAGTCCACCTTAATCATGTCATTCAGGACAGGAACTATTTCGGAGTTTTTAACGTAAATAATAAATAACTTTATTTAAAGAGGGTAAAACACGTAATAGTGAACATACACTAGTAAACTTGTGGCCCTCGGCTAAAAATATTATATATACAAATACTATACTAAATCTTAATAATAGTTATAATAATATAGTATTTAATGTTAAAAAATGTATGATAAAAATAGAAATATGTATAGATATAAAAGCATTTCTAAAAAAAATAACCCCTTAAACACATAAATAAACAAAAAGTCCATAAATAAACAAATAAGACCCCCAAGACAAGTAAATAAACAAATCAAATAAACAAAGAAAGAAATAATTCGAAAAAAATTAAAAAGGAATGATAGCGAAATTAAAGGGGCTGTGTCACGGTCATTTGAATAAATTTGTAAATACAGCTCTAAATTTGTATATAATCATCCCCAAATCACTTATATCAATTGGTATTAGCCTAATAGGCAATGTAGGCAAGTTTTAGCGGCAATATTGCCGATTTACAAGCAAATTTTGATGTAAATTCAAACTCATCCTGACAAGATTTCAAAAACTCATTGTTGCAATCCGTTTCCATCTGCTGTGTAATAGGTCCATGAGGCCTACAATCATGATTGATTTGTAGTTAAAGGGCTATTTAACAAACCTAGACTAGTATTTTGGCTATCCATCAGTTATTTGTATGTTTTTTACACCTAAAGTGTGCTAAAATCGTGACACCGCTCCTTTAAATATACAAATTAAAATGAGGTAGCTGACTCTGATATTCGAGTGCCCGTTTCTTCATGACTTCTAAATGATCTAACACTGGGCTGAGTCCTAATGTCAATAGGTAGAGAGTTCCATAGTTTGCAAGAGCTAACGGCAAACGTGCAACCACCTTCCGTTACAAGTTTGAAGCGAGGGCACACACAAAAACACGGTGAGGCAATTCATTCCATGAATGATTTTGCTGCACTTGTGGCTTCTTCTGGCTAGCTTTCTGGGTGCGTTTATATATTCATTTCTTTTTTGAAATTCTGACGCATATTTTCAATCGTGCCACACACGTGAAGCATCCCTTACCTTCGCTTTGTGTTACCAGTTGCATTTGTACCACGCCATTTCTATGGTTACCATTTCTAAGGTTACCATGGAAACCGTTGCTAGGTGACACGGCCACCTCACCCACGAGGGTTACGTTCACGTCGTTCAGGAGCGCGCCTGATGAGTTTGAGTCAACGGGCGGCCTGTGGTGCCATCTATAGTAACACACAAAGCCAAACAGAAGGACAGGAACCAGAACTGCGAGAACTGCTACTGGAATTATCCACGATGCTATAGCGGATTCATCATTGTTGGCAGCTTTTTCTAGATGAGGAAATACAAATAGATGAGGAAATACTTTTAGTTCCATAATCTTGGCTCCGAGACGTGTTCCTCAGTTTCTTTATTTATATGCAAGCTAAAAGAAAATTGGGCTGTTCCATATTATATCTGTTACTCCCCTGTCGAGGAACCTGGAAATCAATCAGCAATTTTTGAAAATTTGGAGTTCCTCGATAGGGGTGGGGAGTACGGGCTTTTTTTGAACAGCCCATTGTCCAGTTTTGTTAAATACACACGGAAAATGAGGTATGAATGAATCTGCAAGTCAGGATTTTCCTGCTTTCTTCGCTAAGATATGAGCAAAAACAGACCTTAAAGTGAAGTAAGGGGGATTTCCCAATAAGGAAATTTTGCAATTGTGGCAAATCGACAACTTTTGGCGTTTTCTTAATATGACCCATGTCCCTCTACAATCTTGCAATCGATCGTTAGAGCAGATTTCGTATGACTGTAAAAAGTACCGTGACACGGCGCGGTACGGTCGCGGTGGCGGTACGAAACCTGGCCTGCTGTAGATACCAAATGAAATCGCGTAGTCGCGGTACTGTCACGGTCGCGGCGCGGTACAACTCATTTGCGGCACTTTTCACAGTCACTCCTACCTTCTGTTGGACACTCAGACAACGACTTTGCAGGTTGTTTCTTCGCTGTTTCTCTCTCAGGTGCTACTTTACCAGGGCACTGTGTGCAGTTAACAGACCCATTTCCACTGTATGTCCCATACAGACAAGGTTTTAGGCTGTCGCTATTTGGTGGACAAAAATAACCCGGTGGGCACGGTAATACTCTGTCTCTGGTCTTGAATGGACAATAGTACCCTCCGGGACACGAAGCTGAATAAAGAAGAATTTGTATCCATAAGCGAAATCCATTTTTGATCTCTGGATAGAGTATTATTAGCTAAACAAGCAGACCAATTTTGAGAAAGCCTTGATAAATAACCGCGATGTTACGCGCTTCTAAAGTTATGAGGTTTGTGCTTAGCTACCTCGCTGGCCTCATTAGTGCGAATATAAGGAATGCACTCATTCGCTTCTCCTCGCTTCGTCGGCGTTCTACTCGTCCAAGTTCCAAATTGTCATTCGCTGCTCCTCGCGCAGTCAATCTCGTTGTGCTCCCGAGCCTTGGTGACGTCCTTCTCGCTTCACCCACCCACCTACCCTCAGCTTTGCCTTTCCCGCAATCACTGGTTTCGCCAGGACTCCTTCCCATAACTCATATCAGCACAATGAGACCAGTGAGGATATAATATTACTAATGTGCTAGCCAGAGTTCACAGCAAAATACCAACTTTGAACGGCCATAACGTTGTATTTTACCGAATTCTTTAAAACTTGCAGTACTTTGAAGGCAATGTGTATAAATATATAAAAACCGGTTTCGTTTCATATGCACTTTACAGCTGTTTCAGGTAAGTTTAAGTTTAAGTTTATTTCTATTTACAAAATACAATAATCAATTACCAGACCCGCAGGTAGCAAAGCTAATCTAGGCGGGCAGGAAATATTGTCAGATTCTTGGAGTTTGGCAGTTGGGTTTTTCTGCGCTGTCCATCAATGCAATCGTATGAGCCAATCAGATCCTTGCCCAGCGCATTTGTTTGGCTTCCCTTGCGAGACATGACGCGACAGAAGCCAATTCACTGCACTACATGGTTTGATTGACTTCACAGAAAAACACAACTGCCAAAAGATATCTTGAACACGCTGGGTCGCGTGTTACCTGCAACAGCTGTAAAGTAAACATGAAGTTTAAAAGGTTTGTCTTACTGCAACTGATGGATCCAATTTGACTGTAGGTCCCTTCTGGGCAACGCATCTTGTTACTTTTCCATGGTGGACAATAGTAACCACTAGGACACGGGGCTAAAAAGAATGCAAAACAAATTTTTAGAAAAATGAAATCATGCAATACCTCCATATTGGTCAGGCAGGGGTGCTCGTCGTATCTTTTAGGGGGTAAAATCGTGGCTTGCGGTATCTTTTAGGGGGTAAAAAGATAAAGGAAATTTTGGGATCTGCTATCTTTTGGGTACTGCCAAATCAGCAACTTTGCCCTTCAAAACCAAGTGCTGTATAAAACCTCTGTCAGTTTTGTGGACTTTTTGGGCACATCTGATAAAGGGACAATCATCTAAAATCCCCTCTATTATTATGTAATTGTTATTGGGGGCACAAAACATTACCTGTTCTCAAATAAAATGATTTGGTAGTATTCATTCCACTCCTTAAGCCAAAGCATGTCCATTTTCCTTCATCTTTATGGCTCACGTTTGAGATCTCAAGAATATTGGTAAATATTGAATCTTCAATTGAAGGGAAGTTCTCGTATTTTCCTGGTTCATCATAAACCCGGAGACCATTGCGAAATATGCATGCCGAGCCAAGTTGTTCGTTTGATCCTAAGTCCACTTTGCAAGTAAGGTTTATTCTGCTTCCAAAATACGCGACATCCAAGTCACCTGGGTGACGACCATATATCCCCATTTCAATAACGGATGGTCCCTTTGGCACTGAAAAGACAAAACAGAAACACTTTAGTACATGTATATCCTCGCGTGCCGGGGCTCTAGCCTCACTTCCCACGGATGGTGCATGTACGGTACTGAATAGTATGCCACTTCCTTTTAGGCGGTGCTACACAATTGCTGGAAAAATTATTGCCATGGCGCGTTTTTGCTCCCTCTCTATAATGTTATTTAATTAAATAAGCTGGCAAATCGGCATACTCCAATGTCGACTTCTGATCAGGGAGCAATAAACTTCTACTATTTCCCCTACGGGAACACCGTACTTTTTCTGTTGCCTTAGAGCATAGAACCGCCTGTTGGCTTTCTTCACTATAAAGTCGCAGCGAGCCGTCCATGTGAGATCTGCCGATATGTAAACACCGAGTAGCTCAAAAGAGGGCACGTCCTCAATACGCGAACCATTTATAACGATTGGACATGGCGCGCAACTATTATAGTTTAGAAAGTCAACAGTAAGGCATTTACATTTTTGCGGATTTAGCCGCATGTTATTATCTTGTGCAAAGGTGTTTATTTCTTCAACAATAAAATTCAGAAGTGAGGGGGAGTTCGTAGGAATAATTTCCACGAAGGTTAAATCGTCAACAAACTTGGCACGCGGACCCCAAGAGGGGACAAGATCATTCACCATAATGGCAAAGAGGATCGCTCCCAATTTGGTTCCTTGTGGTATTCCTCCCTTGAGCCTTCGCGAGCTGGAGAGTGCTGACGAGTTCCCTTCTAAAAATGAAGACACCTATCTAACTAGGCTAGGGTGGAGATTATACCTAGACAGCTTGTTGAGCAAGATTCCGTGATCAATTAAATCAAAACCTTTGCAAAAATTCAGCAAAGAAAAATCTTATGTAACAATTGCCGCGGTCAAGAGCCTCTAAGGCTAGATGTAGTAAATAAATAAGTGCCTGTCCAGTTTATTTTCCGGAAACAGCAAACTGTTTAAGATCTATCTGATCTAATGAAGAAGGAAGCATCCTGAAGAGTGTGAATCCCTCTAAGACCTTAGCGAGCTGACAGGTGAGTGAGGTGGGCCGAACATTATCTTCTATTGTCTTGGGAGGAGACGCCTTGGCAAGCGGATGGACGATAGCACTCTTCAAGAGGGAGGGGACAACACCCTCGCGCAGCGATGAGTTGTAGATCTCAGCCACAGCTGGCGCAAGCTCAAACGCGAAGATCTTTAAGACAACGCTCGGGATACCGTCCGGACCTCCAGCTTTCTTGGACTTGACCTTGAGCAAGGACTTGTAGGCCTCAAAGTCGGTAACAAAGAGTTCTTGAGGGATGTCATCAACAGCTATGCTTGCGACGTCATCAGGACTGACCGGAGCAAATTCCGATGTAAGACACACAAAGAAGTCATTAATTTTTTTCCGCAAGATTGACAACAGAGGTAATGTTGGTGCCGTCAACAAGCTGATGGTACCATTTGCCCTCACTAGCAGAAGATCCAGATAGATTCTTTACTGTCCTCCACCACTGACTGACATTTGAGCTCTTCAAACACTTCACTTTGTTGTTGTAAAACAACTTCTTGAAACGACCGATGAGGCGCTCTACCTTGTTACGTTTTGACTTAAAGAGCCAGGAGTCCTTCCCGTGGGAGGCAAGACATTTTTGCCTTTTGTGTGAGGCTGTACCCAACGCACCTCCCCTGGATCCACCACTGCATGGTACTCCTTTTCGTGCAACGTTCAGGAGAAACAATATTTGACACGCTAGTAAAACCTATCCTTCCTTCCTTGAATTCTCAGGCCTGAATAGTTTCCTAACATATGGGAGTACCCCCCCCCCCCCCCCCCCCCCACCCAACCCCTGGAAGTCCTTTATAGAGGAGGTGACAATAAAATCATGCAGCTTAATTATGTTGCTCCATTAAAATATCATTTTATCATTCTTACCCATCAAAGACAAATGATGCAACCCACTAATATCCACAAGAGAACTAAATATTCACAGTTTTTAAAACTGTTATTTTCAGGGATGTCAACTCTCCCGGTTCTCCTGGAGATTTTTCACTACGTTTCCCATTAAAAGTTTCCAAATTTTCTATATATTTCCTGTATTTCTCTTGCTTTTCTCTCTCGTATTTTTATCTCTTTATTTTTTTCCAATTTGCTAAGTTTTGCTGGATCACTGTGGTTGGCATCCCCTCTAGTGTAACTGTCAATGCCTACTTACGCCGAACAGAGATGTAAATAGGTGTCCCCTTAACTAATCCATATGAATTATTAGCAGCACAGGTATAGTTCCCTTTATCATGAACAGACAGCCTTTTTATGGTTAGAGTTGGCTGGCAATGGACTTTACGACTTTGCAAATGTCTGGAATCATCTAAAATCCTTTCAGGTCCTTCCTTCATTTCCTTGAGCCAAAAGACATTTGGCTGAGGGTTGCTATGCTTCACTGTGCATGTCAGGTCTACATTATCATCCACATCTTTATTAAGGGTTTTAGGGGAGTTGCGTTGAATCACCGGTAGGCCTGCAAAGAAACAAATTTCAGAATTTTTGTTTTAATTTTATTGAAAAAAGCAAAACAAAGAGATTAGGCATTCACCGAAAAAATTATCTAAATATATTGGACTAGCATTATTACATACCAAGAGGGCCACTTGGATAAGGTGGACACAGATCAGCTCTCACTCTTCGTATGTCCCGCTTATAAACTGAAATAAACAAGTCCAATAAGTTAGGCTTCTATTAGTATTCACCAAATCAGAGGATATCCAAATCCGTGTGATCCAATTGACTCATGAAACTCGGAATATCAGAGGATATTCACTGTTCTGTGTTTTGCATGAGCTTCAGCATTGTGTGGTTCCAGAAAATATCCAATCTCCCCCCCCCCCCCCCATCCCCGAAGGGTGTTGAAAAGTGACCCCCCCACCCCACCCCTCCGGAATTTCCAATCTCTTCCCTGGATATTTTCTGGAACCAAACATTGCAGATTGCAGACACTTATGTGCAATTCCCGAAAAAATTCATACCCCCACCATGGAAGGAATGCATAAGGAGACCCTTAGCCTCCTCCGCAGGTGTCTTTTGTGGCATATTTTGGCTCGTTTTGGCTCAGTTTCCAGTCTTGGCGGTTGAAGGTGAGCCTGTGCTCCTTTCCGTGACAAAAGAGGTGCCTAGTCTTCTCGCACATTTTCGCCCCAGCACAGCAACCCCACACATTGTTTTCTTGTTTTGAGCCAAGAGATGCCAGCGGAGGAGGTTAAGAGACCCCAACCCCTCTGGAATTTCAAAAGAAAAAATACTGTTTTTTATGGAAAAAACGTCTTTACCATATGGAAATTAAATCAGGTAAAAGGACACATCCCACCCCTCTGGAATTTCCAATTCCCTCCTTGGTGGGGCATGGATTTTTTCTGGAATTGCACAATATTTATAATGCTTTCATGTTTTATCCAACTGGTTTGATAAAAACTAAAAATAACTATTCCCCTCTGGGACAATGAACATGAGGCCATTTTTGAGATTCACCGGAAGTCACGGATTGTAATGCATTGTGGTCTAGCTTCGGTACAAACAAATCACCAAACAATGGGCAGTTTTTCCCAGTGGAGGTCATTTTGAATTCCACTAGGAAAACTGTCCATTGTTTGATGATTTGTTTGTACCGAAGCTAGACCACAATGCATCACGAATTGATAATTCTAGATTAGACAGTTCTTGTCTGAATGAACAAAAACTTCATTTAAGTCCGAAAGGATCTGCCATGCTCGCTTCAAATTTTATTAGATTTTTACGATTAGGATCTGGAAACCATCCTCGTAAGAATTTTCACCAAGAAAGCTTATTCGACCAGTTAAGCAAAGCTTTCATGCAGTTGGCACGGGGCAGCCAGCCTCGCAACAATACCATCGCCGCTAGCTAGCCAGCATAGTCCAACAGCGACTGAAGCTTGCCCATGTCCATGGCAGGAATTAGCTAATTTGAAAGGATTTAAATTTGCATCGATTAATGTTAACGGCTTGAAGGATGCAAGCCATTTTGATGAAATTCATTATTTAATTCGTAGCTCGGCTTTGGATGTGCTAGCGATAAATGAAACAAAAATTAGCGATGAAATCTCCAATGAGGAGCTTACTATTCCAGGATATAACCTGGTGCGAAATGATCGCGCGCGAGGTGGTGGTGGCGTTGCAATCTATTTGAAAGAAACTATTTCGTTTAGAAATCGGTCAGATCTGACAGTTGATTCTTTGGAAATGATATGTTTAGAAATCCACCGCCCGTTTAATAAATCTTTTTTCTTTTGTTCCTGGTATAGACCGCCAAATTCAAGAATGGAATTGTTCGATGATTTCCAAATTTTCCTGCAGCGATGCGGTAACAGGGAGTTAATTTTAGCGGGGGACCTAAACTCAGACCACATCAAAACACCACTCGAAAGCCACACCAGAAAACTCAAATTTATATCGTCGATCTATCAACTGAAACAATTAATAAAGGAGCCCACGCGAGTAACGCTAACATCAAAAACACTGATTGATATAATACTGACGAATAACAAAGAGATTATATCGAAATCTGGAGTAGTTCGCACCGGAATATCGGATCATTATTTGATTTATGGTTGTCGTAAATTTCGGGCCCCTAGATCATACCTGGTTGTAAAAGAAATAAGAAACTTTAAGCACTTCAATTCGGAAAATTTTATCTCTGATCTTAACGACATACCGTGGGAAACGATAAATGACCATAGTGATCCAAATACAGCATGGAAGGAATGGAAAGATAATTTCATGAAGGTGCTAGACTGGCACGCGCCCAGTCAGAACAAACGGATTCGTTCAAAATCCATCCCATGGATAACAAAGAAATTAAGAAATTAATGAATGAAAGAGATTTCCATAAAAAGCGGGCCGCTAAAGATGGCTCACATCTCCATTGGGATAAATACCAAACATTGCGAAACAAAGTAAACATGGAAATTCGTAAGGCCAAGTCAAAATATTTTAGAGAGAAAATCGATTCATGCCCCAAAAATAATCCTAAGGAAGCATGGAAATTAATCAATTCTCTGACGGGGAAAAATATTAAGTCTACAGCTGTTAATGATCTCCTAACAAATGGGAGTGTAATTTCGAATAAGGATGACATTGCTGAAATTTTCAATGATTATTTTGTGAATATAGGCCAAAATCTTGCTGCCGAACTAACTGAGGAAAATTCGGACGGGACTGCAGGTCCGGAGGAGTATCCTGACAGAGACATTGCATTTGCTTTCTAGGAAATTCCTCCAGAGAACACTTTGGAATCTTTAAAACGTCTTAAAGTATCCAAAGCGACAGGGCTTGATAAAATCCCCGCGAAAGTTCTCAAAATTGCAGCAGATGTCATTGCGCCATCCCTGACTTCAATCCGGGGGGGGGACTCCCATATTTTTTGACCGGGGATGATCGTCGTATCTTTTAGGGGTTAAAATCACGTTGGTTTGGTCTCTTTTAGGGGTGATCTTGATCTTCAATAAATTTTAGGCAGATTGGTATCTTTTAGGGCCGAAACTGTGTCCAAATTGCTTTTTCTCATGATGGTGCTTCTAAAAACCGTGTAAGAAAGAGAGATTATTCGATGAGAAGACGATGGGTATTTTTTCCCTGTTACCTGTGTCCTTCGCGCCTACTTGGCACATAAGACCTCATCTTTTAGGGTATCTTTTAGGGTAATAATTTTTTGGAGCCACGCTATGGCCCGCCATGTTTGGTATCTTTTAGGGGTGAAACTGAAAATTTCCGACGATCATCCCCGGTCAAAAATATGGGACTCCCCCCCCCGGGACTTCAATATTCAATTTGTCACTTACCACTTCCGTTTTTGTCGATGAATGGAAGTGTGCTCGTGTGACGCCGATTTTCAAAAGCGAAGACCGCCGTATGCCGGAAAATTACCGCCCTATATCTGTCCTACCAATAATTAGCAAACTTTTTGAGAAAGAAGTTTTTAAACAGCTATACAAATATTTAAGTAAACATTCGATTCTTTCGGCCTTTCAATCAGGCTTCCGCCCATTGCACTCCACTACGACGGCCCTTATTCAAATGTGTGATGAGATATATAATAACATGGATAATGGAAGACTTTCAGGTATTGTGTTCCTCGATATTCGAAAAGCTTTCGATTCAATAAATCATTCTATACTTTTGAATAAGATGAAGTCGTATGGCATCTTAGGGCCCAGTCTAGATTGGTTTTCATCTTATCTTACTAAGAGGACACAGCAGTGTTTTGTAAACAATGTATTGTCCACTCCAAAAAACATTGTATGTGGTGTTCCGCAGGGTTCAATCTGGGACCACTGCTGTTCCTCCTGTACATAAATGACCTTCCAGACTGTCTTAATACCTGTATGCCCTGTATGTATGCCGATGACACTCAGATTTTTACGTCTTCTGATGATGCACTCGGTCTTACGGACAAAATAAACGACGACCTTCAAAGTGTCTACAACTGGCTACATAAAAACAAGCTTCAATTTCATCCATCCAAAATTAAATTCATGGTAATAGGATCGAGGTATAACATCAACAATAAGTATGACCCAACTCAACCAGTTCATATGAACAATAAAGTAATCAGCCATGTAACTTCTAATAAATGCCTCGGTGTCGAAATTGACAATACACTTTCTTGGGCGAGTCAGATAAATAATATTTGCAAAAGGCAAGCTCAGGAATTGGCATTATACGACGTCTAAAACCAATCCTACCAAAGAGCTCTCTGGAAACTCTATACAGGGGCCTTGTACAACCACATTTTGACTACTGCTCGCCCCTTTGGGACATTTGCGGGAAGGGCCTTAGGGACAAACTGCAAAGTTTTCAATCTCGGGCTGCACGTCTTATCACTGGGGCTAATTATACGATTCGCTCGAAAGACATACTTGAGGGGTTGGGTTGGCAATCCTTAGAATCAAGACGAAAAAAAGCAAAATTGATCATAATATATAAAGCGTTGCAGGGTCATGCACCAACTCACCTGAAATCAAGACTCGTAAGAGTAAGTGATTGCGATAAAAATATTCATTGCGAAATATTGATACAGACCTAGCACTTCCAAAGCCAAGCACAAATTTTCTGAAATCAAGCTTCTCCTATGGCGCCATGTTATGGAATTCCCTTTCAAAAGAGGCCAAAATGGCTAAATCGTTATCTGCTTTTAAGCGTCTGATAAATAGGGATGTCGCTGCTGGGCTATGCTAGGTTAAAATTTGCAAACCATATTTATATATTCATATTTAGTCACACGCCCCACATGGAAATCAGCGTCTGTTTTGGTTTTTAACTTTTGTAAATAGACAGTTGTTGTGGCCAGCGTGCCTAAATAAAGATGTATGTATGTATGTATGTGACTTCCGGTGTATCTCAAAAAAAGCCTATGGCAGTATATAATACAGTATACCTCTTGGTATGTACATGTATCAACCTGACTGTTCATCTCCATGCTCCTCTAATAGTTATGTATAGTGACTAAGCAATTGTACCTTTTAGCATACAAACGAGCCTGCGTGGGATAATTTTGCAGTGCTAAAATTATCCATGTGAACTAGAATTATCCATGTGGGCTAGAATTATCCATGTGAACCCCATGTATTCCTTGTATTTTCAAATCAAATACTATGCATCCCAGTAAACCGCGGCAACCTTCATTTTTTTTCGGCCTGTCCGCGGCTACTTCAAATTGATCACGTGATGTGTCGTTTATGTACCGTGTGATGTGTTGTTTACATGTATGTACCAAGTGATCAATACTTTTTGAGCATCCATTGTTTCGTTGCTCTCAAATGAAGTTTACACAAAAAGGTATTGTTCATGCGGTACATAAACAATACATCACATGGTACATAAAAAGCAATCATGCGATCAATTTTAAGCAGTCGCCGGTGGGTGGAAAAAAACGTTGCCACAGTTTACTGGGATGCATAGTAAGAACCTGTTTTAGGCTAAGAATCTAGGTTCTTATATGCGGGTTTTAACTGTATGCCACTCCAAAGCATTGTATGACACTAGTATAGTCATATGACAGCCTCTCAAAACAGAGCCTTTCTGAAAATAAAGACTGAGGGAATATGATTTAAAAGAACATTTCGGGAAAGACGGCTGTGTTCTTGGGTTTGTCACCCCTCAAAAGGGACGGTTGCAAGTTGACAACATACAAAAGATATTTAACAATACAGCGGCGTAGCCAGGAATTTTCTGAAGGGGGGGGGGGAGCTGGATAGTGAAAACATGGGATGAAAATGTTCAAATTTCTTTCAGCAAATACAGCCCCCCCCCCCCCCCCCCCCCCCCCCCCCCCCCTGGCTACGCCCCTGCAATTATTCACCTAAGGCGACGTGATTATCAGCTAATAGTGACTATTCGCTGATAACCACGAGCAAGAGGCAACTAATTGTTTTAGTATAATTACTCGCGTGGTTCATAAAGGTTTTTGGACAAAAAAAACTTGTTTTGTTTGACTTTTTCACGATCATAATCCTTTCTAATGTTATAATCACATATAGGTGATTGTGTGTATAGTGGTCTATTGTCATTGCTGCATTCTGATTGGTTGAGTTACTAGTAGCAAAAGTAATGGATTTGAAGACCAAAACACGTTTTTGGCTATACAATTTGACTTATTAGTGTGATTTGTCTAAAACAATTATTCCTCCCGCCCTCATGGCATCGGAGACAATTTGGCCTCATGGGCTATTGACTCAGAGAGCCCATTCGGGCTCGAGGAATAGTTGTTAAATAGTATTAAACAAAAGAACATAATATTACCCTAAGTTCCTATAGCGTACCTTTTGTAATGGCCATAGAGCTTCCCGGAGATGCACATTTACCAAGACCAACTAACCTTCTGCAGACATCCGAAACCTTGGAACAGAATGTCACTTGAATCTCTCGTCTTCTGTATGGCCAGCTTTCGCTTTGACAAACACATTTCACACTTTGACGTTTACACTTTCCATTGATGGCGCCAAATGCTCCAGGATAACTAGAAACAAACTGTAGCAGGCACAGCAGTAGAACAAAATCTTTTCGTAACATTATTCCCAATAGTTATTGGTTTACGCTGCTGGCAACAGGAAGATATGGATTCGAGTGGAAGCATGCCTTCGCCAGTAACATCGAAACTGTCACGCTATTCTATATCAGAAATCAGCCTCCAGGAATTGCTAGGAATTGCATCAGCTAGTATGTAGCACATTACCATAAATCATTTTCGATTGCTAATCTTGAATAGAAAAATGTAATAAATTGAAGTTTTTTTCCCTTCATCTCTTGAAGACGGATGCGGATATGTGAAAGCAGCGCAAATCACTTCTTTCCACCGGAAGTTATTTGAGATGTCTGGTTGTCAGACAATGTAGTCACGTGACTAGTTGCGTAAACGTTTGCGGAAGATAAACAGAAACCGAAACTACATCACTTTTTCATTTTCTTTGAAAACTGCAAACTGTTTTTCAAGATCGAGGGAAAACAGACAAAAACATGAAACCTTCCGTTTTTGTTTTTCCCTGGAATTTTTGTGTAGATGGGGATGAATAAAAGGGGATGAATGCATGAGACTTTCGCCGGGTTGCCTGTGTTTCTACCGCTGACTGTTTGTTGTTTGTTGCACACTCAAATTTCAAAATGGCGGAAAAGACACGTTGCAAAGGGGAAACCAAATCTGAGGCCGAAATAATTGAGAAAATAGACTTAATCCGACAAGAATATAAGCGTTACAAGAAGAAGAAACCACCGCCAGACTTTGGTGAGGTTTTAGACTTCGAAAAATCTGAAACATTTCGCAACCGAGTCTCTGAATTCCGTCTGAAGAAATTTCCTCACGCAAAATATGGCCTGAAATGTGCAAGAAAATGGGAAGTTTATCATCTAGTAGAGCATCCAGGGTTATTATATATCGTTAATCCGTTTTCGGAAGGCGCTCAGCATTACTGGACCCGTAGGTGTCTAGAGGATTTTCCCAGAAAACCGAATGTTAGTAATTTGGATGCTCACATGGCGATCGGAGATGACATGTCAATCTGGGAAATGAGTCAAAGGTACGACTTGATTGCCGATCCCTCCCTCCCCTCCCTTTGCCGTGGAAATACGAGGCGCAAAATTCCTCAACTTGCAAGTCTTCTGTTTGTTGCTCATTTTCTAACGACTAATCAATTTGAATTGCATGCAAAATGTCGCCAATCTCGAACCCAGAGCTACCCGGCTCGTCACCTTGTGGGGAGGCTCTGGTGACAGCCATTGACACATGCGCGAGATTTGATGCAGAGCCGCTGAGAGAAACATCTTCCTGCACATGCCCCAACGTTCAAAATCAGCCAATCAGCTAAGGCCCTCAAATGGATGTCCCCAGAGCCTCCAATGTGAGCAGACGAGTCAGGGAGCTCTGGGTTCTAGAATGGAATGTTGCACGACAAGTTGTGTGTTTGATGAAAATCGAGCAACAAAGCCAGAATTTGTGTGACAATGTTTTGCGAGAAGTTGAGGGATTTTGTGCCTCATATTTCCCCGGGTTTAGACACGACAGGTAGGGCAGAGCAGAAATTAGATTTTTTTGGGTGATCAGTTTTCTTTATAATTTTATTCAGCTGCAGTTCTTTCTCAAACTTTTTGTGAAAAACGTTTGTTACCTAACATAGGCCCTATCATAGTTTTCAATATTTTTACCCAGCCTGCACAAAGGTGGTAAAAAATACTCAAGAAAATATTATTTATTTTTTGTCCTGATCAAAGTAGTGAGTATATAAAGTTTTAGGAGTTCACAGAGATACATGTACCTACTGGTTTTTAAGTATTTTAAATGGTAGTACACAGGAAGCTAATGCAGTTCTTTTAGCCTTTCACTAATGTCGTCAAATTTATGCAAGCACACTATCTTCCATGCTGCAGCATTTTGACCATATGGTAATTTCATGTTTTGGGGTGTACCTGTCAAGAAATAGGGCAGCAAACATTTTGTTGTAGTTGATATCAGGCCTGAAAGCCCTGACAAGGCTCTTACATGTATATCTTGTCATGGCTTTGTACAATTTGGCCATTTTGGCAAAAAAAAAATTTCTAAAGATTTTCAATTTATATTGTGTACTACAGCACTTCCAGAAAGAAATACATAAAACAGACTCCCAGTAAGTGAACAATGACAATAAAAACAGGATAAAAGCTTTTTTTATTTATTTACAGGAATTATCTTATGATATGTACTCACCATGAACAGATGAGTTATTCCATTGGTTTCTTCGTTTTATTAGTTTGTTTGAGATAAATATCATGCTACATGCCATTTCACACAAAATTTAAATAGTTTGTGCTAATATATCCATGCTTTTTAGCCTGCTAGCAGGTATTTGCAGGCTGCTTTTATTGCAAAATCCCAGAGTTCTTAGTCACCAGTGGCGACAAGCGCCATCTTGGATTTTTAGACGTACGAAAGAAAGTGTCCTGGGTCGAGTGACAAAATCCAAAATGGCACTCGTGACTATGAACTTTGAGATTTTTGCAATAAAAACAGCCTCCAATGTCTGCTGGCAGGCTTCACGGATCAAAATCCTTCTAGCTTTTTTATTGGCAACTTGAAGGTCATTGAGGGAAAAAAGTGTGTGTTATATACAGGTAAATACGGTACTCCTCAGATCCTCCCTTCCCCTCCAGAAACAAAAAGCAACAGTATTCTCTGTTTGTTTTTAGCGAGGGTGATCACCACAACTTGATTGACAGGCTGAGATGGGTGCATCTTGGATACCAGTTTGACTACAATGTTGTTAATTATAAACCAGAGAAGTATTATGGTTTCCCAGAGGATTTATCAGGTCTAATGCAGCATATAGCAGAGACCATTGGATACCCGGGGTATATCCCCGAGGCAGGGATCATCAACTACTACCCCTTAGGAGCATCTATGGGAGGGCATACAGACCATTATGAGCTGGATCTAAACTGGCCTCTTATCTCAGTCAGCTTTGGGCAGACTGCGGTTTTCCTGATTGGTGGCAAGACTCGTGATATTATGCCAACAGGTATATTTTAATGGTTCTAAAAGTGTCAAAAACATGATTGGGACCTCTTTAGCAAGAATGGTCCTCCCTTAGCTCTTGCCCCATGGATTTTCAGTTTCCTATTAGAACTAGAGTGAAAAATGTCAGTGAAAATTTGGTGTGAATAGAGAACTGGAAACAATTTTCAAAACAAAACATTTCCATCGTTTTACAGGCATCAATTTTCTGAAAAGACATAAGGACATGACAAGAACATCTCTCAAGCTTACAACAGTCCTGCAATCTTTGATAATATTTTCTCTGGTTTCCATAAGAATTTGTTCTCTGTGTTCTTACAGAATCACCGATATTGTTATTTTGCCTTTTGAATAGTGTCAAAAAGGAGGGGATTGTGTTCTAAAAACTGTTTCCATTTTTTTGTCAAAGTTACTCAATTTTCTGGAGGATTTTGTCTTAATCGTTGATCGTTTCCTCACAGTTTTCTCCTATTATTTCAGCATTGTATATCCGAAGTGGTGATATCCTGGTAATGTCAGAGGAAGCTCGCCTAGCTTTTCATGCTGTCCCTAGAATTGTACAAGTCAATACCATAGACCAACTGCCAAAGGATCTTCAATGGAAATCAATAAAGCCATCAGATGACATAGAACAACATCCTGGGCCTACTTGTCAATGTAATAACCTTGCTAGGAATACAGACAAGCTATTAGGTGACATAGAACAAAATCCTGGACCCCCTTGTCAATGTAATGAGCTTGCTAGAAATACAGACAATGTTATAACTTCCAAAGCTAAGAGTACAGGAATCAACTGTGGTGTTGATGGCTCTGCATCTGAATGTCAGGAAGACAAGGTGATGGAATGCAGTATGAAGGAAAATGTAGCAGCAAAGGAATCTAGGGAAATACATTCACATTCCTCTGACAAAGGTCAGTGTTCAAATAGCCATGAGAAGGTCTTTGCTGACTTTTGTGATGAGCAAATTTGTTACAAAACAGATGCATTCATGGTTGGGCATGCTAAAATTACAAAGGATGAGTGGCAGCCATTTGCTGATTATTTGTCCAAAAATAGGATCAACATTAATGTCAGACAGGTTCATTCACCTCAAAACACAGTGAGATCTTAACAAGTTTATTTCATTTTTAATTTTATTTTTATAAACATCAGATTAGAAGACAGATTAAATATTAAACTATTGTGTTTTAGCTACCGGGTAGGTCTTTTAGTGGTCAGCCTTGTTGGCACCGATAAAATTCTGAGAGTAAAAGACACAGTAACAGAGAATCTGAGGTTCTCTTCTTCATCCTTGAGACTCTGTGGATATTAAAGGGACCACAATATATGTCATTGGAGGGAAATTTGATGTCTTAGCTCCCAAAAGTACATCTTTCCTGTTTTTGTGCTCTCGACCTGCTGAATAATAAACTAACTTTGCTTCATCATAAAAATGTCACCTCTTAAAAGGTCAGAAAGGTGTCTCCCTAGAAATTCAAAAAAACTCAGGGTCATAAATTTTGTCTTTTTTTCTATTTTCAGAATTCTTTTTGCAAATACCTTTTACACTGTTGTCGTAATAAGTAAATAAAAAGCCGATTTTCTTTTAAGATTAATTACAGAAGTCACAATCGACATTTTTATGAGCCCCTAATTACGTATTCTGGCCGTCTTAGAAAAAAAACATTGCTGGTATTTTTTGCTCAAAATTAATGAGTGAACTTCCCTAGAAGTAATCTCAAATCAAGACAAGTTTCAGAAAAGAAACAAGTTTTTACCAATGAGATTTTATTTTTAAGTGCTGGTCTTTGTTTACTATAAGTGCATGGCAACAGTTTCAAGCAGGTGAAAAAAAAGACTCGTAAGCAAGTGACCAGAATTCTGGTCATTTCTGGACATTTCTCAGAAGCCGCTAGTTATGATCGGTATACGAGCAAAGAAGCGGTCAGAATATGCCATTATTGCTTTCCATCTCAACACAACAAACATTAATTCGCCCAAAATCGACCCTGTGTGAGCGCAATTTCATGGGCAATTTGTAAAGGTTTCTTATTAAAAAGGGGCTTGTTTGCCTTTCAATATTGTCGCAGCTGCTCGGTGAAAATAATAACCCCTTATAACTATTCAAAAAACATAATTTGTTCTTTGAATATGAAATCAAGGAAGGCTCATTATGTTCAGGTCTTGACCGGAACCAAATTCAATTTGGGGCTGCAATAAATTCAAGTCAATTAAAGTCAGCCATGGGACTTTAACTGGAAATAATTCTAATGGCCAATGCTCGATTTTGGTCAGTTTTGCTTGTCGTCGTAAACTTGGGCTACATATTTCTAGGTGCTTTTATCTTCCTACTTATCGAGAACGACCACCTAGCAGCGAAGCAGAAGAACGATTTGCTGAAAGTATTGAAACGAAATCTAACAACTAACTACAATATTTCAAACACTACTTTCGATGCAATTGCTGTACTTTTTCGCGATTTTTACTCCGACTGTTCAGCCAGTGCTGTCCAGCCCTTGAATTTATTGGATGGTTTAATCTTCGCCTTACAAGTTGTAGCAACAATTGGTAAGTTTTTTTAAAAATGCAAACGAAAATAACTGGGATGATTTCAAAATTACTTTTTTATGTGATGTTTTTTTTATGTGAAGATTTTCGACAATCAAAAAGTTATTTTCACAAATGTTTATCCAAAAAGTTTATTCGCAAAAGTTTTAGTAGTTGCATTACCATGTTGGTAAAAAAATTATTAGTCTAGAAAAAAACTACGGGAAAAGATAAATGATTTGTTGTGACTTAGCGTTTACGTGGCGACCAATAATATTTTTGAATTTAGTTGCGAAAAACTGTTTCCATTGAGTTTTGCAATTTCAATTTAAAAGAAGATTAGTATTATTTTCTAAAGCAATTTTTGATCCTTCATCTAAATACACTTTGCCAAGGACTAAAAGTACATAAGTTCACCTTTGCCGCTTTTAGAATTTGTCTGAGGTTTGGCCGAATGAATTCAGCATTTGCGAATATTTATTCAACAATTTCTTCATGAACAATCTTTGAAAGCTTTCAGAACTCGAAGAAGCTCGATGTTCCCGTTGCGTAAAATGATTCAAATCTTCACGCGTGCTTTCTTTTAGCCGTCGCGTTCACGATTTAAAAATTGCTGAGTATCTACTAAGCAGCGCTGAAAATTTTGCGCTTAGAAAAGCGCTTAGAAACGTTGAGCATGAGTTTTTTTACTTTCATCTATTTTGATCTTTTTTTTTTCAGGATATGGTAATGTTGTGCCTAGAACGACAGGGGGACAACTCTTCTGTATTTTCTACGCTCTTATCGGAATCCCGTTGTTTCTAACACTGGTCCAGAAAGTAGGAAAGTTTATGCTGAAAATTGATCATTCAGTACTGAAAAAACTTGAGCATTGTGTCCTTAAAAGAAACTCCGAAGTGCGTTATCTCAAAGAAAAATGCGTTCTTGTCTCTTTGATTAAATTATTTGCGATTGTATTTGTCGCGGGATCTATTGAGATACATTTTCACGGCTGGACCTGGGTGCAAGCCATCTACTGTTTCATTATCACTTTTATGACAGTTGGATTTGGTGATTTTGTCCCTGAGGAAAATCAAGATATTATGCCTCTCAAGGTCTTACAAGCTTGGTTAATATTTGTTGGCCTGTGTGTGATGTCTAATGTTTTTAATGCGCTTATACACCTATTGGACGAAAGACGTCCTCAGAAGCTTTTCTGTAATAATTGCTCACCATGTAAATTACGTCAGAGCAAAGTCGAGAACTTAGAAAAATGTCAAAAACAATGAAACCAGAACTACTGAAAAAAATAAAACCAGACTATCCCCTTTTCCGCAATTCCTTGGTGCCCCCTTTTCGGCAATTCCTTGGTGCCCCCTTTCGGCAATTTCTTGGTTTTACGTACCACCAGAGGCATGAAAACAATGGAACAAAAGCAATGAACAAAGACTTTAGAACGAGACAATGGAATAGAGTACAAAGACCTCGAGCACCAAAAACAAAGCTTTCCGTAACACCAAGGAATATACTCCCTTTTCTTCCATGAATTTTTCATAACTTACTCCCCTGATATTTATGTTCTTAATGATGGGAGGCCAAAGTTGAAAACTTGCTCCAGCAAATACAGTAAATGTATGGGAAAATCTATCGAAAAAGAGGGGGGGGGGGGGGGGGGGGGGGGGGGGGCTAATTTCCTAGTAGCAATAACAACGTTACATTTACTTTATGCCTTTATCTACGCGCACTGATATAGCTTTCTGCCAAGAACTATCATTGACTGGAATAACTTATGAGTCAGCCTATCATTAATTTATCGCCAAATCCTGGGAGCTTTAAAGAAGCCTTATAGGGCAATGCAATGTAGCCATTTATATCTCAGATTTGAAGTGAATTAGTGAAGTTTTATAGTAAAACCCAGTGCAAAATTCCGCATGTTTTTTATGTTTTGATAGTGTAAATTATTCATAGAATCGTATGATATCTCTTTTTGGTGGAAATTGAGGACGAGATATCATACGACTCAAGTATATTCAAAGTCGGTAGATTCCGCCGAAAATAGCACTCAAAAAGGCGATATCGCCCTCGTCGCTGCGCGCTTCGTGCGATAACGCTTTTTTCGTGCTATTTTCTTAGCCGAATCTAGCCTCCTGAATTGAAGCTTTGAATAATCCTTTTTCTAATCCTATAGAATCCCGTAGCTCAATTCTTACGCGCGCGTTGGTTTAACGTGGAATTCAATGCGGGTTGAAAGCAGAATTCGGCGAAAACACAGGTTACCCGCGCGCAAAGAAAGTTCAAAATTATTTCACTAAAATAATATCAAATCTTTTTGCTATGGGATTCAAGAAAAAATCATCACTCGACTCGTGAATTATAGAATTTCAGGCGAAATAAAACGTCCAAAGTAAAACAGAAAAAAATGTTTCTCGTCTAGCTGAATTTGGGAGAAAAATGTAGCGGGCGGGTGCATTTTATTATTAATTATTATTTCAAAAACTGCTCTCGGTTTAGATAATTTAGGCATAGATGACAAATAATCTAACGTGTGACCCTCGCTTAGAGTTCGTTTATCAAATATTAATCAATGCAAGTCAGATATTACTGAAATTAAAGCTTTAAGTTTATTCTGCAATGTGTTGAACGTCCGTAGCACCAGTTGTTTCCTGCATAATTTGGTTACAAATAGCAAATAATAAAATTTTGATGAGGCCCCAAAAAAAAGACACTGGCGGGGGACGAGAAACATGTATTTTTTTATTAAAAATTGCAACCTGTCCCTGAAGTCCCTCTGCAGTCTCCAGTGTTCTTGTCTTTTTGCAATATGACCGAAAGACATAAACTGATACTTGTATTTGCATATTAAAGTACCCTTGGCTTTATTAATCTTTTATCTTAAATTCTCCGGCTTATTGAAAACAGTATAAATTGCATTGTTAAGTCAATTATAGTAGTATTCATTTCCATAGCAACAGCCAATCATCTACTTTAATGGTTTAAAAACATTTTATGGCGCATGGTTTTGTTTCAGAACATGTTATAGGGGAGCTCGAGTTTCTTGACGTCGAAAAATAGCATTAAGTCGAGAAGCAACTTGTCGATTGTGGGAAATGGTAAGTTACAAAAAGACGCTTCCACTAGCTGTT
Organism: Scolanthus callimorphus; assembly: GCA_033964015.1. Classification (NCBI taxonomy): domain Eukaryota; kingdom Metazoa; phylum Cnidaria; class Anthozoa; order Actiniaria; family Edwardsiidae; genus Scolanthus; species Scolanthus callimorphus. The sequence goes on from CM066914.1 coordinate 3,603,093, forward strand.
GCAGTGGTACTGCTGTTGGTTTTTGGCATGATTGCATTTGCGGAGCTTGAAGATATGCCTTACGAAAACGGTTACTCACTTTGTCTGCAAATCATGACCACTATAGGTAAGTTGTTTACCATCGGTAATCATGTTCGGTCTACACGTGAAAACTTCAAAGTTTTGACAGTGAAACTTCAATGTTTTGACGGGAAAACCTGATTTTTTTGCCACAATATTCAAGTCCACTATTCGGTTTCAACAATATAAAAAAGCTAATTATATTCCGGTAGCTTTTCGGTCAGGAAAGCAACTTAACTTTGCACGTACGACGTCGCCAAAGCTTCGCACCATGTTCAGCTGTCAAAACTTTCGAAGTTTTAGTGGAGACAGAACATGTTTTTTGTAGAGCGTAAGCAGCTAGCTTATAATATGCTAGTATCTTCACATGTCAATATTTCATGCTGGAATGCCTTTGAAGCTTTTCTATTGATATTGATAAAAGAAGCAAGAAGTAGGAAGCAATAATTACAAGCTGTTTTGAAATTGTTTTTATACCGCTGGTTATAAGCAATCATATGAAAGTTTGCAAAACTAAGTTTCTTTTACCTATTTTACTCATTATCCCGCTGAAAACAAATTGAAAATAAACTTCACAAAATTCTTGATTCTTGCATTTCGTTTATAACTGCTTAAGTCTGTCTGAAGAAGATATTCACGTTTTCCCATTAGCAGAAGTTGAAGTATGGTGTAATTTTGAGTATATAATGAGCCATCTAAACCTAGACCATCAAAAAAGATGAGACTAAATCTAAAGCGCCGAGAGATTTGAAGCTATAAAAATATCAAAACTACCATGAGAATTATCAACTGACTTCTTAGGTAATTTTAACCCGAAAGAAAAACAAAGCTTTCTCTTCTATCCCAGGCTATTCTCTTAGCTTCCCAGGGAGTCCAAAACAGGTGTGCAAAGGTTTCCTGCCTTTCATTCTCGAACCCAGAGCTCCCCGGCTCGTAGCCTCGCGGGGGAGGCTCTGTTGACAACCACTGACGCATGCGCGAGATTTAATAACAGAGCCGTGGGTAGTTCCATTCTCTTACCCAGAGCTCCCCGGCTCGTCTCCTCGAGGGGGAGGCTCTGGTGACAGCCACTGACGCATGCGCGAGATTTGATACAGAGCCGTTGGGAGAAACACCTTTCCGCGCATGCACCAACGTTCAAAATCAGCCAATCAGGGAAGGCACTCAAATGGATGTCCCCAGAGCCTCCCCTGCGAGCAGACGAACTTGGGAGCTCTGGGTACGAGAACGTGGGTAGTTTTCAAGATGGCGGTTGGTCGAGCACAAGACTCGGGGGAGGCTGAGTCACATGACCACTATTTGAAGACATAGGAACGAGGTTGTCCTTTGTTTCGAAACGGTCACGTGTCTCAGCCTCCCCCCCCCCCCCCCCCCCCCCCCTCTCTTCTCCCGAGTCAACCGCCATTTTGAAAAACGACCGAGAAGACCCTGGGGACGAGGTTGAGAAAGACCTTTCAGCGCATGCTCCAACGCTCAAAATCAACCAATCAGCGACCTACGTCAAATGGATGTCCCCAGAGCCTCCCCTGCGAGCAGACGAGCCGGGGAGCTCTGGGTTCGAGAATGCCTGCCTTTGTAAGTGATTAGGGACGGACCATTTGATATTTGATGGGGGGAAGTGGCTGATTTTTTTGGGCTCGATATTTTTTTCGCGTCCAGTTTTGCTGCTCGAATTTTTTTCCCTAGATCGTGACTGTGCTCGATATTTTTTTCCTGAAATTTCTTTTTTGGGTTCGAGACATAAGTTCGATTTCGCCCTCAAAACGACAATTGATCACTTCAATAAAGTTTGATTTCATTCTCCTGTTATGTTAGCATAAATTCGCGAAATCGGTATGCTTAAGCATCTGGATCAGTTCGGATTTACGATAGGGCTGACAACTGAGAAGTTGAAGCTGCGATTTTTTCGAGGTTAATGATATTCTTATTTCTGGGAGATGAGAATCACGCTGAAGACATGGAGCCTGCTGAATAAAAACATTTTCAAAAATTAATCATGCCTAGTACGATGTTTTTTTAGCGCTGCTGCAATTTTGGACATATCAGAAAGTAAGTAAACCTTTACCTATCGTTTTCTGAAATTATTTAAATCTTAAAACGTATCTATATTAAGCCGTTTTAGTTGTTGCAGATGGCGACCGAATTAAAATCCCCCTATTTATAAAAATAAAGACATCAGGTTCCCTTAAAATGGTACTATCAGCAGAGTTTGCTTGTTTTTTTTTTTTCGCCACCAACTTTGCTTGCGCTTTATTTTTTTTCTAGGTCAAAGGCTTGCTCGATTTTTTTTAAGGGAATCAGCCACCCCCCGGTTACGTGTTCCAGAGTTTCCGTACACCTATGTTATTGTATTTTGAACGTTTATATGAAAATGCAGAATTGCGAAAATGAGGAATTGTAAAAGTGTAACATAAAAATATCTTATTTCTAATGTACGAGCACTGAGGTATTATTACTATGCTACTTTGATTTTAGGTTATGGTAACGTTCCGCCTAAAACTGATAGAGGCAAGATATTTTTTCTCTTTTACTCTACAATCTCTATCCCGTGCAACCTGCTTCTCCTGCAGTACCTCGGCGAGCACATGTTAGAAGGACAGAAAATGCTTATCACAGCATTGGAAAGAAAACTTTTCAAGAGAGACCAGCCTAGATATCTCAACGAGAAGTGCTCGATGCTTGGCGTGGTAATACTGTGGACCCTAATTTTAATTGGTGCTGGAATCGTACAACGGGACGACAGCTACAGCTATCTGGACGGGGTATACTTCTTCCAAGTTACATTTAGTACCGTCGGTTTTGGGGACATAATTCCCCAAGGGAAACCTGGCGCGGCGTTGGAGGAAAAAATCCTCTTCCCCTTGTATGGCTATTTGGGTATTTGTGCGTTTTCCAATGTGCTGAACGGATTGTCGGGGTGTATTCAAACGGTTTTATTGGTCAAGAGACTCTTTGGTTGCGGTAATAGAGTGAATCGTGAGGTAGAATTAGAAACAGTGAACAACAACGTCAAAGATGGTGCTGGACATTTTTAGTAGCTAGAGTCTTATACCCCATTCACACCAAAACCATGTTTAGTTAAACAAGGTTTTTCTTCGCCTTACATCATGCCAAGTTTGTTACTGCGATAAACTCTTACTAGCTAAATGATCACTTAGTAACATGTACAGTACAGTCTATTCGGTTTTGTCTTGCAACTGTCTCCGCTTTGGAGATAAGGATTTAAACCAGTTTGATTAAACTACCTTTAAACTGGTTTAAGCGCTGGTGTGAATGGGGTATTAGTCTAGCCTGAGTTTGAGAAAAGTCAGATGGATGACAATGGACGGTGTATATGGTACAATGCTTTCGAGTAGCATACTGCAGAATATCCAACGCGCTACCGCCCTTTGTGAGTGTGTATGCTAAGAACGTACAAGTGATAAGTGGGATATTCTGCAGTAAGCAACGAGAATTCATTGTAACTATTTTATACCACGCTACAGAGAATGAAAGGAAACGTTTTACGTAAATGCAGTGTACGATGAGAAGGTTGAGTGGAATACCGCCGAATATACAACTGCATTCTGATTGGCTGTATTTTCTGTGGCAGCAGGACTACTGCACGATACCTCAAGCCCTGAAATAGGCCACTTGCACTATCTGGGTCACGTGACCCAAAACAAATACATTCTGAGTAAAATCTTGAAAATTCAACTCGCTGTCATTGCGCCAAGTTTTATATAGAGTTTTATGCTGAAACTTCAATTTCTGACTAATATCAAATTGGTTCTTTGTATTTCTGGAATTGATTTTGACACATCTCGTTAAGAGGTAGTTGGGTCACGTGACCCAGTTAGTGCAAGTCAGGCCTATGGGGGACCACAAGAATTTCGAAGGAGTTATTGCAGCAACTCCTATATCATTTGCACTTTTCATAAGTCTAGCTCACTCAACTGAATACGGTAAAAAAAATCTCGGTGCCGCTTCGCGCGCATAAACATCTAATATTGTTTTTGAAAACTCGCGTAACGAAACAATACGAGCGCGCCGTTTTTATGGTATGACTACTATAAATGACTACTAATGACGAACAAGGCCAAAATGCTCAGGAACGCCCCTGGCTATGATGAACACCAACCTCCGAGTACATGCAGAGGCTGGTTGTGATATTCCTAACATCATTTTTCAGGTCACCTTACAACTGTGATTTTACCACTGAGTGTTCTTGTGCATAATGAATGACACTGCACTGTATCTGTACCATAAGCAGGATTAAGCCGTTGGAGTTCTCTAAGGAAACAGAAGGTTCATACCACGTACTGACGTAAAATAAATAAAGTTTAAGAGTAGTTACCCTGAGCCAAACAGCAAAAGGCGTTTGAGCAGCGAGCTCAAAAACAACCAGTGCTAACTTAGAAGTCCTTCTTTCAAAAGTCGCGGCACGCACATGTAATTGTCATGACATTTTTTTAGATTCTGGTAACATGTGGTAAGGGACTGACCATTATTTTTCTGAATGGGGGGGGGTCGGAAAATTTTGAAATAAATTGTTTGCAGAGCCATAATCACTGAAATAAATTGTTTGCAACCATAGTAAACAGAAAATAGATTGTGACATCTCCAGCCATCTTGAGACACTAAATTTCAAAACTTTTCCCTGGGTCATGCCCCAGACCTCCCAAGGCCCCAATCCACCAACGCCGAAACTTCATTTTCTCAACAACAAAAAAAGGAAACACTGACTGGAGATAGACAATACCTACATTTCACAATTTCTCATTTCAAATCATGTTGCATACATTTGAATAATATTACTTTGTTTGGGTTGCTTCCTTATTGATATATTATCCCTCGGTGCGTAGCAGAAAATCAAAGAAAGGATACGCACCGAGGGAACGCATAGGCCTCGCGCCCATGCTGCTGGCGCAAAATGGATTTTGGGCTTGCGATATGTATAATCCCCCCCCCCCCTTCAGAAAAATAATGGTCCGTCCCTAAGCACTAAGCGCGCTTTCTGTTGTAACGCAAAGCACTCTGGTATGCACTTTTGGTCACTTCCGGGTCCCCTGTGGCAGGTCTGCACGAGGCCAACATTTGTCATAAATGGCGGGCAGTAAGCAGACCCTTATTCTTGCTCTGGTCGTGCTTGTGTTTGTTGTTGTCGGTATGTTCGTCTTCTCGGCGCTCGAAGGCTTCAAGAACAAGGAGGCATTCGGGCTTTGTATGCAGATTATAACGACAATAGGTATGTAAGCTTTTGTGAATGTTACTGTTATTGTTCGTTTCATGTCTTGTAAGTACATTTTCGCAGGCGTTTAACCTCCTAAATACAGTGTCATCGACTTTACACTGAGTAAGAAGAAAACTTCGACAGTGTTTGTTATATAGCAGCAGCCTTAAACTGATGCGCATTTTATCCCGGGAGGGGGGGGACTACCTCATATATGGTATACGGATATGCGCATGGTTTTTGGGCTCCTGAAGGTCTACGGTAGGGTATCCTTTTTCGCTTGTTTGGTCGCTGATAGGGTACAGACTCGTACCCGTCGCTAGGTTGTCAAATCAGTCGTCAAATAACTGCTTTGCTGCTCTCTAGTAGAAAAGTCGAGGAACGCAGGGGATTGTGGGAAGGATTAGCGCGGCGTGCTTGATAATCCATTGCGCACCTTGCGAAATCTTCCCACAATGCATTGCATGCCACGCTAATCCTTCCCATAATTCCCTGCGTTCCTCGACTTTTCTACTAAGCGACGGTACAAGTTTGGATAGGGTATGTATATCAATATGGCTACCCAAGTGCAAACAAATTTCGATCAAAGTTGTGCTGCAGTTAGTGGAAAGACAGTTTATTTTAAAACCTCTCCATGATTAAGAAAATTCTGCTTTGATTGCGACCAATTGGAGCACCCTGGTGCGGTAGGGTATACAATTTTGACTGTAGGTCGACGGTAGGGTATAAAAAAGCAAGGATTTTTGGTATATGATCCCCCCCCCCCCCAGCAAATTTTGACCTCCGGAATACTTACCCTTTTGGTGGTTTGGGGAAAGAGTGTGCCACACCTCCAGGCCCGTAGCAGGGTGAAAAATTCTGGGGGGGCCTGTCATGTTCTCAATCGTATTCTATTTTCAAACCAGGGTATCTACGTGGTCTACAGTAGCTTAGATAATCTCTTGTGTGCATAACAATGTCAGTAAAATGTTTTTATTAGTAAAAACTGAGGGGGAACTCCCTCATATATGGTATGGCTCCTGAGGCCTGCGGTGGTATCGTTTTATGTATTTCAGTATGTCTACCCTACAAACATATTTCTATCAAACCTGTGCCATGCATTTAGTGATAAAGACAGTTTATTTTAAAACCTTTACATGATTAACAAAATTCCACTTTGATCGCAACCATCTGGACTACCCTGGTGACCAACTTTAGGTCTGCAGAAGGATATACAAATTTAACTGTCTATGGTAGGGTATAAAAAACATTTTTGGTCTGAAAGGGTCAGGTTTTGGAGACCTTGGCAGCACACCCCTACCCAAAAGCCAGTGAAGTACCCCACTGGCAACAGACTGGTTATGACATGACAAAATACTCTCAGATATGGCTATGTGCACAGAGTTGGTGGCCAATTGCGTTACATTAAGAAAACGCACCGCGAGCGGTGCGTTTTGGCACCGGTGCCTTTCAGCGGTGCGTTTTGATTGATTAGCGGTGCGTTTTGCGATGCCTTTTCGCGGTGCGTTTTGTGATGGCTCTTCCGGTGCGTTTTGCGATGCCTTTCCGCGGTGCGTTTTGCGATGCATTATCCGGTGCGTTTTGAGGTGCCTTTTCGCGGTGCGTTTTGCGATGCCTTTCAGCGGTGCGTTTTGCGATGCCTTTTAGCGGTGCGTTTTGCGATGCCTTTTAGCGGTGCGTTTTGCGATGCCTCTTTGGAGGTGCTGATGCTCGTTCTTGTTCTCTTGCTATTTTAATTACTATAGCAATGTCAACAATACGGAAAAACGTCTCTACTAACTGGATAAGCTTCAATATAGAGGCTATTTTGTCGCAATTGGAGAAGGTGCAGAACGTGATTGCAGGGTTCTTGCGATTGTGAAATCGCGGATGATGCAGAACGAGTTTAAAGAATTAGTCATCATCAAAATGACTTTGCTTGTGAGGGATTTCTTCCGAGTTGAGGATACTTGAGGACATATCATCTTACCTTGGGAACCAGAGATTCTACTTAATAAAACGGCTCTTTTAAGAGCCACTATATCAACGGAAGTGAGGTCTAGTTTGATTCGTACACACTAGCGAGTTCCCGACATTTACGCTCGTGATAGCTAGCTAGCGTTGCGCCTAGTTCCTTCCGCATTTTGCTTGAGGTTTCTCGAACTAACGTCTTGATTATAACACTAGGCGTTCTGCACCAGTTTTTCACATATAATTGAACACTTAACTGGTTCAAAACTATTCTATATGAAAAGACAAGTTGAGACCGACGATAAAATTCATTGCTAGGGTTTGTAATCCAAACACTACGCCAAAACGCATTGCAAAATGCACCACTAAAAGGCATCGCAAAACGCACCGCTAAAATGCACCGGAAAAGGCATCGCAAAACGCACCGCAAAAAGGCATCGCAAAACGCACCGGAAAAGGCACCTCAAAACGCACCGGAAAGGCACCTCAAAATGCACCGGTAAAGGCATCGCAAAACGCACCGCGAAAAGGCATCGCAAAACGCACCGCGAAAAGGCATCGCTAACGCACCGCGAAAAGGCATCGCTAACGCACCGCGAAAAGGCATCGCAAAACGCACCGCGAAAAGGCATCGCAAAACGCACCGAACGAGTGTAAAATTGTAAGAGAGGATTGGAAATTCGGTTCAGACGCTGGATTTGTATTTCGCTTGAAAAAACTAAAGCAGTTTCAAAAATATAATTCATAGCAAGTTGAAGCATACTTAATGTGCACCTTGTTGGCAAAGAGGCTTTCGTTTTAACCAGAAAATACACACTTTTTAAGCAATATCATATTTGGTGTGCATCTACCGGAAGCACAATCCTGACATTGTTCAGACGCTAGATTTGATATATTTTCAGGTGGTAGTTGATAATAAAGTAGATAATAAATTATTGTATAACAATCTATAGTTCATGTGCATCTGATTTCATGTTTTTGTTTTTCAAAACGGAGCTTAGATCATTCTATAATCTATGTTAATTGAATTTAGATACGAAAATTGTTACGCACGGTTTTCAGTTTTCGTGTATTTATTGACATTTTTTCCATAGTAATTTTGTAAGATCTTTGAGTTTATTGCTACGTTCTCATGCTTTGGCAGTACCTTTATTGGTATGTCAAATATGAAATTATAATATTGTTGCGATCAATTTATTTTTGACGATAAAAGCTTGTTTTTGGCGCCGTTTGCAATTGGTCACCAACATCGCGCACGTCGCCATATAAAGTATAATTTTCCTTGTAGTAAAACAACAGGATCAGAAAATTACTGTCTTTAAGATGAGGGCTGGGTTGACTTGTTCATAACTTCCTTAGGGAGCATTCATAATTTATCTAGAGGGGGGCCTATGATGATTTCCTAATTTGCTTCTTTTCATTTTTTGAAGCCCCCCCTGATGATCTCAGGGTTTTTATCCTGACCCCCCCTCAAGAGATGTCAATTAATCAAAGAAAAATATAATAGCCCCCCCCCCCCCACCACATATACATGTCAAACCCACCCTTAGCCAAATTAAAGTCTTGTGATAGTTACTGATCCTGAAGATTGCTATTAATGTTATCTATTTTTTCAGAAAGAAAAAAAATGAATGTCCAGTTACTTTTAAATATAATCAGACGATAATCTTCCATTCAGGAGTTTCTACCTACACACTTTTACAGCAACTCCACTGATAAGAACCTAACTTAAAATTTATTTAAAAACCTTATTAGGTTTAGGTTATTATGTTGAGGGTGATTAAAATTACAATTTTAGCCTAACAGGTTCTTATACGCAGGTTTTTACTGTATAATTCGTATAATTTTTTTCGGGAAAAAAGTGGTTGCCCCCCCCCCCCCCCCTATGCTCAATGTTATTTTTGTTGGAAATTTTCCATAGCCCCCCCAAATCATATTAGGGAAAAACAGAGGCCCCCCCTCAAAATCATCATAGCCCCCCCTCTAGATAAATTATGAACGCTCCCTTAGGGCTCTACCCCAGTGTAAGAACCTGTGTATTGGCCATGAGTTGCGTCACAAAGCTTTAGTAGAACAAATTATGATGAAATAAGAACTGAACACAGGTGTCCTCTGGGAATGGTTGTTACACGGTTAAACCCCTCCTTAGCCCTATGAACATGGTTGGGGTTTAAAGGCACCAAATATATTTTTCCTTCTTTCCTTTGCTCCTATGAATGTATTGGCTGCTGTGACCAGATCTGTTTGTCCGTCACTTCCATTTGGACATGAAGCACCATATTGATCAAAGGTGATTAACCTATTTTTTTCAGGCTATGGTAACCACACCCCATCTACAGTAGGTGGTCAGGTATTCTGTATTTTCTACACCTTGGTAGGTATCCCATTGAATCTAGTCCTTCTGCAAAGGGTTGGCGAGCACATCTTGAATCTCCAGAAAGTACTAGTCACCAGGCTAGAGCGCCGATTCTACCACAGGGAGCCACGGTATGTGAATGAAAAATGTACCCTGATGGGAGTACTGCTGGTGCTTATCCTTTTATTTGTTGGAGCTGGTATTGTTGTGAAGAGACAAAGCTGGAGCTTTCTCCAAGGGGTTTACTGCTATGTTATAACTTTTACTACAGTGGGATTTGGTGATTTTATTCCTCATTCATCTTCAGACACATTTATGGTCATCTTTAGACCCTTGTATAACTATGTAGGGCTTTGTGCTATGTCCAACGTAATTAATAGTGCTGTTGGCTTGGCTGATTCTGTGGAAGACTTTAAGAAACTTTGTAGAAGATGTTTGGGAAACAAGGAAAGGGAGAGATGTAATCCAGGTGATAAAATGGAAAGTAATGAGAATGATTTGAAGCAGTTGACTGGTGTTGTGAATACCAGTGTCCAAGAATATTGACTGGATGCATATAGCTGTCAACTCACCAGCATTAGGCGGGTGTCACAAGATTTTGAAGCCCGTCACCCACATGATTCTTGCAAAAATTTTCATACATTTACTGTATTTCACCCGCATTGTCACTCTCTGGAATTTTTCATACATTTTCTATATTTATCTGCCATGTGAGGGAGAATCTCAAGATTTTTGACCAACTTTGGTTGACAGGTATGTGGATGACACCACCTGACTGGACTGATTTGTTTCTTGTACAGAACTACTAGTCTTCTGTCTTAGAAACTAGACTGCTTTTTAATTTTATAATACTTTTTAAGCTTCCAAAATTCCTTTCTTTTATTAACTCTTGGTTTCCACAACAACTGTTAATGTTTTACACAACAAGGCTGGCATGTAACCAGAAAAAATGTTATTGAGGCAGAGTTAGCCATTGAAAGATTAATTACTAAATAATATTTTGGAATGGTAGAACCGGACGGTGTAATTTGCAGGTGCAGGTGTGTGGAGGTGCAGGTGTGCAGGTGTAGTTTTGCAGGTGTGCAGGTGCAGGTGTGAATGTGTCTATAAATAGTCTATAATCTATGTACAGGTTATATTGCTTCCAACTAACCAATTTTCCCCAGTTCGTCGCCGAGTACAGGGCAGTCAAGAGCCGCGAGCAGTCAGAGCGCCAAATGCTGTTTTTTCATCAAAGTCGTTTTGTTTGATACTTCACAGGAATGGGGCTACCTTTTATCGAACGTTTCTTAGCTTAGAAAGAACAGTCAGCATCTTAACTAGCCCTATTGCGAGAGAAACATTGAAACGCTGCCGAGATTCGGCTATTTTGTTAACACAGGCAACCCACCTTATCGTGTTAAGGTGGGTTGCCTGTGTAAACAAAACAAAATGGCCATCACTCGGCCGGCGGCGTTTCGATGTTTCTGTTCTTTCTATGATAGGTAGCCCGACTCCTGTGAAGTATCAAACAAAAACGACTTTGATGAAAAAACAGCATTTGGCGCTCGGACTGCTCACGGCTCTTGACTGCCCTGTGGCCTGTACTCGGTGACGAACTGGGGAAAATTGGTTAGTTGGAATAAATATAATTGTACATAGATTATAGACTATTTATAGACACATTCACACCTGCACCTGCACACCTGCACCTGCAAATCCGCACCTGCACACCTGCACACCTGCACCTGCAAATTACACCGTCCGTGGTAGAACCACAGTAACTGCTTGGCCATGGTAATGTCAAAATTTTTACAGAGGCGAGCCAAATGCTGGTTTTAAGCTTGTATCTTTGGAATGGAAGAATAGCTATCAACTCACCTGCACTATGCAAGAATCTCAACTATCAATTGAATAATCAACTATCAATCCAAATTAAAGTGCATATCACCATGTTGTGAAATCTAGGAAATTTGCAGTAAATTGAACACAATTCAATGTGTGTCAAATCTCTTTTTAAACAGGAGATACTTGTGCTAATTACATAGGTGATGACATCAGGTCAGGCACATTATAAATTTATCCTCCATATCTTGACAGCAAAGCTTTTAAAGTGAACAATTTTTAACAACAAGGGCAACGTCATTGGAAGTACTCGGTTCTTTCACAAAATTGCATTGAATCATCCAAAGTAGTGAATCAAATGATTGACCTGCAGGGGCGGATCCAGGGTGAAGGGGCTGACTTTTCACCTCCTTTTTGAACAAATTTCTCATATATCCCTTATAAAAAGTTATCATGTCTGCTTTAAAAAAAACTAAAAAGTAACAGTTTGGAAAGCAAATAGTTAATATTTATTTCTTCAAAAACTCGCGTTTTGAATCCAAATTTGGAATTTCACGCCACAGAGATGTTGACCCTACGACAGCTGAGTGACAACTGACGTCATAAATGTGGGGGGCTCGCTTCTTTTATAGCGGAACCTCGTGTAAAATTATGGCCCGCGCCTGACCTTTGCATAATATTGTAAAGAACCATATCTCTTGAACAGTTCGATACTAAAACCAAAATCAACGCACGGCATCCACGTATAGTGATGCTCAATTTCCTGCCTTTATTTATGTTTCATGTTAGGGGCGATATGCACAGAACAACTTCGGGTTACTCTCCAGGGTCCGGTTGCTCGAAAGTGGTTAGCAAAAATACAGGATTAATTACCATGGTGACTCGATGGTTTTGTTCAGAACTAAACCTGGTTTAAATTTAATCCACCTTTGAACAACCCGCACCTGGTCCAGACTGCTTGCAGCCCCTTCTTCGGCGAACGTCCGTAAATCGAGAGAAATGTTTTTTTACCCGCGGCACGCTTCGATTTGTTTACGGTGTCGAGCTAGGAGAGGGAGACGTGCCACGGGGGAAAATCCCGGGGGGGGGGGGGGGACTCCAATATTTTTTGTCGGGGATGATCGTCGGAAATTTTCAGTTTCACCCCTAAAAGATACCAAACATGGCGGGCCATAGCGTGGCTCAAAAAATTATTACCCTAAAAGATACCCTAAAAGATGAGGTCTTATGTGCCAAGTAGGCGCGAAGGACACAGGTAACAGGGGAAAAATACCCATGAAGACATTTCCGTGTTTGTTTCTAATTCATCGTCTAATCTCTCTTCCTTCATTACCAGCAATCTGAGACAAAATGGCCGCCGCGCTAATTATGCAGGCCTTGCAGGCCCTTTAAAAATGGCCGCCGGTCTTATAGGGATTGTATGGAGAAAAGTTTAAAATCTGAAATAAAAGAGTACTGTAATTCGTGGACAACTTGCCGACCTCTAGATCAAAAGATTGAACACTATAGAACATTTCGATCGGCATTTTCACAATTGAGTGTTCCAACTTTTTTTGGGTGTTGTTATGAGCTCATTTTTAGAAGGGAATTGAATAAAGAGTAAAATGTGCCACCCTATATGATAACTGGCTCTTACCTGATCATAACAAAACAAAAATGATCAAAATCCGTCCAGAAATGGCTGAGATATATAGCTTTTAGTGACTAAAAAGGAGGTAATTTTGTTGTTACAGGGTGAAATTCAGGTAATGGTAGTGTAAAAAAGAGTGCATTTGAACAAAAGACACTCTTAAATATTTTTTTTTTTACACTTTTGATTTGATATCATCCTGTTTTTTGCATTAGTAACATTATCGAGTAACTAATATGGCATATCTGTAGTTAAGGATTGTTAAGTTGAAAATGACTAGTTGTTACATATTTTTGTACTATTAGGGACATTTTCCAAATTGTTTGTAATTTGACTAAATTTTGAAACTAAACAACTATTTTTGGCATTTTGATCTAGCTTTTTAAACTATTTTTTGAATGTATTGTACTCTACAACTATTAGATAATGTTGTCTCTACCATAAGTAGGTCTGCAATCCATGATTCTACTTTCCGGAAATAATTGTAGTGTCCGTACCCCCCTTATCAACTTACAATGTGCAGCACATCTGAAGCTGTCACTCTCAATAATTAATGTAGGTTATTTGTCATGTCAAAAATATTTAAGAGTATTGATGTTATCATTGTTACATAAGAAAAAAATTGATAATAGTTGTGAAATGTAGTGTCCGTACCCCCTGTAGTGTCCGTACCCCCTTAACTGCGAACTAGCAAATTCTATGCATTGAAGATCAATTTATTCACAAGAAAGTACAAGTCATTATTGTAAGAGTAAATATTAAAAATAATTCTTGTTCAGAAGTGACAAACCCTTGAATGCATGAAAATGAACATGCAGATGGTATCTGTGTGTGTGTGGGGGGGGGGGGGGGGGGCGGGGGGGGGGTCATAAAGTGAAATTTTCCAATATAGGAACATTATTGGTAAAGTGGTATTTATACAGCCTGATAATTACCATTCAAATCTCTACCCTGGTAGGAATGTTATTTGTATTTTACTAGCATGTACACCAATTTACCAATAATATTCCTATAATGGAGCATTAATTTTTTCCCTGTATGTGACCCTGGCATTTGCAAGAAAAATGGAATTCTGACTGTCTTGTTAATTCAATTCAATGAAGTATCTCATTCATAGTATCAATTTAGCTCATAATTATGGTCAATAGTTGAGTTTTTTTTAGAAACTATATAAAATTATGATATATAATACTCATTGAAATTGTTAGTAATAGCTGTCAACAAAAACAACAAACTTGTAATCCTGATTTAGATGTTGTCTCCAGCATTTGTATTGCACTTTCACTGCACTACTTACTGTAGCTACAGCAGAATTTCATTTGATCAGCAGTCTTACCCATGGCAATGGTCAGCAGTCTTTCCCATTGCATGGAAACGAGGCCATTTCCAGTGGAAGCCATCTTGGAAATAGGAAACCCTTTTTGTAGTATCTGTAAGTTGGTGTCAGTTTTTATGATCTATTTCTAAGAGTTGTATAACCTCCACTATGAGCACAAGGACTGCATCTAGGAAAAGAAAATGGGGAGAAGAAGAAAATGTGCAAATTAAGGCAAATACTTTAAAGAAAAGAAGGCAAAGAGCTAACATCAAAAGCGATCCAATACGCCTTGAGGCAGCTCGCAAGGCAGATAGAGAAAGGAAAAAGATCAGCAGAGCAGCCAAAAGAGAGCATCTAAAGCAGCATCCAAGACTACACAAAAAGAAAAAAGAGGAAAAAAGCTTGAGATGAGAAGCTACAGAGAAAAATTGAAGAAGGATCAACCTGCACTATCAGCTCAATCAGCACGATCTGCAGCTGCAAAGAAACGTGAAGCCAAGAAGAAAGACCGAAAGCATAAACAGGAGCAAGCGGCACATAAAAAATATCTGGAAGAGAAGAAGAAAAGAGCATCCCAGCGAGTGAAAACATGGCGTTTAAGGGTCAAATTGAAAGCATGTGCTGCAACAACCAGTGATGGAAGTGATACAGAGTCAGAAAAGTCTCCCTTCTCAACAAAATCCTCAGAAAAACATGCAGTTCGTAAAGCCAAGAAATCATTGCCAGGTACTCCACGACGAAAGCGGAGGGTTTTGCAAAAGCTGATAACATCACCATCTTCAAAGAAAGCACTTGAAAGCAAAGGAGCTACCCCAAAAGAGAAAAAAACCCAGAGAATGGCAAAATCTGTGTTAAAATCCTTGAGCCAGCAGCTTGATGCTGTAAAACACACTGGAGGTGGCTCATCTTCAAGACGAGCTGCACATAAGATTTTAAAGGATGTCATAAACAAGTCGGGTACCTATGGTGTCAAAACAGCCCTGCGAAAAAAACTGAAAGTTAGGAAAAATTTGAAAACAAGTGTAGAACAACCTGCAGAATGCTGGCAACCAAGAGCAAGAAAGACAAGAAAAGATAGCATTCCTGAGGCAGTCAAGGAAAGGGTCAAGGCCTTTAATCTGAGTGCAGACATCAGCAGAGAAGTGCCAGACAAACGATCAGTAATAAAGATCAAAGACCAAGAAACCTCAAAAGTATGCATTCTTCCAAGACACAACATGTCAAGATCAATCCAAGAGGCCTTTGACCTGTACAAGCAGTCATATCCTGACGACAAACTGGGATTCACAACATTCCACAAACTAAGGCCAAAGCAAGTTAAGAAACTTTCTGAAACCAACCGGCGCACATGTCTGTGTCAGAAATGCTGCAATGCTGCATTAAAAGCAGAGGCCCTACAGAAATTTGTCAAAGCTGAGTGTACTGCTGAAATTGCTCAAACTGTGATTACAGTGAAGCATGACGTCATCAAAGCTACCTTGTGTAATTATGAGTCCGAACACCCACGGAAAGTCTGTCTTGAGAGGTCATGTAAGGAATGCAGTGCTCATATGATTGCTGATCGATATGGTCCAATTGTGGAGCAGAATAAAGGCAAACAGATCAAGTGGAACAAATGGGAACAAATACTAATCACTAAAGATGGAAACACAAAGAAGGTTATCTCCTGTGTTACCAAAGACACCTCTCTAGAAGACTTTCTGGACGAATATGTCAAAGATATGGAGGAACTCCCGATCCATGTTTTCAGGGCTACTTGGCAGCACAAACAGATGAAAGTCTGCATCGAAGGTCTCGCAAATGATGAAGCCTGTCTGTGTATGGACTATGCAGAGAACTACCAATGCAAATTCCAAGGAGAAGTTCAATCTGCATTCTTTGAACAGAATCAAGTAACAATACATCCAATGATGGCATACTATAAGGAGGATTTTGAGAATGAGACACTTCTCGTCAAGCATGGAATTATTGGAGTTACAGATGATCACCAGAAGGGAGCATGTGGAGTCAAAGTCTTTGAAGATGCTGCTGTAAAGATCATTGAGAGAGAAAAGGGAGCAGCACCAAAGCAGCTTAATGAATTTACAGATGGGTGTGCAAGCCAGTACAAAGGGAAGGTGGCATTCTTTGACATTTCACAGAGAAATAATTGCGAGGTTACCAGAAATTTTTTTGAAACAAGCCATGGAAAATCTGTCTGTGATGGACTTGGTGCTGTTTTAAAGGGGAGCTGTTACCAGGCAGTGTTGAGTGGAAAGGAACTGATATCCAATGCACATGATGTCTTAAAGTATTGCAAAAAGAAATTACAGATTCATCACAAGGTAGTTTCTGATGGCAATGGAAAGAAGCATATAACTAAGAGAGAGTTTTATTTTGCTAGAAAGGAAGATGTTAATAAGATCCGCCCAGATGTTAAAACCCTACCTGGTACAAGAAAACTTCACTCTGTAAGGAGTACAGGTCAAGAAACTGTACTTAATATTAGACCCCTATCCTGCTATTGTGATGGCTGCAAACAGAAAATACAATGCTTGAATGCAGAATATGTCCATCCTTGGGAACAGAGAACACTCAAGGTAGGACAACCCTGTGTGGAAGAAGATGATGATCATCAAGAAGATCTTGTGCCAGTTGGCACTGAAGAAAAAACTAGGGTTTCCATTGGAGACTTTGTAGCCGTCAAGTTATGTGGGAAAAAGAGCAGCACTGTATACATGGCAGAAGTTCTTGATATTGCTGAGGATGGGGAGGAGGCGCATTTGCGTTATATGAAAAAATGTGGATGCGACCTGTACATGTGGCCAAACCCCACAGATGAGTCCTGGGAGGCTCTTGACAACATTATTTGTGTTGTTGGTTTCCCCTCTCTGGTGAATAAGAGGGAACAGTTCAAATTTGCCCCTGCTGACATTGTTCGGGTTAAGGAGTCATTGTTTTAACAGCATTTTAGTTCAAATGATTTAAGCTGAGTTTTTGTAGTGTCCGTACCCCCTTGCGGTGATTGAAAAGAGGTTCAATTTTTCTGTCTTTCTTTATACATAGCCATTTATAATTTCCATTGTTGATATCAACTAGGTTCATATGGAATTTGAGTTGTTAGATAAAGGCTAGATAGATTGTTCTGCCAAGGTTTTTTCAAGCAGCTGTTATAGGTAGTTTGGTAATACACTTTTAGGATAAAATGCATATCTCATTAAACATCGTAAAAATCGAAAGGAGTCTGTTATACCAATAGAAACATGTTAAAGATTAAAGAACTGTACCTGATGTTGGTTCTCTTCCATAAAATAGCATCACTCACTTCTGTCTGACAGGTCTAATGCATGCTCTCTCTCTCCACTTTATCACCAGATGTAGTGTCCGTACCCCCCTTGTAGGCTATCATTTAAAATCATTTTTTTTACTAGAAGCAGATTATTTTGTGCCGAGATATTTTAGGTAAAATAAGACCAAGCAATGTGCAACATAACTGTATATGTCTTTTAAAGAATTGTTGAAGTCAAATTTTTACCCTTGTTGATCCTTAGTTGGAACACTCAATTGTGAAAATGCCGCGATACATGTTAAAGAGCTTCAAACTTTACTTACAAAGCGCCAAATTTACTTTAGCGAACGCTGTCCTAACGGCTGTCTGTCCCTTATGTTTTACAGTAAAATCCGTCCGTAGGCCATTTTCCTTCGCATGCTGATAAAGTTCACGGTACTGTCCGTACTCGAATCCCAGGTGCCGACCTCTCAAAATTGAGCCCTGTTGTTGCACATCAAAATGAGCTATAAATCGGCCTTTAGAACGCCCCCAAAACTCCGCCAATTTTCTTTGAACACAGCACACTTTTTGCTAATAATCCATGCGAGATTTGAAGAAGAAGACATCGGCTTGAAGTCGTTTTCTAGCTCAAAATAACTGCTACGGCCGTACAATCTCCCTCTGTGATCGCCATGTTTTTCACTGATAACCAGGCCTTCCCTGGGTAGGTTCTTGATGTATGATTTACGATAGTTTACCGAATAAGTCCCCTTATAGTTGTCTCACTCGACCTAGTCAGCCATCATTTTACCCTCGGTGAGCCTCGCACACTATCATTAGCATCTTAAATGCCTGTTTTCTTTTAATGCAAAGTTAAACTGCAGCGTTGTGGTAAATAATATAATGCAAAAATATATATCTGCCCTCAAACATCTCTGAAATACAGCTTTATTTACATGCTACCACCCCTCCCCCCTCTTTTCGCCATATTGGATGGCACTTATGAGCATGCTCAGTGCGTTGGCTGACCTTAATAATCGCAGGCGCGAAAAGTCTCGCATTGCTGGTAATGACACGGTTTTTAGAAGCACCATCATGAGAAAAAAGCAATTTGGACACAGTTTCGGCCCTAAAAGATACCCTAAAAGATCAAGATCACCCCTAAAAGAGACCAAACCAACGTGATTTTAACCCCTAAAAGATACGACGATCATCCCCGGTCAAAAAATATGGGAGCCCCCCCCCCCGCCCCCGCCCCCCCTTTGCAAATTGATCGAGAAAGTTGATAATCGATATTGCAATGTTATTCAGCAATGTTTTTTTTTCCATGATTTATTTCAAATCAATGTCTCACAGCTACGAGAAGCCAGTGCCGCATAACGCTAACCCAACCGTATTTCACATAAAGAGTGATTTTGTTCCAGAGCTTTCGCGCGCCGGCCCTCTAACGAGTATCCCACTGGTTTGACAAAATTAACTTCCTAATTGATTTGAGCCGGGTATTTTTAGTCACGTAGTTAGACAGGTGAACACGGCTTCATCTTTTTTTTTTCGCGAGACAGGAACGTTTTAAGGTTACTGAGATCCTTCGCGGTGCGTTTATCACATTTTAATATATAAACTACATGTTTTATCAGGATTTCGGCCACTGAGAAATATCGTAATTCGCACGTGTGAAAATTACGATAATGGCCACTATCGCGAAATTCATCAAATCGAAAATTTTTCACAAAAACGTTTATATAATAAAGCGCTTGGGAATATGAAATTTATCTTCGAGTGTTAAAACTTTTATATCTCACGAGTGAGCGCATTCCCGCGCGCCCATGTATTATTCTCTATCTCTATTTATAATATAGCTATAATATAACGTGCGCTCTGATTGGTCTAAATCTATGCTCTATTACACCGATAAAGTAATTGTTCTCTCCCGCTATATCATAACTGCATTAGAGCACAACTTTCTATGACTTTACAGCTGTTTCAGGTAGCACGCGACCCAGCGCGTTCAAAACAGCAGTTGGGTTTGAAGGTTAAGCTTCACATAAGCATCAAGGACAACCACAACTAACCACATGGTACGTTTCAGTAACTTTTATTATTGATTTATTGAGAATGTCTTATAAATTTCCAGGTACACGACTCCATATAAACACTTAAAGGGGTTCTCGCACGCTTGATGGCCACTTCTCTGACAAGAAAATAGCTCAAATCGCAATCCAATTCCATCCTCTTGATAACAGGTCAAAACAACCCCTAGAACTGCATTTGTCTAACACTTGAAAGGTTTTTCTATTACGGCTGTTTCAGGTAACACGCGACCCAGCGCGTTCAAAACATTTTTTGGAAGTTTGTTTTTTCTGCGACGTCAATCAAATCGCCTAGTGCAGTGAATTGGCTTCTGTCGCGACATGTCTCGAAGGGAAGCCAAACAAATGCACTGGGCAAGGATCTGATTGGCTCACACGATTGCATTGATAGACAGCGCAGAAAAACCCAACTGCCAAACTCCAAGAATCTGACAACGGCGAAGTCGCGTGTTACCTGAAACAGCTGTAATCTGGAGGATTATTTTGATTACTACGGGTAAAGCCTAGTTTCCATATAGTCTTATCGGTCGTATCTGTCGCATCAGTCAACCGTGAAACAAACGAATGATTCCAATTTCCATTGTTTCACGGTCGACTGATGCGACAGATAAGACTATATGGAAACTAGGCTTAAATATACATGTGTTAGGGTTACAATTTTACTTATGTTTTGTCCACGGTGGACAAATATTGACCGTGCGAGATCCCCTTTAAGGGGGTTCATTGTCCTCATTTTTTTTTTTCAGGAAAAAACCTGTATAAACCAAATTTATAGAATTTTGTCGTGTTTCCTTTCGTTTTGTGACCAAAAATCTGATATTTCTGGCCCATAGGGGGTCGTACGAACCCTTCCTACGTCTGTGATCACGCGATCAATTTGAGACAGCCGTCGATGGGCTGAAAAAGCGAGAGATGTAATGGTCTCCAGGGAAGAGTAGTAGGAACAAACTAGGAACTCCTGTGTCTCGAGCACATAAAATGTTTCTTGATGTCTTGCGAAGAAACGTTAATTCGTTGTGTCCCGGCTGCAAAATTTGCTGCGCATTTGATTTTGCGTCCACACTCGTGAAGAGTAAACTTCCCTGCTGGCAGAGGGTTCTTCTATCTTGTTCTGTGTTTTGAAGTGGACTCTGAAGTAGACTCTGCTCGCAGGGAACAAGTAAATATGTTTCATATGTTTCATTTCAGAACTAAATAACGTAAAATCTCAGGTGCAATTTGCAGGTACAAATGCGCCACAGAGGCAAACAACGGATTGGCATTTGCGATGTTTCACAGAAGGGTTATTTAATTTGACGAGATAAATTTGGAACGTGTTTTGTCTGAACATGCCCTAGCATGGCGACGCACTATTGAACCGGGAAACATGAAGGAAACATGTTTCCGGCTACAATGTTGCGCGCTACATGTGACCTACTTTAGCCCGACCGTAAGGGAAGTTTCCTCCTGGCTTTTCCCGGACTGAATTTCAATAAACACCAACTGCGGCTAAAACGTTTAGCATGCGTGCAAAAGTGTTTAGACAGTTTGAGAGATTTATAATATTAGTTCATCACATGCTTATCAATTATTACTGATCTGCTTTCTTTTTGCTCCGACGAAGGGCAAACGCCCAAAACGCCAGCAAAACGGCGCTAAACATAAATTTCATCTTTTGGTTGTTACTGTCAGGAATTTGAAGAATTCCCGGAAAATAGACAGGGGTTTACCCTGAGAAATTTGTCAGGAAGGAGTTGGGATTGGAAAATGTAGCGTGGTCGGTCGACTGTAGTCTACAAAACCTTCAAATAGTTGCAGTCAGAGGAAAGCTGAGAAAGCAACATGAGCGCTGATTGCAACTTAGAAGGGAGAACGGCACTTTGAAGCATGACGGCAGTAACCAGGCCCAATGAAAATGGGAAATTTTTTTTCATCAGCTAAGAAAGCAAAACCAAACACTAAACAGAGAAATGAAGAAATATTTTCCACGCTTTTGTTAGCTAATGTAATTATCATTTTTCGTCCATGGAAATTTCATTTTCCGTGGATTAAAAGGATTTAAAGGCTTAGCAATTTAGCTTAATGAGCATTGCTGGAAGCTTAACCAATCAACGGTTTCTCTCTTCTCGAAAGGCTCGTTTGCTTTCTTTATGCCAAAGAGGTCGTGTGTCAATTCAAGCACAGTCCTGTCGGTTTGAATTCGGCCCTGACAGCTTTTCCAATTGCGGTTTCAGTTAATTAATCCACAGTACACAGTGTCATTTGGGAGAGTTATTCATACGAACGTTTGCCTTGTAAGAGCGTTTCGATGACATATGCAAATATAGTTTGTAAAAAGTTGCACTAGGTTCTGCTGCCAACACTATGAAGGCGTGAGTTCGAATCTTTAGTAGTTTACATGTACGAGAAACTAAACGAAATTTCATAGTTTTCATTAGACAAAAGGCAAACAATTGTATCGAATTGTATCAATTCAGACCGTCTTGTGACAAACGTTTTTCTCCCCGCCTTTCGTTGTATCTTACGAAATCTAACTTTGCTAACTTGCTTCATTGTTCGGTCAGTTGCGATAAATGTATTTACGGTACAGGAAAACTATAGAACTCGCTCGTGTGCCAAACTTCTCTCACCTGGAAATGTTTTGAAAAAAAAATTTGCTCAAAAACTTTAGTGCGAAATTTAATTTTAAAGCTTTTTTTTCTGTGAAATATACGTGTTATATGCCTTCCCCTAGCTAACTTGTTTCCTTCAACTTTGAAAACGCTTGAGTTTGCTTTTTGGTTTTCTCATACAGCGGAGCACGGCATTGTTTTATTTGAAACACTGTCAAAATTGCTCGTCATTTTTGACACTTATCCAAAATAAACATTTTTGACCCGACAATGGGATACTTCTGGTAATAAATATCATAAGGCGTGCGCCTTAGATAATTGCTACGTCAGAATTTAATATTTAGTTCTCTCAATTAGCATGGAAGTCCTAAGTTGCCCGGTACAACTTCTAAGTGCAGCTGCTTTATCTTTTGCATATTCAGGAATAAATGTTGAGCTGTTATGAAATGCCTCTAACTGGACTATGGAAATATAGTTCCCATAATCACTTGAAGAACTTTTTTTGTTTCGTAAACAACCTGCTACAACGTCCCATGCAATATGTACCATAAGTGGCAATTATGAAGTTTGTGCTACTTTTTGAGGTAAGAATTGAGGGAATGCACTTCTCAGAAACTATGCTTTTTACTCAATATTTTCTATATATTATATTTTTTGATTTTCTCTAACGTTTGGTCTGCTTGCTGTTTCAGTTGATTTGTTTCACTGTTATTTTCCATCCAAGTTTGTTTTCTGTCAGTGGTAAGTGGAACAGATCCTTTTAATAACCGGATTCACTTTGCGTGAGTGGATCATTCTTGCTTATTCAGGACAATGATGCATCCCAATTCAAATTGAATTTCTTTCCAGTAAAACAACTTTTTGTTCACAAAATAAGGCAAAATGTCCCATATCTTGTTAGCTTGAAAATCAAGATTGCACGTTTAACCAAAAAAGTAGAGAAAAGACACCACAACGTCAAAAGTTATATTTATAGTATCTTGTGAAAGTTATTGAAGGATTAACGAAATTAACACTATAATTTGACCGTTACAATTCGCCAACTTTTGCCAACATATTTATTTCTAAAAAGTTTGTTTCACGAACATAAGACATTTTTCTCGAAAAAGGAGGCCTTCCTTCTATAAATTTCATGATCACTGATAAAGTTATTTTTCTCACTAGCTTTTTACTACTGTTTAATAATTTACAACAACCAACAATCCTTTTCATCTTCCTTTTTTTTAGAATTCACGATATTTTACTCTTATTTATCACCACCCTTCTATTCCAGAAGACGCTATTCTTGTAGTTTATCTATTTTAGCGTGCTTTTGTTTGGGCTATTTACGGGGCAAAGTTTGTATAATTTTAACTTAATTAATTGATTAACTTAAAAAAGAACCTCTGCCGTTTCAGAAATGAAGAATTTTAAGGCTGCCGTTAACAAGTGAAGATATAATCCTAACTAGAAATATCCCGAAAACCCCCAATGGCAACCTATCTTTATATATAGAAGTGTTTAGCGGTTGTCCTTCGTCGGAGAGTGTCAATACGGAGGAACTAAATTTATGTAATGTATAGGAAAGACAACTCGAAGTTTATATATATATTTCTCTAGTGTAAACGTGATTTAATGGTAATAGTTTTGCTCGGCATCTTTGCAGTGCAAGATATCTTAAAGCCGGACATGGTCACCGAAAACATCAGACTTTTCCTATTATTCCTCCAATCATAAAAAATAACTGAAATTTTATTAAAAAATAACTGAAATTTCGGCTAAGAATCCATGGTAGGTCATGGCAAGGCATGGTAGATCATGTCAGGGCTTGCCATTAGAATTGCAAAGATGTACGTTCGCAGATTCTAATTACTGCTTACAGGAGGAAATTCGACAGCTTATATGTGGAAATCGGTTTACCTCAGCCTTTTTAGTTGTGATGTTCATTCGCTCAAATTTTAGCAATACTTCATCGAAATCTCCTGAAATTTTTCACTGCTTTCTTTAAACTCTTTTAATTTTAGAGAATATTTTGGTATTATGCATATTTTCACGAGAAATATTTGACAAGTGATATCTCATTTTAAGCTCCACCCATCCGAAGCGATTGATTAACTTGTATAGTGCAAGAAACACCTATAAATACAGGTTTTTAACACGGTCTCTTAGGCCAGTTTCAGACGTTGAACTTTTGCCGCGTCGAATCCAATTGCTAGAAATTTCATTTGCAGCTTCTAAGACACATTGTCTAGTGCAAAAGGTAAATCTAGATGAACCATGGTAGAACAAAAATGAATGTAAAGTTTGTTCCTTTTGTTGTCAAAAGGAGAAGAGAAAACCAGTCGGCTGAATTGGATTCGACGCGGCAAAAGATCGACGTTTGAAACAGGCCTAAGGCATAGGACATACGGCAGTATTATCCCCCATGAGCCATTCCTAATGCAAATGAGGAAAATCTATTGTCTAAGTTCATTTGTATGTCCTAGGCATTATAAGGCCCCGCCAAATTCAAGGAGATGCTTGCAAACATAGTTGGCGCACTTCGCCTTCCGTTCCCTTCCCTGCCTCTTTCAATGTTGGCTGGAAAATTAGGCCGCTTGTCCTGCTCAGCTAGCAACATTGAAAGGGCGAGGGCAGAGAGAAGGGGAGGCATGCGCGCAAACATTTTGCATTCTATTGTAGCTTAGATAATGAGTATGCACCCTGCTAGGTGGTTTGTTATTTTATAAGTGTTTATTATTTTTCCTTTGCTATAACCTCTATATATGCCTAAGCTGCCTAAGCTTTTAAAATACCTAAATAAATACCTATTTGTAGTAAGTTGACAAAACTCGGATTTTTTTTACCGAGTGCATCAGTTTTAACTGAGTTCCATCCTCACGACTTCACGAATAATTACCTTCGTATTTTTTTCAGTATTTTAGCATTAGCTTTCGGTTCTAAAACAAACCGTGTCGGGAATTTTGGAAATCCATTTCCTTTTGAAGTTATGATGTTTTTTATTCAAAGCGGATAAAAAATCGGCCCCTTTTCCAATATTTCAAACATTTTCGACAAGGTATTTTTAGAACAAATCTAAGCCCATGTTGGCAAAGAACGAAAGCAGTGTATATTCGCGCGCGAAGCTTGAACTATAATGCGTTGGAATCTAAAAGCAACTCACTAAAAAAAATTGTGTTTTATCAAATGAATGAAATAAATTGTTTAAGGTATCACTTGTAAAGATTTTTTTTCGCGAAATTTTGCCATTTAAACGAAAAGTACCACGGTGTTCTGTAACCATGAATCTAAAGCGAGGTGTGGTAGTTTCGATCTTCTCTCTTAATAAAGAGTAGTGTAGTAAATTAGGCCTAGTTGGGTATGTTTTCAATCTCTCTTTGGTATTGAGTCAGTGTTGCTATGTAAATTAATAACTCTCCCACTGTGAAGCAAGTCGCTTCACAGTTTTAAACGAACCACTGTGGTCAATGCACGCAGATTGAACAGAGACATATATTTGATATTCGTGTAACAGAGTTAGTAGAGAGACACATCATTGCAAAAAAATGTTGCTAGAATAATTGTGACCCTTACCTTAGAGTCTCGTGGAAAAGAAGTGGAAGACAACACAATACAATAACTTTATTAGCATCCGATATAAGTAATGATATTGCCTAAATAACAAAAGCAATAAAATAAAGTACAAAAATGGCGTAAATAATAACCACTAGCTAAATTTACAATATACTTATATATTAAGTTGTTTTCATCAATTTGATATTCCTTATTTAAAAGGCTTCATAAATGAAGTGTCCCAATTTTTGTTACATATAAAGGGATCAACCCCGGATCAACGTTATTAAACAGGAACATATTTTTTTGAACGGGGCTTAAGGGATTAAAATTTGCATATAATTTAGTTATTTCATCAAAAAGAATTTTCATAAGACGGGCAAGGCAGAAATGTTGTTCATCTTCAGTACAGGCAAATTTTTACAATTTTACCCAGAAATGAATTAGTGGAAAGAAAAATGACAGGCCGCAAAAATAGGAATTAAAATCAATAGAGTCCGCCAAACATCTTCATCTTCGGGGGTCCCTTTCGGAGATGAATTTCTAATTTCCGTCTTATTTCTCTAATGGGGTTTGTGGCATGCTCCCACAAGGAAACTTTTGGCCTCAAAGACGAACGGAAACTGATCAAAATAATTGCGCACCTAGTCCACATAAATGCGTTTCCTTTGAAAACGGATGCGATTCAGACAACAACAGGGGCCCCTTTGGCAAAATACTTATCATTTCGTCTGCTTTTAAGCTATATACATGTATTATATATGATTTTAAAGCTATTGTAATAGGTTGAGCTGGGGTTGAGCTACTACTAGGCTATAAGTTACAGCATACTAGTAGCGAAAAGTGTCGGATTTGAAAGCCAGAGAGTGGTAAATGACGAGATCAAAAAACGTTTTTGGCTATACAAATTGACCTACTAGTGTGATTTGACTAAAACAATTATTCCTCTCGCCATCATGGTCTCTGAGTCAATA
Source organism: Scolanthus callimorphus (assembly GCA_033964015.1). NCBI lineage: Eukaryota > Metazoa > Cnidaria > Anthozoa > Actiniaria > Edwardsiidae > Scolanthus > Scolanthus callimorphus. Next base: position 3,629,879 of record CM066914.1, read on the forward strand.
GCCCATTCGGCCTTCGGCCAGAGCCCGGGCTCGATGAATAATTGTTAAATATCTGCACTCAATTTTGACCTTATCAGTAGCCCATGAGTTGGAGTTCCAATCTGCGATACATTCTTGAGGCAGCGTTTAGACTGACCAAGCTATTTTTAGAAACAGTTTTCTATTGTTCAACGTAGGTCAGTTGTGACAAGGCAAGAAGTTTGCTTAAAATAACCCACTCTAAACAATAGAAGAGTAACAGTGTTGCGAAAAGAATCAACAATATCCGACCATAATGAAGATTTTTGTGCCCTTCAAGGGAATCAGTCTATTGGGAAACAATAGAAAACTGCTTCTAAAATAGCCAGGTCAGTCTAAACGCTGCTTCCATAGCTTAGTATGAAAGATGAAAGCCTCCTGCCTAATATGGTACAATTGTGCCTTATATGGTACATGACGTCACAGTCGCACTCTTAGTAATGGCCTCTTGCTGTGGTGTATTGGTTGTTCAGAAAGAGCCTTTCTATCTTCTCATTCAGCTAGCATCGAGATCCTCGCACGTTTATCACTTGAAGACGGCAAGAATGGCGAGCAGGCCAGATACGCCTCGGGTAACGCAAGGTGGTCCGTGACAAACGAGAGCGTGACAGGTGGAAGACGAGGCGTACTTAGTATTGAGGGTACAGGGTACAAGGCAGTGGAGTTTCCCGTGGACAACTGCCTGTCTAACCCGGATAACTGCGATTTGGTGGCAGGCTTCTGGCTTCGATATAAAGGTGGGCGCTATTCACTGCTAATGTGCCAACCGTAGATTGAATAGCGCCCTTTGTTCTTTCAACCAATCGATCTCTGGTTGGCACATTAATAATAATGGTGACGTCAGCGTGAAAGCGCTATTACAGAAAAATTGTAGCCCGCGATGCGTCAAAGCAGAATGCAGAATGATAGACACTGGTTTTCAGGATAAATAGCCATAGTTATCACCCAGCTTATGCCAAATGATTACACAATACAACGCTCGCATGACATTTTGCACAATTTAAGGTTACTGAGAACCTTCGCGGCACGTCCTCGGAAAAACAATCATACACGTCCTTAGTTTAACCAAAACATGTCAACCTATATATCGTTGGAAAGCTTATAGAATGGACTAGCGGGCTATGGCAAAAAGAAATATCTTGTTGGTATCTGTATTTTTTTTAAAAGCTTGATTGAATATTTTGGTGTGCCATTTTCACAAACTAACGCTGTCGAACTACTGGACCTTGACTCCCAAGTAACATATTATTTTAATCCTTAAAGGTGTTTCTCAAAAACCATGTCTGCGTTTTTTTAAATTTTGTCTAGTTCAAAAGTTATGAATTTTTAAAATTTTTAGAGCGTGAAAATTCAATAAAATTTGACCTTCAAAATTTAAAAGTTTGATAACTTTTGAACAAAGCAAAATTTTAAAAATCGCAGACACGGTTTTTGAGAAACACCTTTAAGGATTAAAACAATGTGTTACTTGGGAGTCAAGGTCTAGCTGTTCGACAGGGTTATCTCTTGAAAATGTCACAGACGATTTTTTTTTATAAAACCTTAAAAAAAATTATATTTATGAAAAATTATTCTTTTTTGCCATAGCCCGCTAGTCCATTCCATAAGCTTTCCAACGATATATAGGTTGATATGTTTTCGTTAAACTAAGGACGTGTATGATTGTTTTTTCGAGCACGTGCGCGAAGGTTCTCAGTAACCTTAAGCATTGGCGGCGGAATGTTGTCTCATTACAGATCACATGGCATTCCCCCGAGTATTCTTTTCGAAGGACATGAATATGGAAGCACCCCAAACAAAGAAAGATTATTCAAATGAATGCCACGTGATCTGAAATGGGTAAACATTACGCCCAAGCGAAAGAGGTCTATTTGTAACCATGGCAAAGACTCATTTTCAAGGAAAACTTTAAATCTTCAATCTAAAAATAGATTTATCTCCACCTGTGCTTCGGATGACCACCAGTAGGTGATGGACACTCCTATTGATGGAATCCTGGTGTTTTTCTCTCCTCAGGTTTTATCTCCACGATACTAGCTGACGTCACGAGCTATCATGTCACGCTGTTGAACGAGATGCTACCCAACGTCACGCCACGTGGTACTCGCTGGATCGCCTGCTATCGCGCTCAAGACCATGGGTGGGACATGTCGGTATTCCACAATAACTGTGACGGCAAGGGACCTACTGTCACGCTTGCAAGAGTGCGTGACGAGGCTATATTTGGCGGTTTTACGTCACAAGACTGGGGAGGCAAGTGAATTTAATTAGAATTTTTCAAAGCCTAACCCAGAACCTAAGCTAGAACCTAGCCGAGGACTTGCGCATGTTAAATAACTATGCTAGTGAAATTACGATAAACATTAATTTGAAGCGAAATTTGTCGCGCGATGTTGCACTGGTTTCAAACATGTTCGCGAAACTCTTTCCAACTTGATGCGACTTTGAACGAAAGAGCGCATAATTCGTACCTTATTTTCGTTTCGTTTACACCTAGAAATTTGGAATTAAAATTCGTTCGAGAGAAATTGCCACGACAAATGCGCCAGAAATCCCGCCCGTGTATACCCGCCCGTATGCGACTATGATCATTATTTTCAGGGAGTGCTGGGTTCCGTGGGGATGGCGAGGCATTCCTTTTCTCTATAAAAAGACACAACAGCTCACAAGCATACTACAACAGCTCACAAGCATACTACATGATCATCAAAGAAGCTGAGGAATCCAAAATGATCTATACTGACCCCGCAAGAGGGCCTAAATTTGGCGAGGGTGATTTAGATATCGGGAGTCACCCAGATCGGGAGAACGGCTCGACTAGCAGCTTGGGGACCTCCTATGCACCGTTTGGAATATCGCTAAGTCAGACAGATGCGCATAATTTCCTGGCGGGCAGTAGCACGTTCGGGCTGTCAGATATGGAGGTATTTTACATGGGTAAGTTTAGCAGTTTGTGAATACAGATAACAGGGGCGTAGCCAGGATTTGAGAAAGAAGGGGACCGGTCACATCGGTACAAATGTATGGTGCCCTTTTCCAGCTTGCCGATTTTTTATTAATGTTTACTGTAATTTTTCTTCTAAAAAAGGGGTGGGGGTCACACGCACCCCAGGACCCCCTCTAAGCTACGTCCCTGGATAAAGGCTAGAGTGTCCGGCGATTTTATTTGAAATAACTGAAGCTCAAGAACTGCTTGAGAAAATTATCAAAATGGCAGCGTTTAAACCGCTGTATTTTATTCTACGGTGCTTAGCGGTGGATATATACCTCGGCGCTTCGCTTCTCGGTATATATCCACCATTAGTATCACCCAACTAGTGGACTATTGCCAATACTGCATTCTGATTGGCTACGCTACTAGGGAACTATATTATCAATAGACATCTAGTAGCGAAAGCGCCGATTTTGAACATGAAAACAATGGCGGCCGCTTCTCGTTTTCTCGAGGTTTCTGGTGATTTTTTAACACAAATTTTCACTTTTTTTGTCCAACTAGTTGTGTGATACGAAAACTTGTAAAATATTTTTTGACCTGCAGATTGTTTCATGGCCCTTGGAATGAAGAGTCGCGCGATCCCAGACTCGCAGATTAGTCCTTCCGGTGACGCGATACGACTCGGAGTCGGCCAAGCGAAGGTTGTTTTAGCAAACGATGAAATAACATCTCGTTCTCCGCCCCGCACCAGTTCACTGGATTTGATGCCGAGGGCGACATTTCGACTTCCGGTTTTGTAACCTCTCTTGGAGTTAAATACGCACAGCCCGATGAGACCACGTTCGTGCCATATAAGGACAGTGAGGAGAGCTCGAAGGTAAGGGAATGCAGCTAAAGGGATTACACTACTAGGCTAAATTTGACTAATAATACACATGAAAATATCTCTGGATTCTGATTGGCTGAGAGCAGTGCAGTTTTTAGGTAACAAAGTGCCAAAAAAGCTAACAAAGTGCAAAAATTGTAAATTTTGAGTCATCCAGTGAGACACGGTTGAAACGTTCATGATAATTCCAGTAAGTGTTTTAACCTTTACATTAAAGTGCAAAAATGTTTAACAAAATGCAAATTTTCTTTTGAAATGCTATATTATGGAAACTTTGTTTTTTGTTCATTCTCAAATGCTGTCAGGTTTTGGTCCAGATTTCATTCAAGAAAAAATGCGTGTGGCTTGTTCAGTTTGTAAGCAGATTTGTCAATGACTCCTTAGAAATTTTTTCATGTGTATTATAGGCCTTTATCACGCACTATTGATTAATAATTAACAATTAGACCTCAAGGCCGAATGTGCTATGATGAATAGTCTATTCATATCATAGCACATGAGGACGAGAGGTCTAATTGTTTTAGTATAAACCAACTAGTTGGTCGGTTTTAGCAATGAATTCCAATATTTTATGTTGAAAAAATCAAGTTTTCTTGCAAAGAAAGGTGGTGGTTTTGCCAGGCACGGTCTATCACTAATAGACCATTAGTAGCTCAGCCAATCAGAATGCAGGATTTGTAATAGACCATTAGTTGGTTTATACTAATATATAATAGTTATCAGAAAATGGAATCCAGTACTCAATTCTTCGCGTCCGTATTAGTAAAATTGCAAACGCTGTTTTCTAGTGTGGACGGGTGAAAACGATGCTATCTGAAAACGATGACGTCAGCACAGCAAACCCATCTTTTTGAAAACGGAGCAAAAAGTATCCGCTTTCGTTTGAAAACGGTGTAGTGTGGACGGGGTCTGAGTATTCTTTCTTTCTTCTTCTGCTACACGCACCGAAGGACATATGAATATGAATATGAATATGGAAGCATCCCAAACAAAGAAAGATTATTCAAATGAATGTCACGTGATCTGAAATGGGAAACATTACTCCCAAGCCGAGCAAGTCTATTGTCTATACGTGTAAAAAGTTTAGAGAAAAGTTAAGCCGTTTTCAAGATATTCCAGGCCACTTTTTTGCCTTTGAAATTCAAATTTTTCACTTGCTTTCTTATTATTGTGAATTTAATGGGTTTTGAAATACACCGAATCGAAATATGGCGGCAAATTTGAATAACAATTGTTCTAGCCTTACTAGCCTCTCATTCATGTGAACATGCTTTTGTGTTCCCATTTGAACACGAGGCAAGTATATAGACAGGAAGAATAGTTATTCAAATGTGCTGCCATATTTCGATGCGGTGTATAGGCTAGCAAAATCTGTTACCGCGAAATTTATTACGAGGTATACAACTACTTTCTGCCAAATTTGATGCCAGGAAGTACTTTTGATTTTCCTTGATAAACATCAACGCAAACTTCAAATTTTGAACAATTTCGGAAAATATCATTTCGAACACAACTAAGGCTCCAGAAAAAAATCCTTACGAAATCCACTCTAGCACTAGTGCCGAACAAAAATAAACACACCCCCGGGTTGCACGGAACCGTCGCTTTGTTACTGTTACGGTCACTAAAATCATACGAAATTTGCCCTATGCTACACTAATTAACAATTAGTAGAAACCCACTCGCATACTAGAGTGGTTTTCATCCGACTGTGAAATAGATACTAACAAAATACACACTGCTATACGCTATGAAAGTCATGTTCATTGTAGTCTCCTTCGTAATTATGACTAGTAGACACTATTAAACACTGACTATTAGTTTTTTTTTCACAGTCCGATGAAAACCACTCTATCACGAATCCTGCAATCTGATTGGCTCAGCTACTCGCTATCTATCACGTAATAGATAGTGAATAGCGAAAACGCTAACGCAAAACTTTCTAAAACCATGAAATCAAGATGTTTTAGCCAAAACTCGAAGGTAGTATGCTAGTGGGTTTCTATTAAAACAATTAGACTACGAGTTTTCTATGAGTCAATAGATAGTTAACGAGGCGCGTAGCACCGAGTTGACTATTTGACTCATAGAAAACGATCCTTCAGAATCAGATTGCAGGATTCGTGATAGTATGTGGGTTTCTACTAATAACTTTTATAATATAGCTAAGATATAACGCGCGCTTTGATTGGTCCAAAAGTACTTTATCGGCGAATAGAGCACTTGTGATGTTGGGGAGACACTCGAAACGTTGTAAAATCACGAGCTGTACGTTCTCGTGTCTCCGCCCAACATCACGCGTGCTCTTTTACGCCGATAAAGTCATAGAAAGTTTTGCCCTAAGTGCTGTATCTAACTTAAAAAATACGTATAAGCAGGTACTCTTTTGTGCTGAGAAAGAAATAGCGCATGTTATGTTTTTGTGGAAAAACAGATTTTCTAAACTAACTAAATATAAATATGAAACATTTTCACCTTTTACGAGGATGTTGGGTACAAAACTGACCGTCTTCTTTTTTTAGACCTTTCACCCCAAAAGCGCGAAGGTCGTAAGATTTGTATTCCAAGTTGCGATCGTGACTACAAAGATCAAGTTTGTTGTGAAAAACGTGTCTGAAAATGGTGGCTACCTCGCCCTTGAGCTCTATGGCTGCAAGTGTAAGCACTATTAGTCCTTCTATTTGTGACTATTTATTCTTCCCATTTCTCATTACTTATTCTTTCCTTTATTCCATTTGTGACTTTTTATTCTTTATAGTGACAGAGGTCAATGGAGAAATGCCTAACCCACTAGGAATGGAGGATGAAAGAATAACAGATAACCAGCTCTCATCTTCCTCCGCGAAGAGCAACACCGGAGCAGAACACGCTCGTCTGAACAAAGAAACTGGAGCTGAACATTGTTGGAGAGCAAACACGGATACCCTACCTCAATGGCTTCAGGTAACGTTTTCTTTCTTCCCGTCAAAAAGACATGAAGCGTGCCCCCCTAGAGTTGAATATTCAATTCATTATTCCATTTTTTATTTCATTATTCAATCCAAAAATGCATTAAGTAAGTCTTAAGTAAGTAATTTAAGTAAGTCTGAGTAAACAATTACATATTCAGAAATCAAAATTTAAACATTAAAACATTTTTAATATTGAATTTGAAAGTGCAATTTTGGATTGAATAATGAAATCAATAATGGAATAATGAATTGAATATTCAACTCTAGGGGCTTCATGTCTTTTGACTGTAAGGACCCACGGTACTATATCGTTGCGACGAAGGAGCAAATACGTATCTCTCTCTCCTCACGTATATCTTATTAGTCAAATCACACTAGTGGTCTATTGTCAATGCTCCGTTCTGATTGGTAGCGAAAAGTTTGCATTTGAAAGCCAGAAAATGGCAAATGTCTAGACCAGAAAACGTTTTTGGCTATACAAATTGACGTACTAGTGTGATTTGACTAAAACAATTATTCCTCTCGCCCTCGTGGCCTCTGAGTCAATAGCCCATTCGGCCTTCGGCTTCATGGGCTATTGACTCAGAGCCCATTCGGGCTCGAGGTATAATTGTTAATTAGACCTCGTTGATTTGCGAATGAATCGATCTTGACATGTACTGACAGATTTAAAACCAGCCAAAGCCATGATCTGATCAAGTTACATAAACACAACTAAATCTACGCCTTCTGATGGGCTGAGTTGGCGCAACTTTGCGCGGATCATACTGAAGACGGTTATTAGATGTCTGATTGGTGGAAATCCGCGCAACTTTGCGCCATGGGTCAGCACCCTAAAAAGTGCCATGTTAGAAACGCATTTCCTATTTTAGAATGGCACACTGTTTTAGATGTTGTTTTTTCATGTAATACGGGCGGATATTTTTCGAGCTGTGGACGTATTTTTCCGCGAGCTCCAGGGGTGAGGAAAAATGCGAGCAACGAGTAAAATGTCTGCCAGTATTACATGAAAAAACATCTTATGAGTTATTTATTATACCACGAACAAAACTATTTATTAAGTTTCACTAGAAAACGTACGTGATTTCACTAGCACACGATCGGGAAGCCATTTAACTGTACGTGCCAAACAGGTTCGTAACCGGTTTGTTACAGTGTAATACGGCTTTCACCCGTGTAATTGTAACAATTATTCCTCGAGCCCGAATGGGCTCTGAGTCAATAGCCCATGAAGCCGAAGGCCGAATGGGCTATTGACTCAGAGGCCATGAGGGCAAGAGGAATAACTGTTTTAGTCAAATCAAACTAGTAGGTTAATTTGTATAGCCAAAAACGTTTTTTGGTCTGGTCATTTGCCATTTCCTGGCTTTCAATGAATCTGACTCTTTTCGCTACTAGTAGGCTATAACTTATAGCCTAGTAGTAGCTCAACCAATCCGAACGCAGCATTGACAATAGACCACTAGTGTGATTTGACTAATACTCAATTTTGACCTTATATGGTAAAATGGAGTCACAGAGCAGAGCAGAAACGGCTTGCAATATTTCAAGATACGACGATACAAAGATGCACAAATTCGAAGATTTGAAGATACAAAGATATAGAGATTATTACATGGCAAAAACTTGATATCGTTTTTATGCACGAGTTTCGTGTCATAACGCGAGCGAGTGTTAACAATGTTTTTTCGCTATCAAACCATCTCACTTTACGATCTTCGTACATTTGTTTCGTATCTTTGCATCTAGACTTGCCACAAGTCGACCAAGCACGAAACTTTTAAAAGACTTTGAGAAAGTCTACTTTGTATCTTGAAATAACACAAGCCGAGCACAAACTACAGAAATCCATCTCAGTGGCTCTAAACTGTTTTGCCTGAAAAAGGGGATTATTCGTCATAACTAATGTTCTATACTGTGGATCATCATCAAAATTGGTCAGTACAATAATTTCAACAAGAGCTTTATTTTAATATATTTTGTTGCCATGGAAACGCTAATCACGTGACTCAGTGGCGGCCATCTGGGATTTTATACTTAGGCCTTCTGAGGACAGCCATGGAAAGGTGAAATTGAAAGGTAATCACATATTTAGATACAGGGAAACTACCTTAAAATGAAACTAATTGGATAAGTCGCATTACTTCAGTAAACAAATATATATATAATTTTTCGTGTTTTGAAATATTTAATATTTTCAAAAACTGTCCATATTAAAACATTATCCTAGATATCCAATTAGGTTTACAGAAAGATTAATGCTACAAACATTATGCTAAAAAGAAATGTCTGATTTTTATCTTCTTTCTATACCTTCACGGGCGCTAAAAGTTAAATCCAAGATGGCGGACGGTGAGTCACATGACATCGTTACCATGGCAACAGCAACTTTATCGTAATCAGAATTACAAAATAAGTTTAGAGCAGATTTCAGATGACCATCGTGAAAGTAAACGCAATTGTGCAATCACTAGCCAATCAGAAACAAGAGTAATTACAACTTACTGCTGAATGGTTTCCAGCACAGCCAATCAGGAGTCGAACCAATTGGCTAGTAATTCCTTGCTTGTAATTAGTTCGCAATTTGATTGGTTGATAGAAATAAGCAGCCAATGAGAAAGCAAACCAATTGCAAACACGACGGTCATCTGAAATCCGCTCTAAGGCCCAAGTTTGAAAGATTTTCGTTGAAAAATAACGAAGTTACCAAAAAGCAGCCCTCGTGTTAGAGCCATGAGTATTTTTTCTTTGCGTCCACAGTCGGCAGTTGGCAAGTGACATGTTAAATTTTATATTGATTAATTGTTGTCGATCAAAAATGTGTTGTGAGAAATAAAAACTACGATTTCTTAAAGTGTGTAGCTAGCATCCGACAGGCTAAGACGAAAATTGTGCAGAGTAAAGTCGGCGTTAAAGAGCCTGTGTCAGCCGACATTTTGACAGCATAGCAACATACCGTCGGAGAAAGCATGTATTCCCATCGGCTGATTAAGAAAACAATTTTCTCGATTGAATTTGGTAAATCAAATCAGCAACTTTGTTTTTAGATGTTTATTGAGAAATTTCTACACGTAATTCGTCTTCTAATATCGAACGAAAACAATAAAAAAGGAGTGGCTGACACGGGCTCTTTAACGGATTGTGTTGAGTTTTATTCTTCAGATTGATCTTCTAACCAGCAAGACTATCGTTGCCGTGGCAACGCAACTCTGTGGGCTTAAACACGATAGCCACGTCCATGGCACCGAGACCTATTCTCTGAAGTATGGCATGGAACCAGGAAGTTTACAAGACTATACAGGCTCAGGCAATGCAAAAGTGGTACGTATACCGTCAAATGCTGTTATGGGAGGGATTGACCGATCCCGCTTTATTGTTCTACTCCCTAGCTACTTTGCTACGCCGGACAAGCCAAAATTTTACTTTGGCATAGAGCATGGAAAATACACCGATTGCAGGAAAGTGTTAGAAGTTTGCTCATCATAGTACATGGGTTTTTTATATTCACGAAAAGCTGAATTCATAGGGAAAACTGTCCATTGTTTGGCGATTAATTAATGGCGAAGACGGGATCGGTCTATTGAGGCTCCCACTGTATTTATGCGCCGCTGATGCCTTTTCAGCGGTAGACCAAAATATTGGAGTGGACTATTGCTTGTTTTGAGATTCTGTTTTGCAGCAAAACCCTATTGAGCAGTTTCGAGTCGTTTTCCCGATTTATTACGAGCGCTGTTTTCCATTTTTGTCAGCAAAACGGGTGTGTTTGAAACTGAAAGATTCATCCAAGTACTATAGCACTCGACTACAGATTGAAATAGCTATGACAAAATGTTCGTATAAGCTGATGACTACTTTCGTAATTTTATTTTTAATTGCCGTAATTTCAAATATTTTTTACGTGCTCTTGAGGGATACTTCTAATTTGAGATTCAGAAAGCTACATCGCCTCGGCTCGCAAGCGAGATTATTTTCTAAAAATGTCCGGTATGTAATTAACAAAAATCCATTACCTGACTCGGGAATTCCACGCTATCGGTTTTTCGCGTGGTATTAATTTAGGCGTGGAGTTCCCGCGTCAGGCAATGTATTTACCTATGGAGCGGTTTTCACATGACTGTCGTGAAAGCAATTCATGAGTAATTCACAATCTACTCAAATGCGATTGTAATTGAACAACAAACCAGTCAGAGAGCGAGGTTATTCACAATCTCTCCTTTTCACGAGCGAAGTCGATCACAGGTAATTGTGTAATTGTTTCCTCTACGCGATTCGATTGGCTGAATGATCAAAGATCATGCCCTCAACCAATCACAGCCCGAAGAACGACAGTCATGTGAAAACCGCTCTATTATCTATGGATCTATCTACACTTGTTAATACTAGTATTTTATGTGTTTTCAGGTGTTTACCGGCAATTCGATTGCCAATAACGCAGATCGTTCAGCTGTGGTTACGAACACACTCATCCCTCCAATCGATGCTAAGATTATAAGAATTTACCCCTTAACGTTCAAACATGTATCATTGCGAGCCGAACTTTATGAACCAAGAAAAGGTAAGTCAAAGGGAGCCTGTAACGAAACTGCGCAGCTGTTCTGCGCATCTCTCAAATCAAAGAAGTATCATTCTCGAACCCAGAGCTCCCCGGCTCGTCGTCTCGCAGGGGAGGCTCTGGTGACATCCATTTAACGCTGATTGGCTGAAATGGCGCGCACGCGTACATAAAAGTAGCTTAATCTCGCTTTATAAAAACGATTCTGTCAAAATAACCATGGTATTCGTTTTCTAGTCGTCTGTTCAACCTATGCCTTCGACTTGAACGCTCCGAAAAGTAAATGTGAGGCATAAAACCACCATTTTATTTTACGCGTGCGTCAATGGCTGTCACCAGAGCCTCCCCCGCGAGGTGACGAGCCGGGAAGCTCTGGGTACGAGAATGAAGAAGTATCGTCCCGTAGCGATAGCCAGCGAAGGCTAAAACCCTCGAAAAAAAACGTATCTAATCTCGCTACTTCTCGTTCTATCAGACCATGCTTTTTAACTGATAGGATGGTGTTATTCGTTTTGCTGATAATTCAGTGATCGTTCCTGGCGCATGCGCGTATCGTGGCAGGCTCCCTTTAAGCAACGGCTAAACTAGGACACATGTAGCGCGCAACATTTGTGTCCTACTGCATGTCTCCCCGAGTGGCTAAAGCTGGGGAAATACGAGGCACAAAATCAACTGGTCGCGTAGCATTGTTGTCTTGGATCGATGGTTTCGATCAGGTTTTGGATCGATGTTGCGCGTTTTTCATCTCGCGCCACAACTTGTTACGCAAGAAAAACATTTGTTCAAGTTGTAAAAACGTTTTGCGCGAAGTAGAGCGCGCGTCTACTTTGAGCCATAAACTCTGGCTTTGTTGCTCGTTTTTTACTCATGGCTAGTTGGCCTACGGCGTGTCCTTGATTGATCAAACACACAACTTTGCCTACAATTCAAGCCCGGGGGGGAGGGGACTCCCATATTTTTTTTGTCGGGGATGATCGTCGTACCTTTTAGGGGTTAAAATCATGGGGGGGTTGGTCTCTTTTAGGGGTGATCGTGATCTTCAATAAATTTTAGGGAGATTGGTATCTTTTAGGGCCGAAATATGTGTCCAAATTGTTTCCTCTCATGATGGTGTTTCTAAAAACTGTGATTACTCGATGAGAAGACGATAAATAAGAAGGCAGCATTTTAGTCAAACACGGAAATTTCATGATGGGTATCTTTTACCTGTTACCTGTCTCCTTCGCGCCTACTTGGCATCTTTTAGGGCTTTTAGGGTGACAAATTATTTGAGCCACGCCATGTTTGGTATCTTTTAGGGGTGAAACTGAAAATTTCCGACGATCATCCCCGACAAAAAAAATATGGGAGTCCCCCCCGGGAATTCAAGTTGATTAGTCAGTAAAAATGAGGTGCGCGCTATGGGGCAAAATCCGGCTTTGGCTTCCGAACTACCGAACCTGCTCGACTCCAGGAATGCGGTATTGAAGAAAACAGTGAAAATACACTGGACTCAGATGGTTAAACAAAATAATTGAAATGCAGTAGGATACATTAAAAACAAAGCATGAGGATTCCTGAACACAAATTAATATCCTAAATATTTCTTATTTCTCTAGTCTTGGTGACTGAAGCAGCGATACTATCCACTGGGGACTTTGGTTCCTCAACCAGCACCAGCTTTGCCTTGACCGTGGACTCCAACGACACTATCAGGTTTTACATTCACAGAAACATACAGTCCTTAACTTACCGCACTTCCCAGCTCTCTATGGCAGTTTGGTACAGGGTGGCCGTGGAAATACGAAATTCGGAGGTTTACTTGTACGTCAATGAGAACAAGTTTCACGTGGGGACTTTGTTCGCTAATGATCGTACCGCTAGTGCTAACAAGAGGCTTATACTCGGTAATCCAGGGGCGCCGACCTCTCCGCTTTGGATAACACAAAATCTACAGATGTCCGATGTGATCTCCTGGGCGAATCTGGATTCGACTCCCACTCCTGAGAAGCTAGCTTTTTTTGGTAAGTTGTGATATTTCCATCAGGTAGTGATTTATGAAACAGGGTTAGAAATTCGTTTTTTAGTCACAAGATGAATTTATCTTGTAGACATGAGATCTCCAAGCTACAATGGGGGACAAAAATAAGTAAACACTTGGCTATCCAGGCTGTTCCCCGCTCCCCTGTTCAATGTTGTTTGGTGCGCGCAGCGTTAATTCAAATTGTCATGCTCCAACATTGGAAGGGGGAACGGGGTGTTTACGATACTTTTGTCCGCCGCTGTAGATAGGCAAGCCACAAGATTTTTAGTAAAAGCAGAACAATGCACTATGAATAAATGTAACTGTTTTATTGTCACAACATTTGAAATCATTTTTTAAACAAATAAGAGGCACAGTTCGCTAGAAAATGCGAGCGATTTTTTTCCACACTCGATAATTGCAAATTCTGCTTGCATTTAGCGAGTTAGCTTGTGGCAATTTCGAACCCTGAATGAAAATCAAGACATTATGACAAGAGTGTCCTTGGTTACACCTTCAGCAATTCATATGAAGTATCGTCTTGTTACAGATATACGGAGAACAAACTTGAATTATCTCGAGAGCGGCACTATGCGACTTCCATTTGTGATGTTGGGGAACTGGACGCGAGCTGGTCAATGCACCCCAAGTGACAACACAGGACCCTGCCTAGGATATCAAGATATGTCAGGTGAGTATGGTCACTATCACACAACTAGTCAATGCACCCCAAGTGACAACACACAACCCTGCCTAGGATATCAAGATATGTCAAGTGAGTATGGTCACTGTCACACAACTAGTCAATCCACCCCAAGTGACAACACAGGACCCTGTCTAGGATATCAAGATATGGCAAGTGAGTATGGTCACTGTCACACAACTAGTCAATGCACCCCAAGTGACAACACAGGACCCTGTCTAGGATATCAAGATATGTCAAGTGAGTATGGTCACTGTCACACAACTAGTCAATCCACCCCAAGTGACAACACAGGACCCTGTCTAGGATATCAAGATATGGCAAGTGAGTATGGTCACTGTCACACAACTAGGCAATGCACCCCAAGTGACAACACACAACCCTGCCTAGGATATCAAGATATGTCAAGTGAGTATGGTCACTGTCACACAACTAGTCAATGCACCCCAAGTGACAACACAGGACCCTGTCTAGGATATCAAGATATGTCAGGTGAGTATGGTCACTGTCACACAACTAGTCAATCCACCCCAAGTGACAACACAGGACCCTGTCTAGGATATCAAGATATGTCAAGTGAGTATGGTCACTGTCACACAACTAGTCAATGCACCCCAAGTGACAACACAGGACCCTGTCTAGGATATCAAGATATGTCAAGTGCGTATGGTCACTATCACACAACTAGTCAATGCACCCCAAGTGACAACACAGGACCCTGCCTAGGATATCAAGATATGTCAGGTGAGTATGGTCACTGTCACACAACTAGTCAATCCACCCCAAGTGACAACACAGGACCCTGCCTAGGATATCAAGATATGGCACGTGAGTATGGTCACTGTCACACAACTAGTCAATGCACCCCAAGTGACAACACAGGACCCTGTCTAGGATATCAAGATATGTCAAGTGAGTATGGTCACTATCACACAACTAGTCAATGCACCCCAAGTGACAACACACAACCCTGCCTAGGATATCAAGATATGTCAAGTGAGTATGGTCACTGTCACACAACTAGTCAATCCACCCCAAGTGACAACACAGGACCCTGTCTAGGATATCAAGATATGTCAAGTGAGTATGGTCACTGTCACACAACTAGTCAATGCACCCCAAGTGACAACACAGGACCCTGTCTAGGATATCAAGATATGTCAAGTGAGTATGGTCACTGTCACACAACTAGTCAATCCACCCCAAGTGACAACACAGGACCCTGTCTAGGATATCAAGATATGGCAAGTGAGTATGGTCACTGTCACACAACTAGTCAATGCACCCCAAGTGACAACACAGGACCCTGTCTAGGATATCAAGATATGGCAAGTGAGTATGGTCACTGTCACACAACTAGGCAATGCACCCCAAGTGACAACACACAACCCTGCCTAGGATATCAAGATATGTCAAGTGAGTATGGTCACTGTCACACAACTAGTCAATGCACCCCAAGTGACAACACAGGACCCTGTCTAGGATATCAAGATATGTCAGGTGAGTATGGTCACTGTCACACAACTAGTCAATCCACCCCAAGTGACAACACAGGACCCTGTCTAGGATATCAAGATATGTCAAGTGAGTATGGTCACTGTCACACAACTAGTCAATGCACCCCAAGTGACAACACAGGACCCTGTCTAGGATATCAAGATATGTCAAGTGAGTATGGTCACTATCACACAACTAGTCAATGCACCCCAAGTGACAACACAGGACCCTGCCTAGGATATCAAGATATGTCAGGTGAGTATGGTCACTGTCACACAACTAGTCAATCCACACCAAGTGACAACACAGGACCCTGCCTAGGATATCAAGATATGGCACGTGAGTATGGTCACTGTCACACAACTAGTCAATGCACCCCAAGTGACAACACAGGACCCTGTCTAGGATATCAAGATATGTCAAGTGAGTATGGTCACTATCACACAACTAGTCAATGCACCCCAAGTGACAACACAGGACCCTGCCTAGGATATCAAGATATGTCAGGTGAGTATGGTCACTGTCACACAACTAGTCAATCCACCCCAAGTGACAACACAGGACCCTGCCTAGGATATCAAGATATGGCAAGTGAGTATGGTCACTGTCACACAACTAGTCAATGCACCCCAAGTGACAACACAGGACCCTGCCCAGGATATCAAGATATGGCATGTGAGTATGGTCACTGTCACACAACTAGTCAATGCACCCCAAGTGACAACACAGGACCCTGCCTAGGATATCAAGATATGTCAAGTGAGTATGGTCACTGTCACACAACTAGTCAATCCACCCCAAGTGACAACACAGGACCCTGCCTAGGATATCAAGATATGTCAGGTGAGTATGGTAACTGTCACACAACTAGTCAATGCACCCCAAGTGACAACACAGGACCCTGTCTAGGATATCAAGATATGTCAAGTGAGTATGGTCACTGTCACACAACTAGTCAATGCACCCCAAGTGACAACACAGGACCCTGTCTAGGATATCAAGATATGTCAGGTGAGTATGGTCACTGTCACACAACTAGTCAATGCACCCCAAGTGACAACACAGGACCCTGCCTAGGATATCAAGATATGGCACGTGAGTATGGTCACTGTCACACAACTAGTCAATGCACCCCAAGTGACAACACAGGACCCTGTCTAGGATATCAAGATATGTCAAGTGAGTATGGTCACTGTCACACAACTAGTCAATGCACCCCAAGTGACAACACAGGACCCTGTCTAGGATATCAAGATATGTCAGGTGAGTATGGTCACTGTCACACAACTAGTCAATGCACCCCAAGTGACAACACAGGACCCTGTCTAGGATATCAAGATATGTCAAGTGAGTATGGTCACTGTCACACAACTAGTCAATGCACCCCAAGTGACAACACAGGACCCTGTCTAGGATATCAAGATATGGCAAGTGAGTATGGTCACTGTCACACAACTAGTCAATGCACCCCAAGTGACAACACAGGACCCTGCCTAGGATATCAAGATATGTCAAGTGAGTATGGTCACTGTCACACAACTAGTCAATGCACCCCAAGTGACAACACAGGACCCTGTCTAGGATATCAAGATATGGCAAGTGAGTATGGTCACTGTCACACAACTAGTCAATGCACCCCAAGTGACAACACAGGACCCTGCCTAGGATATCAAGATATGTCAAGTGAGTATGGTCACTGTCACACAACTAGTCAATGCACCCCAAGTGACAACACAGGACCCTGTCTAGGATATCAAGATATGGCAAGTGAGTATGGTCACTGTCACACAACTAGTCAATGCACCCCAAGTGACAACACAGGACCCTGTCTAGGATATCAAGATATGTCAAGTGAGTATGGTCACTGTCACACAACTAGTCAATGCACCCCAAGTGACAACACAGGACCCTGTCTAGGATATCAAGATATGGCACGTGAGTATGGTCACTGTCACACAACTAGTCAATCCACCCCAAGTGACAACACAGGACCCTGTCTAGGATATCAAGATATGGCAAGTGAGTATGGTCACTGTCACACAACTAGTCAATGCACCCCAAGTGACAACACAGGACCCTGTCTAGGATATCAAGATATGTCAGGTGAGTATGGTCACTGTCACACAACTAGTCAATCCACCCCAAGTGACAACACAGGACCCTGCCTAGGATATCAAGATATGTCAAGTGAGTATGGTCACTGTCACACAACTAGTCAATGCACCCCAAGTGACAACACAGGACCCTGTCTAGGATATCAAGATATGTCAAGTGAGTATGGTCACTGTCACACAACTAGTCAATGCACCCCAAGTGACAACACAGGACCCTGCCTAGGATATCAAGATATGTCAAGTGAGTATGGTCACTGTCACACAACTAGTCAATGCACCCCAAGTGACAACACAGGACCCTGTCTAGGATATCAAGATATGTCAGGTGAGTATGGTCACTGTCACACAACTAGTCAATGCACCCCAAGTGACAACACAGGACCCTGTCTAGGATATCAAGATATGTCAAGTGAGTATGGTCACTGTCACACAACTAGTCAATGCACCCCAAGTGACAACACAGGACCCTGTCTAGGATATCAAGATATGTCAAGTGAGTATGGTCACTGTCACACAACTAGTCAATGCACCCCAAGTGACAACACAGGACCCTGTCTAGGATATCAAGATATGTCAAGTGAGTATGGTCACTGTCACACAACTAGTCAATCCACCCCAAGTGACAACACAGGACCCTGTCTAGGATATCAAGATATGTCAAGTGAGTATGGTCACTATCACACAACTAGTCAATGCACCCCAAGTGACAACACACAACCCTGCCTAGGATATCAAGATATGTCAAGTGAGTATGGTCACTGTCACACAACTAGTCAATCCACCCCAAGTGACAACACAGGACCCTGTCTAGGATATCAAGATATGTCAAGTGAGTATGGTCACTGTCACACAACTAGTCAATGCACCCCAAGTGACAACACAGGACCCTGTCTAGGATATCAAGATATGTCAAGTGAGTATGGTCACTGTCACACAACTAGTCAATCCACCCCAAGTGACAACACAGGACCCTGTCTAGGATATCAAGATATGGCAAGTGAGTATGGTCACTGTCACACAACTAGTCAATGCACCCCAAGTGACAACACAGGACCCTGTCTAGGATATCAAGATATGGCAAGTGAGTATGGTCACTGTCACACAACTAGGCAATGCACCCCAAGTGACAACACACAACCCTGCCTAGGATATCAAGATATGTCAAGTGAGTATGGTCACTGTCACACAACTAGTCAATGCACCCCAAGTGACAACACAGGACCCTGTCTAGGATATCAAGATATGTCAGGTGAGTATGGTCACTGTCACACAACTAGTCAATCCACCCCAAGTGACAACACAGGACCCTGTCTAGGATATCAAGATATGTCAAGTGAGTATGGTCACTGTCACACAACTAGTCAATGCACCCCAAGTGACAACACAGGACCCTGTCTAGGATATCAAGATATGTCAAGTGAGTATGGTCACTATCACACAACTAGTCAATGCACCCCAAGTGACAACACAGGACCCTGCCTAGGATATCAAGATATGTCAGGTGAGTATGGTCACTGTCACACAACTAGTCAATCCACCCCAAGTGACAACACAGGACCCTGCCTAGGATATCAAGATATGGCACGTGAGTATGGTCACTGTCACACAACTAGTCAATGCACCCCAAGTGACAACACAGGACCCTGTCTAGGATATCAAGATATGTCAAGTGAGTATGGTCACTATCACACAACTAGTCAATGCACCCCAAGTGACAACACAGGACCCTGCCTAGGATATCAAGATATGTCAGGTGAGTATGGTCACTGTCACACAACTAGTCAATCCACCCCAAGTGACAACACAGGACCCTGCCTAGGATATCAAGATATGTCAGGTGAGTATAGTCACTGTCACACAACTAGTCAATGCACCCCAAGTGACAACACAGGACCCTGTCTAGGATATCAAGATATGTCAGGTGAGTATGGTCACTGTCACACAACTAGTCAATCCACCCCAAGTGACAACACAGGACCCTGCCTAGGATATCAAGATATGTCAAGTGAGTATGGTCACTGTCACACAACTAGTCAATGCACCCCAAGTGACAACACAGGACCCTGCCCAGGATATCAAGATATGGCATGTGAGTATGGTCACTGTCACACAACTAGTCAATGCACCCCAAGTGACAACACAGGACCCTGCCTAGGATATCAAGATATGTCAAGTGAGTATGGTCACTGTCACACAACTAGTCAATCCACCCCAAGTGACAACACAGGACCCTGCCTAGGATATCAAGATATGTCAGGTGAGTATGGTAACTGTCACACAACTAGTCAATGCACCCCAAGTGACAACACAGGACCCTGTCTAGGATATCAAGATATGTCAAGTGAGTATGGTCACTGTCACACAACTAGTCAATGCACCCCAAGTGACAACACAGGACCCTGTCTAGGATATCAAGATATGTCAGGTGAGTATGGTCACTGTCACACAACTAGTCAATGCACCCCAAGTGACAACACAGGACCCTGCCTAGGATATCAAGATATGGCACGTGAGTATGGTCACTGTCACACAACTAGTCAATGCACCCCAAGTGACAACACAGGACCCTGTCTAGGATATCAAGATATGGCAAGTGAGTATGGTCACTGTCACACAACTAGTCAATGCACCCCAAGTGACAACACAGGACCCTGCCTAGGATATCAAGATATGTCAAGTGAGTATGGTCACTGTCACACAACTAGTCAATGCACCCCAAGTGACAACACAGGACCCTGCCCAGGATATCAAGATATGGCATGTGAGTATGGTCACTGTCACACAACTAGTCAATGCACCCCAAGTGACAACACAGGACCCTGCCTAGGATATCAAGATATGTCAAGTGAGTATGGTCACTGTCACACAACTAGTCAATCCACCCCAAGTGACAACACAGGACCCTGCCTAGGATATCAAGATATGTCAGGTGAGTATGGTAACTGTCACACAACTAGTCAATGCACCCCAAGTGACAACACAGGACCCTGTCTAGGATATCAAGATATGTCAAGTGAGTATGGTCACTGTCACACAACTAGTCAATGCACCCCAAGTGACAACACAGGACCCTGTCTAGGATATCAAGATATGTCAGGTGAGTATGGTCACTGTCACACAACTAGTCAATGCACCCCAAGTGACAACACAGGACCCTGCCTAGGATATCAAGATATGGCACGTGAGTATGGTCACTGTCACACAACTAGTCAATGCACCCCAAGTGACAACACAGGACCCTGTCTAGGATATCAAGATATGTCAAGTGAGTATGGTCACTGTCACACAACTAGTCAATGCACCCCAAGTGACAACACAGGACCCTGTCTAGGATATCAAGATATGTCAGGTGAGTATGGTCACTGTCACACAACTAGTCAATGCACCCCAAGTGACAACACAGGACCCTGTCTAGGATATCAAGATATGTCAAGTGAGTATGGTCACTGTCACACAACTAGTCAATGCACCCCAAGTGACAACACAGGACCCTGTCTAGGATATCAAGATATGGCAAGTGAGTATGGTCACTGTCACACAACTAGTCAATGCACCCCAAGTGACAACACAGGACCCTGCCTAGGATATCAAGATATGTCAAGTGAGTATGGTCACTGTCACACAACTAGTCAATGCACCCCAAGTGACAACACAGGACCCTGTCTAGGATATCAAGATATGGCAAGTGAGTATGGTCACTGTCACACAACTAGTCAATGCACCCCAAGTGACAACACAGGACCCTGCCTAGGATATCAAGATATGTCAAGTGAGTATGGTCACTGTCACACAACTAGTCAATGCACCCCAAGTGACAACACAGGACCCTGTCTAGGATATCAATATATGGCAAGTGAGTATGGTCACTGTCACACAACTAGTCAATGCACCCCAAGTGACAACACAGGACCCTGTCTAGGATATCAAGATATGTCAAGTGAGTATGGTCACTGTCACACAACTAGTCAATGCACCCCAAGTGACAACACAGGACCCTGTCTAGGATATCAAGATATGGCACGTGAGTATGGTCACTGTCACACAACTAGTCAATCCACCCCAAGTGACAACACAGGACCCTGTCTAGGATATCAAGATATGGCAAGTGAGTATGGTCACTGTCACACAACTAGTCAATGCACCCCAAGTGACAACACAGGACCCTGTCTAGGATATCAAGATATGTCAGGTGAGTATGGTCACTGTCACACAACTAGTCAATCCACCCCAAGTGACAACACAGGACCCTGCCTAGGATATCAAGATATGTCAAGTGAGTATGGTCACTGTCACACAACTAGTCAATGCACCCCAAGTGACAACACAGGACCCTGTCTAGGATATCAAGATATGTCAAGTGAGTATGGTCACTGTCACACAACTAGTCAATGCACCCCAAGTGACAACACAGGACCCTGCCTAGGATATCAAGATATGTCAAGTGAGTATGGTCACTGTCACACAACTAGTCAATGCACCCCAAGTGACAACACAGGACCCTGTCTAGGATATCAAGATATGTCAGGTGAGTATGGTCACTGTCACACAACTAGTCAATGCACCCCAAGTGACAACACAGGACCCTGTCTAGGATATCAAGATATGTCAAGTGAGTATGGTCACTGTCACACAACTAGTCAATGCACCCCAAGTGACAACACAGGACCCTGTCTAGGATATCAAGATATGTCAAGTGAGTATGGTCACTGTCACACAACTAGTCAATGCACCCCAAGTGACAACACAGGACCCTGTCTAGGATATCAAGATATGTCAAGTGAGTATGGTCACTGTCACACAACTAGTCAATCCACCCCAAGTGACAACACAGGACCCTGTCTAGGATATCAAGATATGTCAAGTGAGTATGGTCACTATCACACAACTAGTCAATGCACCCCAAGTGACAACACACAACCCTGCCTAGGATATCAAGATATGTCAAGTGAGTATGGTCACTGTCACACAACTAGTCAATCCACCCCAAGTGACAACACAGGACCCTGTCTAGGATATCAAGATATGTCAAGTGAGTATGGTCACTGTCACACAACTAGTCAATGCACCCCAAGTGACAACACAGGACCCTGTCTAGGATATCAAGATATGTCAAGTGAGTATGGTCACTGTCACACAACTAGTCAATCCACCCCAAGTGACAACACAGGACCCTGTCTAGGATATCAAGATATGGCAAGTGAGTATGGTCACTGTCACACAACTAGTCAATGCACCCCAAGTGACAACACAGGACCCTGTCTAGGATATCAAGATATGGCAAGTGAGTATGGTCACTGTCACACAACTAGGCAATGCACCCCAAGTGACAACACACAACCCTGCCTAGGATATCAAGATATGTCAAGTGAGTATGGTCACTGTCACACAACTAGTCAATGCACCCCAAGTGACAACACAGGACCCTGTCTAGGATATCAAGATATGTCAGGTGAGTATGGTCACTGTCACACAACTAGTCAATCCACCCCAAGTGACAACACAGGACCCTGTCTAGGATATCAAGATATGTCAAGTGAGTATGGTCACTGTCACACAACTAGTCAATGCACCCCAAGTGACAACACAGGACCCTGTCTAGGATATCAAGATATGTCAAGTGAGTATGGTCACTATCACACAACTAGTCAATGCACCCCAAGTGACAACACAGGACCCTGCCTAGGATATCAAGATATGTCAGGTGAGTATGGTCACTGTCACACAACTAGTCAATCCACCCCAAGTGACAACACAGGACCCTGCCTAGGATATCAAGATATGGCACGTGAGTATGGTCACTGTCACACAACTAGTCAATGCACCCCAAGTGACAACACAGGACCCTGTCTAGGATATCAAGATATGTCAAGTGAGTATGGTCACTATCACACAACTAGTCAATGCACCCCAAGTGACAACACAGGACCCTGCCTAGGATATCAAGATATGTCAGGTGAGTATGGTCACTGTCACACAACTAGTCAATCCACCCCAAGTGACAACACAGGACCCTGCCTAGGATATCAAGATATGTCAGGTGAGTATAGTCACTGTCACACAACTAGTCAATGCACCCCAAGTGACAACACAGGACCCTGTCTAGGATATCAAGATATGTCAGGTGAGTATGGTCACTGTCACACAACTAGTCAATCCACCCCAAGTGACAACACAGGACCCTGCCTAGGATATCAAGATATGTCAAGTGAGTATGGTCACTGTCACACAACTAGTCAATGCACCCCAAGTGACAACACAGGACCCTGCCCAGGATATCAAGATATGGCATGTGAGTATGGTCACTGTCACACAACTAGTCAATGCACCCCAAGTGACAACACAGGACCCTGCCTAGGATATCAAGATATGTCAAGTGAGTATGGTCACTGTCACACAACTAGTCAATCCACCCCAAGTGACAACACAGGACCCTGCCTAGGATATCAAGATATGTCAGGTGAGTATGGTAACTGTCACACAACTAGTCAATGCACCCCAAGTGACAACACAGGACCCTGTCTAGGATATCAAGATATGTCAAGTGAGTATGGTCACTGTCACACAACTAGTCAATGCACCCCAAGTGACAACACAGGACCCTGTCTAGGATATCAAGATATGTCAGGTGAGTATGGTCACTGTCACACAACTAGTCAATGCAGCCCAAGTGACAACACAGGACCCTGCCTAGGATATCAAGATATGGCACGTGAGTATGGTCACTGTCACACAACTAGTCAATGCACCCCAAGTGACAACACAGGACCCTGTCTAGGATATCAAGATATGTCAAGTGAGTATGGTCACTGTCACACAACTAGTCAATGCACCCCAAGTGACAACACAGGACCCTGTCTAGGATATCAAGATATGTCAAGTGAGTATGGTCACTGTCACACAACTAGTCAATGCACCCCAAGTGACAACACAGGACCCTGTCTAGGATATCAAGATATGGCAAGTGAGTATGGTCACTGTCACACAACTAGTCAATGCACCCCAAGTGACAACACAGGACCCTGCCTAGGATATCAAGATATGTCAAGTGAGTATGGTCACTGTCACACAACTAGTCAATGCACCCCAAGTGACAACACAGGACCCTGTCTAGGATATCAAGATATGGCAAGTGAGTATGGTCACTGTCACACAACTAGTCAATGCACCCCAAGTGACAACACAGGACCCTGCCTAGGATATCAAGATATGTCAAGTGAGTATGGTCACTGTCACACAACTAGTCAATGCACCCCAAGTGACAACACAGGACCCTGTCTAGGATATCAAGATATGGCAAGTGAGTATGGTCACTGTCACACAACTAGTCAATGCACCCCAAGTGACAACACAGGACCCTGTCTAGGATATCAAGATATGTCAAGTGAGTATGGTCACTGTCACACAACTAGTCAATGCACCCCAAGTGACAACACAGGACCCTGTCTAGGATATCAAGATATGGCACGTGAGTATGGTCACTGTCACACAACTAGTCAATCCACCCCAAGTGACAACACAGGACCCTGTCTAGGATATCAAGATATGGCAAGTGAGTATGGTCACTGTCACACAACTAGTCAATGCACCCCAAGTGACAACACAGGACCCTGTCTAGGATATCAAGATATGTCAGGTGAGTATGGTCACTGTCACACAACTAGTCAATCCACCCCAAGTGACAACACAGGACCCTGCCTAGGATATCAAGATATGTCAAGTGAGTATGGTCACTGTCACACAACTAGTCAATGCACCCCAAGTGACAACACAGGACCCTGTCTAGGATATCAAGATATGTCAAGTGAGTATGGTCACTGTCACACAACTAGTCAATGCACCCCAAGTGACAACACAGGACCCTGCCTAGGATATCAAGATATGTCAAGTGAGTATGGTCACTGTCACACAACTAGTCAATGCACCCCAAGTGACAACACAGGACCCTGTCTAGGATATCAAGATATGTCAGGTGAGTATGGTCACTGTCACACAACTAGTCAATGCACCCCAAGTGACAACACAGGACCCTGTCTAGGATATCAAGATATGTCAAGTGAGTATGGTCACTGTCACACAACTAGTCAATGCACCCCAAGTGACAACACAGGACCCTGTCTAGGATATCAAGATATGGCATGTGAGTATGGTCACTGTCACACAACTAGTCAATGCACCCCAAGTGACAACACAGGACCCTGTCTAGGATATCAAGATATGTCAAGTGAGTATGGTCACTGTCACACAACTAGTCAATCCACCCCAAGTGACAACACAGGACCCTGTCTAGGATATCAAGATATGTCAAGTGAGTATGGTCACTGTCACACAACTAGTCAATCCACCCCAAGTGACAACACAGGACCCTGTCTAGGATATCAAGATATGGCAAGTGAGTATGGTCACTGTCACACAACTAGTCAATGCACCCCAAGTGACAACACAGGACCCTGTCTAGGATATCAAGATATGTCAGGTGAGTATGGTCACTGTCACACAACTAGTCAATCCACCCCAAGTGACAACACAGGACCCTGCCTAGGATATCAAGATATGTCAAGTGAGTATGGTCACTGTCACACAACTAGTCAATGCACCCCAAGTGACAACACAGGACCCTGTCTAGGATATCAAGATATGTCAAGTGAGTATGGTCACTGTCACACAACTAGTCAATGCACCCCAAGTGACAACACAGGACCCTGCCTAGGATATCAAGATATGTCAAGTGAGTATGGTCACTGTCACACAACTAGTCAATGCACCCCAAGTGACAACACAGGACCCTGTCTAGGATATCAAGATATGTCAGGTGAGTATGGTCACTGTCACACAACTAGTCAATGCACCCCAAGTGACAACACAGGACCCTGTCTAGGATATCAAGATATGTCAAGTGAGTATGGTCACTGTCACACAACTAGTCAATGCACCCCAAGTGACAACACAGGACCCTGTCTAGGATATCAAGATATGGCATGTGAGTATGGTCACTGTCACACAACTAGTCAATGCACCCCAAGTGACAACACAGGACCCTGTCTAGGATATCAAGATATGTCAAGTGAGTATGGTCACTGTCACACAACTAGTCAATCCACCCCAAGTGACAACACAGGACCCTGTCTAGGATATCAAGATATGTCAAGTGAGTATGGTCACTGTCACACAACTAGTCAATCCACCCCAAGTGACAACACAGGACCCTGTCTAGGATATCAAGATATGGCAAGTGAGTATGGTCACTGTCACACAACTAGTCAATGCACCCCAAGTGACAACACAGGACCCTGCCTAGGATATCAAGATATGTCAAGTGAGTATGATCACTGTCACACAACTAGTCATTGCACCCCAAGTGACAACACAGGACCCTGCCTAGGATATCAAGATATGTCAAGTGAGTATGGTCACTGTCACACAACTAGTCAATGCACCCCAAGTGACAACACAGGACCCTGTCTAGGATATCAAGATATGTCAAGTGAGTAAAGGAAAGGTCAAACAACGGACCTGCCAAATGCATTGAGCCGTGCCACCAGGTGAATGCCGAAATTTATGAATAGAAAATAATGAAATCAAACTTGCTCCTCAGCAAACCTGTTTATATTCACGCACAAAATACAATGAGCCGTGCCACCAGGTGAATTCCGGCATTTATGAATAGAAAATAATGAAATCAAACTTGTTCCTCAGAAAACCTGTTTATGTTCACGCGCCAAATGCAATGAGTCGTGCCACCAGGTGAATGCCGGCATTTATGAATAGAAAATAATGAAATCAAACTTGTTCCTCAGAAAACCTGTTTATATTCACGCGCCAAATGCAATGAGTCGTGCCACCAGGTGAATGCCGGCATTTATGAATAGAAAATAATGAAATCAAACTTGTTCCTCAGAAAACCTGTTTATATTCACGCGCCAAATGCAATGAGTCGTGCCACCAGGTGAATGCCGGCATTTATGAATAGAAAATAATGAAATCAAACTTGTTCCTCAGAAAACCTGTTTATATTCACGCGCCAAATGCAATGAGTCGTGCCACCAGGTGAATGCCGGCATTTATGAATAGAAAATAATGAAATCAAACTTGTTCCTCAGAAAACCTGTTTATATTCACGCGCCAAATGCAATGAGTCGTGCCACCATGTGAATGCCGACATTTATGAATAGAAAATAATGAAATCAAACTTGTTCCTCAGAAAACCTGTTTATATTCACGCGCCAAATGCAATGAGTCGTGCCACCATGTGAATGCCGACATTTATGAATAGAAAATAATGAAATCAAACTTCTACTCAACTGGTAGAGCATCGGATGTACAATTCCGGAGGTCGTGGGTTCGAATCCCTCTCGGGGTCAGAGATTTTTTGTCTTTCTCCGCTTACTAGGGCTAACGCTCAGAAACACAGATGGGATATTTCATTAGGCGCACTTCAGCTTTCACACAAGGTTAATTCCTTATCTCCACTCTGTTGAACTTAGTGCTACGCGGCCACAGGCTTGCCTGAACATCTACATATATTCACTTCATTACCGCGACCATAACATCTAATGTACCCCGACCTGCTCCCAGTCTGACCTGGATAGCTCAGCTGGTAGAGCATCGGATGTACAATTCCGGAGGTCGTGGGTTCGAATCCCTCTCGGGGTCAGAGATTTTTTCTCTTTCTCCGCTTACTAGGGCTAACGCTCAGAAGCACAGATGGGATATTTCATTAGGCGCACTTCAGCTTTCACACAAGGTTAATTCCTTATCTCCACTCTGTTGAACTTATAGTGCTACGCGGCCACAGGCTTGCCTGAACATCTACATGAAATCAAACTTGTTCCTTAGAAAACCTGTTGCTCGACCTCTTTCGCTGCTGGCTGGCAAAAGGCCATAAAGCCGCTTGCTGGAAAGTTTTTGTGTTTTGCCTTTGCTGGCCAAAATATTCAGGTGTGCAGGCAGCTAATTTTGGAACTTATGTTTGGAAAGTGATTAAGTCGTTACGTTAAGTTACGGCGCGGAAGGGCAGCAACATGACTGTCAAATTACAAATCGCCTCAGCGATTTTGCTCGTCCAAAGATCGCGCGATCCAAATCCAAGATCGCAACCGAGATCACGAACTCCTGGTTTCCACGATGAGATACCATCTACTGCGTGCAAGCAGGCACGTTTGCCCCCAGCCCAGAAGTCTCAAAATTCGGAGTCTTCGACTCTAAAAATATGTTCCTTTATGCTTTTCAGAATTCCTGTTCATCGAGGCGTCATCTCCGCGTCAGGCGGGAGACACTGCTCAGATCGAGAGTCCCTTCCGCGTCAGTGCATACAAATGTTTCGAGGTGGCTTATCATATGCACGGAGAGAACACGGGGAGACTCAATGTGTATGCAGTGGATACAAAGGGGGAGCGAGAGTTGCTATGGAGACTAGCTGGCAACCAAGGCAACCAATGGAAAGTCGCTCGAATTCCCGTGGAACGAACAAGTGCTTACAAGGTAAATAGCGTACGAAGGGATAATGTGGATTGAAGCGAGGAAAGCAAGCATTGGTCTAGAAAGACGTTTACTGTGATAGTTAAAGTAACTTTGGAGGTGAGGTTGGGATCTCTTGGACTTCCTGTGGTAGGGGTGGTTGGGGATCTCTTGGGATTCCTGTGGTAGGTGAGGTAGAGGAGATCTTGGGTTCCTGTGGTAAGTGAAGCTTGGGATCTCCTGAGCTTTCTGTGGCTATTAACGAATAGTCCAGTTTCGAATTCTCTACTCTACCGCTAAATAGGCATCAACGGCGCTAAATACAGTGGGAGCCTCGATTTGAAGGCGAAAACCTTGCGAATACAAACGAGTCTCAATTAAAACTTTATCAGTTTCTCGTCTTATTCACAACTTTTTCGACTTCAAATTGAGGCTCAAACAGTATTTATGTGCCGTCGATGCCTATACATCGGTAGATTAGAGACCCGTTTTGTACCCAGCAAGCCTACTCTAAGCCCGACGTCAGAGGTGCTTGTTGAGGAGGGTGGTGGTTGTCGGGTTATAGTTGAATTGAGAGTTACAATCTAACAAGACAGCTGTTCTGATGACAATTGTTTGTTTGCCAGATTCTGATGGAAGGAGTGGTAGGCGATGGCTTTCTGAGCGACATTGCGATCGACTACTTCAAGTTCACCACTGAGAACTGTTCCATCGCGCCTTCCAATGCTGCGCCAGGGCGCGCGCCATCTGGTAGGTTTGAGTATGGTTACAAATTTTCAATTGTTTTTTACCCGGGTACCCTGTGCTTTACACACAACAATCAGAATGCGTAGAGAACCCATAAACACAGTGTTTCTTGTTTGCTTGCATCACGACTAAACGCAAGTTGTACTTTCTTCAGTTCGCCTGATTGAATTGTTGTTAAACGGGTTTAATTTCTGACGCTCATCTAAAATGCACTCTAGAGGATCTGTCTTTCTGTTTTGACCCTTTGTTTTGCGTTTCACAGTTCGCCTTCTCAACAAATTGTCCTAGGATAGAGCGGATTTCAGTATAGCCCGGTGCACACTAGCGACATAAGGACGTTATGATGCAACCAAAAAAGCATGGGAAAACATTGGAAATAGCCAATATTTTCCATGGATCTTCATTAGATTACTTCACCAAAGCAATCTTATGTTGTTTTTTGTAGGCTTCAACTTTTTGAAACCACTGAATTTTGTTCGCGTGATATTTTTCTTTTGTCGTTATGTCGCAAGTGTGCATCATGCTTGCGTTTAGTCCGTGTTTCTATTGGTCGGGAGGAAAGTCTTTCATCTTCCAGCCAATCAAATTGCGAACTAAATGAAAACGCGCCAATGCTCACGTCATGAATATACGCAATTCTGACTT
Source organism: Scolanthus callimorphus (assembly GCA_033964015.1). Taxonomy (NCBI): domain Eukaryota; kingdom Metazoa; phylum Cnidaria; class Anthozoa; order Actiniaria; family Edwardsiidae; genus Scolanthus; species Scolanthus callimorphus. The sequence continues at coordinate 3,660,383 of CM066914.1, forward strand.
ACTACGCCTCCTGATTGATTTGTTATTGAATGGCTTCCACTCCTGATTGGCCAGTGGTTTTCTATTTGCATTTAGTATTTGACACTCATCCGCTCTAAATCATTTGTTTGAAAGTGTTACCTCTTTTGCAGGGTTTTGGTCCTCAAAGATCATTAGTCACTATCCCAGCATGCGTTCATTCCTCAATGAAAATCTTCGAGCAGTCGGCTATGGGGATAAGTTTTGGGTACCCTGTGCCCTCAAGTCTCATGGAGATAACATCGCTGACTTTTGGTCAAACTGCACGAACAAGGGTCCAACAGTTACATTGATCAGGATCGGAGTTTTCATCTTTGGAGCGTTCAGCGATAGAAGTTGGTTCAATGGTAGGTGGTCATATGCCGTCCCAAACATTTGACTTTACAATAAATTGGGCCAAAAAAGATACGCGGGCTCTGGGAACGAGATTGACTGAGCCGTCAAGAGAAAGATACTCTTGGCATACCCCAACGATCAAAATCAGCCAATCAGCAAGGGCCCTAGTATGGCTGCCACCAGAGCCTCCCCGCGAGGTGTTGAGCCTTGTAGGCCTGGTACTTGAATACGTCTACTTACCTGATTGACCAGTTTCTTCAAGCTCCACCACATTTTTCTTGCAATGCGCAATAAAAACTGACGCAGAGGCTATTTTTTTAACTTTATAACACAAGAAAACAAAAAGCGGAGAGAGAAAGATGAAGAGAGATGGATCGAAGCTCTGTCCCAAGGAAGTGCTTACTGCAATTTTCATAATTCTGCGAACTCTACGTCAACTATCAAACCGCTGTTTGGCTTCCGTCAATCAAACGAGTGAACAGCTATGGGCTTTGAGATGGTGTTTGAACTAATAAGAATTTTCCACCTTATGCAAACGAAACTTAGAAAAGTACATGCGCCTGTTATGTCTGAAAAGATTTGATGATCGGAAGCCAAGTCGAAGTTAGGCGTTCGGAAATGTAACGTAGTAAGCAGTAACTTGAGTAAGCAAACATTTGTGAACAGGGTTTTTCGAGAGGGGTGGATGATGTTTCGATTTGTGTGTTTAAATCTAAATCATTTGTCGTTATTTCTCCAGCTGATATGGTTCATTTGTCGAGTACCAAAGCGTTCATCTTCAGTCTAGTGAGACCAGGGTCTTCTTCACCGACCATATCACGGCTCAAACCAGAGCTGAGAAGCTTAGCTGTGCGTAATAATCTTGACATTGGTCCTGTATTTGGCGGGCTACCAACAGGAGCAAAACCTGATCTAAAAGTAAAATCCTTTAACATGGTGAAAATCAAAATAGGTCAAGCTTATGAGTACCCCCCTGGTAGTGAATCGATGAGCGATAAATCTTTATACTTCACTGGGAATAAGGAATTCGCACCTGACGACATTGAAATCCTGTACGCTGGAGGTAAGTTCGCAGCTGTGTAGATTTTGGCGCGTGATCACCGCGTGATAGTGATTGTACTTGGCTTGGCTTTTTTGCTGACAAAACTTTGCCGCAGTATTGTTGGCACGTGATCACCGCGTGATAGTGATTGTACTTGGCTTTGCTGACAAAGCTTTTGCCACAGTATTTAGTATGGGCACGTGATCACCGCGTGATAGTGATTGTACTTGGCTTTGCTGACAAAGCTTTGCCGCAGTATTTAGTGTTGGCGCACGTGCTCACCGCGTGATAGTGATTGTAATTGGCTCGCATTCAATGCATGTTAGTGGTTTTCCTTACATGTGATTCACTGACGGGGAAATCATTCTGTAGCAAGTCATTGTAATTTCACTCGTTTAGACTATAATTGGCGCGTAGTATTTAGTGTTTGCGCGTGCTCACCGCGTGATGGTGATTTTTACTTATATATTTTTCTTTTGCGAATGTTTTATGGAATGCCGGAGAAGTAAAATGTTGATCTTAGGCTTTACACGTGCCTTGAGCTGCCGTCTTTCTCTTGCGCTTGTGTTCCTGTGTAATCTAGCCCTAACGGAGCACACTGAAATAAAGCTGGCTCTTTTGTTCCCTAGATCACGTGTGTGCCGAATGGTGCTCTCTGTATGGCTGGGAATGTGACCACGTGACTGGTAGATGTCGGTGCGACTTCAGGGACCGTAATGTAGAGTGGTGCCTAGCGGAAGGTACAAATCGTTTGCTGCAGTGTAATTGACGTGCAACTCAATGGCTTATTTGATTGCACATTCACAACAAGGAAGAATGCCGTTTATTATATAAACCTCCTTGTTTTTACAGGGATTTCTGCCACTGAGAAAAACTATATTTTCACATGTGAAAATACGATATTTCTACATATGAAAATATCAGCCAATCAGATGTCTTCTCCAGTGGCCAATAAAGCGCTTCCCTGGAGCATGGCAGTGTTTCTTGTTAATATAATAAACAGAATAATACAAGGACGCTTGGAGATATGGAATTTATCTTCTCATGTTCAAATTTGATATCTCACTCGTTCGTTGCGCTCACTCGTTCGATATCAATGTGAACACTCGAAGATAAATTACATATCTCCGCGCGCCCATGTATTATCGCCCATGTATTATTCTCTATTTATTTCGCGTTGATAGCTCTTTTGGTTGACGAGATATTCAAGATTTTCTCTTCATGCAAATTAGGAAAAATGACGTCACAAACAGACTAGAGCACAAGAAGCCGTATATAGTGTATAGTTCTGTTAGGGATAGTTGGATCACTTTAAACTTGGTAATAACAAATAAGGACTAAAACCACAACCTCTATCTTTAGGAAAAATCTGAAACTTATTCACCTACAAGTGAAGTCTTACAAAACTTTGCCAAAATACCCTTGTGTTGGGTTAACAAACAAATCAGGAAGTTTCGAAGACTTTCACAACTTGGGGAATATTTCAGAGATTTTACCTATATTTCCAGGAATCACTTCCAAAGCCAAACATGTTACTATGGAAACGCTAATTATCATATGGACGTTTGAGGTCTTGGTTCTTCTTTGCTTTTACCAAGTTTCAAGTGAATACAGCTATCCCAAACAGAATAATACATAAACATTGCTGTACCATTCTGTTTGTGACGTCATTTTTTTTGCTAATTTGCATAAGTAAAAATCTTGAATATCTCTGGAACCAAGAGAGCTATCAATGTCAAATAAACAGCATTCTTCCTTATTAGACCAAATAGACTATTAAAATTTCAGCCTTGAGTGGCACTTTAAGTGGATTGTTATATTCAGGAGAGGAAATCAAAGAGTATGTGCCTTAGTAGGAGAGACTTTGTGAGAAGCATAATATGATAACCCATAAGTTTTGGGCAGTGTGGTTATTGTTCAGCAACCAAGGCAAGCACTTTATTGCCTGACCTAGAAAATTCCTGGTTCTTTTATATGCGTTTTTTTAGATCAGAGCATCGGTCAAAGTCCATACATGCTCCTCCACCAAAAGAGCTCCGCCTACTGGAACTTCGACTTATTCCCCATAATTTGGAATTTCGGGATGCCTGTGTCTGCCGGAAGCCATCCCGGCGCCAGTGTCTTGAGTCACAGCATCAGCATTTTGGGCGTACGTATCGCGGGGAATCCTGGGTACGTCAATCTCGGAGACCACAAGGACGCGTGTTTCTTTGACGATAATTCGCCTGGACTGACGGTCTCCCTGTGGTTACGTTACGACAACACTACTCGGCAAATGCTTCTTTCTCTAGGTAGGTCACGTGTCATTCTCTCGTAGAACGTTAGCGTGGACCTCCTGTGGTATATCTATAAAATGAATCCATTTAGATCTGTGGTCATGTAAACCGTTTGCTTGGGCGCCCTGTGGCGTGACAAACAAGCGATCTGAATATGACATGAAATCATAGCAACGGTATAAAATGCTTCACAAATTGAAATGAATCGGTTCCTTAGGCCTAGTACATACGGCCGCTCTTATCATGAGCCGATCCTAATGCAAAATCTCAATAAAACAATATTTTTTGTCCATCTCTCGTCGGCTTGTAGCCTAAGCTATTCTAAATCAAACCGGGAATGTAGAATCGATTTTAACGCCGCGAGTTTTGAGTATTTCATGGTAACAGTTTGGTACGGCTCATGATAAGAGCGGCGTATGTACTAGGCCTTAATATTCATCCTAAAAACCAGTGATCATGATTCTGTTTTTGTGTACCTATTTGCTCCTATGAGTCGCCGAGGGTTGAAACAGCCAGTTGTGACGGTGCAACCTTTTCTGAAATAGTTGCGTAGCTACCCGTACGCGAATACGCATTTGCGTACCTCGTGAAGCCCCAAAAATACAATAGATATACAGCACAACCAATGGGAGTTGAGCTCTGAAAACAATGCAGTTGCGTACCTCATAAAAATGTCTGGCTACGCGCCCGAGGTGTATGCTCCTACAACAGCTCCTTCAACGATAATTGATAGCCTCACCAGGTTTCGTACGCATCCATGAAATCCTGGAATATCCTGGATTTTCATTCACTTCCTGGAAAGTCCTTGAAAATCCTGGAATGTTAAGGAAAATCCCTGAAAAATGTTTCGACTCAAATGTGGTTGAATGAGTCAGTTTCTTGGATCTGATTTTGGGCTGCAAATTATGACATCACACTGTATCATGCTGCAACAAGAGTGAATAGAAAAGAAAGTATCTAAATTGCCGTAGATCGCGTCCAATATAGTAAAGCAGCTTCCTTTTAAAGTGTTTTTTTTTGGGGGGGGGGGGGGGGGGGTTGGTGGTGCCTGGGGAAAGACATATTTACCCCATAAAAATTCCGGAAAACTGCTGGAAAAAAAGGTACGAAAAGAGCTGGAAAATCCTGGATTTCCTTTCTTTTTTCACAGGTGGCTTGAGTATGGATGAAGCACGGTTTGTGTTATTTCTCAACGACACAACTCAAGAGGCATTAACCGTGTTATTGCGAGCCGCAAACAAGTCCATGACATACATATTTGCGGTGCCTAGAAAACTATGGACATTCTTAGTTCTGTCCTGGAGCGGGACATCGCGATCTCTCACAGTCTTCAAGAACGGAAGAGTCATAGATTACCTGACGTACACAATCTGTCATGGATGCCCCTCCCTGTTTAGTAACCACACGGTGTTTCTCGGCGACGCGGAACATCAAACGAATGTAGATTTTGACGAGCTTGCTGTGTATTGCTATGCATTGACATCGGATGTAGTTGGGGGTATGTTTGCCTATTACAAAGGTGAGTGCTGCTGCATGCTTCAGAACTTGCATAGCTTAGTAGCCTGAATTTCAGTCGTCACTTTGCTCTCAATTGCACCTCACTTAGCGAGATGAGACGTTTAAATTCACGAGGACATTTTCTCATCTATTACTGAAAAGATAAAACTAAATTTTTCTTACAAGGTTTCCAAGACAACGCACGCCTTCTTGACCAGTTGTGGTGCCTGGGTTGGGAGTTGTCGGGGGACGTGCGTTGTCATGGAATCGTTCACCTTCATGTCGATATGCATGTTGAACAAAATCAACCAATCAGATTTGGCGTGAAAACAAAAAAGGGTGCACCTGAAAACAATTTGTGTGGCCAATTGTTTTCAGGATTGATTGTTTTCGCGCCAAATCTGATTGGTCAGTTTTGTTCAGCATATATGCTATCTATGTCTGCCACGCTGTGAATGCCGTGGGATGCCGTGGAGAAATTGAGTTTTGCCGACGTCTTTCAACTCGAAACGTCAGCAAAACACCATTTCTCCAAGGCGTTTAACATAAATCTCAACCTTTGGTTATAATATTGTTCTTGGTAATAAAATAGTTTTCCTCTTTTATCTTGGAACATTTTTCTCAGTCAAAATTATATCTTTAAACATCTAACAGGTCCTCCTGGTCTTCATTTAAATCTGACTCTAAAATTTTCCACTCATACGTGGGACAACAACTGGTCTTCATTGGAGCAAGCAGTGGCAGCCTTTCAGACGCCGCTAAGAAACGCGGTAAATAAAATACATTATTAGCATAATCAGTTACCAAAAAAATGGAAAACTTGCTTATCTATTTATTCATAAACTATGATTTTTCTACAGATTTCATCAGCAGTCTCTTCCTCGAGTGTGCTGAGCAAAGTCAAGGTCTACAAATGTTGGTAAGAACAGAAGGCGTACAAGTTTGGATAATAGACCGATCCCGTCTTCGCATTAATTAATCACCAAACAATAGGCAGTTTTCCCTATGGAATTCAAAATGTCCGAGCAGCAAACTCGAAATTCGAAGATTTTTAATGAATTCTTCAGCTTTTCGTGACGAAAATGTAAAACCCATATACTATGAGCAAACACTTTCCTATAGTCGGTGTATTTTCCATGCTCTATGCCAAAAGTAAAATTTTGGCTTGTCCGACGTAGCAACAGTAACTAGGGAGTAGAACAATGAATGCTGCCAGATCAGAATCAGTAAGGCATCATCAAAATACGATGTTTCTTCCAATACTAACAAATGATATCACAAAAATGGATATCACAGAAAACCGTAATCGCGATTTCACTTGCGATGTCGCCGCGATGTACCATGCGTTTTGAACATGTTCATATTCCACTGTGATGCGGGTGCGGTTTCTTTGGATCGCCAACAAGCGGAAAAATATCGTAGTACCGAATCGCCGGCCGTTTACATCGCGCTATATGGTGTCGACGATCGCCGTAAAAATGGCACTTAAAATCGGAGCTGAAATCGCGCCTTGTGAACGGGACTCAAGGGCACTGGGAGAACGACGCACGATAGAGCAGATTTATGACTGTGAAAAGTACCACGGCGCGGCACGGAACTTACCCTGCTGTAGATACGGAATGAAATCGCGTATGCGCGGCACGGTCGCGGCGCGGCACAACTTTGTCGTGGCACTTTTCACAGTTATACGAAATCTGCTCTAGACTCTGGGGACAGTATTGCTCCCCCGCGAGGTGACGAGCCAATGCGGCCGTCATATATCGTTGCCTGCAGGCATGCTTCATGCCTTGTGATTTTCTTCTCATAACAGGACTAGTGACAATGCGAAGTCTATTTGTAAAGTTGGTGTCACCCTCACAACTAATGCGTTCACAGAGGTGGAGCTACTGCTCAATAATATAGCGTCTCAGAAACTCGGCATGAACGCGGAATTGTTATTGTATGAAAATAACAACGGTAAGTCTGTCTCTGTCGGTCTTTCTGTCCTATCTTGCCTGTCTTTGTATTTGTGCTGTCCTGTGTTTCTGTTTGCCCTATCCTGTCTCTCTTTGTCTGTCTGCCTGATTTCTGACTGACTGTCCTGTCTGTCCTTCTGTCAGCACGCTTGTCTCTCTGTCTGCACTCTTGTCTTTCTGTTTGTTGTCTGTCTACCCACTTGTCTCTCTGTCTGCACTCTTGTCTTTCTGTTTGTTTTCTGTCTACGCACTTGTCTCTCTGTCTGCACTCTTGTCTTTCTGTTTGTTGTCTGTCTACCCACTTGTCTCTCTGTCTGCACTCTTGTCTTTCTGTTGACGTGCCTCTGTCTGTCTTTCTGTGAGCTTGTCTTTCTGTCCAATCAGCGCCTTTTTGTTACGTGCGTACCTCTGTACATCTGTCATCCTTCATGCTTCTCTTTGTGTTTGTTCTTTCAAACATCCTCATGCACCCTTGTCATCTTTAGCCTGCCACCCGGCACTCCAGTGGGTTTTTCGGATATTGGATTTTTTTGGCACGCCGGATTCCTGTGTCGCGGGGGGAATGAAGTGAGACAGGAATCCCGCGTGGCAAAAAATCAAATATCCGCCAAAAAAACTCACTGGAAAGCCGGCTCTCAAGCTATATTCATCTTTTACCAACTATCAACTATCCTTTTTTCTTAGTTCCAAATAAGCGCATGAGCCTGAATGGAACAGGAAACGGCAGGAGCATACACATTTGGTGGAATCATCTCGCCGACTCAGACCTGAATGGAATTCAGCGGGGTTACAACATCTGGTGGTGGAACGAGTCGATTTCCCAGGCACAGAATGTGACCTTGGAGTCCTACGTAAATAACTTCACCATTCACAACCTGACATACTACACGTGGTTCCAGGTCAAAGTAGCGGTGGTTAACTGGGAGGGTACCGGAGTCACGAATCAGATCCAGGTCTTATCAGAGGAAGGAGGTAAGACGGTTTTCTTTACACTAAATCTGTTGCTTCGCGCTTCGCATTTTCAAAACGTTGCTTTGGGATTTGGTGGTTTTCTGTTCCGCCAGTCAAACTGTCTAAGCCAATCAGGTCCTTGCCTTGTTTCGCCTAGTGCAGTTGACTGGCTTTGTCGCGACGAAAACCCAGTTGACTGCTCTAGGCGAAACAAATGGCTTAGACGGTTCTTGACTTGCAAAACAGAAAAACAAAACTAGCGCGAGTAAGCAATCTTTCATTTGCTCATAATTACAAATTCTGTTTTCCGAGGATTTGTTAAACTTTTCGTACCTGAATTTAACCACCTGAGTTTAATGTATGCAAGTTTCAAATTTCCCTCTTTTTCAAATCACCGAGCTATTTTGGCCAAACGAAGTTTTCAGGTTCGGAGTGTTCAGCTACTTCTTTGCTTTTATCAGTCCCCACTCAACCACCGAGGGATATAACTTGCCAGAGTGTTAACCAGTCTGCAGTGTTAGTTCGCTGGAGCCCACCTTCCTCTCCAACGGGCATCCACCGCCGGTACTTGGTATCCTTCACAAAGGAAAGTGACACCGCCTTCGCAAATGCTGAAAACAGGACCATAGAGGTCGTGCCCGATCAGACTTCCATGGAAATGCCTTTCGCTGGTCTGGACCAAAGTACCAAGTTCAGTTTGAAGATCTGGGCATATACTGTTGGTTATGGACCGCCCAGTGACGTTAAGACTTGCTTCACATCTGAAGGAGGTTAGAATATATAGAGGATATTACATGGCCGCGCGGAGATACGAATTTTATTATATAAACACCAATGAAATACCAGGTGATCTCCCTCACGAAAACTTGATATCTTCACACGTGAAAATATCATGTTATTTTCACATGTGAAAATATCACACTTGCCTTTGCTGAATGCTCGATTTTTAAGCTTAACTCAAATAAAATTTGAATTTGGTATTTCATTGATGTTTATATAATAAACAGAACATTACATATGACCGCTTGGAGATACGAATTTTATCTTCTCGTTTTAAAAATTTATCTCACGAGTGAGCGCATTCAACACTCGAAGATAAAATTCGTATCTCCGCGCGGCCATGTAATACCTCTATTTATCTTTGAGTGTTGAAAATTTGTCTCTCGTATCTCCAAGCGGTCATGTAATGTTCTGTTTATTATATAAACATCAATAAAATACCAAATTCCAATTTTATTTGAGTTTAAGCCTAAAAATCGAGCATTGAGCAAAGGCAAAAAAATGTGTTTAACTGAAAATATCAAGTTTTCGCGCCCGAGATATCCCGCTATTTCATTGGTGTTTATATAATAAATGTTGTTATGGCATCACAATTAATGAGCCAAATTTTTTTTCGTCCACATAGAGCGGGAAAAATTCGCTATCCAAACAAATGCGATAGTAATAGCCGTTATGACGGTTTCCGCCGCCATTTTGTTGAATAAGCAAGAAGTACAAAACCTCACATAAACACGAATGCGATGTGAAATCATTGCGAATATATCGCACATATCAACAAAATACGTAGCGTAAAATAATAAAGTGCCCAAACAATCAATCTACTAAATTTCGGCTTCCTATACGCGTTCTCTAAAGCGAGCGATTGTAGTTTTTAGTTTTCCACATCTAGGTACCCTGCATTTTGACAGGCTTTCTACTCATCGATGCACACAGATGCAATTGCTCAATTCATACAGTAACCTTCAAACTTTGCAGGTAAACTGTTTCAGTTTATGAATGCTATGGTAAATATTTTGTCGATATGTTTGATATTTTCGCGATGATTTCACTACTCAACATTGAAAATGGCGGCGGAAACCGTGATAAGGCCTGTTCAACAACAAACCAATCAGAGAGCGAGGTGATTCACAATCTTTCCTTTTCGCGAACGAAGTAATCACAAGTAATTTTGTCAATTATTTTCTTCACGCGATCTGGTTGGCTGAAGGATTAAAGATCCTGCCCTCGACCAATCACAACCCGAAGCAATCGCAATTACCGAGTAATTTGTAATTACACACGCCAGTTATATGAAAACCGCTCTAATCAGCACGTTTATTGGCGCGAACCTCTTTTGGGCTGTGCTTGGTGTATTTGTTAACGTGGCATTTGGTGGCGAAATATCCGTGGAATATTTCCGCGCGTAAACTAAGAGATATGGGAATATTTCCGTGCTCAAACTAAGAGATAGTTCTAATCTGTGAACTAACGAGATAATGGGGAAGTAGAAAGTGGCCACGACTGACGAGTATCAGCAAGATGTTCCCGTGCCAAAAGAACCACGCCCACCATCCGAAGCCAACGGTGGGAGGGAGGGAAAGAGGGAGGAAGGAGGGACCGAGGGAGGAATTAGGAGGAAGGGAATAGAAAGAGGGGGGAGGGCAGTAAGGACTACAGTTCGGAACGCGAAATCATGACCTTTGAAACGGATAGGCCCTCTCACGTACCCAAGCTGTGACGCCTGTTTGAGGTCCTGCTTGAGTGGCCTCAAGTTTAACGTTAGCTAAATTACGCTTAACGCATAAGCTGTATCCCAGAGGAGTAAAAATATAACAATGATAACTAAATAGCACGTATATAAAGAAACTTATGCTATTGCTGAGCTCACGTAAAACCATGTGGTTCTTTCTTGTTCACAGCTCCGTCGGGAGCTCCTTCAAATGTCATGTCACACAATGGTACTGCAGCGGCTCCCACTACGACTTGTAACGTTTCTTGGGGGCAAATTCCAACAGCGGAGCAAAATGGTGTATTAAGGTCCTATGGGATTGTCTACAAGCGTACTTACCCAGCCACTAGTGACCCTATAAATGTGCAGATAGGTGTGAACTGTAACAAGAGCATTGTGCTGACAGATCTGGTTCCGTACTCGGTATACGAAGTCAAGTTTGCTGGTTATACTAAAGGAGGTCTTGGCCCGTACAGCGGCCCTGTTTGGTGCTACACAAAAGAAATTGGTAGGTGCTTGTTTTTCTCTTGGCGCGCGCACTTGAATGGTTTCCCAGGCATGTCCGTGCGATGAAGAAACACGGTGTTTGATTTGATGTTTTGCTAAATATTGCCGAAAACAACACATTAGTTGGACATACGCATGAGCTTTCCAGGCAAAAAGGAACAGATAAATTTGTCCCAGCTAACAAGACAGAAGCACATGTCAAAGTCATTTGAAGGGTGCTCTTCGCATGTCCCCGACGTACAACTCTGAAACGTCACAAGACCGAAAAAATCCCTCCCGTCTCGCGCCTCAAAGAGAAAGAGATGACTATGTTTCCCAGCATTTTTAAAACCCACATTTACAAAACAGAAATCTGCAAACAGTAAAATAAGCCGTAATGTATTGAGTGCTCTATGCATGTCCCCTACGTCACAAATCTGAAACGTCACAAATCCCTCAAGTTTTCTCGCGCAACAATCTCGAAGTGACTTTACTTTCAGCTCCAAGAGGTCCTCCGCTGAACGTGTCGACAAAGGCGACAGGGCAAACAAGTTGTCAACTTAGCTGGGGCCATATACAGCTAGTTCTACGCTACGGTATAATACTGGGCTACAATGTCACCTACTACAAGACAGAAGAGGACCCACCCATGAAGAAACATCTTAACGTCGACTCCGTGATTTCGACCGTGGTCACAGGTCTCGAAGTGTTCACGAATTATTCGTTCGTCATGGCCGGGTATAACATTAAGGGCACTGGGAACAATAGTGAGGTTGTCACGTGTCTCACTTGGGAAGGAGGTGAGAGGAGTTGTTATTTACTCGGAGTCTACTGCCTAGCTGTGCTATTTTTAGAAACGCTTTCCCACTAACCGGAAGTAGATTTTTCACACGCTACCCTGCCTTGAAACGCAGCTGTAGAGGGAAAGTTTTTGAAACCCACGTTTTATTAAACATTTGTTCAACTCTCGGCGATAGTGGATGCTGAATGATTTCAAAGTGAAGAAAACGGATGCCGGCGGTTCCGTCTTTGATCTCACCCCCTCAAGAAAAAGAATGCCCGATGTTAAGATTACTTCTTTCGTTCTTTGCAATCCCGTCAAGCCCTCAATAGGGTTAGGCTTCTTAGGTTTCATGTGACGTCACATTCGGTTATGGAGCCGTGATTAAAACCCATGAATTCTGCAATTCCCTTTTCAGCTCCGTCTGGCGTTCCGACTAATCTGCAACACACGGAAGCCGGGTCACCCGACCGCCAACGTCAGAGCACTGCATGTCCTATTAGTTTTACTGGGATACCTGCAACTCAGTGGCACGGAATTTTACGGGGATACGCTATAGAAGTGTTCAACTTGAATGAATCGAAAGTCGAAGAGCAATTATTGGGGAAGATTCTTGTTTGTAAAACACAGACGACCTATACCATAGCGGATCTAAAGCCTTTTCACCAGTACAAGGTTCTCATCTCGGGATTTACCAAATACCAAGGCAACGCAAGTGAGCCGCTGACTTGTATGACTGGATCTGCAGGTATGCTTAGAACTCCAAAGTCTCACGATCACTTGGATATTTGTGGAGGTTCAAGAAAGTCTTGGCATTTTCTGAAATTTTGTTAGACAACATTTTAATCTGCCATACACATAGCCTGAATTTTCAGCAGTTAGCTCGATAAATGGGCTAACATGAATCTGTCCTTCCAGTGTTGTTCGCTTGTCACCGAAAAATGACAGAATCCAGAATCCATTCTCAAGATTCCTATAATAACACAATTCCTGGGCACATTTTTGGAAGTCGGCATCCAGTCGTGTTTTTTTTGTCCTCGACGAGTGTTGGACTGTAGGGAGAAAAGCCGACGACGACTGGAAATTCAAGACACTCGGGCCCCTTGGTTTATCGTCAATAGAAATGATTCCTCATTTTATCTGTTCTTCACGTCTTTCGAGGATGAGACAATCAACCGAAGTCCCCTCTTTCAACGCACTGCTTACAGCCAAAGACGCTCAAGCGTCCCCCGTAGAGCGCAATAATGAGTTGATTCTTGGAATATTGGATCCATTATTCGATTCAATAATACTTTCGGATTGGGAAAACGTCTTTCGATTTGAACTGGGTTTTCGCTTTTTGATTGTACGATAGACAACGGAGGCGCTTCCATATATGGAAAAATACACAGGGAGCCCTTTGTTTGTGAGTTTTATTACCAATATGGCGGGCCTGGTAGACTTTACGAGCCTGGTAAATCTCTCCCTCGTTCATTTAGAGAAGTTGTTGATGAATATTATCAGGGATATTCCAAGAAGCATGCGTGGTCAGGTAAATAATCTCGCCGAAATCCGAGTTCAAATTGAAAGACGTTTTCCCAAGCTGAATGCATTCAATAATTTATTGAATCGAATAATGGATCCAATATTCCAAGAATCAACTCATTATTGCACTCTAGAGGGGGACGCTTGAGCGTCTTTGGCTGTAAACTATAATATAGAATTAGTTGTTGACCTTAGCGCGAAACAACATTGAATGGCAACAGCCAATCAGAACGCAGAATAAGCGAAGTTTCATCTGCATTCTCTGACAGCTCCTGATCATAGAAATAGATATTGGCTGTAAAGCCTGGTGCACACTAGCGACATAACGACATAAGGACCTTATGTTGCAACGAAAAAAGCACGGGGAAATAATTGAAACAATCAATATTTTCCATGGATCTGCATTAGATTACTTCGCCAAAGCAATCTTATGTTATTTTTTGTTGACTTCAACTTCTTGAAACCACTAAATTTTGTTCGTGTGACATTTTTCTTATGTCGTTATGTTGCAAGTGTGCACCAGGCTTAAGCAACTGCAGAGCTGGAAATTGCGACACCAGCTAGTCGCCTGGGCGACCACAAATCAGAGCTAGGCGACTAAAAATTTTAACTTAGGCACCAGCTGGTGACCAAAAATTTTGGTACTCTTTTCAAGCTTGCTGCAACCTGGCGACCAAGAGTTATGCTCAGGCGACAAGTTTTGTGCACGTGGTCACCAGCTGGTGACTAAGAAAAAGGTAATTTCCAGCCCTGAAGTGCTAACATTTTACTTTTTCATTTCAGCACCACTTCGCCCTCCACCGGACGTCATTTGCGAGACTTCTACTGATAAAACCATTACCGTGAAGTGGGGCCTAATTCCGGCAAACTATAGCCAAGGAATCATATCCGAATATACACTAAGTTATCAAGTCAGTGGGTCTGGTATGACAGATATAGAAGATACGGCGAATGGTTTAACAAAACAACTGACTGGTTTGATACCATTTTCAAACTACTTGATCAAGGTGAAGGCGATGACATGGTCCGACCCCTCTTACCATGGTAACTTCAGCGAGCCAATTCAGTGTATGACCAAAGAGGGAGTAAGAAATTTTGAATTTCCTTATTACTAGTTATTATATAGTACGAGAGTGATCAGGTGCCCGCTTGCATATATCTAGACCTATTAGAGTAGGTGGGGGCTCCTAGCGAGTCCTATCCAAATAGATGGAGGCCGCTCCTGTTGATAGGCTCCTGGCTAGACCTAGTAGAGTAGATGGAGGCTCCTGTTGATCGGCTCCTGGCTAGACCTAGTAGAGTAGATGGAGGCTCCTGTTGATGTGTTTCTGACTAGACCTAGTGAAGTAGATGAAGGCTCTTGTTGATAGGATCCTGGCTAGACCTAGTGGAGTAGATGGAGGCTCCTGTTGATGGGATCCTGGCTAGACCTAGTGGAGTAGATGGAGGCTCCTGTTGATGGGATCCTGACTAGACCTAGTGGAGTAGATGGAGGCTCTTGTTGATAGGTTCCTGACTAGACCTAGTGGAGTAGATGGAGGCTCTTGTTGATAGGTTCCTGGCTAGACCTAGTGGAGTAGATGGAGGCTCCGGTTGATGTGTTTCTGACTAGACCTAGTGAAGTAGATGGAGGCTCCAGTTGATAGGATCCTGGCTAGACCTAGTGGAGTAGATGGAGGCTCCTGTTGATGGACTCCTGGCTAGACCTAGTGGAGTAGATGGAGGCTCCGGTTGATGTGTTTCTGACTAGACCTAGTGAAGTAGATGGAGGCTCCAGTTGATAGGATCCTGGCTAGACCTAGTGGAGTAGATGGAGGCTTGTTGATGGGCGCCTGGCTAGACCTAGTGGAGTAGATGGAGACTCCTGTTGATGGGCTCCTGGCTAGACCTAGTGGGAGTAGATTGAGGCTCCTGTTGATGGGCTCCATGCTAGTCCTAGTGGAGTAGATGGAGGTTCATGTTGATGTGTTCCTGGCTAGACCTGATGAAGTAGATAGATGGAGGCTCCTGATGGGTTTTCTACTTTGATTTATTTCCTCAGTTCCGACGACATATCCAGCTAATGTTAAAGGTTACAACACCAGCTCGTTCAGTATCAACGTGACCTTCTCCCCCCTGACTGAGGTAGTGCGTGGAGTTGTTCGTGGCTTTAGAATCTGTTATAGAATTTGGAACGCGAGCGAGGCAACCACGAGGAACATTACAGTGCCAGCCAATCAGTTTCACGGCGAGATAAAAGATTTGGAGATTTTTAGAAAGTATAGTATCCGGGTGAGTATCTCTCAACTTGCGAGAGTTTTATTGCTCTGGCTGGACGCAATGGGCGTTTTCTCGCCAGAGCAATAATTATTTCAGCCTTCGAAAGACGACTTTTGCTTGTCGCCATTGTGGTTTTCGGTTCCACAAACTACATGACTACAAACAATCTGTAAACAAGACGGATTTAAAAGTGTGAATGGCAAATGACTAATTACCGGCAGTAAATTCCAGCTCTGTGATAGGTACCCCTCTTTCATTCCATTTTGGTTCACTCATTGTCCAGGTAATGAAATGAGCCCCCGGATCATGGCTCTCACCTGTCTTGTAAACCAGCACGTTTTCTATCATTACAGGTCTCAGCATTTACCGTCGCTGACGGGCCAAAGAGTCCCGAAATCTTCGTCACCACGGACAGCAAAGTGTTACCCCGTAAGCACAAAACATATCTTTTTATATAGATAGAGATTGATAGAGAGTTGGACCAATAGTGTCGAAATTTATTTGTATTTGCGTTTAGCGTTTATTTGCATTATTGCATTATGGGGGTTATGGGCCGGGAGAGCGTGAAGCATTATGCGGGTTATGGGGGGAGCGCGAAGCATGATTCCAGCTGATTTCACTTCACGATGCGCAAAGGATTGTTTGACAAAACGGATCGTTCCTAGATCTAGCGAGAGATTTCGCTGTTTTGGGAGCAAAAACTAGATTTAAAGGAGCTCTCGCACGCTTGCAGGCCACTTCTCTGACATGAAAATACCTCAAATCGCAATCCAGTTCCATCCTCTTCATAACTGGTCAAAACAACCTAGAATTGCATTTATCTAGCACTTGAAAGTTTTTTTTATATTAATCTAGAGGATTATTTTGATTACTACGGGCAAATGTACATGTGTTTTCACGGTTACAATTTTTTTACAATGGCAACGGTGGACGAATATTAAGGGTGTGAGAGCCCCTTGATCATCGTGCAAGCCGAACTAGTTTACATTTGATATAAGGCAATATTTTCTGAGGAGACGGAAACGTTTTTGCACAATAAACAACACGTATAAAAACATAGAATTTTAGCCTTAAACAGGTTGCTATTTGATTACAAATACAATTAAACATGGAGTTGGCATGGACAATCTTAGCCTAACAGCTTCTTAACATCCAGGTTCTTATGCGCGGGCTTATACAGTTTCGATTGCAATATTTTTAGAATCTGTTTGGAACGCTTGGTGATGCCACAAAACTCGCTCTGATTGGCTAATTTAAGAGCAAGAAATAAGCTGATTGGTTTACACACTTGAGGTGCCTGGGTACAAGACAGGCCAAGCTTTATGTACCTACTTTTGCGTTCACTTTTTTCTAGCACCCGAGGGCACGCCCGGCAACTTTACTGAGAAGAAAAACCATACTACCCCTACTAGCTGTGCTCTGAAGTGGGACGCTGTTGAGAATACTTTGGCAGACCCGATGGTGCCGTAAAGGGGTACAACTTATACTACCGTGAAAACATTAACGGTAGTGAGTGGACGAAGGTTGTCGTGGAGGGTCAACTCACCTCGTTGAATCTGTCGGGGCTAGAGGAATACACGGCGTACATTATAAAGGTCAGGGCGTTTAACGCTTTCGGAGAAGGAAACAAGAGCAAGGAGCTGCATTGTCTGACTGACGAAGATGGTACGTAACCAGGGTGCGATAACTGGTTATGCGCGCAATAATATGGCGCGATAAACTGGCGCGATAAACTGGTGTGGCAAACTGGCGCGATAAACTGGCGCGATAAATTGGTGCGATAAACTGGTGCGATAAAATGACGCGATAAACTGATGCGACAAACTATAGTGCAATAAACTGGTGCGATAAGTAGTCAGTAAGGTGACTTTGAGGCGGCTGGCTCAGCGTATAAAACGGCGTTGGCTTCTCACCGCTGAAAAATTCCCAAGGCACACGCATGGGAAGTGTTCGAAATTCACGTGGATGGCCATTGGGAAATCCGAACACTTCCCATTCTTCTACCATGGGAAATTCAGTTTTTCCCATGGATGGCAGAACTTCCTTGTGGTCTCTCGAAAAACGCCATATCTACAAGTCAACAGTAGTCTTACTTTGATAGAAGGCGGCGTACAATAATATATTATTTGCATTTACGTCACTTGTCTCCAGAGCAGACCAGCGAGTTGACCATAGCCTTCTTTGATTTTCATCCACAGCTCCTAGCGCCCCGCCACAAAATGTTACCGCCAACCCGGTGAGCTCGACCGCCATTATTGTTATCTTTTTCGACATACCTCAAGAGGACAAGAACGGACCGATTCGTTTCTTCCGTATAATGTACTTCGAGCTTCGCTTAGGGAACCAGTCGGCCAAGTTTTTAATAGTGGAAAACAGGCGGCGACATCGCCGAGAGGTGTCATATGATGTCAAAACTGGGTCACTTACAGGACTTAAGAAGTACACGACTTACGGAATACAGGTGCTCGGGCATACCATTGCTGACGGCGTCTACAGTCCGCTTATCATTGCTACAACCGCTGAAGATGGTGAGTTGTTGTGACTTTGTGACTTTCATTATTCTATAGGATTCAGGATTCCTGTGGCGATCTCCCCATTCCTCGACTTTTTTTGCACCACAGGAATCCTGGAAACCCAAAAATAAAAAATTGCGAATAAACCCACAGAGGACCCACAGAGAGACCTACCAACACATAAATGGGTTCCCTGTTCTTCGTTTCTACGCGCGTAGAGCAATTTTTCCATCAGTGAACAAGGGGTGATTTTCCCATCCATGCCGCAACATAAGCAAACAGAACTCAAATAAACTCAACAAGTAACAAAATACAGTGGTACTTCTATTAAGCGGCCACCCTCTTTTAAGCGGCCACTTTTCAAAGTCCCAAAATAATGTATTGTCACTCAAGTACTGTATTTACATACCTCCATTCTGCGGCCAACCTCTATTAAGCGGCCACTTGGCTCGGTCCTGAGGGTGGCCGCTTAATAGAGGTACCACTGTAATACGTTTCCACGAAGAGATTTAAAGGGAAAGATGAGAAACTCAAACAGCGATGTCTCTGGATCCAATAGAATACAATGTCCGCAAAAATATAAGTAAATAAGGAAAGTAAAGTCCGAAACGTTGGCATCTCTTGGCTCCTGTTTTGTCTGCTTACCTTATTCCCGAAGAGATTTACAAACTTAAGTTCCAAATTTCGGATAGATTTGCCAGGACACCTTCAATTTTGCCAGAAAACAGGGTCGGATCCAGGAATATCAGAAAGGGGGGCCGGATAGTGAAAATATGGGACGAAAATTTGCACATTTCCTCCAGCAAATACAGTAAATGTATGGAAAAAATCTCCCGAGAAAAGGGCGGCCCCCTCGGCCCCATATTCCGCCCCTGGCAAAGAAGACCTTCAAGTTCCTAGAAAGAGTCTAATTTCTAGCTTGGCAGCCAACAGTGGAAAGGGGTGAGGAACAGGTTTCTGAAGAACAGGCTTGTTGTGTGCACGTGTAGAATAACGCCCTTCTGTTCTGCTGTCTCCCGCAGTGCCTACAAGGCCTCCAGAGAATATCACCGGGTTCAACACCAGCGATACAAGCCTTAAACTTCACTGGGATAACATTCCGAACGACTACCTCCACGGCGTGCTTCGTTCATTCAGTATCAATTACACGGAGACGAATCAGCCTAACATCGTATATAATATCAGTGTGAACGTTACATTGGCTGATCATGGGACCACAGGAGTTCACAGCTCTCATCGGCGAAGGAGACGATCAGTTCCTACCCCACAGAACCCTCCCCATCAAGGGAGTTTCTCTTATGAACTGACGGGGCTCAAGATATGGACGAAGTATACGTTCCATATTGCGGGAGTAACTATAGGAGAAGGTGCAGTTTCAAATCCGATTGTGGTATCTACCGAGGAAGGAAGTAAGTCTTTGATGTTTACCTGTTTCACTAGAAACAAACAAATTGGTTCGAGTTGGGTGGGCTCTTCTCGTGTCGACATGATAGGGGTGCTTTATTTTAGGGTTTAAAAATGGGACTCAAGGGACTCTTGCAGAGAGAAATCAAACAGACAATGTTAAATATAACATAGTGCAAAGTATCAGCAATCAGCAACGGCACCTTAAGCGCCAACTCGGTGTTGGAAGTTTTTAGGGTTCGCTCTAAACAACAACAACGGAGCGAGGAACTGTGAAAAGGACTATTATAGAAACAAATCACGGATTTAAGACTTTTGATTATCGCAATATAACGAATTCTTATTATACGACTGTGACGTCATTTTACCATATAAGGCCAAAATTGAGTGCAGATATGGAGCCGTATTACACGGTTGAAAGCCGTATTACACTGTAGAAAACCGGTTACGAACCGGTTTTGCGCGCGCAGTTGAATGGCTTCCCGATCATGTGCTAGTCAAATCACGTACGTTTTCCAGTGAATCCTGAAACGAAAAGAAAATTTATTTGTTCGTCGTATAATAAATAACTCATTAGATGTTTTTCATGTAATACTGGCGGACATTTTACATGTAACTTTGATGCTTTTTTCTTCAGTCCCGTGCTTGCCGCCAGAGTACGTGACGTTTGACGCACCGAACCCCACGTCTGTGATCGTATTTTGGAAACCAGTGCCGTTACACTGCCGTAATGGTATTATCCGAGGATACAGGGTACGCTACCGTCAACTCAAGGAGAATGTGTCCTCCATCACCGTGAACCTGACGGCGGATCACCATCAGGTGTTACTGGAAACATGGATCAGGAAACCAACTATACCGTTGAGGTGTCCGCATTTACCAGAATAGGGGAAGGAAACGCTAGTTTTGACTTGGTGCGGCCAGATCGATTTGGTAAGTAGTGGACTTTCGAATCACCTTAGGGATGTTCCTGAGTTTGTCCTCAGAAAGAAAAACCTTGAATTCTTGACTCCTCCGCTGGCATCTTTCTTAGAAAAGTGGGTCCCCGTGGTATTATTTTGGGAGAGAGAATACTGTGGTCGAGGAAAAACCGGAAGAGATCCTCGACTCTTTCGTAACTGCACCACAGGAGGTACGACTCCGATAAGAAGAGCTGTATGCGCCTACCCCGTTCCCTTAGGAAAGTCTTGGGATGAGATAACTAGAGTTTGAGCGCACCACAGGGAGCAACGTAGCCTGCGAGCTGGCTCTCCAGTAGGTTTTTTTCGGATATTAATTTTTGTTTTGGCGCGCGGGATTCCTGTGTTGCGGAAAGGACACAGTAATCCCGCGCGCTAAAAAAAAATCAAAAAACATTGGAGAGCCAGCTCGCAGGCCAAGAAAAACGAAAAGGCGGAAATCATAGGGAATTTAAATATAAAGACGGTAGCCAGAAACTGACTGAGAACCTTATGTTTTCCATCTCAGGTCCAAGATTTCCTCCTATTAATGTCACCGCACAGAACTACACCACTACTTCCTCTATTCCAGTCACATGGCTTCCGATCACCGACCCAGAGACACTTCTCAAACTAATGGGCTACAGAATCGCCTGGCGTCCAGGTAATCACAGTTACAGTCTGTCAAGTAAAGCGTACCTAGTTAACTTAAGGCTGGTTTCCATAAGGTCGTATCAGTCGTATCAGTCGACCGTGAAAAATTGGAATTATTCTATTGTTTCACTGTCGACTGATACGACAGAAAAGACTATATGGAAACCAGGCTTTAGATAACTCGCAGTCCCTCTATTAAAGAGCCTGTGTTATCCGCCATTTTGACAGCATAGCAATATACCAAGTGTGAGAAAGCATCCATTTCCATCGGCTGATTTAGATAATGTGGCGCAATTTTCTAGATTGAATTTGGTAAATCAGATCTGAAACGTTTTTAGATCTTGATTTAGAGATTTCTACACGTAATTCGTCTTCTAATATGGAACGAAAACAACAACAGTGTGGCTGACACGGGCTCTTTAAGCGGCCACCCTCCATTCAGCGGCCACTTTTTTAAGTATTTTATTTAATACTTCTATTCAGCAGAGCCTACATCTACTACACTAGGTTTAGACATATGCACAGGAGTATACTGGTTTATACTGTGAAATTTGAATTAAACGAGAAATTGGTATTTTGAGAGAATGTTTGCTTCAACTCGTGCAGTGCGATGGCGGCACTGATTGCAGCGATCTTTCTTTTGGGAGAGAGGGGACATCATTTGCTCGCGGGATTCAAAATCTACATGTGACCTGAGGTGGAATAGGTTCTTTGGATGGCTCGAAGGCTTTACATTACAGACGAAAATAAAAAGAAAGAAACTAAAAACACAAGCTAGCGGCACGAGTGCTGGGACAAAACTGAATTTAATTTGCTCCACAACTTGAACACATGTACTCGCAGTCCAAATATGGAGACAACGACTATATACGGCACACACATGACAATACTGATTGACAGAACACAAAACACGTAAACACGCATTACACCGAAGGCGAACACCTGCCAACTAAGGCAACTAACCATAATGCAATAATGCTTGTGAAGACTTAAATTATCTAAGGAAGCTTTCCCTACAATACAGTAAAGTCACTTACAAATTACTCTCGCACACAAACACTTTCTGACACTCGCACATAATACGCTCTTAACACGCACACACTATCACTCGGCCTATCACTAAATAAATTAATAAGTAACGAAATACCCTTGTATCATTTCGCAATGTCACATACAATCTAAAATCTGTGCTCTGGACACCCACCAATAGGTGATGGGGGCTCCTGTTGGTGGGCTCCCTGTGCTTCGGACGCCCACCGATAGATGATGGAGGCTCCTGTTGATGGGCTCCCTGTGCTTCGGATGCCCACCAATAGGTGATGGAGGCTCCTGTTGATGGGCTCCCTGTGCTTCGGACGCCCACCAATAGGTGACGGAGGCTCCTGTTAATTGGCTCCCTGTGCTTCGGACACCCACCGATAGGTGATGGAGGTTCCTGTTGATGGGCTCCCTGTGCTTCGGACGCCCACCGATAGGTGATGGAGGTTCCTGTTGATGGGCTCCCTGTGCTTCGGACGCCCCACCAATAGGTGATGGAGGCTCGTGTTGATGTACTCCTGTTCGCTTGCATTTTTTCAGTGCTCGTAGGATTGGAAGAAGACAAGTCAACACCTTGGCAGCACGCCACATTAAGAAAAGATACGCTGAGTTATACCCTCACTGGACTGATCAACTTCGTACGTTATCAGATCGACGTGTCCGGGTATACCCGTGGTGGTGATGGTCCCACAGATATAACATTTGGAGGTAAGGCAAAGAAAAATAGGTTCTTATAGAAAAAACACCGTAGTCATTATTGTCAAAATTTTGGATTTAAATTGTGTGAGGAACATATACATAACCCAAACGTTTTGCAAGCGTTGTTATATGTTAAAATGCAAGTGCAAAACTGCTATTATGTAATAGTAATTAGAAAATAACACCTATGTTGTATTGTGAATGTGCGCGTTCTGATTGGTTAAAAAGCGTGTTTGTAAGAGACCTGAGAAACACGATTGTCACGCAACGCTGTCGCGCCTCCGGCTCGTGTCTTTCAAGTTTTGATCAGTTCTCCCAACATCCCCCTCGTGCCTGAATTTCGAAAACTACACTAAAATATAAGGACTTGTTCTGCCTGCTCTAAGTTCTTTTATGCGGTTTTTACTCCAACGAAGAGTGATGGTAGTAATGGTAGTAAGTTGTTTTGCTTTATTACCCTTATAGATACCTGTCGATGTGACAAACGCATTACAACAAACTACAGGCTCTTCCCTCCCTACGTAGACATTAAAATATCGGACGATAAAAGGTCGATAAACCGATCCGGGATGATTCCAGAAATCCTTAACAACCTAACAGTGTATTGCTGTGGTTGGTGCAAAGCGCATGGCGCGTCGTACGTGGATTTCCTCCAGAATGGCCTTAATCAACCCGCCTACAAGGAAAACGAAAGGGATGTACAATATCTGATTGGAGGACACACGGATTTGAGTTTCCCAGTGTATGGCTGGAAATGGCAAGACGTTTATGAGGTATGATACCACAACGCGCGCGTTTCTCGAATTCTGATTGGCTCTCCGCCATGGGTACATGAAAGTATATAGCACGGAACGCGCCATCATCAACGCGCACGCTAATTTAGTTCGTCAAATCCTGCAGATTTTGGGAACGCTGTTTGCCCCCCCCCCCCTGTGTAGGTATTTCCGGAGCCCGGAAATACCTACACAGGTAGCCCGCGTCACACGTGGGCTGGCATTGACAAAAACGACACGTTTATCTTGATATGGTTGAGACGGTGCATCATTTTCTGTAATAGTTGTCAGGGGCGTAGCCAGGGGGTCCTGGGGTGCATGTGACCCTCTCTTTTTAGAAGTAAACATTAAGAAAAATATCGGTAACAGGAAAAGGGCACCAACATATTATACAGATGTGACCCCCCCCCTCCCCCCCTTTATCAAATCCTGGCTACGCCCCTGGATGTATACTCCCGAGTCTTTTGTTTCCCGCCATCTCATTGAGCGTTTCTACTTTTCAGGGTATCTATCGTTACATCCCGCTGGTGGACTCACCAGGGTTCGCCTTTCTCGTAATGAATCCTGAGAAATCGGAACCGTTTCGTCAGATCATGGTGTCTGTTTTGGAGACCTGGCCGTGCCTCGTCATAACTATGGCTATGGCACTGCTTGCTGGAACGGTCATGTGGGGGCTGGTGAGTTTTTCTATGGCAAAGGGCACATAAAATGGTGCTTTTCTCGTAATGAATCCTGAGAAATCGGAACCGTTTCGTCAGATCATGGTGTCTGTTTTGGAGACCTGGCCGTGCCTCGTCATAACTATGGCTATGGCACTGCTTGCTGGGACGGTCATGTGGGGGCTGGTGAGTTTTTCTATGGCAAAGGCCACATAAAATGGTGCTTTTCTCGTAATGAATCCCGAGAAATCGGAACCGTTTCGTCAGATCATGGTGTCTGTTTTGGAGACCTGGCCGTGCCTCGTCATAACTATGGCTATGGCACTGCTTGCTGGGACGGTCATGTGGGGGCTGGTGAGTTTTTCTATGGCAAAGGGCACATAAAATGGTGCTTTTCTCGTAATGAATCCCGAGAAATCGGAACCGTTTCGTCAGATCATGGTGTCTGTTTTGGAGACCTGGCCGTGCCTCGTCATAACTATGGCTATGGCACTGCTTGCTGGGACGGTCATGTGGAGGCTGGTGAGTTTTTCTATGGCAAAGGGCACATAAAATGGTGCTTTTCTCGTAATGAATCCTGAGAAATCGGAACCGTTTCGTCAGATCATGGTGTCTGTTTTGGAGACCTGGCCGTGCCTCGTCATAACTATGGCTATGGCACTGCTTGCTGGGACGGTCATGTGGGGGCTGGTGAGTTTTTCTATGGCAAAGGCCACATAAAATGGTGCTTTTCTCGTAATGAATCCCGAGAAATCGGAACCGTTTCGTCAGATCATGGTGTCTGTTTTGGAGACCTGGCCGTGCCTCGTCATAACTATGGCTATGGCACTGCTTGCTGGGACGGTCATGTGGGGGCTGGTGAGTGTTTCTATGGCAAAGGGCACATAAAATGGTGCTTTTCTCGTAATGAATCCTGAGAAATCGGAACCGCTTCGTCAGATCATGGTGTCTGTTTTGGAGACCTGGCCGTGCCTCGTCATAACTATGGCTATGGCACTGCTTGCTGGGACGGTCATGTGGGGGCTGGTGAGTTTTTCTATGGCAAAGGGCACATAAAATGGTGCTTTTCTCGTAATGAATCCTGAGAAATCGGAACCGTTTCGTCAGATCATGGTGTCTGTTTTGGAGACCTGGCCGTGCCTCGTCATAACTATGGCTATGGCACTGCTTGCTGGGACGGTCATGTGGGGGCTGGTGAGTTTTTCTATGGCAAAGGGCACATAAAATGGTGCTTTTCTCGTAAAGAATCCCGAGAAGTCGGAACCGTTTCGTCAGATCATGGTGTCTGTTTTGGAGACCTGGCCGTGCCTCGTCATAACTATGGCTATGGCACTGCTTGCTGGGACGGTCATGTGGGGGCTGGTGAGTGTTTCTATGGCAAAGGGCACATAAAATGGTGCTTTTCTCGTAATGAATCCCGAGAAATCGGAACCGTTTCGTCAGATCATGGTGTCTGTTTTGGAGACCTGGCCGTGCCTCGTCATAACTATGGCTATGGCACTGCTTGCTGGGACGGTCATGTGGGGGCTGGTGAGTTTTTCTATGGCAAAGGGCACATAAAATGGTGCTTTTCTCGTAATGAATCCCGAGAAATCGGAACCGTTTCGTCAGATCATGGTGTCTGTTTTGGAGACCTGGCCGTGCCTCGTCATAACTATGGCTATGGCACTGCTTGCTGGGACGGTCATGTGGGGGCTGGTGAGTGTTTCTATGGCAAAGGGCACATAAAATGGTGCTTTTCTCGTAATGAATCCTGAGAAATCGGAACCGTTTCGTCAGATCATGGTGTCTGTTTTGGAGACCTGGCCGTGCCTCGTCATAACTATGGCTATGGCACTGCTTGCTGGGACGGTCATGTGGGGGCTGGTGAGTGTTTCTATGGCAAAGGGCACATAAAATGGTGCTTTTCTCGTAATGAATCCTGAGAAATCGGAACCGTTTCGTCAGATCATGGTGTCTGTTTTGGAGACCTGGCCGTGCCTCGTCATAACTATGGCTATGGCACTACTTGCTGGGACGGTCATGTGGGGGCTGGTGAGTTTTTCTATGGCAAAGGGCACTTGTGATCTTTCAGTTTCAGCATAGTTAATAGAGTGGAATGGTTAGGAATTTCGGGAAACTTCAAAGGATGCAAGGCCGTAGCTAGAAATTTTTGACTTGGGGGGCAGGCCTTGGTCATTCTTTGTTTTTGCTGGGGGGGGGGGGGAGCAGGCTTTTCCCCACATGTTGACACTAAAAAATTTACTTCGCTGGGGGGGGGGGGGGAAACTGCCCCCTCTGACCCTATGCTAGCTACGGCCCTGGGATGCCAACAATAAACAACAAACAAAATAAAGTGGGCTGGATGTTGAGAGGGGTAATAGCAGTGCACAATCTTTTGTTTTGTGACCATGTGATATACATATCTGAGTGCACACCAGGGGGCAAATCTAATTTGGTACACACTTATTGTTACTGGTGCAGTTTTTTGTACTTACAGCCGATTGCGTTTGACTGTTTGACCCTAACAGTTCGCACGTTATGTTTGAACGTTGGAAGTTGCGTTTCTAGGATGTAACGAGACGTTTCTATGGAGAACCAAAGAGCTCTGCCCTCTCTGATTGGTCAGTGAAGAATACACATGGCGGTTGCCCTTGGAAACGTCTCACTTTTTCTCTCACAACGCAACTTTCAAACAGCCAACGCAATCGGCTGTATGTACACCATTGAACAAAGAAAAGGATTTCTCTAAAAAATCGAACAAAGGGATGGGATAGCAACATGTTATAGGTTTTTAAAAAAAAAAAAAAACAGAAAAACACAGGGCCTGTCTTCATGAGCTGCATCCAGCTACGGTTCAAGCTATAACGCACGCGCGCGCTGCATGTCGCAGATGTGGGACATTTGTCAAACAAACCACAGGCGATCCAAGCTCTAGTCATGTGGGGTACTGTGAAAGAAACATGCAAGGTTGTCGCTGTGAAAATTATACGTAAATGTAAATATTGAAATAAAATCATGTGACATCTCCTCGGAATGTTGTAGTTGTCAAATAAAGTGCTCCCGGAGCGATTTTATTGCATTTTGGGTGTTTTTTGTGCCTTTTTCTTAATACCCCTGCAGTATCTATTATAACATACGGTAGGGGTATTAAGAAAAAGGCACAAAAACACCCAACCCAAAATGCAATAATATCGCTCCGGGAGCACTTTATTTGACAACTACAACATTCCGAGGAGATGTCGCATGATTTTATTTCAATATTTACATTTACGTATAATTTTTACAGCGACAACGTTGCATGTTTCTTTCACAGTACCCCACATGACTAGAGCTTGGATCGCCTGTGAACAAACTGTGTAAAAAGCGCGCGCTGCATTCTGGTAGTTGTGGGACACGGCTTGGGCATTTCTGAATAAAGAAGAACGCGCGCGCTTATAGCGGGAATCGTCCATTGTTGTCTCTTACTTTCCAGGAAACCACAGCCAACCCAGAACAGTTCCCTACTAACATCGTGCCGTCCGGACTATGGAATGGCTGGTGGTGGGCTTTCATTACCATGACAACGTTAGGGTATGTCTCCGCTCCCGTTACGGTGTGTCGCTCCACGATCCATTCCACTTCCGATACGTCCAGTATTGAAGCACCTCATAAGTCTGTTAATACCTTATGAAGTTCAATTCAACAGAAATAAGCAACAAAAGCCGTCAACTGCTGGATAAAGAGTATTTTGGTTTGTTATTGAGCCGATGGAAATGGATTGCGAATTGCCTTTTTTGATTTTCAAACTTTGAATTTTGATCGGAAGGCTTGTTATGTTGTTACATAAGAATGCTGATATAATGCTATTTCTAGTTCTTTTGTCTTTCTTAGACTTAGTTGAAGTAGAATATAGGATTCTGTGTTGTTTATGCAAGAACACTGGCCCATGACTATGAGTTTTATGGACGTTTGTCCTAACAACGTGACGTCTTTCTATTTCTTGTCCAGTTATGGTGATCGTGTTCCCCTGACGAACAAAGGCAAAGTATTCGCTATTGGCTGGTTCTTGGTGGGTCTTGTGATATTCGGTATTCTGTCTGGCTCAATCACCACTGCATTCACCACTGTCGTGTTCTCTTCAGCAACCGGTCTATACCAAACACAGGTAAAAAACGGCGGGGACAAAAGGGACAAAAGTCACTTAGAAAACATGACAATGATTGTTGTCACAAGTGGAAAGAATTGCTTTAGGAAATTTCCGGCGATTGCACTAAAGGGTTGCTAAGATTTGAGCAAAAGAAGATTGCAATGTGAGTGGCAAAGAGAAAGAAGGTTCGGGTACACGCCGAACTGAAATATGGTGCCCAGTTCGAAAAGCCATTGTTCACTAACTTGCCTCGAAAACATGTGAAAGCACAAAGCGTTTTTGCACGAATTCGAGGCTAGTCAGTCCGGAACAATGGACCAAACTGGGCGCCATATTCGAATTCGACCTATATACATCGATTTCAAACGAATCAAATTTCCTCATGCAAGCTGTAATTGGAATCCGCAAACATCGAAATGAACTCAAATGTTCGCCACAGGAAGTTGAATGTATTCTTTACTAGTTCAAGTTGTTATTTCGGTAATTTTTGATGTTCACATTTTGATGACCATGGTGACCATGCCCCTTCAACAATTCAACAATACTTTCAATCAAGTCATTTTCCTGTTTCGCCAAGTGTTGTCGGTTGGTAACCGTCGCGACGTTTCTCTGGTTTCTGTCGTGAGGCTAACCAGTCGCCTGCACTGGGTGGAAATGAGCGAGAATCTGAGTTGGCAGAACAGGAAATCGAAATAAAAAAAGCCTTTGGCTCAAAAGAAAGTAATATATCAAACACGAGACCGTGTGTTTAATTAGGATTTCTAAACACCGAGAAGTAGGGTGAAAAAATGAGGCAAAGCGCGACTTGGAGGAGTTTGGAAATCCTGATGGAGAACACTGTCGAGAAAAAACAGGACTAAAATCAGGGCCGTAGCTAGCGGGGGTGCAGAGGGGGCAGTTGCTCCCCCCCCCCCACCCCACCCCAGCGAAGCAAAATTTTTAGTGTCAACATGTGGGGGGAAACCTGCTTGCCCCCCCCCCCCCCCCCCCTTTCCAGCAAATACAAAGAATGACCAAGGCTTGCCCCCCCAGACAAACATTTCTAGCTACGGCCTTGAAAATCTAAAAAATCTATACAAATGAAGACATCCTCCACGCTTATGATCTGATTAAGCTTGATGTATTATTCATGAGTTTGAGAGAGATTACAGTATTGTGCATCACACCGCATGAACATCTTAATATATAGATTTAGCCACTGGCTAAAAGCGGAGCTCCCGGTTACATATTTTTCTGTGTTAATGAGACATGTGTTAATGCCATTGTACATAGATAGCCTGCCACCGTCATACCACGTGACTAAGCACTTGCACTCCCCTTGCCACTTTAGATAATTTCACCCAAGTTTGGTTGTCTGAGGCTCATCCCATCCAAAGATATCAATTTTTTCTCGTTTTATGACGTCATCGATGACGTCATACCACGTGGCCAGGCAGCTGCACTCCCCTTGCCACTAAGACAACGTCACCCAAGTTTGGTTGTCTGGGGTTCATCCCTTCCCGAGATATATTGTTATACTCATATGATGACGTCATTGATGACGTGATACCACGTGACCATGCAGTTGCACCCTCCTTGTCACTAAGACAACTTCACCCAAGTTTGGTTGTCTGAGGTTCATCCCTTCCCGAGATATATTGTTTTTATGTTATGATGACGTCATTGATGACGTCATACCACGTGACCATGCAGTTGCACCCCCCTTGCCACTAAGACAACTTCACCCAAGTTTGGTTGTCTGAGCTTCATCCCTTCCTGAGATATAATTAATAAACGGAGAAGGGTCTTGGTTTACCTGTGGTGGGGCAGGCACGCACGCACGGACGCGCCCGCGATACCAGTATGGTAATACCGCTGAACCATGAAAAATGAACTCGATCATATACCTGAGTTCTACTTTGAGCTATTGTATTCTTCCTGCGATACCTATGGTGCTCCGCTCTGCGGCCTTCGGCCGCTAAGAAGCTCCGCTATAAGTATGTTTTACAAGTTTCTAACTATCTAAAATGACAGAGAAATTTCCGCCTTTCAGTTCCAAAGTAATAACAAAGGATTATAGGAGGATATTAAAAACCGCTGCTTGTTGGCCAAGCCAGAAAAAACAGCGAGATAAACTTAAACTTCTAAGAACGTGTTTGGACGCGCTCGGCTGTAACTGTTTTCTTTTTTGTGATTTGCAGGTCGCGACTTTACCGGATACACCAGAATATCGCTTCGCTGTTCGTCGAAATGCACGGGTCAACTTAAGTGAGTAAAATTTGCCTTTCATGAAGATTTTTTCTGGATATGTTGCACCTCACTACACTTGTCCAGCTTTTAAATGTACTTCAAGCGATAAAGCGAAAATTTCTACGAATTTTAGCTGTGTAAGCTATTCAGTTCTGCCCCTGGTTCGTCCAAAATTTAAATCTGTAGCATATTTCTTTCTGTTTTCGTTTTTCAGTTCGCAACTACACGAATTTTAAGGAAGTTGTCGCTGCCCTATCGAGTCGAGAAGTTAAGGCATAATTATAGACGCTTTCGAAGCGGGAGCAATGAAAACGTTATTTGCCGGAACGGGAGCGCGTATTCAAAAGGTGTACGACTACCAATCCACATATGGTATAGTGCTAGCGGGCCCATCTGTTCGACTTTATAAGTGTTCACGGAATTGGATGATGAGTAATAAAGCCGAGATGTTCGAGCACATCGCTAAGTTTATCCAGATTGTAGAGGTAAGCTCGAACGTGTTCTTGTCTTCGTTACTTGGGCGCTTTTTACACTGTTTACACAAGGCACATTTTCCTGCAACTTGCAACGCAACGCAACTTGCAACTTTTTTGAAGGAGATAATTTGGCGATAATAAGCCGACTAGAATTCACATAAGACAGGAAATTTTTCTGACGAGAAACTCGTCTCGACGGGAAACTCGTCTCTAATGTGAATTCGGCTAATAGGGTTCTTTTGGCTACTTTATTCGTTATTTTCCTAGGCGGAACAATATGATGAGCTGGTGGAGATATCGACAGGGCTGTTCGATAAAGATTCAGCTCTGTTCAACACCTTACTTTTCTATACACTCTACATTATTGGAGGACTTACAGTCTTGGGAACCCTGTGGGAGATACGACGGATCGTACTGGCGAGAAAAGTCTCGGGTAGGTGAAGTAAGCCCGGTAGTGTTCCTGGTCGCTGTTTGGTCTGCCAGAAACGCGCATCTATTTTGATTCCAGTACTAAGAGTGTTGATCTCCTACTAAGTTTGCGCCACCACAGTCGACGTCTCTTTAGGATACTACCGTAGGTAGACTGTTTATCGTGCTCGACAAAAAACGCTCGTCTCCAGACAAAAAACGTTGGCGAGTCTGATTGCATTCCTTCGCGCGAAATCA
This sequence comes from Scolanthus callimorphus, assembly GCA_033964015.1. Taxonomy (NCBI): domain Eukaryota; kingdom Metazoa; phylum Cnidaria; class Anthozoa; order Actiniaria; family Edwardsiidae; genus Scolanthus; species Scolanthus callimorphus. The sequence goes on from CM066914.1 coordinate 3,692,153, forward strand.
ATCATGCGTTGTCGCTGCCAAAGAAAACCGTTAAAATTTTGGGACATAACACACTGATTTGTATTTCTTACCTCATAAAATTAGTAGAAAACACGAGCAGATGGCTTTTCTTGCGTTTTTAGTTTGAAAATTTTCCAAATTAAAATATTTGAGTTGCACGCATCGCTGACCTCAGTAAAGGAATTCAAACTACATCGTGAATGTTTTTGTTTGGAGACGAGTGCTTTTTCTCGAGCGGAAGAAACGCTCTACCTGTTTCGGTAGTACTAAAAGCGAGCGAAGCGAACCCGTAAGCTGGGTTTGTTTACAAACTTAAGGACGCAAGCGCAAGACGCAAGCTTTTTTAAGGCAAGTGTAAATCATATAGCGCAAGTCTAAAATCAACATTTATATTAGTTGTACGTTTGCGCTTGCGTTCACTTGATCTACACTAGATGCAAACACCAACCGCAAGGGAACGCATGTCGATATTCTTGCGTCTGCGGTTGCGTTCTAGTGTAAATCAAATAAGGGAAATGTATCCTTGTGCTTGCGTCAGCGGTTGCGTTCTAGTGTAAAGCAGCCCTTTTTTTGCAGAAGACGTTTTTTATTTTATTCTCGAGGCTTATGACATGACCATAGCAACTGAGCATGGCAGAGCGGAAATGACCTGCTTAGGCCACTAAATTTCAAATAATAAGGTCAGGTTTGCTCAGATAAGCTTGATTTTTTGCATACAGACTCCTTGTCTGATTAAAAACAACATATCAAAAATGACTTTTTTCTAATGGATCCGTCTTTGAGATATTAGGCTTTAAACACTGGTTTCTGTACCATTTTATGGGAGAATTAGTACTTTGATCAGGAATTATGCAAACTTTGCTCAATCATATCTAAATTCATATTCTTCAATTTTCTTAAAAATTTGGAATTAAGCTTTTAGCCATAAAAACTCTTTGTATACGGAATCTTGAGCTTATATATTGAAATATGGCAAAGTTAGACATTTCATTTTTGGTCATTTCCGCTCTGTCACTGAGCATCGATATAAAGGTTTTGTTGAAAAACGCAAAAAAAAAAAGATTTCGATGCTAAAAATAGCATGTACTACTCAGTGTTGGCGTGCAACCCTAATGTGAAAGATCGTCACTCTGAGTAATGGACTCCTCGAAATCTTCGTCGAACATATCAAGAAAATATCTTCCAAAACTGTCGACGTTGCAAAAATTTCCTTATAAGGAAATCCCCACTTACCTTATTTTTATTAAGTACCTTGAAGTATACGTATTTATCGCGTTTCGAAGGCGAGCTATCAATGAAGAGACGCTCGCTCCTAATTGGTATTGTGTTATTAATGTAGATTAGAGATAATATATTTTATACTCGTTCAGAAAGTAAGAGTATAATTTGATGGTCTGTGAGTACTAGTTTTCCTAGACAATTCTTTGCGAAAACTAGCAGAAAAATTCGCCAGAACTTGCAGATGTTCTCTTGGTTTTGTTTTTCTCTGCCATAAGGCCTGGTTACTGCCTCGTACCCAGGCGCGTTCTAGTGATTTTCGAGTCGAGAGCGACTGGGAGCGAGCTAGCGCGAAAGGCATCATGGGAAGGGCTTCCCATGATCCTTTGCGTAAACGAACCGTTCCCAAGATGCATTGCGCACTTGCTCCCAAAGCACTCGCTAGAGGTTTCTCTCTCTGTTTCTACTAGACGCCTAGGGACGAGGCAGGCCTGGCTCGGAGTTTAAAAAAACACAGGCAGCCTGAGCGAAAAAAAAGAACACTTTTTTTATTTATGTCCACAGTCGAAGATGAGGCTCGTCAACGAAGAAACAAATTAGTCGAGGAGATGAAACAATTCACCGACAAGTTCTACAATGATCTTCAAGAAAAAGTAAAATCACTGCAGGCCGATCACGAGACGGAACGAAAGAAACTACGAGATGTTATGAAACGTGGTTGGACAAGGAAAAAAGGGTTGTCACACGCCATTCATTTGACATCATTTTATAATCCTTCATACAATTAACAGTAAGGTAGTCAAGGTTTAGAAAGGTAGTCTTCTTCCAAGTCGCCCGTAGGTACTGCACGGCGTCGTGGAATGTTGCGCGACTGACCAAGCGCAATTGCGTGACCCTGGGGCGTCCAGTGAGGCCTCAAAGAAGCCTTAGATAGATGATAGGAGGAGAGAGGAGGAAACACTAGAACAGAACGTTAAAAATAGAATAACAGGCTCAAGCAGGCTCAAGCATGTTAAGGTCGAAGCCATCTTTTTGCGATGGCCGTGCGCGAAGGTTACTGTTACTGTTTTATGTCACAAGCAAAACTGCTGCCACGTATGCGACTCGCGTATTTAATGTATCGACTCTTTTGGGAGTGTGCTTTTCCGCCAATCAAACCCGTTTAAACCAATGGGATCGTTGCCCTGCTTCACCTAGTACAGTCGATTGGCTTCCATCCATCCAACCGCCTTAGCCACTGAGGAAAAGCCCTGGGGACGAGGTTGGCTTCCGTCGCGACTCGCGAAATTTTCTGGTTTTCATCTAATCGCGACGGAAGCCAACCGACTGCACTAGGTGAAGCAAGGCGACAATCTGATTGGCTAAGAATGTGTGAGTGGCAGAGCAGCGGAACGTCTCCCAGACAGCATAGCAACATACCAAGTCAGAGAAAGCATCCGTTTCCATCGGCTGATTTAGAGAATATAGAGCAATGTTCTCGACTGATTTGGGAATCAAAAAGCTGAAACGTTGTTTTTAGATGTCTATTAAGAAATATCTACACGTAATTCGTCTTCAAATATCGAACGAAAACAATAACAAAGGAGTGGCTGACACAGACTCTTTAAGGTTCTTGAGTCGTTTGAGTTCAGTTTTCTGTGCGTTTAGTCACCACTCGTGAAATATCCAACCTTAACATGCTTGAGAAGAGCATGCGCCTTTTCAACACAACTTCATAACCTCCTCGTATCCAGAGCTCCTCGCAGGTGAGGCTCTGGTGACAGCCATTTGAGGCCTTTGCTGATTGGCTGATTTTTAACGTTGGCTCTCAGTCGCCAGTGCGCGGCTCGCGCCCTGCGAGGTGACAGACCGCGGAGTTCTGGTACGAGAATATAATATATCATGCATGTAAATAATTAGTTGTCTAGGACCCAAACTCTCATTCTCTGCGCAGTTCGGGTTACCTGTCCTCGTTCTTTGCCACAGGCTACCCGAAGCCTGATCGAATTGAAGAGAGTTCAGATACGGGACAACGTAAATAGAGGGGAAAATTTACATTTACATACTTAAAATCATTAATTCTTAATATACATGCAAGAGAGCGATATGGAACAAGCTACGGTAGGTTGCAGCTGGATTATAAAGAAAATTCACGTATTTTCTGTGATACAGCTGTTACTGAAATATGTGTTTACCTATTGCCTACTTTTATATTGATACCTAAGATTTCTAAAATAATACAGGGATATAATATTGCCATTGTCACAGGCAGCTTTATACAAAGCCACATAAACACTATAAATATCGCCAAGCCAGAATAAACTGTTTATAAACGACCATTGTACTTGGGCTGCCTGTGCAATTGTTAAAGTTTTTTCCAGCTAAGCGTCATTTCTGTGAGTTTTATTTTCTCTGGTTCCCACGAGACCCGGGGGTCGTTTCTCGAAATCGCCCGATATTTTCGGGCCCGATAAACTTTTATGTGTCTGAATGAAATTTAGACGAAGTTAAACCAGAGTCACCGCGTAGGCCTGGGGTCGACTCTATTCGACCCCTGAATGAGATCACGGCCGCCCCGCTTACCACCGGCGTCTTCGGCACTTACAGACATGGAAAAGCCGCCATGTTGCCTTGGGCACCCGTTGAATTCGGCTCCCGCCCTCCCTCCCAGAAGTAGATTGGTAAGTATATTCCACTGAGCAATCAGTGTGACGGGTACTCCCAATGTGGGAGGGGAGCTGTGGCCCGCTTGCCATGGTTCCTCGGGTGCGCTTGGTCGAGCGACCTGCATGCGCACCGGTACCTAACCCCAACTAATCAGACGATGAGTTTCAACGGGTGGTTTTTCGGGCGAGATTTAGGAGTCGCAAAAAGTATTTTTCGAAACTCCCAAAACCCCCCGATAATTAAGTTAAGCCCGGTGCACACTAGCGACATAACGACGTTATGTTGCAATGAAAAAAGCACAAGAAAAAAACTGAAATAATATTTTCCATGGATCATCATTAGATTACTTCACCAAAGCAATCTTATGTTATTTTTTGTGGACGCGCGTGATATTTTTCTTATGTCGTTATGTCGCAAGTGTGCACCAGGCATTATCGGCAACCCGAAATCAAAATTATAATTTCCAAACTTTGCGAATACTTTGCATAAATAAACAATGAAAACATAGGAAACTTATCGATTCGTCGCTGTCAGGGGACAAAGTGTATCGCCATGTTAGTATTTCCATCGATAAATGCCAAGAAATTAGATAAAATGTACGAAAAAGCAAGCATTTTGCACCGAATTCTTGTTCAAATTGCTCGAAGTTCTAAAACAATCTACTACACCAGAAGCTCATAAGTAGGAGCGTACTTTTATGAGCTTCTGACTACACGTATTTCATCCGTTTTTGGGGGGAGAATAGTGCCGAGATACCAGAAATTGTTAACTGAAGAAAGGCAAACATTTTTGTACATAATCTTATAGGTCACTTTTGTAAGTTAATAAATGTACTTGAAGTATATGAGTTCTACAATTCATCACTGATCTGATCTCCGGGATGCAGTTTTAAGGTGGGGCCGGAATGGCGCCACAGGTATCCCGTGTTGAGGCACGCGCGCAGAGCATGACGGATTTCTCAATATGGCGGCATGTGTTCGGGATTGTTGTGCCGCCGATCGATAACGACCTAGAAGTAGTTCAAACAGGTAAAATTGACTTGATTTGTACTTGAAATCGTTGCAGAATTATTCACTTGTTAATTCTGACCTGGTTTTTGCTTAGGGCCAACATTATTAGAGTTGGAAAACGTCAACAACAGAAGTTTTCAGTTCTTCAGGGCCATTCCATTTTTTGTCCACACCCCCCCCGGTTGATGACATTTTCTGAGGGGTGGTCGCAGAAAAAATTCTGAGGGGTTGTTTTACCATTTTGTGAGATTTTCTGAGGGGTTCCCCCAAAAAATATATTTTCTGAGGGTCAAAAATACAGAAATTTGTCATCAACCGGTAAAGTTTAGGGGCATATGCCATTTTTTCTTAGGGTTAATTGAAAAAAGGCAAATTCTGGGGGTCCTCCCATAGAATTCATTTCTTAGGGGTTTAATTCTTGACGATGTCATCAACCCGGGGGGTGTGGATATAAAATGGAATGGCCCTCACTACTTCAGTTTAGCTCCAGTGGCCAAGCAGTAACTTGCAGCCGAACAGGTTTGTCTTCAAACCTGACACGTGTAGTAATAGATACCCATGTTTTTTTGTGGGGGAAGGTACAGTGTTCAAAACAAAATTAACTTCTATTTACACGAAGTACTGTAAAGTGATTTTTCAGTAGAGAAGATTTCGTATGACTGATAAGGCATGGAGCACGGTACAGACATGACATGGCACTGAGACCCCGTTCACACGAGACCGGTACAAAACCGGACGGGTGCAATTCTGGTACGGTACTGCCTGTTCATACGGTACCGGTACAATTCTGGTACGTTTTGCAACAGTGTTCACACGGCCTAGCCGTGCCAAAATCGGTCCGGTACCGCAGGTCCCGTGTGAACGCGTGACAGTACCGTACCAGAATTGTACCGGTCCGGTTGTGTACCGGTCTCATGTGAACGGGGTCTGAATCTCACCTTCTTGTGAACATTCAGCAAACATACCTGCCAACCCCAAAAGCTCCTCCAAAATCCGGAGATTGTGTTTCAATATAATGGGGAAAAATCAAGAAATTTAACCAAGAGACATACGGCAAATATATTGGAAAGTTTCAGTTTTTTCCCCAGGACCAATGCATAAGTTACCTATCAACCCCAAAAGTTCTGAAAAGAATTGTCGGAAGCATCTCGTTTCCATGAGTCTTTCCGAAACCTTTCTGAATCCCTTCCGAAAAAACATCCAAACTCTCTCCAAATCTTTGCCAATAGGGCGAACTTGGGTTGACTTCAATTGTGCCTGACTATGAATGATAGAAATGTTGAAAAATCCAGGAGATTTGATGCTTTAACCTGGAAACTGGGAGATTTGTTAAAAAAATCTGGAGACTCCCGGGAAAACCTGGAGAGTTAGCAGGTATGCCAATGATAAAATCCAGGAGTCTCAGTCTCACACGTAAACTGGGAGTCGGCAGGTATAAGCCAATCACATCAGGCAAAACAACTGATCAACCATCACATACTGTTACAAAGCACAGACATGGTACAGAACTAACACAACCTAACTTTTCACTGTCATATGCAATCTTATTATATAAACACCAATGAAATACCGGGTGATCTCCCGCGCGAAAACTTGATATCTTCACACGTGAAAATAACATGTTATTTTCACATGTGAAAATATCACACTTGCCTTTGCTCAATGCTCGATTTTTAAATAAAATTTGAATTTGGTATTTCATTGATGTTTATATAATAAACAGAACATTACATGACCGCTTGGAGATACGAATTTTATCTTCTCGTGTTAAAAATTTATCTCACTCGTTCGCTGCGCTCACTCGTGAGATAAATTTTCAACACTCGAAGATAAAATTCGTATCTCCGCGCGGCCATGTAATATCCTCTATTTCTCTAAGTTATACACATATTTTAGAAAAGGTTACACCTGCCATGATGCATAACACTACTTGTTGTAGCCCATGGTAGAGCCCCTTTATATGACCCAAAAAATTTAAAATACAGGTCTACATTTTTGTTTTTTTTTTAATATTATTGCATCTTGAAAGACTCTCCCGTAATACACTTCAGGCTAGAAAAAAATACTGTGTGCAATCTTTTCTGAAATGTGTGGTTCCAGAAATTATCCATACCCCCTCTACGGAAGGGCATTGGAAATTTTGGAGGGGTGGGGGAGTCAATTTACCTGATCATTTCCATACAAATACTGTATTTTTCCTTGGAAATTCCAGAGGGGTGGGAGGGTCACTTTTCAACACCCTTCCGTGGAGGGGGTATGGATATTTTCTGGAACCACACAATAGACATACAGTATAAAATAATCAGCTAGTACATACTGTATCTAAATACCCACTACCAAAGAGGTTGGGGGGGATCTTACATGTATGGCCATGCACAAGAGACCATTACTGAGATAGATCCTGTATTATTACCATTGTTCCAGAAAAGTGTTTCTTTTTAGTAACATATTTTCATTCTAAGAAAACTATGATTTGGAGGTGTTTATATTAGCAGTGCCCTACAAGTTGGCTAACAAGTTGGTCTCTGATCAATTTTATTGGTTAAAATGTGTTAAAAAAATAAACACTTTTCTGACTCTGGGGGTGGGACCTAATATGGAAGATTCTCACTCCATATCCCTCCTAGAAGGGTTTCCCATCTTTGTTGATTTCCTGCATAAGTTTACATGTAGGTAGGGATATCTCTAGGGGTAGGGGGGGGGGGGGGGGGAGTCCCTGGCAGCCAGCTAGAGTATCCCTCCTTGGAAGGTCCTCAGTCAGGATAAAAAATTAAAAATCCATAATAGCGGAGCTCCTGCGCGGGCCGAAGGCCCGCGCAAGCGGAGCACCATACCTAAGGGAAAAACGTATAGTATACTATCGAGTTGATTTTTGAACGTCACGGGCATTATGGATCATTTTGATGACGTCATTGATGACGTAAGGGCACGTGACTTTGGTGTAGAGTTCCTCTTATGGTCTTTGAAACTTTGTCCAAGTTTGGCTTCTATAGAAGCTACCCTTCGGGAGATATGATTTTTTCTTTATTTTTCTGGTATTAAACCTATAGCGTACGCCGTCCGTCCGTCGTCCGTCCGTCCGTCCGTCCGTCCGTCCGTGTACACATGGGAACCCTGTGGTATGCAAAGAAAAAATTATATCTCCTCAAGGGAACATGCTAAGACAACCATACTTGGGATATTTTGTCTATGCCACAAGGGGGGTGCTGTAACACGGACACGTGATGTGACGTCATCGATGACGTCATCTATGCTTGAAATATCAATATCTCGTGAAGGGAAGACTCTAAAACAACCAAACTTGGGTAGTGTAGTCTAGGCCACCAGATGAGCGAAATGATGTGGTCACGTGATATGACGTCATCGATGACGTCATCTATGCTTGAGAAATCAATATCTCGTGAAGGGAAGACTCTAAGACAACAAAACTTGGGTAGTGTAGTCTAGGCCACCAGATGAGCGAAATGAGGTGGTCACGTGATATGACGTCATCGATGACGTCATCGATGACGTCATCTATGCTTGAAAAATCAATATCTCGTGAGGGAAGACTCTAAGACAACAAAACTTGGGTAGTGTAGTCTATGCCACCAGATGAGCGAAATGAGGTGGTCACGTGATATGACGTCATCGATGACGTCATCTACGCTTGAAAAATGAATATCTCATGAAAGGAAGACTCTAAACCAACCAAACTTGGGTAATGTAATCCAGGTCACCAGATGAGCGAAATGAAGTGGTCACGTGATGTGACGTCATCGATGACGTCATCTATGCTTGAAAAAATCAATATCTCGTGAAGGGAAGACTTTAAAACAACCAAACTTTGATACTGTAGTCTAGGTCACCAGATGAGCGAAATGAGGTGGTCACGTGATGAGACGTCATCGATGACGTCATCTATGCTTGAAAAATTTATATCTCGTGAAGGGAGGACTCTAAAACAACCAAACTTTGGTAGTGTAGTCTAGGTCACTAGATGAGCGAAATGAAGTGGTCACGTGATATGACGTCATCGATGACGTCATCTATGCTTGAAAAATTAATATCTCGTGAAGGGAAGACTCTAAAGCAACCACGTAAACCATGTACACATGGGAATCCCTTTCATTCACACAGAACATTTTATAACCAGGAGCTCCGCTTTTAGCCAGTGGCTAAATCTATATATTATGACCTTTTTTCCTGAAATTCATTCTTGATAGAGTCCTGAAGTATATTCTAAAACCTCAAATGATGTGTCAACTGTTTTCCTAGGCTTCAATTGCCCACTCCTTTGAATTGCCTGCCACTCATTTTAGGTCAAATTTTCTCCTTAGTTTGCTCAAGTTTGTCTATTGTCTCAATTCAAGGTTCGTCAGTTTCTTGTCGGTATTCACACTTTTTCGGCTTCAAATTGAGGCTCCTGCTGTATTTGTGTGCCATTGATGCCTATTCAGAAGTAGAGTAGCCATTCAAAACCAGACTAATGGTTTGGCACCCCCATTCAACATCATTCAATACAGCGCGTTCAAAAAATGCTTGAATCAAATGTTTTGGCCCCAGCCTAAGATCGTTGTGGCCTGAGTATGTGTTCCAATAGGTAGACAACAGTAAGTTTAATAATTGTGTAAGATTATGTAACATTATGTAAGATTAAGATTATGTAACATTATGTAAGACTTCAATAAAAACAAGAGTTCAATATGAAAGAGGTTTATTCCAACTCTGTTAGGTATGTAAGTACCTTTTTGGAATATAAAAAAAAGTCCCACAAGGCCCCTGGAACCCCAGCTGTTGATGCTCCTGTACCAGGTGTGTGTCAGCTCACTACACTCAGTACTGAGGCTCCTGTACAAGCCCCAAACTACTCATGAGACGGTATCTCCTCAGCTCTCACGGCTATAACTCCAGGGCATCAGGGCATTGTCATTCACATCTACCAGGTGTTTCACATAATTGATATTGCCATGGCGACAGATACAAATGCATGCAGTACTTCGGTGCGATAATTGAGCTGAGACAAGGTTGATTTTGATCGAAATAAGCAGTGGAAATTATTTTAGACGAAAATGACACAAAGCTCAATTACCACTTTACTATATCCATAGTGCAATGCCAAACATTTTGTTTCCAATTTCTAATTTCTAATTGATATTTTATTTTCCTAAAAAATTTGGAATTAATATAGTAAAACTGATAACACTTCTGTTATTAAGGGAACATGCCAGAGATAGCAAACCAGCTCCATATCTTCCTCCCCCTGTGGGATTATTTGCCCCTTTTAAAACAAAGACATCCTAACTTCCCCCACAATTAGGGCTGGAATGTCCATGACTCTGCTTTCACGGAAGCCAATCAGAATTTCTGTGTGCATAAATCTGTAGAGTTTTTAAACATTTAGAATTCCTGCAGACCCAAAATATTATTAGTTAAATTTAGTTTGTTATATGAGCCTATAAGCGTGAAAGGACATTATACAATTATAGTTCTTGAAGAAAATTGCAAAGAAGTTAGAATTCTCGTACAAACCCATATCAAATTTTAACATTTTGAATCAGCAAATGGCCTTCCTATCATGTACAGGCTAAAAATTATATCCAACTATCTAGCATTGGTTGGCAAATTTTAAAAATGTTAAAAATTGACATACATGTATGTAGTATAATGGTACTTTATAAGGTTCATTTTTGCTTGATAAGGCTCATGATATTAGGTAATTTACAGTTTAATTCCATGTTAGATATATATAGCAATTTCAGGGGTGGCAAATGGTCTCTGGAAGGCGTGGCCAATGGTCGTTTGGAAAATCCAGAATCTTACAAAATTCTTAGGGACTCTCAATTTTTGAGAGCTATCTTGCAATCTTGTTTTCTGTCAAACTATAATGCAAATCAGAGAGAGTGTAGGAGCAATCTTTGATTGTCGTAATCTCAGATTTTTAAGCCTTTTTGATCTCACTGTCTCAGAATTTATCATTTGCTGCCCCTTCTGGAAATTTTCCAAGTCTTTTTAAAAGTTTTCAAATTTAGCTCTTTATTTTTTGCCCATCCCCAACATTTTTGTATCAGTAAGTCTCTGATTTACCATTCACTGTTCCTTTATATTGAATTATATTATTTTTTGTGAAGCTATTAGCAGGGACATCAACTCTTCCAGTTTTGTCAGAAGTCTCATCTACTGCTCAGGTCCCGGTCCCATATTTTCAGATGGGGGTGCTCGTCCTATCCCTTAGGGTATAAAATTGACAGACGTGCTATCTCTTAGGGGTGTTTAAAATCAGCCCTATCCCTTAGGGAGTCTCAGACCAATCCTTGCCCAGAAATATATTGGTACTGACACCAGAACTGATATTTTGAAACTTGGATGAAAACCCTAAAAGACCTAAAATTCACTTTTATTTGTTTTGACCTGCCAAATTTGCTATCTTTTAGGGGTAAATTCAGCGTTTGCCTCACCAAATTTGCTTTCTTTTAGGGGTAAATTTGCTGTTGTCCACACCCATTTTGCTATCCCTTAGGGTCAAAATCAATTTTCCCGACAAGCACCCCCGTCTGAAATATTGGAAGTCCCCCCCCCCCCACCCCAGGGCTCAGGTATTAGACTTTCTCAAAGTCCTTTCAAATCTTTTTTGTGCATGGTTGGGTCATTTTGTCTACTCAGGGATGTCAATCTCAGGACTTCAAAATCTGGAGTCACTGCCTTGAAGCGGTTAAAATTTCCTGGAATTCTCCTGAGAGAAATACAGTAAATGTATGACAGTCGTCTTGTTTTTTTCAGGAGACAGAGCAAAAATCTTGACACTCCCGGCAAAACTGGGAGAGTTCATCCCTAACTGCTAAAAATATTTAAAAAGGTCTTCAGTTGAACAATTGATATTTTGTTAATTATATGAAGTCCAAGTTGTTTTTTATGTCCCTGCACTAGTCAAGAGTGCAAGCAATAAATCGGTGGAACATTTTATTTTTACTTACAAAATTATACAAAATTGTTCAATGTACTAAATGGTAATTTTGTAATTGTCCAATTTCTTTGTCAAGTCATAGTTGCAGTTGTTCATAGAGTGGTTTTCATCCGACTGTGAAATAGTTACTAACCAAATAAATGCACTAGTACTAATACTATACACTATGAAAGTCATTTTTATTGTATTCTTCTTATTAAGCATGACTAGTAGGCACTATTAAACACTGACTAATAGTTTTTGTTTCACAGCCAGATGAAAACTGCTCTAAGTCAATAATGTCTAAACAAGATATTTGACAAATTGTACTATATACTTAGTAACACTTTTAGTAAATAGTGTTTCACAGATTAACTGTTTGCACTCTAGTAGAGTTACAGAAGTTAGATTCAATGTCATAAATTTGTGACTTGAATGTCCGATTTACACCCAATTTTATATAGTTACTAAAACTTTTTTGTCTTGAAATTTTTAGTGAATATTCTGAATCTCTCAAGCATTTAATTCCATTGGTGTTTTCCTGTTTTATTTTAGTTTATTAAAATTAATGCTCATGATACATTCACTGTTTTTTATCCCCTGAAGGATGATTAGGCTCCATTAATTTTTCGTTGTAAAACTTCCCTGCTTTTCATTATTTATTTAAATATTTTAATTTATTCAGTAATTTCTTGGGTCAATAATCTGCATTATCTTGGGTAAAAAAATGGATTTTTCATTTAGAGTTGAAGATGTTAAAATATGTTTGAATGACTGGTGTTCTGGGGAGTTCAAGATGTTTAGCTCCATCGGATCTACCGTCCCCCTGGATCATGATCATTTAATGGTGTTATCTTTTTCTATTTTTTTTGTGCCTGTATTTTATCTTCTCTTAATTATACATAGCTGTTTAAATTTATTTTTAAATTTTAATAATCTACAGAGCACACAAGGGGGAATGCAAGTGCCAACTGTACACATACTTTTAGTAGCAGAGCTTCTCATCCGAGCCCGCCAAGGACTTAGATCATATTAGGATGCCCTACAAGTTTTAAAAGCATTCAGACAAAGAATAGCCCACCGACGCATAATATGTAGTTTGATTTGCTATCAAGCTGGCATGCTACCTTAATCAGAATAGGTGATCAGCCAATTGTACTGCATGTAATTGTACCTACCATCATGACAACATCAATCATGTGAGGCACCTGCTAGATGTGAATGACAATGTCCTGATGCCCTGGAGTTGTAGCCTTGAGAGCCGAGAAGATACTGTCTGATGAGCAGTTTGAAGCTAGTACAGGAGCCCCAGTACTGGGTGCAGTGAGCTGACACACCTACCGTTTTGACGTCTGGAGCACCATTATCTGCTGGGGCCATCAGGGCCTTGTGGACTTTTTCCTGCTTTCTTTACATCAATATTGTACATGCATTTGAGTTCACATCATACAAAAAGGGCCTGGATGACAAATGGTTCTAGAGTCTTAAAGGGGTACTGACGCACGCTTGCCTGACAAGCAAATAATTCAAATCGCAATCCAATTCCATCCTCAAATCGCAATCCAATTCCATCCTCTTGATAATAGATATAAACACTATAGATTTGTATTGATTTCAACACTTAAAAGGTCATTTAGCAAACCTGGACTGTTATTTTGGTTACTCCCGGTACACTTAAATGTATTTTTGGAGATTAGAATTAGACTTATTTTTTGACAGGTTGCATGAAAATTAAGTGTGCGAGTGCCCCTTTAAGTTCTGACAAAATGGCAATAAATTTCTGTTGTGGCAGATTTACCAGCTGTGATTTGTTGGGCTGACTGTTTTTTGAGTCACAAGTTATTGGATTTGTTGGAAGGAAATCTGGCCAGATTTGACAAAATCTGCTTCAAGTCGGGTCGCCACCAAATGAAGCTTACAAAATTTTCAGTGCGTAAATCAGCCAATTAGGTATACACAAAACTTCAAAATTTTACAAATATATCAAAATGAAAGGCTGTAAAAACCTATTTTGACCTATTTTTTGACCTATTTATACAAAATTTCAAGTGTTCAGAATTTTTGCCATTTTTTAGATACCATCCTGGACTCTTTTTGTTTGATGTGGTTCCTAATTACAATTGTTCAAAGTACAATAACAAAATAAAAGGGCCATTAACAGTTGAATGTGTTCACTGAATATTAAAAAATGGCTATGACTTTCAATCAACACGTTCAGCTACTTTTACAGGCCCTGGTCTGTTATGCCTGTGCACACTAGTGACATAACAATCACATAAGGACGTTATGTTGCAACACAAAAAAGCATGGGAAAATAATTAAAATAGTCAATATTTTCCTTGGATCATCATTAGATGAGGACTTCAACTTTTTGAAACCATTAAATTTTGTTTGTGTGATATTTTTCTTATGTTGTTATGTCACAAGTGTGCACCAGGCTTTACTGATTCTGTGAACCCTAACATTGAAGTTCCAAATGCCAAACAAACTGTGGGATCTGTCAATCAAACCTTTAAGACCCTGTGTCCAGTGGGTGTAACACATAATTCATGGGCCAAAACACTATATGCTAATGGAACAGTCAGGAGTAAAAGTTGTGAACTCAAACTTGAAATCTGGAATGGAATGTTATTAACGGTCTGAGGTCATCGAAAGGTAATAGCCATACCCCTATACAGGCATCTAGAGTTCCAGACTCGCGGTGCGTGAACAATGCTTCATTAGTGTTGAGCAAAGGAAAAAGTGAGCCCCTTGCTATCAAAAACAGCTTTGAGCTCTTTTTTTTTCTTTGTTCAACACTAATGATGCATTGTTTGCGCACCGCGAGTCTGAAACTCTTGATGTCTGTATTGAAGAACTCAACATTTTCAGAAATTGCTCTGCCCCTGTGGAATTCCCGCTCCTGCACACCCCTGTGGAAATTCTACATTCTCTTGTGGCCCCTATGGAGATTCCATTGCTGCAAATGAATACCCTGTGGAAATGCCTGTGTAAAAAGAAAGGTCCTGTGAAATTACCAGGGTCAAAAACAAGGCCTAATGGATATGTGATTTAGTCATAGAACAATAGAATTATTTCTTAGTTTGATCATTTCTTGCCCTATTAGATTACCAAAAATAAATTCAAAACATCGCCACACCCATTGGACAAAAAGAGCCACACACCATTCCCATAATGCACTGCTTCGTTGCCATTTTCAATACCACCAAAATTCAGAGACTCGACAAAAAATCTTTTTTGTCAGTTTACTGTACAGATGTGAGAAAACTTGTGAAATCCTTTGCATGAATTCAGTTTCTACTGCACTGAATCATGTGAAGAAAAACAAAAAACAATGCGTTATGGGCAGGGTGGGTGGGCATCAAAGCTCCTGTATCAATTTGGTTGAAGCTACCATAGTGAAAGTCAGACTACTACCAGCCAAGTGGCCAGATTGGACTGTTTCAAAAAGTGTAATTCTGAGATCGTAATTTCTGAGCTCGTCACCCGAAAAGATCACTTCAAGGACGCTGTGAAAACTACAAACGACTTGATCAAGAAGCTCTGTAATCAACACAAGTGGAAGCTGGTAAAACACAACAACATAAATGACAAACATTTAAACAGCGAGGCTTCACTTAACTAAACAAGGTAATAGCTCCTTCATAAGACACGAATCCATCTGTTTTGTCGAACGCTTTCAATGATCACTTCTCTTTAATTGGTCCGAAGCTCGCAGCAGAAATACCAGTGTTTAACAGTACTAGTCCTGTTAGTTTTTATGACTACATTCCGAAGGTGGTTTCGAATTTCCAATTCCATCAAATTGGTATAGCCAAGTTATAAATCTACTAAAAAATAAAGAAGACAAAAGGGGCTGGTCTTGATCACATTTCAAGTCGACTTGTTCTAGAGTGCGCCGATCTTATTGCACCACAATTGACAATTATTTTCAATGCCTCGCTAATTTCAGGCATTTTCCCAGACGACTGGAAATGTGCTCGAGTCACCCCCCTCTTTAAGCAAGGCGATAAATGCGATATAGATAATTATCGTCCAATATCCGTGATCTCAGTAATAGGCAAAGTTTTTGAAAGAATAGTTTATAATCAAATATTTGCTTATTTGTCTGAACACAATGTTCTTTCCAAATACCAATCTGGTTTTCGAGCTCTCCACTCTACTCAAACCGCATTGCTTGACGCAACTGATAGCTGGTCTTATAATATTGACCAGGGCAATGTAAATGCTGTTGTTTTTTTAGATCTGAAGAAAGCGTTCGATACGTTGATCACAATATTATGTTATCTAAACTAAATTGTTACGGTATTACTGGAATTGCGCATAAATGGTTTGCCTCATACCTAGACAATCGTGCACAAAAATGCCTTGTCAATGGTTCCCTTTCCAAAACATGTTTTCTGGAATGTGGAATTCCCCAGGGAACAATTCTAGGACCTTTGTTGTTTTTACTTTATATCAATGACCTTCCGAATTGTCTAAGCAAATCGATACCAGAATGTACGCAGATGATACTCATCTGACATTGTCCGGAAATGATGTTGGCTCCATCCAGTCTACTTTAAACGATGACTTGCTAAACATTAGCTGTTGGCTCTCGTGAACAAATTAACTCTCAACATGACTAAAACTGAATTTATGTTAATTGGCTCTCGGCAAAGACTGAATATTTCCCGCACCCCCCTAATCTAGAAATAAATAATATACCAATAAAACAATCTCATTCGGCAAAATCTCTAGGAGTTATAATCGATGAACATTTGACATGGGAAACACATGTTGATACAATATCTAAGAAAATTGCTGCCGTGTTGGAGCTTTAAAACGAATCAGGAACTGTGTACCAAGAACAACTCTACTTGATGTTTATCAAGGCCTCGTGCAATCTCATTTTGATTATTGTAACATTGTTTGGGGTTCCTGTGGTAGTACAATTGCTAATAAACTACAAAAGCTCCAAAACCGAGCAGCCCGTATTATTACGAATTCTAATTACGATGCCGATGCCAACCTCCTTTTTGACCAGTTAGGATGGCGCAATCTCCACTGCCAACGTCAAATAACTAAGGCAATAATGATGTTCAAATCTCACAATGAACTAGTGCCTAGTTACTTGTCCTCTAGATTTGTTCACCGAGAGGATATATCTCCTAACTATAATCTTAGAACTCCGAGAATAAGTTGGTTGTTCCCCTGCCACGTACTAACTATTATAAAAACAGCTTTAGCTATAGTGGTGCTGTTCTGTGGAACAAACTTCCCCCCAACTTAAGAGAAACTCAGTCTCTTCAAAATTTTCGGCGACAGTTATTAAACTTATACCCCAACAACACGGCATTCATGGAAAACAGGCTTTAATTTTCTTTTCCTTAGTTTGTATATAATATAGATAGTTGTTCATAGTGTAGATAGTAATTAAGATATTTATATTTCGCCTGATGATTTTTAACCGTGTTCAATTTTAATAAAGATGATGATGATGATGATGATGATGAGCTGTACCCTCTCCCCCCCCCCCCCCCCCCCCCCCCCTTCACACCATCTGGCTGATGGTGTGAAGAACTCACTGTGCTCTGGCTGATGGTCTGGAGGGCTCACTGTGGTCTGGCTGATGGCATGAAGGTTCACTGTTGCTGCTGATGGTGCGAAGGGTTCATGGTGGCTGGCTGGTGGTCTGGAGGGCTCACTGTGTTCTGGCTGATGGTATGAAGGGCACCTTGCGGTCTGGCTGATGGTATGAAGGGCACCTTGTGGTCAGGTGGATGATCTAAAGGGCACCTTGTGGTCTGGCTGATGGTCTGAAGGGCTCGCTGTGGTCTGAATTTATCCCTTTCTTCAACAAAAAAAAACAGAACATATTGATTAGATGGGAAAAACAGGAATTTGGTATTATGGTATACAGGAAATCCTGATAAAATTTCCAGTGAAAATGTGCATGGAAGAAAAAAGTTTGTGTGTGTGTATTGCCCCCTCCTACCCCCCCCCCCCCCCCCCCCCCCCCCCCCCCCCCCCCCAACTCCCTTCATGGTACCATGATGGTGGGAGTACGAATCGCTTCTGGAAATAAATTTTCCATAAATTTTGAATGGGGTGCACCATATTATACAATAATATGTACAAAAGCAATCAGCACGAGCCTACATCTCTTGGGAGGTAGACGGTGGAGTGGAAATTTGGGGCATACAGTGCAAAGCTAGTCAACCCAAAAACAGATTTATCTACTCCCTGTGCTTTGGATGCCCACTAATTGGTGATGGAGACTCTTGTTCGTGGGCTCCTGATATTTAACAATTAGACCTCAAGGCCGAATATGCTATGATGAATAGACCATGAGGCCGAAGGCCGAATGGTCTATTGATATCATAGCACATGAGGACGAGAGGTCTAATTGTTTTAGTATAAACCAACTAGTTGGTCGGTTTTGGCAATGAATGCCATTATTTTATGTTGAAAAAATCAAGTTTTCTTGCAAAGAAAGGTGGTGGTTTTGCCAGGCACGATCACTAATAGACCATTAGTAGCTCAGCCAATCAGAATGCAGGATTTGTAATAGACCATTAGTTGGTTTATACTAAATATAATATCCTGTGATATATTTTTTAAATGCTTGCACAAAAATGCTTCATACATTTCAGGCTGTAAAATGAGCGCTAGCAAGCAAAAAGGGCCCTTACACAGAATTTCATACCTTAGAGAAAAATGTGAAACAAGTTCAGATATGCAGGCTAACCCTTATAAAATTGGAAATTTAACTTGCCCAATCTCCACTTGCCAATAATATGCTGTGTTTAGATACATAAATTAGCTCGCTAAAACTCTTCAAACAGAATTTCGCAAAATACGTATTACTTGTATTAAGGTCCCTTTTCGCTTGGTGGGCCCAATCAACTCATAAGGGGTGCAAACCCAACCGCTCTCCCCCCCCCCCCCCCCCCCCCCCCCCCCCCCTAAATCCGTCACTGGTGTTTAAATTCAAAGTTTGGTGATAATATTATTATTTTGTAAATTTATACCATGTTACGGCAAAAAATAAACTGAAATTGAAAATTAGATAGAACATTCCTGTTCAGTTCTACTTCATATCAAGAAAATAGAGCTGGACACATGACTGTATTTTCATTTGGAGCCCGGTCTTTTGTCGTACTCGTACAGGAGTTTCAGTTTCCAAAAGGAAATGCAACAAAAACTGCTAAGTTTAAGAGAATTATTTATGTACTTACCATTAGATATTCAATAGCTTGAATTTCTTGAGAATAGGAACATTTTCTGTGCAAATATTAGCGTCAAACGGCTCATTTTCAGCGTTGGGTTGAGAGCACATGCATGGCGGCCATTTTTCTTTCTTTTCAAACTTTCGCGCGATAGCTCGGTACCAGGTCTCTCATTTGTATGACAAAGGTTTCCCATTCCGCGGGTCGTATTTGGGGCGTTTTCAAGGTGACCCGAAGGATTATGAAGTAAAGTTGCCAAATTCGAAAGTTGCTCGAATTGTTACATTGCTCAAACATTGCTGTTTTTGTCGTAAAATTGCCCAAAAGTTAGCTAGATTTCGCAATATGGCGTTAGTGATAACTAAGTCACGGTGCAACTCCTCTCGTCGCCAGCCGCCCGTCCCAAGCTTGCGATATGAGGAGAACCGCGTAGGCCTGGGGTCGACTCTATTCGACCCCTGAATGAGAACACGGCCGCCCCGCTTACCACCGGCGTCTTTGGCACTTACAGACATGGAAAAGCCGCCATGTTGCCTTGGACACCCATTGAATTCGGCTTACCTAACCCCAACTAATCAGACGATGAGTTTCAACTGCAGATTGAGGCCTTTTCTATTAGAACATTTATACAAAAAATGTCCGTTCTAAAATCTCAAAATAATTCAGCAAGTAGGTGGGAGAACTAGGGATATAGACGACACGCCAAATTGATTTTAGCATGTCCGAATGTGTAGCAATCGTTTCCGTGGAGTAGGGTCCGAGAAAAGTGGAAAAGCCTATGAGTACGGACTGAAATTTCCGGTGATTTGGCAGCGCGAAATATAGGGCGTATATTCGCTCGCTTGCTCGGGCTGTCAACGAGACACTTTTTTGTCCACGGTCACCATGTGCGCTTGAAGTGATACATCTATTTTAATTAACGTTGCTCTGCAAAACGTAAAACCATGAACCATGCATCATAATGAAGACGCTATTTCTCGTATTATCCTGGAGTTTGGCAAACCAAACAAAACTAAAACCACCCAATGGCACTTTGTTTACTACTTTGAGACACAATTTGGCGTAAAGTTCTTCGTTTTAGGCGGGAATTACCATTACGACTTATGAAGCATGGTTCATGGTTTTACGTTTTGCAGAGCAACGTTAATTGAAACAGGTGTATGCAGAGTGTCCCAACCTAGAGACTGTGGATATGATACACAACTGAAACCCTCTAGTAGTTGTATAATGGCGCCACGGGGACAATTTCATTTTTTGATCAAAAAAATAATGGTTTGAGACAATTTCATGTTTGATAAAAATGGTTTGCACACATCCTCAAATCCTGTCAAATCCCCTCAAAAAAGTCTCCCTAACACATATCTCTAAAAGTTGTGTAACAAGGTGACTCACATTGCGCCAGCTCAAATACCCTCTCTTTCGAGAAATTTTAAATTTGAAAAACGGTTTAAAGAGGTTTAAAGAGATAGAATTTATAATAAAATGGACAATCAAACAGTGCCAAAGTTGAAAGCCCTCGCCAAAGAGCGAGGCATTCCAAGATATTATAAAATGCTAAAACCCGAACTTATCGAAGCTTTGGGTATAAAAATGGACAATCAAACAGTGCCAAAGTTGAAAGCCCTCGCCAAAGAGCGACACATTAAAGGCTACTACAAATTACGTAAAGCTGAACTCATCGAAGCTTTGGGTAATATACCAGTGCAAAGACCCATTCCAGCACCAAGGACTAATATACCCACCAAACCCATTCCAACACCAAGGACTAATATACCAGTGCAAAGACCCATTCCAACACCGAGGACTAATATACCAGTGCAAAGACCCATTCCAGCACCAAGGTCATTGAAAAGCCTGACTTCGAGGGCTGTTGAAACAGTAAAGAAAGAGATTAACAAGTTCAAAGACTGGATATTATCTCATGTCCCAGATCCAATTAAGAACGACGCAAGCAAACGAGTTAACAACCTGAAGGAAAAAGTAAACCGTATTTTTAATAGACATGATCACTTTACTCCAAAAGAACAGCAAACAGCGCTGAAGGGGTATCTCAAAACACATAGGATAGACGGGCAGAGTGGGTATGATCCCGAAACATTTCTCAATAATTCCAAACCAAAAGTTCTCAATCTGTTTAACCAACAAAAGAAGGCTATCAAAGTCAAGTTTATCTTTACCTGCAAGTTCATAAAAGAGAATCCAGCTACTGGTCAGATTGATGAAAATTCAGGATATTTTCATACTTTTGTAGAAACTATAACAGAGTCAACCGATTTCTCTGACTTGTTCAATTCAATGACAAATCGTCTACTGGAATTGATTGAGCAATTTCAAAACCAAGGCTCTGGATGGCAGTTTGATCAGGTGGAATACTTTGATATTCACATAGATCCATTCGAGCCGCTTTCTGGAAGTTCCTATATATCACTACCATCAAAATTAGCATCCAAGCAAGCAATCATCAATGTTAAGAACGAGAAGGATCATGAATGTTTTAAATGGGCAGTAACGTCTGCTGTATATTCACAAGATGTTCATCCTGAAAGACTTAATAAACAAATGAGAGAGAACTCTAAGAAGTTCGACTGGTCAGGCATAGAGTTTCCAGTCTCCCTAAGACAAATCGATAAGTTCGAAAAGCAAAACCCATATGCGATTAACCTCTTCGGATTTGAAGAGGTTGTTTACCCTTTGAGAATCAGCAAGAAGTATTTATCGGCTTACCAAACTAATGTTATCAACTTACTTCTCATCTCAAACGATGAAACAAATCACTACTGCTGGATAAAGAATATGATGAGATTAGTATCTACTCAAATTGATAAATTTCATCATACTCGATTTTTATGCTATAGATGTCTGAACTCATTTCGATGCAAGCAATCATTAGAAAAACACCATGAATACTGCTCTAAAAACGAGCCAGTTAAGAATGATATGCCTAAAGATAAAGACGGAAACCCTATTTATTTAGCGTTTAAGAATTTTAACAGAAAAATGCGTGTTCCATTTGTTGTTTATGCTGACTTTGAGAGCTTCACAGAAAACATAGACACATGTTCACCAGATGAAAGTAAAAGCTTTACTAAGCAATATCAGAAGCACAAACCATCTGGCTTCTGCTATCTCATCAAGTGTTTTGACGACAACATACTTCCATCCGAGCTTGTACGATACACAGCTGAATCTCCAGACGAAGATATCCCACAGATGTTTCTTGAGAATTTAGAGTCAGATATTAAGGAGATTTACAACAAATTCAAATTCCCTAAGAAGGTAAGAATGAGTAAGAAAGATAAAATCGACTATAAAAATGCTACTCACTGTCACATCTGTGAGGGTGAATTAGGAGAAGATAAGGTATTGGACCACTGCCACCTTACAGGAAAGTACAGAGGTGCGACCCATAACGAATGCAACCTTCAATACAAAATTCCAAAGTTCTTCCCAGTCATCTTTCATAACCTATCCGGATACGACAGTCATCTATTCATCAAGAACCTTGGAACAACAAAAGGTAAAATAAACTGTATACCTAATAATGAGGAAAAGTATATCAGTTTCACAAAGCAGATTGTTGTAGACACCTTTACGAACAAAGAGGGCAAACAGATTGACGTTAAGCGTGACATCAGATTCATCGACAGCTTTAAATTTATGGCAACAAGCCTTGACAGCTTAGTAACTAATCTACCGCAATCTTCTTTCAAAAACCTCGCAAATTTCTATGAAAGAGAACAATTACAACTATTGTTAAGAAAGGGTGTTTTCCCATACGATTGGTTTGATGGTTTTGACAAATTCAACACAACTCAGCTTCCACCAAAGGAGGAATTCTACTCTAGACTCAATGACACCGACATATCAGAGGAAGACTATAAACACGCTCAAAAGGTGTGGAAAACGTTTGAGATGAAAACATTCAGAGAATACCACGACCTCTACCTAGAGTCTGATGTACTCCTGTTAGCCGACGTCTTTGAAAACTTCAGAGATGTATGTAGTACAAACTATGGATTAGACCCAGCATGGTATTACACAGCACCTGGACTAGCCTGGGATGCAGCGTTAAAGTTAACGAAAGTGGAGTTGGAACTTTTGACAGATCCTGACATGCTACTCATGATCGAGAAAGGCATTCGTGGGGTGTGTCTATGATCTCTACTAGATATGGTAAAGCCAACAACCCATACATGGGGGAATATGACTCCAACCTATCCACAAAATATATCACGTATCTTGACGCAAACAATCTATATGGATGGGCAATGAGTAAACCACTCCCTACTCATGGTTTTAGATGGATGACTGACCAAGAACTTGAGGGCTGGAAAAATCTCCCATGTATACTCGAGGTTGACTTGAAGTATCCTCAACGCCTTCACGACTTGCACAACGACTATCCACTAGCTCCAGAGAGACTTGAGGTTGACAAGGTTGAGAAATTGATCCCAAACCTCAACGACAAGGTAAAGTATGTAGTTCACCATGAGACGTTGAAACTTTACAATAGCCTCGGACTCAAAGTCACCAAGATTCATAGGGGTATCACATTCGAAGAGTCTGCATGGCTTAAGCCCTACATCGACTTGAATACCAACCTTAGGGCGAAAGCAGCCAACGACTTTGAAAAAGATTTCTTCAAGTTGATGAATAACTCTGTCTTTGGGAAAACCATGGAAAACATCAGAAACAGGGTGGACATTCAATTGGTTACGAATGAAAAAGATGCGAAAAAGTTAATATCAAAGCCAAACTATCAACACCGCACAATTTTTTGCGAGAATCTAGTTGCTATTCACATGAAGAAGACGAAGTTGGTCTTCAATAAGCCAGTTTACTTAGGTATGTGCATTTTAGACCTAAGTAAAACGTTAATGTACGACTTCCACTACAATTACATCAAACCAAAATATGGTGAAAAAGCCAAGCTGTTGTTTACCGATACAGACAGTCTCGCCTACGAGATAGAAACAGATGATTTCTACAAGGATATCAGCTCAGATGTGAAGTCTATGTTTGATACGAGTAATTACCCCAAAGATCATCCATCAAGTATTAAGTCTGGAGTCAACAAGAAGGTGATCGGTATGTTCAAAGACGAGGCTGGAGGTAAACAGATATCTGAGTTTGTTGGTCTACGAGCTAAATTATACTCATATAAGATGGATGAGGGGTGGGAAGAAAAGAAATGCAAGGGTGTGAAGAAAGCAGTCGTGAAGAAAGGCATCAGTTTTGATGATTACAAGGATTGTCTATTCAATCAACAAAATCAGATGAGAAAGATGAATGTAATTCGCAGTCATAAACATGAAATTTACACCGAGACTGTGAATAAAGTAGCGTTGTCTCACGATGATACGAAGCGAGTCATTAGAAAAGATGGAATTCACACTTACGCTCACGGACATTATCGTTCCAACACAAAATTAGGTGGTAGCTCAGTATATTTAGGTACAACCTGAAGCTCTTCCCTAGTAAATCCACGTCTAGGCCCACCCTCTAGATAATACAACACAGGTTGATTAGGTGACACCACACTCCTAGATAGATTGTATATTTTGATTGAATAGGTAGGATCAGTTGCTCGACGATTCTCTCCACCCTCACCCTCACCAGGAGCATATAAATATCTAACTCGAACACCGGGCGGCAGCCTCACTTCGTCAAGGCCAACAACACGCTTGTATTCCACACCCTTAATATCAACCTCTCTCATTTTCACAGCTTTCTCAGGCTCTTTGCCAGTGATTCTTATCGGGCGGCTATTTAGAGCTTTCAGAATAGCAGGCAAACGTTTCACCCACACTCTAGACCTATCATCACTAATCATTTCCTGTGCATATTGATGACTAAACAATTTCTCACCCAAAGTCCGATTCGCCCGCTCTACAAATGCCTGAGCTCGATGGTTCCCTGCCTCACTTCGCTGGATGGTCACTTGATGCTTGTTCATAAGTTTAGTAACTTCTCCCATAAATTCCTTTCCGGGATCGATAATTAATGTCTTTGGCCACCTTAATTTTCGAGAATAAATCTTGGTTAATGCTCTTGCCACTTCACCACTTTCTTTTGACGTTAATGCTTCGGCATCCTTGTATCTCGAGGCGATATCAATCACCACCAACGCGTACTTATACGTTTTCCTACCAACTTTATCATGAGGTAGAAATAATAGATCAGCTTGATGAATCTGATTCGGTTTATCCACAGTCCAATGTGGCCTGGGAACATACTTTGGAGGTGTTAAATAAATTTGCCACAATGCTTGTTTCTCAAGCCACCGTTTAGCCTCAGCTTCACTAACTTTAGCTACATTAGCTAATTTTGGAATGGCTGAATAACCTTTCCAGTAACCTTCTGTAGAATAGTATATTTTCGATAACATTCTTTCGTTACTCATTTAAAGAATAATCCATCTATTTTTAAATAAAAGATGGCACAAGCTATATCAGAAAACATTAACCCAAACAGGATCCTACGAGAGCCTTTCGGCTTGAAGGCTGAATCGTCACTGAATCGAATTACATTAAATCCCTCTTCAGCTAGTCCTGGAGAGAGACTCTATATTAATATTCCGAAACTGGCTGATAATTTGGTGATTGTTCCAAATACCCTAGCGCTGACCTTTAACATTGCTCTAACTGGTACGGGTAAGCATGTGGATAATAGATTTGTCAACAATTTGGCAGCATGCTTGAAATCAAGATATAAGATACATTTTGGTGGGGAAACAGTGCAGGATACTAATAGGTATGATTTATATAAGCTATATAGTGATCTTCATCTTTCTAAAAAGGAACGAGAAACTAGGCTCAAAGAAGGAATTTCCAGTCTCAACATGCGTAAACTGAGGGCTGATGCAAATAATAAAGTGGATACAGATGCAGCAGAAGTAGCATTATCAGCTGTATATAACACAAAATATAGACTCCCTCTTGAGCATCCAATTATAGACAATCATGGAGTATTTTATCCAATGGCACTTGCTCAAGGGTTTATGTTTGAGGTTACTCTTCCAGAATCAAAAGATCTTACAATCACTTCAGATAAAACAAAACCATTTACATATGCTATTTCCAATCTTGAGCTAGAATACCAAAGCATTTCAAGTGACTTCCTAGCAAGAGAGGCAAAGAGCACTTATCAAATTGGGAAGGAATTCTATTATGAAAATATTCACCTTCATAAGACGTTCACGATTACCAAAGGGACGGATAGCATATTAAATGAGAATATTAACATCCCTCGTAGAAGTATGACAGGCATCCTAATGTTGTTTACAACACCACATGCAGATGGGGCACGTGATAGTGAAAGTTTTGTGAATCCAAGTATTACAAGTGTTAAAATTAACATCGATGGCGTACCAAACCGGTTATATAGCAAAGGTATGGAAGCCTCAGATTTTTATGATGCAGCTGTCAAACGGTTTGGATCGAGTGATAATATATCAATAAAGGATTTTTATAATGATAAATTTGCAATATGGATAGACCTACGAACATATCATGATGACTCTATACATGGTAATGGCTTACACATCAGTAATACAAGAGATGGAGTTCATCTAGAGATGAAACGAAAAGCTTCAGGGTCTGGTACCATTACCTGCTATATGTTCGTGGTAGCCGACGCGTTGATGGCGGTCATGAATTCCAACTTGCATTCAATCGTGTATTAAAAAGAACAACTGTTATAATACAAAAAGTATGGAAGAATTACGAGAAAAAGTTCCTTTTCATTGTATTATAACTGGACCGACAAATTGCGGAAAGACAAAATACCTCACGGAACAGCTCCGAGGACCGTTCCGCAATGTGTTTGAATATATTGTTCTCATATGTCCGACTTATGCTAAAAATAAGACCTATCATAGATTTGCTCACGGAGATAAACGTTTCTTGGTATTATCGCCAGATGCTAGTAACATTGATGAAATTAACGAGTTATTGAAGGATTGCTCACAACTTTTTTCTGGTACAAATACGTTACTTATTTTGGATGACTGTGCTGTATCGAAAGATCTAAAGCAACGCTCCAACAAGTTTATAGATTTAGCCTTCTCAGGGAGACACGATGGATTATCAGTGTGGGTGTTGACGCAACAATTAACATCCATAGCAAAGCCCTTCCGTGACAACGTCGCCTGCGTGGTTACATTCCATAATCCGTCTCAAGTCGGCACAAAAACACTGTTTGAAGATTACGGAGGAGATTTAGACGTTGAGACTCGTAAAAAGTTTGTGGAACTGCTGAAAACTGAAAAATATTCCAGGCTCTGTTTCTGTTTACGTTATCCATTCGAAAAGTATTTAGAGATTCCTACTACGCAGTGATTTAAAAACATCTTATTCTACTTATAAAATAAGATATGGCAAGCATTGAAGATTATATCGAAGAAAAAGAGGTCGCTGAACCAAAAGAAAATGATATTGAAGTCAAACGAGAATCACTGGCTATTCTCGCGTCTCTTGGGACTACAAAGGAATTTCTAGGTGTTGAGATGAATCTTGGTGATATCAAGAAACTCTCATCAAAAGACGTTGAAAAATATAATAATCGTTACCAGACAGTCTTAGGCAAGCAGGTAACAGGTGGATTAGTAGAATCTACACTTCAAGCAGTGTCTCACATCATCTCCTACGTGGTTCCTGTAGATGACGCTGAAGCGCTTTGCAAAGACTTGCAGAACGATGAGTTGGTAAAACGTGAACTTTCAAACTTTGCAGGTCTCTTGGTATTGAAAGGTGGAAGATTGGTAGCACTTGCTAGTGGTCTCTTTCAGGTTGCTAAGCATGTTAAACTAACACCTTCACAGGAGACTTCCAACAAAATTCAAGAACTGCCCAGCATAACTGAGCAGGCTACTGAGCATGAATGATATGATTTAAAGATACTTTATTATTTAAAATAAAGAATCATGTCTGAAGAAGTTGTTGAACAAATTACAAAGGATCCTCTTCCTGAAAAGAAGAGAGCAACTAAAGAGAAAGACCCTAAAAAGGTTGCCGCTGGTAGGAAACTCGCAGAATATAATAAGAAGGCGAAAGAAGCACTTGCTAGGGAAATGAAGCGTGAAGCGGAGACGAGTCCAGAAGAAGCTACGGCGGAAGAATCTGGATCACAAGCTTGGATTCCAGAGCTATCTTTTACAACTGTACTGTCTATAGTTGGCATAGGGTTTACGGCATTTGATATGTTTATGCGGTACTACAAAAACAGAGTAGTTGATTTATCGAAAGTTCCAACTCATGTACCAGAATCATTCAAAGAACCACCGCCCTCAAAAATTCCTGTCCCAACGAGTGCTATCTCGAAGGGGAGCTCGAGGGGCTTGCCTCTCGAACCGAGAATTGGAATGATGTAAGTAATTTAAAGATTTTATTTGCGTATAAATAAAATCATGTCAACTGAAAACAAACTTGTGAAAACGGTTACCGATTCGGCCGTCATTATCGGATTGGCCGCTGGAGTCGGATACCTTGGTAAAAAGGCTATGAAAGAATCATTTATCAACGATCCCTCATCGAGTGTTACAAACTATGCAAAATGGGTCGCTGTCCTGTCTGGTAGTATGTATTTGAAAGATTATCTGGAAACACAAAAGATTTTACCAAAACCGCTTTAAAGATTTTATAACTGATTAATAAATGGCAACAATAGCAATGATGATTGGTGGAGCTATATTGAATGCGACAACGTTCGTTGGTGGCTCATATCTCGCAAAATATCTTTCTGGAGGTAATACAGATGCTGAGAGAGTAAGACACGACAAAGCAATAGAAAAATATCAAAAAGATTATGCCTCATACCAGGAAAAGAGGCAGAAACTCATTGATTGGTACTCGCAACAGCAGGATGCTGAACACCGGGCTTCACAAAATTTGTCGAACACCGATGAAGCTTTGAAATTGTATAGTCAAACGCATCATGATTTCCAACTAGATGAACCAAAATTCTCTGATTATTATAGACCTAGTAGCAACCAAAAGATGGGGGAGATGGCATATGTAGGTGGTGGTATGTTGGCAATGGGTTATATGGCTAGTAAATTCTTTTAGAGGTGTCAATTTAGGCGTATCAATTTAAAGATTCTTTATTCTAAAAAATAAAGAATCATGGACATTGACCCAGAAATACCGGATAAAGAAAATCCTTTTGACCCAGTCTATCCAGGTGATCCAGATGACGGGGAATGGATTCCTATGCCCTCCACTTCAACTTCAACTCACGATCATCACACCACAGATGAAACTTCATTCATACACGGTGTGGACGAACATACTCCTCTCATTCCTGGAGAGGAAAGACTTAAAGCTAGAGAAGAAAGAGTTGGAGAGGCGTGGAAAAGAATTAGTGAAAAATTTCGTAACGTAGGCAACCCTAAAGATTATCCCTTCACAGCTGATATAGATGAATTTGATCAGGTGGTTGTCAAACTCGGTAGAAGTAATGCTAAGAGCTGGCCCTTGTTCGAAGGTGATAAACTTAATGATAAATTACCGACATCGATAACTAAGAGTCTAGGTCCTCTTAAGGTAGATGCTGTTATAGCTAATGAAGGGGCTATTTCAGAGCATCAAAGGGAAATAAAAGATTTGGAAACTAGACGTGAAACAGTTCCTGAAAATCAGAGGGGTACTATAGATCACCAGATTGAAGAACGAAATGAGGAGATTGAGCGATTGGAAAGAGAAAATGAAGAAATAGAAGAAGGAATGTCTCTTAGAGATAGAGTCAAGCTCGTATTTAAAAAGTACGGCTTTACAGTTTTTGCTGTCGTTTCAGCAGTAGGTGTTGTTATTGGTGTGATTGTATCTAATCTAAAAAAGGGTTTGACCAGTGTTGCAAAGGGCGTTGGCAACGGCTTGAAAGCAATTGGTAAAAAGATTGGAGAGATATTACCTGGAATGGTAGGTGCTATTGCTAGTTTTATCTTCAAAACAGCGGGGGAGGTTATTGGCTTTTTAGGCAAAAATGCTTGGCTGCTGATAGTGGCGGTGGTTCTCTACCTTGTTGAACAATTTAAAAAGAAGAGACGCTAAGTAAAAACATGTCAACGTTTCTATCTATCACGATGCTAACTCCGGAAACAAGAGTTTATCTGGAGCCGCCATTGGAGCGAATAAAAGAAATACAACTTTTAGATTGTCACATTCCTAAACCGTGGATAAAGTTCAAGGAACCACAAAAAGTTTATAAGTTTTCATCTCAAGAAAATGTGTCGGAAAAGGTATTTTTTACTATTCCACCAGGGAATTACACATTGAAAACACTTCAACAAATCTTCCTCAAAGATGAAGAAAGCTCCAAGCTTACAATTCTAATGGCACAAAAAGGATATTATCTATATTCCAATAAGATCATTAATCTTAGGCTTTCTGAAAAACTCTCAAAAAAGCTTGGTGTACCTGAAAAGATATTACCCAATCGATATTATCCAATAACATGGATACCTGACAAGCCTTTGAGTTTGTTTTGTGATCTCATAGATCCAAAGTCTTCATATTCTAACAGGATTCCTGGTGATGAAAATGTAGAAGTTACCCCCTCACCTTTGTTGGCTGTTGTGCCATCTCAAAGTCATCCTTGCATAAAAGTCCAGCAAACCATTAATCCAGTCAACTACTTTACTTTGTTGCTTTTAGATGAAAAGGGAGAAAGCCCAACTTTAATAACGAACCTATTCGAATTCATTTAAAGATTTCATGTTGATTAGTAAAAAATGGAAGACTACAATAGTATTTATCCACAAGTGCCTCAAAATGGGGAAAATTTCAGACTTCAAAAGTCGTGTGAGGTTCTACAAGGTCTTGAAAGAGAGGTTACGCATTATGAGCGTGTACGTAAGAAATACGCAAGATTGAGGAAACTGATCGTATGGTCAACAGGTGGAATCTCTGTCATATTATCCGGTAGTGGATTAGCCCTCAGTTTGACAGGCTTTGGAGCCGCAGTAGGGGCTCCTATTGGCGGAGTTGGGGCTCTGTTCGGTATTATTTCTACCACTGTTGGAGTCAAATTATCACGAAAGATATCTAAGCATGAAAAAACATCACAATTAGCAAGAGCAAAGGTGAACACCATACAAGATCTCGTCTCAAAGGCTCTTCGGGACAACACAATTTCTGACCACGAGTTTTCGCTAATCCTAGCAGAAATGGAAAAGTTTGAAAAACTAAAGGTTGATATTCGTCAAAAGTCTCGGCTGGAGGAGGGAAAAAAAGAAGATTTGACTCAGATACGAAGGGAGGTTCGTGCGGAACTTTTAAAGGAACTCACCGCTCCCGCACGGTAAAACTATCATTTGAGAGGACACCGGTAGGGTGGATTTATGAGATTGGTTGCTTCAAGGATCGACGGTGATTTAAAAACATCTTATTCTAATTACAAAATAAGATGTCGTTACTCGATGAATTTAAAAAGGTATATCCAAATGCGGATTTATCAAAATTTCATGAAGATAAAGACTGGTATGCGGAAGGCTTATTTGACTCTAGGTATATCGGGTGGTACAATAAAAAACATTTCTGGTATGGAATTTGGGCAAAGGATCCTAATGCTGCTGCTGTGACTAAGTTTAAAGACATTCCGGTGGATGACCGTAAAGATTTATTCAATGATTTGGGTTTAGCGACTCCTAAATTACAATTTCCGGATAGTTTGAAATTAACAACTAAAAAATATCCTATTCCAGCGATAGACTTTGATACCTCCGCTTCAGATATCACGTCCTTGTTAACAGATCTGGATATTTATGTATCGCCTAAGCAAAATTCTCAGCAAAGATGAGAGACATTTTCAAAGAGACTACCATAACTTTCAAGTCTGCAAAACAGTCGAGACGGTGGTTAAATGGTCCTAATTTTAGTTATTGGCCGCAACAACTCAACTTTGCTGTTTGGTGTGCAACTAGCGGCTGTGGGGTGAGCCTACATGAGGCTGAGAAATATCCCCCTGTTGTGCGAAGTTTTTTTAATTTCCATGTCTATTTCACTGTGATGAGGATATTATACGAGTTAGGTGTTCCACTACCAGATGATACCGTATTTGATCAAACAGATAATCCGTACAAAAAGGTGGTGTATCAAAGATTATGTCATGAGTTTGGCTTAACAAATCCCGATTTCCGATGGAAGGGAGGGAGAAATTTTGGACTTGGGGATATTTTTTTAAATTATGGCTCAGGCTATCACGGACGAGTAGGTGGATTCCAAAATGTACATGTTATAAGGGGTTATGACAAAGAAGCTGATAAATGGCCTGATAAATTGAATCTTTTCTCTGATGAAGGTGGAACTTACAATAACGGTAAATTAGTGTCTTTTATAAGAAATGATGACCATGGTGGATCACAGTATTCTTGGTTCACTCCGACAAATAATCACGGCATAACAAAAGCAGGACTAGGTAGATTAAACCGTTCAGTAGAAGCATTTGTTTATTGCATCCTAGGTTCACAAGTTGGTACTCGGTCAACCATCGTAGGAAATAGCGGATCGGCACAAGAAACCCAACAACAGTTTCTCAACCTTTTTGAATCTTCAGTGATAGAAAATAATATAGTTGAATCAGTTCAAAGGTATCAATTAGCCGTCCAAGAAGCTAAACTTAGACTTGATCTTGCCATAGCTCCGGGCGTTTGGTTACTGCCTTCGAACCTAATTATAAATACAGAAAGTGTGACAGGCTATAATAATAAATTGCTGAAAGCGACCAGTGAGATGAGTTTTGGAGTGAATGACTCGCTAAATGAAGAATCAAAACATGTTGGAATTAAACATAACTTAGGCTCTTCAAAGGTAAAGTTACCGCACGCGTCTACTGAGACGAAACCTAATATACACAGACCTATTGAAAAATCAAAACGAGATGTGACTAAGCCTAAATCAAAACCAGACGTGACCTCACAGCATGAAATTAATCTTTTAGCGTTGACAGTTGTCGTGGGCGGATTAGCGTGGTTTCTATTTCGATGAATGCATTCCATTCATACTTTTACGACGTAGCAACAAGCAAGTTGAAAAGTGGATTTGATGTTTACTTTTAGAGGCCCGTATCTAACGTCGCTCAGGAATGTGATTACGTCATAGGGTTAAAAAAGCTTAGCGCTTGCGAAATAGGGTCAGAGGAAGTGAAATCGCAACACAAAATATGACTTAAGGAGATACGTATTCAATAATAAAAGATGGAGTTTCCAACAGCAGAACAATTCAACAAAAGTAAGAGTCAACGACAGACAATTACAAAGTGGAGAGATGTGCCTGAGGGTATTATTTACCGCATCGAAAGTACAGACAAGATTGAGACGAAATTTGGAGAGCAATTAGTTGCTGTCTTGAACAACAAAGAGGGAAATGAATTTAAAACATGGCTTCCCGCTCGTCTTTGCATCGAACTCAAAGATTACGGTTGGCAAGGTAAAATCGCCTTTGTCAAACCGCTCGGGCTGAAACCGAAAACCACAAATCCCAGTCAGAATTATTGGGACTATGAGATAATGTGGATTGGTATGTAAATTGTTTGTAATGATTTCATAACATGAAACGTGTTATGAAATTTCTAGCTCAATCATTGTTTTGTTGTGTGACACTCTTTACATCGAGCCTTCTGTCTGTTGTGTTCACAAATTTGAGAGCCTCCGCATAATTTACAAAAGAATTTCTGGATTCCATGAATACATATTCCTTTCCCGTTGCAGTCTTTGCAGATATATCTAGCTCGTTTATGTTCACAGAAGCTACCTCCCTTGCATTCCTTACAGCGTGACTTACGACGGTCGTGAGGACAAATTTGTGATCCATTACAGTCTCTACAAATATATTTTACTTTGCCGTGAAGACATTTGTAATCATTCTTGGGAGTTACGTCTGAGAATTTATTAGAAACTGTTTGGTTCTTCATTTTTTTAATAAAATCTATTTCTATAAACCGTTTTCAATTCTGTTAAGAATTGAAATTGTGGTGATGTTAATCTCTTTAACACCTCCGCATAAATATCCTAATTTCCTTTCAAAAATTAGGACAATATCATACCACATCATGCGTATCCAGAACTAATGCAACTTCTTTTGCATGTTGTTTGATGGTCGACTCGGAAATGTCTGTCTTGGAGGCAAATTTCTTAAGACTAATATTAGAGGGGCTTGCCCCTCGAGCTCCCCCTCTACTATCCATTTTCTTTTTACATATCCAGTAATATATCAGAGCTGCTGCAACGGATTGAGGACGGACACGATTCAACTTGGAAGAGCGGTTTTTTGTCAAAGTGTAAAGGTGAATTACTTCTTGCTTCTGTGTGGGAGAAGCTGAGAATTTATCCATCACGTCATGAATGTAATGTACAGCGGTAAGAGAAGTTGTGTGTATTGGAGAATCTTTAGGTGAATTGACATTCACAATTTTCAAGCCTTTATGATTATACTTCTTGTTCAACCCAAAGATTTCCATCAAGTTCTTTGATGATTGATATTTGCCAGTCATCTTATAGGAGTGATAAATACATGCGAACACGATCCCCTTACGTGTGTTTCCGCGGTAAATCCGACCTTTTGTTACCTGAGTGTAAATCTCGTTAGCTTTGGACACGATTGTTTCACTGAAACCCATATTCTCAACATCCTTGTAAATATTCCTATCCTCGGACTTGCGCATTTGAACCCGGTTTGGGTCCGAAGAACGTTTGCTGTCAGAATAACCATAAAAACGCCATTCCCTATCATGTGTAATGACACGATGTATTTGTTCACCGCATTCTAGGCAATTTGTAATTCCGTTTTCGGTAACCAAATCACTATGCGTACAAGAAACGCTTTTTTCCAACACTTTTTTGTTTAAGTTTTTATATTTTGCGAGAGCTTTTTCAAAAAGTGCAAATTCTGACATGTCCATTTTATTATAAATTCTATCTCTTTAAACCTCTTTAAACCGTTTTTCAAATTTAAAAATTTCTCGAAAGAGAGGGTATTTGAGCTGGCGCAATGTGAGTCACCTTGTTACACAACTTTTAGAGATATGTGTTAGGGAGACTTTTTTGAGGGGATTTGACAGGATTTGAGGATGTGTGCAAACCATTTTTATCAAACATGAAATTGTCTCAAACCATTATTTTTTTGATCAAAAAATGAAATTGTCCCCGTGGCGCCATTATACAACTACTCCTCTGCTTGTAATATACTAGCCTCTCTCTTTATTACAGTAATAACAAATAACTAGCAGATGCCCGTGAAAAATTCACGGAGTGTAAGGGGGAAATTTACTAAAAGTGTTCTCTGATTAAAAAAAAAACGGGGAAAAAACATCACAATGGCCATATGGATGTGGGGAGGGGTTCATGATTTCCCCCTTCCATAAACTGCTGGATTGACATTACTAATTACCTCCCATCACCATGAATACCCCGTCCTGACCATGTCGAAATAAATGAAGTGAACCCAAAAGGATTTTTTTTTTGCACTGGTCTCCCTGCTTGGTTTGACAAAATCACGCGTGTCAGTCTCTCAAATCGGTCAAAGAACCCGTGAAAAAAGAAAAGCGCAATTTGACTTGGGAATTGTTTGTATGTTTATCATATCTCAGCGAGGGGAGAGAAGAAACAGGTCAAGTAAAAATGGTCTAAGGACTAATAATTTTTTTTAGTTTATATTATTTATATTTTTTCGGCTTTATAACTCGCTTAAAAAATAGCTTGAATTAAAACTTAGCCCAAAGTGAATCTTTCCAACAAAAACATGCCCACTGGAGGGATTTCCTCCTTCTCTTCGGGATTGTGTCCTTCGTTTTGCGATAGAGCCGTCAGGATTTATACTAAGAGAATATTATTCATGACTTTCACGGACTTTTCGACTTAGCATGACTTTAGCGCGTGCTCCGAGGGAAGCAATGTAGTGTGTACGTTTGTTGAAACTTGAATGAAAATTTTTCTCAGCTCAAATCTTTCAAGTTAGAATTATCCCTGCACATTCCTGTATGTAATCTGTAAGAGAACCATTTAGGTTTCAACGTCTTTGGTGCTTTCGGCTGCGCGAACCGAGTTGTTTTTTAGTTTCTGTGGGAGATTTTCAACATGGCGGCGATGGCGGCTTTGTCCCTCGCTTAAGAAATCGCTTGAATTAGAACTTAGCCCGAGGTGAATCTTTTCCAACAAAAACACGCCCATGGTCCAGATTTCCACCTTCCCTTCGGGTTTGCGAACTTCTTTTGGCGGCACAGCTTCAGGGCTGAGCGGAGCGAGTGTCGACACGATTTTCCTTACGGTATTAATATATAGATAATAATTATCTATCCAACAAATATTTTCTTGTGCTCTGAAACAATAACTTTTTCCTTCAAATACTGTACTAATAAATAAAATAATTATCGAAAACAATTATTCTCTTCTTCGGGCTTATAAAAACGTAGTCCTCTGAGTCTAATGTCACTGACCTGTCAACCCCAGCTCGCCCCGATCCATGAAGTGGTGAGCCTGTGTCAGCCGCCATTTTGACAGCATAGCAACATACCAAGTCGGAGAAAGCATCCATTTCCATCGGCTGATTTAGAGAATATAGAGCAACTTTCTCGATTGAATTTGGTAAATCAAATCTGAAACTTTGTTTTTAGATGTTAAGAGCGTCCGTCTGTAAATATCACCTATTGGCTTCAGAATGCAAAAATTCAAAATCGCTCAAATTTGGTCAGAAGTTAGGTCATAATGAACTATTCATGCTGTCCAACTTTCAGATCGATCTGATAAATACAGAGCGGGAGCGAAGAAGAAAGCCAATTCATCGAATTAATTATCGATTTTTTTCGCATTTTTCACCTACTTTGAAATATGGCCAAAAACTCTTCTAAATTGATCAGCACGCCAAGCAATCGGTTCATATCCTTGTAGATAAGATAACAAGCTTCCGATTGAGTGGTTTTAAAACTCTTTTTGATGAAAGATAAATATTTTAGCGATTTTTAAACATTTTTTCGTTTTTTCCGAAGGCCCAAACCGGGGGCTTATATCTCCGATGATATCTGGAACTGTCGAACTTTGAAATATTGGCGAGGAAAAGCAATGTTTCTGCTTTCAATTTATCAAATAAAATTTTGTGGCAATCAAAATCGCGAAGTTCTATGACCCGGAATTCAACCCCTGCTAAGCGCTAAATAGCGCTACGATTTCCAGGAACTGGAGGTCACGAACTACAAAAATATGCACATACCTGGTCGCAAATCGCCAAAACCACGGTGTATAAACCCTCTCAGATGGCAAAACACTGGTATTGTTTCATT
This sequence comes from Scolanthus callimorphus, assembly GCA_033964015.1. Classification (NCBI taxonomy): domain Eukaryota; kingdom Metazoa; phylum Cnidaria; class Anthozoa; order Actiniaria; family Edwardsiidae; genus Scolanthus; species Scolanthus callimorphus. The sequence goes on from CM066914.1 coordinate 3,729,427, forward strand.
CCGAGACGAGGCAGGACGTCCAGGCATAATTATTCAGCTTCTTCGAGCATTTTCCCAAAGACACAAAGTAAACAGATTATATCACCGATCGAACTCCAGCCTATCGGCACATTTTTATGGAAATTGAGCCACTTCTAAACCCTCCCTAAGAAGAAAGAATACTTTCCTTCCTTAGAGTTAAAATCCGGAGCTGACTTTCTACGGAAAATCAGGCAAAACAGCGCGATTCCCACGAGTGAAGAGTTCAGACACATGTTTTGGCTGAAGTGTCATGTTGTGTGATATTGCGTTACCACCACAGGAATCCCGAGAGCGCTCTATAAAGCCTCGAGACTGGCTTTTCAGCAAAAATAAATAAATAAATATAACGTGACAGTGGCTTTGGGTTTCATCCCCAGCAGGGTGGCGCAAGAAGATCTTTCTTTCGCAATCGCTGGTTCCGCTTCCTCGGTACGTGTGTAAGAGATTACTAGCATTCAGAAAAATGAGCATTTGTGACTATGCAGCATGTGTCGGTGGAGAATGTGGCCCAAGCGTGGATAACTTATGCATTAGGGGTGGACCATTAGAAGTTTGGGAGGGGGGGGGGGGGGGGGGGGGTGGCAATTCTCAAAAAAAATTCGCGCAAGGCCAATCCTTCCAAAAAAAAATCTTGCAGAGATTCAAGCTAGAAAAAAAAATCCTACAAAGACATGGCTTGGGCTCTCGTTAAAAAGATGTCTGAAGTAGTTATTCCAGCAACTCCTCTATCATTTGCATTCTTTTACTTCACTTCACTTATTAAAGATAACATCAAATATATAGCCTGCGAACATCCGGTACACGCGAGCTTAACGATACAGAGGTACTAACCCTAAAGGTTAAGTAAGTACTTACTTTATTAACGTCTCAAATCTTCTAGCCGTGCACGAGTGCACTACTAATCGGGGAGACGGTGCACTAGTGTGTATTAGTATTGTGAGTTCTGTGACACTGAGGTTGGGCAACTTCCGACGGTCCTAGTGGTTCTTTAACGTCCCTCTGGTTCCGGTTAAGCTCGTGTGTACGGATGCGCGCAGGCTACAAAATATATAGTCGGTGAGAACTCACGCAACGAAAACACTGCCCTTGCGCCGTTTACAAGAACAAGTGTATCTTGCCGAGGAAAACCAAACTCTCCCAAAAAATGCCCTGCACTGATAGGCTTGGCAGGCAGTCACTATGTTCGAAAGAAGACCACTTAGGTAAGCGCGAGTTCGACGTTACAAGTATAGAAATTCCTCATTTGGACCGCTTCACACAAATGAATAATAATTATTTCGTAATTTGGGGCGGGCAGTTGCTCGCATGAATAATAAAACCTAGAGGCTTTGTTTACTATACAAAAAAATCGGAATGTTCGTCTGCCCTTTCTCTGAGGCTTGATGAAATGCGTTTATCAAAATCTGGGCGCGCTTCGCGCACAACGGAAGAAGCATATTCTACTAGGTCTACTAGTGTCTGCAAAAAAAATCGTACATGGTCTTCGAGTTCGAAAAAAAATTCTTGCACAACCTGATCCCCGAAAAAAAATTCATGCGCAAAAAGATTGCCACCCCCCCCCCCCCCCCCCCCCCTCCCCCAATTTCTAATGGTCCACACCTTACTGAACACGTTATTGCGGTGCCAATAAAATGCTGTTCATATATCTTTCTATGTGGAGTCGTTTTCGCGGGGAACGGGTAATATTCTAGTCACGCCTAAGAATGAATGTGACAATTAGAAATGTGGTTGCACTTGACGGCCATAGGAATAGATCCTAGCTGATTACTAGCCATGTCCTACGAATATAATAATAATAATAATAGTAATAAGAGAATTTATATAGCGCCTTTTCTCATACGGATCCAGAGCGCTTTACAATATCAGGAGCTGCAATTTCCATTCAAATTGTTCTTCCCACAAAAATGTCCTTCCTTTCTTTTTACTGCAGATATATTTAAGTTTTAAATATATTACCATTTATCATCACAAGAGCTCTTGTCATCAAAAGTTTATTTTCGAGGCTCTCGGGATTACTGTGGTGGTAACGCAATATCACATGACATGACACTTGAGCCAAAACATGTGTCTGAACTCTTCACTCGTGGGAATCGCGCTGCTTTGCCTGATTTTCCGTAGAAAGTCAGCTTCGGATTTTAACTCTAAGGAAGGAAAGTATTCTTTCTTCTTAGGGAGGGTTTAGAAGTGGCTCAATTTCCATAAAATGTGCCGAATAGCCAGGAGTTCGATCGGTGATATAATCTGTTTACTTTGTGTCTTGGGGAAAATGCTCGAAGAAGCTGAATAATTATGCCTGGACGTCCTGCCTCGTCTCGGAATGAAACAATACCAGTGTTTTGCCATCTGAGAGGGTTATACACCGTGGTTTTGGCGATTTGCGACCAGGTATGTGCATGTTTTTGTAGTTCGTGACCTCCAGTTCCTGGAAATCGTAGCGCTATTTAGCGCTTAGCAGGGGTTGAATTCCGGGTCATAGAACTTCGCGATTTTGATTGCCACAAAATTTTATTTGATAAATCGAAAGCAGAAACATTGCTTTTCCTCGCCAATATTTCAAAGTTCGACAATTCCAGATATCATCGGAGATATAAGCCCCGGGTTTGGGCCTTAGGAAAAAACGAAAAAATGTTTAAAAATCGCTAAAATATTTATCTTTCATCAGAAAGAGTTTTAAAACCACTCAATCGGAAGCTTGTTATCTTATCTACAAGGATATGAACCGATTGTTTGGCGTGCTGATCAATTTAGAAGAGTTTTTGGCCATATTTCGAAGTAGGTGAAAAATGCGAAAAAATCGATAATTAATTCGATGAACTGGCTTTCTTCTTCGCCCCCGCTCTGTATTTATCAGATCGATCTGAAAGTTGGACAGCATGAATATATCATAATGACCTAACTTCTGACCAAATTTGAGCGATTTTGAATTTTGCATTCTGAAGCCTATAGGTGATATTTACAGACGGACGCTCTTAATTTAGATATTTCTACACGTAATTCGTTTTCTGATATCGAACGAAAACAATCAACAAAGGAGTGGCTGACACGGGCTCTTTAAGGCGAGAAAGGCAGAAAGCTATCGCCGCCGAAATAGTCGATTTAAATTTGGGAGCATAAAAACAGCGCCCCTCCACCGCCCGCAGCGCAAGCAAGCTTAATCCCAGTTGGTTGCTTGCAGATCCAAAACCCACATACACAGAACGCGCTCTTGCGTGGTATTTTTAAAAAAGACTTAGGAAGTTTTACTATATACTGTCGCAAAATTAAAAGTTTGGAGACCTGTTTTGAGGCTCTATGCTTTCCGGGTGTTGAGCTCTGTTGGCGGAAAATTTAGTGGTTATCATGGCAACGAAAAATACGTCTAAAATTGCCAGATATGTCCAACACTGTCAGCTTGCAAAATTATTTTAATCTTCTAAGGGAAAATCCCAAGTTTCAAAGTGTATCCAGTTGGCAACAATAAAATTCTGTGAACATTACAAGCTTACAGCGGAAGTTTCGCTTCCATGGTAACCAGTTCCTAGTCAAAATTAACACTCATGCACAAATCCGTATGTTAAGGTTAAATCCATGAACCCAAGAAGTATAGTTAGCTACCTTGTCAGATAGTTAGCTACCTTGTCAGAAAATTGGCGGACGATTCAAATTGCTCATAAATTACATAACTACTACCAAAGATCTTGGTTTCCACCCTCGTTTTTTATCAGAAATACGCCTCTTTCGGCTGGAAACCGAGCCTATAAAACTTCAAGAGCATTAGTGTTTGTCCCAGCGTTTGCATGCAAAACACAGAGCCCGTACGTACGAGGCAAATTTCCGGTAAAGCGAAGGCGTAATTTGGGCGGTTTCATTTCCTCGACTACGGGGAGTATGGTGCCTTTTTGTCACTTTTCCTATAATTTTCAATTTCCCGAAAATTTTCCTAAACATAAAAGCAATTTGTAATTTGATCGCGACTTAACGATTTCTCGGGAAAAATATTTAAAATTTCGTTAGTTTTATGGTCATCATTCACTTGTTCTCGATCGACGAGTAACCATTGAACCCTAACCTAAACATAAAATCTCTGAATTGTCGAAGCAAATTTTGATCGTGACAAAATTTGCGCAGAAATGAATTGTTATAGAATATTACAAAAGTACTTAATAATACTACAATTTTCATAACTCTGCGAGCTCACGCAACTAAGACCCGTCCCCTACACTACACCGTTTTCAAACGGAAACGGATACTTTTTGCTCCGTTTTCAAAAAGATTTGCGTCCACACTTTTTTCGTACTATTGTTTTCGCCGTTTTCGGCGTTGTAGTGTGGACGATAGCCGTATCCGGAGCAAAAGGTATCCGTTTTCGTTTGAAAACGGTGTAGTGTGGACGGGGTCTAACAAACCGCGGTTTGGCTTCCGTCAATCAAACTAACGAACAGATCTGGACTCTAGGTGATTTCACGGAGGTTTAAACCCAAAATTTTTCACCATAAAATGCAAACAAAATTTACGAAACGCCCATAAAGGTTTGATGGTCGCGTCGGAAGCCAAAACGCAGTTTGTCGTTCGGAATCATAAAGTGTGAGTTCGCAGAATTATAAGCAGTAATTATTAGCTCCGTCAGTGTCTATTGGTCATCGTTCACTAGTTCTCGTGGTTTAGCAATCGAGCCCAACACCACGGGTGGACTGTTGTACCGTATGGACTGTGGTCGTATCGACCATGTGCTGCGGAACCTGCTGGGCTTCAACCAAGGCGGGGTCTTACAAAGACAGCACCGCACGGCAGCCCAGACACCACCCAATATCTCGATATACCCTTCACGGAACCGTTCATTGCGGATTACGAAGATTAGCGGGTTTAAGGACGAGTTAAAGAACCCGCACCAGTACGCGGCGATTCCTAACCCGTGCGGCAACTCTGACACGTCAGACCGACTGCTTGCCAGTGCTATGAGAATCACAAAAGGCGACCAACAAAAGAGAAACATGAAGAGTACCAGAAGGAGAGTATATGTAATCCGGCGTTGGAGTTTAATCACCTCTACTCCACCTGCCGTGGTACCGCTAATAGAGTATTTAGCCAGTCGCATTGTGTGTTTTTGTACCGCGATGAATATCTTTATGTAAGCAAACCCCATAATCGCTAGCGGAGTGACAAATGCGAGAAAAACTAGAAGTAGGAGGTATAGACGCTCCAGTGTTGTTCTTGGGTAGGCGACACCGCACGCCAGGGTGCTGGAATTGTAGGCAAAATGTCCCCAACCAAAGATGGGGCCTATAGAGACAACTCCGCTAAGACCCCACACGGTTAACATCATTGCCCAAGCTCGGCGTCTCGTTATTGCGCGAGAGAGCGGCCTGACAAGCGCATAATATTGTTCAATACTCATTATAGTTAGCGTAAATATAGACGCGCAAAAGAAGAATGACCCGAGAAAGCCGTTTAGCTGGCACAGCGAAGTCTCAAATATCCATTCTCGAGAAATACTGGTTACCAGACAAAACGGCATTGAAAGCAGAGTGACTCCAAGGTCGCCGACCGCCATGTTAATAATAAACAGATATCGCGTAGTCTGCATAGAGTAGTTTCTGTAGACTATCATAATATTAAGTGTGTTCCCCACGATAGCCGCTGCCATTATCACTGTTAATATTAAGGATGAGAGAATAGTTGCATCTTTGGAATAAATTACTTGTGACGGCCCGAGAGTTGCGTTGACAGAGTCCGTGTGCTTCATATTATCGAGTATATTCGCGCACGGCTCGTTCCCGTATACCCGTTCGATGGTACTGTTACTCGCCCCGCTTGTTGTATCAATGTTGTGAGATTTGCCTCGGTTATTAAGATAAACCTGGATCCGCCTCCAGTATTAATAAAAAGGTCTTAACGCCTCCAGCTTACCTCGCAGTTAGTGCTCAAGTAGAACCAGACTGTGAACAAATTACATCAACTGCTAAAACGTGCGATTAATATGGTTTCTTCCCGCTGAATCTCAACTCACACTTCCAAACAGCTGGCTTTGAATATCGGCTTTCCTTAGGGAGGAAATCCAACGCGGGCGTGTTTACAGTTTAACGGGATGTTCCAGACTATTTTCCTCCAGGGCAGATTATATTTTGCCGTATTATGAAATGATGTGTCAGTGTGACGAAGTCGGAGGTCGAGCGAAAGAAATCAAACATTAACTAACAAAAGATGAAGCGCGTACCGCGCACCGCGCACCGCGCACCGCACCGACAAACGGCAGAAAGTCGAATGACTATCGAAGACGAACTGTTTATCGGAAAGATCTAGATAACGAAATTTAGTCAATAAACACTCGCAAATGTCAGCATAGCGGAAAATTTAGAGAATACAGGAGTTTTATAAACTTGATTTTGAAGAGTTCCCGACTGATATAATTGTCCCGCCATAGAACGTCATCACGGAAGCACGCCGGCAACTCACATTTGTTGTGATCCACGAATTAATTTTCAACAGATAACGGAGCACAAGTTCCGCCCGAAAATTAAAGCGCTTTTTATCGCTCGAGCAGTATTCAGAGTTTTAAAATAGACTATTACTCAAAAGAGAAACAGTTTAAGTGCTCTAAATCGTTACTCCGGATAAAAATGCCGCTCATTCACACTCGATAAAGACCGAAATGGTTTACATAATTTCCTTTTTCCCGTCCGCAAATGACATTTGAAGACGTCTTCAATGGATTCTGTTGACACAGGCTTGAAGATTCTCTCACTCAAGTGGTTAAAAACTGACATATATGCAAATATAATTGGAGAAATATTAATTCACCATTAGATTTTGTAAAATTTGGTAACATTGAATTGAATGAAAAATGTTGAAAATCCTGAAATATTCTAGATGGGTGTAAGGTTTTATATTTATATCTCATCTTTATTTTCAATGACTTAAGGGTGCTAATTGGAATGCAATTATTGCAGATAAATATTTCATAGGGTTAGTGCTTGCGTATGATAAATAAAAGTCCGACAATTTTTCCGCCCGCACCCTTTTTCCCTTTGAAAAGGAGGTTGCCTATTTTTCTTCCTGAATTCCGCACAGCCTTTCCTTAGTCTGGATGGATGTGGCCGGATTCTAATTTCCGCACATCTCTCATTTGTTTTTGATAGCGAAAGGAAATATACCCCTCAGTATACATTATGTATAACTTCACGGTGTGAATTTACGTTAATATTGAACTTACAAACAATATATCTATGCTTGGCAATTAATAGCAGAATGGATAATCGACAAATACAGACTACAGTATTAGGCGGTACGGAACAAACTACAAAAAAGTCAAAAAGCAATATTCGAAACAAGGCACATACTTTTTAACAGTTTTTTTTTTCACAAGAACGCCAGTTTTGTTTGAGGTTGTGAAAGTTTAAAATGATCTTGATTAAATTTTCAGCAATTTATTTGGACGTTCTACTAAAAAACAACCCCAAGACAACCATGAATTGAGTGAATGACGCAGAACAGAGCTTGTGCAAAGGTGAACGTTTTTCTCAAAGGAAAAAAATATGCGAGGCGTACGCAGGATTTAAAAAGTCGCAGTCACAGCCCGTAGGCGGCGGCTTGATTTTTTTTACGTACAGCCGTTTGCTATTTGCAAAAAAATGATGGAAATTGTGGGAATAATTTTTAACTGCTTTTTGTGAGTCGTGCAAGTAATACAGTGTATTAATATCTGCCCATGCCTGTCCTTTAATTCGCTCTAACATTTTCACACCAACGCGATAAATCTACCTGCTACCTGTCCAATTCAGCATATTTACTTGAGAAAAAAAAAACAGGACCATACTTCCAGACAAAGAGCTGAAGCGTCGTATGGCGACCGTACGGTTCTTACGCCCACGCCAGAGATTTCGGCCCTGACAGTCGCTATCCTGGGTGTTGAATTGCTCAGTAGCTAGATACCTTTGGTGAGAGAACGCCCGGCCACCAGACCATATAAGGACGCCCCTTGTACCGTTAGTGAACAATCAACACTAATCACGCATCACCAACAACATATTTATAGGCCTGATGAAAGGGAAAGAGATCCATGTGGGACAAGTTGTTCCTTTTTAAAAATAGCTCTTAATAACGGTAATGCAGACATGTGATTCACAGTTGCTGCTTGACATGCTTTATTCATCATAATCCAACGTTGCGCATCATAACGACACGAGAATGAGTTTCTTGTTTTAGTTTACCGTTCGCGCATGCGCATACACGAAATCTTGTCTGATTTTATGCTCCGTGAACAGACGACCACTGATCCCTTGAAAGCTCATCTGGGATGCCCAGTGCTATACTCACAGCTTAAATACTGTCCATTTATTGGAATAAATTTCCATTGGTGTTTGTGTACGAGTGTCGTTGTCGAAATGTGTCGTTAGTGTCGAAATGGCGCGCACGCGTACATAAAAGAAGCTTAATCTCGCTTTATAAAAACGTATCTGTCAAAATATCACAATATATCACGTTTCCTAGTCGTCTTTTCAAGCTATGCCTCCGACTTGAACGCTCCAAAAGTGATCATGAGGCACTGGTAAAACCACCATTTTCTTATACGCATACGTCGGTGGCTATATCACCAGAGGCCCCCCCCCATTTTCTTATACGCATACGTCGGTGGCTATATCACCAGAGCCCCCCCCCCCGCATACGTCGGTGGCTATATCACCAGAGCCCCCCCCCCCCCCCCCCCCCCCCCCCCCCCTCCGCGAGGTGACGAGCCGGGGAGCTCTGGGTACGAGAATGTGAAATTAGATGACAAATCTAATTTCTTGAGCATGCGTAGTAGGTTATAGGATCAACGAATTCGCCGTTTTAACGGGTCAAAATTCAAATGATGAAAATAAACAATCAAAGCACTTGCATTTGTCGCTGTGTTTGTCACATATTTAAGGTGACTCATTCGAAATTCAAAATGCACCCAACTGTGTCTAGAGCGCAAATCTGCGTCGTCAAACTAACGGCTATAACTTTTGTGTCTTTTCCTCTATTGTTATAATTATTTTTTCAAATCCTACTTTCATGATGTATAAATATGCTACTGGGAACCGATCTTCTTGAAAACATTTTTAGAAGTCACAATCTAAATTTTTGTGAGGCCCTAATTTCATATTCCGGTCGTACTAGAAAAAAATTTTGCCGGTTTTTTTGGCTGAAATTTCAGGAATCGATTCCAGTTGTAGTGATCTCAAATCAAGCGAAGTTACAGAAAATTCGTCGGAACAGAAACGCGGTAATAAAAATACCGTCAGTTATGGTCAACTGTGGCCAAAATAGAACGCTGATTCTGGTTGGCTTGAATTGAATTTTAATAGTGCTCCGAAAACTCATTATTTTGGGCTCTTCCCTCGGCACTATTTTGTATAGTAATGTATTAAACTTTATCGAGGGTCCGATTTCAAATACCATGAACTACTAAAATGTTTGAACATTATCTACCGAGGAAAGAAATTGTGAAAGACCAATGAATTTGTTACAAGAATGTCGCATTTAAATGTGCCGTTATTAGGTATTATTTCTTGCTAAGATTTATATAGACGAGAAGTTTGTGGCATTGGTAAAACTTAGTAACGGTTTGACCAATATATTTGCTTATTTGGCATAGAAGAAAATTACAAAGTTACGACATTCGCCCTCTGGTTTTGCACGCAGATTTGAAGCTCTCTTGTTTATGAATGATAATGAAATCTGAAGTTTTTCCAGGGGGAGCTCATTAGGCCAAATCTAATCAATAGCAGTCACGCTCCGAAAATAGCAATTGTCTGTTAAGTCCCTATGGAACAAAAAAAGAGTCGACGATAAACGTTTTCTTTGTTCGATTATTAGAGTTGGCCTACTGTGTTCCCCCTGGCAAAATGCCAGATTTCATTACCATTCATAAACAAGACAGCTTCAAATCTGCGTGCATGACCAGAGCATGACCGCCGTAACTTTAACAATTTTCTTCTATATCAAATAAGCACGCATGATGTTCAAACTTGCTTACTAAGTATTACCAATGCCTCGAGCTTCTCGTCTATATACATCTTAGAAAGAATAATACGTAATAACAACACATTTTAACTCGACATTCTTGTAATAAATTCATTGCGCTTTCACAATTTCTTTACTCGGTAGATAATGTTCGAACATTTTAGTATTTCATGGTATTTACAATCTGACCTTCGGTAAAGTTTAATACATTACTATACAACATAGTGCCGGTGGAAGAGCCCAAAATAATGAATTTTCGGAGCACTATTAAATTCAATTCAAGCCAAGCAGAATCAGCGTTCTATTTTGGTCACAGTTGACCATAACTGACGGTATTTTTATTACTGCGTTTCTGTTCCGACGAATTTTCTGTAACTTCACTTGATTTGAGATCACTACAACTGGAATCGATTCCTGAAATTTCAGCCAAAAAAACCGGCAAATTTTTTTTCTAGTACGACCGGAATATGAAATTAGGGCCTCACAAAAATTTAGATTGTGACTTCTAAAAATGTTTTCAAGAAGATCGGTTCCCAGTAGCATATTTATACATCATTAAAGTAGGATTTGAAAAAATAATTATAACAATAGAGGAAAAGACACAAAAGTTATAGCCGTTAGTTTGACGACGCAGATTTGCGCTCTAGACACAGTTGGGTGCATTTTGAATTTCGAATGAGTCACCTTAAGACAAGCCTCGTTAAACCGGAAGTAAAAGTCCTAAAATCGTGGTATGCCAAAATTGGCCTTTGTCATACACACGGCAGCCATTTTGGATAACGTTATTTGTTTTCCCCGTGGAAACTCGCAATCATAATGAGGCTGCAACAGGAAAAAAAGATTTATCCAAGATGGCTGCCGTTTGATAAGGCCCATGGATTCCTCCAGAGCCTTTGGCTGGTAGATCCTTCATATGGTACACTATTAGTGTCCTCCCTCTAAATATCGGCGAACCGCCACAGAAGTTTTGCTTCTGAATAACCACGGTTACGGTTATCGGGGCTCATAAATAGGGGCATTGCTCTCATTTTGACAAAACTAATGTTGCTATTTTTAGAACGGTTTTACCGCTAATAGTAAAGCTTTTGTATTTATAACCAATAAAATTAGCTCTACAGACAGAAACAACACTAAATACCCATCTAAAATAGCTAGGTCTGCCAAAACGCCTTATCAAGAATATATATCAGAGGAACGAACGCCCCTAATTGTGAGCCTGTGGATACTAGATATTTTCCACTTCCTTGATGAAGGTTCAATATTTACAAAATTAGTTTCTATGCCCATATGAAACGCTAGGGGAATAGGAAACAAACATTTCACAGTTTCCTGGGTGATTTATTTACAAAACCAGAAAAACTCCTAAAAATATTTACAAAATAATTAAAAATGCCAAGAATACAAATCAACAGTGCATCGGAAAGGTAGTGCAATCATTTGGCTATTCTGGTCGAATTTTCCCATGCTAGAGAAATTTAAAATAATATTTTATATAAGCTGCAAGCCGGGACGACGGGATTCCATCTCACAACCCTTGTAGAAATTTTAGACTAGCAACATAATTTTCAGGAATTCCAGTGAAGTATTTCTCGACGACTACCCTCTGTACCCTACACTCATATTACCCATCCTGGAATTCCATATCAGCATTACCCTTCCTGGAATCTCATTCCTGTAGGGTACCCATGATAGAACCTCATGCTCTCCTCTCCCCTCCGCAGCGACGCCCTGAGTCACCGAGGATGCTATAAAATCAACAGTGTGCTATTAGCCTGCTCGCTGTCGGTAGATAGTGTTTTAATCGTGGAAAACCCTGGGGGGTTCGTGATCGCGGAGGCCATCTTGGATTTGGACGTCTCCCCCACACTACCCATCGATTTTTCTCCTCGCTCCAAAATCCAAGATGGCAGCGGCGATCGCTGAAACTCCCGGGTTACTCCACCATACAAACACCGCTCCATCGCCTGTAAGCAGGCTAAGGGTGTGCGCGAAGACAGAGCGGCAATGAGCTTTCAGTGAGTTTCTAACTTCGCATTTTATGAATTTATAAGCTTAAAATGTTGTACACAAGACAAGTAGTCCTTATAGCGAAAGACGAAATTCAAAATTTTGATGGAATTTGAAGGATATGATCTTTAGATACCAAGGCCTAAACTTAGGGAGACGTGATACTTTGTTCAGCACAAAATGAACCATAATTATTTTACTAGCTGTGTGCAGTCATGCAAGGGACGGTAACAAATGATTTTCACAAAAACGTTAGAGAAATAACTGCAGCCGAGTAAAATTATAAAAGAAAACAGATCACCAATGCCATTTCCGCTCTGCCGCGTGTTAAATTGTTGTTTGTGACTGCCCACTAATTTCTCTAAAACCTTATCTCTCACTTACACACCTTAAGATAGCGTTTAACCCTCTCTTCCACGCTGTCATCCGTAAGAGACACGCCCTCTCCAGCACCGCCCTGCTTTTCGTTATCAAAACTTAGCGAAGATTTTCCTAATTTCCTATGCGGGTTTACAAGACCCCTGTCATCTGGTGGTGTCTGCGAATTCTTTGAAGAACGTCCTTGACTATCGAATATTCGTTTCCTCGCCTCGAAGTCTGGTTTGTCGTTATGATGTTCATGGTGATCATGTGGAACCTGACAGTCCGCACAACCTGAGTCTCTCTGAGTGCCCGATTCTCGACTTAGTATCGAGTTTCTAAACACGTCGTCTTCGACCTCCGACGTCGAGTCGCACGAATTAGTCCTGTCTTCTCGATTTTCAATAGACGACTTCCCGCCAGAATTATTACTACTTCTACTTTGGAAATACAGATTTGGCTTTCCTCCAATTCGAAAGGGTGCACTTTTCGGAGAATAACTCGGAGAAAACCTTCTTTCTTCAGAACTTCTGCGCGGGTCAGCAACACCTTTCGTCGCACCATTCTTCCAATTTTTGTATTTTTCTTTTTCTAATTTAATGGAATCTCCATTGGTTTTGGAAATTTCTCTTTTCCCTTCACCATCCTCCGCAATAGACGCCAGTTTAGCGCGCATTCGTTCAGAGGAGCCGCTTTGCCGCTGCCCTTGCGCGTTTTCTTGTTCTTTCTGTTCGACGTTGTTCAGAGGGGGGTGGGGTGAGGAGCTAATGGACGTGGGGTCGTTTAGGTTGGGAAGGCTGCTGGATCGACACGTCCTTTCGGGCTGCGATAAAGATTCCTAGAGAGGAAAAAGGGGAACAGTCAACAAGTCAACTCTTGTTTTGCAGACAACTCGATATTAGAAAAGATATCAGAAAAGACTAGGACTCAGCTATTTTTAGACTTTCTTTCGCTTTATTCAGCGGAAAATGGAAATACTTTTATTATTTTTCATATTAAGTAATCATCCATGTAAGAACTAGGCAAAACTCCATTGTTCTACGGCATTGAGGGTTCCCCCCATAGAATATGTCCTGTTTTTTACCACAAAAATTCGCCATGACTAGTAACATAATAAAAGTGAAAAATTGATAGATTTCGACTTGCTTTGAGAAAATATGGCAATACAAAGTCTCTAGACCAATCAGATTAAAGAAGAACAAAGGAGGGAGAATCGACATTTTACGCTAGGTTCCCCACATACAAAGTATGTAAATTGCATATCCTGTTTGTGAGTACTACGTATGCTGATGTCTCCCTAAAAAATCCTAAGAAAAGTTTCTCTAGCATAGTAATTTTACTGATTTTTGTGTCTAAGCCAATGAAATTGCCTATTTTTCTAATAGAAATAATTGCATTCCAACATACTTTGCCGTTGGCTTACCTAGTTCTTATACGGACCATTACTAAAATAAAAAGACGCCTCTGCAAGCAGGAAGCTTGTAACATTAAGAGGGCGGGCAACATTATTTCAATGAATTTCTAACCTGAAGCAAGGGCGCCGCTGACCCAGATGGGCTCCCTATCACATCGCCCCTGTAAGACCGCATGGACTCCCCCAGTTCATCATTCCACTCGCTATCGAATGACGTCACTGATACCACGCTCTCCTCGATGTAGTGGCTGAGCCTGCGTAGGTTTAGGTCAGTGGGTGCTCGGTTGCGACCAGGAAATTTAGGCTTGACTGCGAGAAGAATCAAAGTAAATTTATCAAGTAATAGAGCAAAAATTTTGAGAGCTCTGCTTTTGATCTATTGACCTTGACTTTCTAAATATATGTCAAGTACATATATGTCATTATTATATAGACACGAGTGTTTTACTGGGAAATACGCCACTCGTAGTTCTCATACGAAGCTACATCCGGGAACTGAGTGACATATTTTCAATATCCTCACTAGTGAGGATATCGGTAAAACAAAAGTGCTTGGAAGTCAATTTGGAATATTTTTTCTGGTTTGTCTATATAATAAAAAGAAAATTACACGGTAGCTTGAAGATATGAGTTTTGTTTTTCGTGTCAAAAACAATATTTTACTCATCTGCGCTCATTCGTAAAATATTGTTCTTGCCACTCGAAAATAAAACTCATATCTTTTCGCACCACCGAGTAATATCCTCTATATATATTACAAAAAAATAGTTTTTTTCCCTTGGCTTTTGACTTGTTTACTTTTTAAACAGTTCCTTGATAATTTCCTGATCTTGAACGTGGAGGCCCCGTAGCTTACTAAAAATCATATCAAGCATCCCCAGGGTGAAGTTTCAGCAAGAAACGAAACAAGAATACAATCATTGAGAACGCAAGGGCCCTACCATTGGGACTCTAAAAGAATGAATGGTTGGAACCAAGTTCATATCTCTTGCTTCAAATACTTACAATGCTGCTCCAGCCCAAGACCGAAGTTTGAGAACACCTTGTACGCCACGCCAAATATTGCTATAAGCAGCGATAAGTTAAGGGTGCCTGGCGAAAAAAATGGTTAGAAATGAATCATAGATATTTATGACATTGAACTCACTTATATGTTTCTGATTGAACTTAAAGAGCCCGTGTCAGCCACTACTTTGTTATGCCTTCGACTTCGACTCAACAATCAAAATGAACCTTGTTGTTGTTTACTTTTGTCAATTGTTCACATATATTCTACCTGGGTTCGTAAAATCTATCGAGGCACGTTACACGTTTCACGGACCCACGGTTTGGCAGGGAGTTCGCAAAATTATGAAAACACCGGTAAACCACAAAGTTTGTGTCAAAGTTTATGGTAAGGTAATCTCCCCTGCAGTCGTGTTACGGGCTCCCTTTGGTGCCCGACCACAGGGTGTCCGTAAGAGCGCCTTCGGGGGACGATAAAGGTTGTAGATACGCACTTAGATAGACTGCATGTAGAATGGCTTCATCGTGAATGTCCTTCCCTGTGATGTGGAACTCGACACACCCTGAACACGTGTCTGTTATAAACCTGTAGAGATCACGTAGCGCATCAACATGACGAAAAAATGTATTCGTTTTCACTCTAATGATAGAGTAGCTTGTAACCGCGATATACTAACCTGCTAGCCGTTCTCCAGTGGGTTTTTCGGATATTTGATTTTTCGGGCGTGCGGGATTCCTGTTTCCGCGACACAGGAATCCCGCGCGTCCAAAACATCAAATATCCAGAAAAACCCACGGGAGAGCCGGCTAGCAGGCTACTGATATACAGCCATAGACCAAATTGGCTAACGGTGTTAACATCTTGTTACCACCCAATTCAGATCATGTGATGATTCCTTTGAGTGGTTACAATTGTCAATATGTGTAGAACTAACAAAAGTATCCACCCATGAATCATGAATTGGTTGGCAACAACATGTAAACACCGTTAGCCGATTTGGTCTATTACAGCTGGTTTCTTCGAGTATCACACATATACGAACCCCCAACTGGCCGGGAGGCAAACCAAGTCGGCTATGTACAAAGAATGGTCGAGGAACCAGAGAGCAGGTGAGTCCATATGATACCATAAATACATGAAACCAAGGCCGAGGCACTTCGTCAGCAAATTGGGGTTCTTACGACCAGAAACTTTCATAAATCCAAGAGTTTACATGGAGGTTCATTAGATTTGTATCAGGAGTTTTACAGACGTTGTTCTGCCAATCAAAATGCCGTTTTCATAAAGTTTCAAACGTTCCTTGGACAAAATTCCATTGTGCATTCCATTAGTTGTCCATGAGTCCCTTAAATAATTCCTGGACTTTCAAGGCTTTTCCAGGAAAATGATAAAAATCAAGGACTTTCCAGGTTTTCCAGGGGCCGTTCGAGCCCTGGTAAATGTATTGTTTTAATTATAACACATATAACAAG
Source organism: Scolanthus callimorphus (assembly GCA_033964015.1). Lineage (NCBI taxonomy): Eukaryota > Metazoa > Cnidaria > Anthozoa > Actiniaria > Edwardsiidae > Scolanthus > Scolanthus callimorphus. The sequence continues at coordinate 3,745,670 of CM066914.1, forward strand.
CCCTGGCAAATGTAGTAAAAACGCGCTTGCTTTGTATTTGATTTGATTTGATTTGCTGTCGAATCAGAATGTCTGGAACAGAGGTTTACTCTTCCATAGCTGATCAAATATTTAGTTATCATGGATTTTATTACTGGAATTTTTAGGATTCTCACAGAAACTATTTGTAAAAGATCTCAGCAGAAGCACGTTCTTCCATCCAACTTAGTTACTGCCACTACGTGACGTCACAAAATTGCTTGACCAGTAACTTATTACATGTGATACTGTGCGAGAAAAATAGACCATGTCTTTTTATATGGTGTTTTCAATAAGTTAGTCACAGATATGGACCCTTAGCTTCAACAAGGTCTGTCATTTGCTATACCTCGCGCTAAGTACGCGTTATTTCGAGCAAAAAAAAAAATTAAAGCGCTACTCGAAGTATAATGCCTACGACAGGGGCGGATCCAGGACCTTCCGAAACGGGAACTGCACGTTGAAACTAAGGGACACGAAATTGAAAGTTTTCATTAGCAAATACAGTAAATGTATGGAAGAGAATTCCGCCCATGTACGATACCGTACGATTGAAAGCTGTGTATCTTTTCTTTTTCTGCGTTACTAAACTTTATTGAAAACACTATATGTATAACTAGTAATAGTTCTCACTAGAGCTGCCCCCGTGCTTTTTAAACTGCAGATGTAATAAGTATTCAATTAACATTTTTACAGCTGTTGCAGACAACCCGGGCGAACCTACCGTTATCAGCTTGTTGGAGTTTGTCAGTTGTATTTACAAAACCGTTAAGATACATTGAAATTCTATAAGGCGAAACTCTACAAACAATTCTAACCAAAATAAAGCCGTCAAAACTCTTACGAAACTCTAGCGAAATACCGAAAACTCTTCTGAAAACTATTGTGTCACAATTCCAAAACGACTTTTAATACACATTCTTACTCAGAAACATTTGCGCACAAAATATTGTTTGAAAATTCTATGAATATGAATACTTGAAAGCCTAAAGCCAATTGATCTTTCCGGAAATACTTACAACGGAGAACAGAACACAAGACTTGGCTGTCTCTGCTTCGCGACTTCTCTGCTTTTGCTCTTTTTCAATCGCTGCTCCCTAATAACCTATTCTGCGTTTTTATACCAGCTATCACCTAAAGCTGCTAAAGGGCTTATATAATAGAACTTAATTTAACAGAACTAAAAAACGCGTTCCGCCCTTGCCAGATTTCCGGCTTAGAATACTTTAGCGGCAACCGTTACACAGTAGACAGCGCACACAACGGAAGAAGACAAAAACGCCGACTTCTCCCTTGTGCTGAAACAAAACAAAAAAAAAAATTCTAAAGTCCTCTTTCTGAGTTTTGTGAACTTATGAAATGTAAATCTTGTCAGTAAATTATCACATTCTTTCGTAGCGAAAGCTAGAGAGGATTTATAGAGTTGACCTATTGTTAAGCACAATAGCAACCATTTTGAATGCTTTACTACTATTATCAAGTTTAGAGCTCTTAGCTTTGTGAACATTCAAGTTTTTCTCTAGACTACACAGCCACAGCAGCTCAACATTTGCTAATTTTGAACTATGGATTGCACTGACTGACTTCGGCTGAGCGTCTCCTTAGAGTTTTTGGTGATACGACCAGTTTTTGTGATGTTTATAATTTTTATTGTCCGCCAGTGACAACAGTAGAGGTCTCAAGCCCACGCTTACGAAGAACAGCTCTTTGTTAGGCTCTGTCAATTAATTTGCGTCCCATTGCGAGTCACGTGATCTCGTCATCCAATCATAAACGTTACCCAAGACCTTTAGCGGGCCCGTTGCGAGTCACGTGATCTGATCATCCAATCATAAACGTTACCCGATACCTTTTGCGGGCCCTGCTCCGACGAATCGAGATTTTTTCTGCCATATGTACCATATTCCCTTATATTTTCTCTTTACGCGGGGGATTCTATAATGCCTCCTCGGGTTTTGGCCTCTGGGCCAAAACCCTGCGGGGGCAATCAACAAGAACAATGAGAGGAGCTTACCCATAAAGCTTGTACATAAAGTAACCAGAACCACCGAATGTAATGACAAGAAAGATTATCATTAATACTTTGATCTCTCGCTTGGTCTGGTGAGAAAGGACAAGAATAATTTGGATTCAGAAAGGGCAAAATCCAGTCCATAAACACGTGACGCACAATAAACAATTGCATTTTTAATAATCTAGACTGCTTGCAGTCCCATATTTGGCGATCGTCCGTAAATACAAAAACACGTCATTGGTACGCGCGCTTTTAGAGCAGATTTCGTATGACTGTGAAAAGTGCCGCGACAAAGTGTGTGCCGCGCCGTGACCGTGACCGTGACCGTGACCGTGACCGTGACCGTGACCGTGACCGTGACCGTGACCGTGACCGTGACCGTGACCGTGACAGTGCCGCGACTACGCGATTTCATTCCGTATCTGCAGAAGGCCAGGTTCCATGCCGCGGCAATACTTAAGCAATACAAGTACTTTCCGCGTGCTCTCTGGTTTCTTACAAACACGAGGGAGATGTTGGGAGAACTGATCAAAACATGAAAGACACGAGCCGAAGGCGAGTGTCTTTCAAGTTTATCAGTTCGACCAACATTCCCCGAGTGTTTGTAAGAAACCAGAGAGCACGCAGAAAGTATTTTTATTGCTTTTAGAAAATAACATACACACGCGCGACAGCGTTGCGTGACAATCGTGTTTCTCAGGTCTCTTACAAACACGCTTTTTAACCAATCAGAATGCGCACATCCACAATACAACATGGGTGTTATTTTCTAAAACACAATACAATACATTTATTTGGCATTTCCTTAGAGCGGATTTAATATGACTGTAGTGAAACCAATCGCACAGTGATTACACCAATTCTGAATAAAACGTATAGCAGTGATTACAAAGTAATTGCGAATTACTCACGACAGTCATCTGAAATCCGATTCAAATTTTACAATTTTATTTCCAATTTCGATTTTTTTTTTACTTTCTTTATCCTACATATATTTTTGTTTTTTAAGAAAAAGCCTCGGTCCTAATTTAACCGTTAGTTTTCTAGATAGACACTAGGCAGTTTGAATTGATAATTTTCGTGTAGCTTTTACTCAATTACAAACAGTCGCGGCATGAAATCTGCTCTATGCACCTGCGCGCCTTGTTTAGATGTCCAGTCACGCTCACCGCACCAACTCGAGACCAAAACAAGTCGCGTAGGTGAATAAAAGCGCGCATAGCAAAGACTTTTCTCGAAAGGCCCTGCAAAACAAATGAAGAAAAACATAATGTAAGGAAATACAAAGGTATAGTGATTACACTAGTTTATTTGGATAGTAAAATGGCATCCCCTTGAGTCATACCCGGGGCCACTTTTACTCGCTTCACTTTTCTCTTGTATGTACAGACGTTCGCCAAATAAGGGTAATAATCAAGCAGTCTAATAATCAGGGACACCGTACTCACAGCTATGCTACCAAGTCCAGCGTACACCAAAGAAAATGGAACTAAAGCCAGGTTGGTGTAATAGGAATTGGAACTGGATTCTTCCAGGAGGACGAAGCTGTTGCACAAACCATACATACACTGAAAGGAAACGAAGTTAGGGTGATCAGTGAGCCATCATTATCGTATAAAGTTAGTTCTACTCTATGTTGCAGGGCTGATTTAGGGGGGAGGGGGAGGGGGAGGGGGGGGAGGGGAGGGGGAGGGGGGGGTGGGGGGGGGGGTGAGAGGAGGGGAGGGGGAGGGGGCGAGGGGTTGTCAGACTTTCCCATACATTTACTGTACTTGCCGGAGGAAATTTGAACATTTTCGTCCCCTGTTTCCACTATCCCCCCCCCCCCTCGTCCCCTTCTGGAATTCCTGGATTCATGTTCTTATCTCCCGTGTTCGCGCATCAAGGCTTACACACTGACACCCCCGTCATGTGTTTCCTGAGTACCCCCAGGGAGTTTAAATCTGGTAGGTAGTAAGTGAGGCTTACCCAATAAAGAATTTCCATCTTTAGTAGACAAGACAGTAGTTGAAACCAATGATATACCGCTGTAGATATCAGAAACAAAGAGACGTAAAGAATGAGATAAAGTCGTGGAAAGGAACGAAACGCAACCCTGACGCAACAAAACAGACAGAGATATATTGTAATCTTACTTATCTAGGGGCTCGATAACTTCTTTCCTGACTTTTTTTCTGGGGCTGCAAATTTTTGGATTGACTTTGGTGCAACTATAACACAGCATTCCGCATGAGCTTGACCTGGTGATTTGCAAACTCCTGCGTATGACCGAGGCTCTGCCTACAACTTTAAAAAAAATCCTGCGTACGCCCCTGATATGTCCGAACAATTTTTAACTATGCCAAAACAACAACAACAACAATTCCCAGCGTACGCCCCTGATGTTCGACCAATTTTTAACTATGTCAAAAAATAAATAAAATAAAATCCTAGCTCTAATAAAACTTACATCTTAATCTCAAGTTGAATCTGACTCTTTTATAAATCTTCCATCCAAACTCAATGTATATTTCCAGGAAAGGTATATGAACACCCATTTAGTAGGAAGAGGGTAATGACTGTGGAAAGAAGAGATGAAATGAAGTGCCACTCAAGGCAGACATTTACTTATTTCAACAAAACGTTTTTAAATCATTAAAATGATAAAATGAATAAAACTACTTTCCCGAAAGAAAACTCTATTTGCGCGCACCCTGAATTTCTTACCGATTTTCAAATATACTTGTTTCGTGCTTTTTCTTGGTAAGGAAGTCAGTATGATAATGTCATGCTAATTATCTAGACTCGCCTCTGACGTCACACCGAGAACGGGTCTAACAAGAAAATGTGGTGATCGTGAGAGAAAGCTCCCATGTGCCACATAGATTTCTCCAGAAAATATGGCACAAAAATCCTCTCATGTTTACTCTATATGATTGCTATACCTCTCCACCAGCTATGCCCTTACAGGAATGCAAGGCATAAACGCCCTGCTTCACGATTTTTTAGGGGAGGAGTGCGGCTGTACAAAGCTACCTATTCAAATGTAGACTTCAAATCAGTCACTCACATTAGTTACTGCAATGTTCCGTAGAACTGGACTGTGTTGTATAGTAGCATTCGCTCCGGGTATACTGTCATATTCTTTATACCCAAGATGGTAAACTGCAGTAAAACAATTTCACAAGATGTCAATCTACGGTAATTCAATCCTGATGTTATATACTCTATATATCCAAGAGAGAGACTAATGAGTGAACTGGAATTACAAAAGTCAGGGGTTACCGTGCTTGTTTTTCTGTAATAATGCAAAGAAGGGGAAAACGCACATTTTTTATGTTGTTTATCTTGCTCTAGATTTCAGAAGATATTCTGAATAAACAGAGTGCACGACCTTGAGCAGAAGAGATGGACAGTGAAAAAACGAGGAGCAGAAGTTAAAAGGCTTCAAAAATTCTATAAAATGGGCTTTTCTTTTCTGGAATTCATTACAAAAATTGCTTTTGTGGTAACTCTAGAGTGAAATCTAGGTTCTATCATTTCTCAGGGAATAAAATCTGATTTGTTCCATACAAGCGTGAAAAAGCATGCAGCCTATAGACTAAGTGATGCCAGCAACGGTCTGTACACTTGGGTGAAGAAGCTTTTTCCCCAGATTTTGTACCCCCCCCCCCCCCCCCCTCCCCTCCCTCCCACCACCTGCAATTTGCCAAGGGTTTCAATTAAAGGTTATTGGACTACAATTGTAGCCCTCACTTCAAAAATACTGCACGACTGGAAAATGGATTTTTCTGGAATTGTCTGTTGGTTTGGTCATTGATAGGGGATGGCAAACCTGCCTTATGCATCAACTGCCTATTGTTTGCTTACCTTGTATTAATCCATATGTCACAAAACCAAAGTTTTGTAGTAAAAATGCTAAAATTTCCATAAAATTCTGCTGCTTCACCTGAAAGACAAAAAAATGCCCACAAACTATTTTATGTCAACTTTTTGTCCAAGGCTAATTGCCACTCCTCAACCTTATGGAAGAATGTCAGATATATCATTGTGTTTTAGAAAATATTTCATTACTTTTGGTTCCCTCTTTTCAAATTTCCATAAAAAATTAGGCCCTTTTTTATGTCTTGACTCTCTCACTGTTTTTACCAGTGTATTCTAACCAGAGCAAAGAAAGTAGTCTAATTATGTCCCCCCCTCCCCCCCCCTGTGATGCAAAGTTACTGGCAATCTGACTCAGATTCAGATCAGGAATGCACCGCTTTCCAAACATCTGGATCCGTCTCTGTTATTAAGTACAACTGCTGTTGATTTGTCATGATTCTCCTGATATCTTGATCAACATGTAGTAATTTGACAACTTTTAGCAAGTGAAATTCTTAATTACATCTTTTTATTGGAAATTACGATTTCTAATTAACAGTTCAACCCCAGTAAAAAATTGAAGGAAAAACAAGATGCAGTGATTATTCCAGCCATTTCAAATCAAAAGACTTTGATTTGGGGATTTAGGGATTTGGAGGTGGAAGCAAGAATTCCAAAAAGGGGGTACTGCCTTTAAAATGAAGGGGGCCAGCAACAAAAAAAATCAAAAATACAGTTAAATGCATGGGAAATTCTCTCAAAAAGGGGGCCACAGCCCCCTGGGCCACCTTAATCCACCATGCTTTGTTATGTCACACCTAAGTGAACTGGCTGTATGGGGAAGCAAGGAAAATAAGCTACTCACAGCAAATAAGCACAAGATACATGTGTACATTACAGCTCCCATATACAGGCCCATATAGATCCTACGACCTGGACCAAACCCTGGATCCTGGAAAAGGATGTAAAAGTTAAAAACAGCAATATAAAACAAAGTAACATGTTGGTTCTCTTATGAAAATAAAACACAAGGATGCAAAAGGGCTGCTGAGAACACACTTGACAGGGAAGCGCGGTGAAGGGAGCTGCTGGCTTGTCATGGGACATCCTTCACACCTTCTAGACCTTTTTTGGGGGGCATACCTTTAAGGTGGATCGACCCAGTAATTTTGTGCCCACGCCAACCAATTTTGAACCTCTCATATAAATGCAGGTTGATTTCTATCGCGCATCCAATATAACACACATACTACCCATAGACTGAAATACATGTCAGTACAAAAGTTGGGGAGATCGGAGTTAGTATCACGTGACAATTGGGCCACGCCTATTTCCACTCTCACCCCAGTTTCAGGCTGTGACGACATTTTTTTGAAAAATGCTCTACGGTACCTCGAGATTGACTGATATTGCCTACGTGTAACCGAAGTTTGACTAAATTCTACAAGACAATCTGAAGATATTTTAGGATATATAAATCAGGGCTATAATTTATATAAAATCCAGTGTTATGAATTAACATGACAGAGTTTGGTACTTCATGGTTATAAATTGAAAGTTTTTATAGCTCATTCTATTTGTGTATGTTTAAGGAAGGTCATGCTTTTTATTAGAATTAAATATTTCTTTGCGATTTCGAAAAGGATACAAATGTAAGTATCAACATAATGGCCCTACGCATCGGCTTACTGCGAAATTTGGGCCTAGTTTCACGAATTCGGACTGATTTGAAAAATCGTAGTTTTTTTCACTTCAAATTTTTGGACGACTCCAATTGATCAATGTAAAATTTGTCTCCAGCGTTTCATATCAATTGAAATCTTCTATGGTCATCAACTGTGGACGCAAAGATCGGTAAATATTGGATGGATTTGTGTAGTTTCTGCTCAGGGACTTGCTATTGTTCTTCCAATGCGGCACACGTTGATATTTGCTGGCTTCGCGGATGACTGCTCTCCGAATCGTCCCCGACATATGGTAATTAAATGCATAACAAAAGACCAAAAAACCTAAGAAAATTATCATACATCGGAGACTAGCCAAGCAAGGACAAGCCCACGTGCGCTCCATTGGAATTCGATTTTGCGGCGAATGGGGAACAAAAGCAAATCCCAGAGTAGAAAGTACAGAAATTCATCCAATATTTACCAATCTTTGCGTTCCCAGTTGACAGCCTTAGAGGATTTCAATTGATATGAAACGTTGGAGACAAACTTTACATTGATCGATTGGAGTCGTCCAAATTTTGGAGCGAAAAAAACTACGATTTTTTAAATCAGACCAAATTTTGTGAAAGTAGGCCCAAATTTCGCATTGAGCCGATGCGTGGAGGAATTATGTTGATACGTACATTTCTATATTTTTCGAAATCGCAAAATAATATTTAATTTTAATCAAAAGCATGACCTTTCTTGAACAATTACAAATAGATTGAGCTATAAAAGCTTTCAATTTATAACCCTGAAGTATCAAACTCTGACATATTTATTCACTTCACTGAATTTTACATAAATTATAGCCATGATTTATAAATCCTTAAAGACCCATCACCAACCGGGAGCCTTTGCTCCCCGTTTTCTTTTGTTTTCAAATTGATCCATTGTTTTTCGGGCGCTCTGATTGGCTAAGAGTCCGCAAAGGCTCTCGGTTGGAGATGGCCTTTAAATATCTTCAAATCGGTCTTGTTAAATTTAATCAAATTTCGGTTACACGGAGGCAACCACTCCATCTCGAGGTACCGTAGAGCATTTTTTGAAAAAATGTCGGTACAGCCTGAAACTGGGCTGATTGTCACGTGATACTAACCCCGATCTCCCCAACTTTTGTACTGACATGTATTTCAGTCTATTGGTAGCATGTGAGTTATATTGGATGCGCGATAGAAATCAACCTGTTTTTGTATGAGAGGTTTAAAATTGGTTGGCATGGATACAAAATTACTGGGTCGATCCACCTTAAGGGGTTCTAGCCAGGCCTCTGGTACCTTTTAGGGGGTAAAATTTGAAAGCTGGAAATTTTTCCAGATAGGTACCTCTTAGGGTCTTAGCAAGCCTTTTATTTTCCTTTTAGGGGTTAACATCAACTAAGCCATGGTCTTTTGGTACCTTTTAGAGGTAAAATCGAAAGTTCCTGACAAGCACCCCTGTCCCAAAAATAGGGAGTCCCCTTCCCCTTGTTACGGATGGAAAAGGGATAGAGAGTGAATGAGTGGGAATAGACCAAATTGGCTGTATGCGTTTACATCTTGTTGCCATCCAATTCAGATCATGTGATGCTTACGTTGAGTGGATACTTTGAATAGTTCTGCATATACACTTGTGCACTCTGTCGAGTGAGAAAAATTTGACAATTGTAACCACCCAAAGGATTCATCACATGACCTGAATTGGGTGGCAACAAGATGTAAACACTGCTAGCCAATTTGGTCTATTACAGCTGTTTCAGGTAACACGCGACCCAGCACGTTCAAAACACTTTTGGGCAGTTGGGTTTTTCTGTGAAGTCAATCAAACCACAACTACGTGAGCCAATCAGGTCCTTGCTCAGTTTCGCCTAGTGCAGTGAATTGGCTTCCTGTCACGACATGTCTCGCAAGGGAAGCCAAACAAATGCACTGGGCAAGGATCTGATTGGCTCACACCATTGCATTGATGGACAGTGCAGAAAAACCCAACTGCCAAACTCCAAGAATCTGACAACGGCGAAGTCGCATGTTACCTGAAACAGCTGTAATATTGAACTACTTAAATTTATAACACATACCACTGGGCTGTTGTAAGCATTGAAGTTACCAAGGGCTATCATCAAACTTTGAAAAATCATCACAATAACAACTAGGACAAACAAAACAAAAAAAAACACTTTATTGGGAGGAAAAGAATAAGTTTAATTCTCAAAGGAAAACAAAATTTTGTCAAGCAAACTAGTCATAAGGAAATATCAAGGGGGATATATGATAGCTATACCACTTGTTCTATTACTTTGGGCGGGTGGGATGAGGCTTTGGTTTATTGGAATCAGTGACGTAGTCAGGGAAGGGTAGCTTATGTAGCAAGCATTCCTGGGTGTTTTCACGGAAAGAAAAAGCGACGAATGAGTTGCTGGATAAGAAATATATGTTATTTGCCGGCTGGGAGGTCCATATAGGGAAAAACTGTGACTGAGGGCTGGAAATTTCCAGCCTCGGTCAACATTTTCCAGGCCGAGGTCACAGTTTTTCACCCTATACGGACCGACCTAAAGCCGGTAAATAACTTTTTTTCCAACTCTAAAATTTGACTTTTTTTGATAAAAATGGTTACTGTGACCTAGGTCAGAGTTAGGGAAATATTGCCCCTGCACATATGCTCTAAGAACCAATCAGAATGCAGAATTTGTTACCGTGCCCTCAAGGAAAAAAATAAATCTTTATATTTCCTTTTGTTTGGAATTTCCATTCCTGTCTCTGTGGTGGGGTTATTGCTTTTTTCTAGAATCTGATAATCTCTAATTAGTGGATGTCCGAAGAATTTGATGACTGAGAAAGGGCATGCTTTAATAAAGAGGGGTTTTGGCTGTGACCTTAGCCAGAAATAAAAGGTTATCAGAATAAATAAACTGGGGTGCTTCCTTATCACTTCCACAAATTAAAATCCAGGGCAGTGTAATTTCATCTGACATACAATCATTAATTAGAGCATAGTAGAAATACGTGGTGAATCAACTTGATTTAGAAAAATTACAGAGGCATTGTGATTTCGTACAAAATAATTATATAAGTCAATAAATGATTTCTAGCATATAAAAAAAAGAGCTTGTGGTACTAAATGTCAAAAAGAAGTGGGGCTGTTTTGAATTAAGAAATGTTTCTGATTAAAGATAAGATATATTTCAAATTACTACGTTGGTTACAAGCATATTTTGTGGTAAATTATTTTTTTTCGCGGTGACCTAAAACGTCAGAAGAAAGTCTATTCACAAACGAATTGTTTACATTGGGTTTTAGAGGATTGCAGATAAAAACAAATTCATTCTCAAGCCTTACTGTATTTCTAAATCTGAGCATCATTGTATATGAAATTAAGAGGTTGTTAATGATTAAAACCATGATATTGAACCACATGTACTAAAACTTAATAATCTTATACATTTATTCTAGAACGCACGCTCACTTTTTATTAGACTTTTTACATGGCCTCATCTCAGCTGTTATGATCAATTTTTGCTGCTTCTCGCTCGCCTCTCTTTCTAGAAAAATCCTAGTAAGGCCGGGAAATCCTACTATATACAAAGCGAGATATTGGCGTTGAAATGCAAAACCCAAACAATCAATTCTCCTGTCAGAGATGAGGTAGATTTGGAAAACTTTCCTTTGTAATTTATAAACACGGGGGCCCGCTGGCGTAACGTAATAAAGTCTGGGTTAAAAGAGCATATTATGTTGCAATAGAGCTATTGTAATTCTTTATGTCTCTGTAATTATACCTTGTAATGAGCTCAGCACTTCAAGAGATCCTTATATATAAAGATTTAAGACATACCTTGGAAAATGTCAAAACCAAAGAACACCTTGGACACAAACGACAACTTTGTAAACTGTTCTTGATCTTTTTGAGTTGGTTGGCGGCCTTCTAACTCCCTGTCCATTTGCCGCTGATCCACAATCCCTGGTCCTTCCATTATTAACTACAAAGATTAGTGTTTTCCGGTGGTTTGGCTTAATAATCTGGGTTTATAAGGACTCCGATTTCTCAGTAAAGTCGAAGTCCTTTCACGTCTTGACATCTTGTTTGAGGGTCATTAGTAGTTGTCAGAAATGCTCCAAACTTTCTGTTAAGGAATGTTCCTGGGGGCCATGGCTTTCATGAATATATCAAGACTTCAAATATCGAGTCTGAGGGGAAAAATCTCAACAAAGAAGCCCGAAAAGCGTTCTGCTCCAAGAGCACTTATTTGTCACACCGTTTCAAGCCATGCAGAGGCTTTTCAACGTCCCTCGGGTCGACTCGTGCGCCGCGGGATATCCCGTGCGCGCTGTGCGTCTGACTGGACAAACCAAAATCTCTGGTTTGGATCTTGAAATCAAAAGAAACTAACGTTTGAACAGGTTGTAGTACATTTTCCTGTCGAAATATCAATTGGCAGATACTAGTATTTGTCAAGGATTTTATTCAGTCGTTCTTTATAGTTCAACATTGTCAGTGAAATATTGCATGATTCGGGTTCCCTGTGTCCGGCCTGCGCAGTCACATCGGGGACACATCGGAGTAGAAATGTATAAGCTGAAGAAAGATTATCAAAGGTGGGATCGCTTCGCTCCTTGAATCTGTTACAGAAACCTGTAAAAATGTTCTCAGTTCATGAACCACCTGAACACACACCCGTGACACTTCGCAATCCTTCAAAGAATACCACAATACGCTCATGAAACATTCATGTTTTCACTACAAACCAATGAAAGGCTGCGAAAAGGCAAACAGTTTCCCTAGCTGCTCCCAAAGACACAATAGAAACGTAAAGAATTTACATGTTCGTATATTAAGAGTGACTCTAGCTTGTGATTGTGTTTGCTTGGGATCAAGACATGGAAAGATTTGGGCCACTTTGGTATTTGAAGTCAAAGTCATGGCTGCAACCCATCAGCGAAAGAGTTTTATTCTTGGCATAGAGACATCGATGTCTTCTTACGAAACACCGTCTCTGTGCAAATCAGAGGACAGCTTGATCCAGGGATTTAAATACAAGCGAAGAATGAAAGCTCCCAGATCTTGGCTAAATTTCCGCCCACTCGTCCCTGCTATTATTGGAGTGAGTCTTGGCTTTGCTTTGTCGATGTTATACATTCCTGTAGTCGAACAGCAGTGCTTGTACGACATCGAAGAATCTAAAGTGTATGTGATGGGAAAAGATCAAAACGGCAACTGGGACTGGCCCAAACAAGAACAGCCGAAAACTACTTTTAAACCTACAATTACACCAAAACCCGCAGTTCATAACACTGTACCCCCCAAACCCACTCATTTTAACTTTGGCTTAAGACCTTTTTATGTTGCAAGTGAACTTGGCCACAAAGAAAAATTATTGGTTGGAATATTGACTTCTGAAGATCAATTAGACTCATTAGTGATGGCTATAAATAACACTTGGGGTGCAAATTTGCCAAATGTCTTATTCTTTGTCCCATATTCTCGAGATGTTGAGTTTCATGAGAAGTATACTAAAGTTTTGGGTTTTCCTGTTATTCAGTTGGATGTTGACTCAGAAGAAGAACCATCACCTAAACTGAAAATGTCATTTGAAATGCTAAAATATATGCATAGTCATTACATTAACAATTATGAATGGTTTTTCAGGGCTGAAGATTCCATGTATCTAAAACCTGAAAAATTAATTGAATTCCTAAATAGTGTTAACAGCTCAAAGGACCAGTATATTGGACGGCCAGCAGCAGTGGCTTATGACACTCAAGATATTGTATATAATGATGATTTATATAGATATGAAAAGTACTGTATTGGAGGGGCTGGTATCGCAATCTCGAGAACAACTCTTCTTAAACTTGCTCCTAACATAGAAAGCTGCACAGAGGAGGGTTTGACAGAGCATGATGACATTGAACTGGGCAGGTGCCTTTATAAAAATTTGGGCTTGCAATGTACATGGGGATATGAGGTAGGTATATGAGTCTTGATTTTGAATAATACCTTATGTATAACCCTTCAGCTTAAGGCTATTACACATGCTGTCTGGCTGAAATACAACTAACCCCAGGTTCTTAAAGATGTTAACATACATTTCTCAAAGTTTTTCTGCCCTAAAAAATACCAAATTTTGCAGGATCAACTGAAATCCATCTTTTTATCTGTTTTTGCTTGGATAGACCCTAAGAAATACTGGATCGCTCATAATAGGTACACCCTCTGGGTACAACAAATGCATGCCAAGAATGTTAAGAGTAAAGTGGACTTGCTAAAGACTCAGCTTGTCACTTTAAATAAGACAAAACATTTCAGCAATGTTAAATAAAGATTATAGATTTAAATTAAGTTGCCAGGTGGGAACAACCATTATGTCCTCTACTACAGCATTAAAAGATTGTGAAAAATCTTTCAAAAATCTCTGAGTCGCCTTCTGGTGTATTGACAAAAAGTGCTGTATACATTTTTTTAAAGTAACAAATTTTCAAAAAACAAAAATTCTTCCCTTGCTGGGAAGTTATTTGAAAACTGAAAAGTGAAATGCCCTTGTATATTTTGCCATATTTCTCCAGTCCTCTTGCAATAGACTCAACTGGTCATCTTAATTAATTTATCACTGCAAGAAGGTTGCAGGAACACCAGAAAGATTAGAGAAACAGATAATAAATTTTGAAAAGAACTGCATCATTTTCTAGGTCCAGTTCTAACTTTACAACTTCTTTTATTAAATTTGTTTTCTATTTTTATTTCCAGGCTTCTGATATGTTTTATAAGATACCAAAGAATAGTGATGCAAACATAGTGGAGCTAATAAGAGACAGACGATTAATACATGCCATTACCATACACCCTATTGTAGATCCTGTGAACATGTATCTCGTTCATCAATATTTCACTGAGCTAGAACTGAATAGGACATTTATAGAAACACGTTCACTCCAAACTGTTATCAAAGACCTGCTTCCATTTTTGCCAGAAGGTGAGAAAATATTGATGTGAAATCAGTGATAAACGTGATGTGACGTTTATCCAACCAAAGGGAATAACAAATTATCTTTCCTTGTACAAATGACAACCTCTACAAATGAATTCCAAATAGACAACTATTTGGCACTAAATGGGTAACTACCTCTCAACAAGATGTTTTGTCAGAATCAGTTCCAGAAATACAAAGATCCAATTGATATTAGTCAGAAACTGATGTTTCATCATTAGATCTCTAACATGGAGCAAATGGCAACAAGTTGAATTTTCAAGATTTTACTCAGAATGTATTAGATTTGGGTCACATGACGAAGTTAGTGCAAGTGGCCTATTGTGTGATTCCAGAAAACATCCATAACCCCCATGGAAGAGGTTGAGAAATGATCCCCCACCCAACTGCAGCTGCAAAGTCTTGCACCCATAGCTTCCCAGCTTGTCACCTCACAGGGGATGCTTTGATGACTGCGAAGGCCCTTGCTGATTTTGAATGTGGACACATGCACAGAAAGTTATTTCTCTCTATGGTTCCATATCAAATCTTTTGCACTCCATGCATCAATGGCTGTCACCTGATCCACCCCCACAAGGTGACGAGCTGGGAAACTCTGGAGGATAAACCCTGTTGCAATATCTACCTGAAAAGAAATATTCAAAGAATTAGATATTTCAAAACAGTGCTGTCAGAACAAGCCAGCGACTGCCAGATCTCCTGCTGGCTACTTAACCATTATCCTGCGAGATTGCGCAGAATATCGTCTGATACTTAGCCGACGAGGGACGAAGTCCCGAGTTGGCTAAAATCAGACGATATTCTGCAAAATCGAGCAGGATAATGGTTTTATTATTCAGCACATCGATAGCACAACCCCCCCCCCCCCCCCCCCCAAAAAAAAAACAAACAAAAAAACATGACTTTTGTGTATTATTTACGAGCTCAAAACATCATATTTCCCTCAGAGACGGATATCGCAGGATAGCTGTCATGTACAGAAGACAGCTATTGGCATTCTAAAGACCATATTTGGGCAGTGCATCGATGTGCTGAATAATAATTAATGATATTCTATGTTTCACTGCTGGCTAATTTTCAAGGATGCCAGACAGAAGCATACTTGAGCCACTGAAATTAGCTGAATAACCGCCTGTTTAGAAACATACTGACAGCACTGCAAAATGTCTTACTACAGGTGTCCAAGAAAAGCGTCCATCATGGCCTATTGGCTTTCAACAACCCTTCCACCCAAAGTCCCGCTTTGAAGTGATTGAGTGGCAGTACTTCACAAAGAATGCTAGCTATGGCTTCACAGAGGTGAACCCAGAGGTCAAACTAGAAGGTGCCTTTAAAAAAGATGCAGAAGAAGTCACCCAGACAGCCTTCAAGATGCTCATGAGAGAAACCCCCCACGAGAAGAAGACAGTGCGTCTGATAAATGGATATCGCAGAGTTGACCCTCGGAGGGGGGCTGAGTATATACTAGATGTTGGTGTCAAGGGGGAGGACGGGAAGCAGGAGAGGCGACGTGTGCATATGTTGAGGCCATTCACCAAAGTAGAAAACATCCAGATGGCTACAGCCACTGAGCAGAGGGGTGTCCACCTTGTGGTGCCTGTCAGCAAGAATGATGTGGATCAACTAGAAAAATTTTTACAGGTTTGTAGTTTATTTTGAGCAGAGGTTTCTTTCTGTCAGTCATTAGCTTTAGCATAGTTATTCGCGTTGCTGCTTTGTTGTTAACAATTTCAGTATTAAAATCAGTACTTAGCTGTAACTCGAAATAAAGAAATAATCATTGTCGTAATTGTACGCCTTGTACTAACATGTTAGACGTAATTGATAAAAAATTGACTAGGCCCATGACAATAAAAGGAAAAACTGACAACACGTTAATTTATGCCTTAAAAGAAAATAGTTGGCGTCGATATCTGGCGTAAGCAATAATAAAATTACTGTGTAATTTAGTAAATAGAATTTTGCAAATAGTCTAGGTACTTTGTCAATTCATTGGGCGTTTTCACACTAGAGACGAACAAATCGTCTGGACGGACAAATCGTCTGATGTGAAAACGGGACGAACAAATTTTCAGACGAACAAATCGTCTAAATCGTCTAAATTTGTTCGTCTGTTTGGACGATTTTTCATAGACGATTTGTTCGTGTAGACGAACAAATCGAATAAAGTCCGACCTAAATTCACACTAGACGTACAAAAGACGAACAAATCGTCAGACGATTTGGTCTTCTTCTAGTGTGAAAACGGCGATTGTTTCGTTGCTCTTCAACATTTTTTCACTAAATTTCACAAAATTAGTAAATAATGTTTCATGTTTCGTAGTTTAGTGAGCGCCATCTATCTCAAATTAAGATTTGATTACTGTGTAAATGGCTTTCTACGAGATGAGGAAATTTAGTGATTTTTCTAATACTTCTAAATGCTGTTCTTCTAGATGTATCAAAGGTTTGCCTGCAAACTGGAGAGAATGTAGTGTTACTGACAGTGTTTGTCAACGTTAGAGGAGAAGGAGACAGCGAAGATGTCACCGAAAAGTTTGCAGAGGGAAAGGCATTGATAGCAAGGTATGAAAAAGATGGCGATGCAAGGAAACCCAGAAACCGGCCAGATTTAAAGTCTGCTAAGTCCGTCTCAGAAGTAGCTTTGTCTAATGTGGGCGTTTTTGAAATGTATAGGACTTTAGTCCATCGTTTTTTTCTGAGTTTGGCTCGCAGCGTTATAAGAAAACTCCGAAAAGGAAGAGTAAACTGAAAGAGAAAACTGACACACGGCTGCGCACTGAGAAGACCTTTTCTCAGCAACTAATGCTCTCTCGAAGCACGTTAATTTTTTAGTCTATATAATTTTGATTTTGTTTCTTTATCAAGCGAACTAACTGGAAGTAAAATTATTTCGGTCGCGCAGGTCTGATTTGAAGCACAACAGTAACAAACTCCATGTGAAACAATTTCATTTGTGACTTTTCTTTCCCAGATTCAAGCAGAAGCACACATGGGCCCAGTTACCGTGGATACAGATAGGAGTGCGCCATAATTCGCTAACCCTACTTGCTGACATAGTGACCATGAAACTACCTGCGAATGCTCTTATCTTTCTCACCTCACTGGATGTAGAGTTTACGGTCGCTTTTCTCAATAGATGTCGCGTCAACGCCTTGAGCGGACAGCAGGTAAGAGACTTCATGGCCATAGAAGGGAGAAAGTCCATCGCTTGTCTCTTCGCCTACGCGCTCCTTCGAATTTCACTTCGCTCACTTCAGCTTTGGATGGGGAACCCATTTAGTAGCAAGTTGTTATTTGACCAAATGTATTCGAGTTACATATCTTCGCATAGAGGTTTTATCCACTTCGATTTGTCATTTTGTGGGCATTCCCTCTTCACGGACTCGAACTCACAGAAACGTTTTGCAGTGCGAAAGGCTCGCGCAACATTTTTTCATCTCGTTTATGTTTAGAGACACATTTGAGCGTTTTTGTTGCTCGTATTTTCCTATTTGGGGTGCAACTTGTTGGAACTTGAAGTAATAAATATCTCTTCAACAATGTGTTATTCTTTGGTTCCTTCAGGTGTTTTTCCCGGTACCATTTGCATACTACGAACCCAGGATTCTCTTCCATCAAAATGATATCCCCGTCAACCCTCTCCCACTACACAGAGACTATGGTCATTGGGAGACGGACAACTATAACCTGGTCTGCTTTAACAACAAAGATTATAAAGAAAACAGAATCCACAGAGAGGATTTTCTCAAAGAAAAAGAATTCCACCCTAAGGATTTAATGCAGGTGCGTTTTTTTCACTGTATTTGTATGGAATATTGCCAAAGTCTCTTCAAGTGGGCTGTTCAAAAAAATAGTCGTACTCCCCTATCGAGGAACGCCAAATTTTCAAAAATTGCCGCTCTACCCTTGTGGAAATTCCAGTCTCCTGTACACCCCCTGTGGAAATTAAAGAAACCCCAGTGGAAATTCCTCATTCTCTTGTGGGCCTGAGGAAATTCCACAGTTAAGTACAAATGAATACCCTGTGGAAATTCTGGGGTAAAATGAATGGCCCTATGGAAATTTCCAGGGCTAAAATCAACAAACCCTGTGGAAATTCCAGGGTCATCACAGCGACCCCTGTGAAAATTCCAGGTTCCTCGATAGGGGGTAACGGATATAATATGGAACAGCCCAATGCTCGTATGATCCTACACTTCTTGCCCTTGGATGTGTGCCTCTCTCCTTTAAAGTGCATATCACCCTTAGTATGAAACCTCTTGGATTTGTAGCTACCTGAGTGCACTTTCACATGTCGTGCGTTGATCGTTTTTCACTACCGGAGTTATTTAATCACTGTACAATCTTAACTTGGAATCGCTACTTGCCTTTCCAGGTCTTTGTGGACACAAAACTCCACATATTTCGTGCTGTCGATGTGGACTTGAGGAAGAGATATCACTCTATCGACTGTAGTCACGCTAGTCATGATGAGCGGGATACCTGTCTCGAGAGACGCGCGGAAGCCATGGCGTCACGCTCTCAACTGGCCATGTGGTTATTCGAGAAGGAGAGAGAAGCCGAAAGGAACAAACATTAGCTAGAATATTCATAGAAAGCGAATCTCTCAAAATGAACAGAAAGTATTACAACTGCCCATCGTACGTGTAGTTGATTTGAAGATTATTCAACACGATTCCGCAACATTCCCCCAAGTTACGTTTCAGTTTAGACAGCGTCAAACACCGATGAACATCCATTGAAAAAAGTTTCATATTTAGCTTTCTTCGGACGAAATAGGTTTTAGGAAATGTATGAAATCAGACACACCCATGCAGGCTAGCCCAAATTACAAACAAGCCTCCTACCAAGCGAGATCCTGGGCAAGGTCTAGCAAAACCACGACCAGCATCTCGACGCACGGTTGGCTTTACAGCCCCCCCCCCCCCCCCCTGGGGGGACTCCCATATTTTTTTGTCGGGGTGATCGTCGGAAATTTTCAGTTTCACCCCTAAAAGATTATTTTTACACCGAATTTTCTTTTGCTATATAATAAAACACTTAATGACTGCATCCTTGGGAAACAGCGAGTTTTGTTTTCCCTCGAATCTCGATGTTTCCCGAGACATTCTCGAGAAAACAAAACTCGCTGTTTCCCTCGGGAGCAGTCATTTAGTGTATAGAGTAATATAATTGTAAGAAAAGGAGGGAATAAAACGGGCATTTCCTCGGATTGAAGGAATTTCCATGAAAAGTTTAGACTGCGAAAGAAAGTAACATTTACAGAATCCACCTTCGTTTGTAGAAAAAGTCTCAGGAAGAAATAATAAAATATATCACAAAGAGAGCTAACTGTAGTTAAATAGATGCCTATCGAAAGTAAAACAAGTTGCTTTTATTCGCGACTCGAAGGTTCCTTGAAAACCTGGAAAGTCATGGATTTTAGAAATGCCCTTTTTCAGGCCTGGAAAGTCATGAAATTTTTACAAAGCCTATCAAAGTCATTGAAATATTTTCCTGAAGAAAGAATTTGCAAGGTGTTGAGTGTGTATATTGTAAAATAAAAATAAAGGAACCTGAATAAAAACTATCTGTGCTATCATTGAAACAAAGGATACTCATAATGCGCAAAAACAGCATTTTTCATGACAGATCATTTAATTTTTTTCAAACGTCCTTGAAAGTCCCGGCATTTTAAAGCCTGAAAACATGGGAACCCTGGACTCTTTGTGAAGAAAATGCGATCAAACTAACCTGAGTGTATGGCGTAGTTTCGTTCTACCCCGAAGTATAATTCTTCTAGCGCACGATTCCAATTTTTTTCCTCCAGTCTGGTTCACATTACGTCGTCACGCGAACAAAATTCTACCACTAGAAAGCGAAATTTACTTACAGCCATTCTCAGTTACACGCGGTCGCCGGGAAAAAAGCTTGCAAGCGAAAACTCGTATTTTGTCAAAGTTTCCATGGCAACGCACGTGCTTTCGCCGGCGTGTCCCGCTCAGACAAGACAGAAAAGCGAGTTTTCGCTTGCAAGCTCTTTTTCCGGTGATCGCGTGTAACTGAGAATGGCTGTAAATACGGACACAGTACTATAGAAATAAAGCAACGTTGAGATGCTTGCGTTAAAACTTGACCCTGAGCATTTGTTACTTTTGCCGTTGTGACAATAATGCTCTTATGTCGCTCAAGTGCGCGCGGAGAAAATATCGATATACTTTCTCTCGCACGTGCGCACCACCAAAACCGAAAGAAAAAGTCTACTAATAACTTAAAACCAAATAAACGATTACTTTATTCAAGAGCAAGCGCGGGTTTACAAGTTGATAAAAGGGCTCTTTTGTAAACAAAAGTAACTTGGTGGACCAGTCATCTTAGTTACAAACAAAAAAGACGGGTCCAGTCGCTTTTGTAGTGATTACCTTTTCGATATAATTTAGTGCATGTCGCAACCTCTCTGGTTGGATAAAACAATACCCAACATCTAAACACAAAATCAAGTTCGGTAAAGCCCGAGTTTATAAATTGTCGAACCGCAGTATTTTTTTTTTATTTCTTGCCATTGATAATACCATCGTAGTTTTAAAAACAGTACTTTTCGTGGAAGAAGCAAAAATCAGATTTAACCATCGTACAAGTCAACCTATGTTCTGAGATGGTTTTTATGCTCAATGCCAATATTTTTTAGAATCTGTTTGGAACGTCTGGCGATGCAACAAAAATCGTTGTAATTTGAGAGCAAGAAATCAGCGGAGACGAGGGTTGAAAACTAGAAATGCAAAGTAAATACACAAAGCCACCAACAAGCAAATCTAGGGACGCAGTAAGTACGAATTTGGTTGCGTCGCGACCAAAGAAAGCAGAGTCACTTTGTGTATGGTTTTCTTCGCATTGGGCTGTTCCATATTATATCAGTTACCCCCCTATCGAGGAACCTGCAAATGCCACAGGGGTCGCTGTGTTTGACCCTGGAATTTCCACAGGGTTTGTTGATTTTGACCCTGGAATTTCCATAGGGCCATTCATTTCACCCTGGAATTTCTACAGGGTATTCATTTGCAACTGTGGAATTTCCACAGGCCCACAAGAGAAAGAAGCATTTCCACAAGGGTTGCTTCAAATGTCCACAGCAAAACGCAGTTCACATGCGCTTAAGACTCACTGGCACAACTATACATACATAACAACAGCGAATGATAAATTTGGACTTTAAACCATAATTTTCACCTCGGGTGCAAGCCTTAAGTGCGAGGCGCGGGGGGGGGGGGGGGGGGGGGGTTATGAACAAATATCCAAGAACTTAAAGGCCCATTAGCACCCAAGTCGCATTGCAGGCACACAAGAATAAAACGCAGTTGAAAATTCGATGCACATTTTTAGTGAAATGAAAATGCATGTGAAATGAGAAAGAACAATAGGAACCAGTGGCGTAGCCAGGGTGGCACAGGGGGCCGGAGCCCCCCCCCCCCCCTTTCTCGGGAGATTTCCCATACATTTACTTTATTTGCTGGAGGAAATTTGAACATTTTCGTCCCATGTTTTCACTATCCAGCCCCCTCCCCCCAACCAAAATTTCTGGCTACGCCCTTGGGACCTACAGTATCAACCAATCACAGCTGTTGAATAACAATAGATCCAATTGAAAACAAAGCGCAAAGGTTCCCGGTTGACTATGGACCATTAGCAAAATTCATGAAACGGATGTTTGATTTATTTTTGGCAGTCAATATATTAGACTATATAGTCATTCCACGTCAAATCGACCAATGCCGTAAATTGACCCTCTCCGATTTCCATAAAAATCACATTTTGAGTGCCTTTCAAGGTCAATAACAACATTCCAAAATTTCAGCGTCAAGGACTTAATAGTTTTCGAGTTACAGGCACATGAAATTTGTCGACCACGCCCCTTTTGTATTTTTGCTGAGTGAAACTCCAATTTTGAGTGGCTGGCAACCCCACTAGCATCATAACAAGCCTGATTGTTTGACAGTGAAGGAGTTCGACATAGGTGTTATGAATTTGTATACGTAAGAAATAAGGATGAAAGAATATCTAGTTCAAATATCGCGGTCTACATTAACTGTCAACCGTCCGATTCTTAAGCCCAAAAATATGGTAATTTTAGGACTTTTGCCACTGTGCGTTTTTAAAAGCCTCGAAATAAGCAGAAACAAACCCGCTAAGTCGTCACCACTCATACTGCTGGTTGTTCACCACCCATATAACATTATAAGAATGCATGTTGTACAAAAAACGTAACATTTGGTAAAAAAATCTTTACAGAAAATATCACCCTGAGATAATGAGATGCATTTTGGACCGATGTTTGGCGTGAAAAAACAACACATTCAAAGACTTATAGGGTGGCTTTAATGGCTGTTATGGGAAGTGTGAGTAGTACAGTTTACCAAACAAATACGTTTTTGCGGCTTGTTATGATGCTAGTGGGGTTGCCAGCCACTCAAAATTGGAGTTTCACTCAGCAAAAATACAAAAGGGGCGGTGTCGACAAATTTCATGTGCCTGTATCTCGAAAACTATTAATTCCTTGACGCTGAAATTTTGGGATCTTGTTATTGACCTTGAAAGGCACTCAAAATGTGATTTTTATGGAAATCGAAGAGGGTCAATTTACGGCTTTGGTCGATTTGACGTGGAATGACCCTACTAGCGGGTCTGTTGGTAGGGTTAATGCGCATTTAAAAGATCCTTGAATTCGCGAATTAGCAGGACTTCACAGTCTGAAACCATTTGACAAACTCCACCCAAGTCACTCTAACAACACAGTCGAAAACCTTGACCTTTTATTTTTAAGCATACTACAAAATCGATACAAATTCTGTCGTCACTCTTGTCTATACAATTGCGGGCGCCAATCCAGCATTTTAAATAATTTGACGATTTTTAATCCAGAGAATATTATTTACATGTCACAATCTGACTAATCATCAAGAAGCGATCTTATGATCGCTGGAAACAGGAACTTTACACAATGATTGGCCGTGTCATGGGCGCAGAAGCCGAAGTATTAAAGCAGGGATTGCTGGTGACTTATTTATTAAAATTTCTACATACAAACTACGAAATGCCGACCAACCGTAATCGACTGAATCGTTTAGAAAACTAGTTTAATCCAATTCTTTAAAACTTTATTATTCTCTAAGCTATGTAAATATGTCCTTGTCTTGCAAGTGCAGGACCATAACTCTTTCCCTCCCTTTAGAATTTGTCTTGAAATTGAGTACAGCACGTCCTGTCCAGGAGCCTGGAATGAAAGAGAGATGGTGTTAGGGTGGAATGGGGGACAAAACAGGACCTCCCGCAATGACATGCAGATGGTATTACGATTGGATGTGCGTTTTATGTCAGCTATATACCATATAGCTTGTAGTTCTATTGTTCATCCAATGACCTTGTTAAATAGTCACTTACGCACTGATGATCTGTACGAGTTATGAGTTAATGTTCAGCTCTCTCCATCGAGCTTCGAAGAATCTTGACAAGCGTTTGCCGGCTTGCCCAACCTGGTAGAAATAAAAAGTTTCTGTTACTTCATGGGATCTAGTGTAAACTGCAGATCTTTCTATCTCTTGATACAACTATTGGAAATGAGCAACGGAAAGAAATGTAGCCAGAACCATTTCTAAAGCTTGCTACCCACTAGCGACCCATCCAGCGACATAAGGTTCATAGTAATCATATCTTATGACTTGATGAGGACGCTTCGTCATAATTGTCGTAATACGCTTAAACGTTGGATGTAAGGTATTAGATGTCGTCCAATGGCAGTATTACACGTTGTTAGTTGTTAATTTACCGTGCTGGGACACGTGCACAGAGACGCTATTATATATGTTTAGTTTATAGTCTTTCTCACTTTGTGTATATGATTTTTTTTACCACCCACTGACGCAAATCCGCCCCCCCCCCCTCCCACTGTCGGGGCTGTGATGCTTTAGTCTTCTCGTTGATCATACGGAGTTTTATATAAGCGTGCTCATAAGAAATTCGACGACGAATGTCAGAAGTGCAGCAGCTTGCTCGGTAGGTCAAGCACTATTGGCTTGATGCAATTCAATGTTCCATTATATTCGCGTTCTATTCTTGAGTTTCCATTGTTTTGCAGTCAGATTCATCAATCTAATGGTCGCAAAACAAAACTTCACACCTCCGGTTGTGGAAACCAGATTTAGTTACCCACAAGTTTCCACAAGTACAAGTTTCCGACCCCAGGTTTCCTGTACTTGGGCAACAATTCAATCATTTTGCTAGCGAATTTTTAACAGGCTAAAATATTGACATTAACACTTTCCTACCTCGGAATCATCTTCGTTGAATTCTTCACAATTCGCGAATACAAGTCTGCTATCTTCAACAAACTCTTCGGGACAAGTGTAACTGAAACCAAAACAGAGTAAGTCTTACATAAGCGCTGAAACAGAGAAAGTTAAATACTTGGTTTGTTTATTCGTGATTACAGACTGAGCCACTGCTACTACTACTTACTGGAAATCACGAAGCTTGGTCTTCATTGTGTGAAAATCCATCGGCTTTCGGATGATTTGATAATATTCTGGAAACTGGAAACAAAACAGAACATACATATTGAAGTTGCTATTTTTTACTGAACCGTGGCTAGGGTTTTTATGATAAACCATAAGCTTTTATGGATGTTAGGAGCTTCCCAACGTCAGACTTCAGCAGCAAAAAGCAAACGAAACACATACCATTTCAACAGTCCAGCGAGCTTGGTGATTTATGGAGGAAATATGGAGAACAATAAAAGTTACTCTCTCTGAAATTCTTCTTCAGCGGTTTGAAAGACGCCGACGGACTCCTCTTCTCTTAGTTCGAAGCGCGGCAACAATAGCTACCATTAAAATACTAACTCAATCTTGTTTGAAAACGGAATGGTGTCCGTTTTGGCTTCCATTTCACAGTAAAACGATATGATCGCAGAGCTTTCCGAAAACGCTGACCTCATGAGTAAAGAAAAGACAACCGAAAAAGCTCAAAAGCGACTACTAGACAAGGCCAGGTTGGAGGACTTAGCGGGCTACATCAGGATGGCGCAAATTGTTGCCTCGTAGCTTACAGCCATGAGGACTGTTGTACAGTATACATGCCTTCGAGAGCAAGGGCATTGCACCTGGAGATAATTCTCTACTCCTTCGAAGGGTTGAGTAGATGACGTTTTTAACGGCCACCTTGTACAGGGTTAGAGAGACGAGACCCCCCATGGGTTCTACACATGTCGACCTGATAGGGGTCCTCGTCGTATTTTTTAGGGGTCAAAATCGAGTTTCAGGTATTTTTTAGGGGGTATCGGAGAAAAATTGTGGCTTTCACTAATTAATGGTATTTTTCAGGGGTACGCAAATGAATAAAAGGGTCACAAACCCAGTAAAACGTTTTCTTTCTTTCTTCGTTCATTTATAGCTCTAAAATAAGCTTGTTTTGAGATGAGAAACAATAAACAATAACAAAAACGGTTATTGTTGGTATTTTTTAGGGGTTTTCACAGCACATATGCCCCGAGACCAAGGGCATTGCTGACAGGCAACTCCACATCCCACAGACTATACACTTATAATTTTGAAAGAACTGGATTCATGGATTAATTTTAAAATAGTTAACGGAGCCAGGGAGCCGAGTTAGACAACAGTCAGACTCTTCTCTTTGTTTTGGAAACTTGTTTTCTCACCTGCTTCGCGTTGACAGGAACAAGGAATGGCCAGGCATCGTCATGTTTCTCCATCTCCGCTAAGATCACCCTACAAGGCGCCATGTCCTTTGACGACTGCTTACGATTGATGTGGTGACGGATTTCCTGTGCCTTCGCACTGTCGCTGGAGTCTGGGTCGAGCTCGAAATCCAGATCCATCGCCACATCGGGATCTTGTTTTTTCTTTTCCTTCTTTCGCCGCGTAGTTGTGTTTTTTGCTCTCCGCTAAAAATGAAATTGAGGAAACGGAAAAGAGGTTAGCTTTCAACACTCTAATTTATATCATTTCACCGAGAAATAAGTTATCTTGGTTGCTAAGAAGGAAATCGAAGTAATGAACGTCCAAAAAACTTTGGGGGCCTGTATTATGCATGACGGAGTTACGGATTTGAATAAACTTCATACTAAATTTTAATATTAATAATTAAAATTCGTTTATTTCTGCCCCTTACACTACAAACATTAGGAGTATGTTTAGTATTTTAAAGAGCGTATGTTAGCCACTCCTTTGTTATTGTTTTCGTTCTATATTAGAAGACGAATTACGTGTAGAAATATCTAAATCAACATCTAAAAACAAAGTTTCACATTTGATTTACCAAATTCAATCAAGAAAATTGCGCTATACTCTCTAAATCAGCCGATTGAAACGGATGCATTCTTCGACTTGGTATGTTGCTATGCTGTCAAAATGGCGGCTGACACAGGCTCTTTAAGAACGTACAAATATTGCGGTACCTTTTTGCATTTGGGACACGTCCACGACGATCGAGGTAACCTGAGGAAATAGAACATGAATGAATTCAATCAAAACAATCCAATTACTTTGAAGAGTTATCAATTCTATCGATGTCGTATCCCATGGAAAAATCAGGGACTGAGTTCTTCATACAATTACGAAGAAAATGTCACTGAATAAAATCGTCTTGCGACCAGAATGTCGCACTTAGTCGTCAGATGGTGGCAGCAAAAAAGCCACTTCCAAGTAAAATGCGAATGGATAGAGGAAGAGATTTCAGATAAATTTAAACCACGAATGTTATTACGTACTTTACAAGTGGGGGCTCCAGACACTGAAGATGGAAGTTCCTCGGACAGTTGTCACATTTGGCCATCTTTCCAGATGGGCCACCACACACACAGCAGTTGTCACCGCCTGCAGCCTGAATATACCAAGTAAAAAAGTGATTACTGAATTGTAGTAACAGAGAAAACTGATTCTGAATTGTGATCGCATCAAGTTCACATACTCAGCCGATAGGCGTATTGCACAGAAAACCATTCTCGTACCCATTCTCCAAAAACGTCCTCGATATCTCGCAGAGTAGGCTCTGTTGACAGCCGCTTGATGCCCTTCGCTGATTTGAAACGTTAATGGATGCGCAAAAAAATATTTCTCTGAACGACTCTGTATCGAATTTCAATACGAGAATGGTAATAAACCGGTTACGCGCATTTGATGACTTCCCGCTGGTGTACGTCCGCAACTCATAACATATCCGCCCGTATTATATGAAAAACCATCTTAGGAGATATAAGCATTCTCGAGCCTTACCAGCACAATACAATCCATGCAGTACCAGTCTCCTTCTGGTATCGTCTGTAGTTTGGGCTGTGAAAACAAAATAAACGCATCAACAAACAAGAAAAGCAACATTGCAAGTTTTCTTTTTCTTTACTACCGCATCTATCCATGCAAAGAATAGAATAACCAGGGTTCGCACGCTTTCTGAATGACAAAAATCCAGGATTTTCCAGGAAGTCTTTAGTTATTTTTCCAGGAGTTTTTATTGGGTAGAAATGCCCCCTTCCCACAAAAAAACATGAGGATGTCTGGAGGGTGAAACGAAACCGACTGATTCAACCACATTTTGAGTTGTAACATTTTCCAGGCGTTTACCAGGATTTTCCTTAAAATTCCAGGACTTTCCAGGAAGGAAATGAAAATCCAGGATTTCCAGGACGCCTACGAACCCTGCATAACAATCATAATAATAAGTAGAAAGTTGTGAATGGGTGGAGAACCCGGGCTTCACACGATGCAGACTCGTATTACAAATCCATGTACTTACCGTACAGCAGTAAGTGTGGTAACCACGATCACAGCCGTCACACAACAACAACAGCTCTTCGTTGTCACCTTTACGGCACATCTGACAGAACTGAAACAACAAAAAAAACAAAAAAACATTCAAGTTTATCCCGCTTGTTCAGATTTTCAGCAATAAAAAAACGTGAGAGCAAATGCTTCCTCTGCTTCCTCTGGAATTCCAGGCTGGGTCCCACATGTGTTTCACTTACCACTTTCATGATGGACTTTTCCCAGGCGATACAGTTGATCAGGCTGGTCACGCACATGGCCAACTGAGAGGCGTTCGTGACTGTCGACACAGCCGTCCGCCAGACTTTGAGTGCATGTGTGATGTTAGGACTGTCAACAGACGAATAAAAACGTGTCAGCGTGTCATGATCATGTTAAGACAGTCATGTAGATATAGAATCCTCCTGGTATCGTAAAAAAACTTTGCTTTATCTCAAATTACACAGCTAGTTTCTTCGAGTATGACACAGATTTAACACATTTAAGAACCCAACTGGCCTAGCCTGCTAGCAGGCGTTGGAGGCTGTTTTTATCGTTGTCACTCGGCCAAAAAAATCCATGATGGCGCTCGCGACTACGAACTCCGGGTTTTCGCCGATAAAAACAGCCTCCAACGCCTGCTAGCAGGCTACAACTGGCCGGGAGGCAAGCCAAGTCGGCCATGCACAAAGAGTGGTCGCGGAGCCAGAGCGGGAACCTGAACTCGGGTCATCGGGTTACGAGGACCACTCGGCCACTGCGTATCCCTCTCGTACGCGCATCGCCAAACATAGCCAAATTTGGGCCAGCCTATTGCCGCCATTTTTGTAGCAGACTTAAAAGCAGACTTATTTTGTAGCAGACTCAAAAGAACGGATGTCCGTATGAATGTCAGATAGAGATTTACTAGTTCTAGGGCAAACAATGAAAAAATTGTATCGCCAAATCTGTTCCTAGTAGTTATTTGAGCGAGCAATTAACTATGATACGAAAAACGAATAAGGTTTTCACTTGTCTGCAAGTAACGTTGCTAAGATGGACTTACCCAAACTTGGAGGGCGACGTCTTCTGTGACGGGTCGTTGGGATTTGCATCCGCTACAAGGGAAATGAAAATAAATACACACAGCTCGACAAAGAGACCAACAAACCGAACGATGGTATTGCTATTGATTTACACTCAAATACAGCTAACCCAGTCCATTTGTGTTTCCATCGTGAAATAAATAACACATGAGCATAAAAATGTTGGGAACATATATAAAACAACGTAGTCAAAATCCTCTAAAATCCGTTCCGGGGAAAGGGGTGAATTTGACAAATTTTTCAAAATATTATGTTCCTGTACGAGCCAACGTTTTCCCACACGCTGCGGGATTAGAAGCAGGATTATTATCAAATCGTTAATTTAACTGCAACCATCTTCTCTGACCGAATTTTTATATGTTGACATGCTGCAATTGTAGTTGTGCTGTAATAACAGTTTCAGAGCGCTAGATTAACTACGCTTAGCTTCACTGTCAAGGTACTGGTCGTGGTCCTGCTTCGTTGGCCTCTTACCTGATGGTACTTCCCCGGGAGCTAACGCCGTGCCGATATTTGTTGGTATTTGAACTTTGCTGGAGAAAAATAAAATCAACATGTGGTTAAACTCTTGCGTGTGTGTATAGCTATTTAACGTCGGCAATCGTACGCGCCCGCTTGACGCGACATTTAGTCGTATTAGTCGACCGTATTAGATCAATACTTCATTTCGATCTGGGCGCGTAGGCGTAAGTGCTCACAAGACCGGGATAACCTTTATTGAAATAGCTGTAAGTTGAATAAAGAACGTTTTCGCAAAACGCGTGAACCACTTACTCGTCTCGAAATGGTGGCTTGAGATATCTTCTCTCAATTCCCAACTCTAGCGCAGCTAGACGAGTGACGGCTATGGATAATGGACTGCTTTCCGAATCAGATGACGCTTCTGCAACTACACAAAAAAAATCCGTCAGTAGACTATATATAACAAATTTATACTGGACACTATACATAACAAATTTATACTGGACACTACTTATAGATGTCACGCAACAGCAGAACTATCACGTTTTTGTTGTTGCATTTCTTTCTTTCATTTCTTTTTTCTTCTATTCGGCGACGGAAATGACATCGGTCAAACGGCCATAAAAAGCGCGTCAAAATGGTTAGTTTCGAGGGCAAAATTTTGCTGTGACGGTCTTACGTGCGGGCAGCCTCCGCATGCTGGAATGTTGAAGGATCCAAATTTGCATGAAAGATACAGCCAAGTCAAACCAACAGACCGTGGTTTAGAGAAGCACGTCCAACACTAACAGAGAACTTTGGAAACAACGTCTTTAAAAACTTGTATTGAGCAGGCGTTCGGATTGCCCTTAGCAAATGTCGTGAACTTTAATCCAACAGAAATCGAGAAAAAATGATCGATAGGTTTTTTAGCTGCATATACGAAGTCTATTAAAATAATACTAAAACTGGTGCAAAATGCGACGACTAGAGCCGGAGAACTAAGCCATTACTTATTTTTTGGAGAGCTGCCCTAAAAAAGGGAAAAAACGCATTTAAGATTTGCAGTTCGGGCTCCCAGTGCTTGGCTGAGATCATGTGCCGGCCTCATTAACTACGAAGTTTGGGTGAAGATACCCTATTTTCCTTTCAACCTCTGGCAAAAAAATAGTGTAGTGCTAAAGATCATGATGTCTAGTACTTGTGTGCCGAATTTGGTGGAATTTCAGGTAAGTGACAAATCAGTTGCTAGTGAATCTAACTATCCCAAACAGAAGTATACACAAAACATTGTTGGCTTCTTGTGCTCCAGTCTATTTGTGACGTAATTTTTCCTAATTTGCATAAAGAGAAAATGTTGAATACCTCTCGAACCAAAAGAGCGGCTGTCAACGTCAAATAAACGGCATTCTTTCTTATTTTGAATGTACGATCAAAAAAGCCATTAAAATTACAGCCTTGAGAGGCACTTTAACTTAAAAATATTGTATTATTTATTAGTGTATTCTAGGTTTTCCTCGCTAAGGGGCCGACCATTTGACTTCGGGGGGGGGGGGGGGGGGGGGGGGGGGGGGGGGGGGGGGGGGGGGGGGGGGGTGGATGATTTAAAAAAATATATCCTGCACAAAGGGCCGAAAAAAATTTCCTGCACAGCATATTTGTCCTAATTTTACGAAATAAATATCCTACAATATCTTAGAGACGTAAAAAAAATCTTGCAAAAAAAAAAATTCATCCACCCCCCCCCCCCCCCCCCCCGCCCCCCCTCAAAAGTCAAATGGTCGGCCCCTAATCTTAATTTAATCAAAACTTCATACATCATTAATGTATTGCGGAAACACGAGTCAATCAACTAGCTGAGTAGGCAGCGAGGTAGGAAAGTTTGACAGCTGTCACTGTAAAAATGACGTCCGACGACTTCTACAATCTTTCGGGTCGAAGGAAACGCTAAAACGAATTTGCTGCTTTGCACTAATATTATTACTCACCCATCTTGCCGAAAGTCATGCCTTTCGAAACTTTAGCAGGAAGTTTCCATCCCTGGAAAGCACAAAACAAAGGACATCATTAGTAATCCAGATTACCTTTCTTCCTTGATTTAGTTGGGCTTCTGTTGGTCAGATAATTGTCGCCATTTTGGTGCCCACGACTAAGCATGTACAGAATATTATTACTCTAGATATATCAAAACTGCTTTACTGCTCTTTTCTTTTGGTTTATTTGTCGAACATAAGCGTTTTGCATCAAGTCACAAAAAAGAGAGAGAATAAATTAAAATGATAGTTAATTTTTACAGCAAAGAATGCAACTGAAAGTCACAGCAGAGTACCATATTTAGGAATAATAAATTACTTCTATGCTAACTTATACTATTAAAATATCGAACAGTGTGTCTGTGCAGAGATAGTTTCCGATTGAATTTTTCCCGTCTAAATTCCCGTCTGTGACCCCATCCCCTCCCCTCCCGTTTAGGAGAAAAATACTGTAAACATTAAGAAAAAAAAAAATCGGAAAGCTGGAAAAGGGTCACCATACATTTGTACAGATGTGACGCCCCTTTCTAAAAAACTTGAGCTACGCCCTTTATAGCTTTCGCCTAGTGGCAACTACAGATCTAAAGGCGCCGTAGATGGCCAGGAATCCGCAATGATCGCATGACTGGCAAGGCGCTGGTCTTGAAAAATTCTAATGATGAAAACAAGAAACGGGCCACAGTACGCCCCAATCGTTTCGCGTTTGGAAATTTCAAAACATGGTTGATTGTGGGTTTTTTCTGTTACGTCAGTCAAACCATCTGAGCCAATCAGGTCCTTGTCCTGTTTCGCCTGGTGCAGTCGACTGGGTTTTCGTCGCGTCAGAAAGCCAGTCGACTGCACTAGACGAAACAGGGCAAGGACCTGATTGGCTTAGAAGGTTTGATTGGCGGAACAGAAAAACAAATCCAAAACCCAAACGACGTTATGCACAGCTCGAAACAACAGCTGATTTAGCTGTAATTAATGTGGTCAGTGAAAGAGGTGTGCCAGTTCTAAATCAACAAGCGAAGAGCTGATTCACACGATCAAGTGCCAAGTTCTCGAAAACAAACAATGGGAGAGGTGATTGGATCGTGGTATAAAGTATCCTCAATGTCATTCTGATTATCAAATCATCTATAATATCTCAACGCAAAAGACAAAGCATTAATTTTGCAGGTCGTAGAACAGCTTATACACAACAGACGTTCGCGAGTTAAAATGGAGAAACCGATCCTGCCTTCTAACCCCCAAACGTCTGGTACTGGATAACTCTGACTCTACTGTCGGTGGTTTCAGTTACTGGAAATGGTCTTGTGATTTATCTGATCGTTACCTGCAGAAGACTACAGAACAACGTGAACTGGTTCGTATTATCTCTGGCTGTCGCTGACTTTTGTTTCGCTGTCGTTATTGCACCAACCCAAACAGTTGGATATTTATTAGCTATGCGACCCGAGCAAAACTTTTCGTGGGAAGTCAAATTCATTTACGATATGTTACTCCAGACTTCAGTCTTCAACCTCTGCGCTTTGACTCTGGATAGATACGTAGCTGTGAGTTTTCCTCTCAAATATCATCACTTCATGACCAAACGTCGTCGACTCTCTATACACGCTCTTGCCTGGATAACTGGACTACTCTCACCCTCCCCAGCGTCATCGCTTTTTACTACCAAGCGTACTATACCTTTCGCTTATTACAAATTTGTTTTTTATTATTCTGCGAAATTCTGCCTGCAATTTGCCTTCTAGTGGCCTACTTAAGGATGGTTTATATTGTCCGAGCCCAAAAAATGATTATGGAGAAACAGGCAGCTCAAGTAACTTTCAACTATCAAACAAACGAGATCGTCTTGTGTCATAAAACAACCAATCATCGAAGGAAATCAATAAGTATTCATGTCATCGGAGCTGTTGTTCTTGTTTTTGACTTTTGCTTTTCTGTTCTTTCTACAAGGGTTTTGTAAATTATGTGTTGTTTGAGGACGTTGACTCGCGTTGGGTAGTTGTGGCGCGCTTGTTATATCACCTCCATTCCGCAGCAAATTTTCTCGTTTATGCCTGCATGAAGACGGATATAAAACGCGAAATGAAGCAAATTTAAGCTACTGGTTGCAAAGATAAATAAGAGCAAGATCAAAATGGACAACTTCACATTGGAAGCTTTTAGGGGTATATTGAATCAAGGAAAACTGAGAGGCCCAACGTTGAGTGAAAAAAATTCGATATGACATTTCAGCATTTTAATTTTTCAGGAAACGAAGAGATTGCCAAACATAGTTTAGTCAATAACGGTGTCGTCGTCATTAGCACATTAAATAGGTTATGCACCTGGCTTGTTTGCACGATGGGATGTTATTTTAATACTTGGCGAATTAAAAAACTCATTGGCATACTGTCAAAACAGCTAAAGTAAAGTGTTACGAAAAACCTGCTTAGTCTATGTTTGGAAATTTGATTGATAACTGTTTGATTTGACACAAACACAGAAAAATTAAATGTAAATTAAGTCAAGGTAACCAGAAGCTCGGAAGACTTCATAGTTTTATAAAAGTTTGGTTTAACAGTACGAGCTCGGAGACCATTCACCTCTCTTGGTTTTGGTAAGTTTGACAAATGGCGAAAAATCTTTGTAATGACGTAATCATTCGGGCATGCATTGTATAACTTGTAGCAACATGATGTCTTGGTCGTGCGCAGTCGTGGTCAAACTATGTTTAAAGGCCCATCACCAACCGGGAGCCTTTGCGGACTTTTAGCCAATCAGAGCACCCGAAAAACAATGAATCAATTTGAAAAAAAAAAAACGGGGCGCAAAGGCTCCCGGTTGGCAAAGGCTCCCGAGTTTTATCAGTGAAAGATAGAGAGAGAATGTTAAAAAAAATTAAAACAATTTAGAAGAGCTGAATCGAAGTCTTCATTGGAAGTACTAGCCCCCAAGATCCCAGCTATTGTGAAATCGACTGTAACAGCATTAATTCGGAGAAAAAGATGGCGACTAGTTTTCTATTATGGCGACCAATGTCATATTTTAGGCGCCAATGGCATCTAAATGTTTTTCGTTCAGATTCCTTCTTGCAAATTTTACAAGACGTTCACTCTAGCTATTGCTTCAGAATTAAAAACGTTTCAAACCTGATTTTGATTTTTTATGTTAATCCTTGTCCTGTCATGCCATGTAAGGGCACGCCCTGTCATACAATGTCACGTCATGTCATGTTTAACACGTCCTGTCCTATCATGCCATGTCACGGAACGTCTTGCCGTGTCATGTCACGACACTTCCTGTTCTGTCATGCCACGTCACGACATGTCCTGCCGTGTCACGACACTTCCTGTCTTTTAATGCCATGTCACGGCACGTCCTGCCGTGTCATGACACGTCCTTTCCTATCATGTCATGTCACAGCACGTCCTGCCGTGTCATTGCACGACACTTCCTGTTCTGTCATGCCACGTCACGACATGTCCTGTCATGTCACGACACTTCCTGTTCTGTCATGCCACGTCACGACGTCCTGTCTTTTCATGCCATGTCACGGCACGTCCTGCCGTGTCACGACACGTCCTTTCCTATCATGCCATGTCACAGCACGTCCTGCCGTGTCATTGCAAGACACTTCCTGTCCTGTAATGCCATGTCACGGCATTTCCTGCCGTGTCATGTCACGACACTTCCTGTCATGCCACGTCACGGCATATCCTGCCGTGTCACGACACGTCCTGTCCTATCATGCTTTGTCATGTCACGACACTGCATGTCCTGTCATATCACGTCGTGTCATTTCAGGTCAGGTCAAATCAGGCGGTCACAACAGATCACGTCACTTCATGTCATGCCAAGTATCTTCACGTTTTGTAATACCATTCCACTTTATCCTCATTACCTTGACCTGCAGACTGGCTGCAAACACTTTTTCCTCCAGTTCCTCCACTTCTTTCAGCATCGTCTTATTGACGGCGAACTCGGACGCGGGAAACCACGTGTCTTCCATCGGTTTATCGCGATCTTTCTCGGTCTTTTCTGTGTCATCTTCGTTGTCGGTATCAGAGTCCGAGTCATCGTCTGGCGAAAGCACAAAAAAAAAGTGGAACCCATGTAAGTTAAAGCGTCCATGCGTTAATCTGGAAAAAGTGGTGTACTGCATAACCCGATATTAACCGGAACATTTTTTCTGTACTATGGACATACTGTAAAGATACTGTAAATATTGTAATTCTCCTGTGGTGCGATAAATATGTCAGTAAAGTTCCTGATTGTTATCATTAGAAATGAGAACACGTTCTTTTAGTGGGAAAATACTAAACGCAAACAAATACAAAGTCCAGCGTTCCTTGGTTCACTTCGCTACTACTATCATTTGCGTCCATCCATGAAGTGTGACGATTTTTTCGCGAAGGTTTACTTTTCAAGCGCGCACGTTTTGTCGAAAGGTAGTCACATTTCTCGCGCTCTGATTGGTTGAAAAATAACGGTCAAGACTGCAGCCAATCAGCGAGCGAGAAACGCGACAACTTCTCGACAATACGTGCACGTTTGAAACATAAACCAATGCTAAAAAAATCGTCACGCTTCATGGATGGACGCAAATGGTAGTAAGAGGCTCCAGATAATCGACCATTTTCTCAAGCCCCATCTACACGACAGAAAGTTTTGGCACGGCTCGAAAAAAAAATGGTTCTTGGACTACCTCGCCACGTAGTCCCGGCACGGGTGAAATTTCGGTCCAGCTCTGACAAAATTTAGTACGGCAAATCCATTTACACAGCGCAAATACATCCGAGCCGTGCTATTAAATTGGTACCCATACCACTTTTTATCCGAGCAGTGCCAAAAAATCCCACTCGTGTAAATAAAGCCCCATTTACACGACAGAAATGTTTAGCACGGCTCTGATCTGGGACTACCTCGCCACGTAGTCTCGGTCGTGCTCTGACAAAATTTAGTTCGGCAAAGCCATTTACACAGCGAAAATATACCCGAGTCGTCCCATTAAATTTGGTACCAGTACCACTTTTTATCAGAGCAGTGCCAAAAAATCATTGCGTGTGAATGGGGCTTGAGCCTTCAGGTAAGCGAGCGCAGGAAGCTCGCCTTCAGGACCGGTCAACAAGTGAATCGGTCTTTGTGGTGCTAATGCAATCACTTGGAACCACAGATTTGATTCCCTCGTCGACAGGTTCTGGAGCCGAGCTACATGCACATGCATACATTTAATCGAATCGTAAGTTCACACAAATGCACAAAGTCCTTACCGTCATCAAACGTCTTTTTGCATGACGAGCCGATGTAGTCCGAATACTTCTGGAAGTTCTTCTGAAGCATTTTCTCGCGAATACCCCTACGAAAATGAGTAGAAACACGACAAGATGTTACAGCAAGTAGTTTGAATTCAGCTTTCCTCCATGTGTGACGAATCGCGAAAGAATCACTTAAGGGGAGAGGTCAAAGCAATGGTACTCTAGGTGGAACCGATTGGGGGGGTTGGGTGGTATGACCCGAGACCACCAACCAAGAAAATTCCAACTTTTGACTGCAAATATCTCGCAAAATAATGACAGGCTCACCATCCTACTCTACAACACGAGGCAATAAAATGTGGTACCCCTGTATAACCATTCCTCAGGTCAGGCATTACCTGCAGTGCAAGACTTTAGTTAGTTCCTTTATCTGGCTAGGTTCTGTAAGCCGCCACCATCCGTGTTGCACCTCTGTATATTACAAATAGCGATTGTGAGATGAGGACAAACATTCAGTAGCGTTATGGAGATGCCTACTGACTTGTAATACAAGTTTTAACTGGAGCACAAACAAACACATTTTCTATTGGGCGAATGCGATCAAGCGTTCCAAATGGCAAATGCGGTCAAACGCCGATTAAACGTTCTTCTGTGTAAATCTCGTCAAATTTCAAAGTGTGCAAATATTACGAGATTAGTACTCCCTAATGAAGCAATCAATCCAATGGACGAATATGATAAAACTTTCCAACCTGTTTGCTTTAAACGTTCCATGCACTTTGATCAAACGTTCTATCGGGATTGATCACGTTCCATCTGGTTTGATCAAACGTTCAATTCGGTTGATCAAACGTTCCATCCAGTTTGATCAAACGTTCCATCCGGTTTGATCAAACGTTCCATCCGGTTTGATCAAACGCTCCATCCGGTTTGATCAAACGATATATTCTGTTGATCAAACCTTTCATCCGATTTGATCAAATGTTCTATCCGGTTTGATCAAACGTTCCAGTGTGGTCAAATCTCACCTGGTGGTATGGGTGCGGGTTCCTGTCGAAGGGATTCCAGAACACTCTTCTTGAGCTCCTCAAACGACAACGACATGGTTGACATGTGAGCAGTGCTGCTCGCACTCGTACACGGCCCTCTCTGCTCGGGAGTAGAGCACGCGGATTGGCTCGCGGGTGACAACAGGTGCTGGCCCGTGAGTGGGCTCCCTGTGCCTAAGATCGACACCAGATTGGGCTGATATACAATCTGCGCAGCGTTTTTAGGTGGTCTCCCTGGCGGTCTCTTAATAGGCACAGGTGAATTCATGAGGACTATTTCTGCTTTCTTGCTGTATGTCGGCACGAACTGACCGCTGTGTGGCGTATGCGAGAGCGTTAGCGACGATTCGTCACAGGGCATGCGCGGAAGTAGGCTAAACCAATTACTAGACGCGTTGGACGGGATAACTTGATTGACGACTATATTTGAAGCAGCTGTGGTACCTTTGATGAGATTCTCAATCTTCAAGAACTGAGACTGGGAAACCATGGCACTCCCACTAGGTCCCGACTGAGAGGGCCCGTTAACGGACGACTGTAGCGGAGAAATAGCACCTCGTTCGACTTTAGGAGATTTCAAACCCGTGCCATTCTGCGTAATAGCAGCATTTATTTGCAGGCTACTCCGTTTCCTGTGTGAACTCTCTTTGATCGCGAAGTTGATGTCCATTTTTTCGACCCTCTCGCGGTCGCCAGGTACCTCCTCGCCCTCTTTCTTGATGTCGAACAGCCCTTCTTTTTCTGAACTTTCCATGCCCTCCACGAAGACCCCGCCCGTTTGAGGCAGGACCCAGAACCGACGCTTGTACCGATCTTGGCCAAGACTGAGAGCGCGCAAGGAGTGTGAGTTACCGAAAAGTTTGGTGCGGAACTTGGCGTGTTTCTGAAAAGAACAGTGACTAAGTCAATGCTTGTCAAAGAGGTGCCTTCAGCCAGTCAAACAAATGATGTTGGGCGAAGCATTTTCAAAGAACCCGGGCAGGAGTCCGATTAGTTTGGTAACAACAGCCAGAATTGATATGAGAGAATGTTAAAAATATACCGTAAATACGGTCAACAGGTACCTTTTCTAGTTTCTTCAGGCGTCTCTCGAGCTCTTCTTGAGTCTGAGGCTCAGTGTCATCCTGCAAAGAATGGAAAACCACAGGCTTGATGAGGTGACAACGCTTCTGGCGTTACTACATGTCACGCAAGTCACGCGTGTAATGCAGGTCACGCTTTGGCTTCAACCGAGTCCAAGAAAACATCCATTTTCGTCGGTTGAATTTTTCAAAACAAACAACACAACACAACACTACTTTAGAAGCAATCAAAGAGACAAACAAGCACACGAAGAAACAACAGGGTTCCTACGTTTTTAGGCTTTCAAAATTGCAGGACTTTCAAAGACCTTTTCAAGGAGGATCTAATGACCATTCAAAATGAAAAATGCGGTTTTTCATGCATTGTAAGAACTTGGGTATCATTTGCTTCAAAGATAGCACATTGATAGCAGGGGCGGATACAGGGGGGGGGGGGGGGGGATTGGGTGGATATCCACCCCACCCCACCCTTTTTTGATTAAAAAAAAAATAGAAGTCCGTCTTTTGTTTTAGATAATATCATAAATAAAGTCTCAAGGTCATGTATTTGATAGTTTAGCGGGAGGGATACAGCAAACCGTTTACAGGGCATTTTTGTAAGAGCGTTTTCTGTCCTCACTCCAAAACCCCACCCCTAAAAAAACTGTTCCGCCTCCTCCTTTTCACCCCCTTTTTCAAATCCTGGATCCGCCCCTGGATAGTCTTTAGTCTTTTCATTCCTTTTTTCTTATTTTACAAACTTATAGACACTCCATGACTTTGATTGGTTTTTGTAAAACTTCCATGACTTTCCAGGCCTGGAAAAGGACATTCCTATTAAATCCATGACTTTCCAGGGATCCATGGGAACCCTGAACAAACAAACAAACAAGCAAACAAACAAGCAAACAAAGCAAGCAAGCAAGCAAGCAAACAAGCAAACAAGCAAACAAACAAACAAACAAACAAACAAAAACAAACAAACAAACAAACAAACAAAAACAAACAAACAAACAAAACAAACAAACAGATTGTATATATGGTTGTTTGTTTAGTCACCTCGTCGTCTTCTGACTCTTCACTTGATCCACCCTCTCCACCTCCCTCCCCTCCATCATCATCATCGTCATCGTCATCATCTTCCTCCTCCTCCTCCTCTTCTCCTCGTCGTCCTCATCGTTGCCCTGGATGCTTCCGTCTGCTACAGACGCTGCGTCTCGGCTGTTCTCTGTCTCTACAGACGCGGTGTCTATCGCTCTAGGACGACCGGGAGGTTTCTTGATCTTCACAACTGGGTACTTTTCTGCTTGGATCGCCTTCAATCTAGGGAGGATTGGCGGTACGTTAACAAAAGAAGGCAACGCAGACACGCATGCAAAATAAAGATAGAGCACAGACGTGGCATTAGATAAGACGGCGGGCACCATTAATTGAAATGGTAACCAGACAGACCCTCACTTACTTTCTAATCCTTCCCTCTATCACCCATTTATCTCTCCTCAAGTTGGACATGTGTTCAATGCTGTTCTCGATTTCCCTGCGGAAAAGAAATAACAATTTTAGTCGCGAGTTCTAAAGCGTCGCGGTATTTTTAAACCCAAATATCCACACGCTCAATCTTATCTCGTGCAAAGGGAAAAGGGAAAGCGTCAAGGTTTTATCCGAGAACGCGTTACCGGAGGACGCGTTACCGGAGGACGCGTTACCGGAGGACGCGTTACATGAGGACGCGTTACATGAGGACGCGTTACCCGAGGACGCGTTACCGGAGGACGCGTTATCGGGGAACGCGTTACCCGAGGACGCGTTACATGAGGACGCGTTACCGGAGGACGCGTTACCCGGGGTGGCGTTACCCGAGGACGCGTTACCCGAGGGTGCGCTTTAATTTGGAGGTCTAGCTCTCACGTCACAATTACCAGCATAATAGACAACAACCACTTACAAATGCTTACCTGATAATAAGGCGACTACAAAGGAGCTCGTTACAAAGAAACGCCATGACGGCACCTTTCTGATTTGGAGACAGAGATTGGAAAGGCTGCTCATCCAAGGCGTCTGCAAGCTAAAATGAACAACACTTGTATATCAGCAAATGACCCAGTTAGTAACATAGGATGCCCTACGTTATAAACGCCTAGGGCAGATTTCATTTGACTGTGAAACGTGCCGTGACACGGCGCGGCACTGTCGCGGTCGCGGCACGGAACCTGACCTGCCTGCCTGCTGTAGATACGGAATGAAATCGCGTAGTCGCGGCACGGTCGCGGTCGCGGCGCGGCACAACTTTGTCGCGGCATTTTTCACAGTCATACGAAATCTGCCCTATTTAGATGAGTCGTCTTCTATTATGTAGCCTGCTCGCAGGCGTTGGAGCGTAGTTTTAGGTCGAGAAACGCGAGTTTGCTTCCGCTTGGCCGCCATCTTGGATTTGTGACAAATCGCCCCCCTCCCGCCTCTAGTAGAGTCTGTTAAGGGAAAAAATAGGTAAAATCGTGCACTTGTGCGTAAAGGCGCCAAATTTGGACCAAATGTTCCTAAGGTGAAATAAATCAGTTTACGGGAGGGGTGCCATCATTTCGACCAAAGGGAGGGAGGGTAGGGGCAATTTTGTCTATTTCCTAATTTCCCAATATTTCTTTGGTATTATTAAGGGTTATAGATAAACAAGACCATGACAACTCTTCCTGTATGGTGCCCTTCACATTGGACTAGGTGGGGTGCAACAAATGTCCGGCAAGGGGGGGAAGGGGGAGTTTTGGGTCACATTTTCGTGCTACCCTCAGAGATCATGATTTCATCGTACAATCACAAAATTCAACATAAATGTTCCTTAGGTAACATTTAACAGTTTTCGGAAGGGGTGCCACAATTTCGGTCCAATGGGGGGAGGGTAGGGACAATGTTCTCCATCATCAGATTTACCCTATATTCAGCGGTATTTAAAAGTTATCAATAAACAAATCCACGGTAATTCTTAATGAATGGTCCCCTTCATATTTGACTTGATGGGGTGCTACAAACATTTGACAAGGGGAGGGGTGAGTAATGGGTGAAATTTGCATGTTATGCGCTTTTTAATTGCAATTTGATTGTACAGTCACCAAATCCGACATGAATGTTTCTTAGGCAACATCTAACAGTTTTCGGAAGGGGTGCCACAATTTCGGTCCAATGGGGGGAGGGTAGGGACAATTTGGACATTACCTGATTATTCCTATATTTCAGAGGTATTAAAGAGTTATTGATAAAGAAAACATGACAATTCTTCCTGAATGGTCCTCTCCATATTTGATTAGATGAGGGTGCTACAAACATTTGTCAAGGGGGAGAGGCGGGTTACGGGTGAAATTTACATTCTATACTGTTTTTTATTATAATTTGATTTTACAGTCACCAAATCCGACATGAATGTTCCTTAGGCAACATCTAACAGTTTTAGAAAGGGGTGCTACAGTTTTGGCCCAAGAGGGGAGGCGAGGGACAATCCTTACTTTTATCGGTATTAAAGAGTTATCTATAAACAACAGCACAATAGTTATGTACGATTCTCACATTTGACTAGATAAATAGAATCCATAACTCTTTAATACCTCTGAAATATAGGGATAATCAGGTAAGGTACAAAATTGTCCCTACCCTCCCCCTTGGACCGAAATTGTGGCACCCCTCCCAAAAACTGTTAGATGTTGCCTAAGCAACATTCATGTCGGATTTGGTGACTTTACAATCAAATTGAAATTAAAAAGCGCATAGCATGTAAATTTCACGCATAACCCACCTCTCACCCTCGACAAATGTTTGTAGCACCCCCATCTAGTCAAATGTGAGGGGAACCATTCATTAAGAATCGACATGGTGTGTTTATCAATAACTCTTATATACCGCTGAAATATAGGGATAATCAGGTAAAGTACAAAATTGTCCCTACCCTCCCCCCCTTGGGCCGAAATTGTGGCACCCCTTCCGAAAACTGTTAGATGTTGCCTAAGGAACATTCATGTCGGATTGGTGACTGTACAATCAAATTGCAATTAAAAAGCGCATAACATGTAAATTTCACCCATTACTCACCCCTCCCCCTTGTCAAATGTTTGTAGCACCCCATCTAGTCAAATATGAAGGGAACCATTCATGAAGAATTACCGTGGATTTGTTTATTGATAACTCTTTAATACCGCTGAAACATAGGGTAAATCAGGTGATGGACAAAATTGTCCCTACCCTCCCCCCATTGGACCGAAATTGTGGCACCCCTTCCGAAAACTGTTAAATGTTACATAACAAACATTTGTGTTGAATTTTGTGATTCTACGATGAAATCATGATCTCTGAAGGTAGCACGAAAATGTGACCCAAAATTCCCCCTTCTCCCCCTTGCCGGACATTTGTTGCTCCCCCACCTAGTCCAATGTGAAGGGCACCATACAGGAAGAATTATCATGGTTTTGTTTATCTATAACCCTTTAATACCAAAGAAATATTGGGAAATTAGGAAATATACAAAATTGCCCCTACCCTCCCCCCTTTGGTCGAAATGATGGCACCCCTCCCGAAAACTGATTTATTTCACCTAAGGAACATTTGGTCCAAATTTGGCGCCTTTACGCACAAGTGCACGATTTTACCTATTTTTTCCCTTAACAGACTCTACTACTCGATTTGTCACATTTTGTTTCAAATCCAAGATGGCGGCCAAGCGAAAGCAAACTCGAGTTTCTCGACCTAAAGCTACTCTCCAACGCCTGCGAGCAGGCTATCTATTATGTGAACGTTGTGCTACATTCTCAGCAGGCCTATTTACTAGCAAAGCTACAAAAGCCAGTAGCGGAGGTGGGGCCTTCGCTCTCGTACGAAGGGACGACTGAAATTCAGGCTATTGTCTGCTGTTCTATAGAAGATAGGACAGAACTTGAAAATTGCTGAGTACCATACATGCATTACCTCGTGTGATCCGCCACTTCTACACATAATATACAAGCGAAGAATCTCAGAAGTGTTATTGTCTGTCAATTCAACTTTGTGAAGAGCTTGGCCTAGTTTCGTCACTCCCTAAAAACGGAAACCACCATTAATCCAACAATTGATCGGGCATACATCACATATTATTCTAATCGAAAACCACCTCGATTGATCGGACATTATGATCGATCATATCGCAATTTTAATTGGACATTTGTCGCATTTGATTACCGGAAGTAATAGGACATTTGCATTATGACGTAGCTTACTACGACTACTAGAAACCTCTGTGTTGTCCCTTTTATTCGTGTAATTGCCGCTGTTGTTTCCAATAGCAGTTTATCTGCATAAGAAAAGAAAACTGAAAATGATTCTGGTAGTAGTCGGTAGTCATAGTCAAATGACGCAATAGTGCGAATGTCATATTTCTAGTTCTATAATTGGGTACTCTGTTCCTTTATTAAAAATCTAATCACTATCACAACAACATTTTTCAGTAACTGAAAGTGTCAATTTAAACAGATGTTCAGGTCCTCAACTTGAATAGCATTACCAGATTTCGAGTATAGAGCATGATTCTAGTATACATACGTAAGGGCCCTCATATCCAGGGTCTGCCATGGCTTGGGTCAGTAAAAGCTGGCAAAGAGGCAACAAAACGTCTTCTCCTTCGCACAACATTGACAGCTGCATGTCCCCGATA
This sequence comes from Scolanthus callimorphus, assembly GCA_033964015.1. Taxonomy (NCBI): domain Eukaryota; kingdom Metazoa; phylum Cnidaria; class Anthozoa; order Actiniaria; family Edwardsiidae; genus Scolanthus; species Scolanthus callimorphus. Next base: position 3,790,564 of record CM066914.1, read on the forward strand.
CTTGGCAACTCAGTGGCTGGGTCTGAATGAGAAACAAAAACTCAATAAATAATCTGACAGAGTTTAACAATCAAAGCAATTCTATTGTCAACTTGTGGAAAGCGAAAGATCATGTGACGCCACTGATGACGTCATTGGTGACGCCACATCGAGACGTCACTGGTGACGTCATATCACGTGGCCACCTATAGGCACCCACTTTTAGCTATGCTAACGTTTGATAGCCCAGCCACTGGCAGGCCTGAGGATACAACAGTACTGCTTATCCTGTTGCCCGTGGTGGTGCTAACACAGGAGTAAGTGAGTGAGTGTGTGACTCACTCCGCCATGGCTTCTAGCTTTGCATATCCACGGGTTAAAAAGGCTCTTTTTCAAAAACTTATTCACGTTCTTGCTAGCAGCTGTTATTTTTATTTTTTGTTGTTGTTGTTGTTATCATTCGAATAAGTGACATTCTCTCTGGATGCTTACCAATCTCCAGTGCCTCGCCAAAGTTGTGGATGAATTCTTCTACCATGAGCAGATCAGCAAACGCCTGACTTGGGAGGATACACTTGGTCAGTCTCGGCAGTTCGGGGAGACTCTGAAATAATACGTGGAATATGTATTAGTTAAACTAGGAGGGACGATCTGTCACATTAGAAGTGGGGAGCGTTTGTAGAATTTGTGCTATTTTTAGCATCAAAATTCTGCGACCACAAAAGAAACCATGGCAAAAAGCACCGCGTTAAAGGGTGACACTATTATCCCTTGAATACAATGGTTCAGTCGGAAAGTGATATCTATCTATTATCTTAGTAATGGGGCTCTTGGTAATAAATTAACGGGGTATGGTCTACTTTAAGGTAATATTGCCCACCTTGGCATCTCTTAGCACCATGTCTTCAACCGGCTTCTTCAGCTCGCGGGCAAGAATTAACTCTCTTCTCTTTTGCTCCTAGAAAGAAGAATGCGGAAAAGAAAACATGTTATATATATATTATCAACTGCAAGATAATTTTGATAAAGATTTTCCTGAAAAACCTACAGCGACGGATGTTGGAGCATGAGGATGTGAAATTTACGCTGCACGCTCCAAACAACATTGAAAGGGAAACGAGGAACGGCCTCCCTGGTTAGTCAAGTATTTACTTATTTTTGGACCCTTTTTATGTACCACGTAATGCGTTGTTGATGTACCACGTGATCAGTATTTGTGTGCGTAAACTTTGGGGGTTTGGTGTGTCACATTGTTTTGCTGCTTTCCAACGAAGTCTACGCCCACAATTGTTCATCACGTGGTACATAAACAACTCATCACGTTGTACATGAAAAGGCGATCACGCGATCAATTTGAGACAGCCGCCGGCGGGCTGAAAAATCGAGGTGTAACGATCTACTGGAAAGAGTAGTAGATGGTTATTTCGAGATTTCTAACACGTTATTCGCCTTCTAATATCGAGTAATAATAACAAAGGAGTGGCGGACTCCAGAAACCTTACCAGTTTTCTTTCTTTAATCAGTTTTTTCTCCATTCTCTTCTCTTCCTTTTGTCGCTCCCTCTCCTGCAAGAAACAACAGGTTGAGATGTCATTCCCTAGTTGCGTGACGGCAGCACAAAAGACATGCATCAAATGATGTAGAACTTACATCAGCCTTCCGCTGTGTTTCAAGTGCTCGGATCATCATTTGTTGCTGCCTTTTCTGCTCTCTTTCCTAAAACCAAATCAAAGCAATGCTATTGGCTGACTTGTGGATAGAGCGGATTTCAGAGGACTGTCGTGATTTAATTGCGTTTGCGATTGGTTTGCTTTCTCATTGGCTGCTTATTTCTATCAACCAATCAAATTGCGAACTAATTACAAGCAAGGGATTACTAGCCAATTTGTTCGGCTCCTGATTGGCTGGGCTGGAAACCATTCGACAGTAAGTTGTAATTACTCTCCTTTCTGATTGGCTATAGTGATTATACAATTGCGTTTACTTTCGCGACGGTCATCTGAAATCTGCTCTATTTAAAATTTCTGACGACGTTATGTCACACGTTCGTTTTATTATTTTAAACAAGAAAATAACCCGTGACCTTAAGACGAAAACGTTTTTCAAAGAAACGAAATGGAAAAAAGACTTCGCAATCTTCAAATTCTTCAAATGCTTCCTGTGTCACCGCGCGCGTGCCAAAATTGGCGGGAATTTAGGCGGGAAAAATCAGCCAATCAGAAACGTTCCTCGCACAGTTACATCAGAAATCCAAGAGCCTGTGTCAGCCGCCATTTTGACAGCATAGCAAATACCAAGAAGGAAAAAACATCCATTTCCATCGGCTGATTTAGAGAATATAGAGCAATTTTCTCGCAATTTTCTCTTCTTAATTTTAGTAAATCAAATCTGAAACTTTGTTGATTTAGGGATTTCTACACGTAATTCGTCTTCTAACATCGAACGAAAACAATAACAAAGGAGTGGCTGACACGGGCTCTTTAATAGTATAGATGGATATATTTGCTCCGAAAGTATTTCCTAGTAAGTTTCCTAAACTAGCCAAATCCAACGGAATCAAGTTTAATAGCAGTCAAGTGTGCTGAGATGGGTTTTTGGATAAATTTTATATTTAAAAAAACAAGTTGTACAGACCTGTTGCTTCAGAAGCAACGCTTGCTGGCGCTTCAGTTCTCGATCCTGAAAACAAAACATTTTTTCAGCATGACTTTATCATGAGATTGTGAACTTTCTGTGGAAATAAAGTTGACAGAAATTGTTACGAAATGCTCATTCATGTCATTAGGCACCTGAAATTGTTAGCTCCTATCGCAGCAAAGGTATGCAACTTGCTGCAAGACTTTGCCATGTTTACTTAAAACACAGCCCCCTTAAAGGGACATTTACATCCTACCACACAGATCTGAAGTCTGATGACTGGGAAAACGGTCATGTCCATGGCTCACGTTCCCATGAGGCTAAACTTTATGTGTAGTTGGTATAAATCTTTTTTCATTTTGTACCATGGCCAAAGAGTAGCATGTTGGTATAAATGCTGAACCACAGTGCGCAGTAATGCCCAGCAGGTGATACCTTGGCTTTTTTCATGGCCTCTTCATACTTCACGCTGGCTACATCCTCCTTCTTTCTACGCCGTGCCTGTCAGATCAAATGCGTATTGATATGACCTCCTAAATTCATACGGAAAAACGGCATTCTGGCAGGAAATATTATTATCAAACCATGATGGTTTTACGTGTACCTCTTGTGCTTGCTGTGCTTTCATTTCTTTTTCCAGTCTGAGCTGTTCTTGTCTTCTCATTTTTGCCTACAATAGAAATGGCAAATTAATCATTCCTATTACCAATAATTATAATTTATTACACGACTGTGATGTCATTTTGCCATATAAGTCAGCTGTTATACTGTAGCAGTGCGCATTTGAATGGCTTCCCGATTGTGCGCTAGTCAAAACGTTTTCAAGTGCACCTTGAAAAGAAAATATTTTTGTTCGTCATATAAAAGAAATCACTAGGTGTTTTTTTTTCATGTAATACTGGCGGCATTTTACTCGTTGCTCGCATTTTTTCTAGCCCCGTGCCCGTAACTCGTAAAATATCCGCCCGTTTTACATGAAAAGACATCATTCTAATAAAGTAATATGTATAACTTAATCATTACTCTTGGGTCTGACTGGACGTCAATGGGACTGCAAATATTATCTTATTTTCCAGACATTTGTCCACTCAAATCTTTATTTTGGTGGAGTATAATTTAAAAGTACCCACAAAAATCATGCATGGTGGCTACTCCTACAAAGAAGTTTGACAGGAGAGGTGTCTTGAGTGTATGACCTGTGGTATTATGCCTTCATGCAATATCAGAAGCAAATCCTAGGAATCAAAAGCTTGAGAATTAATAGATCAAACACTGGAGAGCGTTTCATCAGGATTTCCAAAAATTGAAAAGTGGGTTGAAGTGGGCTTTTAATGGACTTCGAGGTGTTTGAAATCCTTATGAAAAATCGAGTTTTTGGTTAACTTTTCAAACGAATGATTTAATGCTGAGAAAAATTCTCAAAATTCTATGCAAATTAAGACGGCATTTTCAGGCCTCCTTCACGCTTATAATTTGCTTTGTTCAAACTTCATGAATTATTGATGAGTTTGAGAAGCTAGTTCCCAGAAAAATACTGGGATGACCTAGTGAAAATTTTCATTGAACATTAATTAATTTAAAGGCCCGCCACCAACTGAGAGCCTTTTTCGGAGCACCCGAAAAACAATGGATCAATTTGAAAACAAAAGAAAACAGGGCGAAAAGGCTCTCGGTTGGTGATGGGCTTTTAACAAACTTACCATCTTGCGCTGTTGTTTTGCTTGCTCTTTAGCTATTTTTTTCTGCTCAGCACGCACACGAGCTAAAATGAAACGATAAAAGATTCTTGGATTATGGCAAAAGCAGTTTGTTATTAAAAATCAATATGCGCTCTAGAATGCAATGGCACTTAAAGGGGCACTGTCAGTATTTTTCACGGTATTAGGGTTCATTTAGGTAGCTTAGGTCAGGGGCGTAGCCAGGGGGGTTCCAGGGGTTCTGGAAACCCCCCTCTCCCGCAGCGGAACCTCCCCTCACCTCTGTTCTGGACCGACTTACTACTAAAATTGTAAATATTTAATAGACAACAAATAAAAGCTCCAATAAAATGTAGCAAATTTCTTCAAATGCTAGTTTTTCCCCGAGATCAAAATTTTTGGCTGGGTTTCCTGTGGCGAGAACGCAAAAAACACGTCCGATCTATGTGGAGTTTTTTTTATTTTTTGAATTTTGGAACCCCCCTCTCATAAGTGCTGGCTACGCCCCTGTAAGTGCAGTTAGATTCACAAGAAATGAACAAAATAATCGTCTAGGTTTGTTAAATAACCTTTCAGCTACAAGATGAGTACACATTTGGAAAAATTTCGCGTGCTATCAAGCAAATGGAATTGGATTGTAAAATAACATTTTTAAATTTTTTTTTATCAGGCTGAACAGTTTTCGAACTTGTAAATTTGATAGCGAAAGCTATTAAATCTTACGTAAGAATGCCTATATAATGCAAGTTTCAGTTCCTTTTTCTTTCTAGGACTCAATAATAGTATAAATAGGATTCTGAGTTGTTTATGTAGATCACTGGTCTTATTTTCTAATATTTTGTTGAAACAACCGTGACAGTGCCCTTTTAAAGCTGCAGAAACTCTACAATTTTGGCTGGAACTTTTATCACCAGTTTTCCCCTAGAATCTAGTAAAAAGCACTTTCTATCTGTATTTTTACCATTCACTACCACAATTAAAATATTTTGGAAATATTTTGCAATATGTCTACCATATTATAAGTTAAATAATTTGCAAACTTTTAATGTTGTGTAACTTTAACTTCTCATTACCACAAACACGTATTACCAACATTTTAACAAAACACAGCCTACCTTGATCTCTCTTAGCTTGCTTTGCTTGTTGCAAAGCATGTAAGCGTTCGAGCTTCTTCATTTTTCTTGCCTCAGCTAAAGTTAACAAAACCAACAAAAAGCCTTAATGTTGTGGAAACGTTTCTCAAAAACACTGAAAAAAGTGTCAGTGTACAAATGTTTTATCTTTTTTTCAGAGAAGTAAACAGTTCCAGAAATCTAACTAGGAGAGAGAAAGATCAAGAGTGACAAATAACGGAACAACACATGTTAGAAGTTTATCAAATCAGTTTGTAATACACGCTGGTAATAACAGAAGGTTAGAACACATTAGACAAAGTTACAAGTTGTGTGTTGTTAAAGTGTATATCACCCCTGAGAGAACATGGACTGATAGTTGTGCTTGAACAAATAAGAGTTCCAAACATTTTGCTTGCATATCTTTTTTGGTTAACAAGATATGTAACATCAATGTTTTATGCAAATTTGATGATGTGGCGAGAGGTAGAAAAATGCATGGTAATATCAGCCAAAGCGATGATAATCCAGTCACGTTTTTGCATGAATAACATGTATCTGGCTTCTAAATCATTGTGTATGAAAATCGCTTGTATAGGAAGATTTATTGACAGGTTAGAGGGCTCTGTTTAAACAATACCTCCACGCCATCAAAACCTAATTAGCATAAATCTTTGATTTCACATATATCGTGAATCAAAAAGGTATCGAGACAGAATTATTTTGAGATTCTTATTTGTTCAAGCACAACTTCCAGTCCTTGTTCTCTCCTCTCAGGGGCCGGGTGATGTACTCACTTATAGAGAACGACTAGTGAAATACTTTTCAAATAGCCTGAGGAAACAGCCATTCCTGTTATTGTGCAAATCCCTGTGTTCCCTATGTGAGACAAGGCATCTGAGCTATATGTAATACTGATGACAAAAGAGCTCTGATTTTCAGCACTTTGTAATAACGTTTATGTGTTTATCAATACAGCTTTAAGGTTGCTGTAAAGGCGTTCGATGTACTTACACGAAAAAAATCTCGGGACGTCGCAATTTATGCTATGATAATCAGCTATATATCGTTTTAAAGCTAAAAGATTGTTCTATCTTATGAAGTTGTTCAGTTTAATTTTTTCTTGTATTTTTACTGTAGTAAGACCCTGAACTAAAAACTACCTTGTCTACTTGAGAAGCTCCAGACCATTAGTGTTTTGTTGTTCAATTTCACACTTTGTTGGATTTTAGTCTCGGAGAAATGAACTGCAAAACCATGTGAGCGATTTTCAATATTTTGCATATTTACGAAAATATAAGGTCGCGAAGTTGAAAGTCACATTTTTTACAATTTGTGGCTGCAAATTTATCATTTAATCTTTTTCAAGTAAAAAAAAAAATTCCCTCACAAAGTCTTTATCATTTTCTAACGACACAGAAAATTTGACGCCGATACCTTAAATCATGCAAGGTTAGGAGCTTCTCAAAGGTGAAAATTTGACCTAAAATTTAAGTACTAGAAAAAGCATGTAATGTTAATTAAATTACAGAAAATTAGTGGCGGGCAATACAAACGAATGGTCAATTGAAGCCTAGGAAAACAGTTGATGCGTCATTTGAGGTTTTAGAAAATACTCAGGAAAAAAGTCATATGGATTTTTAAATTTTTACCTTTCCCGAGACCTTAAAAGCAGAGCTCTACATCATGAGTAAAAAAAGTAAGACACTTAAAGCCTCATAATCACCTAGCATCCTTTGCGGTCAGATAGGTCAAGTTTTCATGGAAACTCTACCAACTTGTTGATTGAATTCTCATTTTTGGATGCTCACTTCCATCTGCAGGGGCGTATCTAGTGGGGGGATCCTGGGGTGCCTGTAACCCCCCTTTTTAGAAGAAAAATACAGTAAACATTGGGGCACCATACATTTGTACAGATGTGACCCCCCTTTCTCAAATCCTGGCTTGGCTATGCCCCTGATCTGTCATAAATTTTATTATTATTATTAGATATATTTTGGAACTAGATTTGATTCAAAACAAAAGTGCACTGAGAATGCCCGTTGATTATGGGGCTTTAATATTTATGTCTCAATCTTCTAGCCTTCCACTGACTAATCAGCGAGACGGGACCTTGGTTTATTGTCTCATCTGAAGGACGTGAAACACAGGAGAAATGACCAATCATTTCTAACCACGATGAACCAGTTCAGCAAAACATGACCCAACAGCAGAGAATCGAACCCCGGACACAAAGGTGAGAGGCAAACAGCTTAGACCATTTGGCCACATAGTTTTAGGTAGTACAGTAGCTGTGAGGTCTTTTTCTCATAGGTCATAGGGAATCCAGGAACTGGCACAATAGTGGATGGTGTTTTACCCAGGCTACTTTTCACATGAATAAATTAATGGACTGTGAATTTGTTATCCATTCAAAGGTAGAGTACAGTAATTAGTATAACAGCAAAGCATTCCAGTGTAAGATACTGTATTTCACAATTTTGTGTTACCGGTAGCAGGTAATTCACTAACAATTGACAAGTGAGTGTTTTAGATGGCACCTACATGTAATTCTTGAGAAAAACAAATATCAGATTTGGACAGAAAATGTGAACACATTAATTTTAGAGATGTTTAGTAGCATTGAGGCAATTTTGAAAATGACACCACATATCTGTCACATTTGAGAAGTACTGTACAATCAAAATTCACTTTGTGTTTATGTTTTCCTATGAATAATAGTTTATTGCTTTAGTTTTCATTGTCAACAGCTTGTGAAATTAATGGTATACACTGCACTATCCTGTTGAGTGTGGAATGGCTAAAGTTTTGTCATTAAGTTTTCACATTTGGTTTAGTGTCTATAGAAAGTACATTGTCAAGTGGAGTTCATAATTTTTGTCAAGGAAAAGCTTGTGATTTTGAAACTTTGTTGAGACATTCCTTGACAACATTAAAGAACTTGTCTTGACAACATGCCACTTCAAACTATCAAAACAAAACGTTTAAACTTATTGACCAAGCTAAAGGCATTCCACGCTCAACTGAATAGCGCAGTAGTAATCAGTGGAAAATCCCAACAAAAATCTGAGCACAAAGAGTTCACATTTCCTGGTCCAAATCTAATAATTTTGTCTGCCATCATGTTTTCCTGAAAATTAGGCATGTGCCGCAAAACTGTTTGCTACACATAACAGAGTCTGATTGAATGATGGATCAAGATGTGATAACTTCAGTCAGACATAAGAAGCAGCACTCACAATTACCATACCATAATATTGATGACATAACTCACAACAGTCATATTTTACCACCAATTCTTAGCAATATTTCTCAATCAATATACAGTAGCAAAACAAACAATTTATTGTACTTATTTGTCTCGCCACATCCATTTTTCTTCAACCTGTTTTTTGGACATTCTATAATTTGTTGGTAAATTACAATACAACTCAGACTGTACTCCCCATAACTTAAAAGCTTTGTATGTACATGATAAAAACCTGTTACTTCCAAGCTTACCAGAGGAATAGCTAGCAAGCTCAAAAACAGCCTCTTTATGTTAGAATATCAAGTTGATTATTTTTTTTTAAAACACTGTTTGGAAAATGGATGATTGGTAACCAAGACATTCAAAACCAAGTTCTACAGTACCTTCGCTCATACAAAAAAGTTGCATTGGAAATCCTGAGGTCACTACAAATCAAAATGTACAATTCCAGAAGATGTCCATGCCTTGCTCTAGAAATACCCAGTTTTCAAAGCTGCTTTATTTTTCAGAGACAATGGACGATGCCAGCTATAATGCATATGCGCGCTGCATGTCGGTAGATGTGGGATATTTGTCGAACCAACTGTTAAAAAAGCACGCGCTGCATTCTGCATTTTGGCTTGGGCATTTGTGAATAAAAAAGAGCATGCCCGCTAGCTGGAATCGTCCATTAGTAGGTCATAATATCAGCTTTGCCCCTACTGTGGAGGGACAGAGATGCCAACTCTCTTGCATATCATTTTTGTGACCAGGGGGAGACTCCTGAATTGCTTTGACTCCTGCATTGCATCTAGATCTCCCACATTTTAATGGAAACAATTTAATTATTTTTTCTAATTATTATAAAGATTTTTCCAGTGCAAATTTTGTGGGCCAAAAACACCCCATCTCCTACATCTTGAAGGTCAGAGGTTGGCATCTCTGGATGGCATATGGTTATTTTCTGGAATTATACATTCAAATCACCAAGTAATATCTACTCTAAAAAAAACCACACACTTAAAAAGCATAAAAACACGTTAAACATACCTCTCTCCTGTTTTGCCTTTTTGTATTGCTGAGCAGCCATTTGCTTTTCCATTTTCTTGCGCAGTTTGGTTTCCTGAGCTTTTTTTATCATTTCTGAAAAGACAGCACATTTGGCCATGATCTCTCTAATCATGTTACAGTCTGTTATTCTATCAACAGCCTCCTTATCTCACAGTCACATTGTCACAATTTTCAGTACACATTAAAGGGAATCTTAGCCTTTTCACACTCAGATGAAACTTAAACAACTCAAAAACATTCGACAAAACTTTATAACTAAAAAGAAACCCAATTAGGTTGACCCAGCTCATTTTGCTTTGACGAGATTCTTTTGGATTTATCCGGCGCCACCATCTTGGCATTGTGACGTCACTCTTGTGCTATAATTATTATAGTATAATTATATAGTATATATTATTATAGTATAATATAATTATTATCATATTATATAATTCTTTATATGAATAAATATCTGAAAATCTATTAAAAACTCCTTAATTATAAAATATAATGGTATCTTTTAAAATCTCCTTTATTATAATGGTATGCATATCTGAGGCATGAAGGACAACTTAAGGTAATTCCCCTGAAACAAAACTTGTCGTAGAATTTTTTTCTTAATTTTGCTATTTACTATTTAGTATATAAGGAATGAAAATATGAAATAAAAAGAGGGGTGCCCATGCTCGTTTAGAAACTGTGATGGCGCAAACATACCCCATTTTTAGTGCCCGAGGGCTATTTTGTGAAGGAATACGTGAAACAAGATAATTGTGATAAAACGCTCACTAATGAAGCAATCCAGTTCGCTTGCAAGTTTGAACATAACTGTTGGATGCTTCACTACCTAGGACGAACATTGGAATGTTTAATTTTCTATGTGTGTTGACGCTACCTTGAAAATGTGCAAAAATGTGCGCACCGCTCGTGATAATTTGAGAGTCTTTGGTGTCTCATTTTGGGGCTTTTTATGACGATAGCTCAAAAAATGGTCGTGGAAATTTCTTTAAACTTTTTTTAAAACAGGGAATGATAGTTTTATCAAAATGGTAAAATAAAAAATGGTGGTGCCCAATCTTGTTTTTGCGCAAGATCCCAAAAAGCGACTTTTCTTGGTGTTTCTCGCTCAAATAGTGATATTTAGCTTGCGCGCTGCGCGCTCGATTGCGTCATTTTCGAACGAATTGATCGCGCGTCCATGCGCAGAACAGCGTGCGCCGTGCAAAACAGGGGAATAACCTTAAAGCCTTCCATTCCAAAGCGAGGCAGGTTATACATGTACCTACCCATGCACTTAAGATTATACTGAGCAGAGCGCGTTGGAGGTAAACTAAAGGCTATGTATGGCATGAGAATGGCAATCGTAATGCCAATGCCAATGGTAATGATTTCCATTACAGTATGAAAATTAGTTTATTTTCTGCGGTACTTACCAAGTTGTTGCCTTTTGACTTCTCTTCTCTTGGCAACTTTCTCAGCTGCCGCCTTCTTTGCCTCAGCTGCCTGCCGTCTCTTTTCAAGCTCTTCTTCACTCACTAATTCAAAGTTGTTTCCCTAAAATATACCAAAAACAAATACATGTAACTTGTCTTGTCTATTCTTCTGTGGATCCCAGACAAAAGCATAATTGAGCCAATGAAATTAGCCAAACTGAGCCGGCTACTTTTTTTTTATAACTGCCTGCTTAAAAATATTCTGACAGCACTGAACATCTAGATTAAAGTTACCTCTTTGCATTCCAGTACTTCTCCAATCAGAAGCCTGGTACTAAAGCTGAATTGGTCTTCAGTAACATTGGTGATGTTGTTCCTGGTCAGGTACTGTATTGGAAAAAAGGCATTTCATTACACTCAAAATTCACAACTTAGTTAAGGTATCAAAATATGAAACGTGTCATTGATAAGGGGGTTTCCGCAGAAATATTTTTGGTGTAAGTTCTAGTCGACTAGAGTTGTACCCCTGCCAACTAAAAACCTAGTAGCTGTCACTTGATGGTAGCAAAGATTTCCAAAACTAATATACAAAATTGTGTGGTTCCAGAAATTATCCATACCCCCTATGGAAGGGCGATGGAAATTCCGGAGGGGTGGGGGGGTCAATTTACCTGATCATTTCCATACAAATACTGTATTTTTCCTTGGAAATTCCAGAGGGGTGGGGGGGTCACTTTTCAACACCCTTCCGTGGAGGGGGTATGGATATTTTCTGGAACCACACATTGTCAAAAACAAATCTGCATTCTCAAAGAGGTTGTTACATTTCTTGCTGCCAGCAGGCAACTCTCACAAATATTTACTTCAAGCATGTGGGTCACATTATCCATTTGTGTGATTCCAGAAATTATCCATACCCCTCCACCCCTCTTGAATTTCCAAATCCTTTCTATGGGGAGGGTACAGAATTTTTTTTGGAATCACACATTAGGGCCTGGATGAGATTGAATAATATGACCACATTTGTACACAATTTGCTGTTTTTGCTGTCTCTCAAAATATATTTTGCAATTTTAGGGTACATCTTATCCTATATAGTAGGGAAAAGCTTTGAAGAATCCATTAGAATTTTGTAAAAAATGTAAGAATTATGCCGTCTGGCAAGTTTTTTTGCATGATGCAACCTGCAAGTGAGTTACAAGAGGCGTGTGCGCTATAACATGTGAGTTACAATAAAGCTGCTTACATACCCTAGCAACTTCTGGGTATGTTCGGAGCTTCTTTCCACAAGGTGCAAAATAATAAACATCTCCCCGCAAGCCTCCTTGCACACCAACAAGTTTCAGACGCATTTGCCTTTTCCAGCTACAGAAGAAGAAAACATGAAAAAGTGAAAATTGTGTGACCAAGCATGTAATGAATCAGAATAATAACGCCAATGAAATTTCTTCTTTGGCTGAAAACCTAAGCCAACCAGATACACAGAACAGGGGCATGGTTAGGGGGTGGTGGTGGTGGTGAGGCTTTGGAACCCCCATACATACATATATCTTTATTTAGGCACGCTGTCCACAACAACTGTCTATTTACATCTTTAAAAAGGTTTAAAAAACAGATGCTGATTTCCATGTGGGGTGTGTGACTGAACATGGCATGCAAATTTTAACCTAGCATAGCCCAGCTGCAACATCCCTATTTGTTAGACGCTTAAAAGCAGATAGCGATTTAGCCATTTTGGCCTCTTTTGAAAGGGAATTCCATAGCATTATATTTTGCCATTATAGGAAAAGCTGGATTTCCTCTTTTTAGTTGTCATACTTGTTACCTGCTACTTCTTATTGTTACTCCTGAAATTTATGAGTAGGGGTATGATAATGTGGATGCCCCTCCAGAATAGAGCTAAATGAGCGGGGGAGGGCTCCAAAGCAACATGCCACATCACACCCACAATTCAGTTGAAACTGATGTTAACAGATAGTGTGTGTGTGAGTGACTTTGATTCATGCTGACCAAGAGTCATTATAAAGTTAAAGGCCCATCATCAACCGAGAGCCTTGCAGTCTATAAGCCAATAAGAGCAGCCGAAAAACAATGGATCAATTTGAAAACAAAAGAAAACATGGCAAAAAGGCTCCCAGTTGATGACAGGCCTTTACCACAGCAAAATGAGATCTTAGCATCTTCTTACTCAAGACAGGGGCATAGCCAGGATATTTACAAGAAGGTGGCCCCTTTATAAGACCATTGTGTATTTTAAATTTTGTCCCATACATTTACTGTATTTTTGGTTTCGAAAAGGGGGTCCAAGGCCCCCTGGGACATACCCCTGGCTATGTCCCTGCAAGGTGATGTAACTTACCCAAGAGAAAGGGGTATCTTAGCAGCCTCCTCACTAACATCTCGTCTTCTCCTCTTTGGGCTACCTGTGGATTCAAAAAGGGGCCAAAACACAACATTTTTAAGAGAGGTGTTCAAAATAGCAAGTCATATAGACTGAAATACAATCATCTGCATAAAATCAATCAATACAAATTCTAATCAATTTTGCCATCTGAAATCTGCTCTATACAATTCCAGAAAATATCCATCCTCTCTCTCCCCACAGAAGGGTGTTGAAAAGTGACCCCCACCCCTCTGGAATTTCCAAAGGAAAATACAGAAATCAGGTAAATTGACTTCCCCACCCCTCTGGAATTTCCAATCCCTTCCTTGGGGGAGATGGATGGATATTTTCTGGAACCACACAATTGTGATGAAAAGCAACCTCCAGATTTTAAATGCTGAACATTACCTAAACATATTCACAGGTTTTTGGAACCTAAACATATTTACAGGTTTTTGAAGTAACAATATATGTAATGATATATGTGTTAAAAGTTATCCTAACATGACTACTGTGAATAGACCACTTAAGATATATTAAAATTCCAACTTGAATACGAGTGTCAGGGGAATAAAATAAAGAAATAAATTTTTATTTTTAGATGCTGATGTGGTTTCTTCTGATTTATTCCCCTGAGCCTACTCAAGTAAGAATATTAATATATTGAAATTGGTCTATTGATCAATTGTATGAAGAAAACCAGTAAAACCATATATAAAAACTGTGAATTTCTAGAAAACCCTTTTTTGTTTAGATACCAGACATCTAATTTGCAATACAATTTGGTATTTAAATACAAATCACTCTCAACAGTTACCCACTGTTTAACAAAATGTTCTAGGGAAGAAATGGAGATACCTACTTCATGATGCATATTTTATTATATTTCCAATATATTATAAAAAGTAGCAGCCTTAAGCTTTTTAGTTGCAAATTATAATTTCTGTAAGCACAATAAAACAAAGATATTCTAAATTAAAAATTATACAATAAATTGATTAAGTGATAAACAAATAAGTCCCTGTTATGATAAAAATAACAAACATCTATGAATCATAAAATTCAACTAATCAAGGTGGTGGAAGATTTGTTTTAAATTTACAAAGAAAAAATGTCAGTTACAAACCTAGAAATAAAAGCCTTCTCAAAAAGCCTTGATACAGCCTGTAATTTTGTGAAAACATATTAGCCAATAAACTAATTGAGGGAGATTTTTAGTTTAAACATATAAACTCATCTTATATTCACAGACACAACAATGTCTGAAGACTTATTAGAACCCTCCCAAGGACAGAAAAAAATACTATCATAGTAACTTTTACTTAATTTATATTCAGAAAGCCCAGAGAATAAAATATCTCTCAGGAATTTTTATAGAAAAAAAAAATAAAAATAATAGAAAACTGCACTACTTTTATGTAAATAAAGTTTAAAATTGAGCAGATCAGCTGCAAATGATATAGTGCATATTTTTCAGTTTTTTTAAGACATCCAGTTCAAAAAATACAAAGGTTTCATTTTTTAACAATCTTAGAAAAACATTAATATATGATAATCCCTAACAGATGTTGATAACAGGATACAAAAAATGGTTATTTCCTATACAAGTGATAAATATTGGACTAAAATATATTTGCTAGGAAGAATAAAAGATCTGGCATAACTGCTTAAATATCACAACTTAGGACAATAAAGGACAATAACAACAATAAAGGATCGCGCCTCCATGGTTCAGTTCTATCTTTTGTTCAATGAGTTCTACAAACAATACCACCAGCACAGCATTGTACTGTAATGCACTATTGACACTGTAAAGGAAACCATAAACAATAAAAAAATACAATAGAAGCAGTGTACAGTACATTACCTGCAGAGGGGGACTCCAGCTTGCGTTTTAGAGTAGCACCCCCACTTGTTCCTTCTCCTTCATCTTGAGTGGCTATTCTCATACCAGACTTCTCATCGTCATCATCATCATCTTCTTCTTCCTCCTCCTCTTCTCCTCCCTCCTCGTCTCCCTCCTCTGTACCCTCGTCATCACTACTGCTATCACTGCCACTGCTGTCCTCTTCCCCTCCTTCCCCGTCCCCTTCTTCTTCACTGTCTTCCTCGCTACCACTACCACTTTCACTTGCACTGCTGACTTCACTGCTGTCACTCTCTTCATCACTAGTGTCCTCATTATTATAAGGCACTCTGAATCTTGCCATTGCCAGAGGTTTGCCTGAAGGAATTTTTGGGGCTTCGGCAGGCTTGGGAATTGCTGGGGGAGCTGATGGAGTTGCAACAGCAGCCGGTACCCTGCTCGTACTAGGTGCTTTGACACTTTTCTCTTTTGGTATCACTTCTGGTTTGACAGGAGCAGTTTCTTGCTTTTTAGTGGCCATCTGCTTCAGAACTGATGGTCTCTCCGGGGTTGTGACCTTTTTAGTAGCTTTACGTTTTTCTGTAGGAGAGTTCAGTAAGCTCAAGCTAGGAACAGCTTGTGTATCTGTGACTGTTTTAGTTTGTTCTGGAGGAGTCGCAGAATTCAGAAGAGATGGCCTAAGTGTAGAAGATGGGGTAGATCTAGAAATCTCCCTTGCATTTTCTTTTTTACCTAAAGTCAATGGGGCATTTTCTTTTTTAACAAGAGCTGACGGTGAAGTGGTTGAGGCACTGGCAATTTTAGGAACCTCTCTATCATTCAGGATTGATTTTGGCACTTGTAGTTTTGGTGGAGGTGGTGCTTTTGTTTTACTGAGCTTGGGTGGGCCTGGTAATGACACCTTCGACTCAACAGACGCTTGTGGTTGTGAAGGTCTTTGCTCTGATACCAAATGAGTAGTACTCAAGTTGGAACTACCTTTAACTTTTACTTCTTCAGATTTAAGGATCTGTTTAGTCGATTCTAATCTTGTTGTTTCTGGAACAGTTGCTTTTGGAGGATGTGGAACTTGTGGGGGTTGAACTGGCTTGGGTTGGGAAGTCTGCTTGATAGTAGGGGGCTTTTGGAGTGGCATTGGATGTTCATTGGGTGAGAAATGTCCCCCTGTAAAAACACCTGTTGATTCTAAGGGACCCCTTCCAATGTTCTTGTCCATTTCATGATCAGACTTTTGTTCTTGCTCTTGAAGGAAGCTAGGAATATCAACTGGTTCCTCGCCGAGAGACAAACTAGGATGTCGTGTTTTAAGTTGAGGAGAAAATAAGTCCAGGTCATGATTGTCACTACGGTCAAAAGTCATTCTTTGGCTGTGACCACTGTGATTTGACCAGCTTTTGGGCACAGCAGCAGCACTTGTATGATGCGAGAATTGGTGAAGCTGAGGAGTTGAATTAGTTGGATGAGGATAAAATATTCCAGAGCCTGGTCCATAACTACTTGTGCTATTTACTCCATTCAAAAGCCCTCCATGGGACCGAGGTGTTGGAAATAGACAATCATCTACTCTGTCTCTGCTATGGTCGTGATCATGTCCTCCTAGCCATCCACCAGACATATGAGTTGAGAAATAATCTGGACTAGTAAGATGTGGATGAGCTGGCATCCAAGGCCATCCAGGTCCAGCATTTCCAATACCTAGACCTGAATGTAACGGTCCTTGCGGTGATAGATTTGCCTGGGAGCCCAAAATAGGGTCCTGGCCAAGGAACTCTGGCCCTGGGTGACTTAAACCTGGTCTTCTTCCCATCATAGAAAAGGCACTTGGTAAAGAATGCATTCCGTACGGAGCGCGATCGTGCGCCAGAGCAGGCGATCGAAGCACTGGATTAGGGTGTCCTGAAAAATGCGAGAACGAAGCCATTTTAAAATGAATCAAGTCTCTTATTATAGCTAATTTAGGACGTGTTTTGGCCGCCTTTGGATGGCTGACGGAACAGACAACGCAAGATCATCTTAAACAAGTGATACATCTTCGTTTACTGAATTTTTCCCTCGAGGAAGAACGAAACAACGCTACTTGATCACGAGGGGTTATCTTTTTAATGAGTCGTCTTTTACAAAGCCCAGTTAACAGGACTGTTACAGGACACACAAATGAAAAACTGATAGACTCACCGGGGCTGCTATCGAAGAAGCTGTGTGCATTAACGGGACTTTGGTTAGGAAGGTCTCTCCGATCCATAATGACGACCGATCTAACCCGAAGTACTGCCTGAAGATCAGAAATGCGATGTCATAAACAATAGGTTTGAATAGAGTTGATGTAAATGCGAACGCCACGCTTGCACTACTGTATCTAGCTGGGGATGATGGCCGAAACGACGGATATTTGTGCACAGTTAGCACACATGTTTATTTACAACTGTTGGACGAACTATTGCAGCACATCTTGAGCTAGAAATCTGAGCGAAAATGCTCGAGGAAAGCGAATGATTTGAGGCTCAATTCGACGAGTAATCCCACGCCCTGAAATAACGCTAAAACTTGAACGAAGTCCGGAGAGGAAAGTTCTAAACTATTCGTTGAAGATAGGAAACCTGGAATAACGATGAAGTCATAACTTACCGGTAAAAATGTTTCTCAGTTATCCTTCAAGCTTTCCCTTAGTGATTTACTCGAGTTCTATGCGTCATCTGGCGTTCTGAAGGGAAAGACAAAACCAGCCATTTTGGATGGCGTTTTGAGGGGAATTTTGACTGTCGAGAGCTCAGGAAAACTGCAAAAGCAGCTCTGGAAACGCTTTGCAACACGTGTGCGGGTCTTGAGGAGGCCTTTGTCCCGTCTATGGGAGTCAATGGAAGCCCAGCTATCTCTTGATGTACGACGAAAGGCAGAAAAAGCGAAGAATTTACCCTTTTAGGGTTGTTTGATGCGATATTGAGGAAAGAACGGGGCGAAGGATAGCATAAAGCGCATGTGGTATGTGACGTCACCGAATTGTAAAACAATGCCTCGTGAAATAATCAAAAGTAAACTGACTCGCTTGAGACACGAGTTAGGGAACGATAGCCACTCGATCAAAACCCGTTAAAAATCACTCCCGAAAACTCCACCGTTAGGCCGTTAAGCTGTTTCACGAATTCTCAGACCTCTAGTGGTTCTATTTGGGTTATTTCAAGCTACAGAGATGAAAGGTTATTTGGTTTAGCGCGCGGACCGGGTAGTGGGTTTTTGCGATCGGTGTACGGACCGCGCTAAAAAAAGATTCCCACGGTGTGAAGGGAAACCCATCGATTCTTCGCTATGTAAATTCTGGTAAATGGAGGAACTCACTGAGGGATTCTATGCGAGATTTAGCGCTTGCGAATTTTATTCCGAAGTTATTTCGATTCGAGAATGGAATCCTGAACGCTCGATTAGCAATCGGGGTCGTGGCTTTGCAGGGTTTCCAAGTTTAGATGCGCGAAAGTTTACATTTACAATTTTTATTTTTCGACCCCAGGCGACCTGAGAAAATTCAGTATGGTGATCTTCAAATGTGCCTTTAACAAGCATTCATTTTAGAATAATTCTGTTTTATTTACACGCAAATGTACCGACGAGCAAAGGATTAACGGTCTGTTTTGCGCCTCTATTTGCGTGTGACAATAGTTTGGCAATTTTAGTTAAAATATTGTTACTGCCAGCTATTTGCTATCACGTTTCGCACCACGTTACGGCACACGCTGTAACGATCTTCAATCATCATAAAATTTTACAGATTTTTTCTGTAAACCCTTAGTTATAAAGAACTGGTTTTCTGAGTCAACAGTTTGATCAGTAGACTTCGTATCTTCGGAAAACAAATAGTCCCTTGAAAATCGCGATATCATATAAACAATTCATTCTTTTGTACAAATTATAAACTACGGTGTGGCATTTTATCAATCGCCCAGACAAGCTAGCGGTATTGTCTTAGTTCTCCAGAATACTTCTTTCCGCTGAGTTTATCTGCGTCGCATTTGAAGGTAACGCGAACCAGGTCTGGCGTCTTTATCTTGGTAAACAAGAAGTTGCGTTTCTGGGAAGTGAGGGAAATATAGTGGGGCCAAGAAGTGTTAAAAAACATCGAACTCATTACCTGAAGACTATTAGCGAGGTCGCTTTCTGATTGGCTAAGCAATGTCTCGTGGAGATTAGCATAATGTTCAATTTCACTTCTGGTTGTCAGTCATTTCAACAGACATATATGTATTGGATTAAGTGAAGCGTAGCTGAGAGCCCAACTCGCGCGCGATTATTATTTGCCGCTCAAAGGTTTTCTCTTATTCTCTCTTTCAGTATTTTCTTCTGCTAAGAATAAGCATAAGACAGTAACTTTCTTCCACAAAATGGTTAAAAAGATAGCAATCTCTTCAGCTGGAAATCTTAGCAAATTTCGATGGGTCAAACTGTTTTGGTTTGTATTAAAAAAATGTATATACTGTATATATAGAGAATATTTTGACATCCTATGTAATTTTCATTGTTGTAATATTAAAGACTTGTGCTACAGGAAAACTTTACTACTCTAAAAATTAGAATTGAGCCCAAAATTCAACTCGAATAGTATGATGGAAAAATCTAAAGGCCGATTTAGACTGTACGATTTTCGCCTACAACCATCGCATGCGACACGCTTGCGACATGACTTAGCTCGCAAGCGCATGTCGTAGAGGAGTTGTAGGGATGATTTAGACTTTGCGATTCGAGTCGTATGCTGATGCGAGCATGTCGCATGCGATGATTGTAGGCGAAAAAGTCAATTAACAGAATGATGATGGTTGCAGAGGAGTGCTTTTCCTAAATTTATAAATTAGACTATACTTGTATTCAGAATTAAATATTTTATTTTAATATATTCATAATACTGTATGGGAGTATTTCCCCAAGCTAAGGTGGTTTGACACATTTAATAAAGTTTATAAATAAAGTTTTCTATAACTACCTAAAGACTGAAAGCACATCAAAAAGAGATAGAACAAAAGTTTATGAAGTTTCTCTACAGTGATGATAATTTTGGCAATTAAAATTTTACATTATTTAATACCAAAGACAAGTAGCATATTTTAATTCTTTGGACCTCGAGCCTCTTGTTTCCAGGGTACATGCAAGGGGTCAAGCCAGCGAGAACTTGGGACGAGATATAAAGGTTATATATGAGAAAATTCCATGAAAGAAACCCAAGAGAAATACAATAAATATATGGAAATTCAGGAAAATTTTACCAGGAGATAGCTAGTGAAAAAACACGAGAACTCGGCATAACCGGGAGAGTTTACGTCCCTACTATGGTTACCAAAAGGTTTGAGCTGGTCGCCAAAATATGACCACAGCGTGCGACAGAAAATGTGAAATACTGCGAAAACTCAGTGAGTATGTAGTATGAAAACTTCACTAAGCTACTTAGGGCTACTTATCGTAAGTAAAGTAGATCTTTAAAATAAATCTTTAAAATAATTCGAAGGCTATGGCTGCACACACTTGGTGCCCGACCTTGTACTCAAGCACCAGTTGTGCCGGAATTTTGGCTTCGGCACTCGGAAAAACTGGAGTGTTCACATTCGAGTGCCCGTGCTCGGGCACCAAGTGTGTACGCAGCCTAAAAGTGTGTACGCAGCCTATGAAAATCAGAAAAAGCCTGCGGCGGGAAAACATGACGTTATTTCCGCGTATTACAGGGTCATAAAAATAGTTTTCTTGCTCTCAAACTAGCCAATCAGAACCGATTATCATTTGTTGCATTGCCAAGCGTTCCAATCAGATTCTATAAAAACGTTTCCATCTCCTAAGAAACTCTTGCCAAGTCCATGTCAAATGTAAACAAGGTTTGACTTGTACGATGATTACTGTGCGACTACGTCAACCGCGCCATTTTGTAAGAAGTTAGCCAATCAGCAAAGGATCTTGGCTTTCTTGAGATCTCAGACATCAAAATATTCGCTTTTCTCTTGAAAAATTTTTGCATATTATGAGTAGAAATAACTTCAAAACACTTAATTACTCATCGTCAGACGTATTGCAATTATTAAATTTCCTTAAAAATGGTTTGAATCTCTAAATAACACACTTTTTACGGGATGGCCCGATTGACTTAGTCGCACAGTAATAATGGTAATTGAACCAAGTGGAGTGCAATTTGGTCTGAAATCATACGCGTGATTTCAAAATCAAACGAGCGCGTAGCTTTATTTGTGTGAAATTGTTGCATCGCGACCCGCGTTTTCAATTTCGCCAGTCAAATCCTATGAGCAAATCAGATTCTTGCCATTTCGCCTATTTTTTGAATTTTTTTTTATTGACACATTGTAAATAAAATGACATCAGTAATTAAAGATAGCCAGGAATTTCATAAGGGGGTGGGGGGTAATGGATAGCAAATTTCCATCAGCAAATACAGTAAATGTATGGGAAATCTCCCCCCAAAAAGGGGGGCCACAGCCCCTTCAGCCCCCCCCCCCAAAAAAAAAATGCACGCCTGCTCTCTCTGAAGCTATACTAGGCACGTTTTGTTTTGACTAACAATCCTTTGCGCAAGGTGAGATCAGCTGAGGATATGAAATACAAAACCGCATTTTTCAATAACACTTTTATTGGAGCAAACTGCACTGTATGTTTTTTTATTAACATATTTCGAAATGAAGATATTTACAAGAACTTTAGCGTTCTGCTTTTCCGGGATTTACTCTTGGGCTCTCACAGGGACTGACAATAGAAACTTGAAGTTAATTAAATATAGTAAACACCGCCTGAGCCACACCGACAGCCACACCACCTCTGGGAGTTTATCAAATTCAGACCAGTGGTGGATTTAGGTAGGGGTTGCATTGGTGCGCATGTACCCCCCTTTTGTGTTGATATTTCACAGGAAATGTATCAAACGTTTTAGTCATGGGGGGACTCCCATATTTTTTGGGCGGGGTGCTCGTCGTACCTTTTAGGGTTTAAAATCAGGCCATTGGTACCTTTTAGGGGTAAAATTCAAAAATGTGTAATTTTTTTCCAGATAGGTACCTGTTTAGAGGTCCGTTCTAGCAAATCAAGCAAATCACACTTGTTGGTAACCTGAATTTCAGACGTATTTTTCCCTCGTAAAAAATACGCGAGAAAATTACGAGGGAAAGTACGTCTTGTTGGTACCTTTTAGGGGTCAAAATCAACTGAGCGACTCCATGTTTGGTACCTTTTAGGGGTAAAATCGAAAGTTCCCGACGAGCACCCCCACCCCTAAAATATGGGAGTCCCCCCTCCCCCTCTGGGGTTTCAGTGCACACAGATTCTTCAGCCACATATTTCATATCTTTTGCATCCCCTCCCTAAAAAGTTTTAGATCTGCCACTACAGACACAGATGTAGGGCAATCAATCTAGTTGGGAAGTCCCATGCAATTGCTGTACATTGTTAAAGCTGCACCACTTTTTCTTTTTCCGTACAGTTTAGTTTCATTGGTAATAGGCAATAGTTACTGGGGTCTAATTTTATTCATTAGGGTTTTTTTTTCCCCGCTTTTTTCTTTCGTGTTTTTTTTTTGTTTTTTTTTTGCTGTTTTCTATGACTAAGAAAAATATACCAAAAGAGAAGTAAGGCAATTGTTATAAATTTCATGCCCCATTTAGAAAACTATTGGTTTTGGCAACAACGGCAAAATAAATCCTGATTGTTCCCTGGGCATTGCCCCCTCTCTCCTCCAGTAATATTGGTAATGCAACCCTAATCTTCTAGGCAGATCCAGACTGGTTCAAAGGGTTTATGGAAACCGGTCAATAACTTTGAATATTTATTTTGTTACATCTTATAAAGAAAAAAATTGTATGAAAAAGGCAGTCTGGTCACGTCGGTTAGATTTAATTTCTGGATTGGTGCCTATCTCCCTTAAGCAAGTAAGTATGCGCTAAAACATAATAAACACATTTTGGGAATTACAGTAATTCATGGTGGTTAGTGTTTTACAGGTTACATGACTCACTCCAACCAGTAATTGCTCTGAATAGAGCAAAGTCTTGTAGCTTTGCCAGTTAAAGTGGCTACCCACTCTAGTTATATTTGGCACTGAGAGCAATAAACAGCTACCTGTTTACTTTTGTAGTCTAGTTTTTATATCCCACTAGGTGTCTAATCCTCGCTCTTGTAGGAAACCATTGTGTCAACCTTATGGATGGTAGTTGTAAAAGATCTCAGCCGAACCTCTTCAGAGTTATTAATTATGCGAGGACCTGACTCTTCCCACATTTCTGGTACATTCTGGTCTTTGTCTGTGTAAATAAGGAGATCAAATGCACCTGTAGGACGAAAATAAAATGGGATAGATGTCGTACTGCTCGCTTATAGATGATTCAAAGGTATCTGATAGCTAGCTGATATAGGAAATGCATAATACTGTAACTCATGCCCCATCTGCATCAAAACTCACTAAAACAGGACTTTGGATATGACAAACAGTTGTTGTATCTCTTTTCAAAACTTTCTGTGACCAAATTTATTAGAGCAGGTGCAAAATTGTGACTCACTGCACTTAATATTTATATTAATTTGTGCCTTACTTTGTCCTAGTTTGGCTGTCTGCATTCTTCTCTTACTTTTGAAGCTTTAATGAAGCCATGGACAAAGCTATAGTTTTACACTAATTTTAGTTTTCATGGCATCAGACTTTAAACCTATTGATAGCAGACTCGTACCCAGTCGCCATGTTGTTTTCTTCTAGCGACGCGCGGTGCATCACGGTCAGGTCGAGGTTTTTTCAAGGTGCACGGTGCATCACAGTCAGGATCCCATAATCCCTTGCGCGCCTGTCAAGTAACGCAATATTGGCAACAGCCAGTAACGCAAAAGCGAAAAAATCGAAAAGAAACACAATAAACGACTGGGTACGAGTCTGATTTTGTAGTACCCTTCTTGATGTTTAAGCAACTTTGTCAAAAGTTTAGTTGTCCAGCTATGGTCACACCCATTCTTGGTGAATGTTAAGAACAAATTACCATGAATTTTTTGTGAAATCAATTTTGAAAGGAAAAAAAGAATCGTATATATTTAGCTGCGTCTTGCATTGCTATGGCTAATCTTCTCATCACATGGAAGGACATTTGCACCACAAAATCATCAGCATTAGTTGAGAGGTTGATAGATAAAACCCTAAGGAAATAAGCTGCAATTAATGCATTATCAATAAAAACGTTTTTGAGCCTCTTTATTAAAGTAGCTGATGCAACTAGGAACTGTCATTATAGTTTTTAAGACTTTCCATATATAATGTATATATTATTCAATTTAGTATAGATCTTTTATTATTTTCTATCATGAAGCGCTTTTGAACATTGTAATGTTAAAAGGCGCTATATAAAGTGAATAAATTATCATTATTATTATTATTTAATGCTCGCTTCCAAGGCTGTCCAGTGCCTTGATGGTTTAGCAGTTTAATTAGTAGTTTAAGGATGGTGGAGATTCAGAAATTGAAAAATTGTAATAATTATAATAAGTCAGTATGTATAATATTCTACTTACATGGTCCCTCAAGAAGTGGGAGGAAGGTGACACTGGCTGCTATCTGGAGCATAACATCACGGATTTCCCTTTTAATTTCTTTAATAGTTTTTTCCCTTGGTTTACTGGAAATAATATGAAAAGTGTTTGTATAAGCAAAATATATCAACAAAGCATATAATATCCTAAAGAGTGGTAGAGTAGTCAGAGTGTTGTCGTGAGGTAACCTGATGCCGGGTTTGAGTTCCCACTCTGGCCCCTCAGCCATTCTTTATAGATAGCTGACTTGGTTGGCCAGTTGGGATTCTTAAATGTGTTGTTTGTGTGTGATACTCAAATAAACTAAGCTTAAATGGGTAATAAATCATGCAGCCATTCGAGTTAATCTTCAAGTACTATTTTTACTTTACAGTATATAGCAAAGTGAAATTTGAAATCACACAATGCTCAAAGAACAAGGGTAGCAGTATGCAGATTCTCTTTCTGGGATAATAATTTTACAGATAAACTAAAAGCATGGCAAGATATTAATAAGCTGATAGAAAATGCAGAGATTTACTTCATGGTAGAGCCCTAGCTACTGGCCCTTTCAGTCTTGTGACAAATAAACATCTATTTGTGCCTACTTTACAGGGTGGTGAAGAGGTATTTTGTGATCCGTGATTGGGCCAAAGTTTGGGCTCTTTCTGTAGGTACCAGAGCTGACCGGAGCACAGTATACGTAATTCAATAGAGACAATGGACCCGAGACACAGGACCCGAAGGACCCGAACACAGAATACAGAAAGACCCAAAGTTTGGCTCGTGATTTGTGAAAAGGAAAAATAAAAGCAGTGATTTGCGAACGTTCAGTCTCACTCGCAATCCGTGAATTGCAAATTCTGAGTGTCGTGATTCATGATTTTAAACTTTTTTCTTCCGTGATTCATGATTTTCTTGCACTATATAATTTATGCGTAATTAACATTCAACAAGAAATTTGTTAGTTTCGTGATTTGTGTAAGCCTGAAAACCTGAAGAGGACACCCCTTCTTCACCACCCTGGCTTTAGTGCTGTTATTAATTTGTTGAATTGAGAGCCTACCTGTCCTCAGTCATGGTCTTGTCACATTCAATATTAAATTGCCACCTTTCAAGTACTTCTCCATTCTCCACACTGCTTATAACCAGCACAATTCTCTGGATTGTTTTGTTGTACAGCCAGTCTACAAAATTTAAACACTAATTGAGTGATTCACGAAATTATCCATACCCCTCAAATGAAAGGGGTTTCTGATGATATGACCCCTCACTCCCACCCCCAGTGATTTTATGGGAAATAAAAGGCATTTGACCCCCCATCCCTCTGGAATTTCAAAATTGTTTCCATGGGGGAGGACTGAATTTTCCCCTGAACAATTAGAGTTGTTCTTCCTTGTGAAAACATTTAATTCAATTACCTTTTACTTGCTTCATAACATTTGTTAAATATTCCTTCAACTTTGGCTCATCACTGACAAACAAGGTTAGTCCATATTGCTCAACACGTTTGAAGCTTTCCTGTGGATAAACTCCTCTTTGATAAAGAATGCTAAGAAAAAGGAAGCAAAAAGGACCTCAACTTTAGCATGAATCATTGCAACATGACCCAAGTTTTTGGCTTTGCTCTTCTACCAGTTACGCTTTTGCCCTGTATCAGAGCACTTGCCTGGCTTTAGTCACAGCATATCTGGTTTGTGTTCAGAGGGAAGCCATACGAGTGCACCATTCAAGACAGAGCAAGACTCTGATTGGCTCTGATGGTTTTACTGGTGTGGAGCAGCAAATCCAAAAATCCAAAAATAAGTTTGTGTTTTGAAAACAATGGGTTGCGATGCAAGAAATTTCCTGTAATTTTATTATCATCTGAGTAAGTGATCTTATTTAGCACACAATTTGTTTTTCAAATAGATAATAGTTATTTAAAATATTTCAAATGTCACATATCAAGATAAATGTGTCGTTTTTGTCAATGCCAACCCATGCGTGACGCGGGCTACCTGTGTTTGAATTTCCGGGCTCCTGGAGCCAAAATAAAGATGGCGGCCTACACGAACAGCGATTCTCTCCAAAACCTGCAAGTTTTGGCGAACTTTTTGACAATTTAGGGCAAGAAATACGCTGGAAAATTTCTGGACTTCCAAATATGGTAAATAGAAACTTCCATATAAGAAAATTTTAGAAAAGGACACATTTCAATGGGAACTATCTTGATATGTTTTGCATACATATGGCATGGGATTAAGGAAATATTTTGATGGCATTATGAATTTTAGTTTCCCCAAAAACTGTGTGAGGCTTGTCATGATGCTGGCTATGGGGAGGTGGTGGGGGTTCTGTTTCATACATTTTACTATATTATTCGCAGGGACCAAGGAAGGTTATTGTAAAATCAAGGATATTTTTGCATCAATGATTGGAAAAATCGGTATTCCACTGTATCCCAGGGGAGGGAAGACTCTCAGAAATATGATGCAGCTCTCACAAATTTTACCCCTAATAGATAGCCAAGACAAAGCGACACTATTATCCTTGTCATATCATAAAGATCAAACTATAAACTGATGTTGTAAATTTTGAGCTCAGGCTTTGCAACACCTGCTTCAGATGGCTCCCTTCAGTGATAGCATGCCTGCTACAGGGACGTCAACTCTCCAGGATTTGCTGGAAATTTTTCACTCCTGACTTTATATTCATTGTTATTCTCTCATTTGTTATTGGAATTTCTCCACACCCATTTTGGTAACTTTTACGGTTCAAAATTGTTTTTCTTGACCAGCACTCCCATCCGAAAAATATGGGAGGTCGTCCCCCCGTCCCCCCCCCCCCCCCCCCCCACGGGCTTTGTACAGTACATGTTTGTATTTCACTTAAAAATGTGTCTCCATCTCAGTTGGAATAACCCTCCATACCTCTGCCGGTAAGTACGTTGTTTTTCATTAGGGGGATAGGGGGAGGGTTTGGATAGGGGGAGGGTTTCACAACCTGATCCCCTATCCCTCTTCTGCAGCCCCAATAAACTCAATAAAGTTTCTCCATCTAAATTTGATTACTTAACCGACGTACTTTCCGCTTAAATTGCAACAGCTTTTGGAAAAAGTATCGAAACAGTCCTTCAATAGTCCAATCCCTAATCATCCTGGATCTAAAAGCTTACACGTGTATGTGTTTCAAGCGCATAGCTGCTCGCTGAACACGTCAGATCACGCATTGCCGTCGTTAGTTGTCAGACTTACCTATTTATACCAAATCCTGAAAACAAAACAGAATACAGAAGTAAGCACTTTGTTAACAATATATTAATGTCAAAATGGAGGATATAAACGAACCGAAAAATTCTGTGACTTGTTCTGTGCTTCTTTCAAAGTGATAGCATGTCCTGTTGTTGTTGCCGCCATTTTTCAAAGCATGCCCATTTCGTGGTACCCAGGCCCCACATGATAATCAGCCGCGCGCCAAAACTTTAAGCTCGTGGATATGACACTAGAATAGAGAGAGTGTGGTATTGGAGGTACAACGGCTTTCCTTGGTTAATTTAGAAAATTCAAAGCACACACTAAATGAGGTTTTCCACGAATTATACATAGTAAATCATGAAACAAGTCGCACTCCACTGATTTTTGGGTAAGGGTTTGCCGCCGAGGTCTCAAAAATGAGACCAAAATCTTCATCTGCACCTGCACTCGCGTCGAATTTAATTTTTCACACCAGCACAGCACAGCACACGCCCACAAGAATCTTCCGCACAGAAGGAGGTGGGCTCATAAGGAAGAAGAGAAGAAGAAGAGTGTTTTTTTTAATACCCTACGACCCTACACTATAGACCTGCAGTTAAAATTGTATACCCTACCGCAGACCTAGGGGAGGGGGGCTAAATGTGACCTAAGGGGGGGAGGGGCTAAATGTTATTTTACATTTTTTAGTGAGAGGGGGCCTGACTTAATTTATGGGCGACTTTATTTTAGAACCCTTCCATGAGATCATTACGTAACTTCGCATCTGAGTTGGGTAATTTTGTTTCTAAAACTCAACGTTATAGCTGCTTTGTATTTTTGGCAGTGATCTGTGCATATTAAAAAAGTTTTATCTGAAGTTTAAATCTGAGCTGCCTGAAATTTCGAACTTGGTTGCGACCTTGGAAACCTAATTAGGAACACGGTAGCAACTTCGCGGCAATCTGGCGTGGAAATCTGTTCCTGTTGCAAGCGCGCGCGCGACTTCGTCTGTAATGTTTTCTTGGTCACTTGACTTTTCCGGTCATTCATGTAGTCCCTATTTTAAAAAATTCCAAGTGTCAAAGTTCACTTTTTCTAGTATCTTATGGTCGAGAGTGTATCGCCGGATGTCATGTGCCGGAAACCGACATCCACCACATTTGCGAGTGCTTTTGCATAATTCATTCACGTAAAAAACTCTTCTATATATCTCTGTTTTTGCTTTGTTCCCTTTGACACTTGGTATGATAATAAAGCACTTATTTAATAATCTCGGGAAAGCAGTATGCTTTGTGGTCCCTCGACCGCTTAAGTTCCATCAGCTCCGCTTCGGCAAACATCAGCGGTCTCGCGACCACAAAACTAACTGTTTCGCTCTGTATGTCCCAGTAATTAAGTGTTAAAATTATTTCCCGTTCCCAGACAACTCTATATTCGGCTGCACGCTTCCTTCTCGTCACCTCGCGGGTGACTTTGTGACACCAGCTTCTGCGCATGCCCCAACGTTCAAAATAAGCCAATCAGTAAAGGCCCTCAAATGGATGTCCCCAGGGCCTCCCTGCGAGTGAGACCCGGCACCCGGCATCCAACGCACCCATAAGATGGGCAACCGGAATCCGCCGACAAGGTATTCTACGATGGACGAGAAGGGCCACTTCAGACTTCAGACTTCAGACTTCAGACTTCAGAGATCAAATGAAATTGTCTGATTTACCACTGATAACACTGTTTTAGTGACTAAATGGGCCAAATAGAAGACTGCAGTCACTTTGGCATACAGCCGGTTTCGTATATTTGCTTTTTCTAGTGAATTTTGACTTGCGGTTGATAAATTCATACCACGTTGGTCCGCTTTTTCCAGATTAGCACCCCCCACAAAAATTCCTGGCTACGGGCCTGTCAAATATCCCATTGTACTTCTGAGCGTTAGCCCTAGTAAGCGGAGAAAGAGAAAAAATCTCTGACCCCGAGAGGGATTTATCCAATTACAATAAAATGAACTAGTTTATTTACCCGTGAATAAATTCGCTCGTGCCGTCTCCAGTGGATGACAAAACAAATTGTTTAATATTTATACATGAATTGTCAATGCAAGAACTGTCTTTGTAGAAAACGTTTCTGGTGTAGGTGCCTGTTTTTTCTTGGTGCACGCACTTGAAAATATAATTCACAGCTTTTTTTGTTCAAAAAAACTACATTGCGATGTTTGGGCGCAAAGATCCATGATTAAACTTTTAGAATGCAGTTTGGATGTATTTCAAGAAATCTTTGACTTCCTAATTATTTTCTAACACAAATACTGCCAGGGATTTATTTCAAGCAAAGTCCATTGAGGAGCCCGGCGAGATCACTTTTTGCTAAACAGAGCTTAAAACAACATCATTTGCCCGGGTTAAGCTACAAATTGTAAAAACAAAACTAATTCAACTTAAATGGACGCGGCTCCCGTTAAATGAAATGGTCTAAATTTCAGAGCTTTCATTCACGGAAAATTTAGCTTTCTTTTGCGAAGCAACGACGAAAAACATGGCGGACGGCGTCTCCCCGCGCTAAAGAAAATGCCTGAATGGCAGCTTCTCTCCTCGCATCGATTTAAAAAAAACTAACACCATCCTGCAACCCTGAGAGTGGTTTGTATCACATCCACGGTGGCAGCTAGCTCGACAGGCTTTCCACGTCGGAGCTTTTTAAAATATTAGCTTTTTAAAATATTATAATATAGATTAAGTCTGAAGTCTGAAGTCTGAAGTCTGAAGTCTGAAGTCTGAAGTCTGAAGTCTGAAGTCTGAAGTGGCCCTTCTCGTCCATCGTAGTATTCAGAGCTAAACCCACAACCAGAATTATTAAAGACTGGAACCGCCCAAAATGAGCAACCTTGGCCCTGATTTTTATTGAAAACTCAAAAACGCAAAGATACATAGTGCTAAAATGATCGTAACTAAGTAGCCACACGTTCGCTTCTCTTTACAACTGCTGTTTCTGCAGAGATCAGATTTCTAAAAGCGGAAGTTTGGTGCCGGAAAGGAAACATCATGAGGAAGATGGCAATGCAGGGCCTCTGCTTTCTCGATGTACGTCAAGGCATTGTTTTCCTCCTGCTTGATGACTAGTCGGTGAGCCACAAAATGATTTGGGGGCATCTGAACTGGCTTGCATGACCTGCAAAAAGAAATGAAAGCGTTTCTAGTCGCGGGTAATACTTTTTGTGCGTCGTTCATGAATAAATTTAAGGAATCAAACATTATCTTTCCAATATAGGAGAAAATGTTTCTGTGAGGGCCTTGGAGGTTTATTCTTTTCCAGGCTCTTTTATGAACGAGGTCTTTTGAATCATCAGTACCATTGCAGATAACAAAGTTGCTAGGGCATTGGTCTCCCTGTGGTTTTGGCGCCAAAAAAACGTACATGTGTCAGCCTACGGCTGGTTTACTGCATCTTACTAACAAATTTGAATATTCCTGAGGGAAGCACCTCAAACACTATGGTGTAAACCTCAGGTGAATTAGATTCGTAGTTGAACTGAACACAACTCGGGGAACCAACTGTTCTGTGACTTCGCGTAAACAACCACTGACAAAACGGCTTACTGCGAAATGTGTCTGTTGTGGGATAAAATTGGCTAAACATATCTCGATTAAAAGGCTTTTATCAGTTCTTGGTTAGTGAGTTAGTCTGCACGGACTTATTTTTGGTAGTTTCATGGTGAGATTGCCATACCTGCCAACCCTGAAAACTCCAAAACCGGGAGATTTGGTCTCAATCAACCGGGAGATTTTGTCACAAATACAACAACTGTATGAGAAAATCGCAAAATTACCCGGGAGATATACAGTAAATATATGGAAAGTTTCAATTTTTCCCTGAGACTGAGGGTTAAAACCGGGAGTCTCCCGCGTAATGCACCAGTCAATTGACAGCCCCGCACCCCCCCATTCGCGCATTAGCGGGGTACTAGCGGGGCTTTCGTACAGAATTCACACTACATTACTGCCCCGTTGGTCGGGAGATGCACTTTCTTTCACGGCTTCCACACAGTACATCGAGCGGGGAGTCACTCTCTTCCCCGGGACACAACACAACAGAAACCAGCCCGCTTTCCGGGCTGCTTCACCTCCATATGAACACCCCTTTACTTCACAAAAGACACGACAAATACAGATTTTTGTTACTTGAATTACACGTATTAAATTTTAATCTACACTAGCGAAAGTACATGCAAGTAGAAAAATATGGTTTTATTACGCTTTGCGATCGGCTGCGGCTGCATTGAAAACTGGGCACCATTATTGACATGACTCTTTTCAGTGAGTAAAAATCCTTTCTGTTATCTTCTAAATTCATTGGGCAAGGAGCGCATTCACTCTTAATTATTACCCTGGGGACGGTGCATTCACCTCTCAGATTGTCCCCGCAAACCGAGGCGCTCACTGCCTTTCATTTGCCAAAAAGTGAATGCCCCGCTAATGCGCGAATGGGGGGGGGGGGGGGGGGGGGGTGCGGGACTGCGGGGCTGTCAATTGACTGGTGCATAAACCGGGAGAGTTGGCAGGTATGGATTGCATTCACTCATCAGTTGTAATAACACAAGCTTTTGTGGCGGCTATTAAGTAACTCGCATTCTACAACTGCATCCTTTTGATCGATTTTCGAAAAAATCTATCCTATAACACAGGGGCCGGTTCCTAGAAGGTCAGTTAAGGTATGAGTATACCTTTGAAGGGTGTCGCGGGAAAAAAAATCGCATCGCGTCACAATTTACACCACAAACGTCGTTCATATATCATTTTAAAGCTAAAAGGTTGGGCTATCTGATGAATAACTTTGTGTTCATTATATTGTATATTAACATATATTTGTTTAGCTCTAAAGAAAAAGGTACCGACTTTCTTGAAAAAGTTCCAGCTTCTTCCAATTAAATTGCACAGCTCCAAATTTAAGCAAAATCTATTCTTTAGAAGGTGATCTAAAAAAGGGTGTGCGGGATTTTTGATTTTCCTTTCAAAACATATTTTATGCTAATTTTTGTGTTAGCATTGCCAAAAATATCGATTTTCAACCTGTTTTACGTGATATTTCGGCAAATATGTAAAATATCAATAATCCCGCACACCTTTTTTCAGATCGCCCTCTAACGAATACATTTTGCGGAAATCTGGAGCTTTTAACATTAACTGGAAGTGGCAGGAGCTTTTAAAAAGCAAAAATTGGAACTTTTCCTTTGAAGCACAAAACGACGAAAACGATCCATCAAAGTAACTTGCACTATAAATATACCACTAAGTAAGAAAGGCCGTTCCACAAGCTTTAAAGCGATTTAGAAATAACACCTATGTTGTATTGTGAATGTGCGCATTCTGATTGGTTAAAAAGCGTGTTTGTAAGAGACCTGAGAAACACGATTGTCACGCAACGCTGTCGCGCATGTGTATGTTATTTCCTAAAAGCAATAAAAATACTTTCTGCGTGCTCTCTGGTTTCTTACAAACACTCGGGGAATGTTGGTCGAACTGATAAAACTTGCCAAAGACACTCGCCTTTGGCTCGTTCTTTCAAGTTTTGATCAGTTCTCCAAACATCCCCCTCGTGTTTGTAAGAAAGCAGAGAGCACGCGGAAAGTACTTTTATTGCTTAAATATAAATGGCCCATGTAGTGTAAATAATGACGCGACAGTGATTTTTTTCGCGAAAATTTGACATCCCTCGCGCAAAGGTATACTCATACCTTAAGAGTGATCTGTAGATAAACGCTTATCCAACGGATAAATCCTGGACAAACCCTATACAACAGATAACTTTTATCCGTGGATAACTTTATCCAAGCTTTCAGGAACCGGCCCCAGTTCCCCAAGTATGCAATTCTGTGGCGCAGCCGTATTTCCAGGATCCTGTGGTAACCGATGATGATGATGATGATGATGATACCACACAATATGAGCATTCTTTGATTAAATTCGTTATAACAGCGCATTTTGTCATTTCTCAGCATGAGTATCCCCAGAGCTCGTTATTTCTAACTTACTTGCGTTTGAGGCGTCATTTCTAAGATTCTAAGCACGTGTGTACCCAGCGCTCGCTATTTTCTAACTCACTTGTAAGCAGTTTTCATGTTCACCATGAGATGTCCTCCATTCTTCAGTGTCATTGCCCAGGTCACATGACCCAGCAGGCCCTCCCCCCGGGGAGTGATCGCCTCGTAACTAGGCTCCCATCCAGTGGTCTGTTTAGTCATCACTGGGCTGTCAGGGGGGAAGTTCACTCCCACAACACGGACAGTGTTGTTGAAAACGCCATCTACGAGCCTGTAATAAAGTCATGAAGTGGGCTCAGGGTTACGCGGCGCTTGGCTCTCACCGCTATTCGCCTTTGGCACGGCGCCGCCATTTTGTTCCCGGAATGACCCCGCAGCAGAAAAAAGCAATGAGCCAATCAACGTTTTGGTTCTAAAACAAATAGCGAGTACTTTTTGGTAACTATTGTACCATAAATCCCAGCATCAGGCCCCCGCCCGGGATGATCCGGCGACGGGAATTTTCAGTTTCACCCCTAAAAGATACGAAAAAGGACGTAAAATATTTTCTTAGGGTAAAATTAATTTTTACGTCTTTGATTGAGATGCTGCCTTTGAGCGTTGTCTAATTTATCGTCTTCTCAACAAGTACTCTCTCTCTCTTTCGTGAAGGTTTGCCGCCGTGTTAGAGCCCTAGATAATATACCAATCTCCCGGAGATTTTATTACCAGATCAACGTTACAAGGTAACCCCTAAAAGAGGCCAACACCCGTGATCTCTCCAAGAAAAGTACATGAGAAAGAGAGAGAGAGAGAGAGAGAGAGCCCGGCAGAGAGCATAATTCATTCTCCTATTTAGCTAACCTTGAGTGGTTGCTAGCGGAGATCGTGCCTCCGTCCTCACATTCCATGGTACGCTCCCAGTTAAAACCCGCTGGAAATGACAGCTTGAAGTAATCGGGAATGCCGTCTGGGTGTTTGATGAACGCCTTGTTTCCATAGCAAAACGAAGGCATCAAAACATGGAGAGCAAAGGGCAGAGGTGCCCCTTCAATTACTTTAAACTTGACGAACTGCTCCCCTCTGTAGAAAAACAAACAGCCAATTGTACCACCATTTAATAACCAGTATCATCACGTGTTTTGCGATATTGAGTTAGGGACTGCGCAATAATTATCAGGAGGGGAGGGAGGGGTTCAGAATCCAGAGGGGGGGGGGGTATAACCTTAGTTATGCCTTGAAAGAGGGGGGACAACTTTTAAGATATACTCAGTGAAGAAGGGGGGGGGGGGGTAATGTCTAATTTTAATATACCAGTAACAATAAGAGATGCTAGAACTCTCTTGGTCATTCTGTAGGCACTATCAAACCCAAATATAACCTCTAAAAATCTGTACCATAACTGTCAAAAATGTATATCAACAATAACAATAGTGCTAGAACTTTGACTCTAATCAACATTTTGATGATCTCAGTGTGAGACTTGTTTATGAGCCAATTTCTCACTGATCAAGCTTGTCTGAGAGACCTGCAGAGATGTTGCTTTGTTGAGGAGAGCTGCATGCAAATGACCGTCCAGGAATGTTTGTTATAGCTTGGAACACAGCGTAATACGCTGAGAGTTCCAAGATATAAAGTTCCAAATAAAATTCCTGGATGGTCATTGCAGCTTGTCCTACAAAGCAACACCTCTGCAGGTCTCTCAGACAGTTTTGATCAGTGAGAGATGTAAACAGAGATATCGCTGAAACTTTGAATCCGGTTACGTTGAAACGAGCTTTGAAGTTTTATTCATTCCTGGACGAGGACGTCCTCGTCAGGAATGAATGAAACTTCAAAGCTTGTTTCAAAGTAGTTCGCTTTATTCTCTGGCGATCTTGATGAAAACTCCTCACGGGTAAGATAGTAATTAGGTATTCTTCTCACGTTAAAGAGTAGAGGGGGATGACTCTTATTCATAGAAGGGGTGGTATGGCATAAGAATTTCTGTGTGTGAGGGGGGGGGGGGGGAAGTAACTAACTTTCCCCCTCATTTCTCAACCCCTCCCTCCCCCCTTCCTGATAATTATTGCGCAGTCTCTTAAGTCTCTTACGGCACACTACAGACAGCAAAGCGATAGCATAGACAAGTCAATCGGCTCAACAACGCGGGACAGGCACCGAATGTTCTGGTCGCTTAACGACGAGCAGCATGTTGCTCATCTGGTTCTCGTTGGAACAAAATCCGGATGACAGCAGTAAGACCAACTTCACATAGCCAATCACAAACGATAGAAATTACAAGTTGCTGCTGAATGTCCTTCCCTTCAGCCAATCGCAAGCTAGGTAAAAGGACTGGCCTCTTTGTAAGCCGAGCCAAGTACATCCACTACGCACTATCACGAGTTGAGCACGTGCACAACTAAATACACACACTACAGAAATCATTTTACACACTCATCTAAAACCCACTCTTTTCCATGTCTATTGGGATAAGAAAAGCGTGTTTTCTTACTGAAGCGATGTATACACAGGTAGCATTAAAACTTTGCTGGAGGTTTTTGAAAACGGAGTTTTTATCCGTTCCTACCATCGTCACTACACATCGCATCGAAACCGGGGCTTTTCCAAAACGCTGTCGGAATACAGGGGCTCACGGGGTAGAATGGAAGTGTATCTTTTCTGAAAAGGAGGTTGGACGGTACCTTTATCCGAAGCGAAAGAAATTAATAACGAGTAATATTCACTCTTGCGTGAAACACAATTGGGTGACTGAAATTTTCAAAGGAAGATTTGCAAACTGGTAAAACCAGTGTAAACCAGAATGACGACATTCCACAATCATCCGTGCCAGTAGCCCGTGCACCATGTTGAGGCCACATTTGTAATAACCTGCCACATTTGTAATAACTGCCACATTTGTAATAACATTGTGCCACATTTGTAATAACTGCCACATTTGTAATAACATTGTGCCACATTTGTAATAAGTGCCACATTTGTAACACCATTGTGTCACATTTGTAATAACTTCATAACTAGGTGGAAAGTAAGGGGGAGGTACATTACGTCATCGATGACGTCATCAAAAGTGGAAAAAATCATATCTCGAGAAGGGAAGATTCCAAGACAACCAAACTTGGACAAAATTGTAAAGGTGAGTAGAGAATCGCAACAAAATGGTCATGTGATCGATGACGTCATCAAAACTAGAAAAGTCAATATCTCAAGAAGGCAATATCGCTAGGTGACCAAACTTGGGTAAAGCTATATTTGAGGCAAGGAGGTGCACCACCAAGGTCACGTGGCATGACACCATCTATGACGTCCATCAAAACAAAAAGCTCAATGTTTCTGGCAACATTGCTAAGTGACCATACTTGTGTTAAGTTTTTTTGGAGGCAAGGGGGTGCACTGCCAAGATCACGTGGCATTACGTCATCAATGACGTCATCAAATGTAGAAAAGTCGATACATCGATGACAATAATGTATTGATTCGAGCTCCACTTTTAGGTAGTGCCTCAATCTATTTATTATCCTTGTGTCAACGAAAAACACTCTATGATTTACATTACACTACACAGACTTAAAGTTCATTTAGTATTTTTGCTCGCCAAACAGCACAGAATGTATTTGGCATGTTGTTGTTGCTGTTTTTCACTTGAAGTTCGAATGTGTTCGATTGAAAACAAATTTAGCACTCGAACGTTTGATTGCAAACATTTTGGAGAGTTATGGTGATTACTGAACCCAATCAAACTCAATCGAACGAATGGGGTTTGATTGAGTTTTTCCCGAACGTTCGGCTAGAACGTCAGGCTTGTGAAAATGTATCATTTTCAGGGGCGTAGCCGGGGTAGGGGGGGCACAGGGGGCCGTCCCCCCCCCTTTCTCGGGATATTTTCCCATACATTCTACTGTATTTGCTGGAGGAAATTTTCGTCCTATGTTCTCAGTATCCGCCACCCCCCTGAGATATGATTTATACGGAGAAGGGTCTTGGTTTACCTGTGGGCGCGCAGGCACGCACGGAACCGCCCGCGATACCCATATGGGAATACCGCTGAACCATAAGAAAGTTGATCGTGTACCTGAGTTCTAGTTTGAGTTATTGCATTTTTCCTGCGATAGCTATGGTGCTCCGCTCTACGAACCTTAGGCCGCTAAGGAGCTCCGCTATTACACTGTGGCACAGTGGTATTACAAATGTGGCACTTATTACAAATGTGGCACAATGCTATTACAAATGTGGCAGTTATTACAAATGTGGCACAATGTTATTACAAATGTGGCAGTTATTACAAATGTGGCACAATGTTATTACAAATGTGGCAGTTATTACAAATGTGGCAGGTTATTACAAATGTGGCCTCAACACACCACACTGAGCGGTAATACAACCACACCGAGAGTAAAAATATCCTTGTTTTTTAATGTCTACAATAGAAAAGAGTTACGTGCGAGCTTACTCAAAAGGCTTCCCTTCACCGACCGCCTGGATTACAAAGTCATGACCGTTCATCCGTCCTTCCATCCTGATCTTGAACGGCATGTGAGTTTTAATGACACTCTGGAATCGATAAAAAAGATCACGTGAATGGGTAAGATGTACATAAAGACATATGTTATATAATACAAGGTTAATTCCTTATCTCCACTCTGTTGAACTTAGTGCTACGCGGCCACAGGCTTGCCTGAACATCTACATATATTCACTTCATTACCGCGAACATAACATCTAATTTACCCCGACCTGCTCCCAGTCTGACCTGAATAGCTCAGCTGGTAGAGCATCGGATGTACAAATCTGAAGGTCGTGGGTTCGAATCCCTCTCGGGGTCAGAGATTTTTCTCTTTCTCCGGCTTACTACGGCTAACGCTCAGAAGCACACATGGGACCATTTCATTAGCACGTTAGCTTTCACACAAGGTTAATTCCTTATCTCCACTCTGTTTAACTTAGTGCTACGCGACCACAGGCTTGCCTGAACATCTACATCTATACTATTATAATCGGGTTGTCTGCGCAAACGTTTCTGATTGGCTAAATCGTCTGCACTCACTCCGCTTGGCCCTGAAGCTGTGTCGACAAACGAAGTTCACAAACCTGAAGAGAAAGTGAATATCTCCACAGTGGGCGTGTTTTGGTTGGAAAAGATTCACCCTGGGCTAAGTTCTAATAGACCAGGTTCGAATTACGCTC
Organism: Scolanthus callimorphus; assembly: GCA_033964015.1. Lineage (NCBI taxonomy): Eukaryota > Metazoa > Cnidaria > Anthozoa > Actiniaria > Edwardsiidae > Scolanthus > Scolanthus callimorphus. Next base: position 3,829,873 of record CM066914.1, read on the forward strand.
CAATGCTCACAAGACAAAAGCTTCTAATCGAGGCTTTCTCCAAGTTCTAATACATTTACAGTAATTTCAGAAGAAAGCCTCGACTTGAGGTTATTGTTTGTAGGCACTGGAGCGTAATTCGAACATGGCCTATTCAAGCGATTTCTTAAGCAAGAGACAAAGCCGCCATCGCCGCCATTTTGAAATCTCCCACAGAAACTAAAAAAGAACTCAGTTCGCACACACCGAAATCACCATAGTCATCTAGACCTAAATGGTTCTGTCACAGATTACTTGCAGGAATGTGCAGGGATAATTATTATTCAAAAGCTTTAAGCTGAGAAAAATTTTCATTCAAGTTTGAACAAACGTACACCGCCTTGCTTTCTGGAGGGGAACGAGGGGAATGTTGGTCGAACTGATAAAACTTGAAAGACACTCGCCTTCGGCTCGAAATCCAGCTCGAAATCCCATTGTGCCGGCAGATCGATTTTTCTTGAATCGTCCAATTATTTTTTAATTGGATCGCGCGCGCTCTAATTGGACAGTTCGCGCTAAAATTGGACAGTTTGGGTTTGAACATGGATGTTATATACCGTTTCCGGGATATGTTGTCACTGGAAAAGCAACAAAGCTTGGTGCGCTAGGGAGTATGGGTACAGAATTATTTGAATTTCTATAAAATATTAGACACAAATATGCTTAGAAATGTGCTGAAATTTAATGATTTTACCTGTGGTTGCAAAGACTGTCTGAATTCAGATCAAACAGTAGCAGTTTAGATGCTCCCATTATCCTTTGCGCTTCAAGCTTTTAAGGCTTTTGGGTGACAACGTTTCCCGGAAACGGTATATAATTAATAAATAACAGGACTCCATGCCTGTCCAATTAAGAAAAAAATGGATGATTCCTCGGAACTCCAAATTGTCTCGGCCTGCGGCCTCGTCCAATTTTGGAGTTCCTCTGAATCATCCAATTTTTTCTTAATTGGACAGCATGGAGTCCTATTATATATACTAATTGCAAAAAACTATGATTATGCCTCCTAGCGACTCTATGCGTAGGTTGAGAAACGGAAGTAGGCAGAGGGCAGGCCACAAGGTTATTATGAAATTTGAACATTAACACTGACTGATGGTAAAGTCTCCTAGTTTCCAGCGTGTCCCAATTAAGTTGGTTAACAAGCTCCGTCGAGCTAGCTTGGAAGCTGTAGTTGTTCGTAACAAATCTCGCCGCGTTCTTTTGTACTTGTTCTAGCCCCCCGGGGGGGGGGGTTCTTCACATGTCGACCTGATAGGGGTGCTCGTCGTATTTTTTAGGGGTCAAAATCGAGTTTCAGGTATTTTTTAGGGGGTATCGGAGAAAAATTGTGGCTTTCACTAAGTAATGGTATTTTTTAGGGGTACGCAAATGAATGAAAGGGTCGCAAACCCAGTAAAACGTTTTCTTTCTTTCTTCGTTCATTTATAGCTCTAAAATAAGCTTGTTTTGAGATGAGAAACAATAAACAATAACAAAAAAGGTTTAGTGTTGGTATTTTTTAGGGGTCATTTTGTTTTATAAGGTATTTTATAGGGGTTGGATTTTTTATGTCCTGGTATTTTTAGGGTATATTTTCAGATGTCCCGACGAGCACCCCTATCACTCTTACATGGGAGAACCCCCCCCCCCCACCCCCTCGGGTTCTAGCCGTTGGATGTCTGTATCTGTATATGGACTCCACGCTGATGAAGCGTATTCTAGTGATGGTCTTACAAGGGATAGATATGCATGCTCTTTAACTGCAGGTTCGCAGGGTTTCATGGTCCTTCTTATCGCGCCTAGGGTTCTATTAGCCTTCGTCGCAATTTTAGAGCAGTGGGGCCCCCAACGTAGTTGTTCGTTACATCTTACTCCAAGATAGTCTTGGTCCGCCACTTGAGTAAAGGGCTTCGCGTCTGCAGTATAAACGTATGTTGATGGTTTCCTCTTCTTCGTCACAAAAAGTCAGCCAAAGATCAACCACAGAATTACCGCCCAATTTCTCTTACTTGCATCTGCTGTAAGATCATGGAGCATATTGTTCTTAGCCACCTAAACAAGCATCTATCAGCTAACAACATACTGTCTATTTTCCAACATGGCTTCCGGCAAGCATTATCTTGTGAGACCCAGCTAGTCCTCACATTCCACGACTGGGCAACTACACTAAATCATCATGGTCAAGTGGATGCTTTACTATTAGATTACAGTAAAGCCTTTGATAAAGTGTCGCACCCAAAGCTTCTCAAAAAGCTTTCTCATTATGGCATCGAGGGGAAGACACTAGCATGGATATCTGGCTTTTTGAGAAACCGTTCCCAGTACGTGGTAGTCAATGGATCCCATGACTACATGACTAATTATCGTAACGCAATCCGCCAGTTTTCTCAGAAAGCAAAAACCCCACGGAAAACTCTTAGGAAAGACTAGTTATGCTTTATAGGCAAATGGAAACATCCTTCGTGTCCCGAGTTATAGTTTACCGCCATCTTGAAATTTGATCCGGAAGTGACGTTTGCAATTTACTAGCTGGCATGGTCGGCCTTCGACCTTCGCTGATAGGCCAAAGTTAAGCCCGATCGGGCGACGTTAGAAAGTGGATGGGTTACCACTGCGAAATCGCAACTGTTGTAAGTAGTCAAACTGGAGAGACGATAAGTGGAAAGGTTGAAAGAAAGTGGAACGATTATTGGCGATAATCGAATGGCGCTAATCGAATCGAAATCGTGCTAACGCAGAATCGTGCTAACGCAGAAGTCCCACATCATACCAATACTTCTTCATTTGCACTGCGCGCGCATGAATGAGTAAAAATGAAAAATAAGATTTTCAGCGAAATCCACAACAAAGAATACTTGACATAGTATTTGTCTCATTGTACTAACTAAATCTAACATGTGACAAAGAAAAGTCAAGCTTACTCAAAATTATAATTCGAGTTTAGCCGGAGAAAAAGAAACCTTGAGGGAGCCAACTAAAGTAGCAAAACGTAAAAGTTACATGTAACTTAAAGTCAGAATTTTCTCATCAGGAATGCAATAAACTTGGAAGCTAAAAATATAAATAGCATAAGAAGCAATTTCAAGCTTTGTGCTTACCGATAACTGATAGTGAAGTCGTATCTTTTATCCGAAAGTCTCCGTCGTGTTGAGTTGAATTCAATCTTACTTGGCAAGCTTTTGCACAAAGCCAATTTTCCTAAATATATTATTCGGCTAAAACCATTGCAATTTTCTGTTATTGTCAATCCTGTTCAATCCAGTTATGGCTCCCTGTTCGTAGATCTCATATGAGTATTCGAAGAACACGTCGTTTGCAGCTTTTACGAAAGAAACTGTTGTGTTTCTTCAGAAGAACGCCGAAGTCTTGCTTCGCCGTGGGCCGGGTATTCTGCAATCTAGCCTTTGAATCTTTTGCAACTCCCTCATAGTTTCTCCAAAATGACTAAACAACATTATGAAATTTCGGCGAAGGAATCGAATCCGAAGAATTTTGACAATCATTAGAGAATTCTTTTGAGCAAATTTGGCGTGGTTCGCACCCACGAGGTTGTCTCAGTTTGACTCAACAAAAATTATGAACTCGAGTGAGCCGACGTTAGAGCCGACTCGGGCGCGTGTTTTGTGAGTTTTTTTCGGCGGGAAAATGAAGGAGCGACTTCCGGTCCGTGTCCTCTGCCAAGCACCGCGGCGTTGTGCTGGATAGGAGGACAAAATGACGCGCGCGCTCAGTGATCCAAGACGGACTGTGATTGGCTGTGTACACGGGTCGCCAAAAACGCAAGTGCGCATGCGTAAATAAGAGCCCGCGATGTTTTCGTAAGCCGCTGAACGTATCGTTTTGGCTTGGATGGGTTGCTTTCTCATGTGACGTTGAATGATACGTATGGGGCTCCACTCCGTGCCTTCGGCACGGGGAGTTCCGCTATAATAGTTCTGGAAAATATTTGACCTAGCAATTATATAAACAGTCGTGATTACACTAGCATACGTGAACCAATTTGCCTGTCGGCAGTTGGCTCTTGACCGGCTCATAGAGAGACGAATTCTGATGAAGAACCGTCGTCCTCTTTTTTCACCACAGGTATCCGCCAGGCATGACATAGTTTTCCATAGCCTTCCTGCAAGCACTTGAGAGACTTCGCTATAGAACAATCTGGTCTCCCAGCTCCTTCATGCGCGAGAAGGGAACGTTTTTAACAACACGTTTGTTTGGGAAATCATCCAAAATATAACACATAAACTTCTGCGCTTTTTGTTACCAGCAGAGACTGAGTGGAGGGAGGTTCTTATAGTGTGATTCCGGTGGCGTCTACGTGCCTTATGTATTTCAGCAGAGGGTTGGATTGATTTTTGACAGAAGAGTAAAAAGTCTTGCTACGGCGCCTGGATTCTTAATAAGAAGTGATAATGCGCGCGCATGATGCGATGTGCACAGATGAAAAACGCTATGTGAGGCGGGGTTTGGAATTTGGATGGGTGGATGGTTATCCATAGAATTTTCCTGTGGCCTTCTGAAAGTTCGCAACACTACTAGGTTTATTAAGGCGGATGTGGTGGTGGTGGTGGTGGGGGGGGGGGGGGGGGGGGGGGGGGGCAAGGAGGCCGTCTTCTCGGGAGATTTTCCCATATATAAACTGTTATTTGCTGGAGGACATTTGAACATTTTCGTCCCATGCTTCCGGTCCGGCCAGAAGTTCCTGGATCCTCCCCTTATTTACGATGGTCAGCGTTAGGCAAGAGTTGCATCACTTCCACGACTAATCAGTAACACTCAGAACTCTGCTCCAGATTAAACAAGTAAAATCGGCTTTGGTCGTACTTGAATAATTTGGATGACCCTAGCTCTACTCCCTGAAGGGTTTTTGAGCTTCTGATCATAAACAAGGTACATTTTCCGGATTTCCGACTAGTCTGTGGTCATGAATAGGGCATCGAGTTGCTTGACATGGCAAGGTCATTGATTTTCCGATATTTCGTGCGATTTTTTTTTTCGTAAACACAGGGTCCAGAAGGGGTAAAATGGGAGCTGGGATTGGCCTTATTTTAGGCTGGGAAAATGGGATTGGGGTCACTGGGACTGGGATTTGACCACTGGGACTGGGAATTAATGTCCAATAAACTGGGAATGGGATTCTATATTATTTCCTTTTCCTTGTAAAATGATAAAAAAAACGTCGTTTTAAAATAATTGTCAGGATAAATCAGTGTACGTAAACATGTGAAACAGACATAAACAGATACAACGACAAAAAGAATTAACTGTACAGCGGTTTCGTGTTGGTTACCAGTCTCACACATTAATCCATCTCATGACTCTTCCAATATCGGTGGCTTTGGCTGAAACCTCGGGGGGAGGTGGGGAAGAACCCTCGATAAAAATAGAGGGGGTGCTCGTCGGGAAAATTGATTTTAACCCCAAGGGAAAGCAAATTGGGTGTGGTCAACAGATATTTTTACCCCTAGGTGGTAGCAAATTGGACGGGTAATTGCCAGGGAAGTCCCTTTGACTTGTACGTGGGAACTGGGGAAAATGAATCTGCAAGAAGGCAGGGGTAGAAGAATCGAGCAAGACACGTGGGTTTGCAGACCTCGCTTTGGAGATCGATTGACCACATAGAACCTGGAAGCCAGAAAAAAGCTCAATTTTTGTCTTAGCACGGTTGACCGAATGATAATGTTTGTCAAAAGTGAATCAATATAGCTTGGCGTTCGGGTCATTCAAAGACTCGTAGACTTTGAGAAAGGGCTCCACTATAAACATATTTAAAAAGTCAGAGTTATAAAACCAGTGGATCTGTGGACTCCGCAGTTAGCAAAACCGCTCAGAAAAGGATGACTGATACCTGATAGCCACAAGCGTTTAAGAGAATTCTTTACAAACTTTTGCTTGTATGAGAGTGGTTTCAATAAATCCATAAAACACATTGGAACTACCAAAGATAGTCAAGGCAACGCATTAAAAGAGAACAATTGAGGTAGAGCGTAATAGTGTGTATACGCTACTATCTGTTTCATGGATTAATTTTTATCACTGGGATTTTCAAAAGTCTGACTGGGATTTCTGGGAAAAAAAACGTTACTGGGACTGGGATTTGGCGATTGGGACTGGGATTTGGCGAAAATTTACACTGGGAAATGGGATTGGGACCCCCCCTTCTGGACCCTGTAAACAGGGTACGAAAATTAGCGTTTTTTCTGTCATAAACAGGATTATAGAGCGTATTTCACATGACTGTCAATACTTGTTATGAATGTCGTGAGTAATTCGCAATTAATTTGTAATTACTCCTATAGGTTTTATTCAGAATTGGTGTAATTACTTTGCAATTGGTTTCACTACAGTCATATGAAAACCGCTCGAACGGAACACCCTACCCAACTTTGGTGAGGGATTCAGAGAAACCCCCAGCTTGAAGATTCGGCATCGTTTTAGTTGTGTTTCTGCTGAACTGCACGTCTCTCGTAGACGTTTAGAAATACATAAGCGGAACGTGAAATTGTTGAATTGTTTGGAAAATATTCACTTAAGAAGGTGGCTTAGAATTTTCCCAGGGCTCCTGTTTCGACCTGTGATAGCAGGGAGGCTGTAGCTTCTCTGAATGGACTACCCTGGGGCAACATGCAGTTATATTTGGTTAAATGAAGGCGTCTCTCTATAATTTCTACTCTGTTATTTTCGGAAACCTGTTTTTGATCCGAACTAGAACGTACGAATCCTGCGCCGGAGCTAGAAAGTTCGAACAGCTGAAAAAACAGTCAAGGAATAAAAATCACCCTTTAATTGTGTCGTTTAAACGCTCAAATACACTTGGGCTATGGTTCTCGTTGGGCCAGAGTATCGATTTCTAAATGTTCAGGCGAGACAACAAAACGTCGATAAACAAATTAAAAGTGTCACGGTTATTTGAATAAATTCATAAATACAGCTCTTAATTTTCATGTACGAATCCCAAGATCACTTATATCACTTAGTAGTAGCCTATTAAGCAATGATGGTAATTTTATCGGCAAGACTCAGTGTCGATTTTCGTACAAATTTCGATGTAACATCAAACTTGGAAAACTGTTCATCGGCCCAACAAGATTTCAAGGCAATCCGTTTCCATCTGCTCTGCACTATGTCCATGAAGCCTACAGTCATGATCGCTATGTATAAACAAACCTAGACTGTGATATCCATCAGTTATTTGGATGTTTTTTGAGATCGCCAAAAGTGTGCTAAAATCATGATACCGCTCCTTTAAGCTTTGCGTGCCATGCCAAGGTCCATTAGTAAACCAAGGCTACGTTGGTAGCTTTGCCCGCTAAAAACGGCTTTTTGATGTACATGTACATGCATGTGTTCTCTAATCAAGTGTACTGTTCTCTGTCGTTGTCGTCCTCCTTCCCGTCGCTCTGCAGCTAAAATCTCCGCTATAAGAAAGTTGCGACGGTTTCCTATGAAAGTGCAATCTACATGAAGGTGTTAAAATAATGCAGAGCTTTCAGTTGTTATTGCTCGCGTGTTTGTGAGCACGACTTTTCTTCGTAAAATGTAAAAGTTGTAGCTATCCGAGCAATGAGCAACTAGGGAGAATTACTTTAAGGCGTTTTCCATGCAGTGAATTAACAAAGAAAACCGAGAGAAAGTTTCTCGACTTTATTTGAGCTTTCCGTAGTTATTTCTCCTAATTTAGAATTAGGAGAGCCATAAGTTAGAAAGCTACTTCTATGGTTATTATGGTTATTATGAAATAAAGTTTATTGTGTTGTATTGCTCACGTTTTTATAAACATCTTTCTTAATATGTAAAAGTTGTAGCAATCCGCGGGACTAGGGGAGAATTACTGGCGGCTTCCATGCAGTGCAAAGACCACCGAGAGAAAGTTTAGTCTCACTTTTTTCAGTGAACAACATTAGCATTGCTTACCATGGTTGTTTCACAAATACGGTTCTGTAACTGTGCTGGCGCTGGAGTGACTTGGGGTGTTGTCTGCGATCTTTAGTGCCAACTTTGCTCTATAGCGCTGCCTTTTTATGCCAGAGCAGTGAAATATGATCAACGGATTGAGCAGCGGGATCAAAGCGGGACATTATATTACAAACATTTCAAACTCTTGAGCCTGCCCTGGATGAAAGCTCTTGGTTCCACTCCAGTGTTGCCTTCAATCTTTCAGATAATGTTGATACGACTTTTCGAAGCAAAAAGGAGTGTTCTATTTTTCCCTTAACGTCAAAATTAAAAAATGCTACCTGTATACCGCCTAGACGTATTGATTGCACTATGACATGGATGACCAAAACTTGATATGCGTGGTCGCAAGACCAGCAATGATTAATAACAAGATGAGACAAGACAATATGCCTTACTAAATCACCACTTTAACATGTGGACAATTAAAAAAAACAAGTAAATCATGTGTGTTGCATGATATAGTTATCACTGGAATTCTCGTTTTATACTAAATTACTCATGTTCGTGTTGCATGCCGTAACATGTGTTTTGGAAAAAAACAAACAAAATTCATTGATAAGATATCATCCCGGTGTGTTGCCGTGTAACATGATAGAGGTATCTGGCCTTTTAAACGTAGAATGGGATGGGCCCTAAATACCTATTATTTGGGGAGTTAGTGATAGTGCACGACTAAACGAAGGCTACTGTAGGTCGAGTGTACAAATGGGATCCGAACACGCAAAGATAGCCTAATTTTAGGAAAAGTGACTGTGCACTAGGAGGTGAGATGTAATTTTGATAGGAAAGGGTAGGAAAGACCCGTTGCTCCATGTCTTTATAGTATTATTTTTGCGTTAGACGTCAGGAGAACGCATAAACTATGTGCGTCTCCCATTGCCCATGGTCATATGCTGTACCATTTCAGATGTATCTCCGGGGCGCCCTGATGAACGATCACGCGGCCCATGATGTCAACGTAACTTTATGCACGTGGTGACATATTGTCAACGTGACTTGCTGTGTCAATAACCCGTTTCATAGTGATCACGTGACGTGACATACTCAAGGAAATTCTGCAGAAACCCATCCACATGAAAAGCTGAATTTCCCTAAAATGGGAATTTCCCTCAAATGGATCTCCCCAGAGCCCCTGCTACAAGAATGCTCGCACGTGCATATATTATGATTGGCGTGAAAACAGGGAACCCAACCGTGTGTTTTGTAATTACCTCACGCTCGGTCAATAAGTAGTACAATAATATAGTCGGAAAGAACCAATGAAATAACCTATGTCTTGAAAGGAAGACCGGAAATACTTATACCTAACAACAGAAAATGAATAGAATCGCTGACGACGTTTTTCCGACGAGTTCACCTCTGAAACCCACGGGAAACTTACTACGCAGGGGCCCGGGGGGGGGGGGGGATTGCTCGTCGTACCTTTTAGGGTTTAAAATCAGTCCTCTGATTAAAAAAAGTCGAAAACCGTGCAATTATAGGTACCTCTTAGTGGTCCGTTCTAGCAAATCATGCAACAGCCTGAATTTCAGACGTATTTTCTCTCGTAAAAAAGTACGAGAGATAATTACGAGGGAAAATAGTCTGAAATTCAGGCTAATATAACTTGTTGGTACCCTTTAGGGACAAAATCAACTAAGCGACGCCATTTTAGGTACCTTTTAGGGGTAAAATCGAAAGTTCCCGACGAGCACCCCCGCCCCAAAAATAGGGGAGTCCCCCACAGGGACGCAGGGATGTACAGACTTATTCTAAAAGCCGCATTTCCCCTTCTGCACGCAAGGTGCATTATGGGCAAGTTTGGCAGGTTCTGGCAAACCCTCAGATATAGTTTCTAGTACTTTCTCATCTAAAGTGTAACTAACAACGTACGTGAACCTTTGACAGGAGGTGCTCAGTTTTTGCTATAAGACTTCAATCAAGGAGCGTAACAGACTTGACTTTAACTGCGCACACGCGGGTAAACTACCGAAAATCCATCTGGAACCGCCCAAAATCAACAATTTACTGTGGCCCTTTTTTATTGAAAACTGTAAAAAACAAAGCCGGATACATAGTGCTAAAACTATCGTAACTAAGTAGCCACACGTTCGCTTTTCCATGCAACTGCTGTTTCTGCAGAGTTCGGCTTTCTAAAAGCTGAAGTTTGGTGCCGGAAAGGAAACATCATGAGGAAGAGGGCAATGCAGGGCCTCTGCTTTCTCGATATACGTCAAGGCATCCTTTTCCTCCTGCTTGATGACTAGTCGGTGAGCCACAAAGTGATATGGGGGCACCTGAACTGGCTTGCATGACCTGCAAAAAGAAATGAAAGCGTCGGTTATTTTTCTGCGTCGTTCATGAATAACTTGAAGGAATCAAACATTATCTTTCCAAGAGAGGAGAAAATGTTTCTGTGAGAGCCTTGCAGGTTCAATGTGGAGAACTAGTCCACTACTTGTCCAGGCTCATGAACGATCAGGTCTCATCACGCGTGAGGCAATCACTGACGTTATGTGTGTACCCAGAGCTCGCTATTTTCAAACTTACTTGCCTTTGAGGCGTTACTACTATATACTAATTACGATTTTGAGACGGCAATTCCACAAAATATTGACGGCTAGTTGGGAGAAAATATGTTCACGTATTGGGCGGAGTCGCGCAGCGACGGAGCCCAATACGTGAAAATATTTTCTTCCAACGCCGTCAATATTTTGTGGAATTGCCGTCTCAAAATCGTAATTAATATTGTATCGCGATTCTTGAAGATTTTCTGGAGGAAATGGCAAGAAATAGTGCTATTTATTGTCGATTGAAATTTCAATTCTCATTACATTTACGCACGATCTCACGCAATCACATGGGCTTTTCGCACGAGCTCGAGCATTTTCTGTTTACATTTTTCCATCTTTTTCGGCGAAAAAAATCTCTTTCTGCCATAAGATATTGCTAGAAATATAGCTAAACGTTATTTCTAACTATTGACAATGAAATGAAACATAAATTCGTGCGAAAAAAGTTGAATTTTGCTAGCTCTTTTTGAGCCGTCAATACCACAAAATATTGACGGCTCACAACAACACAGAGTGGCAGGGTGAATCGCGATACTCACTTGTAAGTAGTTTTCATGTTCACCATGAGATGTCCTCCATTCTTCAGTGTCATTGGCCACGCCACATTGCCCTGCAGGCCCTTCCCCTGGGGAGTGATCGCCTCGTAACTGGGCTCCCATCCAGTGGTCTGTTTAGTCATCACTGGGCTGTCAGGGGGGAAGTTCACCCCCACAACACGGACAGTGTAGTTTAGAACGCCATCTACGAGCCTGTAAGAAAGTCGTGAAGTGGGCTCCGCGTTACGGCGTTTGGCCTCTCACCGCTATGGTCCGGGATCGTTTCCCGGCTCAAAAAAATATTTGAATTGTGATCGAGACTGTTTAAATTTTGCGTTAAACTTAGTTCTACTGTGTTTCTACTTTTTCGGATGAGACACACGTTGCCCTCCACAAGGACGTCTTCCATCACTGAGCCCAATCATTGTTTTGTATCGAAAGGAAATAATTTCAATGCCGGTTTTATATAATAGTCTTTAAATGTTTTAAATCAATACTAGAAAAGTACATTTCTACGATGACAATAATTATATTTATTATATGGCAACGATAGTACGCGCGCTCTGATTGGCTAATCAGCGGGCAGAATTTTACCGTATTGCCCGTGGGCAATACGCATTCCCGCCATTTTACAAAACGGGCGCGCGTGGCTCTGTCAGAGTTCATTCAACCGAAGCAAACCTCAAACAGAGACAACATTCGTCGTGGTTGAGGAAGTTAAACCTTTCTTCTTTCCGAACTGTAAAACCTCTATAAACTTAACTACCATCTGGATTGAGTGGCAACTGAAATGATGGGTGTAATACAAGGAAAAATTTCAGAGAACTTCGCTCGGCAGACTAGTCGTGTTTTCGTGTTGAGATTCATTATTGACAAACAGATTTACATGGATTTTCAAGAAATCTATATTCCATCACACAGACAATCTTCTCACTCACATGTAACAGAAATATAAGGGGCAACTAACAGCGGATACAAGCGAAGATTTTGAAAACTTTATAGTTCTCGAGAGTGAGAGTGAACATGAATCACGGATACAAAACTAACAACCACTTCAGTGAAAATAATTTCGCCTGGCTCGTCGGTTATTTCCAGTTTGAGAAGTTGTGAATTATCATTTGAAATCCTCAAAGGCTCTCTGGATGAACATTCTTTAAACTCTTTGGTTGGAAACTTTAGTCGTCGTTGGAAAGTACTAAACGATGGAAAAATACGGTAAGAAAACTCCATTGGGCTATGCCATAAAAAATTTGTACCCCCGGGTTGAGGACCTACTAAATATGATTACCCCAAAGAATTCTTTAGTTCATGTGCTCACCCGAAGAATTCTTTAATTTGACAAATTTTCAGCAGTTACCCCCAAGAATTTTACAGTCACCCCCCAAGAATTTTGCATTTTCAGGCCTTGACCCCCAAGAATTCTTTAGTCTTAATCGCTGCTACCCCAAAGAATTCTTTCAACCTTCGAGCTCCTACCCTGAAGAATTCCTTGGTCCTCAACCCGGGGGGTAAAATTTTTTTATGGCATAGCCCATTGTAATGTAAGATTATTTCGCTCGATAAATTGCAAGCTGCCTTTCGGCATCAAATTATTCTGCTTGCTATTGTTCTGCAGTTTCTTTTCACTTGTATCGTTTTCCGGTTAAAATACTGTTCATTTTTCTTTTATTTAATGGCTTTTTATGTGTTCTTGTGTTGGTCGTTCACAAATTTTAAGTTATAAAATTAAAAGTCGTGCGGCTGGTTTAGATTGACTTTCGCTTCGTCTCCTCCCTTTGTATTTTTGTTTTATTAACTTTGTTTGAAAATGCCATATAATAAACAACTTACTAACCTCGTTTGCTCGGGCAGTACGGAAAAATTCCAGACTTCGGGCTGAAATTTCTGCTTTACGAACCTCGCCCAGAGGCTCGGTTCGTAAAGCAGAAATTTCATCCCTCAGTCTGGAATTTTCCCGTACTGCCCTCGCGCTCGGTTAGTAAGTAGTTATTATTATATATAATAGTGATTTATCATGATTTCCTAAACTGAGAAATATCGTAATTCGCACGTGAAAAATTACGATAATGCCCACTGTGTCGCGAAATTCATCGAATCGAAAATTTTTCACAAAAACGTTTATATAATAAACAGAATAATACATGGACCCATGGAGATATGAAATTTATTTTCTCAAATTTGAACACTCGAAGATATAAATTCCATATCCCCGCGCGCCCATATATTATTCACACACAAAACATATGCACACAAAAGAGGAAAACATCTGCTACTTTCAAAGCTCTACTGCTAGGGCAAGATTATATCTGCCTGAAAGACGGGTCGCGAAGCAGTTTTTAGTACGGACTAAAATGTTTGTTCGTGTGTCTGCAATTTCGCGCGCCATTGCTTTGCACGAGTTCCTTCTCTATAAAGCTTAGGATATTTGGATGAAACCAAACAAAAGGACCCGTGAAGGAGAGAGAGCCAGAGAGCTATTCTTCTCTCCGGTAGAGCCTATTTCGCTAACCTTGACTGGTTGCTAACGGAGATCAGGCCTCCGCCCTCATACTCCATGGTACGCTCCCAGTTAAAACCTGCTGGAAATGACAGCTTGTAGTAATCGGGAATGCCGTCTGGGTGTTTGATGAACGCCTTGTTTCCATAGCAAAACGAAGGCATCAAAACATGGAGAGCAAAGGGCAGAGGTGCCCCTTCAATTACTTTAAACTTGACGAACTGCTCCCCTCTGTAGAAATAATAATAACAATTGTACCACCATTTAATAACAAGTATCATCACGTGTATTGCGATTATTATTGAGTTGCGGCAAACACACTACAGACAGCAAAGCGTGGAGATAAGGAATTAACCTTGTGTGTAAGCTAAAGTGCTAATGAATATCCCATGTGTGCTTCTGAGCGTTGGCCCTAGTATAAAGCGGAAAGCAATAGCATAGACAAGTCAATCGACACAAACGCGCTCGGGGTAACCACCGAATGTTCTGGTCGGTTCACGACATGCGAGCTCTCGCGCAGCATTTTGCTCATCTGGTTCTCATGGATAAGGGACCGGTCATTATTTATCGCCTGAAGGTGGGGGCGGGGCAGAGGATTTCTAAAGGGGGCGGATCACTTCATTTTGAGCGTGGTATACAACCACATCGAGAGTAAAACATTCCTTGTTTTTAATGTCTACAATTAGATAGTTTGTTTTACGTTTGAGCTTACTCAAAAGGCTTCCCTTCACCGACCGCCTCGACTTCAAAGTCATGACCGTTCATCCGTCCTTCCATCCTGATCTTGAACGGCATGTGAGTTTTAATGACACCCTGGAATCAATAAAAAAGATCACGTGAATGGGTAAGATGTTCATAAAGACAAGTGTTATTTATGCTATAAGATATATCACTAATGGAAAGTATTTGACCTAGCAATTATTTAAACAGGCCACGTGGCAGAGGCTCATGGCAGAGGCGAATTCTATGCGCCATGAGGCATGGCAGAGTTTTCCATATATGACGTTCCACTTGAGAGACTTCGCTATTACAATCTGGTATCCCAACCCTTCATGCGCGAGAAGAAAAAGTTTTTGTTTGGGGAAATCATCCAAAATAAAACGCATAAATTCTGCGTTTGTTACCAGGAAAGAGCGGAGGGAGGATCAGCGGCGGATCCAGGAGGGGTGTACTGAGTTCAAATAACTACTAATCTATCACTCTCATAGGGGGGGGGGGGGGGGGGGGTGCAACCCCCACAATCCACTCCCTAGATCCGCCTCTGGAGGATGGTAAGCTTCTTTTGACTTGTCCATAGAACGTTCCTGTAGTCAACTGCCTTCTGAAAGTTGGCAACTCTCTAGGCTTTTTTTAGGTTTATTGAGTACATTTGCTTATCATATGAAATCAATAAAAGCAAGGGTGAACTAGCAGCCGACACCACTTGGCGATCGGAGAAACAGACTCAATTAAGAGGCGAGCGCTAAATGATGTTACCTCGCAGCCTAAAGGTGAATCCGTAAGCAAGCCATTTACGAGGTGTCATCACGACTAATTAGTAACACTTAGAACTCTGCCGTTCACATTAACCAAGTAAATTGGATGATTTGGACGACCCTAGCTCTCCTCCCCGTTTATGAATCTTCAAGCCAGAGATGCCAGACCTCGACCTGGCAAAATATCAAGTGATTATCTCAGGGACTAAAAACGGACATTTTCGGTACCATATCTGTTCAGAGAGGCTTTCTGCTTTAAAGTTTCGGAATCTTTTTCGTCGCGTTTCGGCTGAACGGCACTCGTCTCTCGTCGACGTTTCGAAATACGTAAGCGGAACTGTGAAATTGTTGAATTGTTTGGAAATTATTCACTTAAAGGTGCTTAGCATTTTGAGGACATCTATATCATTTCTACTCTGGTATTTTCGGAAAACCTGTTTTTGATCCGAAGCTGAGTTTACGAATCCTAGACTGCGAGTTATGAAGTTCGAACTGATGAAAAATGAATGAAAATTACCCTTTAATTGTGTCGTTTGAACGTTCGAATACACTTGCGCTCTGTTTCTCGTTGGATGAGTACTATTTCTAAATGTTCAGGGGAGACAATAAAATGTCGAAAACAAATTAAAGGCGCTGTGTCACGGTTATTTGACTAAATCCATAAATACGGCTCTAAATTTGTATGTACGCATCCCAAGATCACATCAAACTTTGGAAACTGTTCATTCTGCAACAAGACTCAAAATGATTGCAATCCGTTTCCATCCGCTCTGTAATAGGTCCATGAAGCCTACAATCATAATCACTTTGAGTTAAAGGACAATTTAACAACCTAGACTCGTATTTTGGCTATCCATCAGTTATTTGGATGTTTTTACGTCACCAAAAGTGAGTTGAAATCGTGACACCAGACCCATGTCATATGGTTAGTAAACCAAGGACATACAGACTTGTGCTCGAGTAAAATTTAATGAAAAGCTAATCTCATTAACATTGTTTTTTGGTTTCGCCTAGGCTTTGGGCCATCTGCTCTCTTTAACTCCCGTTTAATCACTTCTGTAAAGCAACTGAGTAGTTAGTGTTAATAGTCGAGTTGACCGCTTCTTTATGAAATACATGAGTGTAGAGTAAAATCACTTATTTGCTCAGAAAATAAAGAAGGATCGACAAGGGTCACAATTGTTGATAATACTAAATCCCCATCCATTTCCAATCCCACCAAATAAAACTTAACATAAAATCGACGCGTCCTCGTTCCGTACAAAAGATAAAAAGCCCCACTTCCTAGCTCAGATGAAAACGCTTAACTTCACTTCGCTTCACTTTACTTATAGTGTGCTAACTCGTATCGTACGACATAATTTGCATGGCGCAGGAAGAGTAAGGCTGGTAGTTTTTCTCGCAAAAATTTAGGCGTTCTCGCCGTTCTCGGATCTCGGATTTTCCCGTTTGTTGAGCTTCCGTTTGTTATTGCTCAACACCTTTCTTAGTAAAATGTAAAAATTGGTAGCTATCCGAGCAACTAGGGAGAAATACTTTCGGGCGTTTTCCATACAGTGAATTGACAAGGACAACCGAGGAGAAAGTTTCTCGAGTTAATTTTGAGCTTCCGTTGCTATTGCTCACGTTTTTATGAGCATCTTTCTTAGTAAAATGTAAAAGTTGTAACTACCCGAGAAACTAGGGAGAATTACTTTAGGGCGTTTTCCATGCAGTGAATTGACAAAGACAACCAAGAGAAAGTTTCTGGAGTTAACTTGAGCTTCCGTTCTTATTGCTCACGTTTTTATGAACACCTTTCTTAGTAAAATGTGAAGTTGTAGCTATCCGAGCAACTAGGGAGAATTACTTTAAGGCGTTTTCCATGCAGTGAATTGGCAAAGACAACCGAGAGAAAGTTTCTGGAGTTAACTTGAGCTTCCGTTCTTATTGCTCACGTTTTTATGAACACCTTTCTTAGTAAAATGTGAAGTTGTAGCTATCCGAGCAACTAGGGAGAATTACTTTAAGGCGTTTTCCATGCAGTGAATTGGCAAAGACAACCGAGAGAAAGTTTCTGGAGTTAACTTGAGCTTCCGTTCTTATTGCTCACGTTTTTATGAACACCTTTCTTAGTAAAATGTGAAGTTGTAGCTATCCGAGCAACTAGGGAGAATTACTTTAAGGCGTTTTCCATGCAGTGAATTGGCAAAGACAACCGAGAGAAAGTTTCTGGAGTTAACTTGAGCTTCCGTTCTTATTGCTCACGTTTTTATGAACACCTTTCTTAGTAAAATGTGAAGTTGTAGCTATCCGAGCAACTAGGGAGAATTACTTTAAGGCGTTTTCCATGCAGTGAATTGGCAAAGACAACCGAGAGAAAGTTTCTGGAGTTAACTTGAGCTTCCGTTCTTATTGCTCACGTTTTTATGAACACCTTTCTTAGTGAAATGTGAAGTTGTAGCTATCCGAGCAACTAGAGAGAATTACTTTAAGGCGTTTTCCATGCAGTGAATTGGCAAAGACAACCGAGAGAAAGTTTCTGGAGTTAACTTGAGCTTCCGTTCTTATTGCTCACGTTTTTATGAACACCTTTCTTAGTAAAATGTAAAAGTTGTAGCTATCCGAGAAACTAGGTAGAATTACTTTAAGGCGTTTTCCATGCAGTGAATTGGCGCAAAGACAACCAAGAGAAAGTTTCTCCAGGTAATGTATCACTTTTTTCAGTGAACAACATTAGCATTGCTTACCATGGTTGGTTCACGGTTCTGCAACTGTGCTTGTGGAGTGACTTGGGGGTGTTGTCTGCTATCTTTAGTGACAACTTTGCTCAATAGCGCTGCCTTTTAATGCCAGAGCAGTGAAATATGATCAACGGATTGAGCTGCTGCGGGACATATTTTAAACCACTTAGCCCCCAGTGTTTGTCTACAATTTATCAGATAATGGTGATACGGCTTTATACCGCCTAGACGTATTGATTGATACGTTAATACTATACACACCTCATATAATTGACTTCGACCAGAGCAATGATGACAAGACAAACATAGCGAAATATGTTTTACTAAATCACCACTTAACAACTCAAAAGAACAAATAGACCATGTTTGTTGCTTGGTATAGCTATCACTGGAACTCTCGTTCTATACTAAGTTACGCATGTTCGCTGTGCATTCCGTATAACATGTGTTTTGGACTAACACTTACAAACCAAAAACTCCTTAAAAACAAGTTAAAATTCATAAAGTCCATTACATTGATAAAATATAATCCCGGTGTGTTACCGTGTAACCATAGTAACTGGTAACTGATCATGTAAACGCGGCGTAAAACTTAGTATGCGATGGCCCTATACCTGTTATTTGGGGAGGCCAGTAAGCTAATGAGTGACAGTGCACAAGTAAACGAAGGCTACTGTAGGTCAACGTGGAGAAATGGGCTTCGAACAAGCAAAGATAGCATAATTTTAGGGTAACCCCGTCTCCTGTAAATCTGTAAATGTAGTTATGCTGAATTCCATTGCATCGGGCTGTGAATGAACGGCCCAAGATGGCCCTGTGGTGAGTGGTGGTCATCTGGCGATTGGACTGCAGGCAACTCACCAGCTTTAAAAACATTTGTCTTTGTTAAAAAGAAATCTGCAATGTCGATGAAGAAACCAAAGCGTGGATTTGATGCTTTAGAATCAACTTTAACATGTGTACAACTCAAAAGAACAAGTAGACCATCCCGGGGGGGGGGGGGGGGGGTACTAACAGGTACCTCTCTGGAAAAAATAACACGTTTTCGAATTTTACCCCCTAAAAGGTACCAGTGGCCTGATTTTAAACCCTAAAAGGTACGACGAGTACCCCCGCCCAAAAAATATGGGAGCCCCCCCCCCCGGAGACCATGCTTGTTGAATTCTCGTTCTATATACTACGTTACGCATGTTCGCGTTGCATTCCGTAACATGTGTTTTGAACTAACACCAGAGATGCCAACTCTCCCGCTTAATTTTCAGCTTTTTCTCCCGCTTGAATTTCGGAGATTTTCTCTCATGCTCCCCGTTGTATCTCCCGCCAATTTTTCGGGGAGAATCGGCGCGCCTCTCCCGCTACTCGTTCACTTGAGGTTGGCATCTCTGTAACACTGACAAACCAAAAACTCCTTAAAAACAAGTTAATTCATAAAGCCCATTACTTGATAAAATATAAGCCCGCGCGATGTTTGACTAATTTGGCTTCAGTCTGTTGTAAATGGGGCGAAAGTGAGGGATCTTTTAAGATTCGAAAGTTTTTTTTTTGACAAATCTAATACGCTTAGAGGAAAATTTCTGAAAATTTTCTCCACCCTTTACTGAAAAACGGCTGAGCTAGAAACCCCCCCAAACCACACCATTTCTAGACGTTGCTGGAGAGGATTTGGCGAGTTTGTTTTTATTTTAAAAAAATCAAGTGAACAGAAGTTCTCATTCAAGCGTTTTCCTAAGCGAGAAGATCAAGTTCGGAAAGGCGCCATCCCACAGAAACTAAAAAAGAACTCCGTTCACACAGCCGAAAGCGCCATAGACATCCAGACCAAAATGGTTCTGTTACAGATTTACAGGCATGTACAGGGCTAATTCTAATTCGGAACGGAGAAGCTTTGAGCTGAGAAAAAAATTCATTCAAGTTTGAACAAACGTACCATTGCCTTGGTTCGCAGGGCGCGCGCTAAGTCGAAATGAAAGAATTTAAACAACACAAAGCCATAAATAGAGCGGATAGAGCTGAGAGTTACAATTTCTTTTTGGTCGTGTTGAAGTTATACCATGCGAAACATGCGTTGGCTTCCTGAACCAGCTTATTTACACTGACAGTCAAATGCAATGATTATTATATAGTGTGGCGCAAATTCTAGACACGATATCGCGGTATTTGCGAATTGTTGACCCGATATTACGGTATTTTCATTTTTTGGATACGATATTACGGTAAGGCCCCCTACGCCACCCTCTTTGAATAGCTGAGGGTGTTTATGGAAGGAGAGCTCAGGGAAATCATGCTCCCCCTCATTATGTCCGTTATGATTTTTTTATGTTTCTAAGAGAATACTATAAGTTAACAGTAAACTAAATTTCCGTGAATTTTTCACTACGGGCATCAGCTAGTTTTCATATTTCGTTCGGGGGGGGGGGACTCCTATATTTTTTGTCGGGATGATCTTCGTATCAGTTTAGGCGTTAAAATCTCTTTTCTGGGTAACCTTTCTGCAATAAAATTTAAGGGAGATTGGTTTAGGGCTCTAACACGACGGCAAACTTCCAAGAAAGAGAGAGAGTACTTGTTGACAAGAGGCGATAATTTACAAATCAAAGCCACGCTGTGGAATCCTCATCGACTTGCAGATTTCTTTTAACAAAGACAACATGTTTTAAAGCTGGTGAATTGCCTGCAGTCCAATCGCCAGATGACCACCACTCACCACAAGGTCATTCATGAGACCGATGCAATGGAATTCAGCATAACTACATTTACAGAAGACGGGGTTACCCTAAAATTATGCTATCTTTGCGTACTCGTAGCCAAATTGTCAACGTTGATCTACTACAATAGCCTTCGTTTACTTGTGTACTGTCACTTTTTAGGTTATGGCCTTCCGCCAACTATAATAGGTATAGGACCATCTCGTTCTACGTTTTACGCCGGTTTACAGGTCTAGTTACCTCTATCATGTTACAGGGTAACAAACCGGGATTATATTTTATCAATGTAATGGGCTTTATGAATTTTAACTTGTTTTTAAGGAGTGTTTGGTTTGTCAGTGTTAGTCCAAAACACATGTTACGGAATGCACCGCGAACATGCTTAATTTAACGTATTGTGTTGTCATCATTGCTCTGGTCGAAGTCAATTTTATACTTGATAGGTGTGTATAGTATTAACGTATCAATCAATACGTCTAGGCGGTATAAAGCCGTATCACCATTATCTGATAAATTGTAGACAAACACTGGGGGTGGAACCACGAGCTTCTCATCTACGGCAGGCTAAAGTGGTTTGAAATATGTACCACGGTTTGGCTTCCGTCAACCAAACGAGTGAACAACTCTGGGTGATTTCACGGCGGAGGTTTGATAGAATAGGGGCTAGCTAGGCTTCAAAATAATTTTTCCCTGTAAAATGCAAACCAAACTCAGAAAACATGCGTGGACTTAAAATGTTTGATTGACGGAAGCCAAAACACAGTTTGACGTTCGGAAATTTCAAGTGGGAGTTCGCAGAATTATGAAAATCGCCGTAAAGCCTCTAGGCAGTTCTTATATATCAGAACAAATTACATCTGTTTTGAGTATTCTGCGAACTCTCGCGTTCGACTTCCACTGGTGATCTGGCTTCCGTCAATCAAATTCTCGGGTCCAATTTGAGTCTTACCGACCGTAGTTAGGGGCCGACCATTTAACTTTTGAGGGGGGGGGGGGGGGGGGGCTTTTTTGTCGGTTTTTTCTACCTCTGTTAAGCGGTGAGAATTTTTTATCCAATAAAAAAGAAGGGTTTTAGTCACCATTTTGCTGTGCAGGAAATTTTTTTCGGCCCTTCGGGCCGTGCAAGATATTTTTTTTCAAAAAAGCCCACCCCCCCCCCCCCCCCTCAAAAGTTAAATGGTCGGCCCCTTACGCCATTTGTTTAGAAAAATATAGTAAAAGATGCTGGGTGTTGGGGCATTTCACTAGGATGGCGAATAACTGAATTCTATGTACTCCAAAGAGTTTCAAAGTTTGATTGACGGAAGCCAGAAAGCAGTTTGGCGCGTTGGAAATCGATCTCGAGAGTTCGCAGAATGCTCAAAACAGCTGTAAAGCCACGCTGTGGAATCCTCATTGAAATGTGTTTATTTTTGTGCACGTTTGATAATGTCCTATGTATGTTTGTCAAGTAACAATATTTGTTATATGCTAGATCCAGTTGGATCAAGTCCTTAGAGGAATGTTCATCTAGCACTGCGTTAAGGAAAATAAAGGTTTAAAAGTGTGCAATTAACCTGGTTTATATTCATGATAACAAATGTTGATGTCCAACGGGAAAATAATAATTTCGTTGGTCTAATAAGTGTGTAATGATAGCCGTATTATACTAGCCTGATGAGTGCTTGGTATCAAAGCAGCCCAGAAGCTTCCAGACGACATAAATTCGAAACAGCGTTTGAGACGTAGGTAAGCTAAGCGTATATAAGTATTCCTGGAAAAGCGAGTTTTGAAACCTGCGCAATTTGCGCCGTCTCGACAAAACGTTTTTTTAAACTCACTTTTCCAGGAGAAATATACGCTTACCTAGTCTACGGTCCTTTGGCATCCACATAGTTTCTTATCATGAATATAAACCGGGTTGCACACTTTTAAACCTTTATTTTCCTAAGGACTAATCTAGAAAAAGATCTAATCTAGAAAAAGCGGACCAACCTGGTATGAATTTCTTTTTTATTGAGAAACTGCGTGTCAAAATTCGCTAGAACAAGCAAGTATACGAAACTAGCTGTATGCCAAAGTGTCCGCAGTCTTCTGTTTGGCCCATTTAATCACTAAAACAGTCAATTCCAGACCCTTAAATGTGGACCTTTTTGTCGCGGGGGGGGGGGGGGGGGGGGGTGCTTGCGCATCCCCGGAACCACCCTAGCCTGGACTATACGAAATATGGGGAATAGAAACCGCTACCTCAAATGATAAAGAACCAATGGAACAAGTACATACTAAATTCTGCAAAATGTTGCTAGGAGTTAACAAATATGCAAGTAACAACGCATGCAGAAGCGAACTTGGAAGATTTCCGTTAAGGACACAAGCACAGATAAGGTCCCTAAACTTCTGGCTTAAACTTGCCAGCCCTAGTACTTCCCAAAAATTATCTAAAATTGCTTACCATGACTGTCAGAACTCAGAAAACAAAGTATTTTGGAGCACGAAAGTAAAAAATCGACTGAGCCAGATAGGATTCGCAGAAATCTGGCTCAACCAAGACAGACTCGGAGAAAACACCAACTTAATTGGGCAAACTATTAAACAACGAATTAAAGATATTGAAATTCAGACATGGCTAGGCGAGATCCACAATGACTGCAGGAAAGAGAGCAGCCAACAAAATAAATTAAGAACGTTTAGGAAATTTAAGATCTCTTACGATTTCGAACCCTATCTTAATCAAGTCCCCAATATTAAACACAGAACTGCATTAACAAAATTACGAATAAGTAGCCATAAACTAGAAATCGAAGTCGGGCGATACAAGAAGCCATATCAAAAAGTAGAGGAAAGACTTTGCCGTTTATGTTGCAATGGAGAAATAGAAGATGAAAAACACTTCCTATTAAATTGTAGTTATTTTAAAATTGAACGGAATAAACTTTTCAAACAGATAGAGCAGTCAAGGAAAATTAAGACAAGCAGAATATCAGACAATGAGCTCTTCCTCTTACTGATAAATCCACCTGAAAACTTAAGCAACATTATTTCAAAGTATATTTTTAATGCATTTACTGCAAGACAGAATTTTCTTTCCTTTTAATGGCCAATAATAGCATGATCTACTGATAAGATATTATATCCTAAATGTTTGTTTTTGCTTTAATTATTTTATTAATTTATTGGAATTACACCGATGTAAATTTAGTCATTTACAAAGTGCCAATAAAACATGTCTATGTCTATGTCTATGTCTATACATCCATCTGGATGATCATATAACAAATATTCAGTGTTACTTGACAAACATACATAGGACATTAGTCTAACGTGCAAGAGAAATTTGAACACGATTAAACGATCTTCTTATCATCAATGAGGATTCCACAGCATGGCTTTGATTTGAACTAATTATAAAACTGCAACCAAATTGTTCACCATAAAATGCAAACGAAAGTTCGCAAATTATGCAAGTTATGGAAATACCAGTAACACTTATTATGAAAATACCAATAACACTGAGATTTGTCAAAAAAAGAACTTTCCCATCTTAGATTCCCTTATTTTCGCCCCTTTTACAACAGACTGAAGTCTAATTAATCGACATTGCAGATTTGTTTTTAACACAGACAACATGTTTTTAAAACTGGCGAGTTGCCTGCAATCAGATTGCAAATTGCATCTTGGGCCGTTCATTCACAGACCGACGCAATGGAATTCAACATAACTACATTTACAGGAGGACCGAGGGGTTACCCTAAAATTATGCTATCTTTGCGTGTACGAAGCCAATTTGTCCACGTTGATCTACAGTAGCCTTCGTTCACTTGTGCATCTGTCACTTTTTAGCTTGTGGCAGTATGGCCTCCCAAAAAAAACAGGTTTAGGGCCATCCAATACTATGTTTTACGCCGGTTTACATGTCCAGTTACCTCATGTTACCTGTTACAGGGTAACACACGGGGAAGATATTTTATCAATGTAATGGGCTTTATGAATTTTAACTTGTTTTTAAGGAGTTTTTGGTTTGTAAGTGTTAGTCCAAAACACATGTTATACGGAATGCACTGCGAACTTGCGTAACTTTGTATAGAACGAGAGTTCCAGTGATAACTATACCATGCAACAAACATGGTCTATTTGTTCTTTTGAGTTGTTAAGTGGTGATTTAGTAAAACATTTTTCGCTATTTTTAACTTTTCATCATTGCTCTGGTCGAAGTCAATTATAGGAGTGTATAGTATTAACGTATCAATCAATACGCTAGGCGGTATAAAGCCGTATCACCATTATCTGATAAATAATTGTAGACGGGGGCTAAAGTGGTTTAAAATATGTCCCGCAGCAGCTCAATCCGTTGATCATATTTCACTGCTCTGGCATAAAAAGGCAGCGCTATCGAGCAAAGTTGTCACTAAAGATCGAGAGCAGACAACACCCGAAGTCACTCCACAAGCACAGTTGCAGAACCGTGAACCAACCATGGTAAGCAATGCTAATGTTGTTCACTGAAAAAAGTGATAAATTACCTGGAGAAACTTTCTCTCGGTTGTCTTTGCCAATTCACTGCATGGAAAACGCCTTAAAGTAATTCTCCCTAGTTGCTCGGATAGCTACAACTTCACATTTTACTAAGAAAGGTGTTCATAAAAACGTGAGCAATAAGAACGGAAGCTCAAGTTAACTCCAGAAACTTTCTCTCGGTTGTCTTTGCCAATTCACTGCATGGAAAACGCCTTAAAGTAATTCTCCCTAGTTGCTCGGATAGCTACAACTAGTTTACATTTTACTAAGAAAGATGCTCATAAAAACGTGAGCAATAGCAACGGAAGCTCAAAATTAACTCGAGAAACTTTCTCCTCGGTTGTCCTTGTCAATTCACTGCATGGAAAACGCCCTAAAGTAATTCTCCCTAGTTGCTCGGATAGCTACAACTTTTACATTTTACTAAGAAAGGTGTTCATAAAAACGAGAGCAATAACAACGGAAAGCTCTTTAATATTTTAAATTGCACAGTCACATGAAACCGTCACAATGACATTCTTATAGCGAAGATTTTAGCTGCAGAGCGACGGGAACGAGGACGATAACGACAGACAACACTTGATTAGAGAACACATGCATGTACATCCACATCAAAAAGTCGCGTGTTTTTTAGCGGGTAAAACTACCAACCTTAGTCTAACCTGCGCCATGCAAATTATATCGTAGTTACGATACGAGATGGCACATACAAGAAGAAGTAAAGTTCTCCGTTTTCATCTGAGCTAGGAAGTGGGGCGGTTTATTTTTTGTATGGAACGAGGACGCGGCTATTTTATGTGACAGTTTTATTTGGTGGGATTGGAAATGGATGGGAATTTAGTATTATCAATGCGATCACAATTGTGATCCTTGTCCTCCAGATTAAACGGGAGTTAAACAGAGCAGATGCTCCAAAGCCTAGGCGAAAACAAAGTGAATGAGATTAGCTTTCCACTAAATTTTACTCAAGCACAAGTCTGTATGTCCTTGGTTTACTAACCATATCAGATGGACCTGGGCGTGGCACGCAAAGCTAAAAAATGCTTTAAAAAGGGGCGATGCCACAATTTTAGCACACTTCTGGTGATGTAAAAACATCCAAATAACTGATCATGACTGATGGATAGCCAAAATACTAGCTTTAAAAAGGGGCGATGCCACAATTTTAGCACACTTTTGGTGATGTAAAAACATCCAAATAACTGATCATGACTGATGGATAGCCAAAATACTAGTCTAGGTTTGTTAAATTGTCCTTTAACTACAAAGCGATCATGATTGCAGGCTTCATAGACCTATTACAGAGCAGATGGAAACGGATTGAAATAATTTTGAGAAAGTTTGATGTGATCTTGGGATGCGTACATGTATACAAATTTAGAGCCGTATTTATGAATTTATTCAAATAACCGTGACACAGCGCCTTTAATTTATTTTCGACATTTTATTGTCTCCCCTGAACATTTAGAAATAGTACTCATCCAACGAGAAACAAAGCACAAGTGTATGTGAACTTTTAAACGACACAATTAAAGGGTGATTTTCATTCATTTTTCATCAGTTCGAACTTCTTTAACTCGCAGTCTAGGATTCGTAAATTCAGCTTCGGATCAAAAACAGGTTTTCCGAAAATACCAGAGAAAAAATGATATAGATGTCCTCAAAATGCTAAGCACCTTCTTAAGTGAATAATTTCCAAACAATTCAACAATTTCACGTTCCGCTTACGTATTTCGAAACGTCGACGAGAGACGAGTGCCGTTCAGCCGAAACGCGACGAAAAAAGATTCCGAAACTTTAAAGCAGAAAGCCTCTCTGAACAGATATGGTACCGAAAATTTCTGCTTTTAGCCCCTGAGATATTAACTTGATATTTTGCTAGGGCATCTCTGGCTTGAAGACTTGTAAACGGGGAGGAGAGCTAGGGTCATCAAAATTATTCAACGGGGCTTTAGCCCCCTCCCCCCCCCCAACAGTTCGCCAAGTTGTCATACATTTTCACTAAACTCAGCCCCCCCCCCCCACACCACCACCCTGCCGTACAATCTTACTAATGAGCCACCCCCCCCCCCAACCACCTTGCCATACAATCTTACTAATGAGCCACACCCCCCCCCCCCCCAACTTTGAAAACTGCTCCGCCGTCCCTGTTCAAGTGCGACCATAGCCGATTTTACTTGTTTAACCTGGAGCAGAGTTCTGCGAGTGTTACTGATTAGCCGTGGAAGTGATGACACCCTTGAGTCCAACGCTGAGCATCGCGTAAATGGCTTGCTTACGGATTCACCTTTAGGCTGCGAGGTAACATCTTAGCGCTCGCCTATTAGACCCCGTCTTTTTGCTCCGGATACGGCTATCGTCCACACTACAACGCCGAAAACGATACCGAAAACGGATCAATCCGAAAAACGCTCTCCAGAGTGGAGCGATTTCGGATTGATCCGTTTTCGGTGATCGTTTTCGCGTTGTAGTGTGGACGATAGCCGTATCCGGAGCAAAAAGTACCCGTTTTCGTTTGAAAACGGTGTAGTGATACTTTTTGCTCCGTTTTCAAAAAGATTTGCATCCACACTTATCGTTTTCGTATTGTTTTCGCCGTTTTCGGTGATCGTTTTCGGCGTTGTGATCCCCCTCAGAGCAGTTAAACGTTTTCGTGATCCCCCCCCCCGACCCCTATTTGATCTAGTAGAAGACAATTTACAGAAAGTGGGGATCGCATTATTCTTTCGTTGCGCGCGAAGCGCACCCGAATTTTGATAAACACATTATGATCAAGCCTCAGAGAAAGTGTAGATGAACATTCCGTTTTTTTGCGTGTATAGTAAACAAATCCTGTAGGTTTTATTATTCATGCGCGCAATTGCGCGCCGAAATTATTATTATTCATTTGCGTGAAGCGCGACCCAAATGACGAATTTCTATGCCTGTAACTTCGAACTCACGCTTACTCTTCTTTCGAACATAGTGCATGACTGCCCGTCAGGCCTATCACTGCAGGGCATTTTTGGTAGAGTTTGTTTTTCCTCGCCAAGATACACTTGTTCTTCTTCTACACGGTGCGAAGGTAGTGTCTTCGTTGCGCGAGTTGCCAAATACTATATTAGATTATATTGTTTATGCGCGCGAATCGCGCCGAAATTTTTATTATGTATTGGAGTGAAGTGAAGTACAAAAATGCAAATGTTAGAGAAGTTGCTGGAATAAGGGACCGTTCATTTTTTATCAGGGAGGGGGGGCTGGTGGAAATGAGGGGGGGTCACCCCAAAAAATACGCCACTAAAGGGGGGGTCATCCAAAAAAATACAAGCATATAACAGGGAGGAAACGAAAAGTTTGTATTTTTTACAGCATGCAATATGTTTGTTACATGTTTCAACTCGCTTATATGTTTCTAATTTCACTCAATACTTGACAAAAATTTCGGCGCGCTTCGCGCGCAGGCAGAATTTACATATAATATGCACTGATAGGCCTGCCGGGCAGTCTCTATGTTTGAAAGAACACACCTAAGGTAAGCGTGAGTTCAACGTTTAGGCCTGCCGGGCAGTCTCTATGTTTGAAAGAACACACCTAAGGTAAGCGTGAGTTCAACGTTTAGTCATTTGGGCTAAACGTTAATTTCTTCATTTGCGGAGCGCATGAAAAATATTACCTAAAGGCTCAGGAGCTTTCATATAACCTATATAATTAGCGTATTTCCTGTGCTCCTGACAGGCTTTGGTTACTATACACAAAAAACCATCTACCCTTTTTCTGAGGCTTGATGAAATGCGGTTATCAAACGTTGGGCGCGCTTCGCGCGCAAAGATTATGTGGCCCCCTCTTTATGTAAAATGTCTTCTACTAGGTCAAATAGGGGACCTGAGGTGGGTGTCACGAAAACGCTTAAAGGCCCATCCCCAACCGAGAGCCTTTGCGGACTCTTATCCACTCAGAGTGCCCGAAAAACAATGGATCAATTTGAAAACAAAAGAAACCGGGGCGCAAAGGCTACCGGTTGGTGATGGACCTTTAATAGTTCTGAGGGGGGATCGGTTCCTTAGCTTTGACAGAAGTAAGAAAACGTTAAGAAGAATGAGACTGCATCACTTACAGGGCAAGCATTTATAGGGGGGGGGGCACCAGAAAAAATACATTGGATTTGGGGGGGCCACCTAAAAAAATACGAACATGAAAAGGGGGGGCCACCAAAAAAAATACAGGGTCTCCCCTCATTTCCACCAGCCCCCCCTCCCTGATAAAAAATGAACGGTCCCTAACTACTTAGAAAATTTCTTGTGGTCCCCCCTTTCAGGGCTTCAGACATTGAGAGATCCCCCTTTCTCTCACCCCAAAATGAAGTGATCCCCCCTAAAATCCTCTGCCTCCCCAAAGGCGATAAATAATGACCGGTCTCTAGGATCCAGGCGCCGTAGCAAGACATTTTACTCTTATGTCAAGAATCAATCCAACTTTCTGCTACAATACTTAGGGCATGTAGACGCCATCGGAATCACACTATAACAACCTCCCTCTGCTCTCTGCTGGTAAACAGCGCAGAATTATATGCGTTTTATTTTGGATGATTTCCCCAAGCGAAAGTGTTGTTATCAATCAATCAATTTATTTGCATTCCATAAACATGAATGGTATTGCAAAGTGGCTCACGTGGCCTAGTGTAATCACGACTGTTTATGTAATTGATAGGTCAAATACTTTCCATAAGTGATATATCTATTTTATAACATATATAACATGTCTTTATGAACATCTTACCCATTCACGTGGTCTTTCTTTATTAATTCCAGAGTGTCATTAAAACTCACATGCCGTTCAAGATCAGGATGGAAGGACGGATGAACGGTCATGACTTTGTAGTCCAGGCGGTCGGTGAAGGGAAGCCTTTTGAGTAAGTTCGCACTACGAATATTACAAACTTTCTATTGTAGCGGAGCTCCTCCGCGGGCCAAAGGCCCGCGCAAGCGGAGCACCATACCTAAGGGAAAAACGTATAGTATACTATCGAGTTGATTTTTGAACGTCACGCGCATTAGGGATCATTTTGATGACGTCATTGATGACGTAAGGGCACGTGACTTTGATGTAGAGTTCCTCTTATGGTCTTTGAAAGTTTGTCCAAGTTTGGCTTCTATAGAAGCTACCCTTCGGGAGATATGATTTTTCTTTATTTTTCTGGTATTAAACCTATAGCGTACGCCGTCCGTCCGTCCGTCCGTCCGTCCGTGTACACATGGGAACCCTGTGGTATGCAAAGAAAAAATATATCTCCTCAAGGGAACATGCTAAGACAACCATACTTGGGATATTTTGTCTATGCCACAAGGGGGGTGCTGTAACACGGACACGTGATGTGACGTCATCGATGACGTCATCAGTGATTGAAAAATTAATATCTCGTGAAAAGGGAAGAATCTAAAGCAACCAAACTTTGGTAGTGTAGTCTTGGTCATCAGGTGAGCGAAATGAAGTGATCACGTGATATGACGTCATCGATGACGTCATCTATGCTTCAATAATGAATATCTCATGAAATAGGAAGACTCTAAAACAACCAAACTTGGGTAGTGTTGTCTAGGTCACCAGATGAGCGAAATGAAGTGGTCACGTGAGTGACGTCATCGATGACGTCATCTATGCTTGAAAAATCAATATCTCGTGAAGGGAAGACTCTAAAACAACCGAACTTGGGTAGTGTAGTCTAGGCCACCAGATGAGCGAAATGAGTTGGTCACGTGATGTCACGTTATCGATGACGTCATCTATGCTTGAAAAATTAATATCTCGTGAAGGGAAGACTCTAAAGTAACCATGTAAACCATGTACACATGGGAATCCCTTTCATTCACACAGAAAATTTTATAACCAGGAGCTCCGCTTTTAGCCAGTGGCTAAATCTATATGTTAGAGGACATTTTTACTCTCGGTGTGGTTGTATTACCACTCAGTGTGGTGCATGGACTACTGGTCACTGCCACGGACGATTGTAGAATGTCGTCATTCTGGTTTACACTGGTTTTACCAGTCTGCAACTGTCCTATACTTTGCAAATCTTCCTTTGAAAGTTCCAGTCACCCAAATGTTTCAGGCTAGAGTGAAAATAACTCGTAAAATTAATTTCGCTTCGGATAAATCAGAGGTACCGGTCACACAATCGGTTTCGTAAACCTCCGTTTCAGAAACACTTTTTTCTTATCCCAAAATAGACACGTGGAAAGATAAAGGGTTTTAGATGAGTCTGGAAAATTATTTCTATAGTGTGTGTATTTTGCAAAAACACCTCGTTTTGCGTTCGTGTGTACTGTATCTGTAATATGAGATACACATAAAAAAAAGTACGCGACGAAACGCAGTCGACTAATAAGTATAATCGCAATACACGTAATGATACTCGTTATTAAATGGTGGCACAATTGTTCTTATTATTTCTACAGAGGGGAGCAGTTCGTCAAGTTTAAAATAATTGAAGGGGCACCTCTGCCCTTTGCTCTCCATGTTTTGATGCCTTCGTTTTGCTATGGAAACAAGGCGTTCATCAAACACCCAGACGGCATTCCCGATTACTACAAGCTGTCATTTCCAGCAGGTTTTAACTGGGAGCGTACCATGGAGTATGAGGACGGAGGCGTGATCTCCGTTAGCAACCAGTCAAGGTTAGCGAAATAGTCGTCTCCGGCGGAGAGAAGACGTAGCTCTCTGGCTTTTGTTTGGTGGCGCGAAAAAATGCACACAGCACACGAAAATCATTTAAGTCCGTACTAAAAACCCGCGCTTCGCGACCCGTCTTTCAGGCAGATATAACCTTGCCCTAGCAGTAGAGCTTTGAGAAGCAGCAGGTGTTTTCCTCTTTTGTGTGTAGGTTTTGTCTGTTTATTGCCATCCTAGAAATGTACTTTTTCTATATAAAACCTGGCATTGAAATTATTTCCCTCGATAAAAAAAAAAAAATGATTGGGCTGCCAGTGGTGGAAAATGTCCTTGTGGAGGGAAAGTGAGTTTCATCCGAAAGAGCGTAGAAACACAGTAGAACTAATTATCCCGCAGAATATGAACAGCCTAGATCACAATTCAAACGAAAGAATATTTCTTTGAGCCGGAAAACGATCCCGGACCATAGCGGTGAAAGACCAACCGCCGTAATGCGGAGCCCACTTCATGACTTTCTTACAGGCTCGTAGATGGCGTTTTCAACTACACTGTCCGTGTTGTGGGAGTGAACTTCCCCCCTGACAGCCCAGTGATGACTAAACAGACCACTGGATGGGAGCCCAGTTACGAGGCGATCACTCCCGGGGGAAGGACTAGAGGGAATTGTGGCGTGGCCAATGACACTGAAGAATGGAGGACATCTCATGGTGAACATGAAAACTGCTTACAAGTGAGTTAGAAAATAGCGAGTTCTGGGTACACACACGTGTTTTAGAATCTTAGAAATGACACCTCAAAGGCAAGTAAGTTAGAAATAACGAGCGCTCTGGGTACACACGTGCTTAGAATCTTAGAAATGACGCCTCAAAGGCAAGTAAGTTAGAAATAACGAGCGCTCTGGGTACACACGTGCTTAGAATCTTAGAAATGACAAACGGGCAAGTAACTTAGAAAATAACGAGCTCTGGGGATACACATGCTGAGAAATGACAACGTATTTTATCAAAGAATGCTCACTGTGTGGTCCTAACTGGAATATGAGGCCCCGTCCACACTACGCCGGCTAAATTTGAAAACAGCAATTTTTTTATACGGTTGTGCCTTCCGTCCACACTACGCCGGCTAAATTTCCCACCGAAAACGGAGCTTTTCGAAAACGCTACCGAAAGTGGCTAAATTTGAAAACGCCGGCTACGCGTTTTAGTGTGGACGGCGAAAACGGATCTTTTCGAAAACGATGACGTCGTACCACATGTCTGTGAGGAAATTATGACCGCGGGCTCACGTTTTTCTTTTTCGCACATGCGCTTAGCTGACGTTCTTGTGCGTTTTCACATTTAGCCGGCGTAGTTTTCACATTTAGCCTGCGTAGTGGACGGTGCCTGATTTAAACTCAAACGCTTCAAAGGTCAGCGATTGCCTGACGCGATATGAGACCTTGTCGTTCATAAAAGAGCTTGGAAAAGTAGCGGACTAGTTCTCCACATTGAACCTGCAAGGCCCTCCAGAAACATTTTTTCTCAGAAAAAAATAGCCGACTAGAAACACTTTAATTTCTTTTTGCAGGTCATGCAAGCCAGTTCAGATGCCCCCATATCACTTTGTGGCTCACCGTCTAGTCATCAAGCAGGAGGAAAGGATGCCTTGACGTATATCGAGAAAGCAGAGGCCCTGCATTGCCCTCTTCCTCATGATGTTTCCTTTCCGGCACCAAACTTCCGCTTTTAGAAATCTGAACTCTAAAGAAACAGCAGTTGTACGGAAAAGCGAACGTGTGGCTACTTACTGTACTTAGTTACGATAGTTTTAGCACTTTGTATCTTCGCTTTTGATAGTTTTCAATAAAAAACAGGGCCACAGTAAATTGTAGATTTTGGGTGGTGTTTTTTATCGATGGATTTTCGGTAGTTTACCCGCGTGTGCGCAGTTAAAGTCAAGTCTGTTACGCTCCTTGATTGAAGTCTTATAGCAAAAACTGAGCACCTCCTGGCAAAGGTTCACGTTGTTGGCTATACACTTTAGATGAGAAAGTACTAGAAACTATATCTGAGGGTTTGCCAGAACCTGCCAAATTTGCCCGGAATGCATCTTGCATTCAGAAAGGGAAAAATGCGAGCAAGAAGAAAATTTAGAAAAGTCTGGGCTTTTAGGGACGTGTCATTATTTAGCGGGGAGGGGGGGGGGGGGGAGTCCTAATTTCTTTCGCGTGTCTGAAGGGAGGGTCCAAATAAAACGATATCTAATATACTCTTTGAGCAACGAAGACACTACCCTGACGCCGTTTCCCAAAAATGCCCTGCAATAATAGGCCTGGCGGGCAATTCATGCACTATATGTTTGAAAGAAGACCCATCATA
Source organism: Scolanthus callimorphus (assembly GCA_033964015.1). Lineage (NCBI taxonomy): Eukaryota > Metazoa > Cnidaria > Anthozoa > Actiniaria > Edwardsiidae > Scolanthus > Scolanthus callimorphus. Next base: position 3,863,813 of record CM066914.1, read on the forward strand.
GGTAAGCGTGAGTTTTCGACGTTACAAGCATAGAAATTCGTCATTTGGGCCGCTCTTCGAGCACATGAATGTTTATAACTTCGTCATTTGTGGCGCGCAGTTTTGCGCATGAACAATATAACCTTGATATAACCTTGATGGGGTCAGGAGTCCATCAATAGAAGCTTTCATCTAACCTATATAGTTGAGGTAGCGTACTTCCTGGGCTCCTGACTGGCTTTGTTTACTATACGGTACACAAAACATGTTCATCTACCTTTCTCTGAGGCTTGATGAAATGCGTTAACAAAATTGGGGCGCGCTTCGCGAACAAAAAAGAAATATGCGACCCCATTTTTCTGTAAAATGTCTTCAGTAAGGTCAAATAGGGGACGGGAAAGGTGGGGCCACGTTAATCATTGTACTTATAGAGGAAGGATCAGTGGGCATTGTCTATCTGACAGGTTTTTCAGAAAATATAAATTACATGGGGAGGGTCCCAATTTGTTTTACCTACGGCTGGGGGAGGGTCACATTTTTTGTTATGTTCAAGGCGAGGGTCCCAATTTTTTTAGCCTAATGTTTGAAAAAATGGGAGCCCCCCCCCCCCCCCCGTAAAATAATGACACGTCCCTTTGAATAACATCTGTACAAATATTCGACCCTTCCCTAATTAAATGCGAAACGGATTGTGGATTCTTCTGGTTGTAGCTGTAGCTCTGGATAACTTGTCGGCGGATGCCGGTTGCCCATCATTCTTATGGGTTCGTTGGATATTCGTTTTCTGTTTTAAAGTAGGTGCTACTATAGTACGAAATCCTTGCCTTACTGTTTTATTCCATCCATATTGTTGGCCTACCCACATAAACTACCAGTTCCCCAAGCTGTTTTGTCATATCCTCAAGTAAAGTTGGTACTTTTAGCATCGCAAATACATGTATATGCAAATCAGATTTGGGGTCCAGTTGTATTACAGCTGTTTCAGGTAACACGCGACTTCGCCGTTGCCGCAAGAGTTTGGCAGTTGGGTTTTCTGTGCTGTCCATCAATGCAATCCGTGTCCGTGTGAGCCAATCATATCCTTACTCAGTGCATTCGATTGGCTTCCCTTGCGAGACATGTCGCGACTGAAGCCAATTCACTGCACTAGGCGAAACTAGGCAAGGATCTGATTGGCTCACAATGGTTTGATGGACTACACAGGAAAACCCAACTAGCAAAAGCTCTCTCGATGTTTTGAACGCGCTGTGTCGCGTGTTACCTGAATCAGCTATAAATAAACCATAGGCCTCACAGGCTACTGGAAAAAGGTTGAAAAATAGCCGAATTGTTTTAAAAAATGTCTTAAATATCTATGGAAACAAATAAAGAAGAGAGAGCCCAAACAGAACCCTCCTTTGGAGCGTCCCCAGAGAAGCGCGCGAACCCCCGACGAACGCCAGAGGCGCGTCCCTAGAGAAGCGCGCGAACCCCCGACGAACGCCAGAGGCGCGTCCCCAGAGAAGCGCGCGAACTCCGGACGAACGCCAGAGGCGCGTCCCCAGAGAGGCGCGCGAACCCCCGACGAACGCCAGAGGAGCGTCCCCAGAGAAGCGCGCGAACCCCCGACGAACGCCAGAGGCGCGTACCCAGAGAAGCGCGCGAACCCCAGACGAACGCCAGGGGAGCGTCCCTAGAGAAGCGCGCGAACCCCCGACGAACGCCAGAGGCGCGTCCCCAGAGAAGCGCGCGAACCCCCGACGAACGCCAGAGGCGCGTCCCCAGAGAAGCGCGCGAACTCCGGACGAACGCCAGAGGCGCATCCCCAGAGGCGCGCGAACCCCCGACGAACGCCAGAGGAGCGTCCCAGAGAAGCGCGCGAACTCCCGACGAACGCCAGAGGCGCGTCCCCAGAGAAGCGCGCGAACCCCCGACGAACGCCAGAGGCGCGTCCCCAGAGAAGCGCGCGAACCCCCGACGAACGCCAGAGGCGCGTCCCCAGAGAAGCGCGCGAACCCCCGACGAACGCCAGAGGAGCGTCCCCAGAGAAGCGCGCGAACCCCCGACGAACGCCAGAGGCGCGTCCCCAGAGAAGCGCGCGAACTCCGGACGAACGCCAGAGGAGCGTCCCCAGAGAAGCGCGCGAACCCCCGACGAACGCCAGAGGCGCGTCAGCTGTGTTCCACGTGTGTATTGTATAGTAGTGAACTAGGGGTAAAATTCTGCACATTATCTTTGCTGTAAATGACAATAAAATCATATTAAATCTATAATTGCCTTATAATAGTCGTTTATGGTGTTTGCTATGCGATTTGGGGGTTATTTTAAAAAATATAAACATTCCCTTCCCCTAGCAAACACCATAAACGACTATTATAAGGCAATACTCGAAGATTTAATATGATTTTATTGTCATTTCACAGCAAAGATAATGTGCAGAATTTTTCCCCTAGTTCGGCCACTACTATACAATACACACGTTGAACACAGCTGACGGTGAGTGAATACAAAACTACTTATTCGTTGCCTGGGCCCCCTGTGGTTCGTCGGGTTTTCACACGCTTCTCTGGGAACGTGCCAAAGTAGGGGCTGCTAGTAGTCTAAAAGTGTACCCGCCCACCTGTTATATACTCAGATCCCTTATAATAACTTGAGGGGAGCGGTCCTATAAACTACATTTGTCCATGGCACCAGTCTCAAATTACAACTCAATTTCGGGAAGGACGCAAAACATTTGCTGGTGAGGCTTTGAGGATACCTTTCCAGGTGAAGTAGCCTAGTGGGTTGAAATGGCTTTTTCAAATATCCTTTTGGATCTCAAAATATACTTTTAAAATGTTCTTATCCGTCACCCAGATGTGCAGCTTAAAAAATCATGACCCTCCCAAATGGGTGCCCGAAAAATTGTGGCCCTCCCCCAAATTTACCGGCACTCCCCCACCAATAAATAATGACCACTCCCTAAGGGATAGGACGAGTACTCCTGTCTATGTTTATGTGGCAAATTAGCTAGGCGCCAAAAACTTGTGACTTTGCGAGTGCAAAGCTTCGCCCCTATTTATCAAACTCTTGGTCAGCATGTTTGTCTAATAATGATCTATCCAGAGATCCAAAAACTGATTTCATTCATATGCACTTGAAGAAAGCCCATGATTAGTGGAACCGAAAACCATAATGGCGGCCAGCAAAAGTTGTCTCTTTAAGACTGAAAATTCTCAACTAAAATTCCCTATTTCACTCTTCTAACAGCTAAAGCATACTCCTCGATGTGTAATGACTATTTGGAATGAATTTTTCACAGAAAGGAAGCATTTGAATTTCATGATAATGGCACTTTAAAATTTAAGGGTTTTGCTAGATAAGCATTCCGGTCTTCCTTTCAAGACATAGGTTTATTTAGGAGAGAGGTCAAACCAAGAGTGTACTTTATAAGTATCTAGTTTAAGAGGGTGGGTACCCGAAACCTACCACCTCTTTCAATGATGTTTCCTAATCAAAGTCATGTGGCGGAATCCTTATTGATGGTGTGCAAGTATTCATTATAAGTTTGATTGTAATATTTATGAGTTATTCATCAAGTTCAGTGGCCAATGGATGAACCCTATATTGGTCATGTGCAGTGTCTATAAATTCCAATACAGACACTACATACAGGGTACCGTGTCTACATCTTTCATACAGACACTCATATTTAATAAATGAGTGTCGATATGGTAGATATAGACATGGTACCCAGCATATGTGTGTACAAGAGTACCATAGACCCGTGCCAACCCTGGAACTAGTGCTGTTGTGCACTTCCTGGACTGACCATACACCATGTGTGAAAACTAAAGACCAGTTAAGCTTATCATTTTTCCCCATAAGTATTCTCATATGGAATACTCTCCCGCCATCGGCAGTGTATGCTGCGACTTCAGAGGCCTTTCAAATGCAGGCCCTGGCACAAATTAGGCCACAGTAATATTTATTGTTTTCATACTTATTTTATTAACATCCTGCAGTAGTTTCATTTGACTCAAGGATTAATAAATATGAATGAACACTTTTCTGTCGTACGGTTGTCAATTTATGTGAAGACTGCAATAACACATCCATTGAAAATTGTGTTTCTTTGGTTTTGTGTGCATTAAAAATACCATTATTTCGCCACTCTATTTTTCTGGAAACCCATAAAAATATCCGAGGCTTCAATTTGAGCATTAAAAAGTACTGAGGGCATCCCTATCGTGTCAACATGGGATCGAAGTCCCTTGTAGACAAGACAAGACATATATTCTTTTGTTGTGAATCGAATGGCAAGTGAAAATCACATCCCAGAGTAATTATTCAATGAAACCGATAATCGATTAAAATCGATAATAATTGATGCTAATCAATCGATTACTATTGGGAATCGATGGTTTATCGATCAACAGCAAATTTGTGACCTTTTATTGATTAGCAATCGATGATAGTATCATCATTGATTAGCATCGATTTTCATTGAATTCAATTTACCCTGAAAAGGTTCAATAGTATTTACGAATAGCCAATGGAGTAGTTGGGGGAGTAGTAGTCAACTCTTGTTACAGAGACCTTCGCAATAGTGAGAGCTGAACGCCATGCCATTGTAGCGCCGTTCCAATACAAAACAATAGAAATTTCTTGATTATAAAGTAAAATGAAGTGCCATCCTTTGAAAAAGGAAAGGTTTGACAGAAGAAGAGTACTGGGATATAAAAATGACGGGGGGGGGGGGGGGGGGGGGGGGGGGTCCGACGTATTTTTTGGGTATGAAATTTGTAGTAAAAGTATTTTTTTGGGTTGAAAATTTTACCAGGTTTCTTCTTAGGGGTTGAAAAATCCGCGGATATTTTTTTGGGATTGAAATGTTAAGTTGATCACCAAGATACTGCATTTACTTAAGCTGAAGCTATTTCCAGGAAACATAATAGGAAGGCCATCATGTGTATGCTGGTATCTTTTTAGGCTAAAAAAGTTGGGTATTTTTTGAGTGTCAAATTTTGGGAGCAGGTATTTTTTTGGGGGTGTCGGAAAAACGAAGATGGGAAAAACGAAGATGGAAGACCTAAGAGGCCTCTTCGTTTTTCCGTTCGGAAAAACGAAGACCCCATGAAATGTGACTGTACTCGTGTTCCTGTCATCTGCTCTTCGTAATTTCATGCAATTTTAGCAAACAGGACGAGCTAAACTTAGGGATCTTCGTTTTTCCGAACGGAAAAACGAAGACCCCCTCTTCGTTTTTCCAAACGGAAAAACGAAGACCCCTATAAAATATGACTGTACTCACGCTCATGTCATCGGATTGTCTGTATAACAGCATTTTGCTTGCTTTTCTATCGTGCAAATCGAGTAATTTGTAGATCTGTTGGCTCTATTTTTCGATCGCTGTTATTTACTGGGGCCCGCAATCAATGGACAGCGGTTTTAGTTCCACAGGGAGTCGCAAAGAGGCGGGAAAAATAACAAGAACCCTAATCCGCCATATTTTTCTTTCTTTCTTAGCGTGTTTATGATTTAGGAAAGCTATGGCGCATTATTGGAAAAAAAATATTTGGGGTCTTCGTTTTTCCGAACGGAAAAACGAAGACCCCCTCTTCGTTTTTCCAAACGGAAAAACGAAGACCCTCGTATATTTTCTTTACTAGTATTAACTATTTTAACCCACAGTGTAAGAAAACTAATCTACCTCTCTCTTGTAATTCGGGCTGCTCGCCGTCATTTAGGGAACTCTCGGCGCATTATTGGAGAAAAAATATTTAGGGGTCTTCGTTTTTCCAAACGGAAAAACGAAGACCCCCTCTTCGTTTTTCCAAACGGAAAAAACGAAGACCCTCGTATATTTCTTTATACTAGCGTGTTTTAACTATTTTAACCCACAGTGTAAGAAAACTAATCTATCCTCTCTCTTTGTCATTCGGGCTGCTCGCCGTGATTTAGGAAACTCTCGGCGCATTATTGGAGAAAAAATATTTAGGGGTCTTCGTTTTTCCAAACGGAAAAACGAAGACCCCTCTTCGTTTTTCCAAACGGAAAAACGAAGACCCCCTCTTCGTTTTTCCAAACGGAAAAACGAAGACCCTCGTATATTTTCTTTATACTAGCGTGTTTTAACTATTTTAACCCACAGTGTAAGAAAACTAATCTATCCTCTCTCTTTGTCATTCGGGCCGCTCGCCGTGATTTAGGAAACTCTCGGCGCATTATTGGAGAAAAAAATATTTAGGGATCTTCGTTTTCCAAACGGAAAAAACGAAGACCCCCTCTTCGTTTTTCCAAACGGAAAACGAAGACCCCAATGAAATATGACTGTATTTACGCTCATGTCATCGGATTGTCTGTATAACAGCATTTTGCTTGCTTTTCTATCGTGCAAATGGAATAATTTGTCGATCAGTTGGCTCTATTTTTCGTTCGCGTTATTTACTGGGGCCCGCAGGTTGCTACTTCATGTAACCTTAATATAGTGTGTCCTGTGCTGTGTTTCCTATATAGTGTGTCTTATACTGTGATTCCATGGGCTACCCTGTACTCTCATGTACTCCATGTGCTCCCCTGTATTCCCATGTACTCCCCTGTACTCCCATGTATTCCCATGTACTCCTCTGTACTCTCCTGTACTCCATGTGCTCCCCTGTATTCCCCTGTATTCCCATGTAATCCATGTACTCCATGTGCTCTCCTGTACTCCCATGTACTATCATGTACTCCATGTGCTCCCCTGTACTCCCATGTACTCCCCTGTATTCCCATGCACATGTACTCCCCTGTACTCCCATGTACTCCCATGTGCTCCCCTGTACTCCCATGTACTCACCTGTATTCCCATGTGCTCCCCTGTATTCCCATGTGCTCCCCTGTACTCCCATGTACTCCCCTGTATTCCCATGCACATGTACTCCCATGTACTCCCATGTGCTCCCCTGTACTCCCATGTACTCACCTGTATTCCCATGTACTCCCTGTACTCCCATGTGCTCCCCTGTACTCCCATGTACTCACCTGTATTCCCATGTGCTCCCCTGTATTCCCATGTGCTCCCCTGTACTCCCGTGTATTCCCATGTGTTCCCATGTACTCCCCTGTACTCCCCTGTATTCCCATGTGTTCCCATGTGCTCCCATGTATTCCCATGTGCTCCCATGTACTCCCATATACTCCCATATACTCCCATGTGCTCCCATGTACTCCCCTGTACTCCTCTACTCCCACGTCTTCCCATGTGCTCCCCTGTACTTCCATGCGCTAAAAAAAGCTGTGAATTTAGTTTTCTCTTGAAATCAAAATCTGTGAATTTTCCTCGATTCAATGTTTTATTTAATTTGATTTTCATCGTATAAGGCATGGTTCTCCACACTAGCTTGGATTTTCATATTGTTATGTTAATTTTTCGGGCACATCATTTCAGTATTTAGGGGTGACGGAAGCAGTGGGATGAGGGGACTCTGTAATTATGATTGGGGGGAGGGGACAGGCTCCCCAATACTGATAGTGGCCAACAGCAATTAAACCACAGGTCGCCCAAGCTCTTGTTTCATATTTTAATAAATTTGAATGAATTTAGGCTGTTTTAGAGCACTCTGCATAAGCTTGCATTTTGGCTGTTGCAGTCGAAATTTGTAAAATAATGAAAATAAAAGAATTGTTCAATCATGTTGTACTTACTTGTTTATTAGCCCTTTGTGATCTCCTCTGGGAAGTCTTAAGCCATTTGGATCACTTTTTCGAGAGATATCATTCACAAACCTCCCGGAGGTTGGGCGACCTGTGATTAACCTGAATATTCTGCAAGTAATATTTACTCTATTTACTAAAAAAATTAAAGGTGAAAACTCCTAAAAGATACCACAAACTTCGATTTCTTACCCCTCAAAGATATGTGCACCCCACCTAGTAATATGTGAGAAACCTGCAACAGTTCTACACAGTACTGTCTATTAATGTTTAAAGACTGAATTTGTACATTGAGCCATCATGAGATTTACCTTTTCCATAGCTATAACTACTGGCATGTACTCCCCTGCACTAGCCCATATTAAGGTTACATGAAGTAGCAACTTGCGGGACTATATGGGAGTCCAAGGGAGCACATGGGAGCACATGGGAATACATGGGAGCACTGGGAACACATGGGAATACAGGGGATGTACATGGGAGCACATGGGAGTACAGGGGAGCACATGGAAGCACATGGGTATACAGGGGAGCACATGGGAGTACATGGGAATACAGGGGAGTACATGGGAATACAGGGGAGTACAGGGGAGCACATGGGAGTACATGGGAGCACATGGGAATACAGGGGAGTACAGCGGAGCACATGGGAATACATGGGAGCACATGAGGAATACAGTGGAGTACATGGGACTACAGGGGAGTACAGGGGAGTGCATGGGACTACAGGGGAATACAGGGGAGTACAGGGGAGTAAAGGGGAACACATGGAGTACATGATAGTACATGGGATTACAGGAGAGCACATGGAGTACATAGGAGTACATGGGATTACATGGGAATACAGGGGAGCACATGGAGTACATGGGAGTACAGGAGAGTACAGAGGAGTACATGGGAATACAGGGGAGTACATGGGAACACAGGGGAGAACATGGAGTACATGAGAGTACAGGGGAGCCCATGGAATCACAGTATAAGACACACTATATAGGAAACAGAGTATAGGACACACTATATTAAGGTTACATGAAGTAGCAACCTGCGGGCCCGTACAGTAAATAACGCGAACGAAAAATAGAGCCAACTGATCGACAAATTATTCCATTTGCACGATAGAAAAGCAAGCAAAATGCTGTTATACAGACAATCCGATGACATGAGCGTAAATACAGTCATATTTCATGGGGGTCTTCGTTTTTCCTTTTGGAAAAACGAAGATCCCTAAATATTTTTTCTCCAATAATGCGCCGAGAGTTTCCTAAATCACGGCGAGCAGCCCGAATGACAAAGAGAGAGGATAGATTAGTTTCTTACACTGTGGGTTAAAATAGTTAAAACACGCTAGTATAAAGAAAATATACGAGGGTCTTCGTTTTTCCGTTTGGAAAAACGAAGACCCCTAAATATTTTTCTCAGATAATGCGCCGAGAGTTCTCTAAATGACGGCGAGCAGCCCGAATTACAAAGAGAGAGGTAGATTAGTTTCTTACACTGTGGGTAAAATAGTTAATACCGTAGTAAAGAAAATATACGAGGGTCTTCGTTTTCCGTTTGGAAAAACGAAGAGGGGGTCTTCGTTTTTCCGTTCGGAAAAACGAAGACCCCAAAAATTTTTTTTCCAATAATGCGCCATAGCTTTCCTAAATCATAAACACGCTAAGAAAGAAAGAAAAATATGGCGGATTAGGGTTCTTGTTATTTTTCCCGCTCTTTGCGACTCCCTGTGGAACTAAAACCGCTGTCCATTGATTGCGGGCCCCAGTAAATAACAGCGATCGAAAAATAGAGCCAACAGATCTACAAATTACTCGATTTGCACGATAGAAAAGCAAGCAAAATGCTGTTATACAGACAATCCGATGACATGAGCGTGAGTACAGTCATATTTTATAGGGGTCTTCGTTTTTCCGTTTGGAAAAACGAAGAGGGGGTCTTCGTTTTTCCGTTCGGAAAAACGAAGATCCCTAAGTTTAGCTCGTCCTGTTTGCTAAAATTGCATGAAATACGAAGAGCAGATGACAGGAACACGAGTACAGTCACATTTCATGGGGGTCTTCGTTTTTCCGAACGGAAAAACGAAGAGGCCTCTTAGGTCTTCCATCTTCGTTTTTCCCATCTTCGTTTTTCCGACACCCATTTTTTTGGGTATAAAATTATGGCTCAGGTATTTTTTTGGGAATGAAATTTGGAGCTTTGTTGGACCCCCCAGTCATTTTTATATCCAAGTACCCTCCCTGGGGACTGAAGTTCGGTGCTTGCCGTAGGCCTTAGAGGGGGGTCCAACTTTTGTCCATCATAGCGAGGCCTCCGTAATGTTGGGGTATCCGCAAGGAAAGAGTTGACTGTATTATTAATCAATGGTACTATTGTCAGTGATAACAGAGCTCTTTTTTTTTCTAGCAAATATTAGTCGATGAAATTAATGTTAATCAATGAAATTCAATGTTATTCGATGAAAGTCGATATTCATCGATGGAATCAATGACATTAAGATATCGCAACGTGTGACTATCGATTTTATCATGGATTGCCAATATCGATCGATATTAATGACTGATTTGATCGATTAATATTGATCTATCGACTGGCAATCCGAAGATCGATTTTCATCGATTAATTACTCCGGGTCACATACAACAATAAAAGTCACGGTCCTTCCCAGAACAATATTTAACTTACCTGTGTATTATTAAACCTTGCCCTAACCTTGCTGGTTGATTGAAGTTGCATGGGAATAAAGCGCACGATGAAACGACAAATGAAAGTCCCCTCACTGAAACATTTCCGTCAAATTTTGCACGATATCTTGCAGTAGCCACGTAGAATATTCCAATTCTTCTAGTTTGTCTGCATCAATAAAATATTCACACCATTTTCCATAAAAAAGTGATAACTAAACTAATCCGCTGGCCAAAAGATGACGGGCTCTTGAGAGAACTGCACTTCGGTAGTGTTTATTTTGCGGTTTATTCTCTGTTTGTTGTTGATATTCTACTCGCTTGATCCCGCAGCTCGAGCGTGCAACAGGGTAGTTGAGGATATAAAGATGTCAATGGTGTTGGAGGGGAGGGATGAGAAACACAGGGGGATGGGAGGTTGCGAAGATGAATTTATAACATAGCTACGATCTAACGCGCGCTTTGATTGGGCAATTTCATGAAGAAGTTTTGGCAGGACGCACGTAGTCAAGGGCCGAAAGATTGATTTGGTTCGCTGAAGGACAGCGGAAGGAAGATTTTCGTGTCTTATTCACTAGTGGAAAATTGAATGCCAATAGGTTTCGCCGCCATGTTGGTTTTCATTACGGAAGCGAAAGCCAATTTTATGATTTTTGCCGAGAGATCATTGCTCAGGATATCTAAACGTCAACTATGGCTATTACGAAGTGGAAAATACCAATGGACAGGGTCCTGAAGGGGGAGTCCCAACCCGGGGGGGGGGGGGGGGGGGGGGGGGGGAACTCCCAAATTTTTTGACCGGGGATGATCGTCCGTATCTTTTAGGGGTTAAAATCACGTTGGTTTGGTCTCTTTTAGGGGTGATCTTGATCTTCAATAATTTTTAGGCAGATTGGTATCTTTTAGGGCCGAAACTGTGTCCAAATTGCTTTTTCTCATGATGGTGCTTCTAAAAACCGTGTAAGAAAGAGAGATATTCGATGAGAAGACGATGAATTAGAAACAAACACGGAAATGTCTTCATGGGTATTTTTCCCCTGTTACCTGTGTCCTTCGCGCCTACTTGGCACATACGGACCTCATCTTTAGGGTATCTTTTAGGGTAATAATTTTTTTGAGCCACGCTATGGCCCGCCATGTTTGGTATCTTTTAGGGGTGAAACTGAAAATTTCCGACGATCATCCCCGGTCAAAAAATATGGGAGTCCCCCCCCGGGAGTCCCAATCCGTTTCCCGGCCTTTTTTTCCCAAAATCCCGTTCCCAGTAGGTAAATCCCGTTCCCGGTAGAACCAGTCAGTAAAATCCCGGCGCACGAAAACTGTGATGTTAAAATTGAGATTCCTGCTTTTATCGGTACTATCTCTTGGTCCTGTAGGTTTTATTGTTCATGCACGCCGCAAATGACGAAATTGTTATTATTGCAACCAAATGACGAATTGCTATGCTTGTAATTTCGATTTTTTTCCAACATAGTGATTGTCCGCCAGGCTAGCCTGCTTGCAGGCGGTACTGGGTGTTTCATCTTGGATTTTTGAGACGCGCGGCCCAAGATGGCGCCCGATCATCGAACGGACCGCTTTTTCCGCGGGTTTTCCGCGATAAAAACACCCAGTACCGCCTGCAAGCAGGCTACCGCCAGGCCTATCACTATAAAGGCCAGCGGCGTGGTTCCGCCGTTTTGAAAATGTCTATGCAAAGTTATCAAACCGTTGACCAAAACCTTGCAGATTCCGAGGGACCAAAAAGCAAAACGAGGGCCTTGATTTAGAAGGGGCGCAGAAGTGAAATTCTATTTTCTGGTAGCCTGCTGTTAAGATACTCTAAACAGTCTTAAAATGCGAAAAATGGTATAAATTGACTACTTTTATTAGGATACACAGGATATACAAGGAGAGATTTGAAAAATCTCGTTCCCGTTGAAGCATCTTGATTCCCATTCCCGGTAGACAAATCCCGTTCCGGTAACCCAAATCCCGTTTCCGGCCTAAAAAAAGGCGAATCCCGGCTCCCGTTTTACCCCTTCAGGACCCTGAATGGACGTACTAGCCCTGAAGTTGAAAAACCGTTTCGCTGTGCAAGGCCTCATCATTGAATTAGTTTTGCTGGGTAAGAAATGCTGGTTGCTGCCTCCCAGAATATTGGGTCACACTTATCCTGTTGCCCATGGTTGAGTTCACACGAGTGAGTGGTGGCACGGTCATGAGGATAAAAACTGGTTTTTCAACGGCCGATATCTCGTGAAACAGGACAAAGACAGGAGCCAATCAATAGCAGCTTTCATCTAACCTAAATATTAGTAGATATTTTAGATGCATTTTAAATGTGTTGTTGGTTCCCCAAGAGGTCTCGGGGTATTTTGAGGTTGGGACTTTTACAATAATTGTTAGAGCGGATTTCACATGACTGTCGTGAGTAATTCGCAATTACTTTGTAATTACTCCAGTACGTTTTGTTCAGAATTGGTGTAATGACTTTTCGATGTGAGAACCGGCACTCATGTGAAAACACTCTATCTTCAGATACTGAACTTAGTAATGAATACTTTCGACATTTACTCGCATTTCTTCGCTTCTTTCCACCATGTTTATCGATGAAGATAATCCGCACAATATTGAGATCTCTAAGCTGACTGGACAATTTACTGTGGCCGTGTTTTATTTTTATTGAAAACTCAGTGTAAAAAGCAAAGATACATAGTTCTAAAACTATCGTAACTAAGTACAGTAAGTAGCCACACGTTCGCTTTTCCATACAACTGCTGTTTCTGCAGAGTTCAGATTTCTAAAAGCGGAAGTTTGGTGCCGGAAAGGAAACATCATGAGGAAGAGGGCAATGCAGGGCCTCTGCTTTCTCGATATACGTCAAGGCATCCTTTTCCTCCTGCTTGATGACTAGTCGGTGAGCCACAAAGTGATACGGGGGCATCTGAACTGGCTTGCATGACCTGCAAAAAGAAATTAAAGCGTTTCTAGCGGGTTTCTAGTCGGTGAAGATTTCATGTCATGTGACTTTGGCGCTGGACCCCCTTTGTCACGAAGATAACTTTACTCAAGTTTGGTCACCTAGCGATGTTCATACTAGATAGATAGATAGCAACTTTATTTCAAGAGGGTGGTACTAAATAGTGTAATACTAATAAACTTGTGGCCCTCATATAAAATACCAATAAAACTACAGTTCCGTTCTTGAGATACTAATTTTTCTAGTTTTGATGACGTCATGAGCTAACACTTGAGTTTTATGAGCGAGCTAGCGAGTGACATTTGGCCCACTACAATAACTCGTGTTTACGCTACGCGTATCCACGATTTAAAAATGAGTGTACGCAGAGCTCGTTACTACTCACTTGTAAGTAGTTTTCATGTTCACCATGAGATGTCCTCCATTCTTCAGTGTCATTGCCCAGGCAACACGACCCAGCAGGTCCTTCCCCTGGGGAGTGATCGCCTCGTAACTGGGCTCCCATCCAGTGGTCTGTTTAGTCATCACTGGGCTGTCAGGGGGGAAGTTCACTCCAACAAGACGGACAGTGTAGTTGAAAACGCCATCTACGAGCCTGTAAGAAAGTCATGAAGTGGGCTCAGTGTTACGGCGGTTGGTCTTTCACCGCTATGGTCCGGGATCGTTTCCCGGCTCGAGGAAATTTTCTTTCGTTTGAATTGTGACCGAGACTGTTCATATTCTGGGCTAAACTTAGTTTTACTGTGTTTCTACTCTCGCGGATGAAACCCAAGGAAAAGGACCCGAGAAAGAAAGAGAGAGAGAGAGAGAGAGCCAGAGAGCTATTCTTCCCTCCGCCGGAGACTATTTCGCTAACCTTGACTGGTTGCTAACGGAGATCATGCCTCCGTCCTCATACTCCATGGTACGCTCCCAGTTAAAACCTGCTGGGAATGACAGCTTGTAGTAATCGGGAATGCCGTCTGGGTGTTTGATGAACGCCTTGTTTCCATAGCAATTAGAAGGCATCAAAACATGGAGAGCAAAGGGCAGAGGTGCCCCTTCAATTATTTTAAACTTGACGAACTGCTCCCCTCTGTAGAAATCATAAACAATTGTACCACAATTTGAACAAGTGACACGTGTATTACGATTATTATCGAGCAGGGGGGGGGGAGGGGGGGCGAGGCCTGGTCCCGAGTTTAGATGATCGTTCCCAGTTTGCTCTGCCGTCAATCAAACAGAGCCTAACTCTCTGTAACTCTACCTTCACCTAGCCAATCATAAACGAGAGAAATTACAAGTTGCTACTGAATGGCTTTCTTTTGAGTTTTTATAGGTTTCTACCATCCTCACTACAGCGCATCGAAACCGAATGGTGCTTTTAGACCCCGTCCACACCTATCCGGATATTTTCGAAGACGGAGATTTTTTCTCCGTTTTTTAAAAAATCCGCGTCCGCACGGACCGTTTTTAAATCGTATTTGCCCCGTCCACACATAACGCGAAAACGATTCGAATAATTGCAAGACTTCAAGACTTCACCTATCGGACATGCGCGGGATTCAATCGCATGCGCTCTTAGAAAAGCAAATGCACTGGACCCTAACTTTGACGTAATCTCATTTGAAAAACTCTCAGTTTTCGACCGTCCACACGAATATGATAAATCTTCATTGTTAAAAATCTACAGTCTGCTGGAGAGCTTTTTCGAAAACCTCCGTTTTTGAGCCCGAAAACGCCGTATACGTGGACGGGAGGTGCAAACGGAGAAAAAAATCTCCGCTTTCGAAAATATCCGGATACGTGTGGACGGGGTTTTAGAAAACGCTGTCGGAATACACAAATAAAAACGCCAAAAAACAGGGAGGCTACGGGGTAGAATGAACGGTGTGTCTCTTATGAAAAGGAGGTTTTCGAAATGGATTTGTGTGGACGGCATCAGCAGCAAAAAAAAATTAAACGTATTATTTTCACTCGTTCCTGAAACACTTTGGGTGATTGAAATGTCAATGCAAGATATGCAACAATGATATAGGACAGTTGCAGACTGCTAAAACCAGTCAGGCCCGGAGCCAGGGTTTTTGTGGGGGTGTTAATCTAGAAAAAACGGACAAGGTGGTATGAATTTGATTTTTATTGAGAAACCGCTAGTCAAAATTTGCTAGAAAAAGCAAGTATAATTAAGTGCTTTATTTACTGTTTACAAATGGGGACCTTATCGTTGCTTGCGCACCCCCGGGACCCCCCTGGCTACGGGCCTGAGTCCAGTGTAAACCTGTTAAACCAGAATGACGACATTCCACAATCATCTGTGCCAGTAGCCGTGCACCACACTGAGCGGTAATACAACCACACCGAGAGTAAAAGTATCCTTGTTTTTTAATGTCTACATATAGAAAGTTTTTTATTCGTAGTGCGAGCTTACTCAAAAGGCTTCCCTTCACCGACCGCCTGGAGTACAAAGTCATGACCGTTCATCCGTCCTTCCATCCTGATCTTGAACGGCATGTGAGTTTTAATGACACTCTGGAATCAATAAAAAAGATCACGCGAATGGGTAAGATGTGCAAGTTATGTAATAGTTATATCACTTATGGAAAGTATGTGACCTGGCAATTATATAAACAGTGGTTATTACACTAACGTGAGTCAATTTGCCTCTCGGCAGTTGGCTCTTGGCCGGCTTGTGGAGAGATGATTAATTCTGATCAATAACCGTGCTCTATTTTTCACCACAGGTATCCGCCAGGCATGACAGAGTTCCACAAGAACTTGAGAGACTTCGCTAGAACAATCTGGTATACAACTAAACCCCTAAAGTTTTGTTTGTTTGGGGAAACATCCACAATAAAACGCAGAAACTTCTGCGCTGTTTGTTACGAGCAGAGAGTGGAGGGAGGTTCTTATAGTGTGATTCCAGCGTCTACGTGCCCTATGTATTTTAGCAGAAAGTGGGATTGATTTTTGACATTAGAGTAAAATGTATGCTACTGCGCGTGGATTCTAATGTGCTTACAAGTGAACATGCGATGTGCACAGATGAAAAACGCTAAGAAAATCGGAGTGAGCTTCTTTTGACTTATCCATACAACAACTTTCCTGTAGTCAATTGCCTTCTGAAAGTTGGCAACACTATTAATAGGTTTACCGGATTACATTTTGCTTATCATATATGAAATCATAAAACCAGCCTGCTGGCGCTCGGCGAAACAAGACTCATCTTGCAATTAAGAGGCGAGCGCTAAATGCCGACCTAAATGATGTTGGTTTTCGCAGCCTAAAGGGTGAATCCAAAGCCATTTACGACGCTCAGCGTTGGGCAAGACTAATCAGTAACACTCAGAACGCTGCTACAGATTCATTGGCTATGGTTGAACTTGAATAATTTGGATGACCCTAGATCTCCTCCCAGCTTATAATCTTCAAGCCAGAGATGCTATAAACCTCGCCCTAACAAAATATCTAGTGAGTATCTAAGGCCAGTTTCAGACGCCGAACTTTTGCAGCGTCGAATCCAATTATTAGAAGTTTCATTTGCAGCTTAGAGGACACTTTGTCTAGTGCAAAAGGTAAATCTAAATGAACCATAGTAGAACAATATGAAATGTAAAGTTTGTTTTTCTTGTTTATTCTTCCTTTGGTTATAAAATGGAGAAAACCAGTCGACTGTATTGGATTCGACACGGCAAAAGATCGACATTTGAAACAGGCTTAAGGGGCTCAAAACGCATCAAGTGAGTAACTAAGGGGCCTCCAAACGGCGGGATATTTTCGGTACCATATCTCGACTGCTCAGAGAAACCTTCAGCTTGAAGTTTCGGGATTTTTTTCGTTGTGTTTCTGCTGAACTGCACGCCTCTCATAGACGTTTGGAAAGATTGTTTGGTTTAAGACGGTGGCTTAGAATTTAGAAAGTGTTTTGTTCAGAAGACCGAGTCCTAGACTGCGAGCTAGGAAGTTCGAACATGAAAAAAAAAACTTTAAGGAATAAAAAATCACCCTTGTCAGTCGTTGAATTCAAATAAACTTGCGCTATGGTTATGGTTCCCGTATCTATTTCTAAATGTTTAGGGGAGACAATAAACGTCGAAAACAACGCGGCTATGTCACGGCGATTTGAATAAAGAATACCAGCTCTAAATTTGTATCACGCATCCCAAGATCACTTATATCACTTGACATTAGCCTATTAAGCAATGAGGGTAATTTTATTGGAAAGGCTCGAACTTTGAAAACTGTTATTCCCAACAAGATTTCAAAATGATTGCAATCCGTTTCCATCCGCTCTGTACTGGGTCCAATGAAGCCTACAATCATGATCGCTTTGTAGTAAAACGACAATTGAACAAACCTAGACTAGTATTTTGGCTATCCATCAGTTATTTGGATGTTTTAGATCACCAAAAGTGAGCTAAAATCGTGATACTGCTACTTTATGCTTTGTGTGCCACGCCCAGGTCTATCTCTTATGCCTATACGCCGCTCTTATCATGAGCCGATCCAATTGCAAAATCTCGATAAAACAATATTGTTCGTCCATCTCTGGTCTGCCTGTCACCTAGACTATTCTAAATCATACCGGTAATGTAGAATCCATTTAAATGCCCCGATTTTCGTGTATTTTACGGCAACAGGTTGGATCGGCTCATTATAGGAGCGGCGTATGTACTAGGCCTTAGTAAACCAAGGACAAACAGACTTGTGCTCGAGTAAAATTTAGTGGAAAGTCAATCTGATTGGCTCTGTTTTCGCCTAAGCTTTGGAGCATCTGCTCTGTTTAACTCCCGTTTAATCACTTCTGTAAAAACAACTGAGTAATGGTAATACTCGAGTTGACCTCTTTTTTTAAACACACGAGTGTAGAGTAAAATCACCTTTGCGCAGAAAAATATACAAAGGATCTTTCGATGAATTTGTAGAGGACAAGGATCACAATTGTGATCGCATTGATAATACTAAATTCCCTCCAATTCCAATCCCACCAAATAATACTGTAGCATAAATCGCCACGTCCTCGTTCCATACAAAAAATAAAATAATAATAATAATACTTTAATAACACTCCTCATTAGCGGCTTTTCAGTGATATATACAATTAATATACAATATATATAAACAATATTTACAATATAACTACTAAGTTAAATAAGTTAATTACCATATTTACAATAATTATATCGACTACTCTAGTGTAAAGCTAAAAGTTTGAAAGGAGAGAGTGTCTTAGAGTCCCACTTCCTAGCTCAGATGAAAACGATTTACTTCACTTCACTTTAGCTCGTATCGTACAATATAATTACCATGGCACAGGTTAGACTAACGGGTTGATAGTTTTGCTCGCTTAAAACACGACCTTTCTCGCGAAATTTTAGGCGTTCGCGAATACTTGGTTTAGTTAGAAATTTTGCCATTCTCGGACCTTTTTTTTTTTCAGGTCGTCTCGGATTTTCCCGTTTGTTTTGTGTGGCGAATCTCAAATCAAGTTTTTGAGTCTCGGATTTTTGGAAATAAAATTCGCAAACAACGGCGTTCTCGCATTGACCATTCGCCGCCCTTTTCTTCGTAAAATGAAAAAGTTGTAGCTATCCGAGCAACTAGGGAGAATATTACCATGCAGTGAATCGGCAAAGACAACCGAGAGAAAGTTTCTCGAGTAAGTATCACTTTTTTCAGTGAACATTAGCATTGCTTACCATGGTTGGTTCACAAAATACGGTTCTGTAACTGTGCTGGTGGACTGACTTGGGGGTTGTCTGCTATCTTTAGTGCCAACTTTGCTCTATAGCGCTGCCTTTTTATGCCAGGGCAGTGAAATATGATCAACGGATTGATCAGCGGGATCCAAAGCAGGACATTATATTACAAACACTTGAGCCTGCCCTTGATGAAAGCTCGTGGTTTCCTTAGTGTTTGTCTTCAATCTGTCAGAGAATAGTGATACGGCTTTTCGAAGCAAAAAGGAGTGTACTGCCGTGGGGGGTGGGGGGGACAATCTAAGGTTAAAATGCTAGGGGGACCGTCGAGAAACTCGAATTCTGACCCTAAAAAATACCTGGTCGGAAACAATTTCCACCCTAAAAAATACCCCTCAGTCTGAAAATACCCTAAACAACACCACAATTTTGACAGATTAAATTTTATTCTGGCCGTTTTGATATCCATCATGAAAAGCATCCTCTCGAGGTTTTCTTCGGCGTACCTTATTTGCGTGAGAACCCCCTAAAAATGCCAGATTGCCGATTTCAACCCCTAAAAAATACGACGGTCACCCCTAGCAATCGAATATAGGGAGTCCCCCCTGGTGTACTGTCTATTTCCACTTGATGTCAAATATTTAAAATGTTACTTGTATATACTGCTTAGACGTATTGATTGATATTTGATACTATACATACGTACACTTTACTCACGGGCACACAACGGAGCTGTTCCTCAAAAAAGCTGTTCCTCACCCCCTTTCGCTGCTGGCTGGCAAATATTTATCGCGATCTCTTGCTGGCTGGCAAAAAATCATCGCCTCCAGTTCCTGGCAAAAATTTTAACTTCTCGCCTTTGCTGGGAAACAAGTTGCTCATGGATGTTGAAAAAACTAACTTTTTTCCCTCACGTCTGCTTGAAAATAAAATTTTATTGCACATTTCGCGCATTTCTTACTGTGAAAAGCCACAGGGAACCCGTTTCATCACAGGAATACCGCTGGACGGTTGTCTGATTACAAGGGGCGCATTCTGGCGCCAAAATAAAACCGTTCAACTTCAAAGGGAAGCTCTAAGCTCGCTGAAAGTAAGTTTGCGTAAAGACATTTATTGAGAGCTTCCTGTGTTTATTTGCCTTTAGCATAGCCATGATGATTTGATTCAATTTCCCCACAGCTTTTGACCTATTTTAGGTAATTTTAGCGGCATAGGAAACTACTGAATTCCCTGAATAATTTCAAACCGAGGGAGAGATTTGAGAGGGAACCAAGCAGCTTTCGGTGAAACGGAAGGTTGGCTCTAATACAATATCGAGTGATGGCTTTCAGGTATGATACCATGGGCCCCTTAAAAGGGCCTTAGAGAAAGTTACAGACGCATGAGTGAGAATAATCGTTAACTTAATAGACAAGTCTTCAGGTAAGATTACAGTACTTCCTACTAGTAACTCGTACCTTTCTCCTTCACATTTAATTTTATCAATTAATGTCAATGAAGATGCTAGTGGCTGTTGACAATGCAATGGGTGGAGAGTGGCAACATTAAAATTGTAAAGTAGTGGTGATTTTGGCCTAACTTGAAAACTAAAAATTGTTAGTGGGCCCTGTGGGTAGGCCTGAGCAACTTGCAGTGAAGAAGACATAGAGGATATTACATGGCCGCGCGGAGATACGAATTTTATCTTCGAGTGTTGAAAATTTATTTTTGTTGTTAAATTTTTAACACGAGAAGATAAAATTCGTATCTCCAAACGGTCATGTAATGTTCTGTTTATGTTTTCCTCCACCAAAGCACGGATGCTAACCAGCTGCCTGCATAGACTAAGCTCTGTTCGCTGGGGAAGTGAATGAGGCCGTATGTTGGAGAATTGGCTATGGGAAAGCCCATAGCCGGGTCAAATTTATTTCAACCTTAATAGTATGCCTTATTCAAAATTACAAATCACAAGCCCAGCGAAGGTGAGGGCAAACAAACCGGCAAACTTGATACATATTGTAATAGTGATAGTAATGGGGGTGCATGGGGAGGAGGTGGGGAGATTTATCAACTTGCTACCCCTTAGCACTCAAACCACGAGGCGGCAGCCCTTACCAGTGCTAGAGGGGGGTGGAATGCATTAGCCTACGGCGGCCCAACACACCTCCAGACACACCCCCTTAGGACAATGCAAATTACATCACGGGCAGGAGGAAAAAATAAAATTCCTTTTGCTAGCAAAATTATATTTATTATACAAACATCAATGAAATACCAAATTCAAATTTTATTTGAGTTATGCACCAGTCAATTGACAACCCCGCACCCCCCCATTCGCGCATTAGCGGGGCATTCACCTTTTGGGCAAGTGAAAGGCAGTGCGTGCCTCGGTTTGCGGGGACAATCTGAGAGGTGAATGCACCGTCCCCAGAGTAACAATTCAGAGTGAATGCGCTCCTTGCTCGACAAATTTTTACTCACTGAAAAGAGTCACGTCAATGGTGCCCAGTTTCAATGCAGCCGCAGCCGACCGCAAAGCGCAATAAAACCATATTTTTCTACTTGCATGTACTTTGGCTAGTGTAGATAAAAATTCAATATGTGTAATTCAAGTAATAAAAATCTGTATTTATCGTGTCTTTTGTGAAGTAAGGGGCTGTTGTGTCCCAGGGAAGAGAGTGACTCCCCGCTTGATGTACTGTGTGGAAGTTGTGAAAGAAAGCGCATCTCCCGACCAACGGGGCAGTAATGTAGTGTGAATTATGTGCGAAATCCCCGCTTGTACCCCACTAATGCGCGAAGGGGGGGGGGGGGGGGGGGGGGACTGTCAATTGACTGGTGCATTAAGCTTAAATATTGAGCATTCAGCAAAGACGAGTGTGATATTTTCACATGTGAAAATAACATGATATTTTCAGGTGTGAAGATATCAAGTTTTCGTGCGGGAGATCACCTGGTATTTCATTGGTGTTTATATAATAAATACAATTAGTTATAGTCTCCAGGGGCAGTGGCTATGCAGCCTATAGGCCTGCAGGCACTGGACTGCAAATTGTGGGTGTGACTTTGGTACAATTACTGTACTACATTCATGAGCTGTTCTGTAGATTTGCAAAATCCTGCGTATGCCCGAGGCAGACTGCAACTTTTAAAAATCCTGTGTACGCCCCTGTGGGGCATATCGATAAATTTCCTAAGGGAAGGGCACATCTGTTTAAGTGGGAGAGAGGGTATTTTTAATGTCCTCCAAAGAGGAAGAAGAGCACCACATCCATGGGACATGTGGTTGATGGCATTTTCTTGGGGAAATGTCTTACATGGGTCACTGGTCTGTGTTCTCCTTGTATTTCCTTATTGTTTGTATTATAAGTGTTTTTGTTTCCTTTGTTTAAAAAGTAGTCCAATAAATCTGGTAAAATTAATAGAATAAAAATTTTTGTCTAAATAAATACAAGCATTTATTAACCTCTATTAGTTTCAGTTAAATATGAGAATCAAACCTCCAGTTAAGTTGGAAAACTCCAAGCAGAAAGTTACCCCTGTGTTGAGGGTATGGTGGATTTTTCTACAATCGTATAAACACCCATAACAATGGAAAATGGAATAACATATTCTTAGAATTTAGCAATTTCTAAAAACACCATTTGTCACTATTCTCTGTTCTTTATTGTCTTCCTGGAATTTATGTTTGCCAACCCTGTAATTTTGCAAGTTGGGATGGCTCACCATAAAATTGCTTTGTGGGGCTAACGGGAGAGAGGGAAGGCGTGGGCGGCCGTGAACTCTGCCTCGATTAGCGCGAGCTCGTCGTCAAGCTTAAAGACCGGGGAACTGGATGCACTATCCGTTGCTCCTGGGGGTTTAGCCACGACGGAATCCCCTTTTAAGGTGGCTACGGCCCTTCGTAATGAGATCCTGTGGCCAACAGAGAGCTTCAACTCGGCGATGTCCGCGTCAGTCATGGCGACGAGAACATGTTTCGAATCGACATGTTGGTCCCACAGGATGTCCACCAAGTCATCACTTAAACCATGCTGCTTTCCAAACTTCGATAACCACGAGGAAGGTTCTGGGGATGCCTGTGATTTGGCGGAACCACGTTTCTTAGGAGGCATAGTCCGGAGAAATAGAGCGCTTTAAAATAATGGTGTACACAGGGCGAGAATGACTAATAACTGAACATATAATAGCGTCTCTGCGCACGTGTCCCAGCACAGTAAATCATTAACAACTAACTACGTGTTATACTGCCATTGGATGAGATCCAATACCTTACATGCCATGTCCATTACACCTGCTGTCATGCAAGTTACAAGTCGAAGGGCATGACATTAATTTTTTAGGAGGTAGTCACCCAGGTAACTAAGTCTGAAAAGTGTCACCTGAACATCAATTTCAGTTGCCTGAACAACAGTAAGCATCTCAATAGCCTTGCATTTGTTGTCTGCTGTAAATTACAAAATATGCCACAGCATGGTTGCCTAGATAGGACAAAGTTAAAAATTTCTAGTCACCTGAGCCAAAAATCTAGTTGCATTGATGACCAGCTGGTTGCTGTTAGCTTGAGAGTGGGGGTTCTATATATTTGATATAATTCTAATAGATGGAAAATTAGTGATCATTGCAGTTGAAAAGCAATCTAAGTGATGCTATAATTAAGAAGACCTGAAGGAAAAAGAAGGTTCAGGCTTCCAAAGGGAATCAACCCATGGCCTCCATGATATTTGTGATTCTCTGCCAAACTGAGCTAGAGGCAAAAACTGTCAGGAAAGGTCAAATTTTGTGTTGAGAACCCCTGAAGGGTCAATATAATTTCAAGTGTTAAGTAAGAATTTTGTTTCAAAATATGGGCAATTTCATTGACTTTTAGACATAAAAAGTGACATGACTATGCTAGAAAATGTTTTATGAGGATTTTGTCACTTTAGAAACGTGTGGAATAATACACAGGTATGATTTTTAAATAAATTGTATATGGGAACCTAGCATAAAAAAGGTGATTCTCCTTCCTTTGTTTTTCTTTATTCTGATTGGTCTGGAGACCTTTGCTCACCAAACTTTCACCAGCAAGGAGAAAATCTACAATTTATTGTTTCACCTTTATTATTTTACTAATCATGATTAGTGCTATATCATTTTCTCTTGGTGCTAAAAAGATAGGACAAATTCTATGTGGGGAACCCTCAATGCTGTAGACCAATGGAATTTGCTTATCCTTCTTGCATGAATGATTACTTAATAATTCATTCTATCATTATTGCACTGATATCCAAATGAAAGTGGAATAACTTCTTGCTGTTGTTTCAAACAAAGCTTAAACAGTGCAATTTAAGGGTTTAGGTACCATTCTGTAGAATGGGGAAGGATATCAGGTGGCTATAACAATGAAAAAACAATTAAAAATGCATTTTTAGCTTCCATCAAAAGTTTGTTTGTTTTCCATAGTTTTTTATGATACAAAATGTTCTTGTAACCCAAATGTAGGTTTGTGATTGTGTGCAGTGTGCGTGCTCTTTTCAAACTGATAGTTGGGATGTGACAGCACTTACAAAATGCTCTTGTAGCCCGCGTGTAGGTTTGTCATTGCGCGCAGTGTGTGCTCTTTGCAAACTGATAGTTGGGATGTGACAGCACTTACCAAATGCTCTTGTAGCCCGCGTGTAGGTTTGTCATTGCATGCGTGCTCTTTGCAAACTGATAGTTGGGATGTGACAGTACTTACCAAATGCTCTTGTAGCCCGCGTGTAGGTTTGTCATTGCATGCGTGCTCTTTGCAAACTGATAGTTGGGATGTGACAGCACTTACCAAATGCTCTTGTAGCCCGCGTGTAGGTTTGTCATTGCATGTGTGCTCTTTGCAAACCGATAGTTGGGATGTGACAGCACTTACAAAATGCTCTTGTAGCCCGCGTGTAGGTTTGTCATTGCGCGCAGTGTGTGCTCTTTGCAAACTGATAGTTGGGATGTGACAGCACTTACCAAATGCTCTTGTAGCCCGCGTGTAGGTTTGTGATTGCATGCGTGCTCTTTGCAAACTGATAGTTGGGATGTGACAGCACTTACCAAATGCTCTTGTAGCCCGCGTGTAGGTTTGTCATTGCGCGCAGTGTGTGCTCTTTGCAAACTGATAGTTGGGATGTGACAGCACTTACCAAATGCTCTTGTAGCCCGCGTGTACGTTTGTCATTGCGCGCAGTGTGTGCTCTTTGCAAACTGATAGTTGGGATGTGACAGCACTTACCAAATGCTCTTGTAGCCGCGTGTAGGTTTGTGATTGCATGCGTGCTCTTTGCAAACTGATAGTTGGGATGTGACAGCACTTACCAAATGCTCTTGTAGCCCGCGTGTAGGTTTGTCATTGCATGCGTGCTCTTTGCAAACTGATAGTTGGGATGTGACAGCACTTACAAAATGCTCTTGTAGCCCGCGTGTAGGTTTGTCATTGCGCGCAGTGTGTGCTCTTTGCAAACTGATAGTTGGGATGTGACAGCACTTACCAAATGCTCTTGTAGCCCGCGTGTAGGTTTGTGATTGCATGCGTGCTCTTTGCAAACTGATAGTTGGATGTGACAGCACTTACCAAATGCTCTTGTAGCCCGCGTGTAGGTTTGTGATTGCATGCGTGCTCTTTGCAAACTGATAGTTGGGATGTGACAGCACTTACAAAATGCTCTTGTAGCCCGCGTGTAGGTTTGTCATTGCGCGCAGTGTGTGCTCTTTGCAAACTGATAGTTGGGATGTGACAGCACTTACCAAATGCTCTTGTAGCCCGCGTGTAGGTTGTGATTGCATGCGTGCTCTTTGCAAACTGATAGTTGGGATGTGACAGCACTTACAAAATGCTCTTGTAGCCCGCGTGTAGGTTTGTCATTGCGCGCAGTGTGTGCTCTTTGCAAACTGATAGTTGGGATGTGACAGCACTTACCAAATGTTCTTGTAGCCCGCGTGTAGGTTGTGATTGCATGCGTGCTCTTTGCAAACTGATAGTTGGGATGTGACAGCACTTACCAAATGCTCTTGTAGCCCGCGTGTAGGTTGTGATTGCGCGTAGTGTGTGCTTTTTTCAAACTGATAGTTGGGATGTGACAGCACTTACCAAATGCTCTTGTAGCCCGCGTGTAGGTTTGTGATTGCATGCGTGCTCTTTGCAAACTGATAGTTGGGATGTGACAGCACTTACCAAATGCTCTTGTAGCCCGCGTGTAGGTTTGTCATTGCATGCGTGCTCTTTGCAAACTGATAGTTGGGATGTGACAGCACCTACAAAATGCTCTTGTAGCCCGCGTGTACGTTTGTCATTGCGCGCAGTGTGTGCTCTTTGCAAACTGATAGTTGGGATGTGACAGCACTTACCAAATGCTCTTGTAGCCCGCGTGTAGGTTTGTGATTGCATGCGTGCTCTTTGCAAACTGATAGTTGGGATGTGACAGCACTTACCAAATGCTCTTGTAGCCCGCGTGTAGGTTTGTGATTGCATGCGTGCTCTTTGCAAACTGATAGTTGGGATGTGACAGCACTTACCAAATGCTCTTGTAGCCCGCGTGTAGGTTTGTGATTGCATGCGTGCTCTTTGCAAACTGATAGTTGGGATGTGACAGCACCTACAAAATGCTCTTGTAGCCCGCGTGTACGTTTGTCATTGCGCGCAGTGTGTGCTCTTTGCAAACTGATAGTTGGGATGTGACAGCACTTACCAAATGCTCTTGTAGCCCGCGTGTAGGTTTGTGATTGCATGCGTGCTCTTTGCAAACTGATAGTTGGGATGTGACAGCACCTACAAAATGCTCTTGTAGCCCGCGTGTACGTTTGTCATTGCGCGCAGTGTGTGCTCTTTGCAAACTGATAGTTGGGATGTGACAGCACTTACCAAATGCTCTTGTAGCCCGCGTGTAGGTTTGTGATTGCATGCGTGCTCTTTGCAAACTGATAGTTGGGATGTGACAGCACTTACCAAATGCTCTTGTAGCCCGCGTGTAGGTTTGTCATTGCATGCGTGCTCTTTGCAAACTGATAGTTGGGATGTGACAGCACTTACCAAATGCTCTTGTAGCCCGCGTGTAGGTTTGTCATTGCTTGCGTGCTCTTTGCAAACTGATAGTTGTGATGTGACAGCACTTACAAATGCTCTTGTAGCCCGCGTGTAGGTTTGTCATTGCGCGCAGTGTGTGCTCTTTGCAAACTGATAGTTGGGATGTGACAGCACTTACCAAATGCTCTTGTAGCCCGCGTGTAGGTTTGTGATTGCATGCGTGCTCTTTGCAAACTAATAGTTGGGATGTGACAGCACTTACCAAATGCTCTTGTAGCCCGCGTGTAGGTTTGTCATTGCATGCGTGCTCTTTGCAAACTGATAGTTGGGATGTGACAGCACCTACAAAATGCTCTTGTAGCCCGCGTGTACGTTTGTCATTGCGCGCAGTGTGTGCTCTTTGCAAACTGATAGTTGGGATGTGACAGCACTTACCAAATGCTCTTGTAGCCCGCGTGTAGGTTTGTGATTGCATGCGTGCTCTTTGCAAACTGATAGTTGGGATGTGACAGCACTTACCAAATGCTCTTTTAGCCCGCGTGTAGGTTTGTCATTGCATGCGTGCTCTTTGCAAACTGATAGTTGGGATGTGACAGCACTTACAAAATGCTCTTGTAGCCCGCGTGTAGGTTTGTCATTGCGCGCAGTGTGTGCTCTTTGCAAACTGATAGTTGGGATGTGACAGCACTTACCAAATGTTCTTGTAGCCCGCGTGTAGGTTTGTGATTGCATGCGTGCTCTTTGCAAACTGATAGTTGGGATGTGACAGCACTTACCAAATGCTCTTGTAGCCCGCGTGTAGGTTTGTGATTGCATGCGTGCTCTTTGCAAACTGATAGTTGGGATGTGACAGCACTTACCAAATGCTCTTTTAGCCCGCGTGTAGGTTTGTCATTGCATGCGTGCTCTTTGCAAACTGATAGTTGGGATGTGACAGCACTTACAAAATGCTCTTGTAGCCCGCGTGTAGGTTTGTCATTGCGCGCAGTGTGTGCTCTTTGCAAACTGATAGTTGGGATGTGACAGCACTTACCAAATGTTCTTGTAGCCCGCGTGTAGGTTTGTGATTGCATGCGTGCTCTTTGCAAACTGATAGTTGGGATGTGACAGCACTTACCAAATGCTCTTGTAGCCCGCGTGTAGGTTTGTGATTGCATGCGTGCTCTTTGCAAACTGATAGTTGGGATGTGACAGCACTTACCAAATGCTCTTGTAGCCCGCGTGTAGGTTTGTGATTGCGCGTAGTGTGTGCTTTTTTCAAACTGATAGTTGGGATGTGACAGCACTTACCAAATGCTCTTGTAGCCCGTGTGTAGGTTTTTGATTGCATTCATTGTGTGCTCTGATCCAACTGATAGTTGGGATGTGACAGCACTTGTAGCCCGTGTGTAGGTTTGTGATTGCATTCATTGTGTGCTCTTTGCAAACTGATAGTTGGGATGTGACAGCACTTACCAAATGCTCTTGTAGCCCGCGTGTAGGTTTGTGATTGCATTCATTGTGTGCTCTTTGTAAACTGATTGTTGGGATGTGACAGCACTTAAAAAATACACTTAGTGCTCGTTTTTAAGGATACTCGATTTTTATACTATTTCGGGCTTCCTGTGGTAATGTTACTCTCCTGGCTGGGAAATATTTTTAAATTTTCGTGCTGGCTGGGAAACATTTTTAACACCCAGCTCCTGGCTGGCAAATTTTTTATCAGGCAGCTGCTGGCAGGAAAAAATTGAGACCCTCTCCTGGCAAAAAGGAACAGCTAAATTTTTGCCAGCAACTTTTAAAACATATATTTATATGCTCTACGCGCGTAGAAATGTCCAAATACGCCATTTAAACGCATTTTAACCAGGGGGGCTCGTTGTGTGCCCGTGTTTACTTCTAGGTCACCTAAACAACCCCCGAAAAGAACCAAAACTTGACATACGTGATTGCAAGACCAGCAACGATGAAAAGACAAAAACAGTGATGCCTCACTAAATCACCACTTTAACATGTGTACAATTCAAAGAACAAGTAAACCATGTTTGTTGCATGGTATAGTTATCACTGGGATTCTCTTTTATACTAATTTACGCATGTCCGTGTTGCATTCCGTAACATCTGTTAAAATTTATGAAGACCATTGGTAAGATATAATCCCAGTGTATTGCCGTGTAACATGATAGAGGTATAACTGGCCTTTCAGTGCCATAGTACTGATTAGACGTATTGATTGCAATTTTATACTAATTTACGCATGTTCGCGTTGTCCGTAACATCTGTTTTTAGGCGAACACAAAAATTTATGAAGCCCATTGATAAGATTTAATCCCGGTTTGTTGTCGTGTAACTGATAGGTAACTGGCCTTTTAAAAGTAGGATGGATGCTAAATACCTATTATTTAGGGAGGCCAATTAATAAATAGTAAACCATTTTCACTGGGGAACCCGCCACTTATTGCCTCTGTGTGATTACGTTTGGAAACCAAGTTCGGCAGGCAATAAGCCGCTGAATGCCCCGAGAATGCAGGGGGATGAGCTACGTCACCGAAGGGGGGGATGGGAGGGTCGAAAATTCTGCAAGACGTCCATATAAAGGTAGAAATAGACAGAAGCCCGAGTTCACGCAGTTATGCGTCTAGAGTTCTGCGACCTCTACGCCAACCAACAAACCAAGGTTTGGCTTTGTAAATCAATCGAGTGAACAACTCGTATTTTTAACCCCTAAAAGATACGACGATCATCCCCAACCAAAAAATATGGAGTCCCCCCCGGGGGGAAGCATCGCCCAGAGACTATCATTCATCGCAGCGCCTGCAGGCCCGCGCGGCGCTTACGTGCCTTGTCACCAACGCCTGTGTTTGTACCACCATTAAGGGATCACGGTCAAGTCTTATTTGTCGTCTCCCTGTGCTGTTTACTAGCGCAGGGTCAACTTGGGCCGTTCAATCACAGTTCGATGAAATGAATTCAGCATATTATTCGTTCATGTTTTTTTTACTACCATTTGCGTCCATTCATGAAGCTTGAGACGTTTTTTCGCCGCGAAGGTTTACTTTTCAAAGGTGCACGTTTTTGTCGTCGCGTTTCTCGCTCGCTGATTGGCTGCAGTTTTGACCGTTATTTTTCAAATTTATACTGTAAAAATAGCATCAAATGGGTCTGAAAAGAAAGAAAAAGTTCTAAAAACACAGGGGCGTAGCCAGGGGGGCCTTTCTCGGGAGATTTTCCCATACATTTACTGTATTTGCTGAAGGAAATTTGAACATTTTCGTCCCAATCACTATCCCCCCCCCCCCCCCCCCCCCCCCCTTCAGAAATTCCAGGCTACTGAAATTCTACGCCGCTGAAACATTTGGTAGCTACGCCCCTGCCATTTACAGCCTTGAACTAGGTTAACTATAACATAGGGTGTGCGTTCGTTTACTAGTTTGGCACTATGTATGTACTAGGACTACTTAGTTGTCTAGTGCACAGAAGGACAAGAAAGGATTCTAATATTTCCTCCGGTACCACCGTGATATGAAACCATCCCGTGGTTTGGGTACTCCAATATCTTGACTATACGGCATGATCCGCTGAACAGGAGGTACAGAGTTTTTGAGCTTCCTTGTCATTAAAACGGGTATACATTTTTTGGGATTTTTAATTTCGGTGTCATATATCAATTTTTCAAAATTTCGAGTTTCATGTGGTGGCAAGGGCGTTCATTATCCGATATAAACAGCGTACGAGGTAGCGTTTTCTGTCATAAACAGGGGCGCTAAACAGGGTTACATTGTTTAGGGAGACGGAATCTGTCAGTGATACCGCGGGAGATACGATTCCTAATTTTAATATAATTCTAATTTTGAGCAATGGCCGAGTAACTACAAGGCTGCGAAATTTCATGGTCCAATTTCCTAGTGAAATACATAGAGGATATTACACGGTGCCGCGAAGATATGAGTTTTATTTTCATAGACCATATGGCACAAAACTTGGTAGCCTGCGTAGCCGGCTCTGTTTGTTTTCGAGAGGCGAGTCGATTGAGACAGATTCCAGGCGCGCACGAAATGGCTCTGTTTGTTTTCGAGAGGCGAGTCGCTTTCCGAGACAGATTCCAGGCGCGCAGGTTACTTTTTATTACATTACCAGCTACAGAAATGAATATTAGAGGCAAACATAATAATGTTTTCAAATTTATCAAGCAATATTATGAAGCAACAACGTGACAATGAGCCTATTCATGTGGAACTTTTCAGAGAAACTAAGTATCAAAACTTGTGAAATAATATGTGAAAACCGTACCGGATTAAAATTTGCTATAGCACATTATCTCAAGGAAACATTGATACTAATTGTGTTAGGCTTCATTTATTTGGGAAAATGCCGAGTAAGCAATACAGACAATACATTGCAGAAGAAGTTTGCATGCGCTTTGTAGGTTTTCAAGATAACCCTGATTTGCATAGCAACGTATTGAACAAAATTATTCAACCTACGAATTCTCGATCTTTAAACTATCCACTGCATGGGATATTGTCATCTTTTTTCGTATATTCGTAATGTCCGATTCATCAGAGGGAGCGAAATTTTCCCTTGCAGGGGAATATAAAGGAAAAAAACAAATGCCCCCACTCGTGTTGCTATGCTTCGTTTTAGTCTGCCGTCTAAAGTTGAATACTAATTTGTCTCTTGAATCAATTAAATTGGTGCTTGAACGTAGTGCGCAGAAGCGCACTTAATCTCCTCATTAACGCGATTCGTAACCAATGTGGGTTGGGGGAGCTTTGATATGCGTTCGCGTATCCACGATTTAAAAACTGGATTTTCTCGTACGCTTTGATATGCGTACGCGTTCGCGTATCCACGATTTAAAAATTGGATTTTCAACGGCCGATATCTCGTGAAACAGGAGCCAATCAATAGCAGCTTTCATCTAACCATAGTCAGCAGAGAAGATTTTACCCCTAAAAGGTACCAAACATGGCGTCGCTTAGGTGATTTCTACCCCTAATAATACACATGAACAAATCTCTGGATTCTGATTGGCTGAGAGCAGTGCAGTTTTTAGGTAACAAAGTGCCAAAAAAAGGTAACAAAGTGCAAAAATGGTTAACAAAATGCAAATTCTCTTTTGAAATGCTAAATTTTATAACATAGAGCTTTATTATGGAAACTTTGGTTTTTGTTCATGCTCAAATTCTGTCAGTTTTTGGTCCAGATTTCAATCAAGGAAAAATGCGTGCGGCTTGTTCAGTTTGTAAGCAGATTTGTGAATGACTCCATGCAAATTTGTTCATGTGTATTATTAATACGAAATCATACGACTTTTCTCGTTCAATTTGGAATGTATTTACACTCGTGCATTTTTCAAAAAGCTCAAATTGCACTCGCCTGTGGCTTGTGCAATTTTGATACTTTTTGAAAAACCCACTCCAAAATTGAACTCGAAGTCGTATGATTTCCTATACTAAAAGGTACTAACGAGACAGTTTTTTCCCTCGAAATTTTCTCTCTCAGTCATTTTTCTTACGAAGGAAAATACGTCTGAAATTCAGGCTACCAACAAGTATTGCAAGTTTTCGAACTTTACCCCTTAAATGTACCAGAGGCCTAATTTTAAACCCTAAAAGGTAGGACGAGCACCACCACCCCCCACCCCCCACCCCCCACCCCCGGGGGTCAGCACAGTGCCGAAACGAAACACAGATTGCGGCGGAGGTCTTGGGGTATTTTGAGTTTGGGACGTTTGCTATAATTGTTATCTCAGATACTGAACTTAGTAACTCGCATAGTTCTTCGCTTCTTTCCCCAATGTTTATCGATGGGAATAATCAAACAATGAGATCTCGAAGCTGACTGGACAATTTATAGTGGCCCTGTTTTTTTTTTATTGAAAACTTTAAAAAGCAAAGATACAAAGTGCTAAAACTATCGTAACTAAGTAGCCACACGTTCGCTTTTCCATACAACTGCTGTTTCTTCAGAGTTCAGATTTCTAAAAGCGGAAGTTTGGTGCGGGAAAGGAAACATCATGAGGAAGATGGGAATGCAGGGCCTCTGCTTTCTCGATATACGTCAAGGCATCCTTTTCCTCCTGCTTGATGACTAGTCGGTGAGCCACAAAGTGATATGGGGGCATCTGAACTGGCTTGCATGACCTGCAAAAAGAAATGAAAGCGTTTCTAGCGGGTTTCTAGTCGGATATTTTTTTTCTGTCGCAAGAAGAACATGTTTCTGTGAGGGCCTTGCAGGTTCAATGTGGAGAACTAGTCCGCTACCCCCTCGTATATGGTATACGGGTATGCGCCGTCCTATAGGGTATGGTTTTGGGGCTCCTGAGGTCTACGGTAGGGTGTCGTTTTTCGCTTGTTTGGTCGCTGATAGGGTAATGTATCAGTATGGCTACCCAAGTGCAAACGAATTTCGAAGTCAAAGTTGTGCGGCTGCAATTAGTGGAAAGGTGCTTAA
Source organism: Scolanthus callimorphus (assembly GCA_033964015.1). Classification (NCBI taxonomy): domain Eukaryota; kingdom Metazoa; phylum Cnidaria; class Anthozoa; order Actiniaria; family Edwardsiidae; genus Scolanthus; species Scolanthus callimorphus. The sequence goes on from CM066914.1 coordinate 3,897,209, forward strand.
TTTTGAAACCTTTTCATGATTATCAAAATACCGCTTTGATTACAATGTGTCTCCTAAACTCACAAAGTTTACGCCCACAAATACTGATCACGTGGTACATAAGCAACCCATCACGTGGTACAAAAAAGGTGATCACGCGATAAATTTGACTGACAGCCGCCGGCAGGCTGAAAAACCGAGAGGTGTAACGGTCTCCTGTGAAGAGTAGTATCAAAATACCGCTTTGATTGCGATCAATTAGACCATCCTGGTGACTAACTTCAGGTCTGCGGTAGGGTATAGAATTTTGACCGTAGGTCGGTAGGGTATAAAAAACGAGGATTTTTTTGTATCTGATAGGGTCAGGTTTTGGAGACATTGGCGGCGCACCCCTACCCAAAAATCAGCGGAGTACCCACCCCGGGTCCCCTACTTTTCCAGGCTCTTTTCTGAACGATCAGGTCCCATATCGCGTCAGTCAATCGCTGACCTTTGAGGCGTTTGAGTTTGAATCATATTTCAGTATAGGACCACACAATGAGCATTCCTTGATAAAATACGTTGTCATTTCTCAGCATGTGTATTCCCAGAGCTCGTTCTATTTTCTAACTTACTTGCCTTTTGTTATTTCTAAGATTCTAAGCATACGTGTTTTCCCAGAGCTCGCTATTTTCTAACTCACTTGTAAGCAGTTTTCATGTTCACCATGAGATGTCCTCCATTCTTCAGTGTCATTGCCATGGCAACACGACCCAGCAGGTCCTTCCCCCGGGGAGCCATCGCCTCGTAACTGGGCTCCCATCCAGTGGTCTGTTTAGTCATCACTGGGCTGTCAGGGGGGAAGTTCACTCCCACAAGACGGACAGTGTAGTTGAAAACGCCATCTACGAGCCTGTAAGAAAGTCATGAAGTTGGTTGAGTGTTACGGCGTTTGGTCTTTCACCGCTATGGTCCGGGATCGTTTCCCGGCTCGAGGAAATTTTCATTCGTTTGAATTGCGACCGAGACTGTTCATATTCTGGGCTAAGCTTAGTTTTACTGTGTTTCTACTCTTGCGGTATGAAACCCAAGAAAAGGACCCGAGAAAGAGAGAGAGAGAGAGAGAGAGCCAGAGAGCTATTCTCTCCACCGGAGACTATTTCGCTAACCTTGACTGGTTGCTAACGGAGATCATGCCTCCGTCCTCATACTCCATGGTACGCTCCCAGTTAAAACCTGCTGGAAATGACAGCTTGTAGTAATCGGGAATGCCGTCTGGGTGTTTGATGTACGCCTTGTTTCCATAGCAAAACGAAGGCATCAAAACATGGAGAGCAACGGGCAGAGGTGCCCCTTCAATTACTTTAAACTTGACGAACTGCTCCCCTCTGTAGAAATAATAAGAACAATTGTACCACCATTTAATAACGAGTATTTTCACGTGTTTTACGATTATTATTGGGTTACGGCAAACCCACAGCTACAGAAAGCAAAGCGATAGCATAAAGTCAATCGGCTTATCAACGCGGGACAGACACCGAATGTTCTGATCGGTTCACGACATGCGAGCTCTCGCGCAGTTTGTGGCTCATCTGGTTCTAAATGGAACAAATTTCAAATGACTGCAGTAAGACCAACTTCACCTAGCCAATCATAAACGAGAGAAATTACAAGTTGCTGCTGAATGGCTTTTCCGTCAGCCAATCACAAGCCAAGGACTGCCCTCTTTGTAAGCCAAGACAAGTACATCCAATATCACGAGGTGAACACGTGCACAACTAAATACACCCTGATGCACACACTATAGAAATAATTTTCCACACCTAAAACCCGCTCTTTTCACGTGTCTATATGGATAAGAAAAAAGTGTTCTCTTACTGAAGCGATTTACACAAGGTATCCTACCACTCTCACTACGCAGCACATCGAAACCAAAGCTTTTCGAAAACGCTGTCGGAATACACAAATGGAAACGAGTTGGGTGACTGAAATTTTCAAAGGAAGATATGCATATAGGACAGTTGCAAACTTGTAAAACCAGGTGTAAACCAGAATGACGACATTCCACAATCATCTGTGCCGGTAGCCCGTGCACCACACTGAGCGGTAATACAACCACACTGAGAGTAAAATATCCTTGTTTTTTAATGTCTACAATAGAAAAGAGTTACGTGCGAGCTTACTCAAAAGGCTTCCCTTCACCAACCGCCTGGATTACAAAGTCATGACCGTTCATCCGTCCTTCCATCCTGATCTTGAACGGCATGTGAGTTTTAATGACACTCTGGAAGAATCAATTAAAAAGATCACGTGAATGAGTAAGATGTACATAATAACATATGTAGATGTCATATATAGAGGATATTACACGGTGGCGCGAAGATATGAGTTTTATTTTCGAGTGGCAAGAACAATATTTTACGAATGAGCGCAGCGAATGAGTAAAATATTGTTTTTGACACGAGAAAATAAAACTCATATCTTCAAGCCACAGTGTAATTTTCTTTTTATTATATAGACAAACCAGAAAAAAATATTCCAAATTAATTTCCAAGCAGTTTTGTTTTGACCGATATCCTCAATAGTGAGGATATGGAAAATATGTCACTGAGGACCCGGATGTAGCTTCGTATGAGATCTACGAGTGGCGTATTTCCCAGTAAAACACTCGTGTCTATATAATAAAATAGTTATATCACATCTGGAAAAAATTGACCTAGCAATTATATAAACAGTCGTGATACAATTTGCCTGTCGGCAGTTGGCTCTTGACCGGCTAATGGAGATGTGAATTCTGATGAAGAACCGTGCTCTATTTTTTCACCACAGGTATCCTCCAGGCATGACACCACTAAGTGGCGCTCGGCGAAACAGACTCTCGCAAGCGCTATTGAGCAAGCCTATTTAGGCTCATTTACGACGCTCAGGATGCTCAGCAACTAATAAGGAAGCCCCAAGAGTGGATTACCAAGAGTTTTCATATTTACTATGTACGCCCGAATCACAGTCAGCAAAGTGTCTATTTTTAGAACTAGGATGCCCGCGAAAATTCGTCATCCACAGGGTTCCCACTTTCTCGCCGAGCGAAATGTTGTGAGATTCAGCCTAAAATTAAATCGCAGATCAATGGAAAAACCGTTAAAATCGCAAAGATAAGGTAGGATATTCTCTATTTTGTTGTGTATTGGGTATACGAGCATTCGAGCCTGAGCATTCGAATACTTTCGCGCGCGAAACTCAAATCTAAAAATAGACACTTTTCTGACTGTGATGTGGACAAATACAGTAGGGAAAGATTCTAACTCTTGTTAATCCACTCTTGGTAACACTCAGAACTCTGCTCCAGATTAAAAAAAATTACAATCGGCTATGGTCGCACTTGAATAGTTTGGATGACCCTAGCTCTCCTCGTCCCCGCTGGATTTTTGAGCTTCTGGTCCAGGGTATACATTTTTCGGATTTTCGAGTCTGTAGTCATACACATGGTATTGATTTTTCAGTTCGAGTTTCATGCCACGGCAAGGCATTCGTTTTCCGATATTTCGTGCTTTTTGTCATAAACAGGGTACGCAAATCAGCATTGCAGTAAAAGGACAATTTAAGGTGACTCATGCGAAAGTCAGAGCGCATTTCGCGAAAATATATTTTCGTCTACAACTTTAAGAATATGCTCGCTATGAACTTCAATCTTGGAGAATATAAGCAGGTGTCTTTTGGCAATATGTACGCATTATCAGATCTCCATTAGCGTTAATACTTTTAATATTATCTGAGCTTTTCGCGTAATGCGCTCTGACTTTCGCATGAGTCACCTTAACAAACCTAGACTAGTATTTTGGCTATCCATCAATTATTTGGATGTTTTTAAAATCGTGACACCGTTTAATCACTTCTGTAAAACAACTGAGTAGTGTTAATTATACTCGCAATGACCTCTTCTTTAAAACACATGAGTTGTAGAGTAAAATCACCTTATTTGCTCAGAAAAATATACAAGGATCTTTCGATGAATTTGTAGAGGATTGATAATACTAAATTTCCGAAATGGCCCTCCATGTCCAATCCCACCAAATATAGCTGCAACATAAAATCGCCGCGTCCTCGTTCCATACAAGAAATAAACCGCCCCACCTTCCTAGCTCAGATGAAAACGGTTTACTTTACTTCACTTAACTTATATGTACTAACTCGTATCGTACGATATAATTTGCATGGCGCAGGTAAGACTAAGGTTGGTATTTTTCTAGTTTTGCCCGCTAAGAAACACGACTTTTCTCGCGAAATTTTAGGCGCGTTCTCGCCGAATTCCCGGATTTTTACATTTGCCGTTCTCGGGTCTCGGATTTTTTCTTCAGGTCGTCTCGGATCTCGGATTTTCCCGTTTGTTGTGTGGCGAATCTCAAATCGAGTTCTTGGGTCTCGGATTTTGGAAAATAAAATTATCGATCTCGGATTTTAAAAACGGCGTTCTCGCATTGACCATTCGCCACCCTTTTCTTAGAAAACGTAAAAGTTGTAGCTATCCGAGCATCTAGGGAGAATTACTTTAAGGCGTTTTCCATGCAGTGAATTGGCAAAGACAACCGAGAGAAAGTTTCTGGAGTTAACTTGAGCTTCCGTTCTTATTGCTCACGTTTTTATGAACACCTTTCTAAGTAAAATGTGAAGTTGTAGCTATCCCAGCAACTAGGGAGACTTTAGGACGTTTTCCATGCAGTGAATTCAGGCGCAAAAAGGCCACCGAGAGAAAGTTTCTCCAGCTAATTTATCATTTTTTTCAGTGAACAACATTAGCATTGCTTACCATGGTTGGTTCACGGTTCTGCAACTGTGCTTGTGGACTGACTTGCGGTGTTGTCTGCTATCTTTAGTGCCAACTTTGCTCTATAGCGCTGCCTTTTTATGCCAGAGCAGTGAAATATGATCAACGGATTGAGCAGCGGGATCCAAAGCGCGGGGACATTATATTCCCGGCGTAATCAATCGAACGTTCGGTAATCGAACTCAATCGAATACCAATCGTTCGATTGATTTTCGACTTGTTCGGCAATCGAACACAATCGAACTCACAGCAAAATCTTCACAATCGAACAAAATCGAACGTTCGGAAATCGAATTATAAACATACTTAGTTTTTTCTCCCTAAAGGTACCAAATTGGGAGTGGTTTTATCTGACTTTACTGTACATAAACAGACCTGAGCTACTAGAAGTTTTAAGCTACAAAAGCCTGTCAAAGATTGTGCTGAGACAATAAACCAAATGTTTCACTCCAAGACATGCTACCCTAGCAGAGGCTTTTCCTCGGTAATTCACTCTCGTTTTGTGGCTAGCCCTCGCGGTTTTGCTGTCGTGTGTTGTTTTCAATTGTTATCTCGCCACCGGCCAAGACAACTACGCGAATGTATGACACGTGACTAACTTCGTAAAAAGACTGACAGAAAAAAGCACTGCTCGCAGGTAACAATGCGGTCAAAAAAAAATTTACCTCCCAAAAGGTGCCAGAGGGCCGATTTTATCCCCTAAAAATTACACGAACCAAAAGCATCTCCACCCCAAAAGTTTGGGAGTCCCCGTCTTTTTCTGAGAAATCCTGTCACACATTATTTCATAATTAAGCCTGGTGCACACTTGCGACATAACGACATAAGAAAAATGTCACGCGAACAAAATTGAGTGGTTTCAAGAAGTTGAAGTCGACAAAAAATAACATAAGATTGCTTTGGTGAAGTAATCTAATGCAGATCCATGGAAAATATTGATTGTTTCACTTATTTCCCGTGCTTTTTTCATTGCAACATAAGGTCCTTATGTCGTTATGTCGCTAGTGTGCACCGGGCTTTACCGAACAAAATCGAACAATCCAATCTGTTCGATTGGTTGGTGTTCGATTTTGTTCGAAAATCGAACTCACAGCAAAGCTCGCGTTCGATTTTGTTCGATCGCCGAACAAATCGAACGATTGGTGTTCGATTGAGTTCGATTGATTTTTTGTTCGGATTTGTTCGATTGATTACGCCGGGTATATTACAAACCACTTGAGCCTGCCCTGAGTGAAAGCTCTTGGTTCCACTCCAGTGTTTGTCTCCAATCTTTCAGATAATGTTGACACGGCTTCTCGAAGCACGCGCGAGTAGTGAAGTTTCTTTTTTTTTCTCTTCAGATCAAATATTTAAAATGTTACTTGTATATTGGTTGATACTATGACATACATACACTTGACCATCCGGGTCACATTAGCACCTGCGAAATAGATGACCAAAACTTGATCGATATGCGTGGTTGGAAGACAAGCAATGATTGATGACAAGACAAACATAGCGAAATATGCCTTACTAAATCAACACTTTAACTTTTGTACAACTCAAAAGAACAAGTAAACCATGTTTGTTGCATGGTATAGTTATCACTGGAATCCTCGTTTTATACTAATTTACGCATGTTTGTGTTCCACTCCGTAACACATGTGTTTTGGACTAAAACAAATTCATTTAAGGCCCATTGATAAGATATTATCCCGGTGTCTTGCTGTGTAACATGATAGACGTAGGATGGGCCCTAAATACCTATTACTTGGGGAGGTTAATTACGTAATCAATAAATAGTGACAGTGCACGAGTAAACGAAGGCTACTGTAGGTCAACGTGGACAAATGGGCTCCGAACACGCACGATGCCGCATGTAATAATTTTGCACGAGTAAACGAAGGCTACTGTAGGCCCCGGGAGGGGGGGGTGGGGGACTCCCATATTTTTTGGTCGGGGATGATCGTCGTATCTTTTAGGGGTTCAAATCACGTTGGTTTGGTCTCTTTTAGGGGTGATCTTGATCTTCAATAAATTTTAGGCAGATTAGTATCTTTTAGGGCCGAAACTGTGTCCAAATTGCTTTTTCTCATGATGGTGCTTCTAAAAACCGTATAAGAAAGAGAGATTATTCGATGAGAAGACGATGAATTAGAAACAATAACGGAAATGTCTTCATGGGTATTTTCCCTCTGTTACCTGTGTCCTTCGCGCCTACTTGGCACATAAGACCTCATCTTTTAGGGTATCTTTAAGGGTAATAATTTTTTTGAGCCACGCTATGGCCCGCCATGTTTGGTATCTTTTAGGGGTGAAACTGAAAATTTCCGACGATCATCCCCGACCAAAAAATATGGGATCCCCCCCCCCCCCGGGACTGTAGGTCAACGTGGACAAATGGGCTCCGAACACGCAAGATGCCACATGTAATAATTTTGCACGTGTAAACGAAGGCTACTGTAGGTCAATGGGACAAATGGGCTCCGAACACGCAAGATGCCGCATGTAATTTTGCACGAGTAAACGAAGGCTACTGTACTGTCATCGTGGATAAATGGGCTCCGAACACGCAAAGATAGCCTACTGTTAGGAAACGTGACTATGCACTAGGAGATGTGTGTAATTTTAAGTACATCAGTTACATATTCGCCTTTGTCACATAAGCGCCATCTTGAATTTTTCAGCCGATTTATTCAGCATGGAAACGAGCTCAAGCAGGGCGCGGGATTTGCTCATGTTTGCAAGCGAAGCCTGACGTACAAAAGTTGACCAAGCTACCAAAAAGTACAACTTATTTGTTTTAGAACCAAAACGTTGATTGGCTCATTGCTTTTTTTCTGCTTTGCCGGGTCATTCCGGAAACAAAATAAAGGCGAATGATAGGAAGACCTCGTTGCTCCAGGTCTTTATAGTTCTATTGCCTATGGTCATATGAATGAATGAATGAATGAATGATCTGTTTATTTCAACCTCTTGCAGCTTAACAGCTGAATTACAGGTCAGGTCAAGTCACATATGCTGTCGTATTTCACTATAATGTGGCTTGAGTTAGCCACCATTCCATGCTATATATCTCCGAGGCGCCTAGCCTGCTAGCCGGCTCTCCAGTTGTTGTTTTTTTCGGATATTTGATTTGGATTTTTTTTTTGGCGCGCGGGTATCCTGTGTCTCTTCTTTCCCCCTCGACACAGGAATCCCGCGCGCCACTGGAGCGCCGGCTAGCGCCCCGAGGCGCCTTGAACGATCATGCACTGCACGTGGCCCATCATGTCAATCAACGTAACTTTATGCACGTGTTGCTGTGTTACATAACCCGTTTCACACAGTGATAACGTGACGTGAGCCCGGTAAGAGTGATAGGGGTGCTCGTCGGGACATCGGAAAATATACCCTAAAAAATACCAGGACATAAAAAATCCACCCCCTAAAAAATACCTTATAAAACAAAATGACCCCTAAAAAATACCAACAATAAACCTTTTTGTTATTGTTTATTGTTTCTCATCTCAAAACAATCTTGTTTTTAGAGCTATAAATCAATAAAGAAAACCAAAAAAACGTTTCGCTTGGTTTGTGACCATTTCATTCATTTGCGTACCCCTAAAAAATACCATTTATTAGTGAAAGCCACAATGTTTCTCCGATACCCCCTAAAAAATACCGGAGAGAGTCGATTTTGACCCCTAAAAAATACGACGAGCACCCCTATCAGGTCGACATGTGTGGAATCTGGGAAGCGTTGGGATGTTCATTGGCTATCCACGTGAATTCCGAACACTTCCCAATGGGTTTGTGCAGAAATTCCCTGTGATATATAAAGGGAGCTAAAGGAGCAAGTTTTGGTTACGACAAATTTTATGCTAGCCACTTTTACACAACAAGACAACCAATTTTATGTTAGCTACTTTTACACAACAGCTTTTGGTTACAACCAATTTTATGCTAGCCTCTTTTACACAACAAGTTTTGGTTACGACCAATTTTATGCTAGTCACTTTTTTTACACAACAGGCGACCAATTTTGTGTTAGTCACTTTTACATAACAAGTTTTGGTTACGACCAATTTTATGTTAGCCACTTTTACACAACAAGTTTTGGTTACGACCAATTTTATGCTAGTCACTTTTTTTACACAACAGGCGACCAATTTTATGTTAGCCACTCATTTACATAACAAGTTTTGGTTACGACCAATTTTATGTTAGCCACTTTTACACAACAACGTTTGGATACCGACCAATGAAACGTTTATGATTTTATGCTAGCACAGCTTATGAAAACAACTAAGAATGCGATTTTTACGCTAGCCACTACAACAGTAATTTTTAGTTACGATCAATTTCATGCAAGCTAACAACAGTAGGCTACTATTCCACAGTCGGAGGAAAAGCACTCTTATAAGATCTACCTCGTACCCAGGCACGTTCTAGCGATTTTCGAGGCGAGAGCGACTGGGACGAGCTAGTTCCCGTGGCCCTTTGCGACAACGCCTGAGCCTTCCCATGATGCATTGCGCGCCTCTAGATTTGCTGATCGCCGCGGGTTTTTGCCCTGGGTACGAGGCGCAGCTCTATGACTCATAATATGAAGACCCGGGTGCAAGACAGACTAAAAAAATTCAAGCGGAACGTATATTACACACTAAACCGATGTAAATAATACACTAAAATGATGAAAATAATACGCTCAAACTTACGGGCGAAGTAGGATAATAACAGACTGAGAAACGTAAGCCAGAGGGAAACGCAAGTTACCCTTGTAGAACAGAAGACGGAATTAAAACAGACTGCTACTGCGGGCCCGTAGCAGGGGGAGGGGCTAGGGGGCGAGCCCCCAACCCCAATAATTGTGATAATATATATATTTTTGTCTCTCTCTCTCTGAGCGCAAATTCGAGTAATGGCGACTGAGTTGGTGTAAAGACGTTGTATCCATTCAACTGTGCATAAACAGGCTGATCTTAGCTCAATCATTGTTCTATAGTACAATTGTTTGGCAAATTCGCGCAATTAAAAGACACGCCAGAACGCCTCAACTCAGTATCACAGTCTACTCAAACGTAAATCTGGTAGCTAGTAGCCAAACGTTAATTATCGTTTCACTAGTGAACATTGTGAGGCCTTTTCACATAAGGCCCGCCCCCACAATATTTTTCACCTTGCTACGGGCCTGTACTGGAAGGAATATAAAAAAATAGGGAGACGGGCGAAGGGCGAATAAGCCTAACACCGAGCTAAACACAGACAGAAACGCGATAACAAACCACATGCAATATTATAGCGACTGAAATAAGTTTTTACCTCGTTCTCTTCGACTTGTGGCGCTGCTGCCGCAAGTTTGCCGCTGGAGGTCGGAGTGCGGCCATGGCGATAACAGAGACGAAGGCGATGAACGACTAGTAAAAAAAGTAAGACAAAACAGTTAATAAACTGAGAGGAGAATACATAAAATACCTACAGATGACTTGAGGAAAAACAGGCCGCAGGAAATCTAGGTAAAAAAGGGTTAGACAAACTAAACTACTCCCTCATATATGGTATACGTGTATGTGCCGCCCTATAGGGTATGGTTTTTGAGCTCCTGAGGTCTGCGGTATAGTGCAGGAATTTGGTGAAAAATTGTTCATTTTGATGGAAAAAGCATGAAACTTGGAAGGGTGAGCGTCCCATGCCGAGCAATTCTGGATGTAGACCCACCCTCGATAACGATATACTTCCAGTTTTCTAGCAGTGGAATTAATTATCGTTTAAACTAATAAAACGGCGTGTTACCTTTTGAGTTCAGACACGAAATTTTGTATCATGACAGAGATTCAATACCCTACAATTCTACAATGCGTAACACCCCCCTGATCATGTACTTCCAGAGTTCCAAGATGGAATTCATTATTACATAAAATCAGTAACAGAGGGCGTTGCCTTCAAGATGCACGCATGTACATTCGTGTAAAAATGGACCATGGTGCAATGGGCAAATTCGCATGTAGACCTTAACTCATGCACTTCCAGTTTTATCGAAGTGGAATTAATTATCCTTTAAACTTAACAAACTGACGTGTGCCTTTTCTCTTCAGACACGGTATTTTGTATCGTGTCAGAGTATTAAAATACCTTACAACTCTACAATACGTAACACCCCCCTGATCATGTACTTACAGTGTACCAATATGGATTTTAATAATAACGAAATCAGTAACAGAGGGCGTTGCCTTCAAGATACACGCATGTAAATTCGCGTTAAGATGGACCATGGTGCAATGGGCAATTTTGCATGTAGACCCACGCCCTGACTCATGCACTTCCAGTTTTATTGAAGTGGAATTAATTAGACTTTAAAGCGGTGTTAGGCTTTCGTGTCAGGGTGAAATTCTGTATGTTAAGAGTGTATGCATTATTGCATGTTTTGCTATTCATGATCAAGACCCCCAGTCATATACTTACAGTATCAGGGAATGGGTTAAATCACAGCATGATTGCAGCACACAAATAGTAACATATAGATTGTAGAGACGCATTATATTTTTGTAACAACGCTTGAACAAATAGACTCCACTTTATCGGGTCAAGCAAATACTTCTCTTTCTTGTTAATGCGACTAATAATGAAGTTTTCATATGCATCTTTCCCAGTCGATTTATATTTCTTACGGTAGAGACAGTTTCATCTGAAATCGATGAAAGGATTACCCTAGATTTGCCCCAAGTCGTCCTCTATGTTTTTCTTAGAGCAAAATGAAGAAAGAAAGCTCACGGTCCCGTGTAAGTAAATGACGAGGAGGGTGGGGGGGGGGGGGGGGGGTACTCTTTATCATGAATAGCAAGGTCTTCGAAAGACTGGCACCACTTTTAAGAGTAATTAATCCCACTTCGATAAAACTGGAAGTGCATGAGTTCGGGCTTGGGTCTACATGCAAATTTGCCCACTGTACCATGGTCCATTTTCACGTGAACCTCCTTGCGTGAATCTTGAAGGCAACGCCCTTTGTTACTGCTTTTATGTGATAATGAATCCCATCTTGGTTCACTGGAAGTACATGATCAGGGGGGTGTCAAGTATTGTAGAATTGTAGGGTATTGCATACTCTGTCACGATACAAAATTTCGTGTCTGAGCTCAAAAGGCAACACGTTATTTTATTTGTTTATAGGATAATTAATTCCATTGCTATAAAACTGGAAGTATACGTTATCGAGGGTGGGTCTACATCCAGAATTGCTTAGCATGGGACGCTCTATCATCCTGCCAAGTTTCATGCTTTTTCCATCAAAATGAACAATTTACTACTTTTTCTGCACGATATTCCTGCACTAGTAGGGTATCGTTTTTCGCTTGTTTGGTCTCTGACAGGGTATGCGAGCTGTGAAGTTGCGAACTGCGGGTTGTGAGTTACGAGCTGCGAGTTACCGGTTCGAGTTTTAAAAAAAAGATCTGTTTGAAATGGAAGGGTCTCAATCCGAAAAGTCACGTCCGCTATAAACGAGTTAGCCTGCGTAGCTGGCGGAGGTTTTCTGAGCTTTCTGCTAGCAGAGGCCTCTTTTCTCTGTATTTCGCTGGGCGATGAGTGAGAGTCGCTTAAAGTCGCGACTCTCCGCCAAGCGAAATACGCAGAAAAGAGGCCTCTGCTATTCTAGCAGGGAAGATAGGATAAATTCAAGACGGAAATTCTGGTGTCGAATACCCTAGGTACCAGAGTCTCCAAGTTTCACGCATTCACGGGCATAGATTCGCAGGTGCCCCTCGAACGGAACATGCACGTTCTTGATGTGACCAGTATACAGTATTTACACTTTGAGTTAGGCCTACGGTTCCCTGCTAGCAGAGGCCTCTTTTCTCTGCATTTCGCTGGCTGAGGTTCGCGAGGAAAAGAGACCTCTGCGCTGGGTCGAAACTCGCTTTGTTTTGCCGCCGTCCACAACCTTCGACGGTTTGCTGACCATTTATTGAGCCCACTATATGCGCACGCATATCTATAGACGTTTTCCGCTGTGGGGCTCAAATAATATCAGCGGAAAACGTCTGCAGAAATGCGTGCGCACATAGTGGGCTCAAGAAACGGTCAGCAAACCCAACCTCGTACCAAGAGCCCGTCATCTTTTGGCCAGCGGCAAGATTCAGGGCGATGGGGGAATCCGATTTGTGAGCATGCGTGGTAGGTCAAAAACGTAACGAACTTTCATACAACAATCAAACCGGAAACCCAGAATCTGGGTTTTAAAAAAATCGATTCCCCCAGAGCCCTGAATCTTTGCCGCTGGCCAAAAGATGACGGGCTCTGGGTACGAGATTGTCAGCAAACCGTCCAAGGTTGTGGACGGCGGCAAAACAAAGCGAGTTTCGACCCAGCGCAGAGGTCTCTTTTCCTCGCGAACCTCAGCCAGCGAAATGCAGAGAAAAGAGGCCTCTGCTAGCAGGGAAGGCCTACGGCTCTTCTTCTGTCGAACCTTTCCTTTTTCAAAGAATGCCGCTTCATTATACTTTATAATCAAGAAATTTCTATTGTTTTGTATTGGAACGGCGCGACTCTGCACGGCCTTTGTCGTAGGCCTTAGTCGATCAAAACGCGGAATATTGGAAAATACAAGGATTTACACTTGTTAGAACTAGCTCGCGGGGTCCTGTGAATTTCCGAAAATTTCGACTATTCGTTTTTCACAGACAATTGTCAATGACAACCGTACCTCTTGTTGATCGGAGCTTTGAAACTAATGGGCGTCAGTAGTAGTATAACTAGGCAGAATATGCGTCAAGTCGGAAGAAACCACCGGCTTGCTGCGGCTTTATCCGGCCTGAGTATCTGGCGAAATATGTTGTTTTTTCCCAAAGAAAATGAGGAGATGGAAAATCAAATTACGCTCCTTATCCCCGCTCGTACAGATTTCGGGTGAACCAGCCGATGATGTTTCAGGTTACTCTCTGGGGCGCGTGATACTGGACTCACGTGTGTACTCCCTGGAAATCCCGGTCCGAGGGCTTGATACTCAGGTACTCTCTAGGACGCGTGATACTGGACGCACGTGTGGACTCCCTGGAAATCCCGGTCCGAGGGCTTGATACTCAGGTACTCTCTAGGACGCGTGATATTAGACGCACGTGTGGACTCCCTGGAAATCCCGGTCCGAGGGCTTGATACTCAGGTACTCTCTAGGACGCGTGATATTAGACGCACGTGTGGACTCCCTGGAAATCCCGGTCCGAGGGCTTGATACTCAGGTACTCTCTAGGACGCGTGATACTGGACGCACGTGTGGACTCCCTGGAAATCCCGGTCCGAGGGCTTGATACTCAGGTACTCTCTAGGACGCGTGATATTAGACGCACGTGTGGACTCCCTGGAAATCCCGGTCCGAGGGCTTGATACTCAGGTACTCTCTAGGACGCGTGATATTGGACTCACGTGTGGACTCCCTGGAAATCCCGGTCCGAGGGCTTGATACTCAGGTACTCTCTAGGACGCGTGATACTGGACGCACGTGTGGACTCCCTGGAAATCCCGGTCCGAGGGCTTGATACTCAGGTACTCTCTAGGACGCGTGATATTGGACTCACGTGAGGACTCCCTGGAAATCCCGGTCCGAGGGCTTGATACTCAGGTACTCTCTAGGACGCGTGATACTGGACGCACGTGTGTACTCCCTGGAAATCCCGGTCCGAGGGCTTGATACTCAGGTACTCTCTAGGACGCGTGATATTAGACGCACGTGTGGACTCCCTGGAAATCCCGGTCCGAGGGCTTGATACTCAGGTACTCTCTAGGACGCGTGATATTGGACTCACGTGAGGACTCCCTGGAAAACCCGGTCCGAGGGCTTGATACTCAGGTACTCTCTAGGACGCGTGATACTGGACGCACGTGTGGACTCCCTGGAAATCCCGGTCCGAGGGCTTGATACTCAGGTACTCTCTAGGACGCGTGATACTGGACGCACGTGTGGACTCCCTGGAAATCCCGGTCCGAGGGCTTGATACTCAGGTACTCTCTAGGACGCGTGATACTGGACGCACGTGTGTACTCCCTGGAAATCCCGGTCCGAGGGCTTGATACTCAGGTACTCTCTAGGACGCGTGATATTGGACGCACGTGTGGACTCCCTGGAAATCCCGGTCCGAGGGCTTGATACTCAGGTACTCTCTAGGACGCGTGATACTGGACTCACGTGTGTACTTCCTGGAAATCCCGGTCCGAGGGCTTGATACTCAGGTACTCTCTAGGACGCGTGATATTGGACTCACGTGTGGACTCCCTGGAAATCCCGGTCCGAGGGCTTGATACTCAGTACTCTCTAGGACGCGTGATACTGGACGCACGTGAGGACTCCCTGGAAATCCCGGTCCGAGGGCTTGATACTCAGGTACTCTCTAGGACGCGTGATATTGGACGCACGTGTGTACTCCCTGGAAATCCCGGTCCGAGGGCTTGATACTCAGGTACTCTCTAGGACGCGTGATATTGGACTCACGTGTGGACTCCCTGGAAATCCCGGTCCGAGGGCTTGATACTCAGGTACTCTCTAGGACGCGTGATACTGGACGCACGTGAGGACTCCCTGGAAATCCCGGTCCGAGGGCTTGATACTCAGGTACTCTCTAGGACGCGTGATATTGGACGCACGTGTGTACTCCCTGGAAATCCCGGTCCGAGGGCTTGATACTCAGGTACTCTCTAGGACGTGTGATACTGGACTCACGTGTGGACTCCCTGGAAATCCCGGTCCGAGGGCTTGATACTCAGGTACTCTCTAGGACGCGTGATATTATTACGAATTCTCGATCTTTAAACTGTCCACTGCATGGGATATTGTCATCTTTCTTCGTATATTCGTAATGTCCGATTCATCAGAGGGAGCGAAATTTTCCCTTGCAGGGGAATATAAAGGAAAAAACAAATGCCCCCACTCGTGTTGCTATGCTTCGTTTTAGTCTGCCGTCTAAAGTTGAATACTAATTTGTCTCTTGAATCAATAAATTGCTGCTTGAACGTAGTGCGCAGAAGCGCACTTAATCTCCTCATTAACGCGATTCGTATCCAATGTGGGTTGGGGGAGCTTTGATATGCGTTCGCGTATCCACGATTTAAAAACTGGATTTTCTCCTACGCTTTGATATGCGTAGTACCCACGATTTAAAAACTGGATTTTCAACGGCCGATATCCCGTGAAACCATGAGGAGACGCAAGCGATGAATCCGTGCACACCACATGACATCGAGGTTCCTATGGACGCGTTTCTTAATTGGATAATCACGATCAGTTTGCGGCCGCGGATTAAATTGTTATGCGCTTAAGAAGGAAGTAGCTTAGTCCCGTGTTGACAAAGTGTTAGCGGACAGTTCGCAAAGTTGGGGACTATACAAAAAACAACTATAGCAAATATTTTTATTTTTAAAGTGAACAAATCGACAATAGACAAAATGTTTCCAGACGATTTGTAGCTTCAACATTAGAAAACAATTTAAACTTTAAAACCAATAACCTTATAGACCGTCTAAAATGAAAAGCCATCTAAGCAAGAGTTGAATTACAAGTCACATTTATTCCGGTGCGAGGATTAGTTGCTTCGGCAAGAGAACGAAAACCATCTAACAGATACCATTGCAGCCGATATATGCATGGATTGAAAAGAGCCATAACTAGCGTAACTAGCGGCTGTCGGTTATTTCTCCTTTAAATTCCTCGGGGACTAGATGGGTAAATCTGCTATCTAGCACTTAGGAGGGATAGACAATTATTTAATTTTACATACTTTAATCTAAACCTCACAAAACCACTGGCGAGCCGCCTAGTGATTCTGTTGCTATCAAGCACTTAGGAGGGATAGACAATGATTTTTTTTTATATACTTTAATCTAAACCTCACAAAACCACGGGCGAGTCGCCTAGTGATTCTGTTGCTATCAAGCACTTAGGAGGGATAGACAATGATTTAATTTTACATACTTTGATCTAAACCTCACAAAACCATGGGCGAGTCGCCTAGTGATTCTGTTGCTATCAAGCACTTAGGAGGGATAGACAATGATTTAGTTTTACATACTTTGATCTAAACCTCACAAAACCACGGCGAGTCGCCTAGTGATTCTGTTGCTATCAAGCACTTAGGAGGGATAGACAATGATTTAATTTTACATACTTTGATCTAACCTCACAAAACCATGGGCGAGTCGCCTAGTGATTCTGTTGCTATCAAGCACTTAGGAGGGATAGACAATGATGTTTTTTTATATACTTTAATCTAAACCTCACAAAACCAAGGGCGAGTCGCCTAGTGATTCTGTTGCTATCAAGCACTTAGGAGGGATAGACAATGATTTAATTTTACATACTTTGATCTAAACCTCACAAAACCATGGGCGAGTCGCCTAGTGATTCTGTTGCTATCAAGCACTTAGGAGGGATAGACAATGATTTAATTTTACATACTTTGATCTAAACCTCACAAAACCATGGGCGAGTCGCCTAGTGATTCTGTTGCTATCAAGCACTTAGGAGGGATAGACAATGATTTAATTTTACATACTTTGATCTAAACCTCAAAACCATGGGCGAGACGCCTAGTGATTCTGTTGCTATCAAGCACTTAGGAGGGATAGACAATGATTTAATTTTACATACTTTGATCTAAACCTCAAAACCATGGGCGAGACGCCTAGTGATTCTGTTGCTATCAAGCACTTAGGAGGGATAGACAATGATTTATTTTTTACATACTTTAATCTAAACCTCACAACAACATAGGGGGCGGCAAAGTGATTGTTGTCCGACGTTTAGTTGAATCTTACAGACCTCCTGAGTCTGATGTGAATCGCGTCAACACGTGTTTATCCATGTTGCTTGTAGCCCCTTGTAGCTAACTTTAATGTCGCTAACCTAAATGTGGAGAGTCCATTAGCATTCACAATATCATTTCAAATGAACATTGAATTGTGTAATTCTATTCGCTTAGTTAGTCAACGCTTTAAAACGGTAACATTCTAAATATCAGGGTAACTTTTAAGTTGGGTAACTTTTAAGTTAACAACAGACACATAGGGTTGTGGGTTCTGTATCAATTCTGATAAATACAAAACTTACATCGTACATCTGCTGAAAACACTCGACACAAGGACGACGACGATGGTTTTGCCTTGAATCTCGGACGCAAGTATGAAGCTTATCAGCCGTCATTTACGCTGAAATCTTGAAAGAAGCTGTGGCTTGTTGCAATGTTAGAACCCACGCATCACAGTAGGAGACAGGGTAATATGACCTTCGACTTCAAATTCAGCGCCAAAGTCGAGCAAATAACAAATGTATGCCCAAATAAAGTATAATCTACTTATATCCGACCCATGATCACTGACTTACTCTATATGTGCGGACAAAGAGGCTTTGCAACGCAAAATTGCGCGGACTGCGCGCTACTTCAGTTTTCGCCTTGTTTTCTTCACGTACAATACAAATGAAAATCTGATTGCATTGCACCAAATGTCGCGTCGAACGCGCTTCGTTTCATTGCTAAACACTAAACAATATGTCTCTACGTTTCACGCTGATACCAAGAAGCACATTGGAAAAACATTTACAGCTCTTTTAAAACTACGCGCAAAGGCCGAATAGTCGGGAATAGTTCAGATTAAGGCGTCAAAATAAATATGTCCTTCTTACGTTTGCTTCTTTTTACCCGATAAATATAGAATTGATTCCCTGGCCAAATGAGCTGTGTATGATGTGCTGTCAGGTATTCGACAGATCAGACTAGGAGACACAATGCGACTGACAGCTATTGATCCCTGACCAAATGAGCTGTGTATGATGTGCTGTCAGGTATTCGACAGATCAGACTAGGAGACACAATGCGACTGACAGCTATTGTCCAGGCGCCCAGTAGTCTCAGAGGTTGAACACAGCAGGGGGACGGGTCGATTCAATCGACCCGTGAGCACGTATCCAAGGCTTGCGTCCCCTCGTGGGAGCCAATCAATAGCAGCTTTCATCTAACCATAATCAGCTTAGAGGAGATTTTACCCCTAAAAGGTACCAAACATGGCGTCGCTTAGGTGATGTTTACACCTAAAAAGTACTAACGAGACAGTTTTTTCCCTCGAAATATGTTCTCTCTCAGTCATTTTTTTACGAAGGAAAATACGTCTGAAATTCAGGCTACCAACAAGTATTGCAAGTTTTCGAACTTTACCCCTTAAATGTACCAGAGGCCTAAAAGGTACGACGAGCACCCCCGCCCCAAAAATATGGGAGTCCCCACCCCCAGGGGTCCGCACAGTGCCGAAGCACAGATTGCGGCGGAGGTCTCGGGGTATTTTGAGTTTGGGACTTTTGCTATACAGTCGAAGCTCTCGTAAGCGACCACCTCGGGAACTGAAAATTGCGGTCGTTAACGGAGCTGGTCGCTTACGAGAACGGCTCTCGTAAGCGACCACCAAGCGGCTTCCTCCTTGAACAATAGATGTTGGTCGCTTACGAGAGCTTAGTACAATAAATCTAGGAAAAACCATGTGATACTAATGCTTAAAAACAGTTTGATTTATTTCCCGACTTTAATTAAGAATATAGATAACCGCAAATATTTACATAGAAAATAGCATTTCACCAGTGCAGCTTGTATCAGTTTAGATATTTATGAGGTGATGAGTGATGTTTTAAAGACAAAAAGTACTATGGTCGCTTACAAGAGCTTAAAAACAATAGAAAATCTCTGTTGGTGATTTGAAATTGTGGTCGCTAACGGAGCTGGTCGCATCGATAAGGCGGTCGCTTACGAGAGCTTGAAATAACAGAGTTTATGTGACATTTCAAACGGGGTTTCGGGAAAATGGTCGTTATGGGAGCTGGTCGCTTACGAGAGTGGTCGCACAGAGAGCTTCGACTGTAATTGTTATCTCAGATACTGAACTTAGTAATGAGCTACTTTCGATATTTACAGAGGAATTCGACTAGCATAGTTCTTCGCTTCTTTCCCCAATGTTTATCGATGGAGATAATCAAACAATATTGAGATCTCGAAGCTGACTGGACAATTTATAGTGGCCCTGTTCTTTTTATTGAAAACTTTAAAAAGCAAAGATACAAAGTGCTAAAACTATCGTAACTAAGTAGCCACACGTTCGCTTTTCCATACAACTGCTGTTTCTTCGGAGTTCAGATTTCTAAAAGCGGAAGTTTGGTGCGGGAAAGGAGACATCATGAGGAAGAGGGCAATGCAGGGCCTCTACTTTCTCGATATACGTCAAGGCATCCTTTTCCTCCTGCTTGATGACTAGTCGGTGAGCCACAAAGTGATATGGGGGCATCTCAACTGGCTTGCATGACCTGCAAAAAGAAAATGTATTTTCCGCTGGTATTCAAGTGATTATCAGCTAACATTGTCTTAGACAATTCCCTCCAGAACTGTTAGCAACTTCTGATTGGCTCTCAGATCTATATAATCTTATCAGAGATTATTGTTCGTTCTCTCTCTCGCATTTCTCTGTGACCGTTATTGCTGGAGGTTTACTTTTGGTTTTCACAGGTGACAGATGTCGGACAAAGACGATCAAGACGAGCGATTATTCACCGCGGGACATTCCCAGCAAAGCGGTGGAACCTCAACACAGTCTCAAGTCGGCGAACCTACGGTGCAACCCCAGGTCCAGCCTCAGCTAGTGGAACAAGTGTTTTCCATGTTCAAGGGTTTTCTCGATAGCCAGCTCGAAGCGAAAGGCCGCCAACTCACTTCCAAGACAGAAATCCAGAAGCAAATAGAGAAACTCAGCCATAAGGGTAACAAAAAACA
The DNA here is from genome assembly GCA_033964015.1 of Scolanthus callimorphus. Lineage (NCBI taxonomy): Eukaryota > Metazoa > Cnidaria > Anthozoa > Actiniaria > Edwardsiidae > Scolanthus > Scolanthus callimorphus. The sequence goes on from CM066914.1 coordinate 3,917,735, forward strand.
GTTTGAGTTTAATGCTGAAGTAAGTTCCCTGCTTTCTAACATAGACGAAAACCGCAATAACCCCAGCAAAGTGCATTCGCTTGTGCGTGAAGCACAGGACGTTGTTAAGAAAAGACAGAAACTTATAAAAATAGCAGATAGGTCTAAAGACGGTTGGGCTGTCGTTGAGGAGTATGAGTCCGATGACTTGGCTTCGAACTCTGAGGATGAAAAGCGTCTGCGTAAGGCAAAGAATGTCGTCCAAAAACGAAAAGCGGAACGAGTCAAACGCGACAAGAGACCTAAGCTTGACACTAATACTCCTGCTAATCAGCTTTTTCGTGGTAAGACTATTAAATGTTCTTAATTATACTTTGTTATGTCTCTTGTCACTTTGGATGCCTGAGTATCCAACCATATAAACACTGTTGTTTTGTCGTTCATTTTGCATTTAAGTGCAAAATATTTTACGTTCGCTTGAGCGTAGCGAATTAGAACGTAAATGTATTTTCCGCTGGTATTCAAGTGATTATCAGCTAACATTGTCTTAGACAATTCCCTCCAGAACTGTTAGCAACTTCTGATTGGCTCTCAGATCTATATAATCTTATCAGAGATTATTGTTCGTTCTCTCTCTCGCATTTCTCTGTGACCGTTATTGCTGGAGGTTTAATTACCCACCCGCCCACCCTAGAGTCATTGTATTTTAGTATTTTCTAACACTCGAAAATGTATGTATTTTCGTTGATCTTCACAGGCCGCTCTGCAGACTTAAGTGCAAACAGGTGCTTCAGATGCTCCCGCCTCGGGCACTGGATCAAGGACTGTCCTTTTGCATGGTCGACCAACCAATCCTATGCAGGTTACACAACCCTTAATCGCTCCGGTTTCCCATATTCAAGCGTACCCCGAGCTTCTAGTCCTACAGGAAGAGGAAGGGCTCTCCTCGACAAGCCAGCTAAATGAAGAATTATATGACGACCAAGATTTCTATGAGGTACCATACGAATATGAACATTTGTCTAATGCGGAAAATATTCAAGTGAAAGGGAATCTAAGAAGGAACATTGAATTTTGGCGCTCTATTGGCACTTCAGAGTTTGTATTAAATATTATCGAGCACGGTTATCAATTACCGTTCGAGGTGCTTCCCGCGCGTAGTTTCAGTAAAAACAATAGATCCTCTTTGGATAATACTGAATTCGTGTTAGACTCGATTATGGAACTGTTAAATTCAGGGCGTTTCTTAGAGGTATCTTCGCCGCCACATGTCGTAAACCCATTGTCTGTTTCAGTACAGCCTAATGGCAAAAAGAGACTGATCCTCGATTTGCGCATTGTCAACAAGCATCTTATTAAATACAAATTGAAGTATGAAGATTGGAAAATTGCACGTACTTATTTTCACAAGAATGCCTACATGGTTTCGTTTGATCTTAAAAGTGGTTATCATCATATAGAGATACACCCAAAATTCCAAACGTTCCTTGGTTTCTCGTGGTATTGGCCAGGACATAGTTCACCTAAATATTTTGTTTTTTCCGTTTTGGCGTTCGGCTTAGCAACCGCGCCTTATGTATTTACTAAGTGCTTAAAACCACTAGAGAAGTTTTGGCGTATTCAAGGTATAAAAATGGCACTTTTTCTGGATGATGGCTGGATAATCGAGGACACTCTAGAACATTGCAAGACTGTGTCAGATACCGTTAGAACTGATTTATATAAGGCTGGGTTCATAGTTAATGAAGAGAAATCTATATGGCAACCGTGTCAAGTAATTCAATGGCTGGGTATTATTTGGAACACTATTGATGCAACCATTCATATCTCTGATAGAAGGCTTATTGCCATTGAGGATCATATTAATAAAATTCGTAAATCGAATTACATCGCTGCAAGGAATTGGCTTCGTTTGTCGGGAAAGTAATATCTGCTGGAGCAGTCTTTGGAAACGTATCCAGAATTATGACTAGACATTGTGCTATGTCAGTCGCGGCTGCACAAGACTGGGACACTAAATTCATGCTTGACGATTATTGCATAAGAGAATTAGAATATTGGAATGAGAATGCGCGTCGCTTGAATTTAAAATGTTTTGAATCTACTCCTATTAGTTCCCATTATCTGGTTTATTCTGATGCAAGCGCCACTGGTTGTGGGGCTACTATGAATTTAGATGGAGAACAAATTTGTCATAAAAAATGGGATGAGAACGATTGTACTCGTAGTTCTACATGGAGGGAACTATCGGCAATTGAAAATGCACTTAATTCATTTATGCCTATATTTAATGGTTGTTATATCAAGTGGTTCTCCGATAGTCAGGCTGCATGTCGCATAATACAAGTGGGCAGTATGAGAAAGGATTTACATCGTATAGCTGTAAACGTATTCAATGTATGCGCCATTAATAAGGTGGAACTGGAAGTTAATTGGTTACCTAGAACGGAAATTGAAAGAGCTGATTTTATTAGTCCGATAATTGATATAGATGATTGGCAGATATCTAAAGAGTTCTTTGACACGATTGACGCCGCGTGGGGTCCCCATACCGTAGACTGTTTTGCAAATTATTATAATTGTAAAATTTCAAGATTCTTTTCCTGGCATTGGAACCCTGGGACCGCCGGAGTTGATTTCTTCGTACAGAATCTGAAAGGGGAGAACTGTTTGGTTGTTCCGCCAGTTACTCTTATCGGCAGAGCCATTCATTACCTCTACAAAAGAAAAGTTACAGCTACCCTGGTTGTCCCGTTTTGGCCATCCTCTTACTTCTGGCCTTTGCTGTCTAGAACGTTCCGCGGATTTATTTTAGACTGCATACAAGTGAAAGGCTCGGATATTCTTAGGCAAGGACGAAATACGAACTCAATTTTTGGTTCACTAGTGATATGGTAGCTATTAGAATGGACTTTCGTATAGAATCTCATTTATAAGCCCTAGAATTATTTAATAATTTTCACCGTGTTAATGGCCTTATGAACGGGATTTACGATAATTATCAATAGTTACGCGCTCTGACTATCAACATCGTTTAATAAGTCTGTCATGGTTTAAATGGTTTAGGATAATAGATTTCCCAAGCGTGATGTATTATTGTGTGCGCTATTGTTTGCATGTGCCACACGATTGTTGCATGGATCAATGAACGAGGCGCTCGTAAAGCGCGGATGAAAGCAAGCCAAATAGTGTATTGGCATTCAATTATCAGTCTATGGCAAGAGGGTGTAATAGTAAAAAAAAAAATACTGAGTATGATGTATCACAGTGATTACGCAGAGCGTTGGCAGGATGCCTAAGGGTACGAGATCCTTTAAGGACGCGGGTCCAGGATAAGATGTAGGCCCTTCGTTGGGGGCACTCAAAAAAAAAAAAAAGAAAGAAAGAAAAAAAAAAAGGAAGATTCTTAGTACTTGTGGGTATTTTTGTCTTTTCTCGTCTATATTTTCAGATTCTGCAGTCCTGTCAGGGCTGGGACATTCTCCCTTCAAGTTTAGCCAACATCAGAAGCAGAGTGTTGGAGCTGGGTATGAAATCAAAGGCTGATTCTACGGCAAAAAGATACATCAAAGAGATCAAGAAGTTCATCACTTGGTGTAGGAATGTTAGTTTTAAGATTTCATTACCAGTGCCGATTGCTCTTGTGACTGCTTATCTTACAAAGATTTATGAAGACTCTAAGTCCTATGCAAGGGGTGGCGAATGGTCCTTCAAAAAAAATGTTTTCTCGCGAAATTTTAGGCGTTCTCGAATTCTCGTATTTTTTAATTTGCCGTTCTCGGATCTCGGATTTTTTTTCAGGTCGTCTCGGATCTCGGATTTTCCAGTTTGTTGTGTTTATATGGCGAACCTCAAATCGAGTTCTCGATCTCGGATTTTGAAAGCGGCGTTCTCGCGTTCTCGGAATTCTCGCATTGACCATTCGCCACCCCTTATGCAGCAGTAGTTCTCGCGCACGCAGCCTTAAAATGGTTTCATTCATTTGCGCCAGAGGTTCTAAAAAACCCTCTTGATAGTCCGCTTTGTCACAATATTTTAGAGGCTGCGAAGCGTTTGAAAAACCCAGTACAGAAAAAATCGCCTATAACACCGTTAATGATACGCAAAATCATCGATAGGTATGGAGAGATTGATGCAAATCTGAAGAATTTAAGGATATCATGCATTTGTTCTATTGCGTATGCAGGATTTTTTCGATTTGATGAGCTAAGCAGAATAGCGCCAGCCCATATTGAATTTACACAGGAGTATGTAAAAATTTTTGTTCCAAAATCTAAGACCGATGTTTATCGTGAAGGCAGGCATGTATACATCAAGAGATTATCGTCTAAATATTGTCCGGTAGCTTTATTGGAAAGATATATTCACCTTGCAAATATGGAAACGAACGACATTCTACCTATATTTAGACCGCTAACTTTTAGTAAGCGATCTAATACATATAAATTGCGCGGTAAATCTTTATCATATACACGCTGCCGGGAAATTTTTAAGGAATGTATAATGTCTATTGGATATGATCCGAAATGTTATGGATTACATAGCCTTAGGTCTGGAGGAGCTACATCTGTTTCAAATAGTGATTGCGGAGGTCCTGTATCAGACAGACTGATCAAGCTTCACGGAAGATGGAAGACAGACACTGCCAAAGACATGTACATTTTAGATGACGTAGGGAAAAGACTAGAGATATCAAATAAGTTAGGGTTATGAAGATTTATCATTGTTAAAGAACTGTCAAATAAACACGGTCACTTTGGATGCCTGAGTATCCAACCATATAAACACTGTTGTTTTGTCGTTCATTTTGCATTTAAGTGCAAAATATTTTACGTTCGTTTGAGCGTAGCGAATTAGAACGTAATTAAAGCGTTTCTAGCGGGTTTCTAGTCGGATATATTTTTTTCTGTCGCAAGAAGGAGAAAATGTTTCTGTGAGGGCCTTGCAGGTTCAATGTGGAGAACTAGTCCGCTACCCCCCCCCCCCCCCCCCCATATATGGTAAACGGGTATGCGCCGCCCTATAGGGTCATGGTTTTTTGGGCTCCTGAGGTCTACGGTAGGGTGTCGTTTTTCGCTTGTTTGGTCGCTGATAGGGTATGTATCAGTATGGCTACCCAAGTGCAAACGAATTTCCATCAAAGTTGTGCGGCTGCAATTAGTGGAAAGGTGCTTAATTTTGAAACCTTTTCATGATTATCACAATACCGCTTTGATTACAATGTGTCTCACTAAACTCACAAAGTTTACGCCCACAAATACTGATCACGTGGTACATAAGCAACCCATCACGTGGTACAAAAAGGTGATCACGCGATGAATTTGAGACAGCCGCCGGCAGGCTGAAAAACCGAGAGGTGTAACGGGCTCCTGTGAAGAGTAGTATCAAAATACCGCTTTGATTGCGATCAATTAGACCATCCTGGTGACTAACTTCAGGTCTGCGGTAGGGTATAGAACTATGACCGTAGGTCTACGGTAGGGTATAAAAAACGAGGATTTTTTGTATCTGATAGGGTCAGGTTTTGGAGACCTTGGCGGCGCACCCCTACCCAAAAATCAGCGGAGTACCCACCCCGGGTCCCCTACTTTTCCAGGCTCTTTTATGGACGATCAGGTCTCATATCGCGTCAGTCAATCGCTGACCTTTAAGGCGTTTGAGTTTGAATCATATTTCAGTATATGACCACACAATGAGCATTCCTTCGGATAAAATACGTTGTCATTTCTCAGCATGTGTATCCTCAGAGTTCGTTATTTTCTAACTTACTTGCCTTTTGTTATTTCTAAGATTCTAAGCATACGTGTTTTCCCAGAGCTCGTTATTTCTAACTCACTTGTAAGCAGTTTTCATGTTCACCATGAGATGTCCTCCATTCTTCAGTGTCATTGCCCAGGCCACATTGCCCAGCAGGTCCTTCCCCCGGGGAGCCATCGCCTCGTAACTGGGCTCCCATCCAGTGGTCTGTTTAGTCATCACTGGGCTGTCAGGGGGGAAGTTCACTCCCACAACACGGACAGTGTAGTTGAAAACGCCATCTACGAGCCTGTAAGAAAGTCATGAAGTGGGCTCAGTGTTACGGCGGTTGGTCTTTCACCGCTATGGTCCGGGATCGTTTCCCGGCTCGAGGAAATTTTCATTCGTTTGAATTGTGACCGAGACTGTTCATATTCTGGGATAAACTTAGTTTTACTGTGTTTCTACTCTTGCGGTATGAAACCCAAGAAAAGGACCCGAGAAAGAGAGAGAGAGAGCCAGAGAGCTATTCTTCCCTCCGCCGGAGATATTTCGCTAACCTTGAATGGTTGCTAACGGAGATCACGCCTCCGTCCTCATACTCCATGGTACGCTCCCAGTTAAAACCTGCTGGAAATGACAGCTTGTAGTAATCGGGTATGTCGTCTGGGTGTTTGATGTACGACTTGTTTCCATAGCAAAACGAAGGCATCAAAACATGGAGAGCAAAGGGCAGAGGTGCCCCTTCAATTACTTTAAACTTGACGAACTGCTCCCCTCTGTAGAAATAATAAGAACAATTGTACCACCATTTAATAACGAGTATCATCACGTGTTTTACGATTATTATTGGGTTACGGCAAACCCACAGCTACAGACAGCAAAGCGATAGCATAAAGTCAATCGACTCAACAACGCGGGACAGGCACCGAATGTTCTGGTCGGTTCACGACATGCGAGCTCTCGCGCAGCTTGTGGCTCATCTGGTTCTAAATGGAACAAATTTCAAATGACTGCAGTAAGACCAACTTCACCTAGCCAATCATAAACGAGAGAAATTACAAGTTGCTGCTGAATGGCTTTCCCGTCAGCCAATCACAAGCCAAGTAAAAGGACTGCCCTCTTTGTACATCCAATATCACGAGGTGAACACGTGCACAACTAAATACACCCTGATGCACACACTAGAGAAATAATTTTCCACACATAAAACCCGCTCTTTTCGCGTGTCTATATGGATAAGAAAAAGTGTTCTCTTACTGAAACGATTTACACACAGGTATCCTACCACTCTCACTACACAGCTCATCGAAACCAAAGCTTTTCGAAAACGCTGTCGGAATACACAAATGGAAACGAGTTCGGGGAGGCTACGGGGTAGAAGGAAGTGTCAGTCTACGGAACATAGCCATATTTGGCAATACCTTGTTCTGAGCCTCCATCTCATGCAGCGCCATCTTTGAAGCAGAAGTTTTCTATTTTCCAACTTTCTTGAGCCTATTTCATGGTCAGATTGCAACAACTGGCCAACTTATCTGTCTAGTAGCCTGCAAGTTATGTTAGAGGCCAGCCTTAACTGGTTCTGTTTTCGATTATATTCATAATTTCGGAACAAATCGCAGTCGAAGTGACTTCGGTGTCGAATTTCGGCATTGGCGCCAATTCCATACACAACAAGACGTTCGAGAGCTGAAGGAAAAGAGCTGTTTTTATCAGGGTTTCTTCGCCGATCTCCAAATCAGGTAAGCCATTTACATTAAGGGTCTTAGTACTTCGATATGTAGGCGATCGACCTTATGCATTCGTCTCCTTCCATTGATATTTCTCGGGATTTGAAGTATTCACGACACGTCATGGCCGCTACTTCAGGTCCATGCTCTTCTTGTACTTTTTCGCGAGGCTTGGTTAGCTATTTGTTTACTCATTAGTGCTGAATACTCTGAATACTCTGCTGAATACTTTTTGCTACTTGTGTACAATGTTTTAACGGACTTGAAAACACATCAAAACGGAGGTTTCATCGAAAAAGGGCGTCGAAGCATCGAACGCATGACATTTGTTTTCTAAATTTCACTCGTTTTGTTTTGTAAGCTTTGTGATCTAAAATCTTGCCGTTTAAAACATTTTCGTTGTTTCTGTTCTTTCTTTGTGCCACATATAAAATGAGCTGCTCATCTATAGAAATCATTCTTAGATGTAAGGGCTGGATCTAGGGTTTTACAAAATAAAAATAGGGGCAGCAAAGATGCCAACTCATGCACATTTTGCGGGAGACTGTTAACCTTGTCTCCCACTTAATTTTCGGATGATCTGTTTTATTTCTCCATAATAGCTCCTGCAAAAATTATAATGGAATATCACATTAAATAGACTCATCTACCCAGTGAAATTACATATGCTCAGAGGCCAAACTTTGTAACTCTGAAGTCTCTGGGCAATTTCAACTTAATCAAACTGTGATGAGCTCACGTTTGATCGCATACTCGCATGTTCTCTCGTTAACTCTCATTCCATTTGCCGGGCATTGTAGGATGTATTCTGAAGTCGAACCCATCTTGGTGGCCTTTTTTCAACCAGTTGAATTTTATTGTATATGGAGCGAGCGAACAGTAAAAGGGCTCAAAGCCCATAATTTTCGCAGATTTCAAGAGAAGTACAACTAGATATTATTGTAGAACAGTTTTTTATTCGTGATTTTAAAATTTCCATCGTATATTTTTCTCGTGATTTACATGTGCATACATTCTCTGTATTTTGCCGTTAATTCTTCTCAAAAATCAATAGCCTGGGGAGCCTACGAATGTATTGATTGAATTGTTCTGCTTCTCCTACAGGAACAGTTCCTTGTCATAGCCTCATAGATCCCGGGGGGGGGGGGGGGGGGGGGGGCTCTAAGGTTAAAATGCTAGGGGTGACCGTCGGGAAACTCGAATTTTGACCCTAAAAAATACCTGGTCGGAAAAAATTTCCACCCTAAAAAATACCCCTAAGTCTGAAAATACCCTAAAAAATACCAACAATTTTGACAGATTAAATTTTATTGTGGCCGTTTATTTAATATACATCAAATGTATCCTCTCGACTTTCAAAAACACTACCTTATTTGCGTGAGAACCCCCTAAAAAATATCTATTTTTCTTACTATACCGTTTTTTATTTTCGAACCCCTAAAAAAATACCAGTTCGCCGATTTCAACCCCTAAAAAATACGACGGTCACCCCTAGCATTCGAATATAGGGAGTCCCCCCCCCCCCCCCCCCCCCCCCCCCGGCATAGATCCCAACACATGATGGTCGTCTGCAGTACTATCTAGTCGGCCGGTCGCCTCCCAGACACATTCTTTGCATCTATGCTTTGCAGCGCTGGATGGGCGGCCTTTAAAGTTTTTGGTGAAGGAGGAACATCGGCTTTGCGTTTCCTCAAGACGCCGGTGGCCGTTTTAAAGCAGTGTACGAAGACCGCCGATGTTTGACTTTGAATTAGTAATTATTCTTACTTAATTTGCATAATAAAACACGCAGCGTAATAATATTATTCCTAGTGAGTCATTTATTCTAAAACTTATATTTGGGCGGGTTGGGTTAGACAAAATCAATTTTAACCACCTTTTTACAAATTATCTATTTACTTTATTTGAAACAAAGGAAAAACTAAAAGAGTTATGCGTGGTTTAGCGTTGTTTTTGCAGCATGCATGCCGGAATGTTCGAATGTTTCATCCGTGCCTTTGAAATTTGCACCACCGTTCGCACACACAACAAAAAGCTACAGAACGACGTGGTTTAGAATATTGCTCTTTATTTCGAAACGCGAAACCTTCATGAGTTCCCATCTCGTATACGAATAGTTCAATAATAGGGGATTCGCATGGGACGTACGATGTTTATGTTGCGCGTTTATGACAAGGTGTACAAAAATCGGCTTTTGGCGCGAGCATGAATTTTGCGGTTTCGATAGGGTGTATGCATATTGTTGTGTGTTAAAATTCACAAGGTGATTGATCAAACTGGGAGTCCGAACAATAAATATCAGGTACTACTCCCGGAAATGACAACCCATGCATGCATGTCAGTATGGCCAAGAGAGCCACCCATGCTGATACGCAATTGTGAACACGGTAGCACACATGGCTGTGTAGACTCAAGGAGGCATCGCATATCCGCCTGCTTAGTCATGCATAGAAACACACACCAACAGAAACAGCCAAAATAGTGCAAAGCCAACCAAAAGGCACATCAACATGTACCCGGGAACACTACGCGATCAATGTAGAAACCAACCTGACCAGCCATGAAATGCATAAAGCCAATCATCGCGGGAGGCCACCATGATAAACCTCACGAACTGTCTGTGTGTATGGTACTAAGTGCTATTGTTGTATGAAGGCTATATTTTGTGTATGATTATCTAAATTGTATGTGTCTAAGTATGTAATTGGTTACAAAACACCTGCACATTATGCAGGCGAAATGCCCAGTATGTTTTTTTATATATTATGCCTGGACCTTGGTAACTTCATTGTATCAAAGTGCAATGGAGTGACTATATCATAGGTCCCACACATAGGTGTTGCCCAACCGCTGGCGCAGAATGCAAGCATGCATGTCAGTGTGGCCATGAGAGTCTCCCCCAGAAAAACCAACATGCCCAGTCATGCCATCCCAACAATCCGACCAGGAAGGGTCACCCAAATATTGTGTGACCTATATATAGTATACAGATAATGTTTTAGCTGAGGGGAGGGGGGTGGGGGGGGGGGGGGGGGGGGCATTGAAAAAGTGGGTTGGGGGTTAGGGTTAGGTTGGGTTTGGATGTGGAGGAGGTTATGATTGGGTGTATGCATATTGTTGTGTGTTAAGTCCGAGGATTTACCAGGTACTACCTCCTTGATAGTAACGACCCATGCATACATGTCAGTATGGCCAAGAAGAGTGACCCATGCTAATACACCATGGTGCATCCAGTGAGATACAAGGCTTTGTAGAGCACACCAGAGCACCAGATGATCAATGTAGAAACCAGCCTGACCAGCCATGAAATGCAAAACGTCAATCACCATAAGAGACCACCAAGATATATCTCATGAACTGTATTTTGTGTATGATACTAGGTGCTGCTGTATGGCAAAATTTATGAGTATGGTTACTTAAAATTACTGTGGGGAGCTATGTAAGTAAATTGGTCACATTTCACTTGTATCAATATGCAAGTAAAATGCCCAATGTTATGCCTGGACATTTTATTTCAAACTTCATTGCGCTATAGAGCATAATGATGTGAATATATCATAAGTCCACACAGAGGTGTTGCCTTCCCACTGGTAGAGAACAGAAGCATGCATGTCAGTATGGCCATGAGGGGGTAGAACTCCAACATGCCCAGCCATGTCATCCAAAAGTCAATACCAGGAAAGGTCACCAAAATGTAACACAGAGGTGTTGCCTTCCCACTGGCAGAGAACAGAAGCATGCATGTCAGTATGGCCATGAGGGGTAGAACTCCAACATGCCCAGACATGTCATCCAAAAGTCAATACCAGGAAAGGTCACCAAAATGTAACTTATATATATATAGTACTTAACTTAATAGATAAAAATGTCAAAACAGGTGAAATTTAAACAGGTGAACATTTATGTCAAAATAAAACACAAAAAGATTAACTGAGTATTAGGGGAATTTTTTAACAGATCTAAGTATAGCCCAATATAGATCCATTGATAGCTATCTACAGAAATCCATGCATGGGGTTTCTAAAGAAATGTTTATGCCAACTGTGCATTTCACTCAGTCTTCGTCATCAGGGATTGGGAAGACTGGAGGACCATTAATCCCAGGTAAGATTCCTGAGACGGTCACGCGTTTCTGCTTTGGTACCAAAGCCCAACCCAACGCGTAAATGCAACAAGACCAGTTCTTTAGAGGATCACTTAAAAAGTCATAAAACGAGTCGCAAAATTAAATTGTAATCCTTAGTCATCAATTGTTAATTAATTAAAACCTTCTGCCATGAAATGAAACCTATAAATTATAACCTAACTTTCCGTTAAAATAGAGTCGCACAGAAAAATTTGTACAGAGGTTACCATTGGTTGGTTGATGACCAGGACCAAATGGATCGCCCAAAACAGTATGAAAATGAAGCACAATCTTAGCCAAAATCCCCGTGCCCACAGCAGTCAGCCATTAAGGAAGATTTGAGATGATAAAACAATGCTACAAGGGACGAGCATATTGCAGGAAAACCAATTGTTGTTGAAAAATGTTTTCTCCTTCTGCCGCTCTCGTCAATTCGTACTCGCCATCTTGACTTAGTAGCAAGGCATCATGGGTACTTACAGGGATTCCACATGGCACAGGAATCCCAACGAAACAGGGATACTGTGAGAATGCTCGCTGATATTAATCTATAAAACGGAAGGCTAGATGGGGAAGGCATGACATAGCAAATATATACAATTTTTATTTATTTGTATTATTGTATATAACTGCCATGTTTATGTTAACGATAACGTTAACATATGATTGGATGCTTTGCTTTTTTGCCGGGGTCTAACTGGGGGCCGTGCAACACCCTCCTCGCAGGAGAGTAGCCATTAGCCAGCAGCCATAGCAAACGAGCAGCATACCTAGGTTGTACCACAAGGTTATGATTGGGTGTATGCATATTGTTGTGTGTTAAGTCCGAGGATTTACCAGGTACTACCTCCTTGATAGTAACGACCCATGCATACATGTCAGTATGGCCAAGAAGAGTGACCCATGCTAATACACCATGGTGCATCCAGTGAGATACAAGGCTTTGTAGAGCACACCAGAGCACCAGATGATCAATGTAGAAACCAGCCTGACCAGCCATGAAATGCAAAACGTCAATCACCATAAGAGACCACCAAGATATATCTCATGAACTGTATTTTGTGTATGATACTAGGTGCTGCTGTATGGCAAAATTTATGAGTATGGTTACTTAAAATTACTGTGGGGAGCTATGTAAGTAAATTGGTCACATTTCACTTGTATCAATATGCAAGTAAAATGCCCAATGTTATGCCTGGACATTTTATTTCAAACTTCATTGCGCTATAGAGCATAATGATGTGAATATATCATAAGTCCACACAGAGGTGTTGCCTTCCCACTGGTAGAGAACAGAAGCATGCATGTCAGTATGGCCATGAGGGGGTAGAACTCCAACATGCCCAGCCATGTCATCCAAAAGTCAATACCAGGAAAGGTCACCAAAATGTAACACAGAGGTGTTGCCTTCCCACTGGCAGAGAACAGAAGCATGCATGTCAGTATGGCCATGAGGGGGTAGAACTCCAACATGCCCAGACATGTCATCCAAAAGTCAATACCAGGAAAGGTCACCAAAATGTAACTTATATATATATAGTACTTAACTTAATAGATAAAAATGTCAAAACAGGTGAAATTTAAACAGGTGAACATTTATGTCAAAATAAAACACAAAAAGATTAACTGAGTATTAGGGGAATTTTTTAACAGATCTAAGTATAGCCCAATATAGATCCATTGATAGCTATCTACAGAAATCCATGCATGGGGTTTCTAAAGAAATGTTTATGCCAACTGTGCATTTCACTCAGTCTTCGTCATCAGGGATTGGGAAGACTGGAGGACCATTAATCCCAGGTAAGATTCCTGAGACGGTCACGCGTTTCTGCTTTGGTACCAAAGCCCAACCCAACGCGTAAATGCAACAAGACCAGTTCTTTAGAGGATCACTTAAAAAGTCATAAAACGAGTCGCAAAATTAAATTGTAATCCTTAGTCATCAATTGTTAATTAATTAAAACCTTCTGCCATGAAATGAAACCTATAAATTATAACCTTAACTTTCCGTTAAAATAGAGTCGCACAGAAAAATTTGTACAGAGGTTACCATTGGTTGGTTGATGACCAGGACCAAATGGATCGCCCAAAACAGTATGAAAATGAAGCACAATCTTAGCCAAAATCCCCGTGCCCACAGCAGTCAGCCATTAAGGAAGATTTGAGATGATAAAACAATGCTACAAGGGACGAGCATATTGCAGGAAAACCAATTGTTGTTGAAAAATGTTTTCTCCTTCTGCCGCTCTCGTCAATTCGTACTCGCCATCTTGACTTAGTAGCAAGGCATCATGGGTACTTACAGGGATTCCACATGGCACAGGAATCCCAACGAAACAGGGATACTGTGAGAATGCTCGCTGATATTAATCTATAAAACGGAAGGCTAGATGGGGAAGGCATGACATAGCAAATATATACAATTTTTATTTATTTGTATTATTGTATATAACTGCCATGTTTATGTTAACGATAACGTTAACATATGATTGGATGCTTTGCTTTTTTGCCGGGGTCTAACTGGGGGCCGTGCAACACCCTCCTCGCAGGAGAGTAGCCATTAGCCAGCAGCCATAGCAAACGAGCAGCATACCTAGGTTGTACCACAAGGTTATGATTGGGTGTATGCATATTGTTGTGTGTTAAGTCCGAGGATTTACCAGGTACTACCTCCTTGATAGTAACGACCCATGCATACATGTCAGTATGGCCAAGAAGAGTGACCCATGCTAATACACCATGGTGCATCCAGTGAGATACAAGGCTTTGTAGAGCACACCAGAGCACCAGATGATCAATGTAGAAACCAGCCTGACCAGCCATGAAATGCAAAACGTCAATCACCATAAGAGACCACCAAGATATATCTCATGAACTGTATTTTGTGTATGATACTAGGTGCTGCTGTATGGCAAAATTTATGAGTATGGTTACTTAAAATTACTGTGGGGAGCTATGTAAGTAAATTGGTCACATTTCACTTGTATCAATATGCAAGTAAAATGCCCAATGTTATGCCTGGACATTTTATTTCAAACTTCATTGCGCTATAGAGCATAATGATGTGAATATATCATAAGTCCACACAGAGGTGTTGCCTTCCCACTGGTAGAGAACAGAAGCATGCATGTCAGTATGGCCATGAGGGGGTAGAACTCCAACATGCCCAGCCATGTCATCCAAAAGTCAATACCAGGAAAGGTCACCAAAATGTAACACAGAGGTGTTGCCTTCCCACTGGCAGAGAACAGAAGCATGCATGTCAGTATGGCCATGAGGGGGTAGAACTCCAACATGCCCAGACATGTCATCCAAAAGTCAATACCAGGAAAGGTCACCAAAATGTAACTTATATATATATAGTACTTAACTTAATAGATAAAAATGTCAAAACAGGTGAAATTTAAACAGGTGAACATTTATGTCAAAATAAAAACAAAAAGATTAACTGAGTATTAGGGGAATTTTTTAACAGATCTAAGTATAGCCCAATATAGATCCATTGATAGCTATCTACAGAAATCCATGCATGGGGTTTCTAAAGAAATGTTTATGCCAACTGTGCATTTCACTCAGTCTTCGTCATCAGGGATTGGGAAGACTGGAGGACCATTAATCCCAGGTAAGATTCCTGAGACGGTCACGCGTTTCTGCTTTGGTACCAAAGCCCAACCCAACGCGTAAATGCAACAAGACCAGTTCTTTAGAGGATCACTTAAAAAGTCATAAAACGAGTCGCAAAATTAAATTGTAATCCTTAGTCATCAATTGTTAATTAATTAAAACCTTCTGCCATGAAATGAAACCTATAAATTATAACCTTAACTTTCCGTTAAAATAGAGTCGCACAGAAAAATTTGTACAGAGGTTACCATTGGTTGGTTGATGACCAGGACCAAATGGATCGCCCAAAACAGTATGAAAATGAAGCACAATCTTAGCCAAAATCCCCGTGCCCACAGCAGTCAGCCATTAAGGAAGATTTGAGATGATAAAACAATGCTACAAGGGACGAGCATATTGCAGGAAAACCAATTGTTGTTGAAAAATGTTTTCTCCTTCTGCCGCTCTCGTCAATTCGTACTCGCCATCTTGACTTAGTAGCAAGGCATCATGGGTACTTACAGGGATTCCACATGGCACAGGAATCCCAACGAAACAGGGATACTGTGAGAATGCTCGCTGATATTAATCTATAAAACGGAAGGCTAGATGGGGAAGGCATGACATAGCAAATATATACAATTTTTATTTATTTGTATTATTGTATATAACTGCCATGTTTATGTTAACGATAACGTTAACATATGATTGGATGCTTTGCTTTTTTGCGGGGTCTAACTGGGGGCCGTGCAACACCCTCCTCGCAGGAGAGTAGCCATTAGCCAGCAGCCATAGCAAACGAGCAGCATACCTAGGTTGTACCACAAGGTTATGATTGGGTGTATGCATATTGTTGTGTGTTAAGTCCGAGGATTTACCAGGTACTACCTCCTTGATAGTAACGACCCATGCATACATGTCAGTATGGCCAAGAAGAGTGACCCATGCTAATACACCATGGTGCATCCAGTGAGATACAAGGCTTTGTAGAGCACACCAGAGCACCAGATGATCAATGTAGAAACCAGCCTGACCAGCCATGAAATGCAAAACGTCAATCACCATAAGAGACCACCAAGATATATCTCATGAACTGTATTTTGTGTATGATACTAGGTGCTGCTGTATGGCAAAATTTATGAGTATGGTTACTTAAAATTACTGTGGGGAGCTATGTAAGTAAATTGGTCACATTTCACTTGTATCAATATGCAAGTAAAATGCCCAATGTTATGATTGGGTGTATGCATATTGTTGTGTGTTAAGTCCGAGGATTTACCAGGTACTACCTCCTTGATAGTAACGACCCATGCATACATGTCAGTATGGCCAAGAAGTGTGACCCATGCTAATACACCGTGGTGCATCCAGTGAGATACAAGGCTTTGTAGAGCACACCAGAGCACCAGATGATCAATGTAGAAACCAGCCTGACCAGCCATGAAATGCAAAACGTCAATCACCATAAGAGGCCACCAAGATATATCTCATGAACTGTATTTTGTGTATGATACTAGGTGCTGCTGTATGGCAAAATTTATGAGTATGGTTACTTAAAATTACTGTGGGGAGCTATGTAAGTAAATTGGTCACATTTCACTTGTATCAATATGCAAGTAAAATGCCCAATGTTATGCCTGGACATTTTATTTCAAACTTCATTGCGCTATAGAGCATAATGATGTGAATATATCATAAGTCCACACAGAGGTGTTGCCTTCCCACTGGTAGAGAACAGAAGCATGCATGTCAGTATGGCCATGAGGGGGTAGAACTCCAACATGCCCAGCCATGTCATCCAAAAGTCAATACCAGGGAAGGTCACCAAAATGTAACACAGAGGTGTTGCCTTCCCACTGGCAGAGAACAGAAGCATGCATGTCAGTATGGCCATGAGGGGGTAGAACCCCAACATGCCCAGACATGCCATCCAAAAGTCAATACCAGGAAAGGTCACCAAAATGTAACTTATATATATATAGTACTTAACTTAATAGATAAAAATGTCAAAACAGGTGAAATTTAAACAGGTGAACACTTATGTCAAAATAAAACACAAAAAGATTAACTGAGTATTAGGGGAATTTTTTAACAGATCCAAGTATAGCCCAATATAGATCCATTGATAGCTATCTACAGAAATCCATGCATGGGGTTTCTAAAGAAATGTTTATGCCAACTGTGCATTTCACTCAGTCTTCGTCATCAGGGATTGGGAAGACTGGAGGACCATTAATCCCAGGTAAGATTCCTGAGACGGTCACGCGTTTCTGCTTTGGTACCAAAGCCCAACCCAACGCGTAAATGCAACAAGACCAGTTCTTTAGAGGATCACTTAAAAGGTCATAAAACGAGTCGCAAAATTAAATTGTAATCCTTAGTCATCAAATGTTAATTAATACTTATCAAATAAACCTTCTGCCATGAAATGAAACCTATAAATTATAACCTTAACTTTCCGTTAAAATAGAGTCGCACAGAAAAATTTGTACAGAGGTTACCTTGGTTGGTTGATGACCAGGACCAAATGGATCGCCCAAAACAGTATGAAAATGAAGCACAATCTTAGCCAAAATCCCCGTGCCCACAGCAGTCAGCCATTAAGGAAGATTTGAGATGATAAAACAACGCTACAAGGGACGAGCATATTGCAGGAAAACCAATTGTTGTTGAAAAATGTTTTCTCCTTCTGCCGCTCTCGTCAATTCGTACTCGCCATCCTGACTTAGTAGCAAGGCATCATGGGTACTTACAGGGATTCCACATGGCACAGGAATCCCAACGAAACAGGGATACTGTGAGAATGCTCGCTGATATTAATCTATAAAACGGAAGGCTAGATGGGGAAGGCATGACATAGCAAATATATACAATTTTTATTTATTTGTATTGTATATAACTGCCATGTTTATGTTAAGGATAACATATGATTGGATGCTTTGCTTTTTTGCCGGGGTCTAACTGGGGGCCGTGCAACACCCTCCTCGCAGGAGAGTAGCCATTAGCCAGCAGCCATAGCAAACGAGCAGCATACCTAGGTTGTACCACAAGGTTATGATTGGGTGTATGCATATTGTTGTGTGTTAAGTCCGAGGATTTACCAGGTACTACCTCCTTGATAGTAACGACCCATGCATACATGTCAGTATGGCCAAGAAGTGTGACCCATGCTAATACACCGTGGTGCATCCAGTGAGATACAAGGCTTTGTAGAGCACACCAGAGCACCAGATGATCAATGTAGAAACCAGCCTGACCAGCCATGAAATGCAAAACGTCAATCACCATAAGAGGCCACCAAGATATATCTCATGAACTGTATTTTGTGTATGATACTAGGTGCTGCTGTATGGCAAAATTTATGAGTATGGTTACTTAAAATTACTGTGGGGAGCTATGTAAGTAAATTGGTCACATTTCACTTGTATCAATATGCAAGTAAAATGCCCAATGTTATGCCTGGACATTTTATTTCAAACTTCATTGCGCTATAGAGCATAATGATGTGAATATATCATAAGTCCACACAGAGGTGTTGCCTTCCCACTGGTAGAGAACAGAAGCATGCATGTCAGTATGGCCATGAGGGGGTAGAACTCCAACATGCCCAGCCATGTCATCCAAAAGTCAATACCAGGGAAGGTCACCAAAATGTAACACAGAGGTGTTGCCTTCCCACTGGCAGAGAACAGAAGCATGCATGTCAGTATGGCCATGAGGGGGTAGAACCCCAACATGCCCAGACATGCCATCCAAAAGTCAATACCAGGAAAGGTCACCAAAATGTAACTTATATATATATAGTACTTAACTTAATAGATAAAAATGTCAAAACAGGTGAAATTTAAACAGGTGAACACTTATGTCAAAATAAAACACAAAAAGATTAACTGAGTATTAGGGGAATTTTTTAACAGATCCAAGTATAGCCCAATATAGATCCATTGATAGCTATCTACAGAAATCCATGCATGGGGTTTCTAAAGAAATGTTTATGCCAACTGTGCATTTCACTCAGTCTTCGTCATCAGGGATTGGGAAGACTGGAGGACCATTAATCCCAGGTAAGATTCCTGAGACGGTCACGCGTTTCTGCTTTGGTACCAAAGCCCAACCCAACGCGTAAATGCAACAAGACCAGTTCTTTAGAGGATCACTTAAAAGGTCATAAAACGAGTCGCAAAATTAAATTGTAATCCTTAGTCATCAAATGTTAATTAATACTTATCAAATAAACCTTCTGCCATGAAATGAAACCTATAAATTATAACCTTAACTTTCCGTTAAAATAGAGTCGCACAGAAAAATTTGTACAGAGGTTACCTTGGTTGGTTGATGACCAGGACCAAATGGATCGCCCAAAACAGTATGAAAATGAAGCACAATCTTAGCCAAAATCCCCGTGCCCACAGCAGTCAGCCATTAAGGAAGATTTGAGATGATAAAACAACGCTACAAGGGACGAGCATATTGCAGGAAAACCAATTGTTGTTGAAAAATGTTTTCTCCTTCTGCCGCTCTCGTCAATTCGTACTCGCCATCCTGACTTAGTAGCAAGGCATCATGGGTACTTACAGGGATTCCACATGGCACAGGAATCCCAACGAAACAGGGATACTGTGAGAATGCTCGCTGATATTAATCTATAAAACGGAAGGCTAGATGGGGAAGGCATGACATAGCAAATATATACAATTTTTATTTATTTGTATTGTATATAACTGCCATGTTTATGTTAAGGATAACATATGATTGGATGCTTTGCTTTTTTGCCGGGGTCTAACTGGGGGCCGTGCAACACCCTCCTCGCAGGAGAGTAGCCATTAGCCAGCAGCCATAGCAAACGAGCAGCATACCTAGGTTGTACCACAAGGTTATGATTGGGTGTATGCATATTGTTGTGTGTTAAGTCCGAGGATTTACCAGGTACTACCTCCTTGATAGTAACGACCCATGCATACATGTCAGTATGGCCAAGAAGTGTGACCCATGCTAATACACCGTGGTGCATCCAGTGAGATACAAGGCTTTGTAGAGCACACCAGAGCACCAGATGATCAATGTAGAAACCAGCCTGACCAGCCATGAAATGCAAAACGTCAATCACCATAAGAGGCCACCAAGATATATCTCATGAACTGTATTTTGTGTATGATACTAGGTGCTGCTGTATGGCAAAATTTATGAGTATGGTTACTTAAAATTACTGTGGGGAGCTATGTAAGTAAATTGGTCACATTTCACTTGTATCAATATGCAAGTAAAATGCCCAATGTTATGCCTGGACATTTTATTTCAAACTTCATTGCGCTATAGAGCATAATGATGTGAATATATCATAAGTCCACACAGAGGTGTTGCCTTCCCACTGGTAGAGAACAGAAGCATGCATGTCAGTATGGCCATGAGGGGGTAGAACTCCAACATGCCCAGCCATGTCATCCAAAAGTCAATACCAGGGAAGGTCACCAAAATGTAACACAGAGGTGTTGCCTTCCCACTGGCAGAGAACAGAAGCATGCATGTCAGTATGGCCATGAGGGGGTAGAACCCCAACATGCCCAGACATGCCATCCAAAAGTCAATACCAGGAAAGGTCACCAAAATGTAACTTATATATATATAGTACTTAACTTAATAGATAAAAATGTCAAAACAGGTGAAATTTAAACAGGTGAACACTTATGTCAAAATAAAACACAAAAAGATTAACTGAGTATTAGGGGAATTTTTTAACAGATCCAAGTATAGCCCAATATAGATCCATTGATAGCTATCTACAGAAATCCATGCATGGGGTTTCTAAAGAAATGTTTATGCCAACTGTGCATTTCACTCAGTCTTCGTCATCAGGGATTGGGAAGACTGGAGGACCATTAATCCCAGGTAAGATTCCTGAGACGGTCACGCGTTTCTGCTTTGGTACCAAAGCCCAACCCAACGCGTAAATGCAACAAGACCAGTTCTTTAGAGGATCACTTAAAAGGTCATAAAACGAGTCGCAAAATTAAATTGTAATCCTTAGTCATCAAATGTTAATTAATACTTATCAAATAAACCTTCTGCCATGAAATGAAACCTATAAATTATAACCTTAACTTTCCGTTAAAATAGAGTCGCACAGAAAAATTTGTACAGAGGTTACCTTGGTTGGTTGATGACCAGGACCAAATGGATCGCCCAAAACAGTATGAAAATGAAGCACAATCTTAGCCAAAATCCCCGTGCCCACAGCAGTCAGCCATTAAGGAAGATTTGAGATGATAAAACAACGCTACAAGGGACGAGCATATTGCAGGAAAACCAATTGTTGTTGAAAAATGTTTTCTCCTTCTGCCGCTCTCGTCAATTCGTACTCGCCATCCTGACTTAGTAGCAAGGCATCATGGGTACTTACAGGGATTCCACATGGCACAGGAATCCCAACGAAACAGGGATACTGTGAGAATGCTCGCTGATATTAATCTATAAAACGGAAGGCTAGATGGGGAAGGCATGACATAGCAAATATATACAATTTTTATTTATTTGTATTGTATATAACTGCCATGTTTATGTTAAGGATAACATATGATTGGATGCTTTGCTTTTTTGCCGGGGTCTAACTGGGGGCCGTGCAACACCCTCCTCGCAGGAGAGTAGCCATTAGCCAGCAGCCATAGCAAACGAGCAGCATACCTAGGTTGTACCACAAGGTTATGATTGGGTGTATGCATATTGTTGTGTGTTAAGTCCGAGGATTTACCAGGTACTACCTCCTTGATAGTAACGACCCATGCATACATGTCAGTATGGCCAAGAAGTGTGACCCATGCTAATACACCGTGGTGCATCCAGTGAGATACAAGGCTTTGTAGAGCACACCAGAGCACCAGATGATCAATGTAGAAACCAGCCTGACCAGCCATGAAATGCAAAACGTCAATCACCATATTTTGAATAATATTTCGTCATATTTGTGGAGTTATGATAATCACATACATGTAACATAGTACCCAAGCAATATTTATAACAAATAGCTAATATGAATTTCTGTCGATTTAAACTAGTTCTTGTGATATTCAGACCAAAAGTTCACAGACCTCATTCACTCGCAGATGCTAAATACGGTGCATGTTGATTATGCACTAACAATTTCCCAGAGCGGCCAAGTTGTTCTTTCAAATTTCTCTTAGCGAAACCAAACTAGTCAGTCTAGCTATGCTCTTAATTTCAGCGTCTAACTCCTTTTATGACGACATGTACAAAAATGCTGAAGTTGAGTAAGCCAAAGTAGGTATCCAGCAAATCGTTGTCTCGATATAACGGTAAAGTTTAACAGCTCAACATAGTTTTCAGGAATTCAGTTCACGAGCACGAGATAATTAGACCCTTGTAGTTAATTACCATGTAAAAATTATTTTCGCAAATCAACATAGATGAGCGTACGAGTGTATGTTGTTGTTGATGTATTTTTCTAAAAAATCTCCGCTTATGTGATTTTATCAAAGCGTCGGCCGTTGTCATGGAAAATGGGCTGCATGAAATAGAGGCTCAGAACAAGGTATTGCCAAATATGGCTATGTTCCGTAGACTGTGTATCTTTTCGAAAGTTTATCCGAAGCGAAAGAAATTTAACGAGTAATTTTCACTCTTGCCTAAAACACAATTGGGTGACTGAAATTTTCAAAGGAAGATATGCATATAGGACAGTTGCAAACTCGTAAAACCAGGTGTAAACCAGAATGACGACATTCCACAATCATCCGTGCCAGTAGCCTGTGCACCACTCTGGGTGGTAATACAACCACACCGAGAGTAAAAACATCCTTGTTTTTTAATGTCTACAATAGAAAAGAGTTACGTGCGAGCTTACTCAAAAGGCTTCCCTTCACCGACCGCCTGGACTACAAAGTCATGACCGTTCATCCGTCCTTCCATCCTGATCTTGAACGGCATGTGAGTTTTAATGACACTCTGGAAGAATCAATTAAAAAGATCACGTGAATGGGTAAGATGTACATAAAGACATATGTAGATGTTATATAATAGTTATATCACATCTGGAAAAATTTGACCTAGCAATTATATAAACAGTCGTGATACAATTTGCCTGTCGGCAGTTGGGTCTTAGCCAGCTCATGGAGAGGTGAATTCTGATGAAGAACCGTGCTCTATTTTTCACCACAGGTATCCTCCAGGCATGACACCACTTAGTGGCGCTCGGCGAAACAGAATCTCGCAAGCGCTATTTAGCAAGCCCATTTAGGCCCATTTACGACGCTCAGGATGCTCAGCAAGTTATCAGTAACACTCAGAACTCTGCTCTAGATTAAAAAAAATTACAATCGGCTATGGTCGCACTTGAATAACTTGGATGACCCTAGCTCTCCTCGTCCCCGCTGGATTTTTGAGCTTCTGGTATATACATTCTGGGTATACATTTTTCGGATTTTCGAGTCTGTGGTCATACACATGGTATTGATTTTTCAGTTCGAGTTTCATGCCATGGCAAGGCAATCGTTTTCCGATATTTCGTGCTTTTTGTCATAAACAGGGTACGCAAATTAGCATTGCAGTAAAAGGACAATTTAAGGTGACTCATGCGAAAGTCAGAGCACATTTCGTGAAAATATATTTTCGTCTACAATTTTAAGAATATGCTCGCTATGAACTTCAATCTTGGAGAATATAAGCAGGTATCTTTTGGCAATATGTACGCATTATCAGATCTCCATTAGCGTTAATACTTTTAATATTATCTGAGCTTTTCGCGTAATGCGCTCTGACTTTCGCATGAGTCACCTTAACAAACCTAGACTAGTATTTTGGCTATCCATCAATTATTTGGATGTTTTTAAAATCGTGACACCGTTTAATCACTTCTGTAAAACAACTGAGTAGTGTTAATTATACTCGCAATGACCTCTTCTTTAAAACACATGAGTTGTAGAGTAAAATCACCTTATTTGCTCAGAAAAATATACAAGGATCTTTCGATGAATTTGTAGAGGATTGATAATACTAAATTTCCGAAATGGCCCTCCATGTCCAATCCCACCAAATATAGCTGCAACATAAAATCGCCGCGTCCTCGTTCCATACAAGAAATAAACCGCCCCACCTTCCTAGCTCAGATGAAAACGGTTTACTTTACTTCACTTAACTTATATGTGCTAACTCGTATCGTACGATATAATTTGCATGGCGCAGGTAAGACTAAGGTTAGTATTTTTCTAGTTTTGCCCGCTAAGAAACACGACTTTTCTCGCGAAATTTTAGGCGCGTTCTCGCCGAATTCCCGGATTTTTACATTTGCCGTTCTCGGGTCTCGGATTTTTTCTTCAGGTCGTCTCGGATCTCGGATTTTCCCGTTTGTTGTGTGGCGAATCTCAATCGAGTTCTTGGGTCTCGGATTTTGGAAAATAAAATTATCGATCTCGGATTTTGAAAACGGCGTTCTCGCATTGACCATTCGCCACCCTTTTCTTAGAAAACGTAAAAGTTGTAGCTATCCGAGCAACTAGGGAGAATTACTTTAAGGCGTTTTCCATGCAGTGAATTGGCAAAGACAACCGAGAGAAAGTTTCTGGAGTTAACTTGAGCTTCCGTTCTTATTGCTCACGTTTTTATGAACACCTTTCTAAGTAAAATGTGAAGTTGTAGCTATCCCAGCAACTAGGGAGACTTTAGGACGTTTTCCATGCAGTGAATTCAGGCGCAAAAAGGCCACCGAGAGAAAGTTTCTCAAGCTAATTTATCATTTTTTTCAGTGAACAACATTAGCATTGCTTACCATGGTTGTTTCACAAATACGGTTCTGTAACTGTGCTGGCGCTGGAGTGACTTGGGGTGTTGTCTGCCAACTTTGCTCTATAGCGCTGCCTTTTTATGCCAGAGCAGTGAAATATGATCAACGGATTGAGCAGCGGGATCCAAAGCGCGGGGACATTATATTACAAACCACTTAAGCCTGCCCTGAGTGAAAGCTCTTGGTTCCACTCCAGTGTTTGTCTTCAATCTTTCAGATAATGTTGACACGGCTTCTCGAAGCACGCGCGAGTAGTGAAGTTTCTCTTTTTTCTCTTGAGATCAAATATTTAAAATGTTACTTGTATATTGGTTGATACTATGACATACATACACTTGACCATACGGGTCACATTAGCACCCGCGAAATAGATGACCAAAACTTGATCGATATGCGTGGTTGGAAGACCAGCAATGATTAATGACAAGACAAACATAGCGAAATATGCCTTAAATCACCACATTGACATTTGTACAACTCATAAGAACAAGTAAACCATGTGTGTTGCATGTTATAGCTATCACTGGAATTCTCGTTTTATACTAATTTACGCATGTTTGTTATGCATCCCTAACATGTGTTTTGGACTAACACAACTTCATTTAAGGCCCATTGATAAGATATTATACCGGTGTCTTGCCGTGTAACATGATAGACGTAGGATGGGAATACCTATTACTTGGGGAGGTTAATTACGTAATTAATAAATAGTGACAGTGCACGAGTAAACGAAGGCTACTGTAGGTCAACGTGGACAAATGGGCTCCGAACACGCACGATGCCGCATGTAATAATTTTGCACGAGTAAACGAAGGCTACTGTAGGCCCGGGAGGGGGGGGGGGGACTCCCATATTTTTTGGTCGGGGATGATCGTCGTATCTTTTAGGGGTTCAAATCACGTTGGTTTGGTCTCTTTTAGGGGTGATCTTGATCTTCAATAAATTTTAGGCAGATTAGTATCTTTTAGGGCCGAAACTGTGTCCAAATTGCTTTTTCTTTTGATGGTGCTTCTAAAAACCGTGTAAGAAAGAGAGATTATTCGATGAGAAGACGATGAATTGGAAACAATAACGGAAATGTCTTCATGGGTATTTTTCCTCTGTTACCTGTGTCCTGCGCGCCTACTTGGCACATAAGACCTCATCTTTTAGGGTATCTTTTAGGGTAATAATTTTTTTGAGCCACGCTATGGCCCGCCATGTTTGGTATCTTTTAGGGGTGAAACTGAAAATTTCCGACGATCATCCCCGACCAAAAAATATGGGATCCCCCCCCCCCCCCCCGGGACTGTAGGTCAACGTGGACAAATGGGCTCCGAACACGCAAGATGCCGCATGTAATAATTTTGCACGTGTAAAGGAAGGCTACTGTAGGTCAATGTGGACAAATGGGCTCCGAACACGCAAGATGCCACATGTAATAATTTTGCACGAGTAAACGAAGGCTACTGTAGGTCAATGTGGACAAATGGGCTCCGAACACGCAAGATGCCACATGTAATAATTTTGCACGTGTAAAGGAAGGCTACTGTAGGTCAATGTGGACAAATGGGCTCCGAACACGCAAGATGCCACATGTAATAATTTTGCACGAGTAAACGAAGGCTACTGTAGGTCATCGTGGACAAATGGGCTCCGAACACGCAAGATGCCGCATGTAATTTTGCACAGTAAACGAAGGCTTCTGTAGGTCAATGGGACAAATGGGCTCCGAACATGCAAGATGCCTGTAGGTCATCGTGGACAAATGGGCTCCGAACACGCAAAGATAGGAAACCTACTGTTAGGAAACGTGACTATGCACTAGGAGATGTGTGTAATTATAATTACATCAGTTACATATTCGCCTTTGTCACATAAGCGCCATCTTGAATTTTTCAGCCGATTTATTCAGCATGGAAACGAGCTCAAGCAGGGCGCGGGATTTGCTTATGTTTGCAAGCGAAGCCTGACGTACAAAAGTTGAGCAAGCTACCAAAAAGTACAACTTATTTGTTTTAGAACCAAAACGTTGATTGGCTCATTGCTTTTTTTCTGCTTTGCCGGGTCATTCCGGAAACAAAATAAAGGCGAATGGTAGGAAGACCTCGTTGCTCCAGGTCTTTATAGTTCTATTGCCTATGGTCATATGAATGAATGAATGAATGATCTGTTTATTTCAACCTCTTGCAGCTTAACAGCTGAATTACAGGTCAGGTCAAGTCACATATGCTGTCCCATTTCACTATAATGTGGCTTGAGTTAGCCACCATTCCATGCTATATATCTCCGAGGCGCCTAGCCTGCTAGCCGGCTCTCCAGTTGTTGTTTTCGGATATTTGACTTGGATTTTTTTTTGGGGCGCGCGGGATTCCTGTGTCTCTTCTTTCTCCCCTCGACACAGGAGTCCCGCGCGCCACTGGAGCGCCGGCTAGCGCCCCGAGGCGCCTTGATGAACGATCATGCACTGCACGTGGCCCATCATGTCAACGTAACTTTATGCATGTGATTGTCAACGTGACTTGCTGTGTTACATAAGCGCGAGCCGAAATTTTTTTTAGACTTTTTGCTGATATAGACAAAATAATTGTTTCCCAAGACCCCCCTTAACTGCCATTTTCGCCTTTCAAGACCCCCCTTGTGTTTGCTTAAAAAATTTCAGGGGCCCCCATTTTCTCCTCCACCCCCTCCTCCGACTTAAATAATGACCGGTCCCTAAAGGAGCAAGTTTTGGTTACGACAAATTTTATGCTAGCCACTTTTACACAACAAGTTTTGGTTACGACCAATTTTATGCTAGCCACTTTTACAAAACAAATTTTGGTTACGACCAATTTTATGCTAGCCACTTTTTTTACACAACAGGCGACCAATTTTATGTTAGCCACTTTTACATAACAAGTTTTGGTTACGACCAATTTTATGTTAGCCACTTTTACACAACAACGTTTGGATACCGACAAATGAAACGTTTATGATTTTATGCTAGCACAACTTGTGACAACAACTAAGGCTAGTTTTAGACGTCGAACTTAATTCTGTCGCACTAAATTGACTGGGTTTATTAGCCAGTGAAAACAAGTTATTTCGATATAAGTGATTTTATGAGGTTAATATAATCTGTCTGGCCAATGGAGAAGATCTCAGCCCTGATTTTATGAGCGCTGGAAGGATTCAAAATTGTAATTTTGCACGGCAGTAGCGCGGCGTTGGCACGGCAGATAGTGCCGTTCCTAATGCAAATGAGCTCAAGACAATAGCTCTAACTAACTAAACAATGGGAAATTGACATTTAGTGCGGCAAGAATTAAGTTCGACGTCTAAAACTAGCCTAAGAATGCGATTTTTACGCTAGCCACTACAACAGTAATTTTATTTACGATCAATTTTATGCAAGCTAACAACAGTAGGCTACTATTCCACAGTCGGAGGAAAAGCACTCTTTTAAGATCTACCTCGTACCCAGGCGTGTTCTAGCGATTTTCGAGGCGAGAGCGACTGGGACGAGCTAGTTCCCGTGGCCCTTTGCGAAACCGCCTGAGCCTTCCCATGATGCATTGCGCGCCTCGAGATTCGCTGATCGCCGCGGGTTTTTGCCCTGGGTACGAGGCGCAGCTCTATGACTCATAATATGCAAGACCCGGGTGCAAGACAGACTTAAAAATTCAAGCGGAACGTATATTACACACTAAACCGACGTAAATAATACACTAAAATGATGAAAATAATACGCTCAAACTTACGGGCAAAGTAGGATAATAACAGACTGAGAAACGTAAGCCAGAGGGAAACACAAGTTACCCTTGTAGAACAGAAGACGGAATTAAAACAGACTGCTACTGCGGGCCCGTAGCAGGGGGAGGGACTAGGGGCGAGCCCCCAACCCCCAATAATTGTGATAATATATATATTTTTTTGTCTCTCTCTCTCTGGGCGCAAATTCGAGTAATGGCGACTGAGTTGGTGTAAAGACGTTGTATCCATTCAACTGTGCATAAACAGGCTGATCTTAGCTCAATCATTGTTCTATAGTACAATTGTTTGGCAAATTCGCGCAATTAAAAGACACGCCAGAACGCCTCAACTCAGTATCACAGTCTACTCAAACGTAAATCTGGTAGCTAGTAGCCAAACGTTAATTATCGTTCCACTAGTGAACATTGTGAGGCCTTTTCACATAAGGCCCGCCCCCACAATATTTTTGACCTTGCTACGGGCCTGTACTGGAAGGAATATAAAAAATAGGGAGACGGGCGAAGGGCGAATAAGCCTAACACGGAGCTAAACACAGACAGAAACGCGATAACAAACCACATGCAATATTATAGCGACTGAAATAGGTTTTTACCTCGTTCTCTTCGTGGCGCTGCTGACGCTAGTTTGCCGCTGGAGGTTGGAGTGCGGCCATGGCGATAACAGAGACGAAGGCGATGAACGACTAGTCAAAAAAGTAAGACAAAACAGTTAATAAACTGAGAGGAGAATACATAAAATACCTACAGATGACTTGAGGGAAAACAGGCCGCAGGAAATCTAGGTAAAAAAGGGTTAGGGACGGACCATTTGATATTTGATGGGGAAGTGGCTAATTTTTTGGGCTCGATATTTTTTTCGCGTCCAGTTTTGCTGCTCGAATTTTTTTTCCCTAGAACGTGACTGTGCTCGATATTTTTTCCCTGTTATTTCTTTTTTTTGGTTCGAGACATCCTTGAATTATTTCGACCTCAAAACGACAATTGATCACTTCAATTAAGTTTGATTACATGTTCTCGTGTTATGTTAGCATTTCGCGTAATCGGTTTGCTTGAGCATCTGGATCAGTTCGGGTTAACGAACGAGGGATGACAACTGAGAAGATTGCTTGTATGTTTCTAAATGCGCGCGAAGCGCGCCGCGATTTTGAAAATCTACGAGGTTAATATGATGAGAGAATCACGCTGAAGAAATGGAGTCACTCAATAAAACCATCATAAACATTTTCAAAGTTAATCATGCCTAGTACGATGTTATAGTTTGTAAATCAACTACACCACAGCATACGCTTTTTATCTGTTTTATGAGCGCGTTAGCCTGCGTAGCTGGCGGAGGTTTTCTGAGCTTTCTGCTAGCAGAGGCCTCTTTTCTCTGTATTTCGCTGGGCGATGAGTGAGAGTCGCTTAAAGTCGCGACTCTCCGCCAAGCGAAATACGTAGAAAAGAGGCCTCTGCTATTCTAGCAGGGAAGATAGGATAAATTCAAGACGGAAATTCTGGTGTCGAATACCCTAGGTACCAGAGTCTCCAAGCTTCACGGGCATAGATTCGCAGGTGCCCAGGGTGGTCTCGAACGGAACATGCACTCGTTCTTGATGTGACCAGTATACAGTATTTACACTTCGAGTTATGCCTACGGCAAACGCCGAACTTCAGCCGCTCTTCCTCTGTCGAACCTTTCCTTTTTCAAAGGATGCCGCTTCATTATACTTTATAATAAGAAATTTATATTGTTTTGTATTGGAACGGCGCGACTCTGGTACGGCGTTTGCCGTAGTTCTTAGTCGATCAAAACGCGAAATATTCGTAAATACTTACTACTTACTAACCGAGAGTGAGGGCATTACGTGAAATATCAAACTGAGGTTTTGGCGTATATCAAAACCGAGGTTTGATTTTTCACGTAATGCCCGAACGGTCGAGGTTAGTAAGTTGTTTATTATATGGCACTTTTTTTCAAACTTTTTACGAACCGGAAGTCGCCTCGTTCATTTTCCCGCCGAAATAACTCAGACACGCGCCCGCGTCGCGCTCGAGTTCATTCAGAGTTGTTCATATTCGCTGAGTCAATTGATAGAACAAACCCGTGTGTGAAAACCACGCCAGACATGCTCTAAAGTAATCAATCTCTTATGGATGTCAAATACTTCGGAATCCTTTCTTTTACAGAAATTTTATAATGTTGTTTAGTCATTTGTGAGAAACTTTTGAGGGAGTTACAGAAGTTTCAAACGGCAAGTAACCGGGAAGCAAGTCTTCGACGTCAGCTCAACTTTTTTTAGCACCATTGGGGAAAACATTACTACTTTTGCACTAGAAAAGGCCTTTAATAAATACGGAAGAAGAGTTAAACCTGAAGAAGCTATTTCACAAGCTATACTCCAGAAAATTGCGATGGTTATTTTAGCCGGCTTTTGTGCAAAAGCAAACGTCAAGTAAGAATGAATTTAACTCGAGGAGATGGAGAGAGAAAAGAAATAACGACTTCACTATCAGTTATCGGTAAGCACATTGTTTGAACTCGCTTTCTGGTATTATTTTTAGCTCTCAAGTTTATCGAATTCCCAATAAATTTTGACTTTACATGTAGCTTTTACCTTTTGCTGCTATTTTGACTCCTTTAAGTTCTCATTTTCTCCGGAAAGACTCGAATTTCTTAGAGTAACTTTTGGCTCTGCTTTGCTTTTGTAAACAGGTCATTTCTGATATTCAGGCCTTTATCTTCCTCTTGTCACAAGTTAGAATTGTGTTATACTGTGTCAAGTATTCCTTGTTGTGAATTTCGCTGAAAATCTTTTTGAATTTGTGTTATTTTAAGGAGATTAATTTTTGTCAGTCGTGAACTGCGAGCGGGCATTAAGAATTTCCATAATGCCCGTGGGCATTACGGAGAGTTACGCCCGCTCGTAAGCCAATCAGAGCGCGCGTACTATCGTTGCCATATAATAAAAGGATTTACACTTTTTAGGACTAGCTCGCGGGGTCCTGTGAATTTCCAAAAATATCGACTATTCGTTTTTCACAGACAATTGTCAATGACAACCGTACCTCTTGTTGATCGGAGCTTTGAAACTAACGATTGGCGTCAGTGGTAGTATAACTAGGCAGAATATGCGTCAAGTCGGAAGAAACCGCCGGCTTGCTGCGGCTTTATCCGGCCTGAGTATCTGGCGAAATATGTTATTTTTCCCAAAAGAAAATGAGATGGAAAATCAAATTACGCTCCTTATCCCCGTTCGTACAGATTTCGGGTGAACCAGCCGATGATGTTTCAGGTTACTCTCTGGGGCGCGTGATACTGGACTTACGTGTGTACTCCCTGGAAATCCCGGTCCGAGGGCTTGATACTCAGGTACTCTCTAGGACGCGTGATACTGGACGCACGTGAGGACTCCCTGGAAATCCCGGTCCGAGGGCTTGATACTCAGGTACTCTCTAGGACGCGTGATATTGCACTCACGTGTGGACTCCCTGGAAATCCCGGTCCGAGGGCTTGATACTCAGGTACTCTCTAGGACGTGTGATATTGGACGCACGTGAGGACTCCCTGGAAATCCCGGTCCGAGGGCTTGATACTCAGGTACTCTCTAGGACGCGTGATACTGGACTCACGTGTGTACTCCCTGGAAATCCCGGTCCGAGGGCTTGATACTCAGGTACTCTCTAGGACGTGTGATATTGGACGCACGTGAGGACTCCCTGGAAATCCCGGTCCGAGGGCTTGATACTCAGGTACTCTCTAGGACGCCGCGTGATATTGGACGCACGTGTGGACTCCCTGGAAATCCCGGTCCGAGGGCTTGATACTCAGGTACTCTCTAGGACGTGTGATATTGGACGCACGTGAGGACTCCCTGGAAATCCCGGTCCGAGGGCTTGATACTCAGGTACTCTCTAGGACGCGTGATACTGGACTCACGTGTGGACTCCCTGGAAATCCCGGTCCGAGGGCTTGATACTCAGGTACTCTCTAGGACGCGTGATATTGGACTCACGTGTGGACTCCCTGGAAATCCCGGTCCGAGGGCTTGATACTCAGGTACTCTCTAGGACGCGTGATATTGGACTCACGTGTGGACTCCCTGGAAATCCCGGTCCGAGGGCTTGATACTCAGGTACTCTCTAGGACGCGTGATATTGGACTCACGTGTGGACTCCCTGGAAATCCCGGTCCGAGGGCTTGATACTCAGGTACTCTCTAGGACGCGTGATATTGGACTCACGTGTGGACTCCCTGGAAATCCCGGTCCGAGGGCTTGATACTCAGGTACTCTCTAGGACGCGTGATATTGGACTCACGTGTGGACTCCCTGGAAATCCCGGTCCGAGGGCTTGATACTCAGGTACTCTCTAGGACGCGTGATATTGGACTCACGTGTGGACTCCCTGGAAATCCCGGTCCGAGGGCTTGATACTCAGGTACTCTCTAGGACGCGTGATATTGGACTCACGTGTGGACTCCCTGGAAATCCCGGTCCGAGGGCTTGATCCTCAGGTACTCTCTAGGACGCGTGATATTGGACTCACGTGTGGACTCCCTGGAAATCCCGGTCCGAGGGCTTGATACTCAGGTACTCTCTAGGACGCGTGATATTGGACTCACGTGAGGACTCCCTGGAAATCCCGGTCCGAGGGCTTGATACTCAGGTACTCTCTAGGACGCGTGATATTGGACGCACGTGAGGACTCCCTGGAAATCCCGGTCCGAGGGCTTGATACTCAGGTACTCTCTAGGACGCGTGATACTGGACGCACGTGTGGACTCCCTGGAAATCCCGGTCCGAGGGCTTGATACTCAGGTACTCTCTAGGACGCGTGATATTGGACTCACGTGTGGACTCCCTGGAAATCCCGGTCCGAGGGCTTGATACTCAGGTACTCTCTAGGACGCGTGATATTGGACTCACGTGTGGACTCCCTGGAAATCCCGGTCCGAGGGCTTGATACTCAGGTACTCTCTAGGACGCGTGATATTGGACTCACGTGTGGACTCCCTGGAAATCCCGGTCCGAGGGCTTGATACTCAGGTACTCTCTAGGACGCGTGATATTGGACTCACGTGTGGACTCCCTGGAAATCCCGGTCCGAGGGCTTGATACTCAGGTACTCTCTAGGACGCGTGATATTGGACTCACGTGTGGACTCCCTGGAAATCCCGGTCCGAGGGCTTGATACTCAGGTACTCTCTAGGACGCGTGATATTGGACTCACGTGAGGACTCCCTGGAAATCCCGGTCCGAGGGCTTGATACTCAGGTACTCTCTAGGACGCGTGATATTGGACTCACGTGTGTACTCCCTGGAAATCCCGGTCCGAGGGCTTGATACTCAGGTACTCTCTAGGACGCGTGATACTGGACGCACGTGTGGACTCCCTGGAAATCCCGGTCCGAGGGCTTGATACTCAGGTACTCTCTAGGACGCGTGATATTGGACTCACGTGTGGACTCCCTGGAAATCCCGGTCCGAGGGCTTGATACTCAGGTACTCTCTAGGACGCGTGATATTGGACTCACGTGTGGACTCCCTGGAAATCCCGGTCCGAGGGCTTGATACTCAGGTACTCTCTAGGACGCGTGATACTGGACGCACGTGTGGACTCCCTGGAAATCCCGGTCCGAGGGCTTGATACTCAGGTACTCTCTAGGACGCGGAAAAGGGGGATGTCAAGTTTTTTCATAACATGAAGGGGGGATGCATATACGTGATATTGGACTCACGTGTGGACTCCCTGGAAATCCCGGTCCGAGGGCTTGATACTCAGGTACTCTCTAGGACGCGTGATACTGGACGCACGTGTGGACTCCCTGGAAATCCCGGTCCGAGGGCTTGATACTCAGGTACTCTCTAGGACGCGTGATATTGGACGCACGTGTGGACTCCCTGGAAATCCCGGTCCGAGGGCTTGATACTCAGGTACTCTTAGGACGCGTGATATTGGACTCACCTGTGGACTCCCTGGAAATCACGGTCCGAGGGCTTGATACTCAGGTACTCTCTAGGACGCGTGATATTGGACTCACGTGTGGACTCCCTGGAAATCCCGGTCCGAGGGCTTGATACTCAGGTACTCTCTAGGACGCGTGATACTGGACGCACGTGTGGACTCCCTGGAAATCCCGGTCCGAGGGCTTGATACTCAGGTACTCTCTAGGACGCGTGATACTGGACGCACGTGAGGACTCCCTGGAAATCCCGGTCCGAGGGCTTGATACTCAGGTACTCTCTAGGACGCGTGATACTGGACGCACGTGTGGACTCCCTGGAAATCCCGGTCCGAGGGCTTGATACTCAGGTACTCTCTAGGACGCGTGATATTGGACTCACGTGTGGACTCCCTGGAAATCCCGGTCCGAGGGCTTGATACTCAGGTACTCTCTAGGACGCGTGATATTGGACTCACGTGTGGACTCCCTGGAAATCCCGGTCCGAGGGCTTGATACTCAGGTACTCTCTAGGACGCGTGATACTGGACTCACGTGTGGACTCCCTGGAAATCCCGGTCCGAGGGCTTGATACTCGGGTACTCTCTAGGACGCGTGATACTGGACGCACGTGAGGACTCCCTGGAAATCCCGGTCCGAGGGCTTGATGCTCAGGTACTCTCTAGGACGCGTGATACTGGACTCACGTGTGGACTCCCTGGAAATCCCGGTCCGAGGGCTTGATACTCAGGTACTCTCTAGGACGCGTGATACTGGACGCACGTGTGGACTCCCTGGAAATCCCGGTCCGAGGGCTTGATACTCAGGTACTCTCTAGGACGCGTGATACTGGACGCACGTGAGGACTCCCTGGAAATCCCGGTCCGAGGGCTTGATACTCAGGTACTCTCTAGGACGCGTGATACTGGACGCACGTGTGGACTCCCTGGAAATCCCGGTCCGAGGGCTTGATACTCAGGTACTCTCTAGGACGCGTGATACTGGACTCACGTGTGGACTCCCTGGAAATCCCGGTCCGAGGGCCTGATACTCAGGTACTCTCTAGGACGCGTGATACTGGACGCACGTGAGGACTCCCTGGAAATCCCGGTCCGAGGGCTTGATACTCAGGTACTCTCTAGGACGCGTGATATTGCACTCACGTGTGGACTCCCTGGAAATCCCGGTCCGAGGGCTTGATACTCAGGTACTCTCTAGGACGTGTGATATTGGACGCACGTGAGGACTCCCTGGAAATCCCGGTCCGAGGGCTTGATACTCAGGTACTCTCTAGGACGCGTGATATTGGACTCATATGTGGTCTCCCTGGAAATCCCGATTAAGATATTTCCTTTAGTACATCGAAACATGGCTAAACGTGCGCTCAGATAAAACCCAGTCATCTGTGTTAAAGCCGCTCAAAAAATCACTGAGCCTGTTTATTTGAGACCTCGGAATCCACTCTATGTGACCAGATCAAATCAGGACATTGGGCTGCATTCATTATGTATACTACGGGGGGGGGGGGGGGGGGGGGGGGGGGGGGGCAAAGGATTTTTTTTGACAATGCAAAATTTTCAGATCCCCCCAAGGCACAACATATTTTTTACGAAGCCCCCCTCTTGGTCAAAAGGAACCCCACGTGCGTGCTCTCTGCTTTCTTACAAACACGAGGGGGATGTTGGGAGAACTGATCAAAACTTGAAAGACACGAGCCGAAGGCGAGTGTCTTTCAAGTTTTATCAGTTCGACCAACATTCCCCACAATTTTGACAATAAAGCTACAAGACTATTAATCAAAAGTCTAAAGGCGTTTTTGCCTGGCAAACAAAAGTCACTGAAGAGCACCTCGAGGAATTGTGGTAAAACAAGAAGGCCTTTTACGATTTTTTAAGTTTATCATTCTTTATGCATGTTTATGCGCGCGAAGCGCGCAGCTTTTTTCAACATATCAGTTGAAAGAGGGTAAATACACGAGAATAGTAGTGCAAGTGATATTTCTTCAGGAGGTTCAAACTCGGTGTTCAACAATTGAGCCTTCCTTCATTTACTATCAAGCTGCACCTTGTCTCAAATATATATCTCAACAAAAATATGCATCCCCCCTTCATGTTATGAAAAAAACTTGACATCCCCCTTTTCCAGTTCCTAAATTTGAGATCCCCCCTCAAAATCCTCTGCCCCTCCCTCCCCCCCCCCCTGTAGTATACATAAGTATACATAATGAATGCAGCCTTGGTGATTAAGCTCAAGTTCAGCTTAGTTTATTACCGTCGATTTCATCTAAGCGAAAACACTTGAAAACAAAAGCGCCACTAATTAGGGGCGGTACCTCAAAGTTTTGATGTCTAAATTAGACAGTTTGGCGCTTCAAACATTGGCGTTTGGCGCATCAAATTTTGACATTTGCCAGGTTAAAAGCTTCAAGTGATTCAAACTTCGGTTTATAATTACGTCTAAAAGCATTAGTACAACTTATCATGTTTTCACCGCCGAATCTGGCGCAAATTCTAACGGTTTGGTAAGTTTACCGTAATGTTTACATGCCAAAACCCCAAAGTTGGCGTGGCAAATGTCAAAGTTTCACGAGCAAAAACTTTGAGAACCGCCCCTAATTAGTAAACGATTTTCATTGAGGTAACCAGGCCGCTCATTGTTTCGGTCGTGTGGGATTAAGTTATGGGAAATGGGTTGACCGAGGTAAAGAGCGGCTGAAGGCGGAAGGAAGTACGCGGTATATGTTACGTCGCCGAAGGGGAGGTGGGTGGGTCGAAATCTACTAGCGATTCAAGGGCTTACGTATCTTCTTAGTGAAAAGGCCATGAATCAAAGTCAGGATTCCTTAAAATAAGACGAGACTTGTCAAAGGAATGTATCCTTTGATCAACAACACGCTGTTACATAAGAGTGTTATGTAACCCACACATTTCAAAACTTCGCGGCATAATTACTCAATGAAAATAGGCGGTAACCTTTGATTCCGGTCGGCCCAAATTAAGGTTGGCCGATACCGCGGTTTCTATTACAATCTGATAATTAGAACAATTCAGTAATGCGCGTCGCTTCCGGAGGACCTAATAATCTATTGTTTAGGATAGTGTTAATGTAAAACTGGAGATTAACTAAAGCTTTTTCATCAACCATGAATCTGGCCCGAAGTCCGATCATAACATGCGAAGTTCCATAGCAGTAACGGGAACCAATCACGAGCCCGCGTATTACAAAAGGGATTGTGCCCGATGTGGCATAAAAAGAGGCAGCGCTATAGAGCAAAGTAGCCGTCAAAGAGAGCAGACAACACCGCAAGTCACTCCGTCAGCACAGTTGCAGAACCGTATTTGTGTACCAACCATGGTAAGAAATGCTAATGTTGTTCACTGAAAAAAGTGATAGTGAAATGCTCGTAGAGAGAGCTATGAGCACGAATAACAGTTGAATAGCCATTTTTCAGGATTGGTCATTTTCTCAGGACGGTTCATTTTCTCTTATACGACGCCTCGCAGTCTGTAGGCGATTGAGTGACATATGCCCGTCTTATTATATAGACGCAAGTGTTTTACTGGGAAATACGCCACTCGTAGATCTCATACGAAGCTACATCCGGGTCCTCAGTGACATATTTTCCATATCCTCACTAGTGAGGATATCGGTCAAAACAAAAGTGCTTGGAAATCAATTTGGAATATTTTTTCTGGTTTGTCTATATAAATGAAAAGAAAATTACACGGTGGCTTGAAGATATGAGTTTTATTTTCTCGTGTCAAAAACAATATTTTACTCATTCGCTGCGCTCATTCGTAAAATATTGTTCTTGCCACTCGAAAATAAAACTCATATCTTCGCGGCACCGTGTAATATCCTCTATTTATCAGGCATCGGGCTGAATTGCTTTAAAATAACTCAATAATCATTTTCTCGATCGTGGTCTTTGCGCCCACAGTAAGCCAGTTTTTCAGATTGTTGTCGCACTAGTTTTTTGCCGAGTGATGACACAGGGGCGAAGCTACAAGGGCTTTAAATAGTTTCAAATGGTGTCCCTTTCGTTGCATTTTACGTATGTGAAGCACTTTCTTATTGAGAAAACAAACTCTACTGATATTTTCAAAAATTAGGAAATACCTAACTCCTAAAGCCGGTGTTTCAAATTGTAACTTGAACTAGACATACTGCATGGAAATTATTTATTGGTCTTTCAAATCTCAAGTGTAGCAAACTCAAAAGCCAATTACAGTAGCTTGGCCGTTTTGCATGATTTTGCTCCATTTTCTTTTCTAGCTAATTAGCGTTTAAATCCAGCGCCGGTGACCTACAAAATCCCGAATGTTTCCGCGTGATTTTTCCCGATGCCTCTCTATGATCTTACGTGGCCTTTTTTTAAATCTATTCCAGAGTGTCATTCAAACTCACATGCCGTTCAAGATCAGGATGGAAGGACGGATGAACAGTCATGACTTTGTAATCCAGGCGGTCGGCGAAGGAAGCCTTTTGAGTAAGTTTGCACTACGAATAACAAGTTCTCTATTGTAACTCACCTGGCTGTTAGAGGTATTTCTCTTCATTGCCCCTGTGGAGTTTAAAAAATCGGTTAACCTCATCTTTGTGTATAGGAAGGTGGGGTTAACCAAATTTTTTTCAAACTCCACAGGAGAAATGAAGACTCACCTGCCAGGTGAGAGTTTCGTAGATTTTATTACAGCCATTCTCAGTTACACGCGGTCGCCGTTTTTCTGTCTTGTCTGAGCGCGACAAGCCGGCGAAAGCACGTGCGTTCCCATGGAAATTTTGGCAAAAAACGAGTTTTCGCTGGCAAGCTTTCCCGGCGACCGCGTGTAACTGAGAATGGCTGTAACAATTTCCTACAAATATGAGCTTGGGTCCCCTGTGATTTAGCTACCTCGGAAAAGTAAACATTATATCAACCTAAAAATATGTGTTAGTCATGTGAAATCCGCTCTATTTGTTATTTAAAGCACGAATGACTCACAATACTTGGCGCCGACAGCTTGTAGTCTTTGGGGTGACAAACTTGATTGAAACCACTATGTATAAGGATTCGTTTTTATTCACTTTCGAGAGCGTTTTCAAAGTTATACAGATTTGATTTCCTCCTTGACAAAGGAAAAGCGTGAAAAGTAAAATGGACTGTCAAGGAGAAAATCAAATACTGACGGGGTATTTAGTGAGATGATTGCATGGGACCCGAACTACTGAAACTCCGCTGGAATATTCTGTAGAACAAATATCTAAAGAAAGAAATATTTCGCAAATTCTATTCTGTTTTCCGTCCGTCCGTTTTTGCTAGTCATCCTACACCTTCGAAGGTATAATGAAAGTAAATTATCGGAACGTTCGCGTAAAAATTCAAAAGACGCCCTTATTAAAAGCTTTCTAGGCGCCCAAAATAAAATTTCAATTGAGCATTCGATTGGAACGAAATACAATGATTATAATTGTAAGTGCCTTTATTTCATTTCTTTGAGAAGCGAACTCATGAGCAAAATAAACACAGAATACTAATTGTATCATCCAAACAGTTTTGAGGGAAATTAGATTTTGGGTTGTGACAGTGAAATGTCAAATTTTGCTGAGCTTTGGCTGAAATTTTTATGAGACATTCGCTCTTAAGAATGCACATTTTTAGATGCCAATGCAATTCTCTCACTCGAATTCAGGTCGCTCATCGCGCGCGGCATTTTTTGACTCATGTAGAATAAAGCGGTTTTCGCATGACTGTCGTGAAAACAATTGCAATTGAGCAATCACTAGCCAATCAGAATCTAGAGAAATCACAACTTGCTCCTAAATGGCTTTTTTCTCAGCCAATTGCAAGCCGAACCAATTACTAAGTAATTGCACAATTGTATTTACTTCTGAATTTGATTGGCTGAGAAAAACGAGTAGCCAATGAGAACGAAAAGCAATCGCAATTACATAACAAGTCTTGACAGTCATGTGAAATCCGCTCTATTTAAGCAATAAAAGTACTTTCCGCGTGCTCTCTGCTTTCTTACAAACACGAGGGGGATGTTGGGAGAACTGATCAAAACTTGAAAGACACGGCCGAAGGCGAGTGTCTCAAGTTTTATCAGTTCGACCAACATTTCCCGAGTGTTTGTAAGAAACCAGAGAGCACGCAGAAAGTATTTTTATTGCTTTTCGAAAATAACATACACACGCGCGACAGCGTTGCGTGACAATCGTGTTTCTCAGGTCTCTTACAAACACGCTTTTTAACCAATCAGAATGCGCACATTCACAATACAACATAGGTGCTATTTTCTAATTGTTATTTAATGCACGAATGACTCACAATACTTGGCGCCGACAGCTTGTAGGCTTTAGTCTTTGGGGTGACAAACTTGATTGAAACCACTATGTATAAGGATTCGTTTTTATTCACTTTCGAGAGCGTTTTCAAAGTTATACAGATTCGATGAAAACGATCAGCGTGTTAGTGTGGACGGAAGGCCTAAACGTATCAAAAAGTAGACGGATTCAAACGAAAACGCGTTAGTGTGGGTGTGGT
Source organism: Scolanthus callimorphus (assembly GCA_033964015.1). Lineage (NCBI taxonomy): Eukaryota > Metazoa > Cnidaria > Anthozoa > Actiniaria > Edwardsiidae > Scolanthus > Scolanthus callimorphus. The sequence continues at coordinate 3,958,879 of CM066914.1, forward strand.
CGGGGTCTTAGTCCGGCGGATTAGCGAAAAAATTACGCACTTTTGGCTCAAGGCACCAATGTTTGCATGTTGATAGTTTTCCGAAGATAAGATATGAAGAACGTTGCATGCAAAAAATGAGGTGAATCGGTTGAAACGCGACCAAGCTATGGCCCGCTGAATACATAATTTTCTTTAACAAATCACTGTATTTTGGACTCAGTTCATAACTTTATAAGCTGAACCAAAAATACAGTGATTTGTTAAAGAAAATTATGTATTCAGCGGGCCGTATCTCGGTCGCGTTTCAACCGACTCACCTCATTTTTGGTGTGTAGCTTTCAATCGATATGCCCTTTCGAAATCAAGGAACAAATAGTGCTAAATTGAAAATTTTGTTTTTGTGACGTCATCACTTTAGGACTCTATTGCCAGCCATCTTTGATTCCTTTGTTATTCATGAGCTATGCGACACTTCGTGAAATCCTTCACCGTCATCCACCGCCATGGTTATGGCCTAGCACAGTACTAGGAAGGAAACATGCCAAAATTTCATAGACAAGCTTCTTTTTACACATTCGCGGTTCCAATGATGATACTCGCTATTAAATGGTGGCACAATTGTTCTTATTATTTCTACAGAGGGGAGCAGTACGTCAAGTTTAAAGTAATTGAAGGGGCACCTCTGCCCTTTGCTCTCCATGTTTTGATGCCTTCGTTTTGCTATGGAAACAAGGCGTACATCATACACCCAGACGGCATTCCCGATTACTACAAGCTGTCATTCCCAGCAGGTTTTAACTGGGAGCGTACCATGGAGTATGAGGACGGAGGCATGATCTCCGTTAGCAACCAGTCAAGGTTAGCAGAAAAAAACCCAGCGGCAAGAAAAGCAGCTGTCTCTGTCTCTAAGTCCTCTCCAATGCAATTTTGCTTTCTCTTGGGTTTCATCCAAATATTCGGAAAACCATAAAGAAACCATGAGTAAGGGTGCGTGTCGATTAAGTGCGCTTTCCACCGAAATATAATTTTACGCTCAAATTCACTATTGAAACTCATTATCTCTTGAAAACGTTATAAGTTGACCAAGCGCCGTAACACTGAGCCCACTTCATGACTTTATTACAGGCTCGTAGATGGCGTTTTAAACTACACTGTCCGTCTTGTGGGAGTGAACTTCCCCCCTGACAGCCCAGTGATGACTAAACAGACCACTGGATGGGAGCCCAGTTACGAGGCGATCACTCCCCAGGGGAAGGACCTGCTGGGTCGTGTTGCCTGGGCAATGACACTGAAGAATGGAGGACATCTCATGGTGAACATGAAAAACTGCTTACAAGTGAGTTAGAAAATAGCGAGCATGCTGACAAGTGACGTCACGAAAGCCAGTGATCGCCATGCGAGTTAAAAGACCTTTAGATTATTCATGAGCTGGGGGGGGTGGGTGGGGGGGGGGGGGGGGGACTGACTCCCTCATGTGTACTATATGGGGATGCTCCGCCCGAGAGGGCTAGGTTTTGAGTCTCAAATTATAAAAAAGGGTAGCGATAATGCGAATCTATATAAAAGGGGAGCAAATTACAAGATTCTGTTAAAAAGTAAGTTTTTTGTTGTTGTGCAGTATGGAAAAGGATACAAGAATAACAACAAAGGGGTCCCTTTTGCTCTAGCTGTGGGGGTCCAGAGTCTGGGCAAGGGTCCCCGGGGGGAAAGCAGACAAGCTTTCCACTTTGAACCTCCGAGGAACTCTACGGTCACATTTCCTTCTCTCCAAATTGAAAGATGATGTTTATTCCATTAATTTCATCCACGACGCAGAAAAATATATAGCCAACTAGAAAAAGCTTTCATTTCTTTTTGCAGGTCTTGCAAGCCAGTTCAGATGCCCCCATATCACTTTGTGGCTCACCGACTAGTCGTCAAGCAGGAGGAAAACAATGCCTTGACGTATATCGAGAAAGCAGAGGCCATGCATTGCCCTCTTCCTCATGATGTTTCCTTTCCGGCACCAAACTTTAGCTTTTAGAAATTTGACCTCTGTTGGAACAGCAGTTGTATGGAAAAGCAAATGCATGGCTACTTAGTTATAAACATTTTCTCACTATGTATCTTTGCTTATGGTTTTAAATAAAGACCAGGGACAAACAGTAAATTGTTTATTTTGTGCAGATCCATTCTTTTTATAGAAAAGGAAGGTGTGTTTCTAGTTAAGAACAGAGTCAATACAACTCATGTGATGGCAGTGTTACTTCGATATAAAGCAATAGAATACATGAATTTGCCAATTATCTTGCCCTCAAAATGCAGGAAAATGCCTTTTCTGCTACCAAATTGTCAAAATTTCCTGGGGCATGACCCTGTACCCCTCCCCCCCCCCAGCAGAGGCCTCCCCATTACAGCGTTTGTAAAGAACATACTTCAAAACTTATTGAAACCCCTGTTGATGGAGAATAGACTAAATCGGCTATACAATGTATACATCTGCCATCCAATTCAGATCATGTGATGATGGCTAGTAAAATTGTGAATTTTCTCTCACTCGACTAAGTGCACAAATGTATGCGAAGAACTAACCAAAAGTGTCCACCCAAAGGAATCATTACATGATCTAAATTGGGTGAAAACAAGATGTTAACACTGTTAGCTGATTTGATCTATTGAAATGTGCAATAACTTTTAGATTCTTCAAAACCTCTTTTTTTTTTGTTCAAACTCAGGGTGAAAATTTAACTGTCCCTTTAAAGTAAGCAACATGAAAAAAAAAAAAAACATTTTCTTTCCCATTGAAGCCTGCAAAGAAACATGGATTTGAGATGACTATCATGTGCTAACTGGTAATTACTTTATCAACGCTCGGGGGTACTCGTCGGGAACACCTAAAGGGTACCAAACATGGCATCATTGAGTTGATTTTGACCCCTAAAGATACCGACAAGATTGTTTTCCCTCTGAATTTTCTCATATTTTTTTACGAGGGAAAATACATCTGAAATTCAGGCTACCAACAAGTGTGATTCGTTGATTTGCTAGAACCAGGGAAGTGTGCTAGTTCCCTGCTAGAACGGACCTCTAGAACAGGCACCTATCTGGAAAAAACGTTTTCAATTTTACGCCCTAAAAGGTACCAGAGGCCTGATTTTAAACCCTGAGTCCTCCCCCCCCCCCCCCAGATCACAATAATAAACACAACAGATCATAACATAAGCTTAAGTCGAAGACTAAGTTAAGTATCCTTGGGATCCTTCCTTAAATTCTTGCACCTCATTCCCGAAACTATAGTCTATATCAAGAAATTTCGCCTGGCCAAAGGAAACGCAAGTTCACGCAAGTCGACGCAAGATTTGTTACTTGCCACCAACTTGCGATGACTTGTGTTCACTTGCGTCCACTTAGAACATGTTCAAATTTTCACGCAACTTGCGTCCCGTTTGGCCACCACATCGAAAGTGTACGTAAGTTAATGCAAATTTCCAGTTTTCTTCGTTTTCCAAATTAGCTAAATATTACGACCAAAAACAAGTAATGAAAATGCTGCACTATTTCTATTCTTGCGTTTCATTTGGCCAGGGCCTAAAACTATCAATTTCCCACGTTGCAAAACTTCCTTATTAGGAAATCCCCCTTACCTCATTTGGGAGGTAGGTAAGTATTTTCCTCATATCATCCACCAAAACTTGTTGTGATGTTCGAGAACATTACTCACATTGTTCTCTTGGTCGCCATTTTGTTTTTCCTTGGCGAAAGGCCCTGGATCGAGATTTCAAAATACCACAGGCAGCCCGCGCGGATTCGCAAAAAACGACAGGAATTTCTTTTTGGGGACGACTTCGTCTCGTGAATGCAGACTCGTACCCAGTCGTTAATTGTGTTTCTTTTCGTTTTTTCGCTTTTGCGTTACTGGCTGTTGCCGATATTGCGTTACTTGACAGGCGCGCTAAGGATTATGGGAAGGTCACAGAAAAATTAACCATTTTCTGTGAGTTCGTCCTGACCGTGATGCACCGCGCACCTTGAGAAAACCTCGACCTGACCGTGATGCACCGCGCGCCGCTAGAAGAAAACAACATGGCGACTGGGTACGAGTCTGTCGTGAATGTACTTTTTACTTTTCATATCTCAAACTATTCACAAGTAATTCATTTTTACTACTAACCTGACTTGTGAACATTATTCATCCCAAAAATGTTGTCGAATATTCAAATTTTGATCTTTTTGTGAAATATTGATTTGTTGTTGGCAACCGCGAAAAATGCAAATGCAGCTGAAACCGAGGCTATGACGTCACGTACTGCCCTTGGTCGAAGGACTAAAACAGCGCAAAGAAACAAACCCATAGGAAGAGTTTGGAACACATTTAGAAATGGATCAAAAGCCACCACCGTACAGTGCACCGCCACCTGGCTATCCACAACAACAACAACAACCAGGCTATCCACAACAACCAGGCTATCCACAGCAGCCAGGATATCCACAACAACCAGGCTATCCACAACAACCAGGCTATCCACAACAGGGTTATGGACCGCCACCTACAACTACTGTCATCCAACCTTCCACTGTCGTGGTCGCTGCGGCCATGGGCTTTCACGAAACTCCGGTGTCCATGACTTGCCCGACTTGCCATGCTTCCATCGTCACAGCTACAGATTATGTGACAGGGACCTTAACTTGGCTGGCTTGCTTCGGCTTATGTGTTATTGGGTAAGTCTTGCACACGACGACTATTATTGTGCGACGTTTTGAAGTAAAGCTGTTATGGATGTCAATAAGCTTCATTTCAGCTTTTGTCGATCTTTCATAGGACGACATGTCTTTCTCGTACTTAGCCATTCCTGTATGTGTTTACTGAATATTGTGCTGAATATTTTGTGGTACCACGCTTGATAAGCTTTCAAATCCAATCCGTTTCAAACTCCACAGCTGGTCGATCACGTTGAAATTCCATTCCTCCAACGTTAGCGCTTTAATCTTTACCTATTTTCCCTTCTTTATATGAAACAGGAATTCATTAACCCAGATGATGTATTTTATCAACGTTATATTATCGGTTTCTTGTCCATATAGTGGACAAATCACTTAGGTAAAGATAGTGATGGCTAAATTCAAAATGGCGCATGTGATATTTTATGCATATGACGTAATCTCTGAGTCACAAAGTCACCTAAACATAATGCCTACTAAACCATGATATAAACTTACAATTCAACTTCGTTTAGTTGAGAGGAAACCTTTTAATTTTTCATTACTATTTTAAATAAACATGTAAGATATAAAATCTTGAGTTTCTTTTGTGAATACAATACAGTGGCAGATCCAGGATTTTACAAAGGGGAGTCCCGTTTCTTTCGTCATTCCCTATAGGGGCAATATAATAGGAGGATCCTATGTTACATAGGATGATCCTATGATCACTTTTCAACACCCTTCCATGGGGGTAAGGGTATTTTCAGGAACCAAACAGTAGCGGAAACCAATGAAGCATACTCAGAAAATTTGAAGGTTGTACATTATGACATTTTTCAAGAGCAAAGAGGCTTTCTCAAAAGCCTTGAATTCTTGGTGGCAAGAGGCTCATTAGACCACATGTTTTCTGTAAATTGAACTTCCCGTAATGCGCTCATAATCCGAACGATGAACATAAAACTTTCTAATTACGCTTCGTTCAACAGGCGCTATTGAAATTCAGAACAATTCTTTTTGTAGCTCTGTTATGCTTGCTGATTTTCACCATATGTACACATTGACATCAAGTGCCCCTGGATCCGCCACTGCAATAGAACACCAGAATTTGTTTTCTATTTAAGTTAAATTATGCAGACATATTTTCAGTGTTTTCACTCTCTCACTAGTTGCACCTGTTTCCACTGTTAAGTTTGTATTACAATATTTATAACCTACCATAGAAAATACAATAAAGAAAGCAGCAACATTCTACCAAGGAGGATTTATTGTATTGCACGTTTTATACAATAAAACCTCCTTGATTCAACTTTCCTCAGGCAGGGGAGGGGGCATATCACATTTTTGGTTTATATTTTCATTTTGTAGTTAATTTTCAACAAAACAGTATTTCCGAAAATGTTAGTAATGACCACCTAGAAAGGACATTACAATAACTAAAATGTTAAAATCAGTAATCATATTTCACTCTTGGGCAGCAAGGCTAATCTGAAGAAACCATTGTATCCATTAAGCTTGTGTTTGTCTCTTTCACCAGTTGCGATCTTGGCTGTTGCTTTATCCCATTCTGTGTGGACTCCATGAAGGATGTTGTTCATACTTGCCCCAACTGCCACTCACAAGTGGGCGTGTTCCGACGCATGTAGAATCCAATCAGAAAAACCCTGGCAGTGTGTATAAGTGCAGTTGGTAATCCAGTAGCCTTGAAGCTTTTATAGTTTGTAATATAAAAATGTAGGATATGATAATATGCTTACATACAACATGAGCAATCGTGTTTTATCTGATTTACAACACGAGCCACAGGCAAGTGACGTAGATTCAACACAACATTGCCGGATTTCAAGCCGTGAGTGCCTGGGGGGAATCCCTTAATATTACCATTATCGAAATGCCATCAACATACAGAGAAAAAACATGCTGAACTATACAAAATCACAAAGTTTGGTATTAATCGGGCAAATAGTGATCGAGAAACAGCCATTCAAAAAGTCCAAAATTTTACAAGATTTGTGTGAAATCCGGACACCATACAAAGCTTATAAAATTGTAGCATCTTGGAATGGCTGTATCTTGAACAGAATTTACACAATCAACTCCAAACTTTAGGATTTTGTACAGTTCAGCATGCTCTTTCTCTTTATGTGGATCTCGTTTCGATAATAGGTAATATTAAGGGATTCGCCCCAGGCACTCTCGGCTTGAAATCTGGCAATGGCTGCTCATATTGCAAACTACTTCTCAAACTCATTATCAATTCATCAAGTTTGAGGAAAGAAAGCATAACCGTGGAGGAGCTCTGAAAATGCAGTCTTAATTTGCATAGAATTTTTGTTATAGCCATTCTCAGTAACATGTGCAGTTGAAAAGAAATGCTTGCCAATTGTTTTTTGTCTATGATTCCATGACAGCGCATACCCTTGAACGTGCATGGAATCAAAGACAAAAAAAAAAGAGAGTTTTCAGTGTGCAAGCATTCCTTACTGAGAACGCATGTTACTGATAATGGCTATAAGGTGATGTTTTCCGCTTCTAGAACAAAAATAATGGTGAAAATTAGCATCATCAACAATGTCAAATGATGGCAAATCAAATCATGTTTATTCAATTTCAGTTTGGTTGTTTTGAGCACAAACTGTTCTAGTTTTCATAAAATTTTGATGAAACAATCTTGGCACAGCCCTCTAAGTATTTAATGACCTTTATTATAATATTATTATGTTTGCACCATTATTCATAGCTGTCAATCCCTCAAGATCAGAAACCTTGAGATTTTGTTAGAAATACAACAAATATGTAAGAACGTTATGCAGGAGAAATACCAGGGGCAGATTTAGGAAGAACTCTGACTGTAGCACACTAACATTTTATGACAACAAGCACAGCATTCACAAACATCAAATGTTACCAGGTTGCTTAGAATGTTTGATTCAGAGAACGTTTTGAAAAAAAACAACTAATTACTCTTGCAGAGTTCACAGAATTATTAATTATGAAATAGAGACCACATGCATAGAAATATCTTTTACTTCTGTTAGCAAGATGCATGTATAAGAAGTTACAAAAACTTTTAATAACAAAACATTTGTACTCTTCATGTTTGAACATGTCCTACAAAGGCTGGACCACACTAGTGACATAATGGTACCTAACAATATAAACACATGAGCATCACAACTCAATTCTCCCACTTGAAAGCGAAAATTTACTTAAATAAGGACACAATACTGTAGAAATAAAGCAATGTTTAACATGCTGCATTACAAATCTTGAGCATTTCTGTTATTTTCCAACATTTGCCATTTTGACAATGTAATGTAATGTTGCTATGCTTGATTCCCGGCCCTTGTTGTGAGGCTGCGGTCTGTCCCCCAAAAAATGTTTGTGGAGGAGGATTGCAGACGGATACAAACAAAGGCTGGAAATTGAGCCTATTATGTTGCTAGTGCGAACACCTTTTGTAATGTTTTCAGGACAAGAAGGATGTGTTGTAAGAATGGATATGACACTAAAAAGTGCACAATTTATCATTTTATTCAATGGAAAATTTCATGGAAACAATGTTAAATATAATATCTCAGCAGTATAATCATAGTGTACTGGTTGTTCTTGAAATTGCGACCACATCAGTCGTAAATGCAACCAGAAGTTAGTTTACTTTGCATCTAAAAAGTTTAAGGAAGCCACAAAGTGACAACTAGTTTTAAACTGCTATCAGGTTGGCTAAGGTTTTGCACTAAAACATTCCACTTTGCAACTTATTTTACCAGGCAAACGCAAACATTGCAGATTGAAATACCTACCAATTTTGAGTCTAGTGATGTACATTTCTTATCAGAATTAGATTAGAGCACAATAAACAGGGTGTGAAATGACTTCTGTGACTTCTAATTTACCTCTTATGCACTAGTAAGTGGAAAGCCCCACACCCCCCTAGTGCTTGCAATTGCAATGGTTCTCTCCCTTGCTCGCTGCTTGCCAAAAAGAAGGAGAAAACAATACTGCTACCAAGGATCAGGGGTGAAAGCAGAATAATTTTTTTTCTTTATTCATTATTCAGCTTTCACCCCCAACAAAGAATCTATGCTGGGGCTTACTGGCTTGCATATTTTCCCAATGAAGATATGAAATCCTTCTTTGAGAGTGCCGCCACCGCCACAGGCAGACCAGACTAAATATCAGTGGATTGAGTATATTTGTGGTTGTAAATAAAGTATGATAGTGGGAGCAAGCGGAAAAGGAAAACAAGGGAACACCTGCTGGAATGGCCCTAAAACCCACCCAAATGGCAACGCAAGTAAGTCATATTGAGAATTATGAGAGTTTCATCGGATTCCAAGTAATTTAATTCATCACCCCCACTAAGTACAATAAACAAGAGACATTATGAAGAGGAAATAAGTTAAGTGAACTTCATTTACAACTACAAAATATACTCAATCCACTGATATTTAGTGTGGTCTGCCTGTGGTGCCGCCTGAACATAATTTCGTTTCTGCCACCCCTGGTGTTGTACAATGTATCATGGATAATCAAGATTGAATATTCTCTTCCATTCGCCTTTGTCACACGGCAGCCATCTTGGATTTTTTCTTACAGAAATGACTATGCGTGGGTGAGCTTACACGCTTGGCCTTGCTTTCATGACAGTTTCGCTGTATTAGAAAATCCAAGATGGCTGCCGTGTGACAAAGGCAAATGCTCAACAGGGCCATAACCAGAAAAAAAGATAATTACCCAGACAGAGTTTATAGTTGCCATTGAATGATAAAAATTAAAAACAAAAAATAAATACTCTCTTTTCAATATTTTTTGGAATAAGTGACAGGGACTGCTTGGCAATGTATGTTATGTTTACCGAGGTGAGTGCCTGGTTCACCTCATGCTGGTAATGGACCTGGTCAAGCAGAAGTCATTCATCATGGTACCGGTAGTCTATCCAGTTCCTGGGACGTGACATGGTTATGGCTCCAACCAAGGTGGGTAATGGACTTGATGCAAGATGGGGAGTTATGTTAAGTATTTAACCACAAGAAACATTATGACACATGTGACAATCATTCCACCAAATACTATCCATTTGTCCTGGAAATGATCAAAAAGTTCAGGTTATCAAAAGAGAACAGCCTGTTCCCTTTTTCATTTTATAATGTGTGTTTCCAAAAAATATCCATACCCCCCTACAGAAGGGATTGGAAATTCCAGAGGGGGTGGGGGGGTCAATTTACCTGATATTTTCCATACAAATACTGTATTTTTCTTCGGAAATTCCAGGGGGGGGGGGTAATGGATATTTTTTTGGAAACACACAATGCATGGTTACATGGGAGGAACCTGGGGTGGTAAAGGGGGTGATTTTTCACCCCCTTATTTTTGAGCAACTTTCTCATATATCCTTTAAAAAAAGTCCCCCTTGTAAACTTATTGGATCCACGCCTGGGTTAAGCAGATAAAATGGCACCCCCAGATAACAGGGACATTAGGGTTTGGCTTTGATACTGCAACTATAATGTTTTAAGCTTCATGCACAAGTCTGTCTTACAGGCCCCCAGGCTATTAATTGTTTACAATACAGAATTATGGTAAAATTAAAGTGCATATCACCCCTGAAAAGAGCGAAATGGGACAAATAGTGTAGGACATTAGAGATAACTTCCCGAAAACTGTTTTTAATTTCATTGAAAAATGAATATTTTACAGATTTTTAAATTATGTCCTTTGACGAAGAAGGCCACGCTAAAAGGGCCTGGGTCGAATGACGTGGCGAGAGGTATTGTTAAAACCATAGTGGCGTAGAAACATTTCAAACATTCCAATATGAAATAATTTGCATGTATAAGATGATGACAAGTGTATCAAAATGAGTTTCTCTTGTGCGACCGTGGAAAATTATATACTGTAGTGCACTTCTCTCTGAATCTACATTTGAGTGACAGCTGAAAACAATACACGTCACAAGTAAGCTCGACCTGGTAATCCCATTATCGGCCTGTTTGCCAAAGGATGACCAAAAAGGCAAAATCGGCTACTTTTGACTGCATGTACTGGGGTTTTATCCAAATTGCACATATCATACATTCAATTGACCACACTAAAAAGGGCCCAAACCACATCACAACAATCCCTTACACTCCATCATTTTGTCACATTAAATCTAGAGTGTATTGAGATTATTATTACAATAAAAGAAGAATGTTCAACTCTTACTTGAGTTCCTCGCTTGTCAATAAGTCTCATCACTGTATTAGATAGTCCTAATGTATTTGCAATATCCAATATTCTCTTTTGAGCTCCCTATGGAAGAAAATACCGCTTTTATTAATAGTGCAAACTAAAGTATGATGGCACACAGTATGGCTACAGCATGGAATGGAACCTTGCCTTCGTGAAGTGCTACTGGATTTTTACTAGAAGCAGCGCTATTATAAATATTATTATTATTATTATTATTATTATTATTATTAACAATAAACTAACCACATTATGCAAACTGATGAACCAATGAATGCTCTGACATGGCACATGACAATACTCATTAGTATTCAACCAATCACATCATGCAGAATGACTGGACGAACCAATCAAATGCTCTGACATGGCACAGGAAAATACTCATTGTGTCGTTATAACTATTACATGCCATAGCTTTTTCACAGTTATCGTAATCTGCTGTAGGTTCATAACATGACTAGTATGAGGGGAAAAGGACATCATTCTCTGACCTTGAGGACATTCCTTTGCTCACGAAGACCTGTTAAGATGCTAGAGCCACTACTGATCATGTCGTCCATTCCCCGATGTGCATTTTGCAGGCCTGTGTTATGCTGCAGGGCGTGGTCAATCATGATCGAAGTTTCTCCACTCTATAAAAACAGGCAAACATTTCACTGATCTAACCTGATGAATCCATAGGATACCAGAAAACATCCAATATAACCCCACTCTAATGAAAGGGGTTGATATAATATGATCCCCACCCCCCCTGGGATTCCTGCAAAAAAATAGTGTGGTTGACAGACAGACAGACAAACTTTATTAAAATGTTATACCTTGAAAAGCATTTACTTGTATTTTTTCCTCCAAATTCCTTCCATGGGGAGGGGGATCAAGCAATGGAATGGGACAATGAATGCTTGTGGTTCAGTAACCATGGTAACCAGGCCACTCCAATGATGCTCTATATGCTTTCATTTTTTCATGTACTGTACCAGTGATGGTCAATATCGAGGTCAGAGGTTGAGGGAACAAATTTAATGTGAAAAAGTCGGTAACTTCAAAGATTAGTTGAACGGTTCGGTGCAAGAACAGCCTAAGTGATCTTTGGGACTGTTTTTCGATTTTCCGATTTTTGACAAACAAACTGCAGAAACATTGTTAAAATAGCCTAAAACTAGCCTCTTTGCATTTTCCCCAAAAAATCGCCGCGAGATCGCTGTAAAACGGTGTCTTCCGTTTTTCAAGCGCAAGGCATTATGGGTAAAACTTTAAAAAATTGACAGCACTTCCTCCCTGGCCCCGGTTTTAGATAGTGCCTAGTCACTCGCACCTGTCAACTGAATATTGCGCCAAATGCATTCTTTTGGATTCAAAACTAGCCCAGTTGTCTTGACAGTGCTGAAATCCTGCTACAGAACAACAGAGAAGCTTTTCATATACTAGACGAGTCATCACACGGCCTGCCAAATTCTTTGTGACTCGATTTTGCTGGTAAAATTTGCTCCTCACTTGTGACTTCTTCCACAAGTTTGTCTCTACCGACTTTGTTTGCTTTATGATGCAAGCAAAGTGGCTCCTGTAGTAGAAAATGACTTGAAAAAAGCACTTATAAAGCGAATCATGGCTCGCTCTCTGTTCGACAAGCGAAACCAAGAATCCAAACGGCCTTCACTGAAAAGGGTGAGCGCTTAGTCTTTACAAACAGCGGGGTTTTTTTTTTTTGGGGGGGGGGGGGGGAGCAGGAAGTCTTTTACTTTTTCAAGTAGAAGAACCTTGCAAAATAATCGAAATTACAGAGATAAATTCGGGCTACAAAGGGTTAACAATGCGCCAGGTAAGATGAAAAGCTCTTTTGAATTCAAAACAATAGACAAATCTTTGCGGCTTTATAGGCAAAACCCTTGGCTTAGTGCCACTTCTAGGGTTAGGTTTAGCCTTCAGATTAGATTTAAGTTCGGGTTAGATTGAGTTTAGGGTTAAGGGTTTAAGGCTAAGGTCGTTTTACATCGTCCTCACCGCAATTTTTAGGAACTTAGCCTATTTGAACATGATTTGCGCAGAATTTTTAAAAACCGATCAACAGTCTGAATAGTCTCTTAGGTCGTTGTTGATAAAGCCACTGGTTAGAGGCCGTTTTACAGCGTTCTCGTGGCAATTTTTGGGAAAATGCAGAGAGGCTAGTTTTAGGCTATTTTAACAATGTTTCCGCAGTTTGTTTGTCAAAAATCGGAAAATCGAAAAACAGTCCCAAAGATCACTTAGGCGGTTCTTGCACCGAACCGTTCAGTTCTATATCATAAAACTTACATTTGGTAAAATGTTCTGTTTAATAATTCATTTCTTTCTCTTTCTTCTTCTTCCTATGAAACAAATAATAAATTGGGGTTAGGTTTATTTCTAACTATTGTATGGTTATTATGAATCACTCATGAAATAAAGTTTATTGTATTGTATTGTATAGGAGCACATCCGGACCCAGGACCAAGTGCTATCCAGGGAACCATGGCAATCGGGCCACAGCTTCCCACCCTCACAGGGGGTACCCTGTCACAGCGATACGCATCACACTGACTGCTCACTGGAATATACTTACTGCGAGAGCTCTCCTGCTTGGGAGGATGGATTGGAGCTGGCAAAAACTAAGACACTAGCAAAAGCAACTCACTACCACCACTAGAAACACTGCAAGTGTCTGAAAACCCCAAAGCCTGCAGGGTGGCTAGCCTCCTGTCAGGGACCAGCATGTCTGTCCCATGGGTGTGTTAGCTTGACTCAGTTTAATTCTTCATCTAAATTTCATTCAGACACATACGAAGAGTATAAAATAAATTCTAAAACCACCTACCCTCTGTATCCTCCTTTGCTGATAATTGTGAAATGCTGTCTGTAGATGACGCAGGTCATAAACTAGTTGGTCAGCTTTACTATATTATTGAAAACACAAAGTAAAATGATACACAAATAAGGGAAAAATGAAACTAAAATCAAACAAAATGTATTAGGACTATTTTTTTACACATATATAGCCCAGCAATGTAATTATTTTTGTTTTGAGTAGCAGATGAAATGTTTTAGATGAAAGCTGTGTATTAATTGTAATAAAAGTAAAACATTATAATCAGGGCATTCTAATATGGAGCAGAAAAAAATTGTGCAGAAATTTGGGAGCAAATTGTGTGGAAATTAAATAATACTTACTCACAGATTTGCAGCTAACTCACAGGATGTGCATGGACATTAGTACAGTAATTGTATCTGAGCGATAAGTTAAATCTTACATCTGTAAATCTATTTTTTTTTGTATGGGCAGCTATACTCACATCTTGCACTTTGTCTCTTGATTGCTGGCTCCTTGTTCACTATTATGTTGAGCTTATCACAGTTGCTGGAAACTTCTCCAAGTATAGAATCAATGTGTTCTTCCAGCTCTATTTACAGAAGAAGTAAATAGAAGAACCATTATGAGACTGACATCAGTATGAATAAGTAATCATTTTTAGACTATAAGAATGGAAACATGGGAATTGTGGCTAATTTAATGTTCTGGGAACAGGTTTTCGGATTTTTCCTGTGGTACATACCCTTCCCTGACTAGCTTACTGTATATTCATCCTAGGATACCAGTACTGACTATAGGGCGCTATTCACTGTTTATCAACATTATTGCCATATTGTATTGTAATGCTAATGTGCCAACCATAGATTGAACAGTGCCCTTTGGTCTGTAAACCAACCTCCATGGTTGGCACATTAATAACAATGGCTAATGTCAGCATGAACAGCGCTATACCTAGATCACTTGCACATGTTGTAATTTCTTTTTAAAAAATACAAAATTAATGGTAATTGTTGAGATTACTTCCTCTTCATTTCATTCAGTTGTAGAAAACAACAGGAAAAAAAAAATGAGCATTCCAACACTAAAATGCATCCCGTCATTTCAATGTCCCTCCTATCTTCCTATCTATTGGAAGCAGATTGAAGACGCATTTGAAATAAACTACCGAAGGCATTCCACATTTCAAAAATGTTTGGAATTATAAACTTATATTCTCCTGGGATATTTACCGGTCAGTTCTTCCCCCTTGGCATATCCAAGCTTGTTGAGTTGGCTCTGTACTTCTAGCACAAGTCTAGAAAATATCAGTTATCGTGAATATTGATACTTGTATTAATATAAATCTAGACCGTACGTTTAGAGGGGGTTCCGGCACGTAATGCGTAGGCATGCACACTCCTAATGGGAGAGACCGGAATAGGAGGAATAACTTCCGCTACAATAGCACGTCCGTATTCCAGGTAGTGTGGGCGTAGCACGCTGTATATATAATAGTGCCCCAGGCAGGCACGCAGCACTCAATACTTTAATATAGCAGCAATAGCACTTGCATTTGACTTGTTTTAACGCCCACCCTCCCTCTCCATAGCAGTCCATGATTTTGTTATTCAGTCACTGTAGATGTGTATCAGTAATGTCAGTGTAGGGAAATTCATTGTCATGAATACATTGTATGTAAATATTGAATGCCTCTAGAAATATATATTGTATGAAATGTCTGTAAAAAGGTACATTATAATTATCAAATAAAGACTGCTGGAGCCCAACTCTTGTGTGATGGTTTAGCACAAATGAACTGGAAGTAATAAACTGCATAATAATAATTCTATCTTCCATTATTCGAACAAACTTTGAAAATTTACAAGCTTTGAAAATTTAGACAACCTCCGGTTACAAGGCAAGGTAAGCTAATACAGTTATCGATATAAGTTATATCATTTCGACGTCAGACCTTCATAAATCACACGCATACCTGTTTGTCTGTTGATATAGTGCTTCCATGATCACTAGAAGAAGTAGTAAAGGGCCCCAGGACCACCTTGTCGGGCAAAATAACCAGATTTGATGTTCAGGAAATTTTTATCACTCCGTCCGCCATTTTGAATTTTGTTGTTAGTACACGTCACGACTTCCCCAGTCCCTCGTCCGCGCGATGCGGTGAAAAAATGGGTGAAGATGAAGTGGGAGTACAATCCATGAGGGGATCACTTTTTCGCACATCACAAGCATGGAAGGTTGGCTCAGTGTCTGGTCGTAGTAGAGGAAATTGTTTTTCTGTCCGAGTCGTGATCGAGACAGGTTCATATTGTGGGCAACGTAGTTCTACAGTGTGTTTTTTTTCGGATGAGACAATAAACAGAGGTTCCCTGTCGCTACAGACTAGAGAGAGTTGCATTCTTCCTCCCGGTGTAAAAGGGCCTACTCACATTACATGTACTGCAAAACAGCCCCTTGTAAGCTTCAAGTAGCTCCCCCCCCCCCGATTTTAGCCGACAGTGACGGAGCGTTGCACAAAGTGGGTGACAGATTACTATTCCAAGCAGAATTCAGGGGCGTGGTCGGGTAAGGGGGGGGGGGGGGGGGGCGTTCCTCGGGGATTTCCCATACATTTACGTATTTGCAGGAGGAAATTTGGAAATGTTCGTCCCATGTTTTCACTATCTGCCCCCCGCCTCCCCACCCCCCACCAAAATTCCTGGCTACGCCCCTGGAATTGTTTTTTCAAGTAATTGTACGTGGTTTCGGTATGGTCAGCAGTTATTCTCCATAATTCTTATTTGTAGTGGCTTTCAAGAGGTGTGAACAGCGATTTTGCGTTGGAAAAAGCTTATTTTCCCAAGATTTTCTTCGCGGGCGTAAAATGTTTTGGCGCCGCGAGGCTTAAAATTAGCACTGACAAGGTCCCAAAACATATTTACGCCCAAGAACATCAACTACATTACTATTATCATAGCTTTGGAGAGCAATTAGTACAAAAACGAGATTTTTATGGCGACCATCATAACGCCGCCGATCCGCGGGCTCTAATAAATTAGGGGCCGACCATTTAACTTTTGAGGGGGGGGGGGGGGGGGGGGGGGGTGGGCTTTTTTGTCGGTGCAAGATTTTTTTCTACCTCTGTTAAGCGGTGAGAATTTTTTTCCAATAAAAAAGAAGGTTTTAGTCACCATTTTGCTGTGCAGGAATTTTTTTCGGCCCTTCGGGCCGTGCAAGATATTTTTTTTTCAAAAAGCCCACCCCCCCCCTCAAAAGTTAAATGGTCGGCCCCTTAGAGCTCGTCAAAAAGTTCATTAGGCTCCGGATAATACGCCACAATGCTCGCCAAAGTTAATTTAATTACCCTTATATAAAAAGAGCCCTTTTTACCAATCTAACATCAAAAAATACGCATTTGGAGTGTTAAAATTCAGAGGTTTTGTCGATCCGACCTTTTGAAGGCGAGATGGTCTCGAAGCTTGAGTGGAAACCCCAGCTCAACAGCGAAGAATGAACTCCAGGTTTAAAATAATGTCAATTTATTGATAAACGGCATATAACACAATTGATAATGCATGGGAACACTAGTATCGATAATAATAAGTGTACATAAACAGGATTGAACAAAATGGTTAAAATTTGACAACAGAAGTTATATCTTCTAATCCTCGTGCAACGCTAGAAAAAACGTCCATAGATACTTTTTACCTAAGGGACTGTCTTTCGAAACAAGCTACCCGAGCCGTGAAGGAGTGTTCAGTTGCTGGATAGAAAAAACCTTTGAAAGGGCCTTTCCCGTAGTAACAGGGTCTGGATCCGCGCCGGCGTCTTCACTTTATTCAGGAGTCCATTACCCGGGAGTGCATGCAGACCTCGCTATTAGGGACGGACCATTAGTGATGGGGGGAGTAGCGGGATTGACTCGCTCAATTTTCTTTTTGAGTGCCCCAGCTCTGCAGGATTTTATCCTTCAATTTGAGCTTGCTCGATTCTTTTTTTTTTTTTGCTTTTGCCCAGCCCCTCCCCCATCACTTTTATGATCCGTAGTCAGTCGGTCATTCACAAGGAGTTCTATTTTTAGCAACCACATTGCTGTGATCCCCCTTCCCCTATAAAAAAAAAACTCCAAAACAAGGGCTGCTCAATCAAGAAAAAATAGTTCAATTCATTTCCTTGATTATGAATATAGAGGTTTAATTATAAAATGAGATTCTATAAAAAGCACAAATCTGTAGCGATGGCGGCAAACTAAATAGCGTATCGACACTCCCGAGGCAATGACTCCTGCTTCGTTACATGTAAGCCCACTCGTTTTCTACAAGTTTTGACCAACCAGATTGCAACAAAAGTCGGATCATAAATAATGAAGTTAAATAGTTTATAAAAATGCATCTGTTGAACGCTCAGGAACTAAAGTCAGATATTTATATTCATTGTTAAAGTAGCCGAGCTAAACCAACTTGCGGTACAGCTGTTTCAAAAAGGTTGTCGGCCTTGTGTGCCCTAAAACCTACGCGCGCAGACCGAAAGGCAGTATGGGTAGAAACGAACTATCCTATTTTGAAGACACCTCACCTATTTGGCTTCTAAATTCTACAAAATAGAGTTCTTTTTAAAGCTATTCATGTCCAGTAATTAGCTAGTAAACTCGTGTACTCAAAGAGACTCAAAGAGACCTCCTTCCCAGATAACGTTCCGGTCTTGGTGCCTATAGGTTCCGACAACGATTTGTGAAATAGCTGTATCCTATAGCAGCAAACTACACTCACTATAGACTGGTTCTCACTGGAACGCAAGCGCAGGACCTAAGCGCAAGACAAGTGTGAATCATCACAAGCGAAAGCCTAAAATTTTAATTGATTAGTAGTGCTTGCTCTTGCGTTCACTTGATTCTCACTAGACGCAAGCACAAGCGCAAGGGAACACAACGTCTCGATTTTCTTGCGCTTGCGTCTGTGCTTGCGTTAGTGGTCTAACCACAAAAGGGAAATGTATGAGTTTCATATCCTTGCGCGTGCGTTCCAGTGAGAATCAGCAGTCAGCTATAGCATATTCCTGTAAAAACAGTAATAACCAGTATCTAAACTACTATCAATTCTGTGCCTACGATTTGTGTACATAGTAACAGTCTAGGCTAGTCTTCTTGCAGCCGGGGAGCACCGCGTAACTTCAGCACGGGTGGTTACTACAAGGAGACTACGCTAAAGACTAATTCGTGAAACCGGCTAAACGGCGATGAAAGTTTGGCTAACGGCCCATCCCATATCAGATGGGTTGTTAAAAATCGTCCTGTTTCGACCCCAGCCTGCATCGCAAGGAAAAGAACAGAGGAAACGCGAGAGAAAAAGACTCGCTCCCTTTACACTTTTCTTTATTCTCACGACACACTCTACAATAATAGACAAATACCGGCTAACTCTGTTTACATCTTGTTGCCACCCAATTCAGCTCACATGACGATTCATTTTGGAGGATACCATTGTTCATTTTCTACATGCTTGCGCTCGGTCGTATGTGGGAAATTGTACAATTGTATCCTCCCAAATGAATCAACACACTATGTGAATAGACCTTTCCCACTTGAGCAGGGTTCCTGTGGTTTGTTTCCCCAACTAGCACCCAAGCGAACCACAGGCCCCCACTCTATTGGGTGACAACAAGAGGAAAACACCGTTAGCCGAATTTGTCTATTGAGTTAACAGGCAGACCAGAAATGTCCTACCAAAATGCACAGATTCTTTGTATAAGAAATCAAAGCTTGCGTAATGTATATGGCGCCAGGTTTACCAATGTGAATATCAATCCTTATTATTCAGCACATCGATGCACTGCCCAAATATGGTCATTGGAACGCCAATAGCTGTCTTCTGTACATGACAGCTATCCTGCGATATCCGTCTCTGAGTGAAATATGATGTTTTGAGCTCGTGAATAATACACAAAAGTCATGTTTTTCGGGGGGTTTTTGTGCTATCGATGTGCTGAATAATAAAACCATTATCCTGCTCGATTTTGCAGAATATCGTCTGATTTTAGCCAACTCGGGACTTCGTCCCTCGTCGGCTAAGTATCAGACGATATTCTGCGCAATCTCGCAGGATAATGGTTAATTAGACTACCCTAGATAAAATACGACCTATTAGAACGCAGGAAAGCCATAGTATATTCTGCAGTACTTCACTTCAACCTTCCCAATATGCGCGGCGCCTAAAAGTTTGATCCAAACTGCACCCTTGTGTGCTTTTTCTGTAGCGTGTGTAGAAAATACTTATACGTTTTCTCGTGACTCAAACCAGGCATGCCACGGAATATCACACTTGTAATTTGTATTTTCTTTACATATACACTTAACTTAAGGTGTGTATACTAGGATATACAATAACGTAAGGATATTCCGTGATATATTAGCAGACTATTTCATCCTCGAAATATCAACAAAATAACCGCGGGCACGGCATTCAGAAGACCAAGAAATCCTGCGCATACAACAAAACAGTCTAGCTTCTAGATGCGTTTTAAAAGGCAAAGATTCAAGACAACATGCTGGACTCTCTATACCCCTCCTGGAAAGCTTTAGAAGCGCGTCCGTGTACAAGCTTGGCTAATTGCTGGGATTTCTAGCGCGGTTTTACAGTAGCGACTGAAGCGGGATCAGTGTTCTTACAAGATCGCCGGATTGGCATTCAGTTATTTCAATAAAATGATCCAATAGAGCGGATTTCACATGACTGTCGTGAAAACAATTGCAATTGAGCAATCACTAGCCAATCAAAATCGAGAGAAATCACGACTTGCTCCTAAATGGCTTTTTTCTCAGCCAATCGCAAGCCGAACCAATAACACAACTGTATTTACTACAGAATTTGATTGGCTGAGAAAAACAAGTAGCCAATGAGGACGCAAAGCAATCGCAATCACATAACAAGTCTAGACAGTCATGTGAAATCCGCTCTAATTCATGCAGCATGTAAATTGCCCTGTATAGTAGTTTTCAAAGACAGTCAATCTGTTCTTCCAGAAAATTTACTTCCTGGATTCCCTCCATTTATGAGAGGACTCCTCTCCAAAAGCGCCCTCTTTTTTACTATTTATGATCCCAACGGACCCAATTTTCATAAATCCTGGCGACAACACTGAAGGTGTTATTGCTAAGTAACTAAATAGTAGAGTCTGTTAAGGGAAAAAATAGGTAAAATCGTGCACTTGTGCGTAAAGGCGCCAAATTTGGACCAAATGTTCCTTAGGTGAATAAATCAGTTTTCGGGAGGGGTGCCATCATTTCGACCCAAGGGGGGTAGGGTAGGGCCAATTTTGTCTATTTCCTAATTTCCCAATATTTCCTTGGTATTAAAGGGTTATAGATAAACAAGACCATGACAATTCTTCCTGTATGGTGGGATAATATAGGGATAATCAGGTAAGGTACAAAATCTCCCTACCCTCCCCCCTTGGGTCGAAATTGTGGCCCCTTTTCCAAAAACTGTTAGATATTGCCTAAGGAACATTCATGTCGGATTTGGTGACTGTACAATCAAATTGAAATTAAAAAGCGCATAGTATGTAAATTTCACCCATAACCCGCCTCTCCCCGCGACAAATGTTTGTAGCACCCCCCATCTAGTCAAATGTGAAGGGAACCATTCATGAAGAATCGACATGGTGTTGTTTATCAATAACTCTTTAATACCGCTGAAATATAGGGATAATCAGGTAAAGTACAAAATTGTCCCTACCCTCCCCCCTTGGCCCGAAATTGTGGCACCCCTTCCAAAAACTGTTACATGTTGCCTAAGGAACATTCATGTCTGATTTAGTAACTGTACAATCAAATTGCAATTAAAAAGCGCATAGCATGTAAATTTCATCCATTACTCACCCCTCCCCCTTTTCAAATGTTTGTAGCACCTCATCTAGTCAAATATGAAGGGGACCATTCACGATGAATTACCGTGGATTTGTTTATTGATAACTCTTTAATACCACTGAAATATAGGGTAAATCAGGTGATGGACAAAATTTTCCCTACCCTACCCCCATTGGGCCGAAATTGTGGCACCCCTTCCGAAAACTGTTAAATGTTACCTAAGGAACATTTATCTCGAATTTTGTGATTGTACGATGAAATCATGATCCCTGAGGGTAACACGAAAATGTGACCCGAAACTCCCCCTTCCCCCCCTTGCCGGACATTGGTTGCACCCCCACCTAGTCCAGTGTGAAGGGCACCATACAGGAAGAATTGTAATGGTCTTGTTTATCTAAAACCCTTTAATATCAAGGAAATATTGGCAAATTAGGAAATAGAAAAAATTACCCCTACCCTACCCCCTTGAGTCGAAATGATGGCACCCCTCCCGAAAACTGATTTATTTCACCTAAGGAACATTTGGTCCAAATTTGGCGCCTTTACGCAGAAGTGCACGATTTTACCTATTTTTTCCCTTAACAGACTCTACTAAAAGCAGATTCGTAATTTCTAGTAATTATGAAAGGATATAAAGCTTGAGTGATCAAAAGCTAGAAATATGGTGTTCTATTTAACTGCATTATGATAGCTTTCTAGACAGACATCTTAAGCCGGTGATGTGCACGTGACGTCACTGGAGGCCATGTTGGTCGTACAGAACAAAAGAAAGCTCCCTTTGTTCTGCCCCCACCAACATAGCCGCTGCGCTTTCGGGCCATTCCATTTTTGTCTGCACCCCCTACAGAAGAGTTTTTCCGAGGGGTATAAAAATGGCCTTGTCCGAGGGGGTCAAACCGAAAAAAGGCTCTTCCGTAGGTTTTTCCGAGGGGGGTGTAATAAAAAAAAGTCTCTTCCGTGGGTTTTTCCGAGGGAGTACAATCCCATAAAGGCTCTCCCGTAGGTATTTCCGTGGGGGTAGAGCAAGAATCTCCGAGGGTTACTAAAGAAAATGGCCTCTGCCGTATGGGGTGCGGCTAAAAAATGGAGTGGCCCTTTGTTATACACACGCCTAAATCGAGGAATGCTCACTGGCACTTAGAATTTTTTTCTAAACAAGCGCTCACCTACAGATATGAAAAAAAGAATTATGAAAATCATCAGGGTTCGAACCTGTAACTTTCCAGTTACTATACCCAAACCCTAACCACTACGCTATGAGTGAATTCGCTGGTTCGGACAGCTCGTTTTATTGATTACGTACCTTAATAGTATTAATCTTTAATAGAACGAGGCATATACTATAAAAATATACTAAAACGATGTATTAACCCTTATCCTGACTAGTAGTCTTGATAGTTCAGATATTTTGAATGTTTTTAGGTCAATTTGAAGTAATATTATCAAAAATATCGTTAAATTATTCATGGTGAGCATTCCTCCATTTAGGAATGACGTTTGTTATTTTCGTCCCAAAGGAATGATTGCATACCAATAATAGTGTAAACAAGGAGACGAGGAAAAAATAGATAGTTGCAATTGCAACTTACTCACGACAGTCTCTTCTGAAATCCGCTCTATAGAGAAAGTTTTGCAGTGATGAATGAACCATTCCAGTTATAACCCCGCGTACTCGCACTATACAGTGTAGAAATGCCCTTCACAGATTCCTGTACCAGAGCTCCCCTCCAGCTCGTCACATCTCGGGGGAACTATTGGTGCATGCGCGAGATTTGATGCAGAGCCATTCTCGAACCCAGAGCTCCCCGGCTCGTCACCTCGAGGGTAGGCTCTAGTGAGCGCCAGTGACGCATGCGTATAAGGAAATGGATTATTTACGCCTCAAAATGACTTTTAGGGCGTAGAAGTCGAAGGCATAGGTTGTAAAGATGACTAGAAAACGAATTTTGGGGTTATTTAGCCATATTTCATTTTTATGTACGCATGCGCACCGTTTTAGCCAATCAGCGAAGGTCCTCAAATGGATGTCACCAGAGCCTCCCTCGCGAGGGACGAGCCGGGGAGGTCTGGGTACGAGAATGGCGGGGTCGTCCATTAAGCACTCGACAAACACAAGTTCGGAGTAAGATGTCTTTAAAGAAAGCCACCAAAAGGGTTGCAATGATTATATTCCGTATAAAAGGCCGAGGGCGTCATTATGGATTGACCACGCTGGACTGCCCGCAGTACAAAGCTAGAGGTCTAACTACAATTACTTCTCAGTGTTGATGCCATTCACATGTGTTCCTGACGTCATTGTGTTAAAGCTGAGACGGCAAACAGACGGGTACGGGATTCGATGAACAGGTAATATACTTAGAACATCATTAGCTGAAAAATCGAAAAAATATAACGAACCGCGGTGAATACACGATCGATCAAGAAATCAAGAGATCAAGAAATCTAGAAATCAATCAAAAAAGTCAATAAATAAATAAAAAACAATCGATCAGTCAAATCAATCATTAAAGAATCGATAAAAATATCAATCAATCAATACAAATAAACAATAAAAAAATCAATCAATTAAAACAATCAATCAATTAAACAGGACCAACATAATAGCGTATGGATATTAAAAGGGGCTATCACGTGATATTGACCCTGCACAATCTTTTGTGTCACCCTAATCTAATATGCGTGTCTGGTTGTACACTGAATGTTACTGGCACAAACAAAGGATTCCTCTGAAAAAGTGAACAAAGAGATAATACAATAACAGGGTGTCAGGTTTCCTAACCATTCTCCTCCTCTATGAACTATGATTAAAATTCAATCAAAAAAGTTTTGAGTTACTGCGATTTTCATAATTCTGCGAACTCTACGCCGACCAACAAACCGCGGTTTGGCTTCCGTCAATCAAACGAGTGAACAACTCTGGGTGATTTCACGGAGGCTTTGATACATCGTGTGAACTGATAGGGGCTAGCTAGGCTTCAAAACAATTTTTCACTGTAAAATGCAAACCAAACTCAGAAAACATGCGATGACTTTACTTAAAAGGTTTGATTGACGGAAATGTCACGTGGGAGTTCGCGGAATTCTGAAAACCCTAAACAGTGGCGGATCCGGGGGGTGGGGTGGGGTGGGTGGGGGGGGGGGGGGGGGGGGGGTTCGAGCACGCATGTTCCATCTCTCTTTAGGAAGAAAAAAGGACGTTATTATTTAATGAAATTGGGCATCAAAACTTTTTAAATTTGATAAATCCTCGCCACGACAAGGAGAAAATCGGAAAATATATCCACGATTGCTACGAATTAAGAAAAGAGCTTGCATGAAAATGCCCTTTTATTCTATATATTTTCAGGGTTCCACCACCTTTGTACACTGTGCTCGGTGCCTGAATAAACATGTCTTGTATTGTCTTGTCTTGCATATTTCATTGCCCGAATCAGTCTGCGAAGGCGTGACGAAAATTCTGACCCGCCACTGCTAAATAATCTAAAGTGTAGACAAATAGTCTATATTCTTTAACATCTCCAGAGGTGTTTATATAAATGGCTGATTGCATTTTTAAACCACACCGGCGGGGTTGAGGAAAATTTTCCAGGGGGGTTTATTTCCACGGGAGGGAGTGTGTCTGGAGACCGGAAATTCCAAGGGGGGGGTAAAAAAGGTGACTTTTCAGGGACATTTTACCCAAAAATAGTTTTCCAGGGGTATTTTCCCAGAAACAATGGAAATTCCAGGGGAGGGGGTCCTTTATGAGGTTGGAAATTCCAGGGAGGGGGTCTTTTTAAGAGGTGTCCTCAACCCCCCGGAGCAGTTTAAAAATGCAATCAGCCATTGTGAACAACGCCATTTCATAAGGCCTGGTTTCAATATGGTCTTATCTGTCGTATCTGTCGCATCAGTCGACCGTGAAACAATGGAAATTGGAATTATTATTTTGTTTCACCGTTGACTGATACGACAGATAAGACTATATGGAAACTCAAATTAATTCCTACCTCTGCCGCGATTCCACGTTGGTTCATGCTGCTGTCAAGGTGCCATCGTCCTGCCCACGTCCTATTACAAAACAAAATAATGTCAGGGTATACACAGGGAATTTCTGCAGAAACCCATCCATGGGAAAAGCTGAATTCCCCAAGGCACACGCATGGGAAGTGCTCGGAATTCACAGGATAGCCATGGGAAATCCGAACACTTCCCATTCTTCTACATGGGAAATTCAGCTTTTCCCATGGATGGGTTTCTGCAGAAATTCCCTTTGATAGAGTCACTGTCCAATTTCTTAAATTGGATCGTTCGAACTCAATTCAAAGAGAATTGAATTCATGCGTGAATTCCATTATCAACAGCACAGGACCCCATGATTGTCCATCTGAAATCCTTTCTTGCCCAATCATGGCAAACATCTAAGCAGCCCAGTAGCTGTAAAACCTCTGATGCATGTATGTGGTTGTCAGGGGCGTAGCTACCAATACGCAAACGACGCAACTGCGTACTAAAATGTTCACTTTGTTATACTTTTTCTGGTGTTTTTCTGATGATGGTGTCTATCAACCTACTGTCTTGCGTAACTTACAAGAAAGTTGTAGCTACGCCCCTAGTAGCTATGTGTTAGTTGCACCATAGTTTGCACCATACACCCTGTTATTGTACTTCTATCTTTTTGTTCACTTTTTCAGATGAATCCTTTTGTTTGTGAAGGTCACGGTACATAAGTACCAAAATCCAGCCAGTAAGATTCAGTGTACAACCAGACATGCATATTAGATTAGGGTGAAACAAAAGATTGTGCAGGGTCAATATCACGTGATAGCCCCTTTCAATGTCCAGCCCACGCCATTGTGTTGGTCCTTTGAAGTTTGGCGGGCTTCCTAACCATTCCACTCCATTAACTATGGTTGCACGATCGAAGGGAGCTGCTACAACACGGCTTTGCTGTTGCTTCAGAGCTCGCAGAATTATGAAAATCGCATAAGCCTTCTCTGTCAATATGGCTTTTGACACAAACAAAAGCGCCTTTGAAGTTTTTCTGGAAGTGAAGGTGTTCATGTAGAGGAATTATCAGGGCTGCCATTGTTTAAAAAAGTCAATTTCATACTCGTGAAATATTATACACTTAATTACTGCTCCCGAGGGAAACATCAGTTTTGTTCCCGAGAATCTCTCTCGATGTTTCCCGAGACGAAGTCGAGATTCGAGGGAAACAAAACTGGTGTTTCCCGAGGGAGTAGTCATTAAGTGTTTTGTTATATAGCAGAAAACATACTGCAATTATTAAGTCAAACAAACGTATTTCAAGAATGAAAGTGAAGTTACAAAGTGTGCGCCGACTGCATCATGTAAAGGGAAAACACTCCTAAATAACACAATTTTCTTGCATTAGCAAAAACTTTTGGTTTTTTAAAATAAGACTCGCGTGTTTACAATAAACTTCTATTTTTTCTCGCTCTCAAACGCGACGCGCGAAAGCAATATTCCCCAATCGGTCAATAATTTTTCGCAATATTGACTGATCGGGGAATATTTGATTTGTACTTCACCACGTGACCTTGATTTAGCCAATGAGAGCGAGCGCACGGTTGGAGTGAGCACTCGCTATATAACAAGAGTATTTCCTACCTGGGGTTGCATGGGTCTTCCTGCAGGCTTGATGAGAGGAGGGGGTCCTTGGAGGGGGGACCCTGACTGACTGACTCTTGCCGGGGAGGGGAAGGAAGGACGTTGTTGTACTACTGAGGGCTTCAGCAGTGGAGGAGGCTGGCATGGCATTCCTGTTAATACATGAATAGAGAGATCAGATTTAAAATGTTAAATCCTTTTAACGTGTGTCTCTACTCAGTTTGTTTCTACTCAACGTATCCAAATACAGAACACACACCGTTACATTGAAATACGATGCTTCGCCGCCGTTTTCGATACAATCAAAATTTAGGGACTCAACAAAAAAGCTATATTTTTTTCAGTTTCGCGCATCTTGCCGAACAAGTAGAATCCCTTTGCATTAAGTCAGAGTTTCTGAAACAGTGACTCGTGTAAACAAAAACAAAATGCACTACGGACAGGCGAGCAGCCCCTTTAACATTTTGGCATCTGGTCCTAGAACTAGTGGCACAGAAAAATTAATTGTCCTTGACAAGTGTCTAGTTGTCCAGTAATTGTGCACTGTGCAGACAGCTGCAATAGTAAACTTTTCAATTCTCTATCACTCAAGGATACCCCTCTAGCTACTCCCTTGGCTTACTTAAAGAGCCTGTGTTAGCCGCCATTTTGATAGCATAGCAATATACCTGTTTCAATTAACGTTGCTCTGCAAAACGTAAAACCATGAACCATGCTTCATAAGTCGTAATGGTATTTCCTGCCTAAAACGAAGCAGTTCACATCAAATTGTGTCTCAAAGTAGTAAACAAAGTGCCATTGGGTGGTTTTAGTTTAGTTTGGTTTGCCAAACTCGAGGAAAATACGAGAAATAGCGTCTTCATTATGATGCATGGTTCATGGTTTTACGTTTTGCAGAGCAACGTTAATTGAAATAGGTGTTTACCAAGTTTGAGAAAGCATTTCCATCGGCTGATTTAGGGAATATAGAACAATTTTCTCGATTTGAATTTGGTAAATCAAATCTGAAACTTTGTTTTTATTTATTTATTTATTTCCCTGTAGGCAGCCCCTCATTCGAGGATTATTTGCCGGCGGTCAGAGTTATTTTAGAGAAGATAGTAGAGTTCTAAAAACAGTATGTTTATTTAGATATTTGTACACGAAATTCGTCTTCTAATATCGAACAAAAACAATAACAAAGGAGTGGCCGCTAACACGGGCTCTTTATTTGGGTCGTATTTCACTTAACTGGTACCTTGAGTGCCGATGGGTGGGGATGCGGTCTGCATTGGGCGTGGCGAAGAAGACAGTCCTGGGGATATAGAATGTCCAGGCCTGCCGTAGTCACCACTGTCTCGTCTCTCGCTGGGTGTGATGCCCTGCTCTGCCTCGTATTCATCCAACACGCCCTGGAGGTTGTAGCGCCGTCGGTAGTTCACGAAGAAATTCCTGCACTGGCTGATACTTTTATTGCCGAGAACTTCAGCCATTGCTTGGAAGTCTTTGCCATATTTTCGCACAGCTGCGAGGAGAACGATACATATATAACTTATTAGATGTTTTTTCTTTTCAAGATTCAGCAAACGTACATGTTTTGACCATCACACGATTGGGAAGCCATTCAAATGCACGCGCAAAACCGGTTCATAACGAGTGTGCTAATGTGTAATACAGCTTTCGGCCAGCTTTGGCCTGCAGTAAGGCTTCATATCAGCACTCAATGTTGACTTTATATGGTAAGATGACGTCACAGTTGTATAATAAAAGGGAGAATCCTATGATATCTCTTTTCGTGTAAATTGAGGACGAGATATCATAGGATTCAAGTATATTCAAAGCCTTCAGTCGGTAGATTCCGCCAAAAATAGCACTCAAAAAGGTGATATCGACCTCGTCGCTGGCTCGTGCGATATCGCTTTTTTCGTGCAATTTTCTTAGCGGAATCTAACCTCCTGAAGCTTTGAATAATCCTAGAGAATTCAGAAACAAGATACTGTAGGGCACCAGGTGGGGAGTGAAATTTTCCCCAAATTGCACGAACTCTATTATATGGAAATGATTTCAAAAAGGAAATAATTTGTAGATAGAATAACTTGAAATCGATCATGAATTAGCTCTTTTTCAGAAAGCAAAGATATCAGTCAGATATCAGACAAGATATGTAATAGCATAGACCTAGAAGTTTGTAATCCTCGAGCATGTTTTGTAAATAGGATTGAATTTCTTTTGTTTCCTCTAAATGTTATTAACAAGGAAAAGTTTTTACTCACACTGAACAGCAAGCAGCAACTCTTCATTGGACCACCTTGCATTGTTCTTATTATTAAACTATTGAAAAATAAAACAACTTCAATTCTAAGTTTGCCAATTAAATATTCCCAGCTAATCTCTCCTCATGGCGAGTAAAGGATTGCTTCTCAAAACGGCTTGTTCCTATGTCCTAAGAGTTCACAGTTTTGGGAAGCAAAAAATAGATTTAATCTTCATCGTAGAAGTCAAACCCGAAAACAAGTTTATGCTACATTGCAACATCTGACTCCATGCATGAAAATTTTTGGAGTTCCGAGGAATTTGTCAATTCAATTTTTTCTTACTTGGACAAGCATGGAGTCTTGTTAATTATATAGCATCTATACATAAAGCCAAACTGTCCAATTTTAGCGTGCGCGATCCAATCTTAAACAACAAATCGATCTGCTGGCACAACTGCATTTTGAGCTGGCTATAGAGCGGTTTTCATATGACTGTTGTAAAATCAATCGCAAAGTAATTACACTCAATTCTGAATAAAACCTTTAGGAGTAATTTTAAAGTAATTACCAATTACTAAGGACAGTCATCTGAAATCCGCTCTAAAACTATTATAATCTGTTTGGAACACTTGGTGATGCAATACAATTCATTCTGATTGGTTAATCAGCTGATTATGATTGTATCAGCATTGGCTTTAGTACCCCCTCACATTGAACTCAAACTCACATCATCTGATCTGAAGTCATCAATCCCGAACTCCATTTGATGTTTATTCTGGCTAATCAGTTGTTTATTGTTCTGAATCTGTCGTTTCAGGTTGGTGAACTCAAGTTCCAATGGGCGGATGTGGGCATCGCCATGTGTTAGGGACATGGAGAGAAGCTGATCGTGAGATAGATACATTCCCTGGGAAAGATGGTGACGAGAGAAGATGTGTAAGAGGAATAGCAATGCTGGAATTTATCAAAGAAAAAATAATAAAAAAGAATGGAGTACAAGGCTAAGCTATACTACCGGTATGTTTCATGAATTTCAAGAAATAATTTTTAAAAAAATGGTACTCCAATGGCTCATCAATGATGTGGCTATAAGGATAAGCATCCATGCAAGGTCTGGTGAAAATTGTTCTACTGCATCAAAGCTACATGTATCCCACATAGGATACATGATGTCCTACCATTTGACCACAGTATTTTCATGACTAACTTCAAATTGCAAGTCAAATAATTAGATTCGGACGAATATCATTCCAGTTTCTTTTTGCTGGTTTATAAGTAGTGCATAGTGGTAAATTTGTGCTGTAATGGGTAGCCGGCGATGGAACAAGTCAACAAGAGGTAGCTGGTGAGGCTCTGGCATTTTTTTACTGTTTTTGCAGCACTGCATGCACAAACCTTGGGGGGTTTTCTTTTGATTTTTCCACCCCTAGCCATGACTCTTCTTCTTTAGCTGTTAGCCGTGGTTGTCTTAAGCCTCCTGTTCGCCTAAAGACAAATAAAACAACATTCGCAATCAGCAACACAGCACAATTTACAGAAGGTAGACTTCCCAATCCGCAATATTGTTGCTGGTTTATGGTGTAACTTAAATGTGTGCTACAAATGGAGGGAATTAAAATCAGTGGGAACTTCTGAATATCAGAAGCAGGCACAACACAGAGCATAGTATTAAGACACTTACTTCCAATATTGGTAACACACACCACAGAGATTGCCTTTGGGTGTACTATGAACTTGCTGAGCTTGGTTGCCACAGTGGAAATTGGAACATGTCATTAATGGTGGCTGAATCTAGAGAAAACAAACACAAAAATATAAACACAACAAGAATGCAGCTTTAAGCTCTGGCTTGCCAGGATCTTTATGAATTAAAGAAAAACACCTGATCTGTCGAATGAGCTGACCATCATGCTCTAAACTATGTACCAAGATGCATCCAAAACAATTGATGTACCCTTCTGACATCAAAGGGTTATAACAAAATTTAACAGGGTCAGTTTCATCAAAAATCAGTATGTACTAAAGTGTTGAAATAATCTCTGCTTGTCGTGTAATTTGAATCGGATAGGTGCTAGAGCACATTTCAGATGACTGTGAAAAGTGTTGAGCCACACTGCGACCATGACTATGCCGCTACTATGCAATTTTCATTCCGTATCTATAGCAGGCCAGGTTCTGTGACTGTGACTGTGGCTCGCCATGTGGTGGCACTTTTCACAGTATACAATCTACTCTAATAAATACAGCCAATGGTTTTCTTTTCATTTCTAGTGGTGATTTGTTTATTGGCTGTCTGTGTGTTGATTTTAGCTTTGTTAGCTTTTAGGTTCCTATTCTAGGAACAAGACATTCCTTCCTGTAGCTATTTCTTGGCAACCAAATAGAAGCGAAAAGATAATAAGTTACTTACAGGTTGTTTGGTGGGTGTCCTTGGCTTGAGCTGTCCATTTGATTGCCGTTGCTACAATATTAAAATAACCCAGTTAACTTTGAAGCTTATTGTTGCTTAGTATTGCAGGATTTAATATTTTTTAGACAGCACAAGTAATTACCTCTTTTTCAGGCTCAAAGTCACTGTCACTGGTATCGCTATTTTCACTGCAAAATTAATAAATAAATACATTACTATAATTAATTCAATGAATAAAATAAATACAAAGAAAAAACTGCTTAGAGCTTGACTGCTTATAGAAAATGGTGAACACTTATATTCTTCAGAGCACACAAACGGGGAAGGGAAGGGGATGGGGAGAGCACATCAACAGGGAAGGGTAAGGGGAGGGGGAGGGGGAGAGCACACAAACGGGGAGACTCCCCAGACTCCCTGTTTTGTGAGCTTGCCCCCTCCCCTCTTCCTCCCCTTTCACATTAAATATTTTTTAAAGCATGCGATAAACACTTACGCATACTCTTTGACAGCTAATCTCCTCGCCTGTCTGTCAATCAAGCTTGTTCGGCTACGCGTTTTCTTCCATGAGTAGTAGTACTTCACTAGACTACTAACAGACTTGTCTGGAAGCTAAACGATACAATTCATAAAAAAAATTATTTATGACAGAATAAATAAACGACTGTTAAAATAAAAAGAGTAATAAATTAATATATTTAATTATACCATTGATATTTATTCAATAAATATTTATTATTTTATTACAGTTAAAAAATGATTGTATAAATGAATAGAGCCCTTGTCAGTCTCTCCATTGTTGTACACATTTGATATTAAAAGACAAATTACATTCTTGAATTGACAATTGAAAACAGAGTGTTTTCTCTGACTTGGTATGTTGCTAGGCTGACAAAATGGCTGCTGAATGAGGCTCTTTAAGAACAAAACATGAAAATGTGGAACATCTCTATAAGCTATAGAAGCCAGAACAGTTATTAGAATTAATACAAAATGTGTAGTTCCAGAAATTATCCATACCCCCCTTTGGAAGAGCAATGGAAATTCCAGAGGGGTGGGGGGTCAATAGGCCATTTGCACTAACTGGGTCATGTGACCCCAACTACCTCTTAACGAGATGTTTTGTCAAAATCAATTCCAGAAATACAAAGAACCAATTGATATTAGTCAGAAACTCAAATTTCAACTTAAAATCTCTAACCTGGATCAAATGGTAGCGAGTTGAATTTTTAATATTTTATTCAGAATGTATGGGATTTGGGTCATGTGACCCAGTTAGTGCAAATGGCCTATTTACCTGATCATTTCCATACAAATACTGTATTTTTCCTTGGTAATTCCAGAGGGGTAGGGGGTCACTTTTCAACACCCTTCTGTGGAGGGGGTAGGGATATTTTCTGGCACCACACAATTTGTTTTTTTTATGAGTAACAAAGTACAGGCTTACCATCTGTTGAATTCTTTTGAAACTCTTGCCATGAGAACCAAATGCTTGTTCAAACAACACCTTATCTTCCAGACTCCATTCATCTGCATAAAAAGGTCAAACATCAGATAGTAATTAATGTACCTAGTGCAAACCAACCAATCAACCAGCATTATTAGGGAAGAGTGAATGTGCAGCATGAATGTGCTAAAAACAAATTCCTAGCACCCAGAATCATACAGAACTGGAGATTGTGCCTGTATGAGACGCTTTTGTGACGTTTCTAATTTGGGACTAAAATTTAAGCAATTTTGTCACCCACAGTCTGTCAAATGCAACTAAAATTGAAACTATTGTCCAAAATGGGACATCTTTTTTCTCTTAATTTCCAGCCCTTTCATGTGTTTTTCAATGACCTCTTGTTACAAGAAGATGAAAAGCATTGCAGATACAGGCAGGGCTTCTGGCAGGTCGCGGGAGGATTTTTAGGTTCAAATTCGTGGAAAAAAACACAGCCAATTTCGTGGAAAAATTCACGAAAAACAGCTGATTTCACGGGAAAAACGGCAGATTTCGTGGGCTTTTTTAGGTTCAAATTCGTGGAAAATACAAGCAAATTTTGGAGAAAATGGTCGGGTGATAGAATTAATGTTTTTATGAAAAAATAAATGTACACTTTAGTCACTTTGTCGCGAAATACTGTGATCATGGGTTTGCTTGTCCCTTTTAGGAATGGTTTTATAATAACAAAGGTCATCATTTGCTATTCCAACAACAATGCGCTGAGAAATGTGCCAATAGCAAAGCTTCTTACATCTTGGCTAGTATTCAGTTTTTGCGCAATTTAGAACGCCTGGTTGTTTTGAATGTTGTAGTACTCTAACTTGTTCTAGAGTCAGTGGCGAAAGATGTGAGCTAAATTTGCAGGTTAACCTTGTTTTTAAGGCAAGCACATGACTCGAAAAGCCAAAATGAGTTTCAAATAAGCTGTGTAATTATGAATCATTCTTTAAGATCCATAGAAAATTCTTACGGATTTCATGGGATTTTGCGTGCTTGGTATATTTCACAGATTTACCCAAATTTGGTGGGTCCGCGACCGCGCAAAATACCAGAAGCCCCCTGTACAGGTGCCAAAAATACTGTACATAAAACTTACCAGGAAATGGAGTAAAATTGGCAAGGTCAGTTAGAGATTTGTCTATATTGTGTTTGTGCCAGAATAGCATTCCCAGGGCCTAAGAAGAATAACAGAGAGGATATTCTGTATTTGTATGCAGGTATAACTCTAACCCAGCATAGAATTACCTGAGATAATGTCATACTGTATACAGAGCTGGAAATTATTGCCAGTCATCAGACATTGTCCAATCAAAGTTGCCAAAATGTCCAACCAATTTTCAGATAATTATGTCCTTCTCAATTTTCCAGTATAGACAACCAAGAAAAATGTTTTAATGGACATTTGTCTGATCAAGTAAGAACAATTATTTCCAGCTCTGGTATATAACAAGTTAAAGGCCTCTAATGAGGCATTGCAGGAATTGTTTATTGTTCTTAAATTATTGTTATTGACTTTCTGAGTCTAACCCTACCTGTTCAACATTATACCCATGCTTGTCCTTGGCAGTACGGAGATATTCATCCACTAAAAAAGGAACAAAATTATAAAGGTAACTTTCCTGAAGAAAAGCAACATATTTATCAATTATATAAAATCATTGTCTGGCATCCAGCTAAACTATTCATAGTCTACTATTAATAAGATCTTTCAGGTTGTTTGTAACCCTGAATACGAGATTCCATTTCCAAGTATTTGGGCTTCTTTATGGCTGGTTTGTAATTTTTTATCCTCTGTCATGATTACTGATTTTAAATTTTGTGTAGTGATTTAAAGCCATAAAAAGTTAAGAGGGGGATTTCAGATTTTTTTAGGAATTACATTGTGTGGTTCCAGAATATATCCCCCCCCCCTCCCCAGGAAGAGATTGGAAATTCCAGAGGGGTGGGGGGGGGGGGGGGGGGGGGGGGTAAACAAATTCCATATAAAACATATCTTCTGTTTGATAATTTGAGGGAGAGGACAGAGGAAAGGTGCAAGGGGAAGGTGCAAGGGGTAGGGGGCATATATATTCACCTTCTTATCTTAAAGGTCAGTTTATGGAGATTTTCTTGAAAATCAAACTGAATATGAAAAACTTACGTTTCATATCTGGGATTGCTTTGGTTGGTGCCCACACTAGAAGGGCACTGTGTCGTAAATTATCACTTCCTTTTCTAAATAAAAACATAAACAGTAACTGTTATTTATAGAATAATTATATTGGTATATTATTGTTAGTAATATTATTATTAATGCTGGATACAAAAAGACTACAAGGAAATCAAAAAGTCCAACTGACATTGACATTTGTGACAATGTTATGATTTGTTTGCTGTCTCTGTCAAATACTGCAATTTTTTTTTATATGACTGGTAGTTATCAGAGCCTGCTTTGATAATAAAACGTATTGATTCTAATCACATTATGGATAAAGTTCATATATTTTAGATGGACTAAGCACATTGCATGAAATTAACACATTCATTAGAGCATAAAGTTTTATGCACTGAGAAATTCAATGTCACAAAGAATTAATAATAATAATAATCTGGGAGCAGGTACAGAGTCTTTAAGGACTGCAAAGCAAAGTTATGTTATTTTCTATAATCAAAAGAGATGGATGAAAGATTTTGTCACTTCAAATAAATGGTATATTGCATCATAATTTTCTCAAGTGTATAATAGTAATTTATAAGTTTTTTCCCAAAGATCCACTAATATTGGAATCATTTCACAGTCAAGTACATGGAATTATTATGTAAATGCATCAGTTAGATCTTGAAGTGCCTTTATCTTATACATGCATCTTCCAAACAAGCAAAACTTGGAATTGCTTAGATTCACTTAAGGACCCCCAGTGTTATCAAGAAGTGTTTCAACTGAGAAATAAACATTACCATGGAACATATGATCTTCAACCCAAGAAAAACAATGTCTTCTGTAAACGGCAACTAACAATGCTCGAATAATAACAACAATAATAAATGATTCTTTGTAAATGCTATACCTAGGGCAACCTGCAGCTATTTCAGTGTAGGTCTTGGGTCCGAGACAAAAATCCACCAGGATATAGTTTTTGTCAAGTTTAAATAACTCATACCTTGAAACCTACTACATTCTTTTAAGCACTTTTTACAGGCTAAAGATATTTGTTATTAATGTTTCCCTTGATACACCTGTGTAATGTCTGACTGGTGTTCATGTGAGAACTGGAAAGGGTCATGGAACAACATCCAAATGCCTGCCTGGTTTAGATTATATCTTTATCAAACAAAAATAAAAATCAATTAAACAAAATAAAAATTCATGTGAGTCTCGTAGGGCTACATACAAGAGAGCCAAACATGAAACTTTACCTCACAAGCTTAATACACCACAAGTCTAAAACTTATTATATATAGTATAAAATTTATTTTGCAGGTTTAAAATCATTGATTTCTTGTTTGGTTTTATCACAGATAGATTAGTTTATTTAGCCTCATATCCAAAAATGGCCACTGTCATTCTCAGTTACAAATCCTAACTGCTAACAATAACACTGTTTTATATGGATTGTTGCAAAACACCTGACTTAATTATCATAATTTCTTTAAGTAAAACAACAAATAATCTTTGTTCATTGAGAGCCAGAAATATATGTTTGTCAGTGCTTCTGTCAAAAATATAAGGTATTAGTTTGCGATATCTTAAACGTTTATTGAATAATTCTACTTAAAGAGATAGAATATTGGATAAAATCTAAGAATTTTCGAGTTCCTAAGGACGCTTCCCATTTTTCATTCCATTTCCCAATTTCACTCATCCGAAAAACTGTTATCACGGCGTCCTTGAAGTTCTGGCGCGAAGTTTTGCATTTTCCAGGGTCAAAAATCAAGTTAAACCCGCCAAAAACTATAAAATAAACATGTATGTTTATCCCAGGAAGTAAAATGTTCATAATAAAATGATATTTCGCAAAAAATTGCCGAGTTCCGTGACGAGAAGCTGCTTCGTGACTCCGTGACAGAGGAGTTCTTTGGCCTTGCACGACGAAGCACGGCGCAAATAAATATGAATTCAAACGTATCTGCAGAACTCCTTAACCTCGTATTAAAACGGTAAAGAAAGACAGATAGCAATTAATGCGGAAAATGAAAAGAAAACTCTTTAAGATGTAAAGTTAAACGACTTTAAACTCTAAATATTTTCATTCCTGGTGACCGGCGATTCGTTGAAATGGTTGAGAACAAAAATTATTCTGTTGTCAAATCTGATAGTTTTTACGGCGAGGAAATTTCCCTAACCGTTTCTATTAACGTCTAAATAGCTCTATATTTGCTTGGACAGGAGATGGGAAGACTTCTACAGATCTGTTTAAAGTTTAATGACTTATCTTACCATCCGAAGCCAAGTCGGGGATGGATGCTTGGTACTCGGCACCAACTCGCATTCCCGGCTCTAGAAAATAAATCATCAGTCAAATATAAATCATGGCTTGATAGAGACAGAGCTTCCTTGATGCACCGT
This sequence comes from Scolanthus callimorphus, assembly GCA_033964015.1. Taxonomy (NCBI): domain Eukaryota; kingdom Metazoa; phylum Cnidaria; class Anthozoa; order Actiniaria; family Edwardsiidae; genus Scolanthus; species Scolanthus callimorphus. Next base: position 3,996,722 of record CM066914.1, read on the forward strand.
AATTAAGCTGCTAACCATGATATTCTTCATCGCTGTCGTTTGGATCAGCTCCGGGCACGTGTTCATCTTTGTCCAATGTTTCCATCGGCTCTCCTTCATTCTTCCCATTTTCCACTTTGTTACTCGCTGCAGAACCACGAATACTCGACGCCATTTATACAAACTACACACTCAACAAACAATCCTCTACACGCTGCCACTAACTAATTATAAACTCTTGAATTAACTTATGTGTGATTCATTGAGAGCTGGCTGGATTTTGCGCCACTTTTCCTCCACTTTTTTGAGTGAAAGCCAGAGAGCCTTCGCCTCTCTACTCCTCAGTTTGAGCGAGTAAACGAAACACTACCAGTCACGTGACCTTGATTATCATTACATTTACCTGTAATTTATGCAACTTTCGTAATTTATGCAGAAATACATCAATTGCTCAACAAAACCCTTTTGTTGTTATTTGTTTGGTAGATTTTTGTGTTGTCAAATGATTCTCAAACCGTGACATTCAAAGGGAGAAGGTATAAAGACTTTGTAATTGGATGCATGTTCTTTAATTCCAGATATAGCAACACGTAAACAAATTACATAAATTACAAGCCAGCGATTTGGCGATGAATTTTCTTTCGACTGAAATGGCAACTTCCCGCATCATTTATACTCTTAAATTCCTATTTGAAACACCAAAGTTTTTCAAAGCTGCCTTTATTTGTGAAGACATATTTGATAATGGCATACTAGTTCAGTGGATATGCATAATTTATAAGAAAGTTGTGACATAATCAATGTTCGCTTCAACAAACATTGAACAATGTATTCACACTGACGGGAAAACTACATCCTTCACAAAAAATTGTTTCAAAAATAAATCACAACAGAAGAGTACGTTTTGACAATATGCAAGCTTTTATTTATTATAACTAGCCTTATACTTTATTTCGATTTATTCCAGGTTGAATTTTTATAATTATATATTCATTTATAAATGCCGCTCATTCGAATGCGTTGTATAGGTTATATACTTGCATTTGAACGTTAATATCAATCTTCTGTAATCGAAAGGGGGATTAGCTTTCGATTAATCAGCATTTATTCTTAGAACTATTATTTTAACATCCAAAGAACCACCAGTATAAATCATACTATCCTACCCATACGTACCTGGTATGCGCTCCATATTTCGTTTCGAATGCCCGTGTTTCATCCACTTCTCAGTTTTCAATTCAACATGGGAAACATCTCGCTCATTCAAGAGATTCGTGTTTCGATAACTCTGGCGAATATATCCTCTTATGGTAATCTGTTTAAGTCACCGGCCTTTAGTGATATCACTAATATCAAGCACATATGAAATGCTACTACCAAATTGTGGCGGGAATCGTGCGCATTTCAATGAATACCAGGCCAGACAATATTCCTCTTGGCCAGACCGGATCAGGCACCTTGGCAACGACAACCTATGGTAAACTGACCAATAGGCGCGGGCTACACACAGGGTGCCAAAACAAGCGCAAATGGGAGGGGAGGGAAGGGTTACCTATCGTTTTCATTGTCGCTGGCTTCTTTTGCCCTTGAATACTATCAGACGATGCAAAAGAATATATTTTTTTTAATCGCAACTAAGTTCGTAAGTTTTAAGACCAGAATAAGCTAAGTGGTTGTGTCCCCCTTTTTTTGCGTGGGTCGATCACTTCCAGTTCTTAATAGGCGCGGGTGTGTCATGACGTCATAGGTCTCGTGAAATCTCCAGAATAGGAAGCCTTAGTCTGCTTGAAGGCGGTACTGGGTGTTTTTATCGCGGAAAACCCGGTCCGTTCGCTGATCGGGCCATTCTCGAACCCAGAGCTCTCCGGCTCGTCTGCTCGCAGGGGAGGCTCTGGGGACATCCATTTGAGGGACTTCGCTGGCATGCGCAGAAAGGTCTGAGAGAAACCTCTCAACGGCTCTGTATCAAATCTCGTGCATGCGTCAATGGCTGTCACCAGAGCCTCCCCCGCGAGGTGACGAGCAGGGGAGCTCTGGGTTCGAGAATGTGATCGGGCGCGATTTTGAACGTTTGGGCATGCGCAGAAATTGTTTCTCTCAACGGCCTGTATCAAAGAGCCAGGGAGCTCTGGGTACGAGAATGCGCACGGGAGCATACGTCAATGGCTGTTTCCAGCGATGGAAGGTTTTCATGGGAGCATTCTTGCGCCCAGATCTCCCTGCTCGTCACCTCGCGAGGCAACCTCGTACCCAGAGCCCGTCATCTTTTGGCCAGAGGCAAGATTCAGGGCCCTGGGCGAATCCGATTTGTGAGCATGCGTGGTAGGTCAAAAACGTAACGAACTTTCATACAACAATCATTCCGGAAACCCAGAATCTGGGTTTTAAAAAAATCGATTCCCCCAGAGTCCTGAATCTTTGCCGCTGGCCAAAAGATGACGGGCTCTGGGTACGAGGTGACTGTAGTTGACACATGCATATAAGTGAAAATGACCTTTTTATGCCTGAAAATAATTTTAGGAGCGAAATGCGAATCATTCTCGTACCCAGAGCTCCCCGGCTCGTCACCTCGCGGGGGAGGCTCATTGTGGCATGGGCGAGACTTGAGTACAGAGCATTCTCGTACCGAGAGCTCCCCGGCTCGTCTGCTCACAGGGGAGGCTCTGGGGTGCACCCATTTGAGGGTCGTCGCTGTTGGTTGATTTTGGACAACAGTTTGAGCGTTGGGGCATGCGCTGAAAGGTCTTTCTCTCAGCGGCTCTGTAGTAAATCTCGGCGCATGCGTCAGTGGCTGTCACCAGAGCCTCCCCGCGATGTTACGAGCCGGGGAGCTCTGGGCTCGAGAATGGATACAGAGCCGCTTTCTGCGCATGCCCCAACATTCGAAATCAGCTATTATCAGCAAAGGTCCTCAAGTCGATGTCACCAGAGCCTCCCCTGCGAGCAGACGATTCGGGGAGCCCTGGGTACGAGAATGAATGCAAATGTATATACCTTTTCAAATGAATATATACCTTTTTCCAAAATGGCTGACTGGCCCTTGGCTGATGTCTCGTTAAGTTTTCATGAAATTAATCTTTTCTTTTACATTCACTCCAAGCTCAAAGACATAATTTCATGAGAGTGAGGCAACAAGGGCCAATGGAATGCAACAAGTCGCCATTTTGGAATAAGGTGTATAAGTTGAAAAGACGACTTGCAAACGAATTTCGGTGAATTTCGATCCCGGGGGGGGGGGGGGGGACTCCCATATTTTTTTCTCGGGGATGATCGTCGTATCTTTTAGGGGTTAAAATCACGATGGTTTGGTCTTTTAGGGGTGATCGTGATCTTCAATAAATTTTAGGGAGATTCAGTATCTTTTAGGGCCGAAACTGTGTCCAAATTGTTTTTTCTTATGATGGTGCTTCTAAAAACCGCGTAAAAAAGAGAGATTATTCGATTCGAGAAGACGATAAATTAGAAACAAAAACGGAAATTTCTTGATGTTACCTGTGTCCTTCGCGCCTACTTGTTACATAAGACCTCATCTTTTAGGGTAATAATTTTTGAGCCACGCCATGGCCCGCCATGTTTGGTATCTTTTAGGAGTGAAACTGAAAATTTTCGGCGATCATCCCCGACAAAATATTGGATCCCCCCCCGCGGGATTTTGATACGCTTTTCAAAAGAGAGATAAAGAAGGTTCTATGTACGCATGCGCGCCATTTCAGACAATCAGCGAATACCCTGAAATGGCTGTCACCTCCCACCCCTGCGAGAATGATGTGACTGCTACCAGAATCCTGAGTGAAAATTTCCAAAACATTTCCAAAACTTTTCCAAAGCCCATTGACCTAAATTTCCAAAACAAATGAGTGGAATTCGCGCGCCGTGAGACAACACTTTCGCGCGCGTTTTGCGTACACAGGAACCCCTCGCGCTAAATCAAAAACCCTCACGACAATGATCAGTTCCTCGCCTATTTACAACATATTTTTCAAATTTTTTTTTCGGTAGGTTATCAATAAATACAATAAAATGAATAGGCAGATATAATATATAATTTTATTACATAAACTACAGTGTTTTACAAGCATTTTTGCCATCAGGAAAAATCATATCCCTCGACATGTGAAAATACGTTCACTCGTTCGAATATCAATGTGGTACTTGAAGATAAATTCCATATCTCCGCGCCCCCATGTATTATTCTCTATGTAATAATTGATTTTATTATATAAACTATATTATACCACAACGCGCGCGTTTCTTGAATTCTGATTGGCTCTCAGCCATGGGTACATAAGAGGACATACCACGGAACGCGCCATCATCAGCGCGAAAAAGAACCAACGGAAACACCGTTTGGCCGAGCGCGCGCGCTGCTTTTGTTTTTATTTTTGCCTTTTTGTTGTGGTATAAAACAAATGTCCTCTGTTTTTCCGTGGTATGTCTTCTTATATACCACGGAATGACGTAATAAAGTGGTCAAAATGTACTGCGGACCCACTCGGCTGCGCCTCGTGAGTCCACAACATTTTGACCACTTTATTACGTCATTCCGTGGTATATATAGAGGATATTACACGGTGGTGCGAAGATATGAGTTTTATTTTCGAGTGGCAAGAACAATATTTTACGAATGAGCGCAGCGCCTCGTGACTCCACAACATTTTGACCACTTTCTTACATCATTCCGTGGTATATAAGAGGACATACCACGGAAAAACAGAGGACATTTGTTAAGTGTTTTATCAGGATTTCGGCCACTGAGAAATATTGTAATTTTCACGTGTGAAAAATTACGATAATGCCCACTACTCGCGAAATTCATCAACATATGAAACTTATCCCATACAAGCGTGAACATTTGCTAATTTGGGGTCCAGGCCAGCGCGGACGTTATTTTGATGCTCTACGCATGCGTAATTGACTCAAATATTAATTAATTCACATGCCGAAGCCGTCAGACTAAAGCTTCAACACGAAATACAAATTACCTCAAATCTATCTGCCAAGAAAAGGAAAATAGAAAGATAGAAAGCTATACGAAGTTCAAAGACAATGAGCAAGCGACACTGAAAACCATTATGTTGAATTGGATTCGGTAGTACGATTACGATGAAGCCAAACTTTAATTTATTTGCCTTGTTGAGCGAATTACAATTCCATCTTCGGATACCATGCCAGAACCCAGAACGATCAATACTATTTCATGAAGAACTTTATCTTCACTAAAAAATAGAGCGATCAATCGAAATAAAACCTCGAGTTAATAAAACTGAACTTACTTGTTAATTTCGTGATTAAACGGGGTATTCAATGCCTTTCGATCCAGTATTTCCAGTGCTTTGATCGCCTAGCGCTACGACGAGGTCACAAGAACGGTAATTTTGAGCACATACAAGTTTTCCACTGCCATTTTCTCCGCGCTAAATCGCACCGAACGAGAGCATATTATGCATCAAAATCCGTGAAATTCAATAGACTATTCGAATACGGTTGCTGGTTTTTGATTGGTCCTTTTGCTAGCTTATAAAAACCCAGTCTATCCCAGCCTATGCCTAGAAGTCGATGAACGCCTTGTAAATGCTGTCACAAGCGATCGGAAACAATTGCAAATTCTCTGCAGGAAACAAGCGACTTTGAGGTTCAAACTATCACAACTATAGAGAGTGAAGATGTATATTCTATATTCCGTATGCTGGTTTTTGATACTTCGTATTACTTGGCGTAAAATTGGCAAATTGCAAAAATATTGCGTGATTTTTGGGGAAATCATAAGAGACAACCAGTGGGGGCGTGAGAAGATTTTCTTCTAGTGACCTTTCGTACGGGGTATGTTTTATATGTCGAAAAATTTTCACGAAAAGCGAATGAGTGAGATATCAAACTTGAACACGAGAAGATACATTTCATATCTCCAAGCGCCCATGTATTATTCTGTTTATTAAATAAACAAAATAATACATGGGCGCTTGGAGATATGAAATGTATCTTCTCGTGTTCAAGTTTGATATCTCACTCGTTCGCTGCGCTCACTCGTGAGATATCAAAACTTTTGAACACTCGAAGATAAATTCCATATCCCCGCGCGCCCATGTATTATATAGAGGATATTACATGGGCGCGCGGAGATACGAATTTTATCTTCGAGTGTTGATATTATCTCTCACGAGTGAGCGCAGCGAACGAGTGAGAGATAATATTAACACGAGAAGATAAAATTCGTATCTCTAAGCGACCATGTAATATTCTGTTTATTATATGAACTACAAATTCAATGATTTTCGAAAAAGGCTTGTGGAAACACATTAGCTAAGTCGGTGGTTCCCAATTTATCTCTCATAAACTTTAGAAGTCCTTTCATTTTTCAATTAAAAAAAAACAAGTTTTTATCATCAAACTACAAATTAAAATGTACAAAACCCACAAATTCAGTGCACAAAGTGCACAAAACCCACAAATTCTTGTGGCATTAATTATAAAATGATCGGCAAGTTCCTTACTTTACTCCTGACTGACCTGACTTACTTTCTTGTCAGACTCTCGTCGCTACTTTCCAAAGCTCGTATCGACCCGTGAGCGTAGCTTACTTGTTTCCATTTCTTACTTCTTCAAAAACTGCAGAACTCTCTCGTTTTTCAGGGGATCTATTTTGTTGCAAGTTCACATTGATATTTAACGTTCCACCTGTAATTGTTCCAGTATTGAATGAGAGAGCCAAATCCCGTTGTCGAAGCAGTTTGTTGCACCGTCTCTGCCGGCATTTTTTTCATACGAACACACTCGTATTTCCTACTCGGCAGGGAGCTGTTTTGTCGTCGTACATGAACTTGCCGCAGCAATACTAGTGTACTAGCTGGACCTCTGAAGGAGAAGATGTTGGATATCCTCTCTTGTTGATTATCTGGCAGAGACGAGTAATTATTGTTCACCTGAAGTTGACCTGAGCAGTTCGGGATTTGGTTCCTGAATGAACTCCATTAAAATTTTGACGTCGTAATTCAGGTTTTTTATGTTAGCGTTTTCCTGCTGGTCTATGAATTCAGCAAGATCTTCATCAGTAAAATCTAGCTTGAACCTTTGCACACTTGCCATGATGTTTGATATGATAGAGAGCTGATTTATCCACTCCGAAATCGGAAAACTAAAGCAAAACATGGCGATTATTTTTTGCAGAGCGACTGCCAGCACGTCATTTGCATAAGCGCGCGAAAATACTGAAAGCTCATTGGTTGAAATTTGATATCACCACATGTGTTGAGAAAAATCGTATCCCCACTGGTGGGGGTGGGGATACCGATTGTATCATTTTGATGTCACTCAGTATCCCACTGCAGTTCATATAATAATTAGCACTTATTCTATTTCAATTGAGGTGGATAGTGGCAGAATATTTACCGAGAGCCGCAGGCTCGAGGTAAATATTCCTAAAGCCACTATCCACCGAAATTGAAATAGAATAAGTGTTTTAGTATATACCAGCAAGGCAACCTGTCGAATTTTCAGTCGGAAAACAATAAGAAAAGTTGTGTTAGCGTTTTAAAACTGCGTGCGTGACAAAACTCACGCAAACTTTATAGGTGATTTGCATAAGCACGTTTTTGGTCGATTTTGACAGCTCTAGAAAGTTTGCAAGCATTTACTTCGAAAAGCTGCGGAAAAAAGTGGACAATTCAAGGGATTTTCAACAAATTTGGACATGTAGCGAGCAATATATTGCATCATTTCAATTCAAGAAGGAATATAGCTGCAAATTGGAGAGCATTTGTAAGCAATTCGCCAAAAGTTTCCGAGATGAAAATTATTTGTCGGCAGCCACTCGTTGCACAAGTAATTAGTTTGCTGGAAAAATGGAGTGAGCAAACACCGTAAACACTGGATATTTGAGGGAAAAACGATTTAGCAGGATAAAACAACTACACGAAACCTTATGAAAAGGCTTTATGGGGTTATCATCAGGCAAGAAGAAGGATAACTAACTACTAACAGAAGTCTCCTTTGTGGCGGACAATTCGCTCGCAAAAAAACTACAAGAAAGCTGCCGATCAGTCGTTGCAAGACACAAACCATCCTCAGGTACTTTGAAAATTAGCTCTTTCGACTGTATTTTCTCGACATATTGTAGATTATAATTTTGATTTTTGTCAAATAAATAAAATAAAGGGAAAGTACATGCCGAAAAAGAATTTTCATTCATGCTTTGCCAGCTAAAGTTTTTCAACTCGGGTTTCACAGTGCAAGCGTGTTTTTCACAAACAATGCTCAGACGATTTGTGAGACATATTAAATCCAGAGAGACCGATTTTGAGACAAAGAAATCTAATTTGTTGCTTCTTTAGTTTTGTTGACTGACATTTCTTCGCCTCTACATGAAATTTGCTTGCCAACACAATATCTACTGTTTCGGAGGTAAATAATGTCTCAGATTCCGAGACTCTAAACCAATCAAATTGGTCGTTCTTAGGAGGTTGCCGAGCTGGTATATACTTAGACTTTCCCAAAGTCCGCTGTTCCTCTTTTTTTTTTTAATTGGCTTATTTTGTACAACGGACTTTTCTCGCTCGCTTCCCGCCAGTTTTTACCGACCTAAATTTAGGTCGGGGGTGTGTTGGAGGTGTGTCTGATAAACATCCAATCCGAGTGAGAGAAAGTTTGACGTCACATTTTACGCCATCGTCGTTCATTCGCGCGATTTGAAACGGAAAATATTTTTCGCACAAACAAACATCCTCTGTTGGGCGAAAAACATCTTTTAGGTATCAAACGCTGCGCTTCAAAGTCTTTCCACTTGTAGATCTATTCTGATGAATTTTCGTAAGCATTTCTTAAGATAAATTTTCCAAAACTAGCATTATAACACGACGAAATCATGCAACAAAAGTCTTGATTTCTTAGTTGTTGACAAAATTCACGGCGCGCACTGCTGACGAAGATCGCGCCACTTTGAGCGCGCGCTGTTCTGCATTCGTTTTTCGCGGCAAAAATATGCAAATTAAAATCGAAAGCGTGCAAGCGAAACAAGTCGTACTCTCCCGCGCTCCACCGGGCCGTGTTCTTTTTTTTACTTTGTTATAAGGAAAAACATAGAGTACGACTTGGGGCAAGTCTAGTATATACTAATCTCTATTAGTTTATACCACAACGCGCGCGTTTCTCGAATTCTGATTGGCTCTCAGCCGTGGGTACATAAGAGGACATACCACGGAACGCGCCATCATAAGCGCGCGCGCTAAAAAGAACCAACGAAAACACCGTTTGGCTGCGCGCGCGCTGCTTTTGCCTTTTTATTTTTGCCTTTTTGTTGTGGTATAAAACAAATGTCCTCTGATTTTCCGTGGTATGTCCTCTTATATACCACGGAATGACGTAATAAAGTGGTCAAAATGTACTGCGGACCCACTCGGCTGCGCCTCGTGAGTCCACAACATTTTGACCACTTTATTACGTCATTCCGTGGTATATATAGAGGATATTACACGGTGGTGCGAAGATATGAGTTTTATTTTCGAGTGGCAAGAACAATATTTTACGAATGAGCGCAGCGAATGAGTAAAATATTGTTTTTGACACGAGAAAGTAAAACTCATATCTTCAAGCCACCGTGTAATTTTCTTTTTATTATATAGACAAACCAGAAAAATATTCCAAATTGATTTCCAAGCACTTTTGTTTTGACCGATATCCTCACTAGTGAGGATATGGAAAATATGTCACTGAGGACCCGGATGTAGCTTCATATGAGAACTACGAGTGGCGTATAAAACACTCGTGTCTATATAATAAAAGAGGACATACCACGGAAAATCAGAGGACATTTGTTAAATATACCAAATCAGTGAATAGTCATTTTCGCGCGCTCTGATTGGTTCCTCAACTAGTAGATATCCAGCATTAGTATATACCAGCTCGGCAACCTCCTAAGAACGACCAATTTGATTGGTTTAGAGTCTCGGAATCTGAGACATTATTTACCTCCGAAACAGTAGATATTGTGTTGGCAAGCAAATTTCATGTAGAGGCGAAGAAATGTCAGTCAACAAAACTAAAGAAGCAACAAATTAGATTTCTTTGTCTCAAAATCGGTCTCTCTGGATTTAATATGTCTCACAAATCGTCTGAGCATTGTTTGTGAAAAACACGCTTGCACTGTGAAAACCGAGTTGAAAAACTTTAGCTGGCAAAGCATGAATGAAAATTCTTTTTCGGCATGTACTTTCCCTTTATTTTATTTATTTGACAAAAATCAAAATTATAATCTACAATATGTCGAGAAAATACAGTCGAAAGAGCTAATTTTCAAAGTACCTGAGGATGGTTTGTGTCTTGCAACGACTGATCGGCAGCTTTCTTGTAGTTTTTTTGCGAGCGAACTGTCCGCCACAAAGGAGACTTCTGTTAGTAGTTAGTTATCCTTCTTCTTGCCTGATGATAACCCCATAAAGCCTTTTCATCAGGTTTCGTGTAGTTGTTTTATCCTGCTAAATCGTTTTTCTCTCAAATATCCAGTGTTTACGGTGTTTGCTCACTCCATTTTTCCAGCAAACTAAGAATACTTGTGCAACGAGTGGCTGCCGACAAATAATTTTCATCTCGGAAACTTTTGGCGAATTGCTTACAAATGCTCTCCAATTTGCAGCTATATTCCTTCTTGAATTGAAATGATGCAATATATTGCTCGCTACATGTCCAAATTTGTTGAAAATCCCTTGAATTGTCCACTTTTTTCCGCAGCTTTTCGAAGTAAATGCTTGCAAACTTTCTAGAGCTGTCAAAATCGACCAAAAACGTGCTTATGCAAATCACCTATAAAGTTTGCGTGAGTTTTGTCACGCACGCAGTTTTAAAACGCCAACACAACTTTTCTTATTGTTTTCCGACTGAAAATTCGGCAGGTTGCCTTGCTGGTATATACTAAAACACTTATTCTATTTCAATTTCGGTGGATAGTGGCTTTAGGAATATTTACCTCGAGCCTGCGGCTCTCGGTAAATATTCTGCCACATCCACCTCAATTGAAATAGAATAAGTGCTAATTAGTATATACCAGCTCGGCAACCTCCTAAGAACGACGAATTTGATTGGTTTAGAGTCTCGGAATCTGAGACATTATTTACCTCCGAAACAGTAGATATTGTGTTGGCAAGCAAATTTCATGTAGAGGCGAAGAAATGTCAGTCAACAAAACTAAAGAAGCAACAAATTAGATTTCTTTGTCTCAAAATCGGTCTCTCTGGATTTAATATGTCTCGCAAATCGTCTGAGCATTGTTTGTGAAAAACACGCTTGCACTGTGAAACCCAAGTTGAAAAACTTTAAGTTAGTAGCTGGCAAAGCATGAATGAAAATTCTTTTTAGGCATGTACTCTCCCTTTATTTATTTATTTGACAAAAATCAAAATTATAATCTACAATATGTCGAGAAAATACAGTCGAAAGAGCTAATTTTCAAAGTACCTGAGGTGGTTTGTGTCTTGCAACGACTAATCGGCAGCTTTCTTGTAGTTTTTTGCGAGCGAACTGTCCGCCACAAAGGAGACTTCTGTTAGTAGTTTGTTTTCCTTCTTCTTGTCTGATGATAACCCCATAAAGCCTTTTCACAAGGTTTCGTGTAGCTGTTTTACCCTGCTAAATCGTTTTACCCTCAAATATCCAGTGTTTAGGTGTTTGTTCACTCCATTTTTCCAGAAAAGTAATTAAGTTACTTGTGCAACGAGTGGCTGCCGACAAATAATTTTCATCTCGGAAACGTTTGGCGATTTGCTTACAAATGCTCTTCCATTTGAACCTACATATATTCCTTCTTGAATTGAAATGATACAATATATTGCTCGCTACATGTCCAATTTGTTGAAAATCCCTTGAATTGTCCATTTTTCCCCCAGCTTTTCGAAGTAAATGCTTGCAAACTTTCTAGAGCTGTCAAAATCGACCAAAAACGTGCTTATGCAAATCATCTATAAAGTTTGCGTGAGTTTTGTCACGCACGTAATTTTAAAACGCTAACACAACTTTTCTTATTGTTTTCCGACTGAAAATTCGGCAGGTTGCCTTGCTGGTATATACTAAAACACTTATTCTATTTCAATTTCGGTGGATAGTGGCTTTAGGAATATTTACCTCGAGCCTGCGGCTCTCGGTAAATATTCTGCCACTATCAGAATAAGTGCTAACTATTTACTGTTTTGAGAAAACTCTCAAAATGGTGGCTCGTTTGGCGCGCGATACTGCGTTTGAACATTTTAATCACCGTATTTTATTCTACTGATTTGCGTAAATACTAAAATAACTATCCCCCTCAGGGTCGGTGCCTAGCGGTATGATATATACCTCGACGCTTCGCGTCTCGGTATATATCCACCGCTATTCACCTCCCCTTCGGGAGATAGTTGTTAATTATTAATAATAAGTATATATAATAGGACTCCATGCTGTCCAATTAAGAAAAAATTGGATGATTCAGAGGAACTCCAAAATTGAACGAGGCCGCAGGCCGAGTCCAATTTGGAGTTCCGAGGAATCATCCATTTTTTTCTTAATTGGACAAGCATGGAGTCCTGTTATTTATTAATTATATAACATCCATGTTCAAACCCAAACTGTCCAATTTTAGCGCGAACTGTCCAATTAGAGCGCGCGCGATCCAATTAAAAAATAATTGGACGATTCAAGAAAAATCGATCTGCCGGCACAATGGGATTTCGAGCTGGCTATATAATTATATTAATAATGATAACCGAAATGGACATCATTCTTATTGTTGTCGGTCGACCCCCCTTCCCCCTCCCCAATGATAAACGAAGACCTCATTGGACCTAGAGGTTTTGCCCCTTTTCTCAAAGAGTAAAAACGTTAACGGAGTCTGAGTGTGAGAAGTTGTTTTTTTTATCAATCAAAAGTCAAATTCTGCCCCGTCAATCAATACTTGCAGGCAGGAATATGAAATTGTAACCATTGGGTGCTCGTGCACGACTCCCTTTGTAGTTGATATTTTACAGGGAATGTGTGAAACGTTTTATCGCACGCGTTTTTTCTACGCCATATATTTTTCTGTAGACGAGATGCAAATTCGGTGCGATTTCTGTGCTCTCTTTTCTTCAAATTGCACCAAGTTGCAAAAGAGTTTGGGACATCACGCGACAAAAATTGCAGTCGATCGCGAAGAGTTGCACTTAGATTACATTAGCGATTTTGAGTTGACGCGCACATGAAAGAAAAATCGCGCGACAAAATTGCAGCAAAAATTGCAAGTGTTTACAGGCCTTAAGAAAGTTCAACTATCCAGGATTTGCGACCTTTTTTCTATAACTCGCTTTCGCTTCTTCTTTTTTTTCTTTTCTTTTCTTTTCTCTGTTTTCTGAGCCCCCATGCTTTGATTGACTAGACTAATCACGATACAACGAATTCGACGCCAAAGTCAACACTTTTTTACTTATACCGACGTTGGCGGAGGGCGGACCGGGAAAGGGGATCAACAAATACATAGAGGATATTACACGGTGGCGCGAAGATATGAGTTTTATTTTCGAGTGGCAAGAACAATATTTTACGAATGAGCGCAGCGAATGAGTAAAACATTGTTTTTGACACGAGAAAATAAAACTCATATCTTCAAGCCACCGTGTAATTTTCTTTTAATTATATAGACAAACCAGAAAAAAATATTCCAAAATGATTTCCAAGCACTTTTGTTTTGACCGATATCCTCACTAGTGAGGATATGGAAAATATGTCACTGAGGACCCGGATGTAGCTTCGTATGAGATCTACGAGTGGCGTATTTCCCAGTAAAACACTCGTGTCTAAATAAAAAAGTTATGTATTTCCGCACAACTTTCACTGATGTATTAGGGAAGTACAAAGTCTTTTAAACTGTAATTCTACAGCTACGCCCATGGCTTTTCCATATGAAGGATTTTATTACGATGTTGTCATATGCGACGTGCACACGCCTACAGACCTTCGTATTTTACGAGTAGCGGATATCAGCTAGACTTTTAATTCCTCCTATGAAAGGGGTTTGCTCGTTGCTCAGTCAGCCAAAACCAAACAAACATTACTGCAATTTTCTAATTCTGCGAGCTCTGCGCCAAGTATCAAACCGCGGATTGGCTTCCGTCAATCAAACGAGTGAACAGCTCTGAGTTTAAGTAGCGCTCCGTCCAAGAACGATAGCGTGAACGGCTATGGGGAATTTGAGTTATGCTTTGTGTAAAATTTTAAATTGTTAAATTTCTAAACAACTAATTGGCTTAGTCAACAAATCCTGGCCTTCTGATTGGTTGAAATTAGTTTTTGACCGATTTCGTAGCGAAATACTTCGTTTGCAGTGCTGAATTCTTTCCGAATAGGTCTTCCGGATATTTCATAGCATTTCGTTGTTCAAGAAGAAAATCGAGTGTGAGCATTACTAGACGACCACTGTTTCCGCGGCCCTATTGTTTCCGCTATAGTTCTAAGACGGAGCGCTACTTAATACCATAAAATACAAACTAAACTTAGAAAAATCCATACGCCTATCTTAAAACATGAAAGTTTGATGGACTTAATCCAAAACGCAGTTTGTCATTCACAAATGCAAAGTGGGAGTTTGGGATTATGAAATCGCAGTAACTTGTGTTTGTAAAAAATTGCAATTAAAATGTCATTACCTTACCTAAGGTAAAACAAGTGATTGATTTGTTTTTGTAGGTTAGGTTTTACACAGGAACCTATTACTATTAAAATGGTGTCCTTATTTGCCTTCTTTTCGATAATCAACTGACAAACGCCCCATGCAGCCATGTTATTTGATGATTATTTTTACCAGTAGAGGTTACTTTTTCCCATGCATTCAGTGCTATTAAGTTTCTGTTTTCTTGTGCTTTTCAATTTCGCAAAGCCACTGCAAAAAGCAGAGCGATACCAGAAGTGGCCTCTGCTAGCGCCACTGGTAATAAATTTTCGCGAATTGTTCAGTGTGGTTCACTGTGGTTCACGACAGAGTAACTGTTTTTTTTACTATCAAACGGGCTCTTGGGATGCGCTAATTTCCTTGCTTGTGACCTGGGGGTCGTTAGGAGCTCGAGTTTATCAAATCCGCAAACAGGGACTCCTTCCAAATGGGGACGACATAAGCCTGAATTTGCAGCGATCTTTTCTCCCGACACTTCATTTCTTCTACCGCAACGAGTATAGGTCTAGGAGAGGGAAAAAATCACACAAGACGGCTGAAAATTTAGCATACGTAGACAAAATAACATACTTATTTCACTTATTTCTGAAAGTCTTGGACCACAAAATGTAACATTTAAAATTATTCTTCCCCATTATCAACTGTCAACTTTTTTGTTTTAATATTTATAGTGAAAAAAAACTTAGAAAAATGGATCTAGTAATGGGTACCTTTTCCTGGCCGCTACAAATCGGGGGTGACCTTTGGCTAGGTCCAGAAGAGGGGCTCGAACATCGAGAAAATAAATTTGTGAAAAATGTGAAAGAAACTTTGGTCTGTAGTGCAGGAATATCGTGCAGAAAAAGTAGTAAATTGTTCATTTTAGTGGAAAAAGCATGAAACTTGGCAGGATGATAGAGCTTCCCATGCTGAGCAATTCTGGATGTAGACCCACCCTCGATAATGTATACTTCCAGTTTTATAGCAGTGGAATTAATTATCCTTTAAACTAATAGAATGACGTGTTGCCTTTTGAGTTCGGACACAAAATTTTGTATCGTGACAGAGTATTCAATACGCTACAATTCTACAATACGTAACACCCCCCTGATCATGTACTTCCAGAGTTCCAAGATGGAATTCATTATCACATACAATCAGTAACATAGGACGTTGCCTTCACGATACACACATGGAAATTAGTGTGAAAATGGACCATTGTGCAAAGGGCAAATTCGCATGTAGACCCACGCCCTAACTCATGCACTTCCAGTTTTATAGAAATGGAATAAATAATTATCCTTTAAACTATAAGAAAATGACGTGTTGCCTTTTGAGTTCAGACACGATTTTTTGTATCGTGACAGAGTATTGAATACCCTACAATTCTACCAGACTTGACACCCCCTGATCATGTACTTACAGTGTTCTAAGATGGAATTCATTATCACATAAAATCAGTAACTAAGGATGTTACCTTCAAGATACACGCATTGAAACTCACGTGAAAGTAGACCATGGGCAAATTCGCATGTAGATCCTAACCCCGATTCATGCACTTTCAGTTTTATTAAAGTGGAATTAAAATTAGTCTTTAAAGTGGGTAGTCAGGCTTTCGAAGACCAAGGGTGAAATTCTGTATGTTAAGAGAGTACTATTTATTGCATGTTTTGCTATCCCTGATCAAGCAACTCCCCCCCCCCCCCCTCCACCCCGTCATATACTTACAGTACCAGGGTGATGGAATAAATCACATGATTGCAGAAACAAAAATCACGACCATATAGAGACGCATTATATTTTTGTAACAACGCTTGACCAATAAGAGATGATAAGCTGGTAAGCTTTGAAAGAAGACCTTGAAAGAAGACTGCGCTTTGTTTGCTCAATTTTTGTCAAGTGCGTGGAGGAGATTTCGACGAATTTATCCGGCATAAGAACAACGCGTCCCGAGAAAGATACTGCATTACCTCCTTTCCACGCACTTACTGGATGCGTCGTATTTCGTATTTCGATGCATTTTTCGGATAAACAACAGCATGCTATTCCTTTTTTCTTGAATCTAATTTTCTTCCCATACAAACGATATATTTTGAAAAAACGGCTACCATGATGCATGATGTTTCCAACAAAGTTGCGCCGGTTCTGATACAGAAGCTTTTTACTAAAACAGAAGATGTGCATAATTACAGTACAAGGGCGGCCTGCAGTGGAAATTTTTATGTCAAATCGTCAAGACTTGAGATCCAGAAACTTTCATTTCACGGTCTGGATCCTGTATTTGTAATAGTTTACCAGTAAGCTTGAGAAATGAGAATAAAACGAATTTTATAACAGCAATTAAGAAAAATATTTATACATTTGTTAGAAACTGAAAACGATTATATTGGTGTGGATAAAATGATCTCGAGGATGCCCAAACTTTCATTCGCTTAACAACATCTTTTTAAATTCATCTTACTTAATTTTTTTCCCTTTTTCCTACTTTTTCGCTTTTTCCCTGTTATGTATAAACAAGTGATGCAGCAGCTCTAATGAAAAATATTATTAATAATCTGTTTGTAAATCTAATGCCATCCGCCTCGACTAGTTTTTCTATTTGCGGATGGCGTTACCTTATTTCCCTACTCTATTTATTTGCAAAATAAACTTCTTGTTGTCTTGTTGTTGTCTTAAACGCAAAGTTGCTGCTTGGGACACTTGGACAGAGTACACGGAAGTTACTCCGGCATTAGCTGCACCATACTAACTATGGCTGCACTAAGCAAAGCATCACGTGAAGGACGTCTGCGCATTGACCGCCTCGCTAGAGCTAGTCTATAGTTAACAACTATCCCCCGAGGGGAGGTGATAGTGGTGGATATATACCGACCCTGAGGGGGATAGTTGTTTTACTAAATACCAAATCAGTAAAAATACGGTGGTTTAAGGGTCAAAGCACTTGAGAGTTTTCTCAATACAGTAAATAGTGTTGGATATCTACTATTTCAGGAACCAATCAGAGCGCGCGAAAATGACTATTCGCTGATTTGGTATATACTAATGTAGAATACAAGCTGTTGGATTAGATAATGTTTTTTTTGGAAAAAGCAACCCCCAAACAAGGCCGGTATTTAACATAATAGTAGCAATGGAACTATTTGGTAGTCTATTTGGTCAAGTGTTGTTGCAAAAATATTATGCATCTCTATATGTTGCCATTTTTGTGCTACAATAATGCTGTGATTTATTCCATCCCCATGATACTGTAAGTATATGACTGGGGGTCTTGATCATGAATAGCAAAACATGCAATAATTCATACATTCTTAACATACAAAATTTCACCCTGACACCACTTTAAAGACTTGTTAATTCCACTTCGATAAAACTGGAAGTGCATAGTCAGGGCGTGGGTCTACATGCGAAATTGCCCATTGTACCATGGTACATCTTCACGTGAATTT
Source organism: Scolanthus callimorphus (assembly GCA_033964015.1). Classification (NCBI taxonomy): domain Eukaryota; kingdom Metazoa; phylum Cnidaria; class Anthozoa; order Actiniaria; family Edwardsiidae; genus Scolanthus; species Scolanthus callimorphus. Next base: position 4,014,785 of record CM066914.1, read on the forward strand.
ACATGCATGTATATTGAAGGCAACGCCCTTTGTTACTGATTTTATGTGATAATAAATCCCATCTTAGTAAACTGGAAGTACATGATCAGGGGGGTGTCACATATTGTAGAATTGTAGGGTATTAAATACTCTGTCACGATACAAAATTCCGTGTCTGAAGACAAAAGGCAACACGTCATATTGTTAAGTTTAAAGGATAATTAATTCCACTTCGATAAAACTGGAAGTGCATGAGTTAGGGCGTGGGTCTACATGCGAATTTGCCCATTGCACCATGGTCCATTTTCACCACGAATTTTCATGTGTGTATCTTCAAGGCACCGCCCTATGTTACTGATTTTATTTGATAATGAATTCCATCTTGGAACTCTGGAAGTACATGATCAGGGGGTGTTACGTATTGTAAAATTGTAGCGTATTAAATACTCTGTCACGATACAAAATTCTGTGTCTGTAGGCAAAAGGCAACACGTCATTTTATTAGTTTAAAGGATAATTAATTCCACTGCTAGAAAACTGGAAGTATTCGTTATCAAGGGTGGGTCCACATCCAGAATTGCTCAGCATGGGACGCTCTGTCGACCTGCCAAGTTTCATGCTTTTTCCATCAAAATGAACAATTTTTCACCAAATTCCTGCACTACTGGTGGCCAACCAGGTCTGGTGGTCAATGCGTAAGACTGTAAACTTCAACAAACAACAACATCTCCGTACAAGTGTAAAAACGCTCTCGAAAGTGAATAAAAACGGATCCGTAGATATACATATCGTTTTAGCATGGACGGTCGAATCCGGATAAAAATGAAAACGATGACTTGAACTGCACACCACTAAATTTGAGACTGTCCTTGCACACGTCACATCAAATAAAAACTGATTGTTTTTTTTGTGGAACTAAATCCTCCGAATCTCCCGTACGCTGCGAATTCGTATAAGTTTGAAAACGAATACTTTTGAAAACGCGTTAGTGTGGACAGGGCCTTAGTTTCAAAGCAGATAAACTCCCCAAAAACAGGTTTCTTGCAGGTTAAAAGAACTTGCTAATCAATATCCCTGCTTTTAGCTGCAGCAAGGTCAGTAAGCAATAAATAACAACAGCAACAGTAATAATAAATATAAGTAAATAATATCGGTTTCCTACCAACATTTAAATTGCAGAGTAACACAAACACAGTAAAAACAACAACATCTACAAAAAACTTTACTAGAAAAAAATATTTAAAAAAAGTAGCGTTTATATATTTACCTGCCAAGCAAAAAGGGACCTTATAGGATAGAATTTGCATATAAACCTGAGTTTGTGAAATTAAAAATTTTGGTGTACAGAAATGGGTAAAACCTTTCCTACATGTTTAGATACATAGATTGGCTGTCTTCTCTCCAAAACAATTTGACAAAATACTTACTGTATAACAGGGTATAAGGTTCTTTTTCACTTGATGGGGCCCAGATAATGAATTAATAAATTTTATCATATAAACACCAATGAAATACCGGGTGATCTCCCGCGCGAAAACTTGATATCTTCACACGTGAAAATATCATGTTATTTTCACATGTGAAGATATCACACTTGCCTTTGCTCAATGCTCGATTTTTAAGCTTAACTCAAATAAAATTCGAATTTGGTATTTCATTGATGTTTATATAATAAACAGAACATTACATGACCGCTTGTAGATACGAATTTTATCTTCTCGTGTTAAAAATTAATCTCACTCGTTCGCTGCGCTCACTCGTGAGATAAATTTTCAACACTCGAAGATAAAATCCGTATCTCCGCGCGGCCATGTAATATTCTCTATATAACAGATAAAAGAAGCTTTCACTGGGTTGGGTCACTTTGCTCTTGTTCGCCGGTTACTGACAGTTCATTCAAGTTTTCCTCTAGGGATAGCTGCTCATCTTGACTGCTGCAGGGTGCAAGTTTTGTTTTATCTTCCTTACTGGATGTAGATTTCTGTTTAAAAAGAAGCACATTTGGGGGAATTCCTTTACATTTTGGTCATGTTTAATGATCAATACCATGGAATGGGCAAAACCTGGATAAGGGGGAGGGGGGCAGGGGCCTTGGCGGGGGATTTGGTATCTTCTAGGGGGCCTTCAAGTTGAAAGGTCATGCTTCTTCCCAACACAAGCTGTGGGCTCATGACCAATCGGAAAGTACTGTAGTGAGGACAATGGTACTCAACACTGTACAGAGGCATAGCCAGGATTTTTGATAGAAGGGGGTCCAAAGGAGCCTTCGTAATAAATTTTCTTGTATATTTTAAATGTTGTCCTTGCATTAACTGTGCTTTTAGTTTCAAGAAAGGGGGGTCTGGTCCTCCCTGGCAATGCCCCTGCCATAAACAAATTGAAGGGTGCTGCAAGTAAAAACAAAATTTCCCTCGATTTACGGACATTTGCACAAGAAGGGGCTGCAAGCAGTCTAGACAATGTATGATAACAGTGAAACAGTTGGTAATACATATTATTTACTACCTGTTTTCCTTGCTGAGGTTTAGGAACAGGAGATTCTAGATCTATTGTCACTGGACCATCATTTTGTATGTGCACTTGCATGTAGGCTCCAAATTTACCATCTGAGAAAAAATATGAAGTTCAGTAAAGCCTGGTGCACACTAACGACATAACGACAAAGGAGATTATGCTGCAACCAAAAAAGCATGGGAAAATAATAGTAATAATCAGTATTTTCCATTTGATCATGGATTTCTTTTTTTTTGTCATGCTTATCTTTATATGTTTTACATTTGATCAAAAAATACTCTTCATCTTCATTCCTTTACAGCAAATAAAAGGGCTGAGATATGACCCCACCCGACCCTCTGGAATTTCAAGGAAAAGTACTGTAGTTGCATAAGAAGAAAAAAGGCACTTTTACATCCTGACCCCTGACCCTCTATTGATTTTGTTCTGGCATCACACAATTTTGATGGTGATATGCACTTAAATGATGAGACCTAAGTCTCCCTAGCTAATGGTAATCAAAGCCCATATAGAGAAATACAAAATAATAAAATTTTGTAAAATTGATCATGTATTTTATAGATTAATTAAAGACATTAAAAGAATACAAGATTTCCAAGCATACCTTTTATTAGTGCTGGTTTGTAAGATTTCTTCATCTGGTCAACAAATTCTTGATAAAATCTTTGGCTGTCTTCTCCACCCATTGCAAGATGAAAATCAACTTTATTTCCTTTCAGAATATTATAAAGTGTAAACTAAAAAAGTAAAATGATATCATATACTAGATTAATAGTAGATAAGAGGTCATCCATGTCTTTAACTCAATGCTTTATTCATGCTTCATGATTGGAACATTTGAGCATAACTACTGCAAAATCAATACAGTTCCAGAGAATTAAAGGGGCTTGTTTTATCTCAACCCTTACTTTGGGCTGGCCGTTATGGATTTTTTCTGGAATCACACAAAGTCAGTAGAGGTTACTTTTGGCAAAAGGCAAATCCAGAAAATCTAAACCCCTAACCCCGGGGCATTTGGTAATTCAGAAAGGGTTGGGGGACGGAGGGGGGAAGGGGGAAGAAACAGAAAATTTTTCGACATTGAAATTACAAATACAATAAAAAACATTTTCCTTGCAACAGCTTTGAGTACCTACTTTCCAATCTCAAAGCAGCCTTTAGGATCTTTAAATAATGGCCTGAAAAGGTTTTGTTATAAAACAAAAAAATTTTCTCAAAGTCCTTTCAACGATCTTTTCATATGCAGAGTTTAGTTCCCGACTCGCAAAAGCTTGCTGAGCACTCTTATTATATTGCACACATCTCAGCCCCGGTGGGGGAACTCCCCATACAAATAGATGGGGGTACTCATCGGGAAAATTGATCTTAACCCTAAGGGATAGCAAATTGGGTGTGGTCAACAGCGAATATTACCCCTAAGAGATAGCAAATTGGATGCAGAAAATCAAAATGTTATTTTGGTCCTTGACATTACCATCAAGTTGAACAATTTATTCTGTTTATTCAATTTATTCTGTTTATTCTGAATTTCTAGGTCATCTTTGGTGGGAGACCCCCTAAGGGATAGCAGACTCTTTGTACGCCCCTAAGAGATGGCAGTTGGGTGAATTTTATACCCTAAGGGATAGGATGAGCACCCCAGTCTATTTTTATGGAGAGTCCCCCCAGGATCTAAGCTTGTTTTTGTTGACTTGTGGCAAATCTATAAAAAAAGAGCACCAGTGACATACCTGACTAATGCACAAGACCTCATATTCTTTATCCATAACATTTTTTCTCCACCTTTGACCACTGTCATCATCAAATATTCTAAGATTGAGGATCTTCCTGACCCTGAAATGACAACAGAAAGTTGAGGAATTCATTCACTTTTCCTGTTAATAGAAAGTGCCTTCGGCAGTCAGATATGATACATAGAGCAGATTTCAGATGACCATCGTGAAAGTAAATGCAATTGTGCAATCACTAGCCAATCAGAAACAAGAGTAATTACAACTTACTGCTGAATGGTTTCCAGCCCAGCCAATCAGGAGCCGAACCAATTGGCTAGTAATTCCGTGCTTGTAATTAGTTCGCAATTTGATTGGTTGATAGAAATAAGCAGCCAATGAGAAAGCAAACCAATTGCAAACACGACGGTCATCTGAAATCCGCTCTATTACATGGTTGGCTCATGTTATGTGGCTGGGTCCAGGTTTGATTTCTGACTTGGGCCTTCTCCTCTTCTACACATGTTTAAGCGGCTGTGTACTTTTGACCTGGGGGGGGGGGGGGGGGGGCTTTTAGAAGTTCAAATCAGGCCTGGGGTATACCTTTTAGGGGGTAATTCAAAAGCTTTCAATTTTTTCCAGATAGGTACCTCTTAGGGGTCCATTCTAGCAAACCAAGCAACAATGGTTTTATCAATATCACATTTTGTTGGTACCTTTGAGGTGTCAAATTCAACTAAGCCATGCCCTTTTTGGTACCTTTTAGGGGTAAAATCGCCCAAAAATAGGGGAGTCCCCCAGGACTTTTGATGGCTTTGAGTTCCCTTATAATAATAATAATAATAATTATGAGGATACAACCCTTTCTATTCTTTCTTTCTAAAATACACGTACACAAAATAATAACCTACATGTATTCCATTTCTTTAGGTGTATCATCCCTTGATATCCCAAGAAGAACACACAGGCCCCTCCCAATTGAGCTTATTATTTCTCCTTCAACTGAAAGCAAAATGAACACACCACATGTTGTGTAAAAGCTAGACTTTTTGGTTTTGACTGCTTGCCACCCAAGTGAAATGTGTGCATGGCATGTACGTGCCCAGATGAAAAATAAATGACTACAAGAAGAATGAACCTTTAATTAGTACTTCATGTTTACAAACATAAGCCATTCAAATGCAATCACCAATTAATCTCTGGTTGGCTCATTATGTATGACGTCACATTATTCTATTTCATCTGAAATCAGCAAACCTGTCAGTGAAACCCATCTCAAATTTCTATAACCCTAAAACAATTGCTACTATTTAAATTGTAGTAGCTTATGGAGCATGCTAAAATTTTCCAAAATTTCCTTTACAAAACTTCGTTTTTAAAAAGTGGGCAAAATATGGGGTACAAATTGTCCGGGGCAATACCCCGGACCTGCAGACTTGAATGCTATCTTCTAAACTTGATCTCATATGCAGTGGCCCTTTCCTAGTTTTTTTTGACGTGTCATTATCTAGTCAAATTTACAAGACCTACCTGTAACACTTGCCTTGGTAACTCTTTGAATTATTGCTCGCATCCTATCTATCAGTACCCTGAGGACCAGAGGCTGAAACTCTGTCCGTTCGCGTTACCTCGAGCCTCTGGTTTCCAGAGTAATATATCAGAAAATCCAGTAAAACTGAGAGAATTAGGATGTAAATAAGAAGGAAATGCGTGATTCGGATGCGCGTGACCTACATTATGCAAATGAGTAGAATGAAAAGAGACGCAAAAGGTTGGGAGAAACAACCGCTCAATCAGTCTTTATTTCCCTTTCCATAGTACAGTTCATTTTCTTCACAATGGCGTTCGGATTGTTTGTTGGGGCAATTGCCTTATGGTATCACGTCTCAGCGTTTTGTTTCCTTCTCAGCTATTTCGTATCGCAACTGTAAATCTAGCGGATCGCTACAAACCGGAGCTAGTCCGCTAGCCGGAGAGCGAGAGAGGCGGTAAATCACCTTTGAAAAACGAAGAATTGCGGGTTGAGAAAACAGTCTGTATTACTCACAGTTATGGGACGAAGCAGGTGGAAAGGCAACTACACAGAATTTACCACTAGAATTTCTACACTTCATCAATAATAACACGGCTAAGAAAGGATTTCCCAAGCTTTCAAAAGCGGAGTTTTTCAAAACAGAAGGGCAAAAACATTCATCATCACGCGCTCGCAACAAAGCACCACGTTGGCTGCCTTACAAAAGGCGCTGGAAAGTAAACAATGTTTCGCCACGCAGTTTATGAGCTAGAACCAGTTCAATTGAACAAAACTCTTGTCGGTACAGTTATCAAGTCTAGCGAAAAAGAGATCAGACTCTGGGTACTTATTCGCTGAAGAAGAAGACAGATAAGGATTATTATAATTTAGATCAGAAACGCGGAAAATTTTGCGGATGCTGGGCTGAGAAGAATCTAGCGCAAAACAGGTGTAAGACGTGAGGGAAGTTCAATCGATGCTAGGAGTTGTCACGTCTTAGCTTTTCTTAGAAAGACTTGATTATGAATCCTGTAATAAAACTTAGAAACCAGGTAGTAAAACTAATTTCAGCCTCAGTGGGAGCCCGGAATTAATCTAAAAAAAAAAAATACACGTTAGGCGGATTTTAGTCGCGCTTTAGCCGTCTAAAAGCGCGATTCTTAAAATCTATTTTCTATAAATGATCAAGAACCTGGTATTTTTTCTTTTGGGGAAAGTAAGACATTTCGGAGAATGTTCTTAGTAGAAGTTGGCTTAAGAGATAAAAAGAAGATGGAAATTCATTTAGAAATTCATCAATGCGGATGGAGATAAGGTTTTACTTTTGACATGTGATCGACAGTTTCCACTTTTTGTGTAAATAAAAACTGTGGCCATCTTGTAGATTTTTTAATGTCTCTTTGTCAGCGTAAATTTAATGTACGATTAATAGGCTTTTTTACCCTGGGCGAATTTAACTGTAGGATGCACTATGTTTGCATGAGTGCAAAGTCGCTATATTTAGGTTTAAGTAGTCTGACTTTTATTCAGGCAATAATTTCCATCTGTGGTAAGTAATAGGCCTGCCATAATTTGAAATTCTCGATAAGCCACGACATAACTTTAATAATGATGAAATTAATAGCACTAGAGCTTTTATTGTAAAACCGTCTGATATCAAAATGCCAAAAAATCAGACAGATGCATCCCGAGGGCTTTGTTGGAACCCTGACAAATGTACAGCAAGGTAGACGGAATCTCCTATTCAATTCTCCCCTTTCCTCGCGTTCTTAGTTTATATTTGCTTAAGAGCATTAAAGTGAAAGGCTGGTGAAAATTTCTTAAAGTAGTTCAATAACTTTAGGCGGATAAAGGAAATTTGTAAGTTGAGTGCAATGTAAGCACAGTTTTTATCAATAATTTTAAATGACGCTTTAAAGCGCCGTTTCAAGGCGCGCGGCGCGCACTTTGTCGAATCCCGTATCTCAACTCAGTGATGCTTTTACTGCGGTTTTCGTAATTCTGCGAACTTTCGCTATTGATTTCCAACCGTAAAACCGCCTTCTGGCTTCCGTCAATCAAACTCCCGAGTCTTTTCGTCGTTACTCTTTGTGCTTTTTGATTGGCCAGCGCCTAAGCAGTGCTAAAATGGCTTCCTGTCGCGACAGCAACGTTACGTGCTGGCCAATCAAAAGCACCAAGAGTAACGACGAAAAGACTCGGGAGTTTGATTGACGGAAGCCAGAAGGCGGTTTGACGGTTGGAAATCGTTAGCGAGAGTTCGCAGAATTATGAAAACCGTAGTAAAGAAAAGCCGAGAACCCCTGCTGGTCCTACTATAATTTACCAAAGAATAAACTATTTTAATGGTCTAGCACATAAAACTAAAACATCAACATGCCCCGTTTAGCAGGTGCTGAATTAAATGGTGGCAAACGCGAGTGAATAGAAAGTTTGCCACCTGTATCCCAACTACACGAGCGCTCAGAATCAAGACTCTTCTTCTATAGATATGCGACCAAATCAACGACAGTTCATTTAATAGGGGTCCAGTTTTAGGGGACCGCACCCGAGGGAACAAACCTTATTTTCGATTTTTCCCGAAATTCCGATTAAACTGCAAATATCTCGCGACTGATATTTTTAAATATCTAAGGTAGGCAGAAAAGATATTGGCCTGTTATGCAATCATACGTGCCCCATAATACATGATCCCAAGTGGAGATCATTTTCTCTTGACACGTGCTAAATTAGGCCTTGAAAATCAGACGTGGTCTAGCCGGTACCCATCTTTTTTGACAAGCCCTGGATCCCTAAGAACTTCTGTTTGGCCAAGTAAAATTTTCAGAAAGTACGACGACCCAAAATGTTCCTAAAGGAGGGGATTCCTGATGTTTTAGGTCTTTGCCTTTTCAGCCAATAAACATCCGAATAAAAACCAAACACGCAGCGCCTCTTTTTGACGCAAATCGTACTTACTTCGTCTCTGATTGTCAATTGTTGAATTTGTTATTTCTGTTTCTGATTTTCTTCATGCAGAACCGAGCTTTCAGAACCCGACGAAACTAAACTGCTTGCAGCCCCTTCTTTGGCGAACGTCCGTAAATCCAGGGATTTACGGACGTTCGACGGATGTTCGTCGAAGAAAGGGGCTGCACGTTCGACGGACGTTCGTCGAAGAAGGGGCTGCAAGCAGCTAGACGAAACTCGGTTCATGAAATATTTTTGAATGTATCTTCAGCGATGCTTAACGTTGTTCAATGTATGTTTAGCGTTTTATTTAAGCATTAGAGCATAACTTCTATGACTTTATCGGCGCAATAGAGCACGCGTGATGCTCAGAAGGTTTAAGGCAAGGCACTCGCTAGGATGGTCACAAAACTTAGGGGGTGGTCTATATTCGATACGTTTGAAGATATCATTACGGTAAATATTTCAGCTTGTAGAGAATATCAAAATTAGCATATTTACATTAACGTTTCTATGACAACGTCAAATATGACCTTTGAACTCACAGTTTAAACATTTTCACAAACTGCCACTGTAGACAAGGAAAATGCATAGCTAGTGAACAAAATTCTCTATTGCGAATAAAGGGCCTTACCTAAGGGTTCATTAAGCTAATTGGAAATCGTGCACAGCATTTATAATTACAAAGTGATTAAAAGGATATCAAATTTCACTTGTCCTAAAATAGGGTTCCTATTGAGAAAGTCAACATATCCAATTAGATCAATGATGCCTGCCACAACCTGAATCACTTCACGTTTCAAAATTCACGCCGGGCCTATAAGGATCAAAAATCGCCGTTGCCACGAGATGTATAACAACCCTCGCCTTCTACAGGGTCCTGAAGGGGTAAAACGGGAGCCGGGATTCGCCTTTTTTTAGGCCGGGAAAACGGGATTTAGGTTACCGGGAACGGGATTTGTCTACCGGGAATGGGAATCAAGATGCTTCAACGGGAACGAGATTTTTCAAATCTCTCCTTGTATATCCTGTGTATCCTAATAAAAAGTCGTCAATTTATACCATTTTTTGCATTTTAAGACTGTTTAGAGTATCCTAACAGCATGCTACCTGAAAATAGAATTTCACTTCTCGCCCCTTTTTTTGGTCCCTCGGCATCTGCGAAGTTTGGGGCAACGGTTTGATAAATTGGCATAGGCATTTTCAAAACGGCGGAACCACTTTTTGAATAGAAGATAGCACTCAAAAAGGCGATATCGCCCTCGTCGCTGCGCGACTCGTGCGATATCGCTTTTTCCGTGCTATTTTCTTAGCGGAATCTAGTCTCCTGAAGCTTTGAATAATCCTATAGAATCGTATGATATATCTTTTATCAAAATTGAGGACGAGATATCATACGGGCAGAGGATCATTTCATTTTGGTGTGGGTGAAAACTCTCGAAACCTGATGCCCTGGAAGGGGGACTCACAAGAAATTTTCTGCGGAATTATTCCAGCAATTTCTATATCATTTGCATTTTTGTAGTTCTCTTCTTTCAATACGTTAAACATTTCGCATAAGGAAGAAACATGTAATATTGCGTTTTAGATCTCCCGCAAACAAAGACAATATGCTCGTGCCATTTAAATGGAATGCCCGTTACAAGAACATTTGTATCTTAGCGAGGAAAAACAAATTGCCCGCGAAAAGCCCTCCAGTGATAGGCCTGGCAGGCAATTACAATAGTCAAAAGAAACCCGTAAGCGTGAGATCGACGTTACAACCATAGAAATTCATCAGTTGGGCCGCAAATATGACGATTTCGTCATTTGCGTCGTGCACGAAGAATACGAAGAAACTACAGGCTTTATTTGCTATACAAAAAAACTGCAATGTCCGTCTACCTTTTTTCTGAGGCTTGATGAAATTCGTTTACCAATTAAAACAGGGCGTGCTTCACGCGCAACAGAAGAAAAAATCCTGTAAAATATATCCCATGTTCAAATATGGGGATCACGAAAAGCCTTTATAGTGATAGGCCTGGCGGACAATCACTATGCTGGAAAGAAATCGAAATTACAAGCATAGCAATTCGTCATTTGGTTGCAATTATAACAATTCGTCATTTGCGGCGTGCACGAACAATAAAATCTACAGGACCAAGAGATAGTACCGATAAAAGCAGGAATCTCCATTTTAACATCACAGTTTTCGTGCGCCGGGATTTTACCGACTGGTCCTACCGGGAACGGGATTTTACCTACTGGGAACGGGATTTTGCGAAAAAAACGGCCGGGAAACGGGATTGGGACCCCCCTTCAGGACCCTGATTTTAGCGCTCATCGAACTCAGTCAAACTTCACACTGCGCGCGACACTAAAACTGAAAACTATCAACTCTGGAGTTCGCTCAATGATCCTGGGGAGCCTGTGCCCTGGTCAGACTAGAAGCACAGCCGATCACAGCCTAACTTTCACTGTAAACTAAGCAGCTGTTTTCAAATCTTTTACTTGCTGAAAACGTACACAATAGGCGGCCTGAGAACGGTAAAAACAGGCGTTTTTTTATGTGAAAATGCATATATTTCAGCTGGTTCCTATGAATATGGCTCTGTTTTTCACATCACCCCGATCCTCCTCTATCGCTCAAAGCAAAAGTCATCAGTAGAAAATGACTTTGAGAAAATAATGAGAGCAAAATGCACCTGTCTTCAAACTGGGATGCCTGTGGCGAATCGACCACCGAGGGATCAGCGGTATTCTTGGCGCTAGTTGGCATGGGAACAGATCAATCAGAGAGAAACCAAAATGGCGGCGGATAGCAAATCAGCTTCCAAAGTTTGGCAATGATTTTCTCGTTTAGATTGAAAGGATCTGAAACCACACTTTCATAATAACAAAAACTAGTTTTATCGAAAAATCATGTCAAGCGAAGAGGAGCAGCAAGTTGCTAGGGCTCCAGAAATTGTCACTGTAAACGTTATCCGCTGTAAAAATTTGGTAAGCTTCTCGTTTGCTGTGTTTTGAGTCTGAGTTATGTGTTTCTATACTGCAATTGTTTGCCGTGAGATGACGATAATGTTTGCTGTGAGATGAGCATTTACATTTTAATATGCAGATGAAATTGTCGAATTTTGTGGGTATTCTATACATCATTTCATGTACAATCTATAATCCCTATATCAAATTTTGTTCTTCATTGACAGAGAGGTTCAAAGGGAGATTCTGTGAATTCCCTTTTGCGTGTTGAATTTGGGAGTGTGCTTCTTGGGGAATCTCCTAAAGTTGAGGCTAATCAAGAGACCCATGCCACTGAGTACAACTACAATGCCACATTTGAGTGTTCATTTGAAGATCCATCTTCCTTGGACTCCGTAGCTTACAAACCTGTTATCAGTAAGTCCCTATGATAGTGTGACTTTAAACTTTAGTGTGTCACTTTGGTCTTGCTACCAAAATCACTATACCATCCAAAAGCCACCAATTTTTTTTATTGATTTTCATATGATATGAAAATACTTCGGAGCCACTTTGTGAGCATTTGAAATTTGTCATTTTCTTGGCACATTTAAACATATGTACTTCATTGCTGTATACATTGACTGCCATTGTGAACGTTCTTCGAGTTTGCGCACAACAAACAGGGCAAAGTGAGGAAGGCCTTGCATATTTGGTTTGTTTACCATGGCCGCATTGCATGACGGTCAACAGACATTCTTTAACTGAAGGCTGGGATGAAACAATCATAAGCAAATATAAAAAACCCCTCCAGGGGCTCTCTTCCTGATGCATTTCCCAGGTCTAAGCACGTTTTTATAAACACAAGGGGATGTTGGGTAGTCTCCCTGCTCAGCCCGTCCTTTGTGTCAGTCATGCAATGCTTCCCTCACAAAGGATTGGATGTGCAGGAGACTAGATGTTGGGAGAACTGATAAAAAACTTGAAAGCCACAAGCTGTCTTTGGCGAGTGCCTTCCAAAGTGTTTTGTCAGTTCGACCAACATTCCCCTTGTGTTTATAAAAAGTACATGTACATAGACATGGGAAATGTGTTTTATTGCTTTTATAAAATAACTAACACACAAAAGCATGTCTACATACTCTCTTTCAGACACAGCTTCTGATTCGCTGCAGCTGTTATTTTATAATTGATGTTTGAAACAGTCTAGATAGCATGCATATTAAAAGTATGGCACACTCACAATATTATATGAGCTAAGGAAATCAATCCTTCCCTACAGTTACTGTTATTGAAGTCCTACCAAAAGACAAGAAAGGGAAGGAAGAAAAGACAAGTGTGCTTGGACAGAGCTGTATAGATCTCCTGCCTCTATTGCAAGGTAAGCTGTGATACTCCATTTTTAGATCAGGATCCTGTAAGGTTTATCACCAGGGATACTCTTGATAGTTGTCAAAAAAGGAAAATAAAACGGAAAGTCAAACTAGAGCTGTCCACTGCAAGTGAGCAATTCCACATGGAGTAATTTCTTGTTTTCAGTCATTCAGAGTGCGATTTCTCATTTACTTCATGCCATTCAGCTTTAGTTTGTGATTTTGCTGTCAATTGTTAAAATATGGGTTCTTTAATTTTTTTTTCAAAAGTAGAATACTGCATACTGCCTTTTTTCCATTCCAGGTGAAAGCAAATTCAGTACCATACAGCCTATCCATGGTGTCTCAGCTACCACAGCCACAACAGATGCCAGTGTAGAAACTATATTGGTAAGAACAAACAGACATCATGCAGGGACCGCCTTGAAATGGCAAAATTTCCTGAAATACAGTAAATGTATGACAGTGGTCTTGTTTTTTTCAGGAGACAAAGCAAAAATCTTGACACTCCCGGCAAAACCGGGAGAGCTGACGTTCATGCATCATAATATTGTGTAGCAGAATGATTTGGGGTTTCAATACCTGAGAGAGGAACTCCCCCTAAATAATATATAGTGGGATGATTAATAAAAGTGTGATCATTTAGGGGTGTTGGATATCCAAAGAGCTGTCTGCTATCTTTTAGGGTTAACTGGTAGCATGCTATTGGTAGCTTGAACAGTATAGTTAACTCCATGATATGCCTTACTTGTTAAAATTTTCTTTCAAACCAAACCCTTTGTTATCTCCTCTGAGGGGTAAATTTGCTATGGACCCCCTGAAGTTGTATATAATCCCTGCATTGCTCTTGTTTTGGCATACAGTATTTAGAAATCTAATTCACATTGAATGAAATACAGAATATTTCTTATGGGTTAATGTTTTCAATGCCTATTATTACCTTTTAACAGCCTGAGGTGGAAATACAAGTCTCTGTTGCTGAACCGTTGCTAAATGAAGGACAGCTATCAGAGAGGTAAGATAAGGTCATTGTATGCACCTATTTAAGACATCTTTTAGGCCTGTGAAATGTACTCATTGAAAGCTTATAGTTTCAGCTGTAATCCAGGGCCCATGTTCCATGATATTTTCCGAGATGGTGAGATTAAGGTTTGAAAAATCCAAGATTGAGACCACCATGGAGACTTTGCTCAATGCATTCTCTGTAAAACACCAAAACTGAAAAAGTAAAAAAATGATACCATGAGACTCGCTTCCACCAAATCTGAGATTTATGAGATTCTGTATTTTTTGAAGGACCAGAGTTGGTATTAATGACTCAATAACCTGTGTCCTAGTGCAGTGTTAAAATGTTCCCAGGCACCCATTGATTCTGCTGGGTGTGGTTTCAAAAAAACTTCTTCTGCCAAACCTTCATCAAGAAATTTCCAAACCTTCTGCCAAAAAATTTACAAAAAAACTGTTTTTTGTAAATTTTCAGTTGTTAATCAATTCTACACAATTTTGACTACAAAATGTAATAACAGTGGGTAAACTTGAGAAGATCATCTAATTATTTGAATTTATAATTCTTAATGAAAGTGATTTGTCTTCAATAGCAACCTGCTGAGTGTGAGGGTTGATAGTACGTATTCCATCCCAGAAGCCTGGCAACCAGGGCAGCCATTCCTTTATACTGTTAGCCTACCGGTCCCTTTAACTGCAGAGGTGAGACTATCAGGCTAAGCAGGGGCCGATCCAGGAATTTCAGAAGGGGGGAATGGATAGTGAAAACATGGGATGAAATTTTCTAATTTCCTCCAGCAAATACAGTATGAATGGGAAAATCTCCTGAGAAAGCCCCCCCCCCCCCCCCCCCTCCTTTCCCTAAATCTGCACCTGCCAAGCTCATAACATGGAATGGGCAGCTTAGCTCAGCCAGTAATGATGACTCATGGTTGACTAACATTGTTGATTCATTTGGAGAATGCTACTGATTAATTAATAACCAATAGCTTGTAAGTATAAAATTTGTAAAATAAATAGCCTTCTTGAAGGGGATGGTTAATGGAAAAAGAAAAAAAAAATATGTTAAGATCTGCTATAAGGCTGTAATGATAAAATCAGTTTCCCTTGAGACAAGTCTATGTTTGACTACTTGGAGTTTTTTACTTGGAGATTTCTGGAGGGGGGGGGGGGGCTCTTCCTTGTCTGGTAGGCAAAGACGTCTGCAAATCCTAGACGAGTAAGCATCCTTGCCATTAAGGAACCCCCTTCAGGATTTTAGGAATTTATGGTATGTGAAAACTGATTGGTATAATATACCAGAAAACACGTTTTTTTTCATGCTCTATGTTCTGAGTAATCTATGCAATAAAAAAAATTGTATCAAATTACAGAAACCTCTGGCTAATGATTATATTTTGTAACGCTAGAAAGAGAATGCAGTGGTGCTCCCTAGTGGTGTATTCAGGACTCCACAAGAAAAAGAACCTACTAGTCAGCGCAAATGGTGTGCTGCACCTAGTGCATCTGGCACATGCATTTATATTCCTGACAGGTTTGTAATTATTTACATTTAGTGCGTTTCCAAAAAATATCCATCCCCCCTCCATGGAAGGTTGTTGAGAAATGACCCCCACCCCTCTGGAATTTCTGAAGAAATTTTTGTGTGTGTGTGTGTGGGGGGGGGGGGGTATTGATATTTTTTGCAAAACACACATTTGCTGCATTATGACGTCACACTCTCATAGCCTCCAACCAAGCTGCATGCCCCAATCCTGGCAATCACTTGTGTAGGGGGCAGCAAGCTTGGTAGTTCTGTGCTATCTCCCTTATTATGTTAGAATACTTTCTAAAAAACACTAATTTTATGTTTCATCAGTGTTGTAGAGGAGGGTCCTATACCCGAGGATGAAGATGGAGAGCTCAGAGATAAAGAGGTAAATCAATTAGGCATATTTAACCCTCTTATTCCCCTGGATAGGAAATTGCCAGTATTGAATGTTGCCTGACTTTATATGGTATTTTTAGGACATTGCTTTCCGCATTGATGCTATGCATGAGAAGAACAGGGTGACATGGAATTCCGAGAGGAGGTGCTTTCTTAATGCCGAAGCAGCAGAAAGGTGACTCATTACAAGCGGTGGAACCAAGGGACACGCCTAGTCCTCAATATAATTACAAAGATCAGCGCTCAAAATGAAGAAATAATCATAGCCGTTATTGTATGCCTGGTACCAACATTATATGTGTGATTGATAAAAAATCTACATGTGAATCCACTAGAGAACACTGTAGAAAACAGTCTAAAAAGTTAGCCATAAAAGGGCGTATTTATGCCTGTATCGGGCACCATTTCAAGCCCTGGAAATGCCAACCTGATTGAATAGAAAAGCAGGAGATTTTAGCTGCTATGATGTTTGTTGGATAGGGTGAACCTATGTATGAAGATTTTTGTGACACCCTTTGTAGTACTTACAGTTAGTATAGAGTGGCTCTATAGTGTAATTTAATTGCTACATTATACTTAATTGCATTTTTCTTGTTTGCAGCCTCCAAACTAAGATTGCACAGAATCGCTACTGGCCTGTGGAAATCATGCGGACACCTTTCCCACAAGCCACCAAAGCCAAAGGCAAGCAGACCGCCTCTGAAGAGGATATGGCAATATCTTACCATGGAGTTGCTTATGTCAACATGGCTCCTCTACTGTACCCAGGAGTAAACAGGTAAAACAATGAACCACATACCTATAGAATATATAGAGGATGTTACACAGTGGCTCAAAGATATGATTTTAATTTCTGAGTGGCTAGAATAATTATATAATAGACCAACTAAAAAAAGTTGTTCACAAGCACATTTACTTTTTACTGATACCCTCACTAGCGGAAAATACGCCACTCAGGTCCTGGATGTAGTTTCATATAAGATGTACCACCCATGACATATTATATTTCTCAGTAAAAAAAGTCATGTCTATATAATATAACAATATAGTTGATGTTCGCAGCTGTAAATATGTTTTTTGCTTGACTCAGGCAGTGAGGGTTAAAATGAATCCTTAAGAGCAGATTTCATATGACTGTGCAAAAGTGCCGCGACACGGCGCGGCACTGTCGCGGTTACGGCATGGAACCTGGCCTGCTGAAGATACGAAATGGAATCGCATAGAGCCGATTTCACATGACTGTGAAAAGTGCCGTGACACGGCGCGGTACTGTCGCGGTGGCGGTACCGAACCTGGCCTGCTGTAGATACCGAACGAAACCGCGTAGTCGCGGTACGGTCACGGTCGCGGCGCGGTACAACTCTTTCGCGGTACTTTTCACACTGAGTCATACGAAATCTGCTCTAGTCGCGGCACGGTCGCGGCGCGGCACAACTTTGTCATGGCACTTTTCACAGTCATACAAAAGCTGCTCTATTACTTCACTTTTCATAATTCTGCATAAAATCGCATTGGATGTTGGCAAATTGCATAATTGTAACATTTCATTTTACTGGGAGGGCTGAGGCTTAAAGCACTGAGGTAATTTTATTATTTTTATTTTGAAGGATTCACGGAGCTTACTTTGTCAAGCCGTTCATGGAAAATGAGGTTTTTGAGAAGACCAAGCGAAAGGGCAATCTTGCTGAGGAGGCGGCTCGACTTGCTAGCGGAATGAGTAGAACTCTTGCATCAGGAATGGGACAGAAACCCCCGGCGCCATCCAAACAGGCCAAGACTGACGCAAAAGCCAAGGTATGGATGGGGAGGACCTCTGATTGCAAATGACATCCTTCACTGTGAATTTAGTCAGAAACGCTTAATGAGGTCTTAGTCAGCTGGAAATTTGTTTCAATTTGTAGTTGTATTCAACTCTCCCGCTTCATTTTCAGCTTTTTCTGCCGCTTGAATTTCGGAGATTTTTTCTCATGTTCCCTTTATATATCTCCCGCCAATATTTCTGGGAAAATCGTGAATCGCCCGCTTTTTGTTCACTTGAGGTACGCATCTCTCATTTAATTTGTAGTGCCTAAAACTTTGGTCGCAAATGACAAAAGCTTAGTTAGGCGCAGTTTCCAGAGCTCTGCACTCCTTGTGTATATTTTCACTCGCTATTAGAAGACGAACTACGTATAGAAATCTCAGAATTACCATCTAAAATCAAAATGTTTTACTTGGTCTACCGAATTCAATAAAAATATTGCACTACATTACCTAAATCAGCCGATGGATAATGGCGATGACTGAGGATCTTCAATAGACTGCTTTCAGTACCTTACATTTGGCGAACTCCCCTAATATAGAGAAGTCTTTGCCTACGCGCCTTATTTGGGTCTCGAGTTTCCAGTCATCTCAGCGCACCACAGGGAGTGGGCACCCAATACGGCGCGTAGGTTACTAAAAGCGCGCGTCGCAAAGATGTCTACGATCTTCAAATAAGGAGCTGCAAGCAGCAGACTAGATAGCTCTTTAACGGCTGGACTTAGCAAACCTGAATATAGTACTAAAAATATATCATGACTTTCTTTATATTACTGTTTTGATTATTCTCTTCTAGACTGCTTACAACCCCTTCTTCGGCAACGTCCGTAATCGAGAGAATGTGTTTTACCCGCTACGCGCTTCAATTTGTTTACAGTGTCGAGTTACCCAGGAGAGGGAGAGATGCACCCTCCCTCTCCTGAGTAACTTGACACTGTAAACAAATCGAAGCGCGCCGCAAGGAAAAAAGTTCCCTCGATTTACGGACGTTCGCCGAAGAAGGGCTGCAAGCAGTCTAAATTCTCTTCTTTTGCGCCGTGGAAAACAAACCAAACGTGGCGTGTTTGTGTGTGCTCTTGTCTTGTGGTATTTTCCATTCGTTTGCGAGTCCAAGGGTATAAAATTCTAACAATATTGCCGTGCTTTTCGTAGCCATCCGGAGCTGTTTTGAAGCCAGAAGCAGGTTCCGAGGGGGACTCGAATGAAATGAAGAACGTAGAGGGTCAGGTCAGTAACAATGGCGACTTTGTAGCAAAAACGTATTTATTCTTAAATGGAGAACTGAGAAAATCGTTGCGGATATTGATTCCTGTTGCCAATTTTCGTGTTTTCTTCCCAGTGAACAATATGTTGCGCAAGTCGTAAAGACGTAAAAAAATTCGCTTATACAAACTGACCATAATCATTGTGAAAACGTTTGCTTCGAGTTGACACTGAAAGATGTAATAATAGCAGAGCTCTCTAACGGGCTTCCATAGATATCGCGTATAGTAACCTATCGAGTTCAATATGGATGTTTAGCGGTATTTCCTGCCTCGTTTATAAATAATGTTATGGGAATATTCTATTATAGCAATACCTAGAAGCCAGGACGTTTGTCACGATTGAGATTGAGCTGTCCAAACCACTAGTTCCTAAAGACCGCCGTCCTCCCTAGCGAGAAAGTAAGTTGACAACTTCTCCAGGCCCGTTTACAGCGTTTACACTTGCAATTTTTGTCTTGCGAGTCACGGCCAATTTTTCTCGCAAGTACGGTCAAAAAAATCACTAATGTAAAGTAGGTGCAACTCGGCGCGAGTTGCTGCGTGATGTCGCGGAGATTTCAACATGCTCGAAACTCTTTACAACTTGATGCGATTTGAAGAAAAGAGAGCACAGAAATCGCACCGGATTTGCATCTCGTTTACACTAGAGAGTTGGAATTGCAATTGCGCGAGAAAAATCGCCACGACAAATGCAACAAAAATCGCAAGTGCAAACCGCCAGGTTTCCATATAGGAGAAATTGTCGCAACTGTCGCAACAGTCGCGAACAAACGTCGACTGCTGCAACACACCGATTTCCATATAAATCGCAACAGTCGCAACCAATTGGTGGCCAAGGTTTCTATTTAAATTTCGTATCGTAGCAGTCGCAGAACTTCAGTTTCAGCTGTCACAGAGATAGAACACGGGCTATTTCTGCAACACGAGTTGCAGCAGTTGCTAGAGTCGCAGCGTGTTGTAGAAGTCGCGAACGTCACAGGTTTTCCATAGTTGCAGCAACCGCAACTGTCGCAGAACAACTTTGCTTCACGATAACTGCGACGGCTGCTACTAGCATACTACCATGTAGTTCAAGCTGCCAAATAGTTCAAATGAACTTCCTGCATTTTCTATTCTGTTAGAAATCTAATTGTGGTTGTGATTTTGATCTCAAGGGTAGCGGAGTATATTCCACCAAGGCCTGTGTTTGCAAGGAAAACTGGAGGTGCCAAAAGGTCAGTTATACGTAAAGAACAATTTTCTCTAAATTTGAAAAGTTGGGTTTTTTCGCTCTCCTCTGACGATGTAATAAGAACTATTTTCACTGTCAGGCTGTCGAGGACTACCACGGACAGGTCGCCGTCATAGCAAACTCACTATTAGAGGAGTTCAGGTAAAGAAGGGTTTTACATTTTTATTAAATTTTGGCTGTAACAGAGCGGATTTCAGGTGATTTTCGTGAGCGATTTATTTGCTTCCTTTGGCCGAGGACTTTGATTTCGTTATGTCAGCCATGCAGAGTGCAAAGCAACCAACAAAACTGCCCATGTGCCTGGTTTTAGGACCTTGCACTACATCAACTTCCCGCCGGGTCTTACAGCCGAGCAAGCGCCTCTCTGGGCAGAAACTTACGGACTTCAAATAGGCTTCTCTGGAAGACGAAACAGGAATAACACGTTAATCCTGTTTTTTTTTTTCTTCAGGCAAATGTTTGGAGCGGATTTGATGAAAGGATCATTGTCAGAGACAAACGAAGCTATGGACCAAAGGTACAATTTGTACAATCATTTATGCGTTGCACTGTTTCTCCTGACAACGCATCTCTCCTTGCTTGCGCGCAACAAGAATGAAACCCGCCAAACACATCTCTCCTTGCTTGTGCGCAACAAGCAGAATGAAACCAGACGTGCATGTACCTCTCAGATCCCCTGGCGCGCCAATTCTGCCCCACGTAAGGTAAAACTTGACGTTAAAAACAAGACCAAATGGTTCAGAACTTGGCATTATATTCGGCACGTTTTCAAATGATTTATTATCTCTTTACAGGAGGAGAAAACTGCTTTACGAGCTGAACACGTCTGGGAAGTACTTTGCGCTAAAGGAGCAATTAAAGGTATGTCAAATAAGTAATGATCTTGCTATTGTCGTTTGGTCTTGTTTATATAGTTTTCTTAGAACAAAGGGAGACATTTGACGGTTTTGATAAATCTATTAAAACTGGGAGAGTAGATCCGCTCGTTCTGTGCCATTCAATCAACTCTAGGAGACCGGTCTTGGGGCTCGGCGTTCTTATAACAAAAAAGAGTGAAAACAAAAACATATTACTGTGGACACTCCTTAAGTGAATGGAAATTAACTACCCAATCTCTTTTTTTTTAGCATAGCGTAGTGAAAATCGTGCGCGAAAAGTATCTGAAAAGTATGGCATTTACAGACAAGGCGGAGCTACAGTCATTCCTTAGCGAGTTGTACGTGTTACTCCTGGACCAGATGCACCAGGCTGTCAACAAGGTAAATAAAAATTAACATCTGTTTATTGTCATTTTTGAGCTGGTGTGTCGAGCGGCTGTGCAGATGCTACCATTTTATATGACTTATCACTAAATGGGTTTTCTTGAATCACAATAGAGCATCCCATTGCCAAGAGCGAGATACATTTGTAACTTCGGAAACCGATCCGCGTCTTTGCGAACTAAACATGATGTTTAATGCTGTTTCTTTTGTAGTTTGTCTCAGCCGAGGACACACCCGAGGAGCCCCCACCCATAACGGACTCTTCTATGCTAAAACACTTCGCACGGGAGGCCGAGGTGAGTTTTGGTATCAACTACGATTTCCATAGCAGCTGGGGTTTTTCTCTTATAAGTGTATAGCTATTTGCTTTTTCTAATTTATATCTGAGCGCATTATTTTATTATATCTTGAAGGTTAATCAAACTACGAGCTTGCCGCCAAATATTACCAAGAGGTAAGAATTTCGATTTGATGAATTTCGCGATCGTAATTTTTCGCACGTGCGAATTACGATATATCGCAGTGGCCGATATCCTGATAAACAATATAGTTTATATAATATTATTTCTTATTATATAGACACGAGTGTTTTACTGGGAAATACGCCACTCGTAGATATCATACGAAGCTACATCCGGGACCTGAGTGACATATTTTCCATATCCTCACTAGTGAGCATATCGGTCAAACAAAAGTGCTTGGAAATCATTTGGAATATTTTTTTCTGGTTTGTCTATATAATAAAAAGAAATTACACGGTGGCTTGAAGATATGAGTTTTATTTTCTTGTGTCAAAAACAATATTTTACTCATTCGCTGCGCTCATTCGTAAAATATTGTTCTTGCCACTCGAAAATAAAACTCATATCTTCGCGCCACCGTGTTATATCCTCTATATATTTAATATTTCGGCGCCGGTGCCACCATTACATTACGGCACTCGGCGTTTGCAATAGTCCTCCTCAGCTTGGGCAAAATGATTCCACATTTCAGATCACTTGGCATTCATATGAACAATCTGGAAATGCCACGTGCTCTGAAATGGGAAAAACACGACGCCAATACTAGAGGCTGATTTCCATATGTCGCAGCTGTTGTTCTGCAACGGCTATCGTGAACAAAGTTTGTTCTGCGACGCACCCACAGTAGTCGCAACGCTCAAGTTGTAGCTGTCGCAGAGATAGAACACGGACTATTCCTGCAACACGAGTTGCAGCAGTTACAAGAGTCGCAGCGTGTTGCAGAAGTCGCAAACTCCGCCGGATTATATGTTGCAGCTTTCGCAGAAGAACTTTTGTTCACAATAGCTGTTGCAGAACAAGTTTCTCCGCGACAGCTGCAAAATATGGAAACCAGGCTTAAGAAAGTCTATATTCGCTTTCTGATCTGACTTACGTTTTGCTGATTTGTTTGTTTAGCGTCTTGCCCGGACTAAATGATCCAAGCCACTGGTTTGACTACGGTGCGTTCTGTCTCTTGATCGGCGATGTGACAAAGGTGAGCAGAGAAACATCAACAATTGAGGTTTTATATCCGTTACCCCCCTGTCAAGGAACATGGAATTTCTCAGTGTTGTTGAGTTTAACCCTGGAATTTCCACAGGGCATTCATTTCAACCCAGAATTTTCCACAGGGCGTTCGTATGCAACTTTGAATTTCCACCGGGACAGCAGAGAATGTGGAATTTCCAGAGGCGTTGCTTCAAATTTCCACAGGGGTTGTGCAGGAGCCCCTGGAATTTCGACAGGGGTAGAGCAGTTTTTGAAAATTTAGATGAGGGGTGTTGGGGTTTTTTTAGAACAGCCCATCTTACAGAATGAGGAAACGGGCCAAATATGGGTAGGCCAGGCGGCCTGTCAGGCAGTACCAAACTAACACGGAAAACCGATGAAGAGATATTATTTTGTCTTAGGCCGAGGAATGCTTCAAGGAAACAATAGCTCTGGACCAAAAGCACGTCCCGGGGTAAGACCATCACCATTACTTAATATCGCTAATGTAAACTAGGCTTCGTGACGTACCGGGTAAGACCATCACCATTACTTAATATCGCTAATGCGAACTAGGCTTCGTCACGTACCGGGATAAGACCATCACGATTACTTAATATCGCTAATGTGAACTAGGCTTCGTGAAACGGGCTGGATCGCAACTTTGTGCGCGCTTTGTGCGCGGTAATGTTCTACTATTTCAAGAGTATGAATACAATATGATTTCTATTATTCTTATTGTTTATGCTATTGTTCTATTGAAAGATGGCATGAATAGAACGACGATAGATATCCTAAATATCTATTGCGTTGAAAGATGAGAACACTAACCAGATCAATTCATAACATTTCCAGGCTGCTCATGTACGGTAGCGTCCTCACTGACGCTCGAGCGGTACGAGGTCGCTGAGACGTTCTTCGAGGCCGCGACATGCGCAGATCCCAAGAGTGTCCTAGCGTTGACCATGTTAGGTATTATGAAATTCTTATCATTTTACTTAGAACCTAACGTAAACAAATCCCTTCTGCTTGGCGTTATTCGTTAGTTGCCAGGGAGTTCAACGGGAATGCTAAAATACAGCGATCCTTAGTCTGGCCGGTTCCCTGTGGGAACCGAGGCGTGACGTCACAGAGAAACTTGACTTTCATTCACTCTCGCATACTCTTGTGGGGTTGCGATTAACGGTAAAACTCTAAGAAGGCCAATCACTGTTTGCCTCATTTTTATATCGTATTATTCGCATCTTAGGACTCTATTACGATAGTATCCAGAATGATATTGGTGCTGAACGCGCATTCCTTGAGGCTAACCGGCTAAACGTGGGACCTTCCTCTGCTACCGAGCGACCAAGCTCTGCTGATCAGCCTACTGCAGAATTGGATGAGCCCGCAGGGGAGCCAGAACCCGCGGGACCGGGACCAGAAGAGGAGCCCCCCGCGACTGGGGAGATACCGGAAGTGCATGGTAAGCCTGGAATTCCGTAAATTACGCTCAGAATAACGGGAAGGTTAAGCCATGTTGTTGATCCCTGCTTCCGAACGTGTCAGGTTATTCCCTACGATCATTATCCTTCAATGTCTTTGTGTCGGAAAGCTAGCGCGAATGTTGCGTGACTTGCTTGCACATGTTGCGTGACTGCTGGAATTGGAGTACGCATATGTATTCGCCCGTTCTCTGTACACTGGGGTCATTCATCTCTATAGCCTGCGATGCAGGCCTCTCGGAAAGCGCTCTGGAAAAACCCCAGAGCCGTATCTGTAGCCGGTTTAGCGCTCGGAATTCCGGCACGCTTCACGCTCCGTGTCTCGCAAGCTCAGCTTGTTCCGTTTTCTTGGTACCACTCATGTAACACTACTATCGTGTACCACTGCTATCATGTACCACTGCTATCATGTACCACTGCTATCATGTACCACTGCTATCATGTACCACTGCTATCATGTACCGCTGCTATCATGTACCGCTGCTATCATGTACCACTGCTATCATGTACCGCTAGTGCTATCATGTACCACTGCTATCATGTACCACTACTTGCGCCTGTCAGCAGGCTTCTTTAGCGGTGTCATCATTGTCATGATTGCGCCAACCAGAGATCGATGGTTCACAGAGCAAAGGGCGCTATTCAAACTACGGTTGCCACATTAGCATATATATGGTAATGTTGATATAGCCTGCTCGCAGGCGTTCGCTGGTGTTTTTATTGCGGAAAACACCACCATCCACCTGCGAGCAGTCAAACATCGATAAACAGTGAATAGCGCTATAGTTGCTAGAAGATTTTGCAGTATAGACTTATTTCAATTATCGTTGCTTCGTGAAACCATGTATCATGAACCTCAACCATTGCTTGCTTCATAGTTGGTAATGATAATTCCTGCCTGAAAGAGGGGGGAGGAACAGACCTCAAAATCTCCCTATCCCTCCAATTTGTTCCCCATTTCTCCCCTCCTCTCTGAAATGTTAGGGCATTTCTCCCTCCTCCATCAATCCCTTACTATTTCGGGTCTCCCTCCTCCCTTTATTTGATTCCAATTTCTCCTCATCCCCCTTAGATTTTGAGGCAGTTTCTTCCTCATCCCTCTTCTGTTCTTTCCCCTCTTGAAAACGCAGCAGATCATGTCAGATTATGGCTCAAAGTAGTAAACACAATGCCAATGAATGTTCTTAGTGTAGCTTGGTTTGTCATATTCGAACAAAAATCGACTCCGTTATGATGCGTTCACGGTACATGGTTTCACGAAGCAACGTTAAAGAGCCCGTGTCAGCCACTACTTTGTTATTGTTTTCGTTCGACATTAGAAGACGAATTACTTGAGAAATCCCTAAATCAACATCTAAAAACAAAGTTTCAGATTTGATTTACCAAAATTAATCGAGAAAATTGCTCTATAGTCTCTAAAACAGCCGATGGAAATGGATGCTTTCTCAGACTTGGTATGTTACTATGCTGTCAAAAGGCGGCTGACACAGGCTCACTAATCTTATTTTTTACTTCAGTTGATGACGTATCTGCTGGTGAAACCGTACCACAGACGACAGAAACCGAGGCACGACAGACCGCTGCCCCTGGTGCTGCAGGCGCTCCACCCACAGTTCTCATCAGCTCTGAGTCCGAGCAAGGCAAATACCCACCAACATCGAAACCTCAGACCCAGTCCTCCGTCCAGCCCGCGGGCAAGCCCCAGTCTCCCGCGCCAAGCGCCGGCGGGAGTATGACGTCACATACCGACGAGGCTACAAAGCCTGTGCCCGCGAAACCACAAGAGTGCAAGCCAGCGGAGAGCATTTTTCTACAAACCGCGGCTTTCCTCCTCGAAGTAAATGCCTTGCAGGTTAGCAACGAAAAGCAATCGTTTACTGTCGTAGTATGAAGTTCCATATTGAACGTCGAATGGAACAACAAATCTAGTCTGAGATGGACGATGCACAACTTCAACACAGAATCTACTATTACGCAGTCGCGCCTGTTTCGTTTTTTTGGCGTTTTGAAATACTCATTGTCATCAAAGTCCAGCCGCCACTCTCTCGTCAGTCTCTACAGAAAATGGCGGAGTTCAGCGGCAAAGTGAGTTCTTGAATCAATAGGTAACTCCCCAGCGTCAACGTTTTGGATAACGGAGCCTTAGCGCGCGAACAGTTTTGACTTTGATTGACAGCTACGTATTCCAAATCACGGCAGTTGTAACTCTTTCTCTGGTCAGAGCTCACAGGGAATGTTGAACAAGCTGTTCAATCGAAAAAGATAGACCCTGCGCCAGCTTGTTGTACCTAAAATGATTGATAGCAACAGTGGTTATTCTGGCTAACGCGACACGCAAGCAACAAGCCTCAAGGCTGATATAATAATTGTCAGTTTTCAATTTTAGTCGCCGGGTCGCCGGGGCCATGCTCGTGCCATGATCACTGATGTGAACTAGAAACTCAAAGCAACATCTCACGTTCATACTTTCTTACGTCTTCAGATGACGGAATCGGCACTCGCGCACGAGCTAATCGCGTCCAACAATGAGCCGAACGCTGACTACTGTGTAGCGCTGGCTCGTCTCAAGATTCAGCAGCGGTTGTACGATGAGGCCGAAGAGAAGCTGACGCTTGCGCTAACACTCAACCACCAGGTAGGGAGACGAGCCATGTCTGTCGTACCGATAAATAGGGGTGTTTCTTCTTGATCTGATTGCCGTTCCATTAGTTGACATTGCTCCATAATTTGACTAGGTGTTTCATGATCTTATTGGTTGCTACATGGTCTGACTGTTGATTGTTGCATGATTTGATTGGTTGTTCCGCGTTCTTATTGGTTCCACGATCTCATTGGTTTTGTCGTGATTTGATTGGTTGTTCCATGATTAGCTATTGATTGATCGATGATTTGATTGGTTGATCCACGTTCTGATTGGTTGTTCCATGATTTGATTGGTTCCAAGATCAGATTGTTTTTTTCGATGATCTGATTGGTTGCTACATGATCTTATTGGCTATTCTATGATCTAATTGGTTGTTCCATGATTTGATTGGTTGTTCCATGGTTTGATCCATGATTTAATTGGTTTTCCACGTTCTGATTGGTTGTTCTATGATTTAACTGATTCTTCGATGATCTGATTGGTTGTCCCGTGATTTGATCCATGATTTAATTGGTTGTTCCACATTCTGATTGTTGTTCCATTATTTAATTGATTCTTCGATGATCTGATTGGTTGTCCCGTGATTTGATCCATGATTTAATTGGTTGTCCCACGCTCTGATTGGTTGTTCCATGATTTAATTGATTCTTCGATGATCTGGTTGGTTGTCCCATGATTTGATCCATGATTTAATTTGTTGTTCCACGTTTTGATTGATTGTTCCATGATTTGTTCGGTTGTTCATGAACTTACTGTTTACCTGTTGGCTTTTCTGATCAGTTGTTCCCAGTTGTTCCATGGCCTAATAGGTTGTTCCATAACTTGTTCCATTATCTAATACGTTGTTCCATGATCTGAATAGTCGTTCCATTATCCGATTAGTTTACCAATTATACCCTCAGTTACCCCATGAATTGATTTACACTTTCCCTATTTCATTTGCCCCATTATTTTATTTCCTTCGCGATCTGATTGACTCCATAGAATCCAGACAGCTGGGCACTGAAGGGCCATCTGAGGTACCTGACAGGGAACATGGAAGAGGCGAAGACTGCTACGAGCAAACCCTGGCCTATATGAACGAGGCATCCGACATGCATGCTATCTATCTCAGACTGGCATCCATATATCTGGAGAAGGGACAGGTATGACATTGGCTTTCGCTTATAATTCAGTCGTCCACTTCAGGGGCGGATCACAGGGTCACGGGTCCTTGAAAATCTGGAAAGTCATGGATTTTAGAAATGTCCTTTTCCAGGCCTGGGAAGTCCAGGATTTTTACAAAAGCCCATCAAAGTCATTAAAAGTCATGGAAATATTTTCATTTAAGGGGGGCCTTTAAGAAATATTTACCAGATGTTGGGTGTGTTTCTTAATTTTGAACTAAAGGATACCCACGTTGCTCTAATCGTGCGCGAAAACCCATTATGAAGATCATTAATTTTTTCGAAACATCATTGAAAAGGTCCTTAGGGGCCGACCATTTAACTTTTGAGGGGGGGGGGGGGGGGGCTTTTTTTGAAAAAAAAATATCCTGCACGGCCCGAAGGGCCGAAAAAAATTTCCTGCACAGCAAAATGGTGACTAAAACCCTTCTTTTTTATTGGGAAAAAAATTCTCACCGCTTAACAGAGGTAGAAAAAAAAATCTTGCACCGACAAAAAGCCCCCCCTCCCCCCCCCCCCCCCCCCCCCCCCTCAAAAGTTAAATGGTCGGCCCCTTAAAAATCCTGGAATTTTGAAAGCCGTAAAACGTCGGAACCCTGGATCAATTCTCTGATCGATTGTTCTGTCATTTAAGTGGTTATTCCATGATCTAACTATTGATTTGCATAATTCTTCCTTCTGATTGGTTGTTCGATGATCTGATTGGTTCTTTGGTTTGATTGGACTTGGTTGTTCCATTACCCGATTGGTTGTTCTATGATTTGATCGATCGAAACTAGATTTTCAATTTAAATCACAACAAAGAGGCACTGATTTACTTTTCAGTTAAAAAGAAATAAAAGAAGAAAGGTTGGGCCACCGAATTATTGTGTTGTTATTCTCCTGTGCTTAGTGGAAATGGGAAAGTCTGCCAACATTCAGATTTGGTTAATTAAAGTAATTACCAGAAAATAACTCGTCAACTTGTGACGAGTTATTTTTAAATTTATTTACATCCTGAAATTTTCTCACTGAGAGAAATGAAATGGAGAGAATTGAGACTCCGTAATCTTCAAATCTTTGTTGGCGTTGCGGGCTTCCTGTGTTTCATGCACACGCGCCAAAAGTGGCGGGAAAAAATCAGCCAATCAGAAACGTTTATCTGACAGACGCTGAGGATTTTAATATATAAGATCAACTGTCCTTTCACGTTTCTCGTTTTAGTTCCAGCAAGCGAAGGAGACATTTCTCAGAGCGTGTTTGCGATCACCTTCATGTGTGTCATGGCTGGGCGTGGGAATCGCTTGTTATAGGGTAAGGCGATGATCTGGTATGACGACCTAGTAGCTTCAGAGGGGACTTGTACGGTGGCCCATAAGGGACATGCAATTATAACTAATCAATTTCCATCGAGTGTTACTAACTCTCGATCGAGTTTTACTAGAAGCATGCGCAATTCAGAGACACGTTGTCCTGGTCCAAAATGGCAGACTTGTAGAGTCAAAAGCCATCACGGAAATGATTTCTTCCTCTATGGATGTCTGTAGTCGATGAATATTGCCGCCTTCATCGACTACATGCATGTATGGAGGCAGAATTTCATCTACCAAACGTCACCAAGGCTGCAGAAGCCAAGATCATGAAAGCTATTAGGCTACCTATAATGTGCAAACAAATTTCGATGAAAGTTGTGCCGCAATTAGTGGAAAGACAGTTTATTTTAAAACCATTTCATGATTAACAAAATTCCGCTTTGACTGCGACCAATTGGACCACTCTAGTGACTAACGTCAGTCAGGTCTGCGGTAGGGTTTACACTTTTGACCGTAGGTCTACGGTAGGGTATAAAAACGAGGATTTTCGGTATCTGATAGGGTCAGGTTTTGCGGCACACCCCTACCCCAAAATCAGTGGAGTATCCCCCGGGGGGTGGGGGTGGGGGGGGGGGGCTTAACAGGTTGACAGTTCCCCGATATCCGTGCTTCCACTCAAGTGAACTTATGATGTAGGATTATGATATTTCTATTTCATTTAGCTTGGTGAGTTGATGGAAGCAGAAGACGCGTTATCTGAGGCCAATATTCTGAACAACAAGGACCCCGAGGTATGGGGATACCTGTCCCTCGTCTGTCTCAAGGTACGTACTGATATACCAAACGCTTATTAAATCGCTAGGCTGTGCCCTTCTCCGTTTATGACTAAACGAAAACACAGGAAGAATAAATAAACGAACGAATATATGTATGTTTTTCAGACTGGAAGACAGCTAGAAGCAGAACAGTCATATAAATATGGACTTAAGGTTCGTAAAGGACTTTTAACTCTGTTATCAGCCTTATTGTCTACCCGTGCATTCAAACAATCAACGCGCACTGTCCTTTGTTACGTCATAATTCTAATTGTCTACTCGTGCATGCAAACAATCAACGCGCACTGTCCTTTGTTACGTCATAATTCTAATTGTCTACCCGTGCATGCAAACAATCAACTTGCACTGTCCTTTGTTACGTCATAATTCTAATTGTCTACTCGTGCATGCAAACAATCAACGCGCACTGTCCTTTGTTACGTCATAATTCTAATTGTCTACCCGTGCATGCAAACAATCAACTCGCACTGTCCTTTGTTACCTCATAATTCTAATTGTCTAATCGTGCATGCAAACAATCAACGCGCACTGTCCTTTGTTACCTCATAATTCTAATTGTCAACCCGTGCATGCAAACAATCAACGCGCACTGTCCTTTGCTACCTCATAATTCTAATTGTCTGCCCGTGTATTCAAACAATCAACGCGCACTGTCCTTTGTTACGTCATAATTCTAATTGTCTACTCGTGCATGCAAACAATCAACGCGCACTGTCCTTTGTTACGTCATAATTCTAATTGTCTACCCGTGCATGCAAACAATCAACTCGCACTGTCCTTTGTTACCTCATAATTCTAATTGTCTAATCGTGCATGCAAACAATCAACGCGCACTGTCCTTTGTTACCTCATAATTCTAATTGTCCATCCGTGCATTCAAACATTCAACGCCCACTGTCCTTTGTTACCTCATAATTCTAATTGTCTATCCGTGCATTCAAACAATCAACGCGCACTGTCCTTTGTTACGTCATAAATCTAATTGTCTACTCGTGCATTCAAACAATCAACGCGCACTGTCCTTTGTTGCGTCAAAATTCTAATTGTCTACCCGTGCATTCAAACAATCAACGCGCACTGTCCTTTGTTACGTCATAAATCTAATTGTCTACTCGTGCATTCAAACAATCAACGCGCACTGTCCTTTGTTACGTCATAAATCTAATTGTCTACTCGTGCATTCAAACAATCAACGCGCACTGTCCTTTGTTACGTCATAAATCTAATTGTCTACTCGTGCATTCAAACAATCAACGCGCACTGTCCTTTGTTACGTCAAAATTCTAATTGTCTACCCGTGCATTCAAACAATCAACGCGCACTATCCTTTGTTACCTCATAATTCTAATTGTCTACTCGTGCATTCAAACAATCAACGCGCACTGTCCTTTGTTACGTCAAAATTCTAATTGTCTACCCGTGCATTCAAACAATCAACGCGCACTATCCTTTGTTACCTCATAATTCTAATTGTCTACCCGTGCATGCATCAACTTGCACTGTCCTTTGTTACGTCATAATTCTAATTGTCTACCCGTGCATTCAAACAATCAACGCGCACTGTCCTTTGTTACGTCAAAATTCTAATTGTCTACCCGTGCATTCAAACAATCAACGCGCATTGTCCTTTGTTACCTCATAATTCTAATTGTCAACCCGTGCATGCAAACAATCAACGCGCACTGTCCTTTGTTACCTCATAATTCTAATTGTCAACCCGTGCATGCAAACAATCAACGCGCACTGTCCTTTGCTACCTCATAATTCTAATTGTCTGCCCGTGTATTCAAACAATCAACGCGCACTGTCCTTTGTTACGTCATAATTCTAATTGTCTACCCGTGCATGCAAACAATCAACGCGCACTGTCCTTTGTTACCTCATAATTCTAATTGTCTACTCGTGCATGCAAACAATCAACCCGCACTGTCCTTTGTTACGTCATAATTCTAATTGTCTACCCGTGCATGCAAACAATCAACTTGCACGGTCTTCTGTTACCTCATAATTCTAATTGTCAACCCGTGCATGTAAACAATCAACGCGCACTGACCTTTGTTAACTCATAATTCTTGTCTACTCATGCATGTAAGCAATCAACGCGCATTCTCCGCGTGCATAAGAACAATAAACACGATTTTTGCAAATCTGCGCGTACATTCCAAAGCACACACTGTTCCTCGTTTATCGTAACTGACATTCTGTGCGTGCATGCAAACAGCAATCTATACTACTATTCCAACCTTTCCATCCTTAGTTAAACTTAAAGGACGAAACCTTGTTGAGTGAGATCCACACTTTACAAGAGCAAGTTGGGTTTGGCAACCCTATGGTGTGCTGAACAATCTACTGGGATGATAGACCTGCTCGCGCGATTTCCGTGAAACGTGTTCACTAGAAGCGCAAGTGTATGAACAAAACAACTTTATATCCCCGCCGTGTAACCTTTATTGGTTATTGTAGATATTGTGTATAGTTTTAACAGTAAAATTTAACAATTTATAGCACCATTAATAGAATTATGGAGTCTCTCATTTGAAGGTTTTGCACTGAAATAAACAAAGAACACACATTTATTCTTGGCCCGTTCTATTTTTTTTCCGCAACCGGTCTAGTATGTCCAAGTTCTGTGTCAGCCATCATTTGTTTGTATTTGCTTTTCTGATTGGCTACCTAATTTTTGACGCAAAGAAAAAAATAAAAAGTACAGAGGTTTTCAGTACCTATCGTTTTGAATTTATTTCGGCACGATTGGCTGGGATTGATTTATCTGTCAAATGAAAAATAATTCGCCACCATAACTACTCATCTGAATTCCTTCTCGAATAGTCTCAAACCAAACGTGAAGAAATCAACCGGCTTGAGCTTTAACCCATCGGTGAGCACTTGTCTCCCAACATCCGACATAGCAGGCTTGTGAAATGTGGAGAAAATGAACTCTCCTTGGATCATCTCAAAAGCAGCCTTAAGTTGCCTCATCACATGTGACTTAAACAGCACTGGGTCATCTGTGTATATGGTAGCCACCCAGTGAACGCATTCCACTCGCTCGGAACGCCGACCGTGACTAAACGACTTCGGCCATTCCCCTCGGCTGTACTCGGAAGGACTTCGGTCAGCGAACATGACGTCCCACTCTTGAAATAGGAAATCGATATTTGATCGGAGTGCCTCAAATGGCTCCCAGTCAATGACCAGAGTGCTTTCTTCAAAGAGGGTGTTGGCTACTTCTCCGGAAAGAATTATTTCTGAGATTTTTTCTTTGGAGTAGGGATGGAGTTTAATAGGCGCCTCTTCTGTGACTTCAGCGACAGCTTCCGGTGATACGGCAGAGTTATTGCAATGGTACGCCAGTATATCTTGATCCAGGACGGCGCGATCTCCCTGTTTCTTTTGTATCGCCAATCGCTCGACGTTGTCCGATTTCGTGGTGAAGCGCTCTCGGGCGACACTCGGATAATGCTCGCGAATGTAATCGTGCACTTCGGAAATGAGTCGGGAGCTCAGTCCAAGACCTCGGAAGCCAGGATGGATTCGTAAACCCTGACTAATAAACGTCTTTCCGTCGTCTATGATATTGATAGCTCGTAAACCCACTAGTTTTTCACCGATTTCGGCCACGAAGATCAATCGATTGGACTGGTTCAGCCAGTCCAGGAAAATACAAGGGAAGTAGTCGTGGCCGCTGTAAATTCCCGCTGACATCTCAACAACGCCTTGATAGTCGGTCTCGCGCGCCAGCCGTACTTTGATTTCACGCATTCTAGATTGACAATCAGACAAACTAGAAAATGCGCTTATATCTTCTCTGATCTTTTGAGCAAAGGTCCGTGACTTACACGTGGCGACAGTTTGTAAGGAAGATGTGAAGGTATTTCCGTCATGGGTGGTAATCGTGAGCTTTTGAGCGCAGTATTTTGCTTCAAGTTCTATAGCTCCTCCGGACGATCCTCTAAGACTTTCCGGCTCGCCTTCCCAGCTTCTAAAAATCTCCGCGCTCTGAATACGCATTTATAACTCTCGACAAATTCACCAATTTGTGTACCCACGCTCAACCGTACCGTCTCAACAGCTGAATATAATGCGACAGTTCTCGCTACTTCAACAAGTCAAAAGTGTTTTCCAATTTCAGGACCGTCATTATTTCATAATTATACCCCAAATTATTACTTTTCAAGTATCACGCAGGGAGTATGGCGTAGGAATAATGGGAGAGTTCTCAGTTTAGGCACGTGTTTGGATCTCACGCAAAATTAGCCGCGTCGTTATTTGTCATTAAGCTACAAAATGCCCTAAAACATTTAGTTTCCAATATTTTTCCTTGTTGGAAAGCAATAATTTTGCTCCCGATACACAAAAGAACATTTCAAGGATTCCCATTAAAAACAGGTAATATCTCTAGTACTGACCTAAAACTATAAATCAAGCATTTTGACGCCAATAATCTGGAATCGTTTAAGTAAAAGGTTTTGTTTTCATTTTATAATTTGGAATAAGCAAAACGAAATGAGAAATCATGAAAACAAGCTAGCAAAATTAGCAGTAGGAGACTAAAGTAATTTTTGTGTTTATTTAAAAAATATATAATACATGCAAACATATTATTGAGTATTGAGAAAACGCCCTCTCTAATTTTTAAAGATTTCCTATTCATTTATTGATTTATTTATTAATAAGTAAAGCCAAAAAAAGAAATATCGAAATAAGCTGTAGCAAAATTACCAGTAGGAGACTAACGGTAATTTTTTCTTTTTTTTAATATAAAAATACATGCAAAAATATTTATGAGAAAACGCCCTCTATAATATAATTTACACTCTTTCTTAAACAAGGCCAACCAAACAAGTTTGCAATCAAAGTTTCAGTCACGCCGTTGGGTGCCCTTGATGGGCCTTTTGATAAGAAAAAGAGGAATAACTAATGATTGATGGCATGTAAAATGAGTCTGATTTGATGTTATGAAAAATATCAGTAAACATGGCCGTTTTTATACTAGAGACGGCTAAGTCGTCTTGACGACCTTAAGCCACCTCAGACCGCTTAGCTGTCTAGTATAAAGTCGAGAAAAGTACGACTTAGCCATCTGAAATAAAGGGCATCCAACAGCGCCCTTATAGACGACCTTATCTTGCCGGACGGCTTAGGCGTCTAAAGACGAGGCGACTAAATCAAGACGGCCTTGCCGCAAATTGCGCAGCTTATTTTAAAACTAGACACTTTTTCAGAATTCAATTTTCCAAGATAACTATATACTCTTAGCTAGTTTACGGTCGTCCTAAACGCACTTCCGAATTTATACTTAGCCGTCGCCTAGTATAAATACGGCCAATAACCTGCCCTGGTATCTTAGAGACACGTTCCTTCATGGGAAAAGCTGAATTTTCCGTGGCACAAGAATGTAAGGTTCGGGGTTCACATGTTTGTCCAGGGAAAGCCAAACACTTCACATTATTCTGTCATGGGAATTTGAGCTTTTCCCAAGGGACTTGTCCTAGCTCAGCGCTGTGTTAGCCTGACTGGACATGCATCGTACTTTCACCACCTTAGATTGGATGTCAAATGTCGAAAGTAAATCCGTCTTGCGTTTTCTTCACGATCTTATTGGTCAAGGTCGTGAGTCTTTGTCTAGTCCGCCAATCGGAATGCGAAAAAAAAAACCAAGCGCAACGTGACTCTTGTTTCTTCGTCCTCTGATTGATTGGTTATTGAATTTGTCTTGTTTCTGATTGGCTGTAAGTGTATTTTACTTTACTTTTCGACACTAATCTGAAATCCGCACTACTAGTGATAAAGACCAGAGGTAAGTAATTCCGTGCTCCTCTTTTGAAAATTATCTACTCTCCTTCTCAAGGCGTTAGAACTTTTGTTACTAAATTCTAGTGAAGTACTTGGCGTGAGCCACAAAGAAAAAAGGAAAATGCATTAAAGAGTATTTTTACAAGAATTTGCTAATGCAGTCCTAACGCCCATGGATAGCTATCCAGTTTTCCCGTGTTCCATTGTTCTACCATGGGAATTCAGCTTTTCCCATGGAAGGGTTTCTGCAGAAATTCCCTGTGGTGAACGCACTATTTAAGCATTTGAGCACAACTTTTTATGACTTAATCGGCGAAACAGAGCACGCGTGATGTTGGGAGAGACACGAACGTTTGAAAAAACGTTTTGAGTGTCTCTCCCTTACATCACGCATGCTCTACTTTTCCGATAAAGTCATAAACGTTTTGCTCTGACGCTTTTATAATGCGGGGGAGAACCATTACTTTATCTGTGAAACAGAGCGTAGATTTGGACCAAACAGAGCGCGCGTTATATCGTAGCTATGCGCGTTATAACCTAGCTATATAATAAAAGACCTTATGGTTATACTACATAATTCTCTGACGATGTTATAAAATGTTTGAAGGCCTTTTGTCTGCGACGCCTGGGGACAAGGCTGATGGTTTAACTAATAGTTCTGAGTCGACGCTATAAAATACACACCCACAGTGTTTGTTCATACCAGTAAAACGTGGTGCAGGGGGCGCGCCTTGTATTGTTTCAGTGTCTGTAAATGTGTTGGCGGAAGCCATCTGTTTGATTCTATGTACTCCCGGTTTTCCGCCAAAATTTCCTTAAAGTCTTTTTCTTTTTCAAACAGGCTGTAGTTTGTAGCAATGAGATGTAAACACCACTTGACCAAGTAGAGGGCATTGTAGGTCTGGAAAGGAAAGAGAAACGTCACATTCTGTCCTATTTTCTGGCGCTAAAAAGTTTCCTCTAGATCGGAGGGCAGGCATATGAATGCCACTGGCGGATGCAGGGCTGTGCATTACACATTTTCATGGCAAACATTTACTGATTTCATAAACTCCGCGAACTCTAATTTCCAATTCCAGTCTGGCCTCGCGCGCGTCAACACGAGATGTTTTTTTCATGTAATACGGGTGTATTTTTTTACGAGTTGCGGACGTATTAAATGCGCGCGCAAATGCAGTTCGTAACCTCTTTGCGCTTTTCCGCACCTGTTTCTGTCCGCACTCAATAGACGATTCCAGCTATAAGCGCGCGCGCTCTAGGTCTTTCGAAATGCCGTTGGGATGTGAGGGTTGTCCAATACACTGACAAATTTATGCAAGGCATTGTCTAAAACAATGGAGTGCAATGGAGTGTATTATAGAACGAGGCAATACAATGGAGAAGAACAATACCATGCATAAATTTGTCAGAGTATTGGACTAGTATGTGGGATGTAACACAACTACCAGGATGCAATGCGAGCATATAGACCACTTGATTCGTGAAATGTAACACAACAACTGACATGCGGCGCGCGCATTCATTATAGCTGGAATCGTCCATTTTGACCTTATATGGTAAAATGACGTCACATTCGTACAATAATTCCAGGTATTACATTTATCTCATATATATGACCTGTCATGCAGACGAGGAACTAACCTTTGCGAATGTATAAAGATCCAGTACTTGTTCAAAAAAATATTCTTCAGAACTGCACAAGTGAAACCTTGAGAGAGTTCCCACAATGAAGGCTTCGCATTGCTCTGCCAGGCGATCCACGCATAGTCTATCAGCCAGCACTAGGACACCCCGGACGTTCTCTTCGTCAAGTTTGCATTCGTCTGTGTAGATGTATCGCAACAAAACCAGGAAATCACTCAGGTACACTCCTGGCAGCTCAATCTGGGAATAACAGGAACTATGTTGAGATACGCTTGAAATAAGGAGAGCTAAAGCTACGGCTAAACTAGGACACGGGTAGCGCGCGACATTTGTGCACTGTATGTTTCCCCGAGTCACTGGCTAAACTAGAAAACATCGCACGCGTATGGAAACACAAAATGCTTCTTGTCTGGCGGAGAGACATATCAAAATTTGACGCGCGCAACAATGTTTTGTCGCGTGGCTAAATTGGGAAACATGAAGGAAACACGTGTTCCGCCAAATGTTTGCGCGCTTCATGTGTCCTAGTTTAGCCAGGGCTTTAAACTCCTGAAAAGTATTAAACATTTCGTCCCCTATCGCGTCGGTCTCTGGGTTCACTATGCGACGAAATCGTCAGCTTTTTATTGAAAAGCATAGCTCCTACGTCATGAGTGTTGAATGTTTTAGCTCTTTGCTCAGACGACTTTTAGAAACTTAGCGCTCGGGCCTTCGAAACACAACTTTGCAACGTCGAAAACAACTCGCCCTGTTCCGCCTAGTGCAGTCAACTGGCTTCCCTCTGAACTAAAACCAGACAACGTCGCGACGGAAAGCGAGGCGACTGCAATACGCAAAACAGGGCAAGGATCTGATTGGCTCATTAGATTTGACTTGCGGAACAGCAAAGCCAAAAACAAATCGATGTTTTGAAAACGCGGGTCGCGATGCAACGATTTTAGCTGTAAACGCAAACAGCATAAGATAAAATATCTAAAACCACACACCTTGTTGAAATCTTTTTCTTTGAACTTCCCATCCAGCATGGCAGCCATGACACGTGACCTGGCCACCAGCACCACTCTATGTGCGAACACCAACGTCCCTTCCACTACAAAGGTCACATCAGATAGCACCGTCTTGCCCAACAAAGACTCCTTGGTGGTTGTTTTCCACATTGCAAAATGAATGGCACCAGAATCAGGAATTTGAGATTCAAAGACTACTTTTCTAGCCCTGCCGGGCATTAGGTAAGGCGTTGGCGGGACTCCGGAGTTATGAAGGATGGAATCACGCAAGCTATGATTTTGAATGAAAACATCAAATGGACTTCTTGGTTGTTGAGGGAGGGCTGAAGAGCCTGTCCTGTGGCTGCTTGACGAGCCGCCAGTTGAGCAAGATGTAGAAGAATGTTGTGAACAATCATCATGAGGTCCAGGCATTGATTCAAGACTAGAGCTGTTTGTGCTGTTAGCATGGTTCGTAGAAGCATGCGGTACATTCTGGACAAATCGTGGGTGGTGGGATGCATCGCCACTAGGGGGCCTGGAGGGAACTAGCTGTGGAGCTGGTCGAACAGAGGGAGGAAGGCGGGGCAAGGGCGGTGGAATGGGTATCCTGTTAGATGAAGAGGTAGACGGCATGGGTTCTTGAGCCTGCAGACTTTGGTGTAGAGGGGGTAAAGGTGGTGGTATGGGTATGCTCTGATTGTCATGAGAGCAGGGGGGACGCAGCCCCTCAACAAAACATGCTCTCTGAGGAATACTTCTGGAGGGCAAGGATGCAGAGGGGGGTAAGGGTGGCAGTGGGGGTGGATGGGGTATCCAGGTTGGAGGAATGGGTGGTGGTTCTGGAACTGAAGCACTGCAAGAAGCATTCTGAGCAGATGGAAGAACAGGTGGTAAGGGTGGCAGCGGGGGTGGGTGTGGTACCTGGTTATGAGGAAGGGGAGGAAGAGGTGGTGGTTCTGGAATAAGTGCACCCCCAGCAGACGGAAGCAAAGATGGCAATGGTGGTGGTGTGGGTATCCTAGTCTCTGATGGGTGGGACTGTCTCTGTCTGCGAAAAACCGGTGGAATTGGCAAAGGTCGGGGGCCTTTCTTTGCTTGGCTCTTGTGACAAATCTCGGCACAAAGGCAGGCAAGAGGTTCTATTTCAAGCATCAAGGCTGCCTCTCCAACAGATCTCACAGCATCAGATTCCTCCTTGGTATTAAACTCTCCCATGTACATCCACTCCACAATCTGATTCATGGCAGCATGAGTTATGGTATCCACCAAAGTAAATTCGTATTTTAACTCTTGGGTATTTTTAGTTTGTATATCAATAAAGGGGCTGTTGCTACCAACCTCCTTAGCCAATACTCTTGTCTGGTCAGTTCCTGATTCACTATTTATCCCTTTTTCATGTTCTTCAGTTGCTATGCATCCAATCATTCCATCATTTTCATTTTCAGAAGCAGCAGCAGTCACCTCTCTGGAATGTATGGACAGAAAGTATTCTCTGAAGGCTGCGGACATTGCAGCTAAGACAAAGGAATGAACTTTGATCACCTGTGGCTGGTTCAGAAACTTCAGCGTCACATCTGTATGGCTCTGGTCATCCAGCAATAATTTCCATTCTTTTGTTAGTGTTGATTTGGACAATTTAGGAGGAAGAGGAAAGCCTAAAAAAATAATAATTGATTTACTTTTCATGCCACAATGATGAAATGCAGTGTAGATAAAATAGAAACTATAAAGAGCAAATTATGCCATCAATTCAATTATGTTTCAATTCCGGAAAAAAAATCCATACCCCCACCATGGAGAGAATCAGAAATTCCAGGGATGGGGGAATGTGGGAACATTTCTACCCAAAAAGATAATATTGGCTTTTCATAGTCTTCAGAAGTAATTCATTGATGAAACCTGAATGTGTGGTTCCAGAAAATATCCATTCCCCTCTCCCCTCCCCTCCCCCATGGAAGGGTGTTGAAAAGTGACCCCCCCCCCCCCCCCCACCCCTCTGGAATTTCCAAAGGAAAATACAGTATTTGTATGGAAAAAAATCAGGTAAAATAAAGTCTCATGCTGAGCAGGTTTTTGTTGCTATCATATAAACACTAGTGATGATTGTAACCCCTAAAAGATAGGTAAAGCATTCCGACTTGTCCCTGATCTCCTATGCAGACAAAATATACAATACTCACTTGGTGATTCAAGGTTTGTGATATCAAAGTCAGACTTGTGTGTATTGTCTTTTCTCTTAAACCTCTTGGAACGCTGAACCCTTTCCCGATACTGGAATGCAAGTTGTACAGCAGTTTCAAATACTGTTGAGGCACTTTTGCTTGAGTCAAGAGAGCTTGCTTCCATAAAGAGAGCTCTGGTTTGTTCAGCTGCCAGTGTTGTAGCTTGATCCTCTTCTATGTCCCTTCTGTTGATAACAAAACAAGTAGTGATGATATGATTTTTTTCTTTTATAAAAAATATTTCAAATCCTTCCTTGACATGACAAAAAAAAACATATTCATTTGTAAAAAAATATTTCAAATCCTTCCTTAACATGACAAAAAAAACATATTCACAGGTGGAATGGCTACCTGTAATATATTGGCCCATGGTCATGTGAAAAGGGACCTTTTACAGGGTTTTCATACATTTTTTGGGACCATTCCCAGAATTTTCCAGATTAACTAGCTTGGGCAGTTTTCTACTTAGGAAGTTTGATTTACCACCATCTCTAATCAAAAACATTTCTGTGTATTTTTCATTGAAAATTTGAGAGGGGTGGGGGTCTAGTAATAATCCATACCCCCAGCATGTAGGGAATAACATACGGATGGAATTTCTAGGATCTTTTCTGGAATTAGATAGTCCTTCCATGATGATGTAGAATGCTATGTTGGTTGGTTGTTTTTATGCCATTTTATGGCTAGAATCGAGCGAGAATCCCGATGCGGGCGGCATCTTGGACGGGTCAAAATTTGTGCTGGGGCACTGGGACAAAACGAGGGGGTGCCCGCATCGGGATAAAAACTCTAAACATATTGGAAAAATT
This sequence comes from Scolanthus callimorphus, assembly GCA_033964015.1. NCBI lineage: Eukaryota > Metazoa > Cnidaria > Anthozoa > Actiniaria > Edwardsiidae > Scolanthus > Scolanthus callimorphus. Next base: position 4,056,621 of record CM066914.1, read on the forward strand.
CTAAATTAGATACTGACATGTGTTTTTGGTACCTTGTTAATGGATAATAACATTGGCATTAGAAACTAGCCTGCCAACCCCCTCTGTCCTGCACTCCCCTCCCCTCCCCCATTGGCAAAATTCCGCCTACATGAATGAGGAGGCAAACAAAACACCATTCCCGCTCATCCACATGTAGCACCTTTACTTTGGTTTTCATAATTCAGCATTACCTTGACCTTTTTTCTTTTTTTAATACCTCCAATCACAGAACTCTGTTTGTAAATCCTACTGAGTCTGTTTGGACATTTGACTGACGGAGCTCCCAGAATTATGCGAACTGCAGTCAGCCAATTATAAACATTTTGTTTTGACTGTCAAGAGGTTTTTGAGTTAATTTCATCATAAAAAGGTAACACTTTTACAAAATATTACAGCAATATTTATGTATGGCTAAAATGGAAAGCATGCTACTACCTGCTAAAATAATAATCTTTATCGAAACGTTTAGAATACATTACAACATTATAAGTAGCTATCAAAATAAATGAAGAATTGAGAAATATTTTGACGTCATTTGATCATGGAACTGGTGATAAATTTCAAAATCGAGCTATTCTAAAATACTAAAAATTCAAAATTTCCTACTTACTCATTTCCAAGATCTTTCTTTAATCCAACCAACAGTTTAGGGACCGCTGGTTCATACAGGTTAACCTCGGGAAACCATTTTGATTTTACGTTCTGGAAAGATTTTCCATTTGCGATGTCAAAACAAATGATAAATACATCAGCATTCATGTATGCCAATGGCCGCACGTTATCAAACATCTCAGCTCCACCAGTATCGATTAAATTTGTTTGATAAACACTATATAAGGCTGCTACGGGTTTGCGGTAAATGTTCGTGCTGTAAGTTTTCAGAGCAGTTGGTTTGTAGGTATCCGGAGTTGGAGCTTCGAAGGTTGTCGTGAAGAACCCTCGGCAGACCCCTCCATCGAGCAATGCCGTTGGGTGATCTTCGTGGCATTTCGATATGAGAGTCGTTTTCCCTACTTCTGGGTCACCAACGAGGACAATATTCAGTGGCTTGCTAATGTACGGCATTCTGCAGATGCTCCCAGCTCGAATTTTCCTGTTCTGTGCTTGAATTGTGCTGCCAGCGGTATATATATACTGTATCACTTCTAAAAATAGCCGACCAATCAGATATCGAGATTGTGACATAGAGTTTGAAGGTCTAGGGATTTTCCCTGATACAGTTGACATTTTATGCAGGGGCGTCCACAGGATGTTTTAGGGGGGTGGGGGGGGGGGGGGGGGGGGTGGGTGTGTGTGTGTGTGCTGGCCTTTCCCAAGCTTTTTCATGCACCTGATCTCACATAAAAGCGCAGAATCGCCCAAACGAAATCGTAATCTCATAATGCCCTCATAATTCTACAAAAGAAAGCAGGTCAGAATAATTACTTATTCTGAATATCGTGCTCACTCAAGTCCCCTGTTTTTTCGTCTGGAAATACTTAAATTTACTGGCTTGATATTTATGAATAATGGCATGCTTTATTTATGCATGATTTTCATTCAAACATTTTACCACCTATATTTCAGGACTTCTTTACACCAGTGAATAAAGTTCACAAATATAATACCAGACTAGCTTCGAAAGATTCGTATTACATTTCCAAAGTAAGAACGAACTATGGTAAATTCAACATTCGTTTTGTAGGCGCCAAATTATGGAACTCAATTCAGGAAGATTTTAAAAAACATAGAAGGAATTATTTTAAGAAACTTTTACTAAACCATATTCTAAATACATACTTAGATATCTGATGCGCTTTTCTCTTCTCTAGCTAGCCCCTTGTATCTTCGTGTGCGTATGTTATTTTAGTGTGTTGTATAATGTTAGTGGTACAGACTATTTATTTTCTAGTACTGTCCTCATAGTACTCTTTACTTAATTCCGATATGATCTGTCTGACTTTTAGCTACTTAGGGGCCGACCATTTGACTTTTGAGGGGGGGGGATGATTTTTTTTTGCAAGATTTTTTTTTACGTCTCTAAGATATTGTAGGATATTTATTTCGTAAAATTAGCTGAGGATTATGACAAAAATGCCGTGCAGGATATTTTTTTCAAAATCATCCCCCCCCTCAGAAGTCAAATGGTCGGCCCCTTAACTCGACTAGCCTTTGCTATTTTTAAGTAGCCTTGTTCTCCCCGCTATAATCTATTTCCAATACTATGTAATCAATTATCTCAGAGGACAAATAAAGTATTTTGTTGTGTTGTTGTTGTTGTTGTAATCTTCACAGCCCAGCGGTCAGGGTCACGCAACGCTCTCCGAGTTTGTTGCTCTGACATTTTAAATTCCACGAGAAAAAAAAAACAGCATTTCCAGCCATTTTACAAACCTGAATTTTCAAAAATTTCCCCTGGGGGGGAGCATGCCCTCAAACCAAAATTTGACATTTCTACTTCTGTACCTATACTATCACTAGCACATTTTCTCTGCGCAGCGGCGTAGCCAGGAATTTCTGAAGGGGGACCGGATAGTGAAAACATGGGACGAAAATGCTCAAATTTTCTCCAGCAAATACAGTAAATGTATGGGAAAATTTTCGAGAAATGGGGGGCCCTGGACCCCCCTGGCTACGCCCAATGTAAATAATGGCCGGTCCCTTACTGTACAAAAAACTACTTGCTGAAGGAAACTGTGCAAATTTTCGTTCCATATTTTCACTAAGGACCCCCCCCCCCCTCCTGGAATTACTGGATCCGCCCCAGATGTCACCAGAGCCCAGCGCGGTGTCGAGCCAGGGAGCTCTGCAGTCTCGTACACAACTTTCGTTTTTTTTAGGGCGCGCAAAGGTTTGTGGGATAGTTTTAATAGGGCGCGCAGAAAGTTATGGGATGCACATGTCCCACAGTTCATTGCGCGCCGTGTAATACTCATTCCCAGTCCCTACGCCTCAAAAACAACTCATCTCAAGAGAGGCGTCTGGGTACGAGAATTGGAGCCGCGGAGGAATGGAACTTTCTGCGCATGCTCCAACTTTCAAAATCAGCCAATGAGCAAAGGTTCTCAAATGGCTGTCACCAGAGCCTCCCCTGCGATGAGGCTGGGTACGAGAACGTTTTTCTTACATGGTAATTTTACTAATTTTTGTGTCTAAGCCAATGAAATCGCCGATATTTTCAATAGAAAATAATTGCATTCCAGCATGCTTTGCCGTTGGTGGGTAGTTCTTATACGGACCAGCCTAGTACATACGCCGCTCTTATCATGAGCCGTACCAAACTGTTACCATGAAATATTCGAAACTCGCGGCGTTAAAATCGATTCTACATTCCCGGTTTGATTTAGAATAGTTTAGGCTACAGGCAGACGAGAGATGGACAAAAAATATTGTTTTACTGAGATTTTGCATTAGGATCGGCTCATGATAAGAGCCTTACTTAACCATCATGTATTGCTGGCCGAGAGCACCTTTCTTCAATTAGATGCTACGTGTAGGCTGGAAATAGAAATATACCATTGAACATTGAAACTATTAGGCCAAGTAAAAATAATTAAATATTTCCCGTCCCCGCCCACGTAATTATTTTGGGCCACATCATTTTTTTTACTATTGTGTGTACTCAATTTCATAAAACGACGTGATAAACAAAAAACTCATTAGCATATTTTTAGCGCTTAATTCATAAGGTTAGAGTGCTCACAACTTACGCAATTCATTAGATCAAGACCCGGAACTCAACGATGAGTAAACGGTAAACGGGTACTGCTCTATCACAATGAATGAGAAATTGATTTTGTATTTGATTATTTATTGACATACCTAAGAAAGTTGGAAACAGCTACAATTGAAGTTGACACGGTCGAAATCACTAGCGGTAAGAGAATTAATTTAGTCCAGATTCTATTTCAAATTGTGACTGTAGACGAGTGTTTTACGGCTTTATAGGGTAGCGAAATAAGGCCTAAGGCATTCATTGACTTCCTCCCTTGGTTCTCTACTTCTTACGAAAAGATACTTGAAAAGACGAAACTTGTACGGGACGGCAACAGAATTGTTTCATGTTGGCAAATTTTGTTCCATGATGGGCAAATTTACACCGAGCAGGTGGCGCTGACAGAAAAACGTTTCTAGCGAATAAAAGATGTGGTTTATTATGATACCTTTATATGCAAGATATTGTATTCTTCTCCTACCAGAACATTTTCCAGTAATCCTGAAATTTCGCAATCTGTATGTTTGATACCAACAATTGTATGGCCAAATGACAAAGTCGAGACTCACTAAGTGAAAACTATCTCGAATACTTTATTGAAAATCTAAATGTTATTGCTGCAATGGATAGAAAAGCAGAGTTAGTTACTACCAAACAACCTTATCAAACAATTCACTATTGTAGAATTTTTAGCAGTTGTACCGTGTTACCACTGTATGCATTGCTACGCGACCGTCAAAATTCACTGTTGCGATTGGCGATTTTACGCAAAAAATATTTAATATCAATTTTCTTGAACAGAGAGTTAAACATTCTAGGCAAGGGGAAGCCAAAGGATAGCTTAAAACCATTTTGGTTGATTTTGCAATCAAAATCGATCCAGTAAAGCAGCCGAATCCAGCGTTTTGGTTTGATTGACGGCTAAAAATCGCCAATCGCCCATCGCAGCATTGAATTTTGAGGTCGCGTAGCAATGCATACAGTGGTAAAAAAATTCAAAAATGACTCCTGCATCAATAGTAAATACCAAATTCAGTAATATGATTTTAATAGCTGGTATATTTGCACCTATTGATGGGCATTTTTAAAGTAGAAAACATCACTTAAGTGTGAATAATTGATGCATATTTTTTATAATTCTGTTATCTGTTTACTAATTTTATGTTTTATTCATTTCAGATTTTAATGAGACAGTATTTAGCGTAGAGAGCGAGATCGGGGCAGGATTTGCAAAACACAATAAACTGGATAATTAATAACCCTAAAGGCATTGTACAGAGAACAAGGGTTCGTTTGCTGAGCTTAAAGCTGAAAGAATTTTAATGTCTGTGTAAATTTCATCAAGCAAACAAAAAGTTGCGCGAAGAAACAGTGCAGAGATTGCAAATGGCAAACCACTCTGGGATTGCTGCCGATACAGATGGTCATTACAGCGAAGGATTTCAAATAATATCTATCATTCTCCTATTATGTGCCGCTTTGCTTGGACTTTTAGGCAACGGGTTGGTCATTGCAGTTATCTCTCGCATGAAGAAGCTCAAATCCGTCATGAACCGGTTTATTCTTCATCTAGCCGTAAGCGATATTCTAGTCAGCGCACTGGCGATTCCGCTTTTTGTTGCGATAAACTTTTTCTACGACAAAAACGTTGAGCACAGAGTGTGGACTTGTAAAACGGCAAGGTTTCTTCAATATCTCGCGCCAGAAGCATCGATGGCTCTTCTAATTACAATTGGGATCAACCGACATCGAGCAATTGTACATCCACTAAACATGATGACGTTTTCTACAGCGAACAAATTGATCATAGCTGCCTGGATCTACGCCATCGCGGTTGTTGCTCCAAGCATTCCACTCACAGAGGAAACGTATTATTTTGATTCCTCAGATAATGTCACTAAGCCATACTGCGCGACTATCCCCGTGTCTACTGTTCAGGGAAGAATTTACGTTCTTTTCCTCTCGGTCTGTGGATATGTTCTTCCACTGACTACATTGATTGCGCTTTACGCGCGAATTTGCTGTGTGGTCTGGCGGCGCGACAAAACCATTCGCACTTCACGAAGTATGGACGCAATGCTAAGGACCAGGAAGAAAGTTATCAAAATGTTTCTCACTGTCATTGTTGTCTTTGCCGGAACATGGATTCCTTTGTTGCTCTACGTCGGCATGATAGAAGGGTATCTTTACAAATCTGCAAAAAGAGTTGATGAAGTCCGCCTGGTTCTTTACTTCATTGGTTTATCCAATTCCGTTTGCAATCCATTTATTTATTCCTTCTTCAACGCGCGCTTCCGAGAGGGATGCAAAGGAATTTTCAAAGCGTCGATTAGAGCCATCAAAAACCCCAGGGAAAGTTTTAAACATAGGAGGAACCGTAGGAGATTTTCTCCTGCCGCGGAAATATTGGCGGAACAAGTGACGGATCGGGCATCCCGAGCTCTGGCAAGGAAAGGAGGATTCCGAGAGACAACTGATTCGATCGGAAACCAGGAGGAAGAAAGGTCCAGGCAGGAATATAGCCAAGGCAACTCCCAGACAAGGCGAGCTAAAAGTGGCACTCTTTGTACAGATATTTCAAATTCAATAGAAATCCAGGAAGATTCAGGAAGACGCGTGGACTCGGCTGATGTTATAATAAAAATAACAGGTGCAATGAAAAATGAAACCGCTCCAGAAATTCTTGCAGAAAGCAACGAAAATCTCACCGTACCTTCGCAAATTCAAGACGGGGTTGGTAGAAAGAAGGGAATGAAAAAGAACAAACTTTTAAAAGCGTTCAGTTTGGATTACAGTTCGACTCGCAAGCCATTTGAATGGAAAGAACATCGTAAAGCGCGTAGCGTCAGCGACGAGAGAAGTCTGGAAATAGAAAACTACGGACTGGACACGGATGATTTTGAAAACGTATTTTGAACAAGAAAGGATTTGCAGGTAAACGGCTGTTAATGAAACACCAGATCTTTTTGGCTGATAGCCCAAATGTATGCTCTATTTCACCGATTAAGTGTGGTTCTCCCCCGCTATATCATAAAAGCATTACGGCACAACTTTTTTTATGACTTTATCGGCGAATAGAGCACTTGTGGTGTTGGAGGACACTCGAAACGTTTTAAAATCACTCGGCGTGCTCTTTTGCGTGAGATAAAGTTGTGCTCTAATGCTTAAATATACTGCGATTTTCATAATTCTGCGAACTCCCGCTATACATTTCCGAACGCCAAACTGCGTTTTGATTTCCGTCAATCAAACCTTTCAAAACAGGCGCATGGGTTTTTTCTAACTTGTGATTGCATTTTATGGTGGAAAATTTGGTTTTGAAGCCTAGTCCAAAAGACTTCTCAAAGCCTGCGTGAAGTGAATCTCACACTTCACTCTTTCGATTGACGGAAGCCAAACTGCGAATTCAACTGCGTAGAGTTCGCAGAAATATAAAAATTGCAGTAAAAAAGTGTGACACAGCAAAAAATAACTCGGATTTCAGCTTTATGGGTTAAAAATGGGTGCTCCAAATGAGCATTGTGGCGTATTATCCAGGCTCTAATGAACATAAAGTTAATTAAAAAAAAGTTAATTAAATAACAGAAAATTAGGGTGGCGGGCAATACCAAATAAAGAATGGGCAATTGAAGCCTAGGAAAACAGTTGACGAGTCATTTAAGGTTTTAGAAATATATACTTTAGGACAAATGAATTTCAGGAAAAAACGTATATTATGGATTTTTAATTTTTTACCTTTCCCCAAGACCTTAAATGACTTTTATTTGTGTACGAATTACTGGGTTGCCGGGTACCTAATATTAAGTTGGGGAATTTTAATGTTTCAAACCAACACTGTCGAGAATTAAGCAACAACAGAACAGATATTATCTTTGTATAATAAACTCGTTTTATTTTTAAAAACACAATATTTTTTATTAACAATATAGTTTTTTTCATTTTATTGTTCCATGCCCTCTCTCGGTAGTACACTCATAAATAAATTTAAATTGAAAAGATTCTAATTTGTTCTACTACTTAAGCCTAGTTTCCACACGTTCTTATCTGTCGTATCAGTCGACCGTGAAACAAAAGAATAATTCACGGACGACAGATAAGACTATATGGAAAATCCTAGCAACCGTTCTAAAAACGGATGATCTTTTCCCCGGGCCAAAAATCTGGTTTGATAATTTGTAACATAAAATTCATAAGTTTTCGTTCCAGTGTACGTAAACATCGCCAGAAAAAATTCGGAAGGTTAGCTTCTGAAGTAAATTTCTGTCAAAATTAGTATTTTTTGTGCCCGAGAACTTCGTGAAAGAAATAAAGGTCATTTTACCCAGAGTCTAGCCAAATGTCATTTACAAATCAAAATGCAGTGTTCATGATATCTTGGATAAATATATTAAACTTTTGCGATAAATTAGCAAGCTTCTGGATAAGAAAGACAACAAATAGTGGGTTTTGATAAACGGACGCTAGCCGCCTTGATGAGTCGCTACCCCATGCGTAGCTGTGATCCCGCGAACAGTACAGGCTCTCAGATAATAACATGTACATTCATGATAATTTTTGACGCGAATGTGATCACAGGGCGCCCAAGATCAATGTTTATGAAAAGTCGATCCTGTTCTGTCCCGTTAAAATGCCCCTGTATCGCGATCGTTAAAATGCTCTAAAAACGTAAAAATATTGTCAAATTTTCAAATAAAAAAATCTTACCTCTATACATTGTCTCTGTGATGCTTTGGAGTTCTTTGTAGTCCAGAAAATTGCTCCATATTGCGTAAAACAGCCTGTAAAAGCCAAAGTTCCTGACACCACTTCCCCCCCTTGTTTTCTTTTACAAGGGGGGAAGTGGTGTCAGGAACTTTGGCTTTTACAGGGGCTGTTTTACGCAATATGGGGCAATTTTCTGGACTACAAAGAACTCCAAAGCATTACAGAGACAATGTACAGAGGTAAGATTTTTTTATTTTAAAATTTGACAACATTTTTACGTTTTTAGAGCATTTTAACGATACAGGGGCATTTTAACGGGACAGAACAGGATCGACTTTTCACAAACAATGATCTTGGGCTCCCTGTGATGTGATGCAACTAATTTTCGAGGACCTGCGTCCGTTCAGGGGCGGTTTAAGGTGGCCCGCGCCAACTTTCAGGAAAACGTATTAAACCCAAATAAAAATTATACGATTTGACAAGAAAAAGTGAACTTATTGAGTGAACTCTTTTCGGTAAAACCATGTGGCAGACGACCCACACGGCCTATTCTTTGTCTTTTGTTTTGGGAGAAGTTTTTCTAAATATCAGGCGTGAGTCACCTTAACTATCGTTCACGTACTACACAGAAGGCTGTGAAAGGTTTGAGACAGACCGCCTCTGTCATCAGGCATCCAGCGCCTGATCACCTTTATGAATCAGCAAAATGACTTGCCGACGGCTTGCAAAGGAACGCCGTCTTCACAGAAAAGCGACGCCCTCGCGGTCTACACGAAGTCCGTCGGCTTTGTAATAACTGATGCAAAGAGATTGTACTGTTATGAGCGTTCCTTTCCTTTGTGTGGAAAAGTCTCTGAAAGTCTCTGAATTTTTGTTAATAACAAAAAGGAAGCGAAGCAGTGCATTATGGGAAGGCTCGGCCACTTTAACTTTAACTTTACGTAGTTCAACACAGACCACCTCGTCTTCTGTTTTCAAGCACCCACATCCGATAACGCTTTCGAATCAACAGATAAACTTGCCGCTGCGGACGCCTCGCAAATGGAAGGCCCGGGCCATCTTCACAGAATACCGACCCCCTTCATAGGTTATGTAAAGTAGCTAGGCTTTCTAATAATGTGAACGGCCCAAAATCCACTACCGGTATAACATTTAGTCCTTAGTTTTAATTTAACAAAAGATAAGTGATCTTTCGGTCTTCACATGCGTAATATTTTCTAGTTCATATCTTCGTCCATGCCACCTATTAAACCATTCTGTTTTTTCCCTTTTGGGCTCCCTGTGTTGTCACGGATAATTTCTGCAGAAACCCATTTATAGGAAAAGCTTAATTTCCCATGGCACAAGGATTAGAAGTGTTCGGCTTTCCCATGGACATGAATGATGAACACTTCACATTATTGCGCCAGGTGAAATTCAGCTTTTCCCATGAATGGGTTTCTGCAGAAATTTCCTGTGGTACAGTTGCGAGACAAAGGATGCCTTGCCTGCCTTTGTCATGGCCACACGTAGTATCATGGGCTCCGGTTTCCATTAACTGGGGCTGGGACCCCTGTCCAGGTAGCCCAATATCTGATCAAGCTGTGCCAAGTCAGCGGCCAGTTCATCTTGCGCATGCGCAGGTGACGATGATAACGAGGCTGCAACGTCTGGAATCGGACCGGGAGAGCTTGGGGACTAGGATAACAAAGTTGGTCATCAAATTTTGTCATTTGTCAGAATTTGTTGTAGTTGTTCTGAATCTGAAGTAGAAAACTTCAACGGACTTCTTAGACTGTTTGCAGCCCCTTTAATAATAATACTTTATGTTTTAATAATAATAATACTTTATATTTGGCGAACGCCTGTAAATTGCGCAAACCACTGTAGCGCATGACTGTTTATGGTGTCGACAAGAAGAAAGCGCGCCGTACGCGGCTTGAAATTAAGAATGAATCATAGTCGTTATTTTACCCCTTGTGTCAACATTATAGGCGTAACTCATAAAAAAATCTAGGCGTAAATCCTTTGGGAGAGCACTGCAAACCTGAAAACACAGTCGCTATTTTACGCCTAAGTGAAGAAGAAGAAAAAAATGATTTTTTTTTTGGCATATTTACGCGCATCTCTTTCTAGTATGAAATGGCTCATTTTCGCGTTTATGCAAAAGATACACCAGACAAGGTTGTACTAAATATACAAAGATGACAAAAAAGATGACATTTGATGTCACGTGATTACCTCGTGCCTAGGGATGACGTCATCTGGCGTGACGTCATCCTCGTCTCCATCGTAGATGAGCACCTCAGCAGCGATGTCTGGAAGGCCGAACTCTGATGGCAGCCGCGAACGACAGGGTACTCCCTCAGCAAGAGACACTGAAAAACAAGGACACACCCTTCTGTTAGACTGGGTTTAGCTTCTCTGGAAAACTTACTGGAATTTACCTAACCCTTAGTTTTCGGAGATGGAAACTTTGAGGTACAGTCGAAAATTGACCGCCTAATAGACGTTGACTCCTTTATAGAGGTTACCAGTTTACCTCCAAATTTCAAAAGAATTAAACCGTGCAATGATGATAAATCACAAGATGTACATTTTATTGCTAACAACACCAGTAATGCAAATGCGGTAACTGGGCCAACGCAGGCCGATTAACTCTATCAAAAGCTGACATTGAAGCCGACGAGAATGGCGTAATGTGTCATTTAAGAACCTATATGTTATACATGTCTGCTATGTGTTATACGTGTCTGCTATGTGTTATACGTGTCTGCTATTATGTTATACGTGTCTGCTATGTGTTATACGTGTCTGCTATGTGTAATACGTGTCTGCTATATGTTATACGTGTCTGCTATGTGTTATACGTGTCTGCTACGTGTTATACGTGTCTGATTCGTTTAGTTTTGTCAACAAATATCTAATTGCCCCCGCAGGGTTTTGGCCCAGAGGCCAAAACCCGAGGAGGCATTATAGAATCCCCCGCGTAAAGAGAAAATATAAAGGTATATGGTACATATGGCAGAAAAAATCTCGATTCGTCGGAGCAGGGCCCGCAAAAGGTATCGGGTAACGTTTATGATTGGATGATCAGATCACGTGACTCGCAAAGGGCCCGCTAAAGGTCTTGGGTAACGTTTATGATTGGATGACGAGATCACGTGACTCGCAATGGGACGCAAATTAATTGACAGAGCCTAACAAAGAGCTGTTCTTCATAAGCGAGGGCTTGAGACCTACTGTTGTCACTGGCGGACAATAAAAATTATAAACATCACAAAAACTGGTCGTGACATTTAATAAATCACCAAAAACTCTAAGGAGACGCTCAGCCGAAGTCAGTCAGTGCAATCCATAGTTCAAAATTAGCAAATGTTGAGCTGCTGTGGCTGTGTAGTCTAGAGAAAAACTTGGATGTTCACAAAGCTAAGAGCTCTAAACTTCATAATAGTAGTAAAGCATTCAAAATGGTTGCTATTGTGCTTAACAATAGGTCAACTCTATAAAATCCTCTCTAGCTTTCGCTACGAAAGAATGTCATAATTTGCTGACAAGATTTACATTTCATAAGTTCACAAAACTCAGAAAGAGGACTTTAGAATTATTTTTTTTGTTCCAGCACAAGGGAGAAGTCGGCGTTTTTGTCTTCTTCCGTTGTGTGCGCTGTCTGCTGTGTAACGGTTGCCGCTAAAGTATTCTAAGCCGGAAATCTGGCAAGGGCGGAACGCGTTTTTTAGTTCTGTTAAATTAAGTTCTATTATAAGCCCTTTAGCAGCTTTAGGTGATAGCTGGTATAAAAACGCAGAATAGGTTATTAGGGAGCAGCGATTGAAAAAGAGCAAAAGCAGAGAAGTCGCGAAGCAGAGACAGCCAACGAGAGTCTAAAGTCTTGTGTTCTGTTCTCCGTTGTAAGTATTTCCGGAAAGATCAATTGGCTTTAGGCTTTCAAGTATTCATATTCATAGAATTTTCAAACAATATTTTTGTCCGCAAGAGTCTCTGAGTAAGAATGTGTATTAAAAGTCGTTTTGGAATTGTGACACAATAGTTTTCAGAAGAGTTTTCGGTATTTCGCTAGAGTTTCGTAAGAGTTTTGACGGCTTATAGAATTTCAATGTATCCCCGGCGTAATCAATCGAACAAATCCGAACAAAAAATCAATCGAACACCAATCGTTCGATTTGTTCGGCGATCGAACACAATCGAACTCGAGCTTTGCTGTGAGTTCGATTTTCGAACAAAATCGAACACCATCAATCGAACAGATTGGATTGTTCGATTTTGTTCGGTGTTAAAGTTATGAATAATGTGTGACAGGGAAAATAAGTCTAGTTAACAGCAATTAGGGGAAAGAGGGGACTCCAAAACCTTTGGGATGGGGATGCTTGCCGTCCATGTTATTTTTAGGGGCTAAAATCGACTCTTTTTACCTTTTGGAGGTAAAAAAAAAAGGAAAGGCATTTGTTTACCACATTATTTCCGTCTTAAAACATCAGGCAGCATATTTTGGCGTGAAACATTTGTCGACATTTGGTTTATTGCCTTAACATACTAGCTTAAAACCTCTAGTAGTTCAGGAGTGTTACAAATCTACACTATATTCGGACTTGTTGGTAATTTTTAGGAGTCAAAATCAGCTAAAACCACTCCCAATTTGGTACCTTAGGGAAACAAATCTAAGGATGTTTAACGTTCGATTTCCGAACGTTCGATTTTGTTCGATTGTGAAGATTTTGCTGTGAGTTCGATTGTGTTCGATTGCCGAACAAGTCGAAAATCAATCGAACGATTGGAAGTCGATTGAGTTCGATTACCGAACGTTCGATTGATTACGCCGGGTGTATCTTAACGGTTTTGTAAATACAACTGACAAACTCCAACAAGCTGATAACGGTGGGTTCGCGGGTTGTCTGCAACAGCTGTAAAAATGTTAATTGAATACTTATTACATCTGCAGTTTAAAAAGCACGGGGGCAGCTCTAGTGAGAACTATTACTAGTGTTAAAAAGTATGGGTCAATGAAATTTGCTAACTGGGGCACTGCATGGGAAAAACTGAATTTCCCAAGGTACATGCATGGGAAGTGTTCAGAATTCACATAGCTTTCTATGTGAATTCCGAACACTTCCCATTCTTCTAACATGGGAAATTCAGCTTTCCCCATGGATGGGTTTCTGCAGAAATTCCCCGTGTATAGAGCTACAAAATCCACATTACCATTATCATTGTTTCCCACTTTGCCAATTAGGAAGCTTTGGGCACTCCCCCTCAAATCTCACATCAAAAAGTTGCAAAAGTTTGAAAAGTCAGTAAATAACACACCTTGTGGTAAAGAGTTGGATCTTCTTCGTCGACAGTATGCTCCTGGCACCTTCTCACATGACCCAAGCCTCTGTCTGGAAGACCCCGCCTTGTCGCCATGGCTACCACCTGGTCTGGGCGATGCGCTGGGGTACTTACGCTTAGATTCACTGACCATATAAAGGGTGTCAGGAATGCTTTTACCCATGTGAAGCATTCTTTGCTGTAATATGTCCAGCTCCGCATCTTGACGGTCTTGCAAAATACTCTGTGGAGATAAGGGTGAACAAAGTATTGAGTAACACCAATTGTGTGACACAGTAGATACAGCTCAGAAAACATAGCTTTAGAGACTGAGCTAGAACATTTTCTTGGGCAAGATCCAAGCCCTGATCATTTGAACAATTGATAGAGGTACAAAATGGTCCCTAAAAATATCAAGAGTCTCGCCAAATTCTAGCAGAGTCTTCTCAGAATCTCGGAAATTTTAGAAGAGCCTCGGAATCTCGGAAATTTCAACGTAGACCCAAATAGACACAAGTAATTAGTAATCACTGCCATAGGTTTTATTCAGAATTGGTGTAAACTCTTTGCAATTGGTTCAGTGAACTCTATGCTCTAAAAGATGATCGACATGAAGAAATCTCAAAATAATAATCTACAAACAACGCTTTATATTTGATATACTGAATTCAATCGAAAATATTGCAGTGTACAATCTCTAACAGGCACCACAGAGCTGGGGGGCTGGGGGGGGGGGGCTTAGTCCCCCAATAATTTTGAAAATATTTGTCCAATCTGGCGCTTCTCGAGAAAACTAAAAAACTTACCAATTTCAGACCCCCCTCCCTTCCCCCCAAGTTGTCCCATCCCGATTTAGCCCCCCCCCCCCCCCCCCCCCAATCGAAGTTATGCTCCGCGGTGCCTGTCTAAATCAGCCGATGGAAATGGATGCTTTTTCTGACTCAGCATGTTGCTAGGCTGACAAAATGGAGGCTGACAGAGGCTCTTTAAGACTGATCTTTCTGAAACAAAAAATCCTAATGAATAGTGAAATGAAGTTATATACCTTTGCCTCTTGGTAATATGGAAGAAATAACCTTGGCCTCACAAAGTCTTGATCTTTTCTTCTTCTCATCCAAGGGCAGCGTGGGTAGAAGCTTCCCTCCCCTATATCCAGCGGCATGCCCCTTTTGATAAGGCCACGTGACAAGGCGTTTTCTAGGACCTCAGACTGTAGTGGAATGACATGTTGCACTCTGACATGCTCTATTACACCGGAGAGCTCCTTTTTTAAGGCTTTCTTGTCAATATCTTTTACTTTCACGCTTCTTTTGCCATCCAGAATAGGATCTATAAGGCATGTTTATAAAAAAAGGTATTAGTAAGTTGTATCTACTGTTACATTCCAGAGATATCAACCCAAAGGTGCCAAACTTGGGATATCAAGAAAAATAGGTATCATGCTTCTCAGCCACTACAACAGAGAACCATAGCTCTGCCCTGCATGTCAGTTCAAAGTCACAGGGAGAAAAGTTTGTTATGGAATTACATGGGGAATAATATTACCCAATAGGTTCCAGAAGTGCTTTATTATCATAACAAGTGTCAAAGGGAGCAACACAGAAACAGAGAAATAAAGAAGAGTTTGTTACATGTCAATGAATAGTGCAAAAGCACACGCAAATGTGGTGGATTTTTGTTTCCAGTTTTGATATTTTTTCAATCATGTGATTTCCGGTTTGTTATTACCAGTCAATAAAACACATTATTATATAGCTTGTGTTTATTCAAACAAAGCGTGTGCTCTGATTGGTTCTATCACGGTCACGTGGCAGGCTACAAATTCAATGTAGCCTGCGTGGGCTACATTGAAATTTTGGCGGCCTATTTTTACCGTATTTTCTTTTTGCTATATAATAAAACACTTAATGACTGCACCCTCGGGAAACAGTGAGTTTTGTTTTCCCTAGAATCTCAATGTTTCCCTCGACTTCGTCTTGGGAAACATTGATATTCTCGGGAAAACAAAACTCACTGTTTCCCTCGGAAGCAGTCATTAAGTGTATACTGTTGCCCTCCCAGTTGTCACAAGGGAACAGTCAAATTTCATCACGTGCATGTGATGCCCTCTTAACTAATAAGAAACTAGTAAAAGTGAACTTTGACACTTGGTATATAATAATGTTCTTTGTTTCCACACATCAATATTAATTAATTTTCTTGTGCATTACAAGAAAACAAAAAAAAAACATTGTTTTGCAGTGAGTGACATTTGGGAAAACAGACCTAGCAAAACCACAGGGCCCCCACTCAAGTGACAAAGGTCTATATTCTGATTAAAGAGCTAGTGGTGTTTTTTTCACCTTGCAAAGCTATCATTCGTCTTGCCACTTGAGCCTCTCCCCACCGCATCATGGACAGAAGGATGTCTTGCTCACAAGCCTGTAAAATGGTGACAGCAAAAATAATCATTAGTGTATAGTTACATGTGGAAATGCTGTCATTGAGAACCATTGCAGGGTTAGACAATTCCATGAATTTTCAAGGACTTTTCCATTTGCTGGACTGTACAACACAAAAAGCCCTCCCATGATTTAAAAATAAGGAATGCCTCATCATTTTCAGCTGTCCATTGGGCAGTCGCAAAAAATGCACCCCCCTCCCCCCTTGTTGAGGACCCAGGGGGAACTCCCATATTTTGGGGCGGGGGTGCTCGTCAGAAACTTTTGATTTTACCCCTAAAAGGTACCAAACATGGCATCGGTTAGTTGATTTTGACCCCTAAAAGGTACCAACAAGATGTATTTCCCTCGTAATTTTCTCTCTAATTTTTTGTTGAGGGAAAATACGTCTGACATTCGGCTACCAACAAGGGTGATTTGCTTGATTTGCTAGAACGGACCTCTAACAGGTACCTATCTGGAAAAAATTACAAGTTTTCGATTTTTACCCCTAAAAGGTACCAGAGGCCTGATTTTAAACCATAAAAGGTACAACTAGCACCCCTGCCCAAAAGATATGGGAGTCCCCCCTCCCCTCCCTGGGTTTGAGGACCTCTGGATTTCCAGGGTTGGTGGTCGAAATGGAGCTCAGAATTCCAGGGTGGGTGGTCGAAGTAGAGCTTGGAATTCCAGGGTGGGCACCCTTAAAATACAAAATTTCAGGGTGGGTAAGCGCAATTGCCAGGGTGGTCATGAGAAAATCACTGGAATTCCAGGGTGGGTGGTTCAAATTTAAAAAAAAACAGGGTGGGTAGCTGTGACTAGGGTCCTCAACAGGGGAGGTGTGAATTTGAATTTGAATTTGAGGTGTGACTGCCAATTTGAAAGTATATTGTTCCTCATTTTGCAAATGATCAAAGATGAACAGAGCCTGAAATTCAGGCTACTAGTACCAACTCTATTTACCTGTAGAAAGTCTGACTTGATGACCTGCATCAAGTACTTCTTTGGGAGCTTGCTGAACACTTCACTGCGAGCAATGGTGAGAAACTCTTCCAGTAAATACTGCCCTGCTTGATTTGCGACCCAGCTGGATCCATGAGGTTTGGAACTCCATTCAAGAGTGGAAAGTAAGGATGTGGGAGACAACTCTTCCAGCAAGATATCTTCACAACCTGAAAATTAAATATAAATCAAACCAAACACATATAAACTAAAATAGTCTTCAACGTGAGAAATAACAAGAGAACACATGAAAAGTTGACACTTTGACATGTACTCTGACAAAAAATATCCAGAAGCCATATTCCAGTTAGCCTGCAACATCATTTAGCACTTGTTGAAAGAGACTCGCACAGAGGCATCTGCACACTCAAGCCAAACATTCCATACTGATGATTTATTTTGACTCAGATCTGGTCAAAAGAATTATGTGGCCACTGATTTGCACCTTTTTAAATTTTATTTTAATTTCTTATTATAAAGTGCTTTGAATGCTATAAAAGTGAAAAAATCATCTAGACCAACTGGCCACAATTATTTTGACCAGACCTGAGTCAAAATGCGTCCTCAGTAAGGAATGTTTTGGCAGGCAGACAGCAAAATATCAGAAGATGGCTTTAGTTTGTTATCAGACCACATATTACAATAACCATGAAACAAAAACTCTGCTAACTAAAAATAAAACATACCTTGGGACAACATATCAAAATCTATAAACTTGGCAACTTCATAAACTTCCATAGCGATTTCTGCTGTGGTAAGAAGCTTGTGTGTCTCAAGGCCATAACTGCGCCTGTCATCTGAACTCCACTTGACAACAGAAGACAAGTCAAATGAGTCTGTATACATACACTGTAAAACAACCCTTGCATACTGTCGTGGGAACACATGCTCATCTAAAACAAGTCTTGAACAACCACAGTCTTGAGAAATTGGAAAATTATGGTCCTGCTTGAGAAGAAGTGATCTGAAATATGGGGACCTTGCGCAAAGAATTGCCTTGTGACACGGAACTTCAAAACATGTTTCAGTAACAGAATTATCTGTAGCCATGTCCTTGTAGCTTTGCCCTTGGAAAACTAATACAATGTCGGCATGCTCAGCGCTGTGTAAGAGAGCTTTTAAGTCTTGCTCTAGCACGTTTGGAGTCCCAAACTCATCGCCAAGCTGCATTAAAAGTTCTAAACTCTCAAGACCTGAAGTCTCATTAACAAAGTCTCCAGTATATAAATATTGAAGCAATGTCGAAAACATTTCTGTTGAAATACCATCTGCTGGTATGTTGATTGGATATTTGGGTGACATGTTACATGTTTCCATGAACAAATCTCTGAAATATAAACACCTTGAAGATAAAATAGCCTTATTTGCAGGAAAATGATGACCATTAAACACTAAAACAACATCTGAGCAGTACTTGTTTTCCAGCAAGTCAAGCATGTCCTTTTTCAATGAAGAAACACACTCTCTGTTCAGATTTCTTTGAGTGATAGAGTCTTTTATTGCAATCAGGGCTTCATATTCATCCACTAGAGCACTAATTTCTTGTGTGCTCCAATTCTGGATCAAATCTTTGAGAATCTTAGCATGATCTTGAGTCCTAAATGCAGCTCTCCCTTTTGTTAACCTCTTCCTCAGGTTCATTAGCCTTGGAAACCTCTTCCGTCGTTCCTCATTGTTATAGCGCAAGCCACCAAGTGGACTTGGTTGAGGAAGACCTTGATCTGATGTTGCTGCTCCCATCTCTAAAGATTTATTCTTTGCTTAGCAACTAAGACAACACCAAACATGGTTGAAACACCACTACATGTGAACTCTTTGGTAGAATCTGTACATTATGCATGGACACACTGCAAACAAGTAGAGATAAACAAGCTGCTTTAGATAGCAAAACACTCAGCCTTATAGCATCTATAAGATCATGAAGTTGGCCAGTGGAGCAGATTTTAGGGCGTAGTGTAATATATGACAGTTTGGATAAATTCCCAAGTAGTAGGTTTATTGAAGCACGCTGTGTACGACACAATATCACCAAAACAATATTCTACATGACACTTAAGCGCTTTGTCTTTTTTAGTTCTTTATTTTGAACACAACATTCTACATCGAAGCAGATAACAACTTTCGCACGAGGCCTGTCGCTTTGGTTATTTTTGAGTACACAACTCACAAGGGTTTCGCATCACAGATTGTACAAAGTTCGTGATTATATTAATATTTCGCTGGAGGTTTTGCAATTTTATTCATCATTTTGACTCTAACCATAAAATCAAGTAAATGGTTATTGCTATTTGTAGTACTAAAATCTGGGAATGTCATTATTTAATCAAGAGTTATTTAGTGCATGAAAGCTATTTATCAAACACAAAACGAATCACAAATAGACATAAACAGAACCTATTTTTGACAGAGGAAGGCAAAGAGAGGGTTTTCGGCGACATTGCTTCTCTGAAAAGGAACTTGGGACCTTGGAAATGCGATTATCTGATTCTATACTCTATATCATATAAGAAATCAGTTGGAAATAGAAAATGGCTTAAAAATTACGAAGCTAACGCATAAACACAAACACAAGCTTACCTTACCTTAATTCTTCGAAGACAGTTTGTTGTAACAAACGACAATGGACCTAAAACATGACACCCACATTATATGGAACATGAACATCTACAACGAATTTCCAAATTTAAATCGGTTTGCTGCGATATTTCACCGCATTTTTGCGACGGGAAAGACAGAAGAAGTAAAAAGAATGAATGATCGAGCAGGATGTGGCTTGGTAACCGGGCAATGTTTGCTTTACATCGGAAAAGGCAATCGGAAGCCTTCGGAAACGTTCGAGCGGTCTTCGCGAGAAACTCGGAAGCCGAGAAGCGAAAGAAATCGAGTACATCAAATTTATTTAGACTTTCAGTAAAAACTAACAGTGGAACGTACAATTGAATGTCTTAAAAAATTGTTTCAAATCTACTCTCAAGTGGGCCTAGACTTTCTCAAAATTCTTCCTCAACGTCTTTGCATGCGGGATTTATTTTGGGACCTTTCGCGGTGCGGTGTCACCCAACTTTACTAGCGGTCACTATCATTCAAAATAAGATATTGCATACTCTAGATATATTGGCTATAAAAGTCGCGGTGAAAAACTGGGGCATGCACTCTTAGAAATAGTACATGCCAAAACCTGGGATTGCAAGTTAAAAGTACACTAGACTATTACACATGTAAATAAAAGAATGATATAGATCTATAAAATGGATTTGCGATGCGCAAGTAGTCAGTATTTGTTTTAGTAGCACTAAGAGGATTATTAATACCAGTATGTGAGGGCACCAGCGAATAATCTCTCTAGTATTTTGGTTAGAATCACGCGAAGTCATGAATGGATAATTAATAGGGAGAAACCAGTCTCCCTACAAGCTTGGATACTTTTGACATCGGCGTTCTGTGATTGAAATAAAGAAATCTAGCCTAGGGAATATATATAAGGATGTAAGGTTCGTGTTGGTTTGAAACGGACCCAGTAAACTCAACAAAACGCCAAGGGAATAATTCAGAATAAATTCCGTTCATATTTAAGTTTAGTCACAATGGACAGCAAGGATTAAAAGCAAAATAAAACTATATATAATATAAATATATTATTATGCCCGCGGATTAAAAGTGGGGCGGGGGCCTAAAATAAAGAACGTATTATGGGGTGCAATTCGAGAAAATGTATGTTTTTTTCTTCTTCAAAAGTTGAGGGGAGAGGGGCCAAAGGTAGGCTCCTCCCGTCAATCCCTCTCCGCGGGCCGTGGGTGCTGGCATTGCCGGATTTCAAGCCGAGAGAGTGCCTGTGGCGAATTCCTTAATATTGCCATTATCGAAACGAGCTCCACATAAAGAGGAAGAGCATATTAAACTATAAAAAATCCAGCCAGATACAGCCATTCCAAGATGCCGGGATTTTATAAGCTTTGTATGGTTTTCCGGGACGCCGCGTCCGGATTTCACACAAATCTTGTAAATTTTTGGACTTTTTGAATGGCTGTTTCTCGATCACTATTTGACTGTTTAATACCAAACTTTGGGATTTTGTATAGTTGAGCATGCCCTTTCTACTCATGTTGGTCTTGAACGGATAATCGATATATTAAAGGATTCGCCCCAGCAGAGAGGCCCCAGGCACTCGCGGCTTGAAATCCGGCAATGACGAAACACAAAAATCACTGAACTGTGGAATCGGTTTGAAAGATCATGCGTCACCGCACCCACAGAGTCTACGCTTCCGCCTACATTCCTGGGTGTTTGCACGGAATCCTTTCAGGAATGGAATTTCACTGTTTTATTTCGAGCTTTACTACGTTTAGTTCGAGATTGCTCGAACTAAACTAAAGTTTTAAGTAATCTTTACCGATTCCACAGTTTGGTGAATTTCGTAGTAACTGGAACATGACAAGACACAGGCTACCCGGTTTTAAGCCATTAAAAATTGTAAAAACATTAAACCCTATCTAGCATATCTTCAATAAATACAGCTTTTAGCAAGTAAACCTATCTTAGTCTCCCTCGTCGTCGTCATCTGATAGTGGGTACGTGAATGGGTCTGATTCGTAGGCTGTGTATTCATCCCCTGATATGTGTTCACCTTCAGTAACGAACATTGCAAACCTAAGAAGAAATGGCGCGTTGGTACATGTAAAGTGCTACCGTAAAGTGCATGTTACAGCAACCCGTCTACACGCACGCGATCAAAACAGGTTCTTTTTTTACAATTATTTCCATTATTTATTTCACTTTCCTATAATTACATTGTTGCTATACAAAGACAAAACCACACACACAAAGACAGCTTCTGTCTGCACGTGAAACGTAAAAGATTTGAAGCTGAGATAATAGCCTGCGAGCCGCCTCTCCAGTGGGTTTTTTCGGATATTTATTTTTGGGCGCGCGGGATTCCTGTGTCGCGGAAAGAGTGTCTCGCAACACAGGAATCCCGCGTGCCGAAAAATCAAATATCCGAAAAGACCCACTGGAGAGCCTAAAATGGAGAGCCTAAAATGGAGAGCCTAAAATGGAGAGCCTAAAATGGAGAGCCTAAAATGGAGAGCCTAAAATGGAGAGCCTAAAATGGAGAGCCTAAAATGGAGAGCCTAAAATGGAGAGCCTAAAATGGAGAGCCTAAAATGGAGAGCCTAAAATGGAGAGCCTAAAATGGAGAGCCTAAAATGGAGAGCCTAAAATGGAGAGCCTAAAATGGAGAGCCTAAAATGGAGAGCCTAAAATGGAGAGCCTAAAATGGAGAGCCTAAAATGGAGAGCCTAAAATGGAGAGCCTAAAATGGAGAGCCTAAAATGGAGAGCCTAAAATGGAGAGCCTAAAATGGAGAGCCTAAAATGGAGAGCCTAAAATGGAGAGCTAATTGTGAGACTTCAATGTCTTGACGGAAAACTTGAACGTTTTTGCAACATATTCAAGTCCAACAATAATCATTGTTCCGGTAGTTTTATAGGTTCACTCTGGTCAAGAAGAAATAAACTAATAAGAAGAAGCAACTAAAGTTTACCTTTTCCACTCATGAGCAACGCAAATGGGCGATCAAACTTTAAAGTTCAACTGTCATGTTTCACATGCAGACAGAACATGTTTTTGTCCAGCGTGTAGACGCGTAGATGCAATCAACGGCAAGGTGACTGTCGACCTATTATAGCTCAACTGACTATATTACGAGGCAAGCTTCTGTTAGGGAGTGTCGGTTCATCTTGGAGAGAAAGCGCATTTTGTAGCTAGCTGTTTGAAAATATCAACGCAAGTGCAGAAAAGTGTACACTAGGTTTTCCTGGCGCAGCCCTTACTGTGCGACTACGTCAACCGGGCCATTTTTTAAGAAGTTAGCCAATCAGAAAGCGAGTACAGAACAAAGGATCTCGACTTTCTTGAGATCTGAGACACCGAAATATCGCTTTTCTCGTAGAAATTATGGGCAGAAATAACTTCAAAACACTTTTAAGTAATTAAAATTACTCATCCCTTTGCCTAAAATGGTTTGGATCTCTAAATGACAAACTTTTTACGGGATGGCCCGGTTGACGTAGTCGCACAGTAAAAGGCAGGCACTGACTAGAGGACAATTCCCAGAGGCAAGTTGCAGGGATTTAGTCCTCTTGTGTGAACTGGTTAAAGGACGAGTCCATCAAGCAACTTGTAATACACTGTTATACACGTTGTCAATACACGCGACAAGTACATGCGACTATAGCCCCGCAAATCAAACCAGTTTGATTTAATTTATGGGGCTCCAATCAATGTTGGAAGCGCGCGAACACAAGTCCCCCTCCCACATTGGATGGGAATGGGAGGCCCTGGTTTTTTCATTATTTCATTCGAGATGGTAGTCTCTGCGACTGATCCCCTAGCGTATGTCGAGCTATAGGTGTAGCCGTGAAGATGTCGGACAAAAGTACATCAAACACATACCGTTTTGGATCTCGAATTCGACTCATTACTTTCCATGCTTGGCAATCAGGACTATTACAGTATTCTCTCAGTTCCTTTAGTGCGCGTCTCGTCTCTTCCTCCCCCTGAACCTCAAACTGGTCTGTTGTCAGTAGCGTACGATCCGGGGGGAAGAAGAAATACCGTAATCTATAGGGCACCCTGAAAGGCAGAAATTAAGAGCGTGTCAAAACATCAGTCGGTCGAAGGTTGGTTAGTCTCCCATGAAAGAGCTGGAAATTACAGAACTGGGGCTGAGAAGTTCTTCGGGCTTCGAAAAAACGGTCGCCAGGGCTCAAGCCCAAAATGGGCTCCGGCCAGCGAGAAATTTTTGGGGGCTCCCCGGCTCCAGTGCCGATTTTTGTGCTTTTTGTGGACTCCAAAACAAACGTAAAGGGAGAGAAAAGTTTAGCGAACAGCGCGAATAGTTGAGTGCGCAATAACCCTAGTTGGAGTTTAAATTTCGTGTTCAGTGCGCATGCGATTTTAGTCCGAATCTTTTGTTTAACTTCTCTTTGTTCTTGTTAAACAAAAGAAATCAAGAAATTCGGACTAAAATCGCAAGCGCACTAAACACGAAATTTAAACTCCAACTAGGCTTATAAGTGTCGGGAGTGATGCACGCGCTTTTCAATCATTCATGCGCACACTGCTCGCTGAAGTACAGAGCTGGAAATTACTGCCGGTCAAAATCGCTAAATGTCCGACCAATTTTCATATATGTCCGGCCACCTTTCCAGTAGAGACAGCCAAGAAAAACGTTTTAATGAACATATGTCCGATCAAGTAAGAAAAATTATTACTAGCTCTGAAGTAGTTGTTTTCTTTTATCTCCTCCCTTACGGACGTTCGTTAAAAGGGTGGTTTTGCGGTCAAAAGGTTTTGCTACAAACAGACAAAGGTCTTGAGGTCAAATTCACTGCGGTGCAAGACCCCTTCCCTCTTTGGTTCCCTCTAATGCTTGCAAACAAGCTATTTCTAAAGCACTTACCAATTACTTGGAAGTATATTAAGTAGTTTCTGTAGAAAAGAGGCATTTCTGATAAAGTAGGAGGTGACCACAACTAGTAGTACCGTAATAGAGAGGGTTTCAGGCTGGACGCCTTTATAGATGAGATATCCCGCTATGCATTGGATTGTCCATCGAATGAGGTCCAGACCTCTCTCATTCCTTACAGGTCCATTGTAATAACACATACCAAAACTAATCAAACCTGGGAAAAAACAGAAACACAAACAATAACTTGAAATAATCATGGATTAGTGGGGTGCGCTGTTTTCAGCTTACACAGACAGTCAGTGCCGACAGTCAAAGTCACGGCAAACTAAACCGGTTAGCCAAACCTGTATGACCGCTCGTTATAACAAGGGCATGCAGATGCTACACGATTAGATCACGTTCTTCGGGAGCGCAATTAGCATTTTTTACGCATGGATACGAGAAGCAAAGAAACGATGGACCGTCCCCCTTAAACCAGATGGTAGAGCGTTGGTCTGATGAGCGGGGATGTCAGAGCATTCTCCTCAATTATGAGAAAAGACCCTGAGTGTCCAGCCGGGGTTTGAACCCTCCCCCGCCCATTTTTTTTTTTTTGGGGGGGGGGGGATGATCGTCGTATCTTTAAGGGTTAAAATCACTGGGTTTGGTCTCTTGGGATGATCTTGATCTGCAATAAGATTTTAAGGAGATTGGTATCTTGGCCGAAATATGTGTCCAAATTGTTTTGTCTCATGATGGAGATTCTAAAAACCGTGTAAGAAAGAAAGATTACTCTCCTGAGAAGACGATACAGTAGACAACATTAAAGATAGCATTTTAGTCAGACACGGAAATTTCTTGATGGGTATCTTTAAGGGTAACAAATTATTTGAGCCACGCCTATTTTGTTATATTTTAGGGGTGAAACTGAAAATTCCCGACGATCATCCCTGACTAAAAAATCTAGGTTTGAACCCCGGTTTGGGCTGGAAATATAAAAACGCTTCGAAAAAAGTAGAAATTTGAGACTAGTTCTAAAATTTTAGTCACAAAATCCAAAATTATAGTGCTGTCGCAATTTTTTTAGGCAATGAAAAATCGTGATAGCACTCCACAGCGCATTTGTCAACACTTAACTTCAGATTATTTTAGCAAATTAAAAAAGTGCCATCTGATATAGCAATAAGTCATCAGGACAGATAAAACCGGTAAACCAATTTTTTTTTCAAATAAGCTGGCCGCAAAGTTTCGACTAGGTAACTGGATTTTGAATTGCAAAAAGGGGAGAATTAAATCGCTGAAAAACAACTCATACAATTTCCATCCCTGGTGGTAAATTCATGATGTAATGCCATGCAATGCCATGTAATTCACCGATCCCGCATTCATTGTTTTACCCCTTGTTACTGTTGCTACGTCGGACAAGCCAAATTTTATCTTTGGCATAGAGCGCGGAAAAGACACTGATTGCAGGGAGGTGTTAGAAGTTGTTGCATGCAATTTGGATTTCATATTTTTATCTTGAATAATTATTGAAAAATCTTAGATATTCAAGTTTGTTGCTCGGACATTTTGAATTCCGTAGGGAAAACTTCCTATTGTTTGCTTTCAGTGGGCGGTGCTATCATCAAAATAGGGATCGGTCTATCAAGTTAGAAGCTCTTAGCCTGCAAGTCAGCTCTCCAGTGGGTTTTTCGTATGTGTGACTTTTTTTTGGTGCACAGGATTTCTGTGTCACTTCTTTACCCCCGCGACACAGGAATCCTGCTCGCCAAAAAATCTAATATCCGAAAAAATCCACTGTTGAGCTGGCTAGCAGGCCTAAAGAGCTCTGTACAAAAGTGCAATCTAAAGGTAGCATACATGTATTCAGTTGTTTTTACCAGCTAATGTGAAGTAGATGATGACAAAGGGATTTCTGTCCAGCACAAGATCCACTAGATTATTCCACGTCCACTGGAGAATAAACAGTGACATGCTCCACCCTCCTGCTAGCAGCATATAGGCACCACCTTTCTGTCATAAAACAAATATAGAATAATACATGGGCATGTGGGGATATGGAATTTCTCTTGGAGTGTGGATGATAGTTGGAGATTTTCAGTTTCACCCCTAAAAGATACCAAAAAGGGCGTAGCTCAAATAATTTGTTACCCTAAAAGATACTCGACAGCAACAAATTTCTGTTTTTTAATAAAATGGTGTCTTGATGTTGTCATCTTGTCAACAAGTACTCTCTTTCTTGAAGGTTTGCTGGTGTGTTAGAGCCCTAAAAGATACCAATCTCCCTTAAATTTTATTGCAGATCAAGGTCACCCCTAGAAGATATGACGATCATCCCCGACCAAAACATATGGTATTCCCCTCCAGGACAATACAGATTCTACTCACAGAAGGCACTAGTCGATGCAAGACAAAGACCACTAAAAGCATAGAAACGACTACTCCGAACACTATCCCAGAGCCATAATAAAATGTAACACTCCTGAAAGAAACAGCAAATGCAGGTTACATGAAATAATATTAAATAGTATGTATAGTACCAAAAAGTTAACTTTCAAACAATTCAAACAAGTTTCTAAGCTTGGATGCAGAACATCAATCAACACAACACAAATGGAGCAAAATAATACATATTTCCCTTTACCGGCTAAGTTTATCTGCCTCCCAAAATAAGACCAAGCCGACAACAAAAGAGAATAGATACTGCCAGTGGATTGCTATTGAGAAAATAAAGAAATAAACATTGTGAGTCCTTTAACCTTTTAACTTATGATGGCCTTAGCACTGGGGATGGGCCCAGGAGACACAGGGAGAGGTCAGGGGGGATAGGTGGGGGGTGGGGGGGGGGGGGGGCTCAGATAGCCCCAGATATTTAATCCCCAAAATCAGACTGTAAGCCTTTGCACTGGAGAAAAATTGAATTGAAGAGCATGATAAAATGCATTCCACTGATTTATTCAGTTTGAAGTACACCCAATCGCATACTTGCTTGGCTTATCTAATGTATTTGCTCATTTAAAAATATGGCAAACTATTCTGTTTTCATTAAAACAAACAGCACAAGGTGAAAGGTTATGTTGAGCTGGTTTGAAAGTCAGCCTTACGTTTCAGTTCAAAGCTGGGTGTTATCGTTTTGAGATTTTGAATGCCAAAGCAGGAAGTCCCGAATGGTGACAGATTAATTTCTTGGGATGTCAGAACATCAAGGTCAGCAAACCAGGACAACATCTTTCTTGCATAAGAGGGATTTCTAGATTCTTGCAAAGCATCACAGCTAGAAAATATTAAAAGAAAAAAAATCAATTAAAATGATTAGACAATTAATAGTTAATTAGTTAGTTCCTATGGACATTTTTTGGAAACACACAATGCAAAAATATTGGGGTCCAAACTTAAACCGTAAATCAGGGGCAGATTTAGGGGGGCTGAGGACCCCCTTTCTCGGCAGATTTTCTCATACATTTACTGTATTTGCTGGAGGAAATTTGAAATTTTTCATCCCATGTTTTCACTATCCAGCTCCCCCTTTCTCAAATTCCTGGATCCGCCTTTGTAAATAGCAGTACCCCCATAACTCTGTGAGATGACACAATAACCATGATTTGACAAGAGTATTGGTTTGTACCTGTCAGCTATATACAACTGCACTGTCTCACCCTCGACAACAGGGAGGGTAATCTTGACACTACTCCAGACGTGATATATAGAGATGGAAGGATATCCTCTGATACACACTGCTATAAAATTATCTTGTAAATCTTGAGGTTTCAGCTTGATTGGATTAGGCTTTCTGTGAAAACCAGTTACTTGTAAGTCTAAAATGAAAATAGAAAAGTTTGTAAATGCTTGACAGTCTCTCAGTTATAGAATATCATGCCACTATTGTTCAGTAGTTGTCAGCATCTTTTGAGAATGAGGTATGCACTGTAAAACTATGGATTGCCTTAAAGTGGTGGGTGTATTCTATAATGTAGGGCCCCAAGGTTTTTTATCTTGGAATGATCTCATATAACCTTGTACTTCACCTTTGATCTCAAGGTTTCATATGACATTAATTATTGCTTTGCTTCGGCAGATAACACAAACCTCAGCCTTGACAATTATCAATGTCATGCTCAACCAATCCAATAATTGGGGTTTAACCTGGTGTAATAAAAACCATTCCCAGAGGACACCTTTGTGTTCAGTTCTTATTTCATCAAGTTTCATTCTACTAAACAAGAGGATTTGTGACACAACTTGTGAACAATGAACAGGTTCTTATGCCAGGGTAGAGCCAAGAATTGCTAAAAATCATTATAGGTCAGGATCTTTTTTTACTGCTAGTAGCACAATACCCCCTGGACATTTTGTGTGATACATTTTAGACATTTCAAGATCAAGACCCCCTGGCCCAAAACCCCCCAGACAAATTGTGTCTTCAACCCCTCGGTACAGATATCTTTTTTTTTTTTTGTCAAGTCGCACTCTATAGTGGTCTATTGTCAATGTTGCATTCTGATTGGTTGAACTACGCTATAAATTATGAGCCTACTAGTAGCGAAAAGTGTCGAATTTGAAAGCCAGAAAATGGCAAATGAAAAACGTTTTTGGCTATATAAACTGACCTACTAGTGTGATTTGATTAAAAGAATTATTTCTCTCGCCCTTATTGACCCAGACATTCGGGCTTGAGAAGCAAAGCAAAAGCTCATCGGGCAACATCGTCGTCATAAAATTTTAGCATTATTAAATCAGAACTCGTAAAACATCAAACCAACTAAACTTTCTTGCTTATTATGATTACCTGTACACTTTGCTGTTGATGCTACGCCATGCAAGAGAGAGGAAAATAGATAAATCATAAGAGTAACCCATGTGGCTGTACAAGATCTTTCCGCCATTTTTCAAAACAACAATGGGGACTACCGCTGATTGAAAATTGTGACATTGGGCTCACTTTCAGCCCCAGACCCTCGCGACCGCGCACTCAAAAACAGCGGACAAAATGGACGCACAAAAAACTCTCAGCGAACAATGTGCGCGAATGGGAAAAGCGCGCACACCTATATTTTGAGGCGAAACGCGCATCTGCATATCCTGCTTGCTAAGTTTCTTTCTTCACTTTACTAATGTTCGCGATATTAAAGCTAATTTTTTTCGTTGTGAACCCTGGTTAGGAAATAAATTTTGCGAAGCACAGAAACGATTCTCTTGTAAGTGGACAATAAATGCAGAAAGCCAAGGCTCGCTGCGCTCTGTCTGCCGTCGGTTGCATCTACCAGTCTCGCTCGACAAAAACATGTTCTGTCTCCACGTGAAACCTCGAATGCTTTGACAGTTGAACTTCAAAGTTTGTCCGCCTATGTGCAAAGCTTTGGCGTCGTTCGTGAGTGGAAAGGTAAAAAGTTTAGTTGTTTTCTTCCTTCTTGACCAGAAAGACGATTATTGTTGAAATGGAATTGCGGACTTGGATATTGTGGCAAACGTGTTTCCATCAAAACGTTTCAAGTTTCTCAGAGTTTCGCGTGCAGTCACAAAGTGTTTTTATCACGCTTTTATCGGGAAGTAACCTCTTTCAACTGGACGGGCAAGCGTCCCTGCGGCCTCGCAGCGAGTGATTCCCTTGATTGAAAACACAGAGAGAAAGTCACTAAAATGCATTTTACTAGCAATTACCTCTAACACAAATACAAAATGTATTTCTTAGAAATACTATATTGTTCTTATTTTAGGACTGCCCTACGTAGCAGCGAAAACTCCGGTCCACAGCACATCCAAGAATTATACGTACGATCAGTTGAGGAAGCGAACTTGCAGACTTTTAAGACAGCCAACGTGATTAATATTCTTATCTACACAATAGATGTCAAGATTAAGGCCGCATAATACACTGTACAATTTTCGCCTACAGCTAAAACCGTTGCATCGTTGCATCGTGACCCACGTTTTTACCACTGTATGCATTGCTACGCGACCTCAAAATTCACTGTTGCGATGGGCGATTGGCGATTTTTAGCCGTCAATCAAAACTAAAACGTTGGACTCGGCTACTTCGGTGGGTCGACATTAATTGTAAAATCAATTAAAATAATTGTAAGCTATCCTTTGGCTTTCTGTCCTAGAATTATGAACTTTCTGACTAAGAAAATTGACATTACAATTCCTTTGCTGAGAATCGCCAATCGCAACCGTGAATTTTGAGGTCGCGTAGCAATGCATACAGTGGTAAAAACATCAAAACTATGTTTTGATTTTGGACTTTGCTGTGACCTCGTACCATATTTGGCTAAAATATCGTAGGAATTTAAAACGTTTCAAAAGTCTACGACATTTTCGGAGTCGTACGCGATTGTCGTAGGTGTGTTGTGGGCTTGACTTTGAGGCGCTACGATTCGAGTTGTAGCACGAGCATGTAGCATCCGATAGACTAAAGGCGAAAATCGTACAGTGAAGTTGGCCTTAAGGATAACTAAAATGTGAGCCTCAGCAAACTCATCGAGCTTGTTTTCTGTGGAACGTTTTGCGAGTTTGTTATGCAACTAACTTCTAGCTATTTCTTTCAAAAATTCTGTTTGGTGAAGGAATATTAAAAACCTTTTACGCAAAGAAACAATACTGTAAAATGCTATACATCGAAATGTTGGCGCTAAATTCTTCTTTGCGACTTCAAGGTCCTTCAACACCTGACACCCTCGTCCGCCCAATTCATCCACGGAACAAAGGTTTTTGTTTTTGTCAAACGAAGGTGCGTCCCTAGCAGGCTCCTCTCTCTATGCATCTCTCTATATAACGTTCGCAAGTCATCGTAGCTAGAACTTTTCTATATACAGAAAGTGTAGCTCTCGGCGTTCTTCGTTGTTTTGATCCACTGTTCAATTTTGAATATGTAATTTCGTAGTTTACGCGCGTCACATTTGACGATTAGATAGATCTTCCCAGTTCGGTTAAGAGTCTTCCTTCTTTTTGCTTTTGAGTTTCTCGAATCTCTTGGTCATGTGGTGATTAACAGTCATCAGCTCATTAACTTCGTCTTGGGCTTTACGGAGCTGTGAAAACGTAATAAAAAGAATAAGAATAGTGCATTAGAATAGTTCAGACCTAATCCATTTGAAAATCGAGTAACAATTGGAAACAATTCTTGGAAGAAAATAATTTACAACATAGTGTAGACTTCTGTCTTACTGTTTTTGATATCTGATCTAAAAAATTCATTTCTTACCAACATCAACATCGAAAATGAATCCTGAAGTTTGTGCAAATCCAGACAATTTATATAGGTTGAAAGCACCATGAAATGAATATCAACAGCCAACACCATTCCTTCACAACTCATTGAAAAATTATTTCTCGGGTTTCTTTGGGAATTTCTTCTCGGTGATAATGTCACCAATTCCTTATTCATCTATACGGGTAATGATATAAATAAATTGGAAATAAGCGTTTGATACCGTTGGTCATAGTAATCTGCTGATTTCTACAAGACGGACAAGTGAGGCCCAGCCAAACAGTGCCCTACATAGAGAGGGCTACGTTACTCTCTGAAAACCCAAACATTTACGGCTGTTTCATGTAACACGCGATCCAGTGCGTGCAAAACTTCGAATGGGCTTTTGGCAGTTCTTTTTCTGCGTAGTGTATCAAAACATATTTATACAATCAGATCCTTGCCAGTTACGCCCAGTGCAATCGTTTGGCTTCCCTTGCTCTTGACTTGTCGCCACAGAACCCAAATCAATGCAGTAGGCGAAACTAGGCAAGAATCTGATTGGCTTACATTGGCTAATGGCTAAAATGGCGAGAGTCAGAATTTATCCAGACTTTTTTTAAAGCAAGGGTTGAGACCCTTTCTCGACATTTGCTCTTGTTGCAAACTTTCTCTCACCTCTCGCTGAAGTCTTCGTTTCTCTGACTTTAAGGTATCTTCTGTAGACTCCTAAAAATGTAAGAGAAAACGTGAGAACTATACATTGGGGGATATCTTTTCCTTAGAAAGCATAATGAGTGTGCATGGCAATTATTTGGTGGCTCGAATGGGTGGTAACCATAGTGATATACAAGGCCTCTGAATCTAATATTTTTACGCTTGGAATACTTTTCATCACAAAATCTGCGCTGCGCTTTCGTTTATGATAACTGCTCAAAAGACTTACCGCTGTTTCTGCCTGTGTCTTATACCGTTTGACTTGGCTTTCTAGTCTCATTACCTGAAGAGTAAAGAAAGAAAGAACATGAAAAACACAGGACAGAGTTGTAGCTAACTTGCAAATATGAAAACATAACACATTACACGGGTAATGTACAGGGAGCTCACCTTTACAGTTTAAATAAAAAAAAACTAATTAATAAAAATATTTCCATTTCTCGCTGAATAAAGCGAAAGGAAATCTGTTTTCTTTGCTCTGCGTTCTGGGGCCCAGTTCTGAAAGGCTGGATAAAGTTATCCACGGATAAAAGTTATCTGTTGTATAGGATTTGTTCTGGATTTATCCGTTGGATAAGCGTTTATCTACTGATAACTCTTATCTGACATTCTAGGGACCGGCCCCAGGGCTTTACTGCTGTTTAACGCCAGTCGGAAGCCATTTCGTGGTAATGAGGCGCAAAGTGGGCGAGTCTGGGTAAAGCATAATTAGCCAATCAAAACGATTTAACCAGAACGATTTAAACTGAAACTTTAGGTGAGCTCCCTTTGGATAATGCGTCCGACCTAAGGACAACAAGGAGGACTGATCATGTTAATAAATTGTGTCGTTATGTCTTTGTAGTTGCGAAAGCAAAATTTTATTAACGCGTGATTTGTGCGCAGTTGACAAAGCATAACTCTACTTACAACGCCTTCTTGCCGTGCATTTTCTTGCTCAGCTTTTTGAAGTTTTATCCTAAAGTCGTTAATTTGTCTACTAAATTCTCCTGAAATAAACAGAGAAAAAAAACACATACACGGTCAAAAAACAAAGAACCTTTCAGAAAAACCTTCATGAAAACAGCACCCATACGTAAATTTATGTTATAATCTACAGGAAAAAAACAATTTTGCGAGTTTCCATTTGAGCTATAATATTCATAAATCACATCGTTATCAATGAAATCACAATAAAACGTACTTCTTAATTCTTCTAGATCAGCAGTTATTGTTTTGGAAGGTTCAGAATCTTCCTTTTTAAGAATGCTAACTTCTTCTTGAAGCTTTTTGATCTGCAATAAACAAAAACAATTGTAAAGATAGAGATAAGTACCTCACAATTTTCTAGACTTGCCCTGATAGTATAGCAGAGGTTTTTTATTAGCTAGCAAAGTTGTTCGCGTGTCTGGTATGTCGAGTGGTTGTTCGAACAACTTTGCTAGCTAATAAATGACTGACAGAAAAAAAAACCTCTGCTAGCAGGGTATTCCAGACTGAGAGAGTATAATAAAGGAAAGGAAAACTCCACTAGTGAACTCCCTGAGACGCCAAATGTAATGCTGAATGTAAAAGGAAAGAAAAGTACCAAGACCGAATAAAATCAGTCTAGAGGTCTCCTCATGACTTAGGGCAGCCAAAAAATAGCCGCACCCCTATTGACGATCCAAGTTTCTTTACCCTGCCATAGGACCACCCAGTATGGATTACATGCCCATTTTCTAGTCGAAGGTAGTATTTTTCCATCAAGGTATATGTGAACTGAATCACAAACGATTGTGACGCAACTAGAGTGAGGTCTAAGGCGAATTTTTCTTGTATGCAAACCAGCCAATTTTGGACTTGTTGCACTTATATTTCTAGCTGTTATTATCAAGAAACTGGGTGAGATTTCTTTGTATTTCTTCTCTTTTTTACCAAGAAAAACACTAGCTTGAGCGCGCGCTCTGTGTTCGAAAGTGGCGTGATCATGTCGTCATTAGCGGGCGCAAAGCACCAAAGCACTCAACTTGCATCTCGTTTGGCCACCTCAACGCAAGTCAGTGCAAGTCTGTGCAAGTCACAGCTTGCATCGACTTGCGTGAACTTGCGTTTCGTTTGGCCAGGGCTTTAGTCTTTGACTAATTATGAATTAGCAAGTTCTTGGAACAGCTCAAATATGAACCTGCCTACCTGAGCTACTAAAACCTCTTTGTCATCAGACACTGAGGGCTTCCGACTATTTGAACGACTGTTGGTCTGACTTTTTGCATCAGAAACACTGCTTCGATCTGTAACAAATAATACCCATGGATATAGGTCAGTGAGAATCTGAGTCAGTATGTACAATACGCAGGATTTTTCAAATCTACAAGCCAAGCTCATAAAATGCAGCGCAGTACTCTTGCCAAAGTCCCACAAAACATTTGCAGGCCCTTGCCTTGCTTATACCGGTAGGCTGTGTACGCTGATACGGCTGTGTATCAATAATGTAATTGTAGATTTATCAGCCTATTATGTATTTATTAGCCTGTAATGTAATATTAACTGTTTGCTGACCGTATCTGTAATTCAGCTTCGGCTGCAAGAGATACATTAAACATATCTATCTATCTATCACTGATGGTCTACTGGAAGAGTAGTATTAGCTTGCCTGCAGGTTCTCTTTGTTTCTGGTGAAGTTTCAGTTTCCTAAATGCTTTCTTTATTAGGCGCGCGCGGGCGGACGAGCGCCCTCTACACACGCGGTGGGGCTTCATGTGGTGAGCGCGCGCACATTGTTTGAGGCTTGTTTTTGGTTGGAGCTTTTTGAGAGCGTTAATGTACATGAGAGCTCTACATTCAGAGTACAAAAAACGAGTGTGCAAGAATCCCATACAAATGTGCGCGCTCAAGCCACAAGAAATAAAGAGAGCCTGCAGTGAGGCTAGAGTAGTATATATCTACTGTACCTGAGCCTAACTCGTCTGCCGTAGAGTTTTCCCTTGGAGTCCCTTCATAATCATCATCATCTTTATTCTCTGAAATGTCTTCGTACAAATCCAGGCCTCGTTCCTGAAAATTAGAGGAATTAAAGTTTGTTTCCCCTTTAAACCAAGTTTAAGTTGCGAGAGACAAAAATTTAGTTACATTGGCAGTACCACAGTGTCTCGATGGACGATTCCAGCAATAATGCGTACGCTACATGTTGGGTAGCTGTGTTAAGCATAGGCTTAACACATATGGCTAAACTAGGACACATGTAGCGCGCAACATTTGCGTCCTGAATGTTTCCCCGAGTGGCTAAACTAGGAAACATCGCACGCGGTTGCCTCGGACACATAATGTTTCTTGTCTTGCGAAAAAAAAACGTTTCTTTGTGTCCTGGCTACAACATTTGTTGCGGCTAAACCGGGAAACATGGAGGAAACATGTGTCCGTCTACAATGTTGCGCGCTACATGTGTCCTAGTTTAGCCAGGGCGCTGCAAAAGTCATTTAAGTCCGGGAGTAATTTTAAAACTTGCACGTTGCATCCTCGTGGTTGTGTTACAATCCGATGACATTTCCAAAGAAAAGCAAGCACGCACGCTTATAGCTGATATTGCCCATTGTCCTTTCACAGTTCATCCATTTTTAACTGTTTTACAGGAAATACTTACAGCAAGCCAGTTGTCTCGATATTCTATGGCGTCTTTTAAGCGTTGGATTTCAGACTCGTTTTCTTTAATTTGTCTTTTATATCTTTCCCCTTCCTAGAAAGAGTCAGTAAGTAAACAAACATTCGGTTTTACATTCATTGTAACTCTCAGGGGCGTAGCCAAGGGGGGGCTCCAGGGGTTCCGGAACCCCCCTCTCCTGCAGCGGAACCCCCCTCGCCTCTGTTCTGGACCGACTTACTACTAAAAGTGTAAATATTTAATAGACAACAAATAAAAGCTCCAATAAAATGTAGGGCAAATTTCTTCAAACGCTAGTTTTTCCCCGAGATCTAAGTGGAGTTTTTTATTTTTTGAATTTTGGAACCCCCCTCTCATAAGTGCTGGCTACGCCCCTGACTCTCTGAGTGTATACTCTGTTCTTTGTAAAATTGACAAGTTTTACAGTGGCTGCAGGGGGCAGTTGCCCCCCCCCCCCCCCCAAGTGAAGTAAAAATTATAGTGTCAAAACCTGTTTGCCTCCCAGCAACAC
This sequence comes from Scolanthus callimorphus, assembly GCA_033964015.1. Classification (NCBI taxonomy): domain Eukaryota; kingdom Metazoa; phylum Cnidaria; class Anthozoa; order Actiniaria; family Edwardsiidae; genus Scolanthus; species Scolanthus callimorphus. The sequence continues at coordinate 4,093,255 of CM066914.1, forward strand.
TGAAGGACGACCAAGGCTTGTCCCTCCAGACAAAAACTTCTAGCTCAGCCTTGATGAACATGGCAAAAATCATTACCCCAAGCATGGAGGAAATTTTCCAAATGGCCCCCTTACCCCAACCTTCTGGATTTTCCACGCACACAAATCACACCTACCCTTGTTTTATCCTTCAGCTCAGCCTTCAATTCACTAGATATTTCTTCTTCCTCGCCAAGCCTAGAAAAAAAAATGAAAACATGGTGTTCTCACTTTTCATTTTGTATGTCCTAATAATGAATAAAATAGGCCTAAATGACAAACGTCGTGCCATAGTCCTGCCATGCCAATCGTTTATTCCGTTAGTTTTTTTTATAAAGTATAATGCAGCAGCATCCTTTGAAAATGGGTTTAGCCTACTTATCAGAACTTTTTTTAATATAACAAACCATGCTTAAAAATAGCAGTATCCAAATTAATTGGTATCAAGTGGGAAATTGGGATTGTAATTGATTATTTTCTAGGGGGATCTGGGGGTGAGAAAATTTTGAAATTTCAGTAGGATTACTGGAAATCTAGCAAGTATTGGTGCAAAATCGACTGGATTAGACTTAAAAAGCTTAAAAAATATAGGAAAAATAGGAAGATTTGGCCAAAAATTAGGAGAAAGTAGGAATGCACCCCAAAATATGAAAAAATAGGAACTTGACACCCATACTTTTGAGACCAACTAAAATGTACTACCCTACTGAGCTAAGCAGAATGTCAAGCATTTTCCCCTTAATTGGACTCGAAAACATGCATATTCTGTTGATGAGGTTTCAATTCCTTGCATGTTGATTGGCTAACGAAGGAAGGTACATTATTTATAGCCAATAGGCACAAAAAAAATTTGAAATCTTATTGACAAAAAGTGCACGTTTTTTCAAGTCCAAATAACGTGAAGTTTGTAGAACATAGTAGCTGCTAGCCTGTGTAGCGGCACTAAAGGGGAGGGGATGGAGTTGCACTTAGTGAAAACTGGAAGCGCCTTCCCAGAACCCCTTGGAGCCAAGCTTCTTCTGATTTTCGCTTGCCTGACTCCCTCCCCTTTTCTAGGTCCTAGCTGTATGGTCAGCAATAATAACCCCAGAAGGGCAGACCCACTATCTTTAATAACAATATTCAGCTTCACAAAATCTATAGTTAAGAAGAAAATCTTGATGCCAAGACCAAATCACCTGTCTTTAAGGCAGTCTACTTGGTAGAGTAATGCTTGTTTCTCGTTATCTAGTTGGGCTATGGACACCATCGTTTTTCTGTATTTTTCTTCAATTTCATGAAGTTGATCCTGGGGAGAAAATATTAGCACAATTCAGGTTCGTTTACACGACAGGGATATTTTGGCATGGCTCGGATAAAAAGTGATACAGGTACAAAATTTAATAGCTCACGTATATTTGCACTGTGTAAATGGCTTCGCCGTACTAAATTTTGTCAGAGCCAGACTGAAATTTAATCCGGGCTGGGACTACATGGCCAGGTAGTCCCGGAACCATTTTTATCTGAGCCATGTCAAACATTTCTGTCATGTAAATGGGGCTTGAGTCTTGATTTTTTTCTTCCATACTTCTTTACAAAAATGTGTTAGCATAATCTGTCTCTGCAGCATTACGTGGTTCCAGAAAACATCCACCCACCCCCCAGAAATATGATAGACACCAAAATATATATGATTGTTTTATAATTAGAAAACACCTTCTGTAAACTTAGAGAGTTCTGCCCTTGTCAACTCTTTGTACACGGCACTACTAATAATGTCCAGAGGGGTGGGGGTGGGGGGTCAATTTACCTGACGTTTTCCATACAAATACTGTATTTTCCTTATGGCAATTCCAGGAGTGTGTGTGTGGGAGGGGGGTCATATTTTCTAGAGCCACACCCAAAATATACTTACTGAGGCTGTAAAGCCAGCATGAGCATTCTATTTATAACTTGGTAATTCTTTTCTAGCAATGTCAAGAAAATTATCTGTACCTGCACAGATCTAAGAGTTTTTTCTGGAACAAGTGGTCCACTTGCATCAGGGGGATCATCCTTGCCCATTGTACTAATAGCACCAGATGATACCGACCTCCCAACAGCAACCTACAAAATATCACCCATTCCTACATGGTTAATACCTTACCAGGGGCGTAGCTAGAGCTGTTTTGCAAGGTATGCAAGAGAGTAGTTTGATAGACACCATCATCAGAAAAACACCAGAAAAAGTATAACAAAGTGAAAATTTTATTACGCAGTTGCATACATGTACTTTGTATACCTATGCCCCTGCTTACTCATTGATGAATTACCTGCACGTCTGTTAAACCAGCTAACAGTAAATATAAATTATAATTTTATTAATTTGAAAATGAAGAAAATAATATTATGAGACGATTTTTCCTGGATGAAATAGTCACTCTGGTAGCATGACAGGGCTTTAAATTGTACCCTATATTGGCATAAATTTTCCTAAATTGTTGGGATTTTACACCTTTAGTTCTTTAATTTGTGGTATAAAAATAATGAATCAATATTTATAGCACACTTATCAGGGCTAAACATTTACCAGAAAATTCTAACTTTAGAGGAAAAACTATGTCAAAAGAACATAATATAGATTTAGCCACTGGCTAAAAGCGGAGCTCCTGGTTATAAAACTTTCTGTGTGAATGAAAGGGATTCCCATGTGTACATGGTTTACATGCTTGCTTTAGAGTCTTCCCTTCACGAGATATTAATTTTTCAAGCATAGATGACGTCATCGATGACGTCATATCACGTGACCACTTCATTTCGCTCATCTAGTGACCTAGACTACACTACCAAAGTTTGGTTGTTTTCGAGTCTTCCCTTCACGAGATATTAATTTTTCAAGCATAGATGACGTCATCGCTGACGTCATATCACGAGACCAGCTCATTTCGCTCATCTGGTGACCTAGACTACACTACCAAAGTTTGGTTGTTTTAGAGTCTTCCCTTCACGAGATATTGATTTTTCAAGCATACATGACGTCATCGATGATGTCACATCACGTGACCACTTCATTTCGCTCATCTGGTGACCTGGACTACGTTACCCAAATTTGGTTGGTTTAGAGTCTTCCTTTCATGAGATATTCATTTTTCAAACATATATGACGTCATCGATGGCATCATATCACATGACCACCTCGTTTCGCTCATCTGGTGGCCTAGACTACACTACCCAAGTTTGGTTGTTTTAGAGTCTTCCCTTCACGAGATATTGATTTTCAAGCATAGATGACGTCATCGATCACGTGACCACTTCATTTCGCTCATCTAGTGACCTAGACTACACTACCCAAGTTTGGTTGTTTTAGAGTCTTCCTTTCATGAGATATTCATTTTTGAAGCATAGATGACGTCATCGATGACGTCATATCACGTGACCACTTCATTTCGCTCACCTGGTGACCTAGACTACACTACCAAAGTTTGGTTGTTTTAGAGTCTTCCCTTCACGAGATATTAATTTTTCAATCACTGATGACGTCATCGATGGCGTCACATCACGTGTCCGTGTTACAGCACCCTCCTTGTGGCATAGGCAAAATATCCCAAGTATGGTTGTCTTAGCATGTTCCCTTGAGGAGATATAATTTTTTTCTTTGCATACCACAGGGTTCCCATGTGTACACGGACGGACGGCGTACGCTATAGGTTTAATACCAGAAAAATAAAGAAAAAAATCATATCTCCCGAAGGGTAGCTTTTATAGAAGCCAAATTTGGACAAACGTTCGAAGACCATAAGAGGAACTGTACACCAAGGTCACATGCCCTTACCTCATCAATGACGTCATCAAAATGATCCATAATGCCCATGACGTTCAAAAATCAACTCGATAGTATACTATACGTTTTTTCCTTAGGTATGGTGCTCCGCTAAAAACATGGCAGAAAGGTTTGATACTCTGATCATGGCCAGCATCTTGGAAATATAAACTCACCATACCCTGCTAGCAGAGGCCTCTTTTCTCTGTATTTTGCTGGGCTGAGAGTCATGAGGAAAATAGATTCTCAGCCCAGCAAAATACAGAGAAAAGTGGCCTCTGCTAGCAGGGTAAACTCACTAGTGCCCATTCCTTCCTCTTAACAAGCACACTGCATGGAAGCATTTTCAATGTTACAATCTCTACTTGCAGAATTTTGTCTTTTACATGTTAACAAATTAAGAAAAAAGCAAACATTTCTGTACTATTTTACAGGTTTTATTTCTCACATTATCAGATACCCATGATCTTACCTTTTTCTTGTTAACAGACCCATCTCTGTTCATTTGATATTGTTTGTCTAGTTGCTCCTCAGCCTTTTATGTACAAAAAAACATCAGTACATAACAAAACACCAAGGAAAGCAAAGCAAACACTGTAATTCAATTAAAGCATCCACTCTCCATGGATAAATTCAAATAACTTTCTAATGAATACAAAAAATTATGGAAGCCCTTCCCCCCCCCCCCCCCCCTTTAGTTTTTGTTGATTATTGAAAACTTCAGCAAAAGACAAACAAAACAGAGCTGATTGGAGGAGCTCTGCTCTTATAAACCATGCCACATCACACCCACCATTCAGTGGAAACTGACGATAATGGATAGTGAGTGAGTGTTAAAAGGCAAAGTCTGAAAACTTAAGGGTATGTGAGGTGTTTTTCTTGGATACAAGAGCAAAGTAGCAGTGTTGTGATTTTAGCCTTACATATTGTGTAATTTTGCAAGCTTAGAAGCAGTTATTCCCAAACAAATAACCACAAAAATTGTGTAGACTTACAAATTACAAGTCTGGGGTACTTTTGCCTGTCGTCAAGAAGATTAATTTGGATTGCAAATTGACCTCTAGGAAATTTGAACAGGCTGAAAATTTTTCAAAATTTCATGTTGCCAATGTTGCCTAAAACATTGATACCAGAACATTTTTATCTCCATTCTTACTTTCAGTTTTTGTATTATATTAGGATTGATTTGTTTGAATAGATCACTGGTCTGGATTTACAATAAGATTTTAAAATCTGTAACAGCCAAACACAGCCCCTGAATGACCCTAAGGATTAAATATAGTAGTAATAGTTCCCATGTCTAAATATATCCCAGAGAATTCTTACAAGGTCACAAGGTCTGTCATGCATTCTGTCATGATCTCAATTTAAATTTCATTAAGATAATTTTAATGACTGGTATTAAATGCAGAATTGGCTTTAGAGTTAAGATTAGGGATGTTGACATAAGAAATCCCTATGCAAATTTGGTAAACATATATTTGAGAGAAACCTAATGAAAAACATCTCATGTCAACTGTAAACAATAAAGAATGATCATTGTATCAGTTTGGATGAAGGGGAGTTGGGTTTTAGGTACAGCTGTGACAGAAGTTAAAGCATATCCATAAGCCACTGTTCTTCAAATCTGGCTCTTTTAGTATTTCAGTGTATCCCCATACCGTAAACTATTTCTTGTAAAGTTATTCAGAGTAAGCCTCTCCAATAAGTTCAAGTCGCTCTTGAGGCAAACTCTTTGTTAGAATTTAAATAAAAAACAAAAGAAGTTAAAGTGAGTTGAAATCTCAATAGTTTATTATTCTCCTCACTGAAAGTAACACCCTTTTCTATACAAAAATGCATAATAAAATATTATAGAGAAGTTCATAGAATCCAGTCTTTTGAACTAGATATCATTACGAAAGATTTCTATGGATTATTTTTAGGAATACAATTAGAGTTTAGGCAATGGACAGGATCAGCAACTTACCTCTTTTTGTTGTCGTTCTAGCTCTTTCATTCGAATGGTTCTAGCTTCTGCTCTTGCAGCTCTTTTGGAAGCCAACCTGGCCTCAGCCTGAAAAAAGAAGTATAGAGGAATAAACTAAATGAAAGGTATTCTTACGGTTGGGGGAATCACACATTTTTTGGAAGGGGGTGCTCATTGAGAAAAATGAATTTGACCCCTAACAGATACTAAACTGGGTGTGGCCAAGCTTCAGAATAACCACTAAAGGATGCAAAGTTAACAAACGCGGAAATATCAATTCATCTTTTCCGAACAAGTGATACAATGCCACAAAAATGGCTTTAAAGTGTTCTTTTCATAATTTGAAGGGCAAAGTTGCTTGATTCCTGTCTTTTATATTTTCACCCCCTAAAAGATTCCGCAGGCCACGATTTTAACCCCTAAATGAAACGACCCAACCAATATGGGAGTCCCTCCCTTGGGGCACTAAATATTCATTCCTAAAGCACAGTCAACTACATGAGTAAATTTTTCATTGACAAGGAAACTTGACCATGTCGCCGAGCAACAAATATTTGCAGAAGTGATCTGCTTTTAAGTGCCAATGATGATTAGGTCAGCAGACATACAAACACAAACAAGGAAAAATAGCTTGTGCAGACAGAGGCTGTCAGCTTGGTCGTGGAACCTGCCATGAGTGCATATGGGCTTGAAAACTAATTATGACGTCATGAACAATTGTCAAGTTTTCTTTGATGTGCGTCTACACAAGCACTTTTTTGTATGTGCTTTTGTATGTGAGTTTTATTTATCAAATAAAAGCTAGACATGCTAGCTTTTCAACAGCGTTTAATAACAAGAAATACAGACCTCCCTGAGATGGGTACAAAATATACAACCTACTTCACTTGGGCACAATGTTTCCTATTGATTCAGATTGCATGGCATTTCCATGAGTAATCTTTTTTTTTCTGCTACACACCAAACATCCCAAACAAAGAAAGATTATTTATGACAAATGAATGCCACATTTTCTGAAAAAAAAAGAAAACAACACACCCAACAAGTGAAAGAGGTCTATTTATGCTAATGTATGCAAGCAACCAAGGTAATCTGCAACTTCTTAGCAAAGCAAATACAATGTCATCATCAGAGCTGTGCCTGGCAGGTATTTAATGGTGCTTAAAGGTATAATTATCATTCCCAAAATGTTAGCTATGTTTGATATAAACAACACATAAATTAATTTGTGGGAAGCATCATAGGAGGTACTGTCCATTCCTGGGGGCTTGGAATTATCTCTGATGTTTCCAGCTGATGACAAGGCCTGGTTCACACCAGACATTCATGTGTTTAGTTCAATGTATGTTTAATGGCTTTCAACCAGATGAAGAACTTAGTAATTTGGCAGGTTTGCATCAATTTGTAGGCTGGAAAGATGTACCTAGTACCTACTTGTTCTAGTTTATCTTTTGCAAGATTATCTTATCCATAAAATTAAAGTCTGCGCGTTTTTAAAAACGAGAAAACTTTGGACCTACAATCAAATGCAAAAGTAGTTGGCAGTTATTCCTTCTGTTCCCTTCCCTGCCTCTTTCAATGTTGGCTGGAAAATTAGGCTGCTTGTCTGGCTAACTAGCAACATTGAAAGGGCAAAGGCATGCAGAGGGAAGGGGAGGCAAGTATGCCAACAATTTGCATTTGATTGCAGCTTGTGGCTTGCTTGTGGCTAGCTCTGGCTCGTGAAACAACATAACTCCCTCAAAGCTAAAAACAAAGTGCTTATATGCTCTGTACTGCAGTAAAAAAAACAGTGTTATTGAGTGACATTGTACCAAGTGTAATTTGGGGTTGGATTATGTCACCTTGTGTGGTAATTTAGTGGAGGTGTGAATTGAGTTATCATGATAAAGAAATGAAATGACCTTCAGGTAGCTGCACTACATGCACATCAAAATTGTAACTAACAATTAAATATTATAGATTAGTCAAATCACACTAGTGGTCTATTATCAATGCTGCGTTCTGATTGGTTGAGCTACTAGTAGGCTATAAGTTATAGCCTACTAGTAGCGAAAAGTGTGGGATTTGAAAGCCAGAAAAATGGCAAATGACCAGAACAAAAACATTTTTTTGGCAATACAAATTGACCTACTAGTGTGATTTGACTAAAACAATTATTCCTCTCGCCCTCATGGCCTCTGAGTCAATAGCCCATTCGGCCTTCGGCCTCATGGGTTATTGACTCAGAGCCCATTCGGGCTCGAGGAATAATTGTTAAATATTTAAAGAACATTGTACTGCAGCAACATTTGTGTTATTGTTCACAACTGGCACCAGATTACAGTTGCTGATGCATAATTTGATCATATTGCACATGCTCAAAATCACACTTTAAAACACTATAAACTTATTATGAATTTTGAGATGGCAATAGCACAAAATATTGATGGCTAGTAGTGGGAAAATAGTTTCCATATAGGGCAGAGTTGCACAGTGATGGAGTGAAAAACAGTTGGATAAAAAAGGTTGAATTTGGGAGAAAAAGGTTGATTTTTGATAGTTCTTTTCAAGCTGTCAATAACAAAAATATTGATGGCTTACAACAAAACAAAGATGCAGGGTGAATCGCAAAATTAATTCCTATTCGTATGAATAGTCAATTATTAACCTGTTTATTAAAAAAACTTAAAAGAGATGTACAATTAACAATTAGTTGCCATGATAATCGGCGAATAGTTACTATTCACTGATAATCACAGAGCCTGAGCCAACTAATTGTTTTAGTATAATTTCTCAAGTGATAAGGTTTTTTGAGAAAAAAATCTTGTTTTCTGGGGATTTTTCATGATCATAACAAAACTTGTGCACTGCCAATCCTTTCAATGTTATAATCACCAGACCAGTGACTATTGCAAGAGAAAACAAACCTCTCAACCAATCAGCACACGGAAATGCTTATAATCACTTGAGTAATTATACTAATATAAAATAGTAGTAGGGCATAAATCTTGGAAGGATAGACAACAAAATGTAAATAAGCTCTACCAAAATGTTATATCAAGAAAAATAACCCAGGCAAGAATAAAGATAAACATCAGTTTTGTCTCCATAGATTTTGAGAATGCATTGTAGTATGCATGCATAAGCTTATCATTAAAATGTTAATTGTCTATGTCTTATTATTTTTACATCATTGATTTTCTCATGCAGAAAAGTGATTAATATTAAACAAGATGCATAACGAGAGGCACTTAAGTAGACAAGTCATTAGTACTAAAGATCCAACAATTTATCATGTTTTTTCCTTACCAAATACCAATAGTCATTGAAAAATATGAGATATGTGAACCTATGTTTGACAAGACAAGAAATTAACTAGAAATTAACTAAAAAATAAAAAGACATTGGTTCTTTCCAATCCAAACAGGATTTTCAGAAGTTCACAGGCTATATCATGTATTAAAAGTTATTATCTTTATTTCAAAGTTGCTCATTGTTTATGTATCAAGTTTGCAAGTCTCTGTCTTGATGATCAGATTTAGAACTATAGAAGCTCACACCCATTCCACTCAGAAAGCCGGTAGATAAACAACACAACTTGTAGAGTACATTTCCCTACAGTACTTTACTAATAAAATATCATGTATCGAAATAAATCAGAACATAATAGACTGTATATCGTAATAAAGTCTAATAATCTTCACACCCATGGCTAAATAAATGCACGCTGTGTGTTATTTCTCTCTGTAGAGCGTGTTTCACAGACCGTAGCGTAGTCGAATGGAATCGTTTAGGTTTAACTTTACCAAAATCTATAACAAAATCGGTAGACCCAACCCCACCAAAGCGCCAACATTTCGTACAACGGATCAAATTTTAATCGTCAACGAATCAACTACAACGCAAAAATGCTCCATTATTGCCTACATAAACATGCCGATCAACTGTCAAAACATTGCGATTCCAAAACGGGAGTTTGAAATTTAGATTTTGACGCTCGAAGTGTCGCAAACTAATGCTATTTGAACGAGTACAATCTAGGTTTTGGCTCACCTCACAAGCTATTTGATTCAAAGCTTGATCTTCGGAGGCTGACGATGCAGTCCTTGAAAGCCTTCCCCTCCGGGCAGCGTGGGAGCTCATCTTAGGTGGACAAGTGTGCGAATTATTGTAAAGATCAAGAAGTTCGTTCAATTCCTATAGATTTGAGCAGTCAACAGTCAAGAACTGGACTACACTTTGGCATCTGTTGGCGGCTACCGTAGGTCGTTGGCGCTCAGGTTTTGCACTTTGTCATATAGTACGCTCTCCTCCAAGGCCCCAGTTACTTGAATAAGTCAATAACTATAGCTCAGAGCCTTTCTATAAAGCACAAAAGGAATGATTCTCGATCCATCTCCAACTTTCCGCCATGGTCGAAAATCCGTGGAATCTAGACAGAAAAGCACATTAGCGCCTGTGCAACGAGTACTGTCATCATGACGCTGACATGTGGTCAGCGCCGGCTCATAGATTATTTTGCAAAAAAAAAAAACTATTGTGTAACAACACGCGAATATATGCTAGGCAAGGGCTTCGAGTATTAATTTTCAGTGTGTTGGTGATGGTACCTTTTAGGAGTTAAAATTTTGTTCAATCATTTGTTGGTCAGTCTTTTAGGGGTATCAAATCGTTTTCCCGACGAGTGTGATAGTGTGTTTTCCCGCTCCCAGCATCCACAGCATGTCAGTGGTTTATATTTATAGCGCGCTGTTGAACATGGTTGAAGTCTAAAGTTTTGAGTACGAACTAAGCTAAAGCTACGGCTAAACTAGGACACATGTAGCGCGCAACATTTGTGTCCTGCATGTTTCCCCGAGTGGCTAAACTAGGAAACATCGCACGCCGTGTGTCCCGGACACATCTCGCGAAGAAACATTTCTTCGTGTCCCGGCTACAAAATTTAATCAACCATTCAATTTTATTATTCTTTCTTAAAAAATTTGTCGCGCGCAACAATGTTTCTCGCGTGGCTAAACTGGGAAACATAGGAAACATGTGTCCGGCTACAATGTTGCGCGCTACATGTGTCCTAGTTTATAGCGACACCTATTTACATCTCCGTCCTCTCTGTGATTTGCTAAATAAATTACCCAAATAGACTTTGTCCAACTTTTTCACTCTTTCATGGTTATTCCACTTATTCCTTTTCGTCCTATTTCCAAATAGAATTTATTTGTAAAAAAATACTTGAAAAACGTTAGTTAGTCAGGAGTCAGTGCCCCACCCTGCCCTAACTTGTAGCCCGGTAAACGTAGTCACACAGTAGCACTACTTCATTGGTATATATGTGATAGTGTCCGGTCCTGGTCTATCATATTTTTTCAGACTGAACATCCATAAGAACATTGCCAGCCTCAAACTGCTCCAAAAATAAGACTCGGGCCCCGTCTCCCAATTTGTAACCAGTGACCCAAATCCCATACATGCTGAACAAAATCTTGAAAATTCAACTCGCTGCCGTTTGCCCCCGGTCTTGGTATTTCTGGAATTGATTTTGACAAAACATCTCCGTTAAGAGGTAGATGGGGTCGTGACCCAGTTAGTGCAAACTGCCGCCTATGCTGGTGGAAAAAATGACAAAATGCGCTAAATAAGGCCCGCCATTCTAGTGCACGTTCTCGTCTTTGTTGCCTGTATTTATAATGGGTTTCGATGTTTGATGTGGAGTGTGTATGTATTGGGTCTGAAAAGCTAGAAAATTCCGCAAGCAGTTTCGTGGTCAAGTCTCGTGAGGTTAAAGTTGATGAACTGTTCCTGCCCGCCGGCGGGACAAGAGGAGCTTTGAAAACGACAAGCCGGCCTTTGTTGCATCGACGTTTGGGATAATTGCTGCCTTCTTGAGGCAATGTAATACTGCATTCTGCAAGAACGACTTTATATCTGTGCTGATAAAAAGGCTAGAAGGGTTCGATATTCGAGAACGATGACCTTCAGCGAAGACAAGATGGAGGCCATTAGCAAGACAAGATGGCGGTCGCCAACAACAACAAGGCCGAAGGCAGCGACTGATACACCGAAAATAGATTCGAAGACGCGGGAGATGACAAAATCAAGCTGTAAAACTGTACAAGTCTCACCTAGAAGTAATGGTCCAGGTATACAGCCGAATCAGACGTCAGGCCATATCTTAGCTGGTTTAGTATCCAGGTGGAAGTTATTGCACGATCGCGTACGGGATACTGAACTCGACAAATTATTTTTATGCGTTCGGGATCCAATCCAATTGACGGCCTTTTTCTGTATCTTTAGCTGGTTTATCCAGGTAGAAGCTCTCGCATGCTTGCGCGCCTGAATGCTTCGGGATACTGAACTCGACAAATTATTTGTTATGCGTTCGGGATCCAATCGAATTGACGGCCTTTTTCTGTGGCTTAGGCCCGTTTCAAACGTCGATCTTTTGCCGCGTCGAATCCAATTGTTAGACATTTTATTTCCAACTTAGAGGACACTTGCTTAGTACAAAAGGTAAATCTAGCTGAACCATAGCCGAATATCATGAAATGTAAAGTTTGTTTTCCTTGTTTATTTTTCCATTGTCTGTAAAATAGAGAAAACTAGTCGGCTGAATTAGATTCGACGCGGCAAAAGATCGACGTTTGAAACGGGCCTTAGCTGGTTTATCCAGGTAGAAGCTCTCGCATGCTTGCGTGCCTGAATGCTTCGGGATACTGAACTCGAGAAATTATTTTTTATGCGTTCGTGATCCAATCGTTTTGACGGCCTTTTTATGTATCTTAGCTGGTTTATCCAGGTAGAAGCTCTCGCATGCTTGCGTGCCTGAATGCTTCGGGATACTGAACTCGACAAATTATTTTTATGCGTTCGGGATCCAATCGAATTGACGGCCTTTTTCTGTATCTTAGCTGGTTTATCCAGGTAGAAGCTCTCGTATGCTTGCGTGCCTGAATGCTTCGGGATACAGAACTCGAGAAATTCGTTTTCATGCGTTCGGGATCCAATCGAATTGACGGCCTTTTTCTGTATCTTAGCTGGTTTATCCAGGTAGAAGCTCTCGCATGCTTGCGTGCCTGAATGCTTCGGGATACTGAACTCGAGAAATTATTTTTCATGCGTTCGGGATCCAATCGAATTGACGGCCTTTTTCTGTATCTTAGCTGGGTTATCCAGGTAGCATATCAAGAAAGTGCTGTCGTTTTTATGGCAAATCCGCGCGGGCTGCCTGTGGTGTTCAGATCGCGTCTCAGGCCCCTCGGCAGAGGGTAAAAACAAAATGGCGACCAAGAGAACGAAGTTTCTCGAGTATCTGCAAGTTTTGGTAAATTGTCCTGCTTCTTTCGCTAAGATATGAGACCAAAGTACTTACAGACCTTCCAAATAAGGGAAAGGGGATTTCCTAATAAGGAAGTTTTGCAACGTCGGCAAAACGACAGCTTTTGGCGAAATTTTCTTGATATGAAGCTCTCGCATGCTTGCGTGCCTGAATGCTTCGGGATACTGAACTCGAGAAATTCTTTTTTATGCGTTCGGGATCCAATCGAATTGACGGCCTTTTTCTGTATCTTAGCTGGTTTATCCAGGTAGAAGCTCTCGTATGCTTGCGTGCCTGAATGCTTCGGGATACAGAACTCGAGAAATTCGTTTTCATGCGTTCGGGATCCAATCGAATTGACGGCCTTTTTCTGTATCTTAGCTGGTTTTTCCAGGTAGAAGCTCTCGCATGCTTGCGTGCCTGAATGCTTCGGGATACTGAACTCGAGAAATTCTTTTTCATGCGTTCGGGATCCAATCGAATTGACGGCCTTTTTATGTATCTTAGCTGGGTTATCCAGGTAGAAGCTCTCGCATGCTTGCGTGCCTGAATGCTTCGGGATACTGAACTCGAGAAATTCTTTTTCATGCGTTCGGGATCCAATCGAATTGACGGCCTTTATGTACCCAGGGCCCCTCGACTTGGTATTCTCGAGCCCAGAGCATCACAATTACTTTAGAGAGCGTTCAAGTCGAAGCCATAGGTTGAATGAACAGACTACTAGGAAACGAATGACAGTGTTATTTTGACAGACACGTTTTTATAAAACGAGATTTAAAGCTACGCGTGCACGCCATTTCAGCCAACAGCGAAGGCCCTCAAATGGATGTCACCAGAGCCTCCCCTGCGAGGAGACGAGCCGGGGAGCTCTGGGTTCGAGAATACCAAAAGCGATCGTTTTGCCTGCATTTCATTTTCATTTCCTCCTGGCCAATGCCGAGGATTTTGACTTCCTTCCTGACTTATCTGTTGTTGTCACGTTTTACACGCTAGGCGTTACTGGAAACCTCACGTTACAAAGAAGTCACGTTCTTTCTGTGCGTGACTATGTCTTGAACCTTCGATCCTGTCCACGTTGTTGATCCCGTGCTCCCTTCATGTAAGACTTTGAATCAGCCAATCAAATTGAAGCGCGGGGAAAAGACGGAGTGTGCAAAGTTCAACCTCGTGGGGTCGTGGTGATCGTAGTATTTACAAACAACAAAACGTTTTCGTTCTCAGTTTGAAGACGTTTTCGTAGAGTATAACAGAAGAAAGAGGTACGATCTGTTTTAAACGAGTTAAAACATGGATTTATCTTCCAAACCCCAAATGTTTTTCCACGAGATATCGCCAGTCGAGTGCGGGGCTTTCCTGGAATTTGCAGATAGAATGAACATCCCTCTCAATCAAGAATATCTTGATCAACTTCGAGGCCATCTTGACCATAAAAGATTTCAGTTGGATGCCTTTGAGTTAGGAGTGAAGGACAGCAAAGTTCATTGCCCAGAGGACGAGTCTCTCAATGACAGAAGGCTTCAGAATGCTCTTTGGAGAGCTTGGTGGCGGCAGAAACGAATTCGACTGAAGACCCCGAAATCACTTCCTCTCGAAGATGATAAATTCGAGCAACTCGAAGAGGCTACCACCGGCGTGTTATCTATGCTACGAGGAAAGGAGATCGGGGATATACCAACAGAATATACAATTCCTACCCTTCAACCTCATGAAATTCCAGTAAACGGAACTTATGTGGACAAGAAAGTGTCCCCAGGGTTTTGCTACAAAGTTCGTGTGAATGGAACAACAGAATATCTGTTCGGGGGAAAGGCTTTGTTATTAGAGCGCCTGGGAGCCGGCTACGGCAAGAGATTGACATTCGAAAGCAAAGACGTTCTCAACAATGATAACTTTTTCTGGTCTGACAGCAATCCTGATGGAGGCTTTGCGTTTGCGATACAAGTTCTTCATGGAGGAGAAACATTCAAAGTGATTGATGAATTTGGAAGAGAAATAGGTCGAGCAGAAATAATCAATGTGTGCTCCAATCAAAGTATCGCGCGTGACTGCGTAGATGGCGGTAATCTCATAAAATATGTAAATATTGACTTCGAAATCGCATTCTTGAGTGATGATAATTTGCCAAATAATCAGGAGAGAGAAAACCATGTGGTATTATCCTCAGGAACAGTTGTTTGCCAAAAGACCACTGGTTGCCAAAGAGCCAAAGTGAAGGAAATTTTGAATGTTGACATACCAGGCTTTGGAAGATGCATTCTGAAGTAACTGAACAGGTGAACTAATTTACAGACAGTTGAAGGCTTCACTGTTAAGTAAACAGCTACTCGCATACTATGACAAGCAATCTGATAAGGGACGGGTCATAAATTAGAGGGGGGGGAGGGGAGGGCTGGTGCAAATATGGGGAGGGCCTCTAATTTTCATGCAGGTGAAAAAGGGAGGGTCAAAAAATTTGGTGTAAATGATAAAGGGAGGGTCATTGTTTATTACGCAAACGTTGTTTGGGTAATACATGGCAGTAGCACTTATAGGGCCAGTTTTCCCCCAATCAATCCTTAAAACTCCTGATTTTGCACCCTGCATATCAAAGTTCCCCAAAACATGCGGCAATTTCACATGCTGGGCTGTATATTTTCGGCACACAGAATTTTAACTTTCCCTTATTAAAATGTGCATTGAGCTGTTGATGTGTGCCCTCCCCCCCAGTTTTAGAGTTTTTGGAGGCTTGCTACAACCCTAGGATCTCTAGATTTACCAACAACAATGTAAGCAATACTCAACCTGGCAAGATAATTATTATCTGGGATTTAAGCAAAATAATGTACATGTCTATATGTAAAAGCAACTTTCGGGTACAACAGACATCAAATCTTGCACTATTATAACATGAAAAGTAGATTTAAACAACTAATAAAAATGTCTATATTTTTGCAATTTCTATATCCAGTAAATAATGAAGGAGGGTCCCCATTAAATATGTCACCACATTTGGGAGGGCCAACATTTTTTGTGCAATTTGTCAGGGGAGGGTTTCCCAAAAACGTGTAGACCAAAATAAAAATGCACCAGCCCCCTCCCCCCTCTAATTTATGAGCAGTCCCTAAGCTCTCCTGCTCACATTTACTGTTTGGTGAAGGTAATTTACAATTTTTGGTCCCTATTTTTCACCCTTTATCTCCCTACCCCCTGAAATTTCTGGATCCGCCACTGACAAGTGTTTGTATTGTGTTGTTCCAGAAAATATCTGCCCCCCTCCCCAAGGAAGGGATTGGGAATTCCAGAGGGGGGGGGGGGGGGGTGTCGATTTATCTGATTTCTTCCATACAAATACTGTATTTTCCTTTGGAAATTCCATAGGGGTGGGGGGGTCAGTGACAGACAGACAGCTATTTTTATTTGGCATTGTATACATGAAGTACATGGATGAGTAACTCCAAATAAAACTCACTTTTCAACATCCTTCCATGGGGGGGGGGATGGGTATTTTCTGGAACCACACATTTGTAAATACAACGCAAAATATAAAGTCTCCTAAAACATTTAGAGACTTGAAAATGGTAAATTTCCAAGAATTGTAGTCTACAACTTCTAAAAATCTTTACAATGCTAGTAGATTTGAAAACATATTGTCCATGGCAATAACACATACTAACTTTGATGTTGCTAGGTAACAGAAACTCACATGATCAATGTCGACCAATGTGTGATTCCAGGAATTATCCATAACTCTCCCATGGAAAAGTTATCTGGATTATGGCCAGTGAACAAAGATTGTATATTAATTGTGTTAATTGAGTAACAAAAAAACTACCGCAAACCTTTTTAAAAAATAACATGTAAATAAATACATTTTAACAACAAATTAATTCTCTCCCATTTTAGTAGCCTGTGTAGCAAGCGTTCCCAATAAATTTTCAGGACGAGAAACTCGGACGAGATTTGGGGCGCGCAGAAAATGAAGAGGGGAGGGGCCCTCCTTGTCTGTTCTTTTTTGCGCTCGCCCCATTTTCGCCCGGCCAAAAACTCGCTCGTCAAACTTCTCGCCGCTTTCTCTTGATTTCTTTTCCCTAAAAACACTCAGGAACCCACAGGAACGCTTGCTAAGCAGGTTACCATTTTAGAAGCTTAGCTCTTTTGCCTGGCTAGGAAAGATTCTGTTGATCATATGGTGATATGGGACGTTTTAAGCAAAGAATAAGATTTGTTCAATCTGAGAATAATGTATAGTTCTTATGTACAGTACAGTAACTGAAGAGAAATAAAATTGAAATTGATAGCAAAGCTCATTTGATTTGATTCAGACTTGGAAGGTTCTCCTAACTAAATACTCTGCCAGAAAAAAAGAAAGGTGTCTTTGGATTTTGAGTAAATATCAATTTATTAGGATTTTTTTTTTTTTTTGGGGGGGGGGGGGTATGTGAATTTTTAGTTTCAAAACATCTTCCAGGAATTTTTGAGATGTATAAAACTAGCATGGCAATAAAGCGTATTTTCTTGGTAGGTAATATCAACTTTTGGGCAGATTTAATTAAGGGGGCCATGCCATCCCATGTTCGGGAGATTTTCCCATTCATTTACTGTTTGCTGAAGGAAATGTGAATTTTATACCCTATATTTTCAGAATAAAATGAACGTGAAAAAGTGTCTAACAAAAAGACCCACGTACTCCCTCTGCTGCTCCCACACTCCCACCCTTGAATTTATAATGCGCAAAATACGCAACCGCATACTAAAATGTTCACTTTGTTTTTTACTATTTTTGATGTTTTTCTGATGATAATGTGGATCAGACTACTCTCTTGCTTACCTTACAAAACAGTTCTAGCTACGCCCCTGATAAAATACTACATTACTTGAATGTATTTTGACAGGAATCTTGTTTACTATAAAGTGCTGGTAGTAGGGGGAATGCTACGTACTCCCTTTGATTTTGCCGCATTTTAGAGCGCATTTAGAAGAGTGTTGAAAACTGAACGTAAAGTAAATACACAAGCGAAAACCATTCAACAAACCAATACTTCTGTCTGTTTTATGGGATTATGATGTCCCCTATCCACGAATCAAAAATGAAAGAGTGTCCTTAAACTGAGCTTTTATGTTGACGCAGTGCAGAACGAAAAAAGCTGTCTAAACGACCACGCCCTTTTTAGGTGTGGCAACGAACGTCTAGAACACGTGGTTCAATTTGACAGCATTGATCCGATACCGCAATAACAGGCTAGTCATGTGAAAACGTTTAGCTCGCATCCACTGAACACGGGTAACATCATGGGGGCCATTATCAGCGCGATACGAGATCTTAAAATGATAATGCGAGATTTAAAAGTGACTTTGAAGTACACAGCTAAAATTGTGCTCAAACTTCACGCGATAGTCGATGACGTTGAAGATACCGTACAAGAGCTGAAAAACAGCGCTCGGAATCTTTCGACGAGAGTAGCGCCGACTGGGCTTATCGTTTCAACACCAGAAGATGCTAGATACGATTCGACTCTTTCGATAGATGGCCTGTTTCAAAGTGTCGAATCTGCGGCCGAGTCCGTGAAGAGTTCGCTAGCCAACACTGTGGGAGTTTTGATGAAGGACGATCTACTTAAAAACACGCAAAAGGCGTGGGAAGATTTTCTGAGCCACTTTGGGAACGACGTCCCTGGAATCGTGGCGAAATGGACAGGGATTGATGGAATACAGACATGTGGGTTAGAGATAGCGAGGAAAGATTTTGATCGAATGGCAGGGTTTACGTGTACGCCTTTAGCTACAAAAGATATGTCCACAAAATCCGGAAACTGGGATAAAATTGATCTCAAACAACGCAACCCTGAAAAACAGGAGTGGTGCCCAGCACGTGAAATGTGCCCAGCCCTTGTTTCATATGGCGAAATAACTCCTTACTCAAAGTCGGAAAAAGATTTAACAGCATCAAGCTGCGATATTCTGAGTCAGCCTGCGTTAATTCAATGCATTGGAAAAATAGCAACCCTACAGACACAAAAGAAACGCAGTAGATCTAAATTCCCAGAGAAAAATTATTCTGATGGTCAATATAGCTATTCAGATAACGTGATAGCGAAAGAATTAGAGCCATTTGGATTACAGGAAAAAGATGAATATATAGAGAGTCCGACCATCACAATGTTTTTGTCTGTTCTGTTGAGTGCTTTTCTCAAAGGCGTTTTTCTTGGCAGCTTAGACACTGGTGGCCATTTGGGTTGCTTAGCAACATACAACGGGTACCAGACTGCAGAGATCATTGAACTTGATTAGTACAAGCTTCGATTTCAGATAAAAAGACTGCTATTATGATTATAATATCGTTCTGATGCCTACATTTACAGAGTTAGCAAGGTTCACTGGAAACCCTATACATCTCAAAGGAATCTATCTAATCTAAACAGGTTCTCCAATACACTGATAAATTTATGCAGGGCACTGTTAAAAACAATGGAGTGCAATGGAGTGTATTAGAGGATGACGCAATAAAATGGAGGAAAACAATACCATATATAAATATGTCAAAGTATTGAACTAAACTAAAGTGATGGGCTATGTTATGGCTGTTTTAACAGAATATTAATAAATAAGACAAGTAGCCTACATAAACAACTCAGAATCCTATACTTTACAGCTAAATCCATTGTTTCACACTGTGCATTTTCAAATCGCTGCTTTTGTTTTGAGATTTAGGTTTTTTCTGTTTCCACCAGTCAAATCATGTAAGCCAATCAGGTTCTTGTTTCACCTAGTGCAGTCAACTGGCTTTGGTGTCACAACAAAAACCAGTTGACTGCACTTGGCAAAACAGGGCAAGGACCTGATTGGTCAGATGGTTTGAATGAGGAACAGAAAAATCTGTAATCAAACCACATTTTTGACAAACCACAGCATGCAACAATGACTTTGGCTAGATGACAGAAGAGGACTCAACAGACGAATTTAGCCAGTGTTTCAAGCTTTTACTTCAGCTCTTCTTCAGGGTGGTTACAATAAAACAGTTACAATCACAAATAGACCATACTGCTAATGAGTAAATAAAATAGACTGTACCACTAACATATTATGAGAAATAATCAAAGCCACACTTTGAAATCCTCATTGATGATGAGCAAATATTCAGAATTTCAATGTTCTTTTTGAAAGATAACCTTTAGAATTGCTACATTTGAAATCAAAGGAATGCTGTAGGCCAGCTCGTGGCTTTTTTCCATGGAACTGAAAAAACTTGTCTGCATTTGCAGTGTTTATTTTGCGAGCTTATTCTATAATTATTCTATTGTTGGTATTCTGTCGAGGGATCTTGTTCTGCTTCTCCTTAGTTGACCAATCCTTATTTGTTGGATGTAGTAGTTGCAAGCATTCTTAACAGATTTGGAGGGGGTAATGATCATCTTTGGAGTTATATTTTGTGAGATCAAAGTAATTTTTTTCCACCCCCGCCCCCCTCCCTTAGGGATCCTTAGTTAACTTTCCTCTGTAGTGGGGTTATGTATCATTTCTGAATCACATGTTCATTCTAAGCTATATGTTTCCTCTGCTGTAATTTTCTGAATCACTGGTAACAATTCTTCTATACTGTTAATAATGAAGTCAGGTTTAGCAGTCTGCAGTGTTGCTTTTGTCTGTGTTCCACTTAAAACAGCTACAGTCCAACACTCTGCGTTTTTGCCTTCCTCAACGTCGACCTTTGTATCTCCAACCTTCACAACTTTTCTGGCATCACTGACATCTGTGACTCTCATTGCGGCATTTATCATTGTTGGACTTGGTCGACCACTACCCTCTTTTTCAGCACTCGACACATAATCAACTAAATTTCCCCAGCCCAGTTGTGCAACAATTTTTTCCACAACTGAATGGGGAAATCCACTCCCAACAGCTATCTTTATACCCCTTGATTTCAAATCCATGAAAACCTCTGTAGTCCCTCTCATTTCTTTTTCAATACAAGAAAGATGGTTGTTTAAGGATTCCTTGAATGTTATAAACAGAGTTTCTATTAGATCTCTACCTTCTGTGTCTTTATTTTTCCTCCCTCCAGAAGAGGTTGTTTGAAGTATTTGTTTGATAGCTTCTTTCTTCTCTAAACCTCTAAAGTTGTTCACCGTTTCTGGTTGAATCTCGAAGCCGTGAGCCTTGAAAGCGTCTTTCATAGCTACAGTAACTAATGGGACTCCGTTGATAGTGTCATCTACTGTAGTTCCTGCGAGATCAAACATAACAAGCTGAACTCCGTAAGTTGCTGTAGTGGCCGCCATGTTGGAAAAGTAGTACCACAGGTAACCCGCCAGAAGTTGTGTGCACATTTTTTGAAAGATAAAGAAGAAAGATATATTGTGCCTTAATGGTGAACTACTTAAATATATTGGCAATAATTCATGTCTAAAATATGTAATAGTTCAACGAAACAATTATACAACTAGCCATACAACCAGATACAATTGATTTTCCAGACAGACATTTATTTGCTCTTGGGATTCCTTTCTGAGTCTGCGAGCCAAACAGCGGTAATTTAAAATGGCGGATGGCGCGAGACTGAAGGTAAATATGGAAACGATTTTAGCGCTTTTTATTGGTACAAAATGTAATTTTTGATATTACTTTATTTTATTTTAGATCCTTTGCATACATGGTTACAGGTAAGATGTAAAAATTGCAACTGCAAAGTTGTTTATAGTCTGCATTTACTGCAATTTGAAAGTGTTGTTTTCTCGTTCTCTTTTTTAGGCAAAGTGCTAAATCGTGTAAAGATAAACTTGGTGCTTTTAGGAAATGTCTCAAAAAGCTGCCTCTAGAGTTCGGTAAGGACCATATTCACATTGATTATCTATATTTAAGAAATAGTTCTTGTTTGCATCTATTATTGCACTACAGAAGCACAAAAAGATGACATCTATTTGTTTTATACAAGTTAAAAAAATTATCCACATGAAAAGCCCCAACAGCTCATTTCCAGCTTATTTTTATTGGTGTAGTACACATACACACACTATGATGTCAATCATGGGTGTGTACTTTTGTCAGCCCTGCTGACCAATCAAGGCACATGTTTCACCAGTGCTGTTTGTCTTCTCGGTTTTCATGTGACGTCATCAAAAAGCTAACTTCTAAACCAAGAGACCTACAGAGATGTCTATTCTGTGATGAATATAACTCTATTCAAGGATTCGTCACACAAATTTTCGGCACCTTCTGCCAAGTAGTTCTCGAGATATCGCCAAAGCTACTTATGTCACGCAACACCAGTCACGTATTTTGAACTTTTGCACCGTTCTTACCTTTTTGGCACGTCAGTATGTTATAAAAGTTTATATCTTACCATTCTGATACTATTCTTATAATTTGGATTGAAAATAGCATCGTGTTGGAGATGATTAATTGGCCGCTGTTATGGAGCCCCTCTGCTGGGGCTCCAACGTGGCGGCTCCATACAATTACTGTACAAAATGGCGCACATTCACTCGCTAATATCTCGCTCGGCAACTGACCAATCGGCCTAAAATTTACCCAGGAAACAAAATTCTGTATATTCTTTATAATTCTATTAGGCATCTAGTGTTTAGAAGTAAACTTAGAGAAATACATTTCGTCACGTGACAAGTGAAAACCAAGAATAATTCCCTGCTAGCAGGCATCAAAAGATGCTGGTTTTGTTTTTGGATTCCATCTTTCTTTCAGTTAATTCTGTAAAATAATAGGAGGTAGCTGCGATTTCCCATTGATTGTACAATATGTAGATGTAGTTAGCCTGGAAACATTAAAAAACAGTTTTCCATTTTTCATCAGTGTATGTTACTGCCCCTAATAAAATACCCAAGACCATCGCTGGAGAAGATGCCACAGAGGAAGATGGTAGGTGCTTATATAAGAATATAAGCTTAAGTGCATGATAGTATGATATTGTATTGTGTGGTTCCAGAAAATATCCATACCCCCTCCACGGAAGGGTGTTGAAAAGTGACCCCCATCCCTCTGGAATTTCCGAGGAAAAATACAGTATTTGTATGGAAATGATCAGGTAAATTGACCCCCCCCCCCCCCCCCCCAACACCAAGTATATAATTTCTGGAACCACACATTGGGAAGGACATGCTTTAACCAGACTCAGAAGGATCATGTCATTGCAATGATGCGCTCACTCCTAAACCAGCAGCAAACACAAGGCACATTTTAAAAACCTTGTAAGAGAGAGAGTACTTGATGAGAACAAAGTTAATTAGACAACATTAATCAAAGATTGAAATTTCTTGATGGGTATCTTTAAGGGTAAAAATTATTTGAGCCACACCCTTTTTGGTATCTTTCAGTAGTGAAACTCAAGATTCCTGGCTAAAAAAATTGGTGTCCCCCCCCCTGGGTAAATAATTGTTTATAATAGTGCTATATTTTTCATTTGGAAATTCTAGGGGGGTGAATCTTATAGGATCTTGTTTAGGATCCTATATATCTTGTAGAAAGCGCACTAGAGAACTTGTTTCTGAATCAATTCCATGAGACGTGACGGTTCCTGAGTGTGAGCAGGGCTTGATGATCAATTAACTCCTGAAACTAATTACCAAAATCTCTGTTATTTTGATTTCAGATGATTATGGTTGGTGGTTCTCATCTCAGGATGATTCCTATGATCCTTTGATACCTACAGAGCTTTGTAAAGGTTACGAAAGCTCATTACAGCTGATTACAAAGACATTTGAGGAACAGGTATATGTACTGCAGGGATCTAACTCTCTTGCATTTGTAATGGGAAATTCTCACATTTCAGTCTAGTCTCCCACTCCCCTGGATTTTGTTGAAATCTCCCATTAAACAAAAGTACATCCCATTCCCTGGTCTTGTCTGGTCTGGTCTTTAGGGCTAATGAAAAACAGAATTAATCTATTAAGAATGTTAATTAAAATACTTCTTTTTTCTGGTGAAAACCCTCAACAGTGGTTTCATCATAGCCGCCTGAAAAATGGTTTAATTTTTTTCTAAATTCCTTTTTTCCTAGGGGCCATTTGATGGTATTTTTGCATTTAGTCAAGGTGCTTGCTTGGGATCCATTCTTTGTGCAATGAAAGATGAAGGTAAATAAAGCCTACCTATCTGAGGTGCATTCTCTATTGGGGGTACTAAAGCATAAACATGACAGGGCTGGTCCAAAAGAGCTCAACATTTTTCAACAAAAATTACCAGGACTTCATGTTCATACACCCTTAAAGTGCCAGACTGAAAATTCCTTTCCCATGAGAATTTTTACACATCACACTATGTTATTAGCTGTCCTGGAGCCCTCCCCCATTTTTAACCCAGGGACTCCCTGCCATGCCTAACTCCCCTGGGCTGCATTCAGGCTTACTGAGGTGGTAGTGCGGTTATTATACTGAAACACAGGGGCGACGGAGCCAGGGGGGCTTAAGCCCCCCCCCTCCCCCTTAGTTTGCCAAGTTTTCATACATTTTCACTAAACTCAGCCCCCCACCTTTCCATACAATCTTACTAATGAGCCCCGCCCCCCTCTCCCACACACACTTTGAAAACTGTCCCGCCGTCCCTGAAACAGCAACTAGTGTAGACACTAAATATTTTTTTCTCTTTTCAGGGGTGTTGAAGTTTGATTTTGCCATTCTTGTAGCAGCCTTCAAATCACGATCTACCTCACATGAGCATTTTTACAGTAAACCCATCACATGTCCAACCCTCCATGTGTATGGTGATACAGATAGAGTAATTCCTAAAGGTGGGTCTGTGAAAATTTCTCAAAAACTGAAGCACAGTTTGTACTCTGACCTTGTTCTGTGTAGTGAAATGGAAAAAAAGCCTGATGTTGCGTGGACATTTTACCTGGAAGATGGGTCCAGACTTGCAACCAGTCACTTGAAGGAGCACACTTTGTGCACCATGCTATCCACCCCACAATCCACTGGGTGTTACGCTAATCCTTCCCACAGCTCCTTGCAACTGGGAACCACAGCCGTAGCTAAAGGATGGCGGCAGTTGCCACCCCAACGAAGTAACGGACCGAGCTTCTTGGTCAAGGGCCAAAACACCCTGATTCCCGGCAAAACACATACACAACACAACACGAAGACCTGGA
The DNA here is from genome assembly GCA_033964015.1 of Scolanthus callimorphus. Classification (NCBI taxonomy): domain Eukaryota; kingdom Metazoa; phylum Cnidaria; class Anthozoa; order Actiniaria; family Edwardsiidae; genus Scolanthus; species Scolanthus callimorphus. Next base: position 4,118,387 of record CM066914.1, read on the forward strand.
GATGAAGACTGATTTATTTACGGACATCACACATTTACATAGGGTCTCGCGCCATATAAGGACCGCATGCCCAAATATGTCTCGGAAGCATGGGAATTGCCAGCTGATCTTTAGCCGATTCCATTACAGTATCAACATGTGGGTAAAAACTTGTTTGCCCCCCAGCAAAAACAAAGGATAACCAAAGCGTGCCCCCAAGACAAAAAAACGATAGCTACAGCCTTGGGTATGAGTCTGAAATGGACCAAAATTCTTGATGCTCTGCCCAGCAAAACTAGGAGTAGATGTCAAGATGGGAACTTGATGGTGGATCACACCTGTGAAAGCAAGGTCAATCTTTATGTTCTGATCCTTAAATGTTCAATTTTCAGAAAACAGTGAACAGCTAGCGACATATTTTACAAATCCAGTCATTCTCAACCACCCAGGAGGTATGTTTAGAATTTCCATAGCTTGTTTTCCATTAAAATAAGGTTAGTGCAACCCTATCAGAAATTAAGCATTTTTAATTCCCAAGTGCAAGGATAATTCCTTATTCTAACCTCCCCCATGCAAGTTCCTTCCCCCTTCCCTTCCCTTGCTGCAGAGGGGGAGGGGCTGGTTAAGTCTTCGCCCCTTGGGCCCGTTTCTCAGGACGCCCGGTAAGTTATCAGCACGTTTCCATATAAATTTTCATACATTTCTTTGATTTAGTCCTCTTTCCCCACTTGCAAGCATGCTCTCTTTGCCATGCAAGGAGCACAGATATTTTGTTATACTTTGTTCTTTCATTAAGAAAATCTGTTTAGTTATCATAGTTTTCTTTTGGTTTTATTTCAGGGCATTTTGTACCAGCATCAGCTCCACACAGAAAAGTTTATAGTGATTTTTTAGAGAAATTTATTGAAAAGACTGTATAAGAAAATCAGTGTTAATAGATTTGTGTTTATAATTTTAAAGTCATTCTCTTTGGTTGACAGGTGAAATCAAGATATAAAAGAAGTCTTGTAATAAATCTTATGTTAATCCGGCGTACTTTTTCTCAGAAATTTCACTCTGATATTTAATCCTGCTAAAATCCTTGGAAAAAATACGTATATTGGAAATATTGAATTCCCGTTTGTGAAAAAATGCGCGTAAATCCCGTATCCCGCATAACGCGGGAATGCGCCTACCCGCATAGGTACGCGCGCGAATCTAGTTTTGTCTCGTTTACAAGTGAAAACGCAGGGACGGACCTGCAGGTTTTGATAATGAAGTGCTCGCAAATTTGTCAATACGTCAAGGGCGGATCTAGGATCTTGTAACAACCTTAAGATTAGCCACCCCCTTGGTCTGAACTCTGTAGTATATCCTTTGTACTAGCCACCCCCCTTCTACGCCACTGTAGTACTTAATTGGACCCTTCGAACTCCAAGTTGGAGCATGGGCCTTCGACGAAAATACTTCAACTGTCTCCTTTTCTATGCAAACATCCCAAGTTCCATCGATCTTTACCATTTCCTTGCCTCTCTTCCAAGTGTTTCTTGGGTGACCCCTTCTCCTTCTGCCTTGTGGCTTCCAACGCGGCAATACGAACATCCATGGCGGATGGTGTAAACTGCAGGGTGTGCAGGACAGGGTACGCAGGGTGTGCAGGGCAAGGGGGTGGTCGTAGTTTTTCCCCAAACAACCCTTAAAACCGATTTTGCACCCTGCATATCAATGTTCTCACAAACATGCAGTAATTTCACATGCTGGGCTCTAAATTTTCAGCGCGCTTCGCGCGCAAAAGAGTTTCAACTTTCATTAAATACTGCCTTTAGTTGTTTATATGTCGTGCCCCCCCCTCCCCCCCCCCCAGTTTTTGGAGGTTTGCTACGGCCCTGCCTTCTCCACAAGATCCACAACCTAATCCTTGTTGGAGATCTTATCGGCCAATCTTCAAAATCCTGCCCAAACAATGGTTCGTGCAAAGGGGGTGCGGTCCGGGGCGTGTGCGCACTGAAAAGTACCGTACCTTCCCTGGGTGCGCCACTGAAAATAATAAATAAATGACAATAAATACTGCAAAAATAATGTCGTATCGAAGAGCTGCTGAAAACAATTCTTTGATATCGCTCTATATATAAGCTCCGCTGCCGCTGTGTGCCACGAAGGGCTCTATGGTACAATCGCGCGCCTGGCCTGCTGATCGACGTCTTGATACTTATCGCGGGCTTATCACAGGCTTTCCAGATTGACGGCGAAATACTGAGAATGTATGGACAGGTATAATCACGAGAAAAGTTTGGCATATTTTTAGTGAAATTTGAGTGGGTGACGCGGTCCTCCTGTGGTGGTGCTTGGTAGCAACCGCTGACCTGACTAAAACACGTGTAGTTCCACCAAAATGTTGTCCTACGAAAACCCTCCACAAAGTTTGGGAAATATCAGACTTGTTGGAGGAAAATCACTTGTTTCTCTACCCTTAGAGTTTAGTAAAGACTCAAGGTGAGTGACCAGGCTCAAATAATAAGCACATCTCGAGTAGAAATGTTCTTTCAGACGTCTGTACGATACCGTGTTGTTGTTTTGTTTGTTGCAGTTTCGTCCCGTTTGAGATCAACTTTTGTAGCAACTGATTTGAACCCCTGTAGAGTATGCAGGTTTCTCTCCACAACATTTCAAAGATCTAACTCTAACGAAATTCCGATCTCATAGTAAATTCTCGTGAAATCCACTTTCTCGTCGCTCTTCTCGCACGAAAATGTCTGGGCTGACAAGAGCCTGAATTCGGCCTGACAAATAAGCAGGACATTAGCCGGTCAGAAGCATTATATGAGCCTGACGGACACTAGCGGGAACTAGAATGACACGAGCATGACAGAGAGCAGGAAAAAGAGCGTGAACTAGTGTTGCAAGAGCCTGACAACATCGACCGTGAATAGCGCCTGACATAGCGGTACGGATCCATCATCGCCTCAGAATAAAGCAACGATATTATTGGTGCAAATCCATCATCACCTTGGTGCCGTCAGACCTGTTTACTGCCGGAAAACTACTACTTTTGATTCACTTTTGACAGAGTCGCAAATCAGGAAATTTTTTACTAACAGGAGAAAACCGAACATGTTATCTAATAATACTTGGCCGAAACTCACGCAAAAAGCGTTATCAGCTGATGCAAAGGTAAATTATCTCTCTCCAATTTATGAATATCTGACACAGACCCTTTGCACCGTAGAGATAATATGTTAGGTTTTCTCCTGTCACTAAAAGAACGCAACACAGAGTTTATTTTACACGAACTGGTATTGCACGAGACTAGAAATGAAATTATTTCTATTTAACGTAGCCGATCCCCTTTTGCCGTTTCGCATTTTTTTTCGCATGTATATTTTATCAGTTGTTGTTCGCGTGAGTCGTCGAACAGTATGCTATTTAATTACCTGTTAACTTCACTTTCGAGATTCAAGAAAAATAACTAAAAATAGCCAAAAATGTGCGTTTCTAATGTGTTTTTTTTTTTACAATTACAGCGCTTTACTCAGCGGAGCTAGCTTATGCACGTATCTCATGTGGTTGTTTCTTTACAATAACAGCGATACTCAGCGGATTCAGGTTGTTTGCGTGTGTAGTGTTGTCAGAGCAAGCTGATAGCTCATGATATTATTTTTAATCATATATTTACTTCACAGTCGGGAAACGAGAAAAATAACTAAGACACGCATCTCATGCGTTTGTTTCTTTACAATTTCAGTGTCATTTCCTTATGAAGTAACTCGTTTCTTCTGATCTATGGCCGAAAACTGTAGGTCCGTTATACACAACTATTTAAAATGGCGTGATTTTAGAGTTGTTTGAGTCAAATTTGCCCTTTTTCAAACTGTCAAAAAGCCGCTTAGGCAATCACAAAATCTTCAGTGTTTGCCTGCCGTATCCACTTATATTTGTGATACAAATGTTAGACATTGCTAGTACAAGTCAAAGTGCACTACCTTTCTTCTCGACACTCTTTATACCATCCTCTTCAATCAGACTCGACTGCTTTGACTGCTTTAGGTGGTTCGAAGGGCCTCGAAATTTAAACTTGTTTTTGAGAAGGACCATATGTCAACTCGTTTTGTTGAGCTCAGTACACACAAGCGAAATCCATTTGGTTATTTGTTGCTTTTCCGCCTTTAGCTAGCAAAACCTTTTAGTAAAATCTCCCCCATTGCATCGCGCTTCATTTTTCACGAAATACAACCGTAACTGAAAATCGTTATCAGTCCGCCAAAATGGCACTGTAATTATATAGCATACCATGTTATGTTTAATAAAAAAACAAAGAGTTATCTCAGAATGTCAAATATGCACACGCAACACACAGCAAACGTTTTGTCAGTGTGCGGTCCTGCTCGTTTTCTGTTCGTGTCAGGCTTATCAATAACGATGTGCAATGACAACGAAAATAAGGCTCTTGCGATGCTCGTGTCACGCTCTTGTCAGGCAGGGCAGTACTAGGGCATGAACCTGACACTGTCTTGCTAAGCACTCACGAGCAGGACAGATTTTATGTCAGGCTCGTGTCCTTTCGAAGTCGGGTCCTTAGAGCGGGATTTTGGCCGGAGTCAAGCAGGATTCTGGCTATGTCTGGGTCAAAACTTTCGTACGGGTTGTTCACTTTTGGCTCGATCATCATACTTTGATATGACTCTGGCATCCCTCTTGCTTGTGCATGACTGGTATACGTTTTTCACTGGCATGAGTTTTGCATGAGTGCTATATAAACAATGCAATACAATATTCTCTATTTTGCAAGACTTTACTACAGGGATGTCAAAGAAATTTAGGAGAAAACTTTGAGATATCAAGCATGAGAAAGATACAGAAATTTGTTAAAAGGTTTGAAAAATTTTCCCACAAATGTGGTAAAAAAAATTTGACACTGCCCAGTAAAACCGAGAGAGTGGGCGTCCCTGTCTTTGATCTATATGGTCTTGTTGTGAAGTATTCTTGGCTGTGGCTTGAGTATCTCTTATGCTACCTTCTTGCTCTCCCAACTATCCACGTGCATCCAGAAGTGGATGGAGGCATGCATTCCTTAACAGTTTAATATTTAGAAGAAGAAACAATTTGGTGGTCCAGCCTGGAGTTGAACCCCCAGACTCCTGGACATCACAAACATGCAATGAAATCTACACTTGTTCCTTTTTTTTCAGGAATTTGTTTTGTAGTTGTGGAAATCAAATATGTGTATATAGCACAGAGACTGGTTCATTATTACGATCACTTAGAGGACACACAAAAGATATAGTTGGTTTTTCAGCAAATTCTAGAAATGAATTACAGGTATTTAAAAGAGAAAGTCCTTTTGCATACATAAACAATACATCTCTGGTAAAATATACTATAAGAGCATTGCAATGCTCCCTTCCCCTTCCAATAAACAGCATTAGAATGGTGTCTCCATGAGTAAACACTGGTTACCTCTACCCTTCTATATGTACAATGTGCTTCCCACATGGCAATCATGGAAAACAGTTAGGTTTTCTTATTTACATTTTGAACCTACATGTACTGGTATGATACCTATATTTTAGTCAACAATGCATTTCTTTCTTTGTCTTCTGCTTCGCTGTGTTCAAAAGTTTGATTGATGGTAGTAATAAATTTGGTACACTACACTTGAAGTGAGATTCCACAGAATTACAAAAGGTGCAGTAACTAAGCACTAAATACATTTTCAGATAATATCCTGCTGTTCTGGTGGGGAGATAATAGTGTGGGACTACACTGATGGAGCTGTCCTAAAGGTAAGTGTCAACAGAAATTTCTTATCCACAGATAAAACCCCTTTATTGGTGAAAAATGGAACAGGATCCTATTTTAGCACCCTTTATGATCCCATCCCCCTTTGTGATAGTTTACCACATACATTTTACTGTATTTGCTGGGGCAAGGTTACAACTTTGGCCTCTATGATTATTGTTTCGGGTGACCCCCTTTCTCGAGATCCAGGATCCACCCTTGTATCCTGTATCCTATAAAATGCTTATAGAAAGAAGAAAGAAAGAAAGGGTCCAGATCCTCTAGCATTTTTCACCAGAGACGGAGAATGATAAAGTTGCCCATCTATTAGAGCTGATTAATTATGTTACCCTGTTTAGGTTCCTATAGGATCTACATCCTCTAGCATTCAGCAATGGCATATGCAGCCTATAGGCCTGTACTGTAGAGCTTGGCCTGTAGATTTGCAAAATCTTGCTTAAGCCCGAGGCTGTGACTGCAACTTTTAAAAATCCTGCATATTGCCCCTGTCCAGTAAGATATTTTAGGATCCTGCTTAGGATCAATACCTGTTAGTCCTTATTTTACTTTTGCTTGCAGATTACTGATTTCATTCCATCTGTTTTCTTTGTAGAGATATAATTTAAAAGTATCATTATGTGGGATTTATGCACATCCTTGTCATCCAGATTCTATATTTGTTGTGAAACTAAATCCCAAAGGTAACATATTAATATTTCATGATTTTCTTTCACATTTTCAGCATTTCCCCAAACACAAGTAATTACTTTTTGTTTTCTTATAATTTCAGGAAAACGAAAATTAGCAGTCATTAATACATGCCAAGCAAAGGGAGATGAGGCTGTTGAAACAAACACTTTATTCACTTTCACTGGCCAGTCATCACATCTAGGATTCAATAAAAATGTAAGAGAGCTGTAGTTTAAAACATAATGCCAACCTTAACCTTTTAGAATCTGTAGAATTTAACAGTCATGTGGCTTCTTTGTTTGTAGGGAAACTACATTGCCTATATCTGTGACAAGGGAGAGGCTCTGGGATTGTATGACATGAAAACAAGTCAAAGCAAAAGGTACTGCCTGGAGCTATTTTAACAAGTACAATTTAAAACCCAGCCAACCCTATTTACCAGATAATTTCTATTCCATTCTAACTGATCTCTTCACTGAAAAGTAGCCTAGTTAAAAACAAAAAAAGACTTACAAGCATTTTCATGTTAAAATTGCAGACCTGCGGTTTGAGTCATGACGGTTTGAGGCATGATCTCACGGTCTCGCGTTTGCCTTGAAAATCTCATAGTTTTTGAAAATGTTCTTTCATTAGAGAAAGATATGATTTGTGCAATCCAAATTGAAACTAGCTGTAAAAACAGGAAAACCGATTTGAATTACAATGTATAAGAGCAAAGAAGGCAACAGAACAATATAATAAGGAACACAAATAAATTGTAAGTCCTTTTTTGGTTAATATTTGATTTATTTTTTTTATATTCAGAAATTGTTTTATTGGTTTGTACAGCCGTTTGGCTGATCTCCAGGTTTTTTATGGCCAGTCTCCTGGTTTTGACTTCTGAGGGGTTGGCAGGTCTGAAATTTAAGGAAAATGTATTTCTCTTGTAATGACCATGATTGTAATGAGTTGGTAATGGAGAGAGAAACAATTTCCTGTATGGACGATGACTTAGGGCAAGCTATGCCAATATGGTTATGTTTCAGGTCAAGTGACATGTGAGCATAGTGTGGTCCTAGCTCACATCAGTGATGGTTAATTTATTATCCATAAGTTACATGTATTTTGATTAAGATGAAAAATGTCTTCAAATGGAATAGAATGAATAATGGTTGTATTACAATCTAAACATTACAAATATTTTGGTATGTTTATTTGCTCTGTTGAGTATTGGCAAGTGAAATATATTGAGTGGAGCTGTGGGCATGGACCTGACTCTTCAAGATGTGCAGTGTCTCTATTGGTATTCGAGGAATTACTAGGAAGCATATTTAATTAAGTAAAATATTTCTTTGTTAATTACCTCCTTTATTTTAGATTCACATATAAGGACTCAGTTTTCACATGTGTTGCATTTCACCCATCCCTGATGTGTGTTGCTACTGGTGACCAGAATGGTCGGATAATTGTCTGGTAAGTATTATGAGTTCAGCACACAAGCATAGTGATGTCTTGAAATTGTGGAAAGACAGGTTGCATGAGAGTTTTCGAATGGTAAAATTAATTGAGGGCTCTGAGAGCCTACATGCAAGGTAGCAAGAGTCCTAAAAAGGCTAGTGCATGAGGCAATATGTTTACCCCAAAGTAACATCTGCTGCAGACAAATTGTTTGGAGTACACTCTCACCTGGGAGAGAGGGACCTGCCTTGAGCATTAGGAATTTTTCTCTTCTGCTTGAGTTGTGTTTCATACATAGGTGTTCATTTTGGGTTGAAATGATCCATCATTTAGAACTCCTGTCAGGGCATCTGGGGAAGTGTGGCAGTGAGATTCCGCACTTTTGCCCAAAAATCGCACTTTTCCGCACTTTCACACTTTCTTCGCACTTTTTAAGAAAATAACTAAAAATTGTGTGGAAAAATCCTTCTTAACACGGTAATTTCAAAGATTTGCAGGTCAATACCTAGTTTATTATGTTGATGCTGAAGTATTAAGCGCAAAAACCTTGAAAACTCCACCATTTTCTTCCGATACGATCGATACGATGCAAAAATACCAGGCGTTCCACAGCAGACCGTTTGAGCATAAGTACGAGAAACCATCAATTAGGAGATCTGTAAAGCCGGGGAAATACGAGGCACAAAATCCCTCAACTTGTCGCGCAACATTGTTGCGTTGCAAGTTGATGATCGATGTTGCGCGTTTTCATCTCGCGCCACAACTTGTCACGCAACAAAAACATTTGTTGCAGGTTGTGAAAATTTGTTGCGCGAAGTAGAGTGCGGGTCTACTTTGAGACACAAATTCTGGCTTTGTTCCTCGTTTTTCATCAAACACACAACTTGTCGCGCAACATCTTGCCTACAATTCAAGTTGATTAATCAATAGAAATGAAGTGTTAAGGGGCCAAATTCGCCTTGGGCTCGCATGTGTGATCATCAAAACAAAATGTTGCGCGGCAAGTTGTGAATTTGATGAAAAACGAGCAACAAAACTTTAGACTTGCAACACAGCAATGTTGCGCGACAAGTTGAGGGATTTTGTGCCTCGTATTTCCCCGGCTTAAAGAGGCTCTCGCACGCTTAATATTCGCCCACCGTGGACATAAAATATTACAGGCCTACCGGAATTATGCGCGGATGCGGGGCCGCGTAATTTGGCTTTTTTGGGACAGCCCCGCATAATTTCGCATAATCCCGCATAATTTCGGAAAATTTCGAAAAATATATAAATTAGGTATTATATTCTCGGTAAGTACGGACTTCTTACCTCGTTTTAAAGGCAAAATAGCAGAAAATCTGAGGAATTTTTCACGAAATCACTCGTAGAACGATGTTTTCACTTCGAAAATGACTAGGCGTTCTATGCCTGTGACCGTTTGGGGCTTGTTGACTAGTTATTATATAACGAGCCATTTTATTGGAAGAAGGGAACCAATCAATTCTTAGCATAAAAATACAACACTTCTCGCGGGAAAAGACGAATTTCTTTCTGTTTTCTGTCCGCCATGACAAAGCAGAATGGATAAATTTCTGACTAAAACGAAACAAAGTGAGAAAAAAACTAAGAGCCATGAAGCGACAAAAGTCACAGCTTGTGATCGTGCCAAGCAATACCCAGTCGGAACATTCCACGAGGATAACGGATTATTATTTTGTTCAGTCTGCAATGTAGTGCTGGAGCACTCAAGGAAATCAGTGCTTGATAGGCACCTTGAAGCGGCTGCACATAAAAAACGTTTTGAATGTCACGGGTCTAACCGCATCAAACAAAAAACTCTGAAAACTTCTTTTAAGTGCAGCACTCAGGCGCAGGAGAAAAGAATCGATGTCTGTCACGAGTGGATCCGGGCTTGCACGGCGTCAAATATCCCACTCAGCAAGTCCGACCACCCTGTACTCCGAGAGTTTTTGAAATCTCGTGTTGTAAATGGTGGAGCTATCCCCAAGGGCACGCAGTTGCGTGAGTACCTCTTCGATGTCTATGAATGCGAAAAAGAAGAACTTAAGGACAAAATAAGAAACAAAAATGTCGCGGTAATGGTGGACGAGTTAAGTGACGATGATGGGCGGTACGTGTTGGATGTCATGGTTACTTTGCTTGATTTTGACGAGCTTTCACCAAGTGGCAAGAATGTGGCCTACCTGTTAGACACGCACTTTCTGCAAGAAACGAACAACAAAACTGTATCTCAAGCAGTCGTTAAGACAATGATTGAGTATGGAATCGATTTTGACAGTGTGCTGATATTTAACTCGGATAACGCTAGTTATATGAAGAAGGCGTTCCAAGACACACTGTCTTGCTTGTTTCCGCGTTGTTTCTATATAACCTGCCACAGCCATATAATCAATCTTGTAGCTGTGGATTTCAAGAAGCAATTTAAGACAACAACAGAATTTATTAAGTGTTTCAGGAATTTATTTTACATTCCGAGTGGTCGGAAAAGTCGTTTCTTGAACTTTCTTAAATCCACCGCTTGTGAAAGCAAACCAACTATGCCACCACATCCGAAAACGAAGAGCTGGTCTGCATGGTTCGAGTCGGCGGCTTACCACTCAAGGTACTACTCAATTTGTGGGGAATTTGTAAGATCTGAAGTCAAGCGCTGTGGTCGAAATGCAGCAAGTTACTCACTGTTGCGGCTGGAAGAGATGTATGACGACAGTTCATTTATGAAGAGTCTACACGCACAGTTGATGGTTATATCGAGAATGGCGCCGCAGTTGATGATTCTCCTAGATTATTTCCAGCAGAGAATCCCACACGTGACTCAAGCGAAAAACAAGATGGAAATCCTCCTCAGTTATCTACACACTAGCTCGTTGATGAGTGAAGAAGACATCGGGTTTTGTTTTGAAGGAGATTTCAGGTACGCTGGAATTTTATGTTAAATCTTTATCAAGAAAATAGCGCAGCCAATAAAAACCTTTTTAAGGCCTGTTTACACTTACAATTTTTGTCGCGCTTGTCGCGGCGATTTTTCTCGCACGAGCGATGCAACTTCGATTTGCAAATGTAAACAGCGACGCAAATTTTGTCGCCGCGAGCCGTGCGACTTTCGTAAACAAGCAATCTAAACAGTGTGTTATTTCAACGTCCTTTATATCTTAGTTTGTTTCTCCTTTCATGCTTTCTTATATTTTTGAACACAAAATGAGAAAACACAAATTTTGTTCAACTCGCATCATCAAAACATGCCCGTGGGTCCCCCTCTAAAACGTCACGTTTTGCCAAAATCTATGTTTTGTTCTTTGTTTGCTTTGTCAAAATCCCGCCAAATTTGCATCAAGTTGCAAATCGATGCGTCACGCGCTAAACATTGCCTTTTTTAGAAGAACTGGAAGACAATTGCCAAAATCATCGCTATTTTACTTCCATTATTAGGTTTGATAGCAGCGAAAAATCGGAAGTGCTGGAGACTGTGCAATCAGCATTCTCAGATGCACATAAGAAGCTAAACAAGTATGTGGTTGAGGGTGAACAGCCAGGAAGCCCTTTTCTAGAAGATGTCAGGGTTCTTGATCCCAGAAATCTCATTAGCTTTGACACAACTCGTCTTTCAGAAAGCTGTATACCAGGAATGGCTGATGTCCCAAAGGCTGAAATCGATCTCTACGTGAATGACCTTGGCCCTGGAGCTGTCAAAGCGAGCATTGGCGGTGATTTAGATCTTACGCTCTTTTGGAAATCCAATGCAGGCGCACTTCCAAGCCTATACGAACTTGCGTCGCGGTACTGCACTGCAACGCTTGGCTCATATGAAGTGGAGCGATCATTTTCTATGTATAACAACGTTCTTGATCACAAGCGGCTCTCGATGACCCCAGAAACTATCAGGGCATACCACTTTCTAAACTGGAATTTGCAGGCAAAGTCGGTAGCCTCTGGCGAAACAACCTCTAAGGTCTCAACACCTGCTTCAAAGTGGACAGATTCTACAAATTCCAGTCCCAAATTTGCAGACCAAGGTAAACTAAGACCATGTCTCTACATTCATGAAGTCGCATTAAGTTCAAGATGGTCTGAAACATTAAAGAGGGCCAAAAGTTAGGTAATACCCGCTCATTACAGCAGAAAGTAATAATTTGTTATATATTTGTTACAGCCCCAAAGTCCGCTGGCTCCGTCCCGATGTCCACTGGCTCTGTCCCCAAGTCCGCTGGCTCTGTCCCGATGTCCACTGGCTCTGTCCCCAAGTCCACTGGCTCTGTCCCCAAGTCCACTGGCTCTGTCCCGATGTCCGCTGGCTCTTTCCCGAAGTCCGCTGGCTCCAACCCGATGTCCACTGGCTCTGTCCCCAAGTCCACTGGCTCTGTTCCAAAATCTTCATCACTCTTTCACCCGGCACCGGCAGTATCAAAGCCCAATGATCGGAGATTCAAATCAGGAAAAGATGGTGGGCAGTCATCAACTGCCTCAAGGAAACGCAAACACAGATCTGGTGATAAGAAATCGGCAGGAAAGCTGTTCCGGTCAAACTTAGGAAGCAAGAAGTCATTTAAAGTCCAAAACAACAATAACCAGGATGTACTCGCTGGTCTTGACAAAGATACCTTAGCAAAAGTACCGAACGTGTGCGAGCAAGTGCCTGAATTCCCATGCCAGAAAGACGCCATAGTCGATGCTATAGTCGACGGAACTGTGAAATTTAGAGGAAGCCCTTTGATATCTCCACAAGACCTGCAAGGTCTCAAAGGTGGACATAGCATAGATGAAGATAACTACTTGAGTAATTTCACCATCGATGAGTATCTGGAAGTTCTCACGAAGGCAGCGGCTTGTGATGTAGCGACCATGGAATGGGAGGTATTCGAAACATCGGTTGGATGTCAACCAGCTGCAGATATTCTAAAAGACAAGGCCGACCTACTAAATCAAGATTTTGTCTTCGTACCATGTAACTCAGATAACAGCAAGCACTGGTTCCTCCTCGCTGTCATGCCAAGGAAGAAGCGAATAGTGGCCCTAGATAGTTTACAGGGGTCTTCAGTAAAGCCGACTCATAAAAGGGCAGTCACCAAAATGTGGGAGTTATTGATGGAATTAGATCCTAGTCTGGACTGTCATCAATGGGCCTTCCTGTGCAATCTGAAGACAGAAATACCACAGCAAGGAAACAGCTACGACTGCGGGGTGTATGTGTGCCTGTACGCTCGATGCCTTTTGGATTTGACAGTCAGATTCCCAAGCAGCGACACCATCAATAATTTCCGCAAACAGATGATACTCGAACTTCAAGCCAGAAGAGTCGAAGACGCAAACCAAGTAAAGATCGGTGCGTACTATGCTGTGGACTACCAGAAAGCATTTTACATTGGTCGTGTCTTGGCCCGTACCAATAAAGCAGTATCAGTCAAGTTCCTCCACTCAGTTGGGGCCAAAGTGTTCGACTGGCCACGGAGAGACGATATTGATGACTGTTCTCTTGCTTGGATTATCCATGGCCCACTGTATATACAGGGATCGGGCCCTTTTACATTCCCGCAGTTAGAAGAAGTGGAGATTGCATACCAGTGTCTTAAACGAAACAGGAAACCGAGAAGTTAATTGATGGTCCCAGCGATTTCTCACTTATCATGAAATATACATTGCATATCGAGATATCGGACTACGTTTAAAAATGAAAGAGAACTGTGAAGTTGATTTCAGTCAGTAGTAGACTGGTCCCAGCGATTTCAGAAAAAGAAACACTTCTCATGAGGTATACCTTACATATCGATGTCGGACTCAGTACGTTAAATGAAACAGAACTGTGAAGTTGATTTCAGTCCGTAGTAGACTGGTCCCAGCGATTTCAGAAAAATAAACACTTCTCATGAGGTATACCTTACATATCGATGTCGGACTCAGTACGTTAAATGAAACAGAACTGTGAAGTTGATTTCAGTCCGTAGTAGACTGGTCCCAGCGATTTCAGAAAAAGAAACACTTCTCATGAGGTATACTTTGCATATCGATATCGGACTCAGTACGTTAAATGAAACAGAACTGTGAAGTTGATTTCATTCCGTAGTAGACTGGTCCCAGCGATTTCAGAAAAAGAAACACTTCTCATGAGGTATACCTTGCATATCGATATCGGACTCAGTACGTTAAATGAAACAGAACTGTGAAGTTGATTTCAGTCCGTAGTAGACTGGTCCCAGCGATTTCAGAAAAATAAACACTTATCATGAGGTATACCTTACATATCGATGTCGGACTCAGAACTGTGAAGTTGATTTCAGTCAGTTGCGGTAGTCCGGTACCATTTTGGTACATGCATATGTTTTGACTCACAGAAAACTCTGCATTTACGTGCAATCAGGAAAGTCGTTGTTTATATCTACAAAAATAGGTTGTACTTGGGTGACACTGAATGTTGTCGAATACCAAGAAGAATTAAAATATGTTCACTGTTATCTGACTTATTTCTTTATTTATCTGACCATACACGTCAAGCCAAATTAAAGTCCTGTGTTCAAGGTCACGCATTGGTTTCAGTGCTTGTATCACGGTCGATCACCATTTTGTTAAGCGCGATAATACAGCTCGTGTATTCCCTTAACGGCTAACGTCCGTGAATGCAAACCTGGATGAATTGTTTCGTTTTTTTCCATCAATTGATCTTGGAGATTTATTTCATGCGCGTTCGCAATGATTTACGTTCCTGGAATTGAATTACAAAAGTGATGTTGCCGTCGTAGAATATTCCTAGCCACTGTGACATATAAAAGACATTTTTGAATGAGCTGTACTGGTTTCGCGACTTTTTGTAATGAAATGCAACAGTTTTTTAATCGTTTTTAACGACAAATTCACGCCTTACCTCCTTAGAAAATTTTTTAAAAAATTGCGCAATCCGCATAATTCCCGCGTAATTTAAGATTTTTAGCGCATAATTTGCCCTACAAATCCCGCATAATTTCCGAAAAAATTGCGCATAATTCCAGTAGGCCTGAAATAAGTAAGATTGTAACCGTACAAACACCTGTACATTTACTAGTAGTAATCAAAATAATCCTGCATATTAATAGAAAAACATTTCCGGCAGGTGTAAAGTACAGGTCGCAGGTCACAGGCCACAGGTCGCAGGTCACAGGTCACAGGTCACAGGTATTTTTAAGAAGGTAGATAATAACACCCCTCCCTACATCCTGTTCTCTTTCAAATGCGATGTTTATTACAATAATGCGCATTATTACTGATTGTGGGCGACTGCAGGGAGCCCACAAGACTTATCTCGACAGGACTTCGGATGACAGGTCATATTTTTAGTACTCATATAAAAATACAAATGAACTTTTCTTTGTACTTTTGCTCGAAGATCGTTTTGCTAATTACCCATAAAATTCGCAATGCTGTATCGCCACGTACTTTTCGCAATTGGTTGTCATTCATTTTTACGCACTAATATCTACAAATATCTACATGATGTCAGTCTAGCAACATACCGAGACAGAAAGCATCCATTTCCATCGGCTGATTTAGGGAATGTATTGCAATATTTCTGATTGAATTCGGTAAATTAAAACTTTGTTAGTAAAGAAGACTATTTCAAGATGTCTACACGTAATTCATGCTCTGGTATCGACTGAAAACAACAACAAAAAAGTGGCTCACTACACTAGGACTCAGTGTTTCAAAAAATATTTACAAACGAATACGAAATTGACTTACCAAATGAAGTCAAGATGGCATCTTTTAGTATATAGAGGATATTACACGGTGGCGCGAAGATATGGATTTTATTTTCAAGTGGCAAGAACAATATTTTACGAACGAGCGCAGCGAGTGAGTAAAATATTGTTTTTGACACGAGAAAATGAAATCCATATCTTCAAGCCACCCTGTAATGTTCTTTTTATTGTATGGATTAGAATTGACATAAGCGGCAAAATATTACAAATTGAACAACTCACTTGGTAAAGTCGAAAGTGTTTATTTGTGAAATGCTCCCTCAAACTTTCTGGTTCCCAGTGTCGTTAAGAACTAATTTCCCTTTTTGTGTTGCTGTAGCTTTCTCTGCCATAGTTTAAATAAGGTTTTTCTCTTTAGAACTAGAACACAACTTAGTTTTGTGACTTAAAACTCGTATGACCGGGCGAGAGAGATTTCACTGCAGACGAAGTCAGGAAAACAACACTGCAAACGTGCACATCCGGGACATTCGGTACATAACTTTTTCATATTTTCACTAGTGAAGATATGGAAAATACGAGTGTTTTAGTTTCCGGTAAAACACTGGCATCCATATAATAAAATCTGTAATGTTTACTAACATAACATGTTGTTCTTCAACGCACTCAGTTCAATGTTTCAAAAAATCTTACAAAAAATTTTTAATAAAAAAATCTACCTGTGACCTGTGACCTGCGACCTGCGACCTGCGACCTGTGACCCGTGACCTGCGGCCCGTGACCTGTGACCTGTGACCTGTGACCTGCGACCTGTGACCTGTGACCTGTGACCTGTGACCTGTACTTTACACCTGCCGAAACATTTCAAGTGTTAGACAAATTCAATTCTAGGTAGTTTTGACCTGCTATCAAGAGGATGGAATTGGATTGCGATTTGAGCTATTTTCTTGTCAGAGAAGTGGCCAGCAAGCGCGCGAGAGCCCCTTTAATTGGATCGTAGTTTGAAATGGAAATAAGCCAATAGCTGATCTTGTAAGAAATGGGTCAATACAAAACGTTTTTCGGTGACCCCGATCTTTATTTGCTTTAAATTGGTCAAGTATTTAGCGGAAACAAAATAGCAGGAGAACGAAAAAACGTTGGATGTTAGAAGTTCGTTTATTTGTACTTAAACGCCGTAAATATCCTATGAAACTGCCGGAGCCATTTACCCTAGATTAAGATAATGATGAAAAAGCACGAAGTTTACATTTTGGAGAACTTTATTGCAAGATAGAGCAGATTTCGTATGACTGTGAAAAATGCCGCGATGCGGCGCGGTACTGTCGCGGTGGCGGTACGGAACCTGGCCTGCTGTAAATGGAATGAAATCGCCAATGAAATCGCGTAGTCGCGGTACGGTCACGGTCGCGGCGCGGAACAGCTTTGTGGCGGTATTTTTCACAGTCATACGAAATCTGCTCTATTGTTATGAACAACGCATGCGGGAGTTGATTGTATGGAGAAATAGGCGCTCTTAGTGATTTTAGGGGTTCGAGTTGATGCCGCGCAAGCAAGCATGGTGAGCCCTTCTTTTTTGCATTTTTCCATTTGACCTAAATATTGATCATGCGAAGTTTAATAAGTTAGCTGTTACATCAGCTTCAACGAAATTACGTTTAAAAATGGCAAAACAAATAGAAAATCAGCAGAAACGACTCGTTATGATCCCCCAAAAGCGCAAACCTTCAAATGAAAGAAAATAATTTACCGCACTTTACCACACTTTTCACCGTTTTACCGCACTTTTTTCCGCACTTTTGTCTAAAAAATCCCGCACTTTTCCTCAGTTTTTTGCCGTTTTTTTACCGCACTTCCCCAGATGCCCTGTCCTGTGTCCCAATGATGTCTTTTGGTTGAGACAACAAAGCAAGGTCCTGTTTCTCATTCCACTGCACCTACAGTAACCTGTGTCAGGGGCGGATACATTTATGTTATTTACCGGCTTGGAGTTCCGTATAGGGAAAAACTGTGACCGAGGGCTGGAAAATGTTGACAGAGGCCAGAGGCCGAGGTCAACATTTTCCAGGCCGAGGTCACAGCTTTTCCCTATACGAACCGACCTAAAGCCGGTAAATAACTTATTTATTTTTTCCAACTCTAAAATTAGATTTTTTCAATGGAAACAAGCACGCGCAAATGGTTACTGTGACCTAGGTCAGAGATAAGAAAATATTGCCCCCACGCGTGTGCTCTAAGAACCAATCAGAATGCAGAATTTGTTACCGTGCCCTCAAGGAAAAAAATAAGGATTTTATAAAGGGTGGTGGATAATTTTTGATAAGTGGTTGTGAAGCCTTATTTTGCCATCATGGTTTGAGTCTAAGGACAAAGTGTAGCAGGGCCCGACATTAGAACTTTTTTCGCTAGGTGCCATTTGCGACTAATTAAAAAGTTTTTGTCACCAACATGCAAAGATTTATTCACCACATTAACGTGGATCTCAGCTGAACTCAGGACGCTGGGGTGCCATTGGTGACTTGCTCTAAAATGTTGGTTGCCAAGCCCCAAAATGTAGTTGCCATTGGCGTGACCATATGGTTGCAGTGTGTCGGGCCCTGTGTAGAATCACCTTTACTTTACTACGGTAATTGTTATTACCTAGTACTACGAAATATTGTAATGATATTGATTCTTAATTAATTGACTGAAATAATGATGTAAGGCGCTATTGATCTATTATTTGTAAATAGCGCTATATAAGTGATAAATTATTATTATTATTACTTTCATTTAATGCTTGGTTTAATCTCTAGGGATGCCATTAGTAATGATTCCCCTGTTACGCTGGAACTTCATTGGCATGCTCACAAGATTTCATCACTTGAGTTTACACATGATGGTAAAAGAGGAATTTTGTATTACTAGTTTTACTTATTGTAAGGTCATCAGATTGGAGCAACTATAAAGTACAAATCAGAGGCCTGACTCAGTGGTAAAAAAATGGCCATTGCGACATTTTTGCCCCCCTTGAAGGGTGGGCCAGACATTCTCTCAGGCTCTCAGTAATTACTGTCCTTCAATTTCATAAGTCCGAGGGTTGGCATCCCTTCTGACAAGTGTTTGAGCAAAATTTGAAATTTACAATGTAGCTAGTACAAAATGAGAATGAAAATTTGAATCAAGTTCATGAGTGACAAATAATTTTTCAACCAAGTCTCTTGGATAATATAACTTAAATAATTAATATGTTTCTCCTGTTTGCCTCAGGTTCATACATTCTTTCTGGTGGCGAGGAGTGTGTACTGGTGTTATGGCAATACAGGACACATTCAAAGCAGTTCTTGCCACGTCTAGGAGCCCCTATCTCTAATGTGGCCTGTAGCTATGACGATATGACATTTGCGACATGTCACACAGACAATGGTAAGTCATGTACCATCGGTTGCAGCTACCCGTCTACACACACATCAAAAACATGTTCTGTCGGCACGCAAAACTTAAAAGTTTTGACAGTGAAACTTGGATGTTTTGACGGCCAAACTTGAACGTTTTTGTCACAATATTCAAGTCCGCACTTTCGTTTCAATAACAAACATCGCAAAAAGCTAATATTCTGGTAACTTCACAGTTTTTCTGGTCAAGAAGAAATAAATCAACTGAACTTTTTGCCTTTTTCCACTCTCAAGCATCACCAAAGCTTCACGCTTGGGCGGGCAAACTTTGAAGTTCAACTGTCAAAACTTCGAAGTTTCACGTGCCGACAGAACATGTTTTTGTCGAGCGTGTAGACGGGTAGATGCAACCGACGGTATATTGTTTCTCCCAGCTGTTTTTCCCCTGTGAATTTGACCCAAAATCCCATGACCTGCCAGAATCCCTGTAGAGAGGTGGTTTGGATTTGTTTTTTTTTGGAATCACACAATGTTATATTGTTTGTTATGTTTTTCACTCTTTCATACTCTTCATTCTAGTGGTAAGGCTGATCTCTGGAGTAGACATGGATGTCAAACACACAATTCAAGGATTAAGAAAAAGTAAGTAGGTATTCAGTGTCAAGTGTAATGTATTTCATGACTGGTCAAAATTTCCAGGCAGCTTTCTAAGGAACTTGTAGATTCAAGACAACTAACGTGATAGCATATGTTCAAGTGGTTACTAGCCTGCTAGCCAGCTCTCCAATGTTTTTTCTTCAGATATTTGATTTTTTGGTGGGCAGTATCCCTGTTTGAAAATTAGAACAAAGTTGTAACTATATTCTTTAGAAAACCTTCAAATCACGAAAGTTTCATCTAGTTTAGAAACCTTTTGGTACCGATATAGTCCAGTAATATTGCATTTTGACCCGGAACAAATTGCAACAGTAGCTTTCTCTTCAAAACCCTTTTAGATTTGATGTACTAATGAGCATACTAAAAGTCGTCCAAAATTCTATGTAAAGGAAAGCGTTAGAATATAAACCTGTAACGCGTTACAGTCTAGAACTAGTTTCATCAGTGTAGAGCTTTAAGTGCAGTAAACCTCATTAATAACAAAAGCCAATATGGCGAAGAAAGCTGTTTCCGATTGCTTTGAATAAATCCCTTTTTTCAAGATGTTGCCGTATCGGGATTTTGGACGATTTTTGATATGTGAGTATGATAGAGTCTAAATCCGTTGAGATTTGTACTGTTGCAATTTGTTCCGGGTTAGCCTTATTGTTCACGTAAAATGACCGGACTAATACTGCCCCTGCATTATTCTGTTTTGTGAGCCATAGGGTGCATGTGACCCCCTTTTTGGACAAAAAAAATCTGGTCAGAGTCAACATACATTTTCAGTAGTTGTGACCCCTTTCCGTGACACAGGGATCCCACGTGCCCCCCCCCCCCCCGGTTCGCAGGCTAAGTGACCACCTTTTCATATGGATGTTGTCCATTTTATTGCTTTATTGAAATGAAGTAATTCTTGGCTTTCACCTGTCACATGACTAAAATTATCTCCTGAAATGTTGCTCTAAATGGCAATTAATAAACCCATGGTTGAAAGAACATACAAAATTAGGTTTGGAGAGAAAGTTTGAAGGCGGTAGTGCTTTCCTCAACCAAGATATAAGCATTTGAACGCATGCAATATGTTGCAGTAAAAGTATGGCACCGCCATGATTGTGCTCCTGGCACAAATATGGCCGCCATATTACCAACCTTTTCAAAAGCTTACAAATACCAAGGACCATGATGTTATTTACATGCTTCAATAACAACTTAGTTAACATAATGGATCCTTTCAAACTAAAGAACAAAGTGAATTTAGAGATATATTGTACGAATCGGCTCTTGAAATAAGTGACTCGACTGTTGCGTGACTCAAAATCCCTTCATCATACTTCAGCGATATCTCTGGAAATAAGAATGACAATCAGATGAAACTTTGTGTGAGTTTTTAGTTTTAAAGTTAGAATTTTCGTGACGTCAAATGAAAGCCAAGAATAATCGCAAAAAACGTAGCAAAAATCATTTTCTTAGATTCAGATTGTGTTGTTACAGAAAATATGACAGCCTGCTCGCAGGCATTGGTTGGCTTTTTTATGTCGTTTTACGGCAAGAAATGAGCAAGAATTCTGATGCGGGTGCCATCTTTCTGGGGTGAGGGGGTCAAATTACCTGTGGGTTTTTTCATACAAATACTGTTCTGCCTTTGGAAATTCTCCCAGAGGGGTGGGGGTCACTTTTCAACACCCTTCCGTGGGAGGGGGGGGGGGAATATTTTCTGGAACCACACATTCCCCAATTATAGTAGTGTTATTATTAGCATAGATACAAACCATGCAATTATTTGTTTATTATGACCAAAGACATTTACTGACTTTGAAATCACACTGAAATCACACTCCTCTTAGCCAATCAGACAGCAGAAATTTAGTGGGTCATATTTATAATACATATTAGCTGAAAACTACCCATGTGCTAATTTATGTGTCTCACAATTACCTTGGTATTGGTTTTCATTGCGCAGCAAGTTATATGTGCAAAAGCTTGGTATTTGATCCCCGCACAAATGCTCTGGTCATGAACAGTATGCCTGGTGTTCTGCAATTCTATCTTCCTAAACAGGATAAAGGAGCTTTTATGGTAGGTTTTGTGTACTGGAAATGACATTGCTAGTAATTTAGGGTTTAGGGACGTTTTTAGCGTTTTGTTTACAAATACTGTGTGCAGTAGTATAGTAGTGGTTTCCCAGTGGCTTAGAACTGTTTTCCAGCTGATTGGAAATAGAAACACTCTACTTAGTTTGACTTTTCTTAGTTGAAAGAGAATGGTTTCGTCAGATGTTGAACAAATTTCATGGTCTTCTGAAAATCTTGATGTGCTTGTGGATGTGGTGGAAGCCATGTTGTCCACTGTACAGTTTTTATGCCCTATTGACAATAACACACTCTCTGACTTTGATGTCACTAGGTAACCAAACTGATTTTCTGCACTTCACTGGAACCAGTAGAAAATGAATTCAAAAATCCTAGATTTGGAAGCTTGAAATCTTTCTTCCTTTCCATTTCAGGTCGATGTTGTGAAGCAGAATTTCATTTCTCAGACAGAAAATGAGAAACTCTTCTTCACAGAAGTTGAATTTGTGGCATTTAGTCCAAATGGGGAGTGGATGGCAACAGTATGTGTCCAAGATTTATTATTATTATATTCTGATCCGTTTGTTGCTGCATTGATAAATGTATTATTTCTCCAAGATTGAATATAGAAATGACCGCTGCTTTAAAGATGAGACAGCTTTGAAGTTTTGGGAATTTAACTCTTCCAGCCAAAGGTATTGACGACATAAATGCAATAATATTTGCACCGTTTGGAAATTAGAAAAAAAGTTGTAACTATATTTTTTTAGCTTTAAAAAACCTACAAATCATGAAAGCTTCATCTAGTTTAGATTACAACCTTTTGGAACCACTGCTGCCCCTGCATTATTCCGTTTTGTAACTGAAACTATGACCTCTTGCAGCGGCGTAGTCAAGGGGAGTTATAGGGTGAATGTATTGACGACATAAATGCAATAATATTTGCACCGTTTGGAAATTAGAGAAAAGTTGTAACTATATTTTTTTAGCTTTAAAAAACCTACAAATCATGAAAGCTTCATCTAGTTTAGATTACAACCTTTTGGAACCACTGCTGCCCCTGCATTATTCCGTTTTGTAACTGAAACTATGACCTCTTGCAGGGGCGTAGTCAAGGGGAGTTATAGGGTGAATGTGACTCCCTTTTGGGACGAAAAATAAATTACTGAACATTAAAGGAAAATGGGCAATTCCAGAAAATAAAGGTCCCCCCCCCCCCCCACGGGCGGCATTTGGAAATTCTGATGGGATGGGGGGGTTTAAGAGCTCGGAATTCTGATTGCAAGGGGGGGTTTTCGAAGCTGGATTTCTTTAACCGGCCCGGAATTCTATATGCATGGGGGGGTAAACCATTTTGGAAATTCTGGATGCATGGGGGGGTCAAAAACTAGTGCCGCCCGTGGGGAGGGTACCTTTATTTTCTGGAATTGCCCAATGGACAAAACTGGTCAGACAGTACCTCTTTCTGGGACAGAGCCAGTTACTTTTGCTTTGTGAGCCCGTTCCGAATTTTGGCTCACATCATTCTGTTATTTTAAAAGACGTTTCATTCACATTTGTTATGCATTTGGAGGCAAATGGAAAATCAGACAGATAAATATCAAGGTTTACTGGCCTCTAGGCAGCTATGTCTCTGACCTAAATGCATGTCCTTCAATTAATATTGCTTGTTCTTTACTCTTGGTGTACTATATTTGCTAAGCCTCTTTGTTGCATTGCCATGGTCTATTCAATGATCTTGGAATGTCAATCCATTTGCAGCTATTCTGTAAATACCGTTATCGACGAGCCCCACAATCAGCGCGTTGTTAGACTTAATTTCCAACCCAACGCGAAGCCAGACAAACCAGTACTTGCTGTTACTACTGGAAGAGATGGCAGATTTAAAGTTTGGGTTTTGAAGAAGACGTCAAGTGTGTCTGGTGAGAATATTTTGAGAAATGATGTTTGGACAAAGATATTTATCTGATATATTTGTTTGATATTTCTTTTACCAAATTCAATAGAACTACACAACGATCTCTGATGGAAATGGGTGCTTGCTAAGGCTGTTGCTAGGCAAGAGTTTTACCTAAAGCAGGAAACAGTATATCAAGTATTTATATCAAACTTGCCTTGCACGTGTCACTGAAAACATGTCACTGATTCTGATGGATGTATAACCTCCATCTGTTGTTACTAGACATTTTGTCATCTATCGCTACATATTTAACATTGTTTCTTTGTTCTAGGAGATCAAAGTGCTTGGGCTTGTCAATCAGTTGGTTACTATAACGACACCCCCTGCTTCGACTCGGCTTTTTCAGAAGATGGTCACGTGCTGGCAGTGGCATATGAACAGGTATTGGAGATAATAAGGATGTGGTGATAATCAGCATGTACTTTGGACTAAAAGTATTTGGCAGCACATGCTAACTTGGAGAAAAAATGCGCCGACTTTTACGAAGTTTAAAAAATACTGAAGATACTGTATAAGGTCCCTTTCGCTTGGCAGATCCCGTACGTATGCAAGTGCGAGCACTAACCTCACTAGTGTGAATATAAGGAATGCACTCATTAGCATATCGGTTATTCTTCGCTGCTCGGGCACGCCTAACATCGGGCTAGCCTAGCGCTTCACGTCTCGGTATATATCCACTGGCATGGCATGTGTTCATCTCGTTGGCATGTGCTCATCTCGTTGTGTTCCCGGGCCCTGGCTAGCCCTTCTCGCTTTTCCCACCCAACCATCCTCAGCTTCGTCTTTCCCGCATCACTGGGCTTGCCAGGTCTCCTTCCTATAACTTAGATGAGCACAACGAGACCAGTGAGGATATACCGTTTCCGGGAAACGTTGTCACTGGAAAAAGCAACAAAGCTTGGTGCGCTAGGGAGTATGGGTAAATATTTATTTGAATTTCTGTACAATATTAGGAACAAACATGCTTAGAAATGTGCTGAAATTTAATAATATTACCTGTGGTTGCGATAACTGTGTGAATTCAGATCAAACAGTAGCCGTTTAGATTCCCCCATTATCCTTTGCG
The DNA here is from genome assembly GCA_033964015.1 of Scolanthus callimorphus. Lineage (NCBI taxonomy): Eukaryota > Metazoa > Cnidaria > Anthozoa > Actiniaria > Edwardsiidae > Scolanthus > Scolanthus callimorphus. The sequence goes on from CM066914.1 coordinate 4,143,019, forward strand.
CTTCAAGCTTATAGGCTTTTTGGGTGACAACGTTTCCCGGAAACAGTATATATTATTATTCCAGATTTGTAATTCTGGTAATGTTCTTTCTGTAAGGTGATAACACTTTGGAGACCAGAGACAAACGTCCTACAACGCGTACTTCAGCTTCCTTTACCAGACGACAGAATAAGGTAATTTTACTAAAAAAATTGCCAATTTAAAAAGTTAACAAGGTGTGACGTCACAAACTTTGAAAATTTCAAATTTCAGATTTAAGTCCATCACTGAAAGCCAACTCCAAAAAGAGTCGGATGCAATAAAATGACGCGACCGAGATATGACCCGCTTAGTACATTATTTTGTACCCATTTCCAAACTTTATGAACTGAACCAAAAACACAGTGATTTGTTAAAGAAAATTTTGTATTCAGCGAGTCCTATCTCGGTCGTGTTTCAACCGATGCGTCTCGTTTTTGGTGTGTAGCATTAGCCGAATTCACACTAGAGACGAATTTCCCGTCTGAGACGAGTTTCTCGTGAGAAACGTTCCTGTCTTATGTGAATTCTATTCGGAAACTAGTCGGCTTATTATCGCCAAACAGAAGAACAGGGAACCATATTCAAGACGAGAAACTCGTCTCAGACGGGAAACTCGTCTCTACTGTGAATTCGGCTATTCTTTCAATGCCCTATCAATGACAATGCAAACTATTGCTAAATCGAAATTTGTGAATTTGACAGGAGTTTGACATTCGGGTGCCAAAACTCGTCCCACTACCTTATGGTGGCCACATCCCAGTTGCTAATAGTGTGGGACCTTCTCACGTGCACAGGTAAGAAACAATAGGACAATAACTACGTACGCAATAATCAAAGGGAAACAGTTGTCAACTCGTGGATGTGAACTTGATTCATACGATGTAATAATATTACTTGTTTTCGTTACTTGACCATGGGCGATGGAAGCAGGGGTACTGCCCCTCTTTAGTGATTTTGATATTCACTTTGCTTCATTCATTTCCTTTCTTGTTTCAGTGCTATGGATGATTAAAGCGAAAATCTCGCATTTACTTGCTGACCCAAACACAGACTACTTTGCAGCATTTATCATTTTTGACTCCAAAACACACGGTAAGTTGCCACGTTTCTTCTTCTTCACTCAATATTATTTTTATTCGATGTTAGAAGACGAATTACGTGCAGAAATCTTGAATCAACATACAAAAAAATACCAAACTACTTAGTGTTAAAATTAGCTGACGTAAGAGGGAATAGCTATTCTCTAAACGCTAAAATGTAAGACTGGAAGCAGCGAGGTGGTACTCACTCGCCAATTTTTGCCGTTAAAATCAATTTTTAAAGCATCGGTTTGCAGTAAGCTCATTCTCTAAGCACAAGTCTATGCACCTAATACTCATCTTTCCCTGGAAAAGTAATTTTTGTGAAAAAGAGTTTTTTAGGATCGAAAAATCATTATAAATATCTCTGTTTTTATGCAAATTTGCATGTCCCAGCGTCACACGTTCAGCGCCTGGTGTAAAAATATTTTTACTTATTTCTTCATGGATAAAACATACAACGCAAAATTTGCCATAAATCGAAGTTCCAATCCTAAATGAAATAACTTATATGGTATTTTCTTCAATATATGCATCTTCTTCGATATTATTAGTGAAAACGTCTTTGCCATTTTCGTGTCCCAAAAATTTGATAATTTTAGCGTATTTCAGTTTTTTTAGATTTATTGTCAAAATAAGCAACGCCGCAATGAAACAAACTGAGCCAACTGTGGTCTATAGATTTTTATGTCGAAATGTGGCATTCTGACTGAGATCGGAAATAAGTTCTTGGAAATATAAAATTTCGAAGTTTACTGAAAGCATTGTCCCCCACCAAAATTTAAAGCATAATAATACGACCGGGGTTTGTATTTCCTCTAATATATAGATAACCATAAGCCTTATTGCATTAAGAAACTACAGATGTGTGGTCTAGTAATATTGCAGTCATTTGGTCTATTGCCTTGACTTATAGCCTATTTTGAGAGAGTTTAGCAATGGCGTGAAGTTTACTGAAAGTTTTGTCCCCCACTTCATAAAATTTACATGTCTAAACAAACGACAGCAAATGTGATTGCTACCGAACTTTGTTTCTAATTTCTTCGTTTACATTTAAAAAAAATCAAGGTTTTTTGCTCAAACTATTTAAACCTATACATCTGAGATTCCATTCGCACCGACGAGGTAGATTTCGGCTATAACACACGAGATTTAAAACTCACTATGTTATTTTTGTAATTTATGCAATTCGGGAGAAATTCATTACAGTTTAGAAAAAGTTCTTCATTTTTTCTGTTTTTCAGATAATTTTAGCACGCGATTAGTTTCACATTTATCGCAAATCAACGAGAATTTATTCAAGACAATAGGTATCTTAGTAGATTTGAAGCGTTGTCTGTATTTTGCAAAAAAAATAGGTTATTTGAACCACTGCCATTGCGTGTTATTAATAAAAAAAACTAGGAAAATTTGCACTCTAAGGTGGCTTATAGCAGTTTTTAGTTGAGTCTTCGGTCTGGTATGGCCTGTATCTCACGTGCTATACATACACAGAAAGGCAAGCCACTTTACAAGAAACATGCAATTGATCGTTATATGTGTTTACATGTTTTGTTTAAATTGACGCTTCCATGGCAACGAAATGGCGGCCCTCCATTTTTTGAGTTGAAGAATCAACCCAGACATGCAATATAACTTTTCGCAATACCAACGCCAATGAGGTCAGACTATAAGTTTGAAGAAATAGGCCAAGAGCGTTTCGAAGACCATTTTTTGTCAAGAAAATCAAGCGTAGTCAATCAAACTCGTGAGCCAATCAGATCCTTTCCTAGTTTCGCCTAGTGCGACATGTCTGTTGCGACATGTCTCGAAAAACAAGCCAAAGGAGTGCACTGAACAAGGATCCAATTGGCTCACACGATTGTGATTGACTACGCAGCCAACTTAACTGCCAAAGGCTCACTAGATTTGAACCTACAGGGTCAGGTGCCAGAAACACTTGCAAATGGCATTTCTAAAAGAAAGGTTTTTATTATAAACGTTGTGACTGGTGATTTTTCCAACTGTTATGTACCGTTCGAATTTTTGATATTGGGAGAGTGCAAGTAGGTTTTTTTTGCAAAAGAAAGGAATCTTGCGTTTGACTAGTTACCAGACCCCACCCGATAAGGAGATAAAATTGCTCATATTATCAGAAATATTGATCAAAATCAGTTGAAAAATAGATAATTCGACGTGTTTCTCTATAAACCATAGTGCAAAGTAGCCAAATGCAAAACGTTATAAGTAAAGAAAAATACGTCGGAAAACTCGCATGTGACGGTAGTGAGTACCACCTCGCTGCTTCCAGTCGTAACAGTTTCATCTATGTACTGCATTTACCACTGTATGCATTGCTACGCGACCTCAAAATGCAATGTTGCGATGGGCGATTGGCGATTTTTAGCCGTCAATCAAACCAAAACGCTGCATTCGGCCTCTTCAGTGGGTCGAAATTGATTGTCAAATCAACCAAAATGGTTCTAAGCTATCCTTTGGCTTCCTTGCCCCGAAAGTTTAAATTTCTGGTTAAAATTAACATTACCGTTTTCTTGCATAAAATCGCCAATTGCAACTGTAAATTTTGGGCTCTTGGTGTTGCAAGGCACCAGAGGCATAAAGACAATAGAAGACAAACGACCGAAGAACGAAACAATAAGATGGAATACAATAGCTCCAACCAAAAATACAATACATCTTGCAACACCAAGAAGGACCCAAATTTTGAGGCCGCGTAGCAATGCATACGGTGGTAACCAGCCTGTTGTACTCAGCCTTGAAATACATTTTACCTGCAGTATATCTGTTCAATCCCCAAAGTCCAAGCCCTGTTGGTATGCATCCACTCGTCTCCAAGAAAAGTCCAGTCTTCACTACTGCATTTGATCCCAGTTCACCACCGAGTTCTCAGCACACAGCTTCAGAAATACCAATGTCCAAGCTGTACTTCTTGACAAAAGCACAGGTAGAATTAATTATCTGTTTTACGTTACATATCAAGAAAATTCGGTCAAAACTGTCGACTTAAACAAAACGTCTTTATAAGGAAATCCCCTGTAAGTACATGTATTGTTCCTCAAATCTTAGTGCGGAAAGCAGGAAAATTTTCTAAAACGTGCAAACACTCGAGAACCATCATTCTCTTGATCGCCATTTTGTGTTTTCCTCGCCTTAAGGGGCTGAGATGAGATTTAAAAGCCACAGACAACCCACACAGATTTGTATAAAAACGACAACACTGTATTTTTCCCTCACATGCGCGCAATGCATCATGGGAATGATCTAGATCGGGCGCTGTCGCAAAGGACCACGGGAATGCTCAACCGAAGAAATGAGAAGGCGCGATCTTACGCTTGCCCTTCCCATGATGCCTTGCACGCTTGCTCGCTCCCAGTCGCTCTCGCCTCGAAAATCGCTAGATCGCGCCTGGGTACGAGCAGAAGCTGTACGAGGCAAGTACAATGGCACACTTGCAGCCCATCCCCACTACCCTAAAAACACTCCGTGTCCGAATTCTAGAGGTTGTTGGCATGGCAACAGTATTATGTGCTCACCAACATCGCCTTACGCAATATCACATAATGTTTTCTCCAGGAGCTGTATACGTTCGACAGAACGAAAGAAGATCAGGAAACGGAAGCATTACCTGAGGTTAGACACACTACAAATCAGTATCGCGTGTCTTTTTGCCCATTTCAGATCACGTGGCATTCCCATGAGTATTCTCTCTTTGTTTGGAATGCTTCCATATTCATATATCCTTCGGTGCGTAGCAGAAAAAGAAAGAGAGAATACTCATGGGAATGCCACGTGATCTGAAATGGGAAAACATTACGCCCAAGCCGAGGTCTATTGCCCGGAGAATTACGTGTACAACTGGTCTCTGTGCGTGGCTTTTTTGGATAACCAATGCCGCTGAATGGCTTCACTGTCAGCCTATCATAATCGAAATATTAAAACATGCCGTATAATGGCTTCCTTGTCGGCCAATCAGAATCGAGATATTAGATTTTGTCGCTTAATGGCTTTCCTGTCGTCAAATCAGAATCGAGATATTAAAACATCCCGAAGCCGAGATATTAAAACATGCAGCTAAATGGCTTCCCTGTTGGCCAATCAGAATCGAGATAGCCGCAGAATGGCTTCCCTGTTGGCCAATCAGAATCGAGACATTAAAACATGACTCTCTAGTTGACCAATCACAGAAACACTAGCCTACCACTATATCGCAGGCTTTGACGGACGAGACATCAACTCAGCGAGATGAGTTTCTGAAGATGTTCGGACAAGAAAACAAACCTGGTAAGACCAGTAGCAGACATAGAAGAACATCAAGACATTATATTTCCGTTAAATTCTCATAAAAGTTAGGTTGGGCTGCTCTTTGTTACCATGACAGCGCATTACTCAGGGGCGTATCTGGGAATTTCAAGAATGGGGGCCCGATAGATAGTGAAAATGTAGGGTCAAAAATTTGCATATTTTCTTCAGCAAATACAGTAAATGTATGGAAAATATTTCTCTAAAAAGCGGGACCGCAGCCCCCCGCCTTTTCCTCTCCCCAAATCCGCCCTCTAATTACTGGGTTTCTCCTCCTTGTGTTCCAGTAGGTGCAGACGCAGCACGTGCAAGCCAAGTGACGCGCGGTCAACCTGCGTCTATAGCAGTGCGACAGATGCTGTCAACCCCACCTCACGTCCTCCCACCCGTCACCACATTGTGTTCTAGCTTCCTCAAGTCACTACTAATCTCCAGACACACTCAAAGGTTTGGATTGAAAGAATTAGCGTTAAGGCCATGTTATACTCGCAGGGCAACGATGACCAATTCGAAATATTGCATGTCGGGCTGCGAAATATTCTTCCTCGGGTCTCGGGTCGGAAATTTAATCCCTAATTGCCATGGCATTACTTATAATTATCAGTTAAATGTCTTTGCGATTTCGTAAACAAGTCAACTAAAACGTTTGTTTGCCCTTCAGTCATGCTCGGTTGATTTACCCTTGGGAATCTAGAGGTCTATTCATAGGCTCGTAGCGAAATAACAAGCGCATGACTGTTCAGCTGCAAATAGCCTATTACGATTTTTGCCGGAAAATAAATAAATAACTTTATTTAAGTGTCAGCTTACCTAGCTCGTAGAGCTAATTGGGGACACTGTAAACAAATAAACAAAGAACAAACTCAAACAAACTTGTTAAAAACCCAAACTGGCCGGGAGGCAAACCAGTTGGCTATATACAAACAAATCTCCAGTGGCCAGAGCGAGTCTCAAACTTGGGATCTCCGGATTGCGAGACAGGCGCTCTAACCACTGGACCATGTTGCCTCCATGTCAATTCTCCTACAACTGCGCGTGCGTTCATGCAATCACAACGGCTTTCCTCGCCGTCTTTTTCGGCGAAACAATTCTTCCTTTCCCGTGGAGTATTACCAAAAAGGTAACGTCAATTCTAACGCCACAGAAAATGAAATGAAAGACAAATTTGGACGAAAAAAGTCGAATTTCGCTAGCTCTTTTCAAGCCGTCAGTACAACGAAATATTGACAGCTCACAACATGGCAGTGTGAATCGCGATACAATTTACAGGAATGCGCGGTCATTCCTATTCTGTTTGCCCCGGCAACCTTAATTGAAATAGCAGTATATACAGCTATACAGTATACGTGGACTGCTAATGTTATTTTTCAATTCGTTTCTTTCTAACGGCAGCGAGGAAGCAGAGAATGACGACGATGATAAAATGGAATCAGACAGTAAGAGTCCGTCTATCTTTTCTGTCTGTTTTGTCTAGACGTCTGTATGTTTTGTCTTGTCTGTTTGTCTGTCTGTTTTGTCTAGACGTCTGTCTGTTTTGTCTTGTCTGTTTGTCTGTCTGTTTTGTGTAGACGTCTGTCTGTTTTGTCTGTCTGTTTTGTCTTGTCTGTCTGTTTGTTAAAGTGCCCCCTATCCAACTCCAAGTCGTCCACCACTTATAGGTCCTTTTGTAGCTTTGTTTTCATCTTTTTTTTGCTTGCATAGGCGGCGAACCGGGGGGGGGGGGGGGGGGGGGGGGGGGGGGGGGGGTCCTGCGGCCGTCCTGCGCCGCCTATGAGCACCCCCACTTTCTATGGTCCTGCGCCGCCTATGAGCACCCCCACTTTCTATGGTCCTTCGCCGCCTATGAGCACCCCCACTTTCTATGGTCCTGCGCCGCCTATGAGCACCCCACTTTCTATGGTCCTGCGCCGCCTATGAGCACCCCACTTTCTATGGTCCTGCGCCGCCTATGAGCACCCCACTTTCTATGGTCCTGCGCCGCCTATGAGCACCCCAACTTCTATGGTCCTGCGCCGCCTATGAGCACCCCCACTTTCTATGGTCCTGCGCCGCCTATGAGCACCCCCACTTTCTATGGTCCTGCGCCGCCTATGAGCACCCCCACTTTCTATGGTCCTGCGCCGCCTATGAGCACCCCCACTTTCTATGGTCCTGCACCGCCTATGAGCACCCCACTTTCTATGGTCCTGCGCCGCCTATGAGCACCCCACTTTCTATGGTCCTGCGCCGCCTATGAGCACCCCCACTTTCTATGGTCCTGCGCCGCCTATGAGCACCCCACTTTCTATGGTCCTGCGCCGCCTATGAGCACCCCCACTTTCTATGGTCCTGCGCCGCCTATGAGCACCCCACTTTCTATGGTCCTGCGCCGCCTATGAGCACCCCACTTTCTATGGTCCTGCGCCGCCTATGAGCACCCCACTTTCTATGGTCCTGCGCCGCCTATGAGCACCCCCACTTTCTATGGTCCTGCGCCGCCTATGAGCACCCCACTTTCTATGGTCCTGCGCCGCCTATGAGCACCCCCACTCTCTATGGTCCTGCGCCGCCTATGAGCACCCCACTTTCTATGGTCCTGCGCCGCCTATGAGCACCCCACTTTCTATGGTCCTGCGCCGCCTATGAGCACCCCCACTTTCTATGGTCCTGCGCCGCCTATGAGCACCCACTTTCTATGGTCCTGCGCCGCCTATGAGCACCCCACTTTCTATGGTCCTGCGCCGCCTATGAGCACCCCACTTTCTATGGTCCTGCGCCGCCTATGAGCACCCCCACTTTCTATGGTCCTGCGCCGCCTATGAGCACCCCACTTTCTATGGTCCTGCGCCGCCTATGAGCACCCCCACTTTCTATGGTCCTGCGCCGCCTATGAGCACCCCACTTTCTATGGTCCTGCGCCGCCTATGAGCACCCCACTTTCTATGGTCCTGCGCCGCCTATGAGCACCCCCACTTTCTATGGTCCTGCGCCGCCTATGAGCACCCCACTTTCTATGGTCCTGCGCCGCCTATGAGCACCCCACTTTCTATGGTCCTGCGCCGCCTATGAGCACCCCACTTTCTATGGTCCTGCGCCGCCTATGAGCACCCCACTTTCTATGGTCCTGCGCCGCCTATGAGCACCCCACTTTCTATGGTCCTGCGCCGCCTATGAGCACCCCCACTCTCTATGGTCCTGCGCCGCCTATGGCTTGACAAAAAGCATGAAATAATTTGCTGACGTGCAGATGTGTTCGTATTTCAGATGACGAACGAATGGCAGACCAAGAGTCGGATGATGAAACTCCCGTCCCAGTCCCTCTCATACCACACCCGAGACTATTCCCATGAGCCTCAGCGCGTCTCGTGTAGATGAAGAAGAACTTCATGCCACTAATTTTAAATGGATGAAAGGATTCTTTAGTGATTGACATTCTTATTGTAAATACGATATTATGATTTGCACAATTAAATTGTCTAACACCTCTAACACATCTTGCATTCTTGCATTATGCTTGGGATTTTCAAGCCCGTCAACCCTGCCGCTCGAAAAACCTTGAGACACTGAAATATTGGGCTTATGAGACAGGAAAAGACCTAAATATGTCTAACATTTTGCTGTATTTTAGCTTTTTTAAGTGTTTAAGGTCCAGAAATCATCAATTTCAAGAAAAATATTAAAGCAATACATAAATATGCCAATTATCTTGCCCTCAAAACGCAGAAAAGTATTTTCTGCTGCCAAGAAATGTCAAAATTTCCGGGGGGGGGGGGGGGGGTAACCCCGTATACCCCCAAGAAGGCTCAGGCATTCGTTTGGAACTCCAAACCCAGCCGCCAACTTCTAAAACTTAGCCTGCTACTTCAAAACGTATTGGAACCCCTGCATTCAGTTCCCGCAGAGCAATATTCGCAAAGTATGATTGGAACGCGGACATCAAGTCTGCGCTCTTGACATATTTTAGGGTCACGGCTTGGTATTAAGAACATTAGTCGAGTTTATTCCTAAGAAAATGCAGTTGTATCCTCTGGCACTGTACATCACAGTTGTATCGTCTGGCACTGTACATCGCCGTACATCACTCAGAAACCTTTATTCAAGCAGACCGCCTTGCCTACAATAGAGCACTGACGGTTCCAGCACACCAGGCTGTATGCATCAGCGACCGCCCCTTCCAGCATTAAAGTAAGCTATCTTACGATTATCTTGGAATATTAAAATATTCTAGTTCAATGTAAACAGGCGGACCAGCCGTCGGACCACGCTCAATACAGCGTCCTCTTTCGCTCCAGATTTGGTACAAAAAGGAAATATCGTAAAACTCTCGCCGCATATCGAGAAAGGAACTATTAAACTACATCTATGCCAAGTTTCAGTGTCGTAAACGATTTCTAGATGCAAGAAAAGTTCAATTTTTCTCCCCTGGCGGACGGTGAAGTGCCAACCTCGTCCCCAGCTATATCACCCCTCTAACGACTGCTTGACGTGACGGAGCTTCTATCGCCACAGGACGGTACATTCCTTGATGGCTGGATGATCGCCCGAAGGGGCGAAAAAAGTTTTTGCATCTAGAAATCGTTTACTACTCTGAAACTTGGCATAGATGAAGTCTAATGGTTCCTTTCTCGATATTCGGTGAGTGTTTTACGATATTTCCTTTTTGTTCCAATCTGAAGCGAACGAAGACGTGATATTGAGTGTTTCCGACTCATTACTTGCTGGCCTTGTCTCTCTCTTTCTCTCCCACAAAAACATCTTAAAGTACCATAAACCCTAATATTTCGATCATTTTCGTCTGAGACACCAGAGACAACGTAATAAAATTGATTTGACTTTATTCTATAACGGATGGTTTACGGGATAGAATTCTGAGAGCCATAATTATGGAGTAAATACACGAGAGATCACGGCGTTAGTTTCGCGATCTGCAAGTCAAAACATAACCACTGGAGGATAGTAAGCCTGTGGAGATAAAACTGTATTTAAATTCCCTGCTACATGTCTGGAGGGTATAAGAAGCCGAATTCGTCATTTTCTTTTATCTCGCCTCGTAGTGTAGAAACAAAATTACGTCACGAAACAGTATCATCTGATGCCTAATGTGCTAGCCAGTGCAGAGCTCACAGCAAAATACTGTGAACGGCCATAATATTGTAGCATGTTCCCGAAATTCATTCAAATGTGCAGTACTTACCACGATGTCGGATGTGGTGATACAAGTTTTCAGGAGAGAGCGCGGGAGATATTCCCGATATTTAATCTGGATATACTAAGTATTTGTATTATATAATTTGAATCCCAAAATCCCCCCCATCCGCCACCCTTAGTTGATTTGGTTTTAGAGAAAAGCATCTGCTAGTGAATAGAGGAAGAAATTAAACAAAACCCTGATATGTCATTGTCTTCTTGTTTTGTTGGTTGAAGGTCAGTAAAACTGGTTCAGTTTGAACAAGCTTACGTCCCCCCACTCTGCTCGTCCAAACTACGTTAGTCAAATAATGGCAGAGGCAAGACCACCCGATAGTACATCTGTTTATGTGAATGAAACGCTGTTCGAAGCTGTAAAGAGAGATGACTACGAAGAGGTGAAGAACTTGCTGCAGAAAGGAGCAAGCCCTAACTATGTAACTTCTAATCTATTAACCGATGGTACGGCCACCCCATTCCATTCTGCCGTACGACGTAATAAAGTCAACATTGTTCGGTGCATGCTCGAATATGGTGCAGATGTGAATCTCGTAGACGAAGATGGTGACTCGCCTTTGTTCTCAGCAGTATATAAGTCTACAGATCCAGAAATCCGTACTTGTTTGTTGGAAAATGGGGTCAATGTTAACCACGTCAACAATGCAGGGAACACGGCACTCTTACACATGCTTGAGGGATATTTTCTAGAGGGTCTGGAGTTCGACATAGATGCTGTATTCCAACTTCTTGATATGTGTAGCAATATGGAACAGTATTCTTCCAGTGGGCGTTCTCTCATACATTTTGTGTCAGCTATCCATCTCTTTGACGAGAAATCTAACTCACCAAACCACAGATGCCTTCAATTTCTGAAGACGTTAATAGACAGCGGAGTATCCGTCGACAAGAAGGACGCTACGGGTGCAACCGTTCTTCATGCGCTAGCCTCAGTCGCTTGCATTGAAGGCATACAGTTTGTTTCAGACAGCACGACTATGGTTGACGCTACTGCCAGGGACATCAAGGGACAGACAGCTCTTCATAAATTGTGTGGCAAGTCATACAGTGACGACTTTGCCAGTTGTCTAAATTGGCTTCTTTTGCATGGGTGCGATGTTAACGAAGCTGATTGCTATGGCAGAACTGCACTCCACTATGCTACTAGTTCGCAGTTCACGAATGTGGACACAGTGCAAGCCCTTATCAACAAATGTGCAAATGTAAAGGCCGTGGACAAAGCTGGCTTAAACCCATTACACATGTGTGTTTTGCCAACCGTGCTCGTACCAGTTATGGAGGAAGAGGATGAATTCCCAGAAAAAGCTGATGTTTGCGACGTCATTCAGTTACTTGCTTCTGTTGGACTGGACGTTGACAGTACAGACAATGCTGGATTCACACCCCTTCATTATGCATTGAGGGAGAAAGATGTCGCTGTAATAACAAAGTTACTGCAGCTTGGAGCAGATGCAACCTTGAAAACACGAACAGGGGAGACCGCTCTACATCGCTCTACAATAGATTATGAAACATTCGAAGCATTCATGAGATTTGATAAACACGACATTCTTAACGTAAATATCCAGGACAATTTTGGCTCAACTCCTATGCACTGGGCTATTTGGTACCATGAAGTTCTTGTTGTGAAGAAGCTCTTAGAATCTGGTGCTTCATTATCCATCAAAGACAACATGGGAAACACTCCTTGTGATATAGCTCTATTAATTGAGGATACTATTATTTGTGAAGAACTAGGCATACTTGGTGAGATATCTTATCTCAGAGACGTTACAGGGGTAAAAGAAGAGGGAATCACGGATGCTCAGGGCGTACCAGATCATTCGGAAAGTGATACAGCTTTGCATTGTGCTGATCTGTTCTTTCCCTATGCCCAATCTGGTTCCTTGCAAGAATCATGTGAAACAAATACTACAGAAAGTCACAATATCAATGAACGATTTACACATTATGGTGCCAAAATAGAAAAGAAAGAACCAACTCAGCCTGACGCAAATGCCACGTCAATGAACAAGGATGACGAAACGAAATATCAGGCAAACAGTAGCCTTGCTGTTTGTGACGACGAACACAGCCCTGCAGATGTCTCTTCCCACGTGCCTGTCCTTGAAAATCAAGATACAGCTTCAGAAAACTCGCCTTCCTGGGAAACCTGCAGTTCTGCCGATTCTATTGTTTTATTTGTTGAAAGAGAGTGCAGTGGGAAGAATGACATGTATCCTGATTGTCCAATTTTGCGCGAAGTAGATCATCAAGGAAGAAGTGTCATGTTCAAGGAATGGACAGAACACTTAATAGAGCACAGAGGCCCTCTCGACCATTACGCAAAAAGATTTATTTTAGACTGCAGAGACATGGGTTTATGTCCAGACAACACTGAAAACACTGACATTGCAGCTGCGATACATGACACTATAACGAATGCTGCTTCAAAGGTGGCTCAGTTAAATCCACTGCTCAAATGTGATGTAAGTTTGTCAGGAAGTTGGGCTGAAGGTACAAAATTGGATTCCCAAACGAGTTTGATTATAAATGGACTTTGGTAAATTTCAATGACAGTTTTATCCCGGAAGAAACCAAAGCACATCCTTTGGGATACTCAAGGTTGCGACTCCGGGAGAATGAAGCTTTGAATCCCAATTTGACGTGCTATGTGGATTCTGACGGCTTCCTGGATAGTAGGAACTTAATTCGTGACCTCTATACCACGATCAACGATGCCATGTTTAGTAGAGGTATTATTGCTTCAGAAAGCCTTTGCCTCAGAAAACATCTGAAAGTTGACAAGGGTTCCATTAGCAAGTTGGTCTTCCGCTGGGTTGGAACACTGTTTAAAGACTCGCTAATCGAGGTAGACATTGTACCGGCCATCAGACCATCTTTTTGGACACCTAAATGCATTGAAGTGAATCATTCTGGCCTCATAACGTCCCAAAAGAAAGCAAGACTAGCATAGTTCTTAAAACACCAAGTCCACGCTTGGTAAAAAACTGGAATGCACATTTCCGCATCTCTGTATCCGAGTATGAAGCCCAGATTTTGAAAAGCATCCCTCTTCCTGTTCTGCGTGGATACATCTTGCTAAAGTCGCTTAAGGCGACATTGTACATGCCACAAATATATGACCACGATCAGGTAGATGGTCTATTGGAGGCAACCATATCTACATACATGCTGAAGACGTGTTTTCTGCACGAGCTCAAGGAGGCCAAGGATGCTTGTGAACCTACGCTGGAGCTGGCTAGAGACAGCAAGTCAGATGAAGTTAGCATAGCATGGGCGAAGAGGATTATCGAACGTTTGGAATTGTCCATCGAAAGAAGTGACTTGAAGAGCTTCTTTGTGCCTGGAGTGAACTTGCTTGTCAATCACAGCACGGCAGTTGTTAATGATCAGTACATACTGGAAGCTGAATGTCAATGTTTGCATCATCTGCTAAATGTAGCTACACTGCGTCAGTTCAGTGAGTAAACCAAATCGTGGTTCAATTTCAAGTGTAGGAGTTATGGAACAATTCAAAGGTGATTTGTACCAACAAAAAGACATTTATTTGCTCCATCAACGAGAAACTTTCACAATGAAAACAGGCTTCTCGATTTCTACTGCAGATACGTCGACGAATGCCTTGGCCTTGGTCTTGGAGCAGGCGCTCATGGGGGAGGGGGAGGGGGGGAGGGGAGGTTTCAACTCTCATACTAGAGAACTCTCATCCTAGAACATGTATAGAAGTTTTCCAAATTCGATGAACCACAAGTCCAACTCACACATGAAATCGAACTTCATAATTGGTTTCCTTCTCAGTCCCTTAGATGTTTGTATATGAGTAGTAATAGGTCAGCAAATGGAGTCTTGTTACGGCAGGAAATAATACTTTATTGCATGGCATATTGATTATATAGCTACGATATAAAGCACGCTCTGATTGGTCAAATTCTATGCTCTATTTCACCGATAAAGTAATGGTTCTCCCCTGCTATATTATAAAAGCATTAGAACACAACTTTCTATGATGTTATCGACAAATAGAGCACGCGTGATGTTGGGAGACACGAGAACGTTCACTCGCCTGCGGCTCGTGATTTTACAACGTTCTCGTGTCTCCCAACATCACGCGTGCTCTATTTCACCGATAAAGTCATAGAGAGTTGTGCTCTTATGCTTACGTGAAGCACGGCAAACTAATTTTGGCAACGGTTTGCATATGGACGAATAACAAAGACTTGTCCAGACATACAGAAGGTCGGCATTGTTTTAAGCGCTTCCTTTAAGGACGGTGCCCACAAAAACGAAGATTTTTTTCGCACTTAATGACTATGTGGTAATGAAAGGTAATGTGAGGGGCTATCTATTTCCGATAAAAAAAGATAGGGTACCCACGCAAGTTTTTGAGATAACCCATCCCCAACACCCAAAAAAATGCAGAATTATCGTTTTTTTAGAAATTACGAAAAAAAATACTTTTACTCGATAGTTTTATTTAAATTCTACTTTCGCTCGTAAAAGCAGCAGCTGTTATTACATTTGTTGGATTCCATAACAAATGTTTGTAATTTCGGCTTTTAAAGGTATTTTAGGGGGTAAAATTTCTACAAAAGGTCCAAAATCTACCCTGACACCCGCTACTTTATGCGTTAAAAAAAACAGCCTCAGCATATTTTTCGCACGTTAAAAATTTGCAAATACGATGCGGAGGTTTTATATTTTCAAATGATGTAAAAAAATATAGGGGTAGCCACGCAATTTTCAGAAATAATCGTGCCTTTTAACAGCAGGTAGAATGGTAATGTGACAAATCTGCGCACCCCTCCCCTGTGAGTAGAAATTGACATTCAAAATGGCGACTCTTTAAGCAAGAGGGGAAAAGTGGAAAAATAAAGGTAACTACGAGGTACATTGACTAAAAGACACTTTTATATTGATTTTAGATAAAGGTGTAGTATATTTGATTCCACAATTAATGACAAGCAGGTCGAGTTTATTGAAAATAGCAAGGCCAACTTACGAAGTCGGGTTCTCTTTCAAACGATAACGACTTTTTTTTGTCATTTACAAAGCGAGTCTTGGTCAAGCCCGGGTCAAGCATTATTGAAATGAAACTGCACTTAGGCATATAACTTGAAGTGTAAATAAACATTAAGTTTTCTGATTCATTTGTTGTTATTTGCGTAAAGTCCGTAAAGATATCTAGACTTTTAGGTATCAAACCTACGGCCAAGTAAAAGGTTTTACTCAGAGAACAATTACGATACTTTTAATAAATGTAAACTTTTGTATGTTATTTCCCTAATAAATTTCCAACTGAAGGTAATTTACAGAGAAAAACAAAGAAAAAAAGAAGAAAAAAAGGAGAAAAAAGAAAAAAATTCCACGGCCGCGGATGAGTTCCGAACCCGGGTACTTGCAGTGTCACTTGCAGTCCGTCTAGCGCCTTAACCAACTGCGCCATCGACACTTATCTGTAAATGTCATTGATTAAAATGCTAGATATACAGAAATCCGTATAGAATGCGCGAGCAGGATGCGCAGTAACATTAGTAGGCACCGTCCTTAAATGAGAGTAGAGAGTTATTCAAAATGTTTTGCAAAGTCCTGTCCTAGTGTCCTAATTCGACCCTATTTCGAACTGTCTAAGTTTAGTATTGTATAGTATAGTTTTTTTTCTTTACTTCTTGCATATAGAGCGAAAAAAAAAATAAGATGATACTTTGAGACCGAATTGTCTATTTGTTTACTTGTCAAGCGAGTCTAGCGATATGTCAATTAAAGGCCAACTGGGAGCCTTTGCGCCCCGTTTTCTTTTGTTTTCAAATTGATCCATGTTCTTCGGGTGCTCTGATTAGGTAAAAATGCGCAAAGGCTCTCGGTTGGTGGTGTAAGAACGTTAATCCATGAGGCTGATTCGATAAAGATCCATGCGCGTGTTCTTTGTTTCTTTAGCATCTTTTATTTAATGTGTAAATAGAGCTACTAAATGAGTCGTTTATGACAGACGTAAACAGTTTATAGGGCTTTCCAGTCTGAATTACAATTATTTTATTTTATATGGTGAATCTGAACGTGTGGGGACGGATACAACCAAATATATAGTAGTCTAAAGAGCTTGGGGGCAGTAATATGAGATATGTTAATAACTAAGCCTGCTGTTCAGAGTAGTATACTATGCACCGAATTAGCCATTTTTTGGCAGAGGAATACTAATTTTGCGGAAGAATAGATAATGAGCTTTGCGGTTGAATTAATGAGCGTCAATCACAGGGAATTAATGAGCTTTGTGGTTAATTGTTGTCCTTTTGTTCTTTACTGCGGCGGAATACTAAATTTGCGCATGAATATATAATGAGCTTGTGGACTAGCGACCGGAAGTTAAGACGGAGAAGGGGATTAGTCTTTTGTTGTCTGGAACAATAGAAGAAAAACGTCAGTGTTTTCGGAAGGATTAGGAAGCTTGTTCCAGAGAACAAAAGACCTATCTCCTATTCTCCTATTGTCTTCTTCTCTGGATTCCCAAGGGTGAATCATACGAGCATGACTGGAGGGCAAACAAACTTTTTATTTAACATGTTTACGAGATCGCAAAGAAATTGGACTGATAACGTGGCATATTTGAAGTGATTTGACCAAGTTCTTTATGAGCATGTAAACAAATTACAGATCAGATACGTTTCAGTTTTTTTTTTTTGCTCTCCAGTACAACCACGTGACAGACCGCCTGCAGAAAGCCTATTGTCTTAAACGAAGACAACTTTGCAGCAGCTGTTAAAGAGCCCGTGTTAGCCACTCCTTTGTTGTTGTTTCGCAGGGGCGTAGCCAGCACTTATGAGAGGGGGGTTCCAAAATTCAAAAAATAAAAAACTCCACATAGATGGACGTGTTTTTTGCGTTCTCGCCACAGGAAACCAAGCCAAAAATATTGATCTCGGGGAAAAACTAGCGTTTGAAGAAATTTTCTACATTTTATTGGAGCTTTTATTTGTTGTCTATTAAATATTTACAATTTTAGTAGTAAGTCGGTCCAGAACAGAGTTTGGGGGGGGGGGGGGGGGGGGTTCGCTGCGGGAGAGAGGGGTTACGGAACCCCTGGAACCCCCCTGGCTACGCCTTTGTTTCGTTCGATATTAGAAGACGAATTGCGTGTAGAAATCTCTTAATAAACATCTAAAAACAAAGTTTCACATTTGATTTACGAAATTCAATGGAGAAAATTGCTCTATGTTCTCTAAATCAGCTGATGGAAATGGGTGCTTTCCCCGACTTGGTATGCTGCTATGCTGCCAAAATGGCGGCTTGCACAGGCGCTTTAATTATCAGATTCACAAAAATCACGCAGTGCATTCTTAAATAATTTATGGTTTGTATGTCCGAAAGACGAATTCAAGCAATTAGGAGGTGCATTCTAAAATATGTTATGGTTTGTATTCCCAAAGACGAATTCAAGCAAAGCCAAATCCAAACCGATTAGATGCATTGTAATTATCTGGGCTAGCCTCCTCCGCTGGCAACTCTGTGGCTAAAGCAATGCAGGGTGGGCTTCCAAGGAAATGAAGGGGTTGGGCTTCCTGTGTTTTAGGTTCAATGGACGGGAAGGAGTGGGGACACAGGAAGCCCGACCGAATCCCCTTCTCTTCTCTTTCTCCTTTTCCTTCGAGAGATATGCCATACGGAGGAGGCTCTACATTTTTTGTCACGTCACACCAATTTCCGGTTTCTTTGCGTACTCGCGACTACCAAATTAAAAGGTAAAGAACCAAGTATCAGATCCACTTGGCTCGATAAAAAAGAAACACAAGTTGAAACCCACACATTTAAAAAAAGAGGGAGAGCAGTTAGAGAATGTAAAATAGCAGATAAATTGCGCAGAAACATAAACGCTTTGGGAGGTCTAATTATGTAGAAAGACAATACACCGCAGTAAAATAAACATCCAGTGGTGTACCAGAGCATGCGCAGCACTGCCAGTGCAGCGAGGACTGGGTGCAACTCCCAGCTGGGTGATTAATTCTGTGGTTGCAGGAGTTAGATACAGCGAAACCTAAAGGGAGATAGGCGAGAGGAGAAAGAGAAGATATCAAAATGAGAGTTATCGGTTTGTTTTTCAAATGCTTGTTTCATGAGGCCAAAACCCTTTAAAAATAAATACATGAATAAATAAACATTTTGAAGCTCTATACTCGCCCCTCTCGCAGTCAAAAGGAACTTGTACTGAATTACAGGGACACTGCTCAACGTGCGCAAGAGGACGCGCAGACAAATTAAGGCAATTAGATCGAGGACCAGCTAGACAACATTTTGTGACCAAATATTCGTTATATCTCGTTACGTAAGGCGCTTTGGTAAAGTGAATCCCTGATGGCTTAGTGACATAGCGCACAAGCTGAGGCAGGTCTGTTTAGTTCGAGTCTAGGGAGAAATACGTATGTCTTCTTTTTCTCTTTTTCAATCAAAACTACCAATCCAGTAACATTTGGACCCTTGGAAGTCAACAAACGTTTGCGAAAAGGAAATTTATAGTGCCAGGAAACAATTGCGATGCGTGCAGACAAAAAACGGCACGATGATGGAGATTAAAGAACTGCTTTCGAGTAACTCAAGTGAAACGCATCTGAGTGGTTTTAGTTAAAAACACAACCGGAAAGTTGTACAACTATTGAAGATCGTATCAGCGCTCTCTACAGCACACAGTACATGAGCTTACATGTAGCCCCATAACGCATAGTAAGGCGTCTTAGAAAGGCCCTCAGATGAGATAAGTGACCAGGAAGAGTGAGTTACGGTGGGGAGATTATAGCGTCTAGAACGTGGAGCGGCAAGTTATCGATGGAGACCAGGAAATTTCCCATTACTCAGCGTGAGATTTACTTTTTCACCGCTTGATAGCCCTAGAAGACAAGAACACCAAGAAGACTTGAAACGCTATTTCAGCTTGCAATTGGAAGACTTGCAATTGGTACAAAATCTTCGGAGCGCTACAAAATGCGTAAAAGAAAATAATTTTCAAACCACTGGCACGATTTTCTCATTCTATTTTGAATAGATCTAGTGGGAATTCGCTTTGATTTAAGCATGTTTTTAGATTTATGAATATTTTTTATATGGAGAGTTTTCGTTAATGAGATTCATCGGGTCTGCCAAACCTCTCACTCATTGTCTCTTGTGAAGATATTCACACAGCTATAACTTTAACAAACTTGAACTAAATCATATCAGATTTTCACAAGAAATAATGCTTTACCTGCACAACAGTTTGACATACCGTTTTTTATTTTACACGTTTTCTAAAATTCAGCATTTTCCGGCTGGGGAAAAAATCAAGGCTATCAATTTTATCAGTATCAAAACAAAACTTATATCTTACCAAAGAGCATGAAAATGTTGATAAACTATACCTAAATATAGGCTTGATTGAATCATTATTGACCGAATAACGATGGTTTGAAAATTTAGGGAACTCGACTGAATTTCAGCCAGAAGTGTCAGGCATTCCTGGCAAAATGTCTTGAAGTCTATATGCGTTCTTCTAACTTCTTCAATTTGTATCTCGGTCAGTATTGATATCCGATCAACACCACACATCACCAGAAATTTAGGACACGTCCGCCATTTTGAATAATAAATCAGCGGCTCATATGTTTGAGTGAGCGTCAGATTCAATACAGAAAACATATGGACTAAAACTACAAAACTTAGATTTTCTCGCGCTGTTAGCGATGAATCAATTTCTTTCAACCGGCCTCGTAAAGAACATCATTATAGCAACAACCTAACGCCAAAATAAATTATTGTAGAGTTGACTTAATGGTGTCTAATACCAATTGAACGTACACGGCCTTAACTCCACACATCTTCTCTATTTTGCGAGCGCGAAATAAGAAGGCATAGTTTATAAATCGTCAGTAAAACCAGAATCTTACCCGGACGAAGTAGTTTCAAGTGAAGTCGACTTCCACAAGGCCTGTACTTTCTCTCAATGACATCGTTTTTGGTAATAGAATTGATCAAATGGTGTCTAATAACATTTGCGCTTTGTAGTAGCTGTTATCTCCTTGAAATTCAGCCATCTTGCCTCGCTAAATCTTCAAAACTCGGTCGAATTCGGAAGGCGAAAACACACGTAAAAACTGTCCATCGAAGCTCGTTTTGGTCGCCATATTGAAAAACAGGCTCTAATATAGTTAGGGACAGAGATAGAGTTATATTTAATGTCCCTAAATGCCTAAATAAGCCAATCAGCTGGGACCGTCTAGCGAGGGCTATTTGCGAGACCGCGAATTGCGCGGGAGCGCCAGCGGTTTCCCCCATTTTAGCGCGAAAATTCGTGTTGTAGTTTTAGAAAAAGGGGATTTTTTTAAGGTTTGTTTTAGAAGTACTTACTAAAAGTGAAAAAGTAACAAAAAATTTGCTGAAAAACTACTTCGATAGGGTAAGATGATTTTACTGACGAGTTTATAAACGGAAACAGCGCCTCAATATGAGCACGGCCTTGACCCTGGATGTTAAAAGGGAGCTGGATCAATTGAAAAATCCTCCGTGTATTTCTTATGTACGAGAACAAAGAGATGTAAACCTAAAAATAGTAATCCCCAGAAGGCCTTCGTTACTTGGAGAACACTAAAGTCGAAATTCCCCAACCTTTCTTACCAAGAACTTTTGGTCTACTCAAGTACAAATCTACTATTCGAGTTGAAAACAACAGAGCGTCTAGAAACTGCACTCACTGTGACTACAAGCCGAGTATTCGCCGAGGTTAAAGGAAGTAAAGGATATAAAAGGCAGCTATTGTTAAAGAAAACAAGGTCTATTGTAATTTACCCGGAAGAACTGGTAAACCCAAGTTCATTACGACGACGATCGGAGGAGCTCCAGAGAGAAGTCGATGACCTCAATGAGAAATTGGAAAAGACGGAAAATAGGTGTGCTGCTTTGGCTGCTGACATTGTCCAATTCAAACAAGAGCAAGACAATGCAAATGACAAAATCTCCAGTCTAGAACGGCAGATCGACGAGTACCTCAGCCAGAATTCTGAATTGAGATCTTATATTAATTATTTAGAAGATGATTTTGAAAAGGACATGTCCTTACAAAATGAGGGTAAAGATTATGCAAGCTGTGTCCACGACAAAAAAAAGGAAGCTCAAAAAACTTGCAAGCCATGCAGAAAAGGTTTTGTGGTTTGCAGATAGCTTTGGCTTGAAGATTGAGTCTCTAGTCCTGTCAGAAAAAGAGAACCCCCAAAGCAGTATGAAGATTCCCCTAGGAGAAGCCTCTGGGGGTAGACGAAAAAAATCCAATTATAATAATCTCCCTGAAACAGAGAAGGACAAAATAAGAGCAACCCTTTTTATTATGGATAAATTCTGCGTCAGCGATGCTGCATACCACGAATTCACAATGAACGATCAGGACAAACAACGAAGTTATCTTGTTAAACAATGTAGAGGGAAGTTGAACAAATGCTTCCACATCTCTCGTACCCCTGGTAAGGAACCTGGAATACAGATGAACTTTAAAGAGGAACTCAGATACCAGCTTCAGCAGGTAAGAAAGATGTACCAACCATCTATATTGGGCAATTCCAGAAAATAAAGGTACCCTCCCACGGGCGGCACTAGTTTTTGACCCCCCATGCATCCATAATTTCTAAAATTCTTATCTCTGAAAAAGGAAGGCAGCCCCCCCCCCCTCCCCCCTCCCCCTCCCCGGACACTAAGGACAAACCACTGGGTATTTATAGAATGCTATTTATTGCTTTATACAGCAAATGACAAAGGAGGAATTCAGTAAAGCTCAGATTCGCATTAGTGGAGACGGTGCCATGATGTCCCGTATTTCAAGTTTCATTGTGCTTTCTTTCACACTCCTGGGATATGAAGAGGCTGTAATGTCAGCATTTGGTAAGATGTACTGGTATAACACTACAAATCTAAGCCCATCTAACTTCATTAATAATTATTATTGAGACATGAACATGTTGATGTCAGATTTTTACCTCTGTTGTGAAACAAGCATATTTCTTTTCAAGTTCCATTTTGTCATTGCTAGGAATGCAAATAGATTTCAAAATAATAAAAAGAAAAGATAAAAAGTTACTGGTAATCTTTTTATTTTTCTGATTACATATTTATTGTCTTTTGTAGGAAATCATGTGTTTGCTATTGTATCAGGCAAAGAGGACTACAATGTAATAAAAAAGTCATGCAGTGAAACATTTAAGGACATTAATGATCTCATCAAAGAAAAAAACATTGATGTAGATGGGAAAAAAATTCCACTGGAGTTCTATCTATCAGGAGACTACAAGGTAGAGAGCATGCTTGTAAATGTATGAGTAAAGTGTCATTCATTAAGCACTGTAAAAGTATTTGTCATAATAGCAAAAGTACAAATAACATCAATGTTATTTCAGTTTTTATTGCTTGTGACGGGGATGAATGCAGCCAATTCAACCTATGCCTGCATCTACTGCAAGGTGGCAAAATCTGACAGGTGTGTAGCACACTATTTTATTCAGAAAAATTGATTCTGATGTTCCTCCCTGTAGATATGGCACAAGATTGTGACATAATTTCACATGGTAATTTTTTAGGTGGGACATGTCCAAATCTGAAAACCACTACTGGGGTGATGGGCATGTGAGGACAATAGAGGAGATGAGGGAGATGTCGCATAAGTCCAAAGATAACTTTGGCTGCATAAACCCTCCTCTTCTCAACATTGCACTCAGCAATATACGAGTAGATGAATTACATTTGCTGCTTCGTATTACAGGTAAGTACACTTTATACTGTCTTAAGAGAAAATTTTGTTAAGAGAGCTGCTTAACAAGGAAACACAAGAAAGTGAAATACTTGTCAGATAATCAGGGAAGTGACAATGTACAGCATCGATGAGCTAAATAGTACACAACATCAGTTGTATACTATCAACAGAGACTTTCTTATGTCTTTGCATTTTCAATTGTCTGTTATTATCTCATTTTGATGCATTCCATAAAAAAAACTCTTATTCTAACAATACTATGAGTACTTACAATTTTCAGATGTGCTAGAGAGCAACCTTATACAGTCCAGTATTGAGTGGGACAACAGAGATTCTGTAACAAAGTCTGCTCCTCAAAACCACCTAAACAACTCAGTACATGCGTTCAATCAATGTGGAGTCACATTTGCTGTGTGGAGAAAGAAAGATGAGACAAACAAAAAAACAGGGATATATGATTGGACGAGCTTGGTGGGCACTGCAAAAAAGAAAGTGCTGTCAAAGCTTCCCACTCACATGAACAAGGAACTATTGGGGGATAACTACCTTACTGTGAAACAAGTTTGGAAGGTATAAAAACAGCCAATTGTTGTGGATTTGAAACTACTTTTTTAATTACCTATATAATAGTTTCTTGTAGTATGGATGTGAAGGTACTTGTAAATTCTATTTACAGTATGCATTAACTAGATTACTTTGAAAAATCTTTTTCTTTCTAGGATTTCAAGTCCTTATATGACATCATCAATACTTGGGACCCCACACCTGACATGAAAAATAACTTTTTCACACAGGTCTTTATATAATATATAAATGGATTTGCCAAATTAGAAACATCTTTTGTGATGTTTTTCTTTTCAGATTGATAGCCTCTCTTTGTTTTGTAGGCCAAAAACTGGATAAACCTCTATCTGTCTCTGGGTAATGAGGAGCTGTACTATGGGAAAGCCACAATAACACCCTACATGCATATGTTAGTCTACCATGTACCAAAGTTTCTACATCAAGACTTTGCTCTTAAGAGATTCACTGGTCAGGGCATTGAGAAAATTAACGACAGAGTGAGATCCATCTATCATCAAAAATCAAACAAGCATGATGCATGCAGTGAGGCTCTCTTGACTCTCAAAAGAATGGACCGCCTCCAGGAGTATGAACGAAAAGTCCATAACCACACAAAGAGAAATTTAGATTACTGGGATTCTGAGATTTCTCAGCAGCGGAAAATGAGAAAACGTGTCAGTGTGGATCCAAGAGAGGACACTGAGAATGACTCTGCTCTTGCAAATTGTTCAGATATTGACATTAACTCTCTTGATGCTACAAAGCTTCGGAAAAAGCTTTCAGAGCTTGGTCTTAAAACAAAGGTCCGAAATATTGAGAAGCTCAGAAAAATGCTAAGAGACAAATTAAATGAAGACAATATTGCAGAGTAATTATCAGAACCCAGCTCTCAACAACCTACAATAGATGTAAAAAACTTTACCACTGATTTCACTGACACACCATCGCCAATTTCATGTTTAGTAGTAGGGTGATTTGGAATTTTCAGCAGTCAATCAAACTACCATCAAGCAGTCGTATGTATTAGGCTTAAACTGGTGCCAAAGAATATAATTTGGGAGTTGACTTTTCAAATTATTGCACTGTGCCTTGAAATTGAGTTTATTTGCCTACTGAGAATTCCAAACATGACAATGGTGACTGCATGTCAGTAAAATCAGTTGTAAAAAGTTAAAAAAGTGTAATATAGTCACTAGGCAAATATTCTATAGAAACACTCTGAGCACAGAAAAAAAAAACAGAAGATGATTGTTCAGTGCAGATCACTGAAATGTTGGTCCTGGTTAGAAGCTTCCACAGTCTTGTTTTCTATGCTTTCGACTATTCCATGGAACAACAGTTCAGCTAGTAGATGAGCTTAAAGTGAAAATAAAAATTCTCTGGAATACCCATCATGCCTCTTCTAGTCAAGTTGGATTTTACAAGGATATGGTTGGGATGCAAGGAGAAGCAAACATCTTTCCACGGTGCTATACGGTGGAGAGAACAATTTCTTTCAAAAAGGAAATCTTCTCGGATAAGGACATAGAACCGTAGATCTTCAGAACGTAAATCTTCTCGGATAAGGGCATAAAACCGTAGAGCTTCATCTTGAATTAAGAGCACCCAGGGCTGCTGATAGTTAGCAATCAATCAACCAATACACTTGATCATTTCCCTGTGGTTATCTTCAGTGTGCAATTCAAGTTATTGTTCCTGTCTTCTTAGAGTGCCAGAAATGTTAAACATTATTTACACTTCGTTGCCGTGATTATCTTCAGTGTGCAATTCAAGTTATTGTTCCTGTCTTCTTAGAGTGCCAGAAATGTTAAAGAGCCCTTGTCAGCCACTCCTTTGTTATTGTTTTCAGTTGATATCGACAACGAATTACGTGAAGAAATCTTGAAATAGTCTTCTAAAAACAAAGTTTTATTGAATTCAATCGAAAATATTGCACTACATTTCCTAAATCAGCCGATGGAAATGGATGGTTTCTCTGTCTTGGTATGTTGCTAGGATGACAAAATGGAGGCTGACAGAGGCTCTTTAAACATTATTGACACTTCGTTGCCTCCTGGCAATAAAAAAAGTAACCACTTCAATGGGCTTACGGGGAGCAAGCTCTACCCTGCCATGTTTTGCCAGATATCTTTTTCGGGAGAGTCTGAGGTGTAGTTTGACTCTCACCGGAAAGTAAACAGCCTTTCCCTGACCATGTTTATCGAAAGAATACCACCAATGGTCAGGAAGATGGCACTTATGAAAGTCTTCCTTTTCAAGAAGTACTTGCCCTGGGTGCTCTGGAGCTGGTCTCCCTAGGTTATTAAAAACTGCCCTAAACACATCGTGTGGCAGATGAAGAGGCAGAGCAAGCTGGTGGCTTCTGCTGGACAATCTGGACTGAAATCCATCCAGCAGAGCTTCAGTGAATGCCTCCAGCCGCTCTGCCGATGGGTTGGGAGCGCTGTAGTTTGCCTGTAAGGCAGGTGGTAGATGACTAGCAGGCTCCCATGTAGAGGCACTCATCGGCCAGCCCTGCCACTTCACTAAATACTCTGTTACCTGCAAAACAAAAATAATCAAATCAAATTTTATTTAGGAACACCACATAAACAAAAAGTATGGCAATGTCTGGGGTTTACCACATGTTTTACAGTCAAATTTGGAGTCGAGCAACACCGAAGTGATTTCAGGTTATATACTTACCCCTTTCACCTTTCTTCTAGAAATTATTCTCTCCACGTTATAGCGCCGTGGAAGAACATTTGCTTCTCCTTGAATCCGCTTGGCTTTAGGTAATTCTAGAGCCTCCATATCCTTGTAAAATCCAACTGAACGGCGCCCTCGCGTTGAGACTCGGGCGGCCGCCATCTTGAATACACGAAGGCGCTCATGGGTGAAACCGCTGACCACTCACGGATGTCCTAAATTTCTGGTGATATTCAATCTGACGACTCAGGCAGTGCTACAAAAAATATTCGGTTATTGCAAATCTTTTAAACCATGTTACAATTTATCATGAATTCGGCGAGAAAAAAACAACAACTAAGAATAAACATTTTATTTCGCCAGGAATGCCTGACACTTCTGGCTGAAATTCAGTCGATTCCCTATAAAATTCAAACCACCGTAATTCGGTCAATAACCATCTGATCAAGCCTTTATTTAGATGTTGCGTCAAACTTTTGATACTCTTTTTAATTATGTAAGATTTGTTTTGATACTTATAAAATTGAGAGATTTGATATTTTAGCCCAAAAAGCCGAAAAATGCTGAATTTTAGAAAACGCGTAAAATAAAAAAAGATTTATGTCAAACTGTTGTCAAGGTAAAGTATTATTTCTTGTTTAAATCTGATATGAATTAGTTAAGATTTGATAAAGTTATAGCTGTGTGAATATTTTCACAAGAGACAATGAGTGAGAGGTTTGCCAGGCCTGATGAGATGAGGTCTGCTAAACCTCTCACTCATTGTCTCTTATGAAAATATTCACACAGCTATAACTTTGTCAAATCTTAACTAAATCATATCAGATTTACACAAGAAATAATGCTTTACCTGTACTACAGTTTGACGTCAACCATTTTTATCATTTACGCGTTTTCTAAAATTCAGCATTTTCCGGCTTTTTGGGGAAAAAATCAAGTCTATCAATTTTATCAGTATCAAAACAAAACTTGTATCTTAACAAAGAGCATGAAAATCTTGATAAAATGCCTAAACATAGGCTTGATTGAGTCATTATTGACCGAATAACGGTGGTTTGAAAATTTAGGGAACTCCACTGAATTTCAGCCAGAAGTGTCAGGCATTCCTGGCAAAATGTCTTGAAATCTATGCGTTCTTCTAACTTTTTCAGCTTGTATCTCGGTCAGTATTGATATCCGATCAACACCACAATTCAATCACTTTGATGCCTCAAGCGTGACACAAAAGAATATTCGGTTATTCGAAATCTTATAAACCAAGTATCAATTTATCATGAATTCGGCGAGAAAAAAAACAACAACTAAGAATAAACATTTTATTTCGCCAGGAATGCCTGACACTTCTGGTTGAAATTCAGTCGATTCCCTATAAAATTCAAACCACCGTAATTCGGTCAATAACCATCTGATCAAGCCTTTATTTAGATATTGTGTCAAACTTTTGATACTCTTTTTAATTATGTAAGACTTATTTTGATACTTATAAAATTGAGAGATTGGATATTTTAGACCAAAAAGCCGGAAAATGCTGAATTTTAGAAAACGCGTAAAATAAAAAAAGATTTATGTCAAACTGTTGTGAAGGTAAAGCATTATTCCTTGTGTAAATCTGATATGATTTAGTTAAGATTTGATAAAGTATAGCTGTGTGAATATTTTCACAAGAGACAATGAGTGAGAGGTTTTGCCAGGCCTAGATGAGATGAAGTCTGCTAAACCTCTCACTCATTGTCTCTTGTGAAAATATTCACAAAGCTATAACTTTATCAAATCTTAACTAAATCATATCAGATTTTAATGCTTTATCTGTACGACAGTTTGAGATCAACCTTTTTTTTTATCATTTACGCGTTTTCTAAAATTCAGCATTTTCCGGCTTTTTGGGGAAAAAATCAAGTCTATCAATTTTATCAGTATCAAAACAAAACATATGTCTTAACAAAGAGCATCAAAAGCTTGACACAATACCTAAATATGAGCTTGATTGAATCATTATTGACCGAATTACAGTGGTTTGCAATTTTAGGGAACTCGACTGAATTTCAGCCAGAAGTGTCAGGCATTCCTGGCGAAATGAGATGTTATTCTTACTTTTTTTCGCCGAGATAAATTGAAACATGGTTTTCCAATTGCAATCTGAAATAGTGCTTCATGTCCTCTTGGTGTTCTTCTCTGAATACTATGGGAAATTCCCGATCTCCATCGAGAGCTTGCCGCTCCACGTTCTATACGCTATGACCTCCCTACCCTAATTCCCTCTTCCTGGTCACTTATCCCATCTGAAGGCTCTTTTCTAAGACACCTTACTATGCGTTATGGGATTACATGTAAGCTCATGTACTGTGCGCTGTAGAGAGCGCTGGTATGATCTTCAATGTTTGCTGGATTATTGATTGAAAAAAGAGAAAAAGAAGACATACTTATTTCTCCTTAGACTCGAACTATAAACAGACCTGCATCAGCTAGTGCGCTCTGTCTCTAAGCCATCAGGGATTCGCTTTACCAAAGCGTCTTACGTAACGAGATATAACAAATATCTGCGTCACAAAATAATTGTAAAGTCGCGTTCTATTGTCTGGTTCTCGATCTAATTGCCTGACTTTGTCTGCGCGTCCTCTTGCGCACGTTGAGCAGTGTCCCTGTAATTCAGGTCACAAGTTCCTTTAGACAGGTTTAGACTGCGAGTGGGGCAAGTATAGAGCTTCAAAATGTTCATTTAAATGTTCATTTACGAGTTGGCTATGAAACAAGCATTTGAAAAACATTTTCATATCTCCTCTTGCCTATCTCCCTTTAGGTTTCGCTGTATCTTCCTCCTGCAACCACAGAATTAATCACCCAGCTGGGAGTTGCACCCAGTCCTCGCTGCACTGGCAGTGCTGCGCATGCTCTGGTACACCACTGGATGTTTATTTTACTGCGGCTTGTCTTTCTACGTAATTGGACCTCCTAAAACGTTTATGTTTCTGCGCATTTTATCTGCTATTTTACATTTCTAACTACTCTCACACTTTTTTAATGTGTGAGTTTCAACTTGTTTTTTATCGAGCCAAGAGGACTTGATTCTTTACCTTTAATTTGGTAGTCGCTCGCGAATACGCGAAGAAGAAGAAACCGGAAATTGGCGTGACAGTGACAAAAACATACGCCTTGTCTGTCTGTCGGCCCGTCCGTCCGTCTGTCTAGTGTTGTTAATTACTAAAACGGGATCGGGGTCCCGGGGACCCGCGGTCTAGGGACGAGTTTCGATGCGGGATTTTTCGTGGAAAACCACATAGATGCGAGAACCAATACGGCCCATAATTTCAGCCGTCTTGATTAATCAGTTTTTTAATGAGCTACATGCATAATTTTCAGTGACCAGAGTTACAAAATGTTACAGGCACATTAATATTCTTACCGGGCTAAGGTATATTTTTTCTGGATACATTTTAGCCGTTCTGTGGGCTGCCATGTATCTGCCCTTGAGAGCAATTCTCTTTTGTCACTGAAAATTATGCATAAATGTAGCTCATTAAAAAACTGATCCAGTGCCCGGATCCCCATTCCCCATTTTAGTAACATCCGTCTGTCTGTCCGTCCGTCGATAGCCTCCCCGCAGGCTCTCTTTGTTTCTGGTGTAGAGCATGTCGGAAATATCGGCTTGCCTTGTAGCTCGCGCGCGCACGTTGTATGGGATTCCTGCACACTCTCGTTTTGTTGGGTTTCCTGTGGACTCTGTATGTAGAGCCTAATTTCTAATTTAATTCTAATTTGAGTTTATTTTCCACACACACAGCTTACATTAATCACCCGTTTGACAGGTAGAGTAAAATAGGAGGTGGCAGGGCATCATGAAACCATCAGGTTTATCGAGTAGGGTCCCCTGGCAAGGCCCCTGTTTTAGCGTAGACTGCGTTCGCCCACGAACACAGCAACTTAGGGCAGGCTAGTCCGTCGATTATCTGTCTGACTACCCTGTCTGTATAGTCTGGCTATTTGTCTTGTCTGTCTTTTCCGTCTATACGTCTGTCTGTCTGCAAACTATGGATGACAAGTCGTCCGTTACTACATTACACTTTCGTTTGTAAAATGCAGTCTCGTATCCAGATGCTTTCGCGGTTTTTTTAGGGCGCGCAAAGGTTTGTGGGATCGTTTTAACAGGGCGCGCAGAGTTTTTGCATATTCAGAGAAAAAGAAGGAAGCGCCTGTCCCACAGTTCATTGCGCGCCGTGTAATACTCATTCCCAGTCCCTACGCCTCCAAAACAATTTTAGAGAACAATTTTAGAGAACAACGCAAGAGTTATTTCGTGCTTATATCGTGCCCATGCGATTTTAGTCCGAATTTCTTGATTCTTTTGTTTAACAAGAACAAAGAGAAGTTAAACAAAAGATTCGGACCAAAACTCGCATGCGCACTGAACACGAAATTTAAACTCCAACTAGGGTTATTGTAGACCAAGAGTAGATGATGAACCTCCCCGTCCCAGTCCTCTCTCATACCACACCCGAGACAATACCCAAGAGCCTCAGCGCGCCACGTGTAGATGAACTCCAATCCACTAATTTAAAATGGAAGAAATAATTCTTTGGTCATCAAATGTTTTTTTTTAATTGTAAATACGATATTATGAGTTGCACAATTAAATTGGAGTCTAACCCATCACTTTGTACCTTGCATCATGCTATACTTTGGATTTTTGTCGCATTTCTCACGGCGACGTTTCTCGCGCGAGGTGCAAATTCGGTGCGATTTATGTGCTCCTTTTGTTCAAAATCGCATCACGTTGCAGAGTGTCTCGAAACCAGTGCGACATCGCGCCGAGAACGCGCCGACATCGCATCTTGTTGACACAAGCAATATTTGAGTTGGACCAGGTGCGCGCAAAAATTGTCGTACTGCCAAATGCGAGAAAAACTCTTAATGCGTTATTATCTTAGCATCTAGTTTTCATATATTTTTTCCTGTAAAATTTGAACGTGTTCAAAGTGAATGAGAGTTTGTGATCAAAGAATGCATGCGTGAGAGTAGAAACTACTCTCTCCGTCTGATCCCGCCTTTTATTCCCCAGTTTTACCGCTTAAAAATCACATTCATACATATACTTGCATCCTCGCGCGCCAGGGTCCTCCCCTCGCCTCCCCTCGCCTCCCCCACCTTTTCCTCTTTCCCCAGAGGAGAGGTTAAGGGAGGACCCTGCCGCGCGAGGATGACATCATATCGTGAAGAAAATTCAGAAATTTTAAGGCAGTCCAGTCTGAGCGTTCCTCGCATTGAATAGGAGAATCGCGGGATACGCGCACAAGCTCGAGTGCGAAAGGGATTCTTCCTGTGAGGTCACGCCTCTCTAATAGCGCTGCGCACAAACGACGTCACACTTATTAAAAACTCAGACAAACAAGTATACTTGCGTCCAATTTTCTCAGTTTTCTCTCTAAAGAACGATACAAAATGAATTGGTAAACTGGTAGCTCCACTTATTATAGCAGAGCTTGTATGTACTCCTACCCTGGCTCGTATTTCGAGCGCGTTCCTTCTGAATGGGATTTCAGAGGGATCGGAGTCTCGTGATCTAATTTTAGAATCTGTACGCAGCACTATATTAGGGAAAGGCCAAGCGGACCCTCGGGACTAGACTGGACTGTCCGCTTAGGCCTAGTACAACGTCAATCCTAATTCTAGCTCGCACCAAATGTCCATCTCCTTTGTTAGTGAAGGCTATTGTGTCGGACTCATTTACATTAGGAACTCGAACTAGACTTGAACTAGAGTCGCACATAGTTCTTACTTTCAAATGCTTCTTTTTTTCTTAAAACCAGACTTGTTACACCCTTCTTTTGCACGATATGTTGGTTCAAACTATTGCTCCTATATCCTTCGAACTTATTGATTTTTGTATATCAAATAACAGAAATACAGCAGAATTTGGTGCGACTAGAATTAGGATCGACGATTGTACTAAGGCCTAAGAATCATCAATAATTATCAATTTCTAAAGTAAGCCGTAAAAATGTATCTCCATATTACCATCCCTTTTCAAGATACGTTTGTTATTAAAATATCCCTCTATTAAACGCTCCCTATACATCTACTTCATGGAATGTTGCACCGTGACAACTGTCTTTAATAGCCCGCGATGGGTCATGGGAGCAAATAGGTATACCAAAACATAACCATGGACGGACATGGTTTTTAGGATCAATAGCCACGCCCATCGCCCTGCTTATGCCAAGTGATTCTACATGAATGGCGCATCGCGGGCTACAACATCAGCTAGTCTGTGACGGTGCAATTGTGTATTTCTTGTAATATTGTTGAGTAAAAAAGGCCTACGGCAAACGCCGTGCCAGAGTCGCGCCGTTCCAGTCCAAAACGATAGAAAGTTTTCTATTATAAAGTCTAATGAAGCGGCATCCTTTGAAAAGGGAAAGGTTCGACAGAAGAAGAGCGACTGAAGTTCGACCTTCGTCGTAGGCCTAAGATGTTTGCAGCCGTAACAGCTACAATCCGGTATAAACTCGTAAGTACTATTTAATTAAGTTACTGATACTGATTCGATACTGATAGAAAACTTTAGCAAGGCTCTCCCTAGCCTCCTACGCTCCGGTTGTATATCGAACGTTTCACTTTGTCCCCTGCCTACCCCCCTGACAATTTCTAGATACTGTGCCCCCTTGATCTTCGTATTTATTATATAAACACCAATGAAATACCGGGTGATCTGCCGCGCGAAAACTTGATATCTTCACACGTGAAAATAACATGTTACACTTGCCTTTGCTCCGTGCTCGATTTTTAGGCTTTAACTCAAATAAAATTTGATATTTGGTATTTCATTGATGTTTGTATAATAAACAGAACATTACATGACCGCTTGGAGATACGAATTTTATCTTCTCGTGTTAAAAATGTATCCCGCTCGTTCGCGCCACGTGGCCATGTAATATCCTGTATTAGTATTGGGAAAATGCTTATGTAATATTTATATTGCACGGCACCAATAAAACACATGTCTATGTCTATGTCTTTCGAGACCAATATTGAAAGGCAGAGGGGATGAACAAGGATCATGTTGGCGAGTTGAAATGTAAGGCCTACGGCAAACGCCGTGCCAGAGTCGCGCCGTTCAAATCCGAAACAATAGAAAGTTTTTGATTATAAAGTCTAATGTAGCGGCATCCTTTGAAAAAGGAAAGGTTCGACAGAAGAAGAGCGACTAAAGTTCGGCGTTTGCCGCAGGCCTACGATTTGTCCAATATTCTAGATCGTGAGTTTTCTCTTCTTCTTTCCAATGCCACGCCACCACGAGGGTATACGTATAATAGGTGGTCTTGGTATTGGTATTGGTATTGGCCTTGGTCTTGGAGCAGGCGGGGGCTTGGGGGTCGTGGACCTTGAAACGTTTCGATAAAAAGTGTTAAGCAGAGGTGATAGCAACCTTCGTTTGATGTCGCCGCTATTTGAACACTGCTAGTTCCGAGCTGAATAGCTGTCAATCAAATTATATCAGGCATAAATCGCCCAGAAGGAAGTTCGAACAACAACGTTTGCGAATGATACCGAAGCTTGTGCGCGACGCAAAACAATATCCTCGGATATATTCCGAGTTTCGGATCCATCGATATCAATAGATATCCAGCGATTTAGTTACTAGCAGGGAACATAGTCGGGATGTTCTCTCCTAGTACAAGCTCCTGATATTTTTTGTTACCATTCCTTAACAAAATGTTGCGGCACCGTGCACCATCTTTGAGGACAGAGGGATTTTTTTACCAGGATTTCGAGCAATTTTGACAAAAAGTAGCCAAACTATCAGTTACTCAAAAGTTTCGAACCGTTTGGTTTGGTCTAGGTTGTTTTGGAAGAACTACATGCAAGCCGACTTTGGTTTGTCCTGCCAGCCTGCCATGAAGTTATTATGGAAAGAGGAATGATTCAAAGTTACTAGAATATCAAGGTGCAATTCTACTAATGTATTCTAAATGAAAGTCTCTATATGTTTCAAATGTAATTTCCTAGGGCGCCAGCACGTTTTCTTGATGGAATTAACTCGAGTTACTACTTGCATCGAAACCTTTTGTGATGCTAGATCGAAGCTAGTAGTTTTCACCTTTTCAGTTACTAGATTTTTGGTCACATTACACATTGCTCGAATCACTATAGAAATTCGTCTTATTTATGTTCGGTCAAGGAAATAGAGAGTTCAAATACCTTTTACCTGCATACCACATCCACCGTCGCTCCTCTATCTGAGTTGCGATCCACAGTAAAGCCACTGTAGCAATTCCCGCTCGCTAGTGCACGATCTGTATTGTAATAGACATTGTCGTTGTCCGCGCCTATAAATGGTAAACAAATCCAGCGATGGAAATGCGAAGGTAGTGAAGGTGGTCTTGGACACCGACTTTGCTTCCTCCAAAGATCAGGGTAAACTTGGGTGATGCGACAGTTTCCGGTCATAATAGACAGGGACACATATGTTCTCTCTGGTGTAAAATTCGTCCCGTCGAACAGGCGCCCCGGACAACGTACTTCTAGGCAAGTCACGTAGGTGCCGGTGCGGGGAACATTAGTTCCACCCGATGCATATTTTCCATAACTTCCTCTAGAAATTACTTCTTTGAAACTTTCCGCTAACATAATCGTGTTGGCTGCATTAGGTCCAGTTATCTTCACCTTGATAAAGCACTTTCTATAAGGCCTTGCAGGTGATCGTCTATGAAAACTATACCAGAAGAAGGGGTCTCTCCAGTTTGTTACCTCCCGAAATTGTCTAAGGGTGAATGGGCCTCTGCTTGCTGGGGGAGGCATGTATTCAAACTGGCGATGGCCAGGACGGATGACGGTACGACAGGCCGCAAAAGATGCGGCTGTGCTGCCAGATTTCGCGTACATCGGTCCCTGTGCATTTGCCACCGTCCAGAACCTGAAAAAGGCTGGCACCGGACTAGCTGGATTACGCTCGATCCTGGCAAGTATCGGCGCAGGCCAACCCGCAAAGTTATTCCTTGGCGTGAGCGGTTTGCCGTCCTTCTCCGCCTGCATGTAACACTCAGTGTCCCGCCAGACGACTAAACAAGCCATTCCGTTCCTGTCAGTAGTTTGGTCTGTGTACGAACTTCCATCTCTTCGAATAACTCGAATGATGCTTGCAGGGGCAGCTCTGGCACGGAGAAGTACCTGTTTAACGGGTCTATCAAAGTTCATTCTGCGTCTCTGTATCACAGGTGTCAATCGCGCCAAGAAAAACCGGCGCGCCCCAAAGTGGCTTCGTCGTCGTCTCTTACCCGAGGAACCTCCGTGAACTTGTAGCGGCTCCACAAATGTCCATCGACCTGTTTCTTCATTGAACCAGTACAGGTTCGCATTGACGGTTCCGTCTGCGCCAACAGTGATGTTCACTTGCTCCGAGTCGATCAACAAATCCATCGATTTGGAGGACACCAGAGGCCGACCCGATGAATCTTCAAAGTTAACCTTCATCATTCCATACGACACTAATAAGTCCGTTTCGCCATCCTCGTTAAGAGAAGTAAAGTCGCCGGGTGCCGATAAAATGTCAGATAGATTTCTCGGATCGGTGACGGAGATTTTTGCTCGTGCCATACCGGTGAAGAGTGTGCCGTCTTCAGCCTGAAGGGAATTCTCTGGAAGCTCAAGCTGGGCAAATGATGGTTCTCCTGGTGTGTTACCTAAAGGTACTGTCAACGACTTTGAAGAGTTGAATGCAATTGGCTGAGGAGCTACTCTCATGCTGACTTTGAAGAATACAGCCTCCCCTGGTTGGATGTGGAATACTTTTGCAACATCTTCAAACTTTTTATTAAATGTGTCCTTGAAGGTTAGAACAACTCTACGCGTAGATGCAGGTACCGAGAATGAAAACTTTCCTTGGCCGTCAGTTCCGGATATTACACGGCCTTGAATTGTGATATCTCCAAAGCGCATTGGTGCCTCATTTTGACCGCCAACTACAACTCCGGCGATCGTGATTGAGCTTTTAACTGAACAAATGTTACACCCACACGTTTTGACCTTGTTAATCGTAAATGTCCTTCCTCCAGAGCAGACCGCGGTGATTGATGAAGTGCTCCGAACACCACAACAATATTCTGTAGTTTTCTTTCCACAAGAAGAAATGTATTTTTGCCCCCGACTAAGACACCTCGTCGGCTTGCATTCCCCAACTTCTGCCACTCTACTTTTGGTCCCATTTACGACGCATCCTTGAGGAAGAGTCAGCGTTTTGTTTGTTGGCTTTGTGTCACAAGTATCGTTTGTACCACCTAAAAGAGGCGAAATGTTTTTTAAAGTTTTATTTTGCGTTCAAAGTGATCAGAAGTACTTCCTGCATATCGATCTTAGAATAAGTGATAGAGAGTGAAGACTCGTGCAACTAATAAAATAAATCTTTGATGACGTTCTTTCATGCTTCTAAGACGGTAT
Organism: Scolanthus callimorphus; assembly: GCA_033964015.1. NCBI lineage: Eukaryota > Metazoa > Cnidaria > Anthozoa > Actiniaria > Edwardsiidae > Scolanthus > Scolanthus callimorphus. The sequence goes on from CM066914.1 coordinate 4,180,036, forward strand.
TTCTTTTCTACTCATCTCACCAAATTGTAAGGAGTCGCGTCAAATACTTCGCATCTTAGTTCATCATCGTACTCATCACTTCAACAATCATCATAAGAAGTACATTCCTCCTCATCATCCTCTTCGCCGTCTTCCTCATCATCATCACCGTCACCCTTTTCCTCCTCCTCCTCCTCAACACTGTCATCATCCACATCATAATCACCGCCTTCCTCCTCTTCATCATCATCATCATCATGCACCGTCATCTCCCTCCTTCTTGCCATCATCACCTCTTCGCCGTCCTCCTCATCATCATCACCGTCATCCTTTTCCTCCTCCTCCTCCTCCTCCTCCTCATCATCATGCACAGTCATCATCATGCACAGTCATCGTCCTCCTTTTTGTCATCATCATCACCGCCCTCCTCTTCTCGTCCACTGTAATCCTCCTCCTCATAATCATCACCGCCCTGCTCCCCCTCTTCATCATCATGCACCGTTATCTTCTTTCCCTTCATCATCACCACCCTCCTTCTATTCTCATGCACTGTAACCTTTTCCTCTTCTTCAGCATTATCATCGTCATCATCACCGCCCTCCTCCTCTTCATCATCATAATCATGCACCATCACCTTCCTCCTCCTCCTCCTCCTGCTCATCACCGCCCTCCTGCTCTTCTCGTGACTATTACCTTCCTCTCCCTTCTCCTCGTCATCACTATAATCCCGCCTTCCTCCTCTTCATTCTGATTTTCATCATCATGCACCGTCATCTTCATACTCATCATCATAGCCTGCGTAGCGGCTCTAAAAGGGAAGGGGAGGGAGTCGGGCGAGCGAAAACCGGAAATAGCGCGGGCCGCAAGGGGTTCTGGGAAGGAAGGAAGGGAGAGCCTGCAAGAGGACCATGCAAGACGACTTTGCCGCCCCTTTGACGAGACAGCGTGACACACGCATGACCTCAGTTTGTAGTTTAATAATAATAATAATAATATATGTTTATTGAGCCACATAGCAGCATTGGCTGAATTGCAGTGGACGTCAGAGACAATACTGATATTTACAATACTTAACAGATAATTTGTCTAACTATGAATAACGAACAGTGGCAAAGTTATTGAGTCTAGTGCGGCCTCGAAACTTCTGGGCCCTCTGAGGACCTGACCGCAGAGAATAACCATGAGGCACCACGGTGGTTTGGGAATAACGTAACTCAGGAAACTGTCAAAATCAACCATTCAATAAACTAACTGAAACTGCTCTTCTGCTGTTTATTTTCGATATTTGCTCTTTGTATTGGCAATTCTCGGCGAAGTTACTGCGAGGATCGAATCTAGAGACAAGTAGTATTATTTAAAACAGCGATTTAGAACAGCAACGAACTTGGGGCCTGTAGAGCTCTCAGCGGATCTTAGGCATATAATACACAATCGAGATACCGGTACCGTCCCTAACTTCTCGGGTAAGTTAAGGCCTGGGCGGAAGCCCGATCCAAAATGGCGGACGTAAAACTGAGGGGGGTGGTCCATCTCAAAACCAATGCCTCTGAGGGATCCAAACAATCTACATTTGAATACCTTTGATCATTCTCAATAATTTTCACCAATGTTGTCTCTATGGCAACAAATGCATGACCTCTGACCTTAAATTTAATTTCTAGGAAAATGGCCATTGCATTCAATGGGGAAAAGCGAAATCGTTCCCCAGAGTGCATTATAGTGTTTGTTATATAGTGTAGATTATTGATCCAACGAGGATGGCTGGAAATGTTTTTAGGATAGCCTTATTTGTGATGATGTAATATGATACCTCTCCTTTTCTTAAAATGTGGATAACTTGGACACCCATCCTCGTTGGAATGGTAATATACACCCGACACTGGTCATAATAACACCCATTGGGAAACCATTGGTATGACCCCCATCGAATGCAGAGGACTGAAAGAAAATTGTGCCTTTGTCACGCTCTTACGAGTCACGCAACCCGTTGACATGGTAACCAAATACATCAAATGAAACGTCTCACCGGGTAGAGCAACCTTAACGAAAAACATTCTACAGAAGATATTTTATCTACCCTAGAGAATTTTTTTCAGTATTTTTCGAATTTTTTTTAAAAACACCCATGCCTTAATATACCTGAGTTGTCTTGTCGCTTGTGTTTCTCTCTCAGAAGAGAACAAATATCAAGTATTTCATCCTTGTTTATATCGTCCTGCTAAAGCGCATCATTGCCGATCAGATTCTGGAATTGCAAAATACAAACTCTGCTCTTATTCTGTTTATTTTGCTGTTTGTTTTGGCAATCCTCGGCGAAGTTCCAGCGAGGATCGAGCCTAGAGGTTCCCTGCTAGCAGAGGCCTCTAGTGAAATGTAGAGAAAAGAGGCCTCTGTTAGCAGGAAACCAAAGAGACAACAACAACAAGTAATAATGTATAACACTTAGAACAGCGACGAACTAGGGGTCTGTAGCGCTTTCGGTGGATCTAGTATTACACAATCGAGTACTTCCCAGCGAAGAACAGCAAGCACTCACGGACGGTGTAAGTTGCCGGGTGCCGGGTGCCGGGTGCCGGGTGCCGGGTGCCGGGTGCCGGGTGCCGGGTGCCGGGTGCCGGGTGCCGGGTGCCGGGTGCCGGGTGCCGGGTGCCGGGTGCCGGGTGCCGGGTGCCGGGTGCCGGGTGCAGGGTGCAGGGTGCAGGGTGTAGGGTGCAGGGTGCAGGGTGGGTATTGTAAAACAAATAAATACAACAATATATAAATTAGAATATTGGAACTTTGCGTTTTTTCAATCCGGCAAAACACACACACGCCCCGTACGAGCCGAAAAAATCGAAAAATGAAAAATGTTGTATTACTAAACTTTCCGTGCAAGTACAGCGTGAAGTATCCTGAGAATGCTGTTCTGCTGAATCGCCAGTTTGTCTAAAATAACAATAACAGGAACACCACGTCAAATCCAGGTGTCTCTCGAACACGTGAAATACCAGACGCGCGACAAAAAGCTAACTTGTCTGGATTATTATTATTCTGGGGCCCGATAACTACCGTGAAGTTCCCAAGACCATTGAGACACGCTCTAACGATCCCGGTAAATTAAGTTTTCCGATAAGTTTTGAATGCGAATGTCAGGCATTTCCGCTAAACGACAAGATGAAATAAGAGAGGGGCGCTTGGCACTTTTCATCTGGCTAATTAGGAACATATGGCATTGAAACTCAGAAGCACGTTGAGGGACTTTTATTTTGTTACGTCAAAGGAATGTTAAAAGAAACGCCAACGATGAAGGACCAAGCACTTTCAGGATTTTTTCGGCTCGTGTGTATTTCTCAAAGTTCCAATATTTTAAGGTATTTTTATAAACCCACCCTACACCCTGCACTCTGCACCCTGCACCCTGCAACTTACACCGTCCGCAAGCACTCAGGCCAAGCGATTACAATTCCAGAATCTGATTGGCAATGATGCTCTTTAGCGAGCTGATACCAAGGACGAAAGATTTGATCTTCGTTTTCTTCTGAGAGAAAAACACAAGCGCCGACTGGAAAACAAAACTCGACTTGCCAAATCCAGTTGCGGCGAGAACATCACTACGGCAAAATAATTGGTATAGACATTGAATCTGCGCTTCTTAAAACACAAAATCCGGCCCTTTAAGTTCCTTTAAACGCGACAAAATAACCGCTAAACAGGCCAGAAAGTTCTCATCTTTATCGTCCACCATTTCTGAAGTTGTGAACGTGATAATGCCACGCGACCTGTCACTCATCTCGACTGGTTCGACCAATGGCATTTCTTGTCCTCTCACTGAACAAGTAACAAAGTCCAAACAATGGTCCTCTTGCAGGCTCTCCCTTCCTCCCTTCCCAGAACCCCTTGCGGCCCGCGCTATTTCCGGTTTTCGCTCGCCCGATTCCCTCCCTTTCCCTTTTAGAGCCGCTACGCAGGCTAATCATCATCATCGCCCTCCTCATCATCTCATGCACCGTCATCTCCCTCCTCCTCCTCTTCAACCTCATTATCATCAACATGCAGTCATCCTCCTCTTCATCCTCATTAGCATCATAATGCACTGTCATCTTCCTCATCATCATCATCATCACCACCCTCCTCATCATCTCATGCACCGTCATCTCCCTCCTCCTCCTCTTCATCCTCATTATCATCAACATGCAGTCATCTTCCTCTTCATCCTCATTAGCATCATAATGCACTGTCATCTTCCTCATCATCATCATCATCACCACCCTCCTCATCATCTCATGCACCGTCATCTCCCTCCTCCTCCTCTTCAACCTCATTATCATCAACATGCAGTCATCCTCCTCTTCATCCTCATTAGCATCATAATGCACTGTCATCTTCCTCATCATCATCATCATCACCACCCTCCTCATCATCTCATGCACCGTCATCTCCCTCCTCCTCCTCTTCATCCTCATTATCATCAACATGCAGTCATCTTCCTCTTCATCCTCATTAGCATCATAATGCACTGTCATCTTCCTCGTCATCATCATCATCATTACCGCCCTCCTCATCTTCTCATGCACCGTCATCTCCCTCCTCCTCCTCTTCAACCTCATTATCATCAACATGCAGTCATCTTCCTCTTCATCCTCATTAGCATCATAATGCACAGTCATCTTCCTCGTCATCATCATCATCATTACCGCCCTCCTCATCTTCTCATGCACTGTCATCTTCCTCATCCTCCTCTTCATCCTCATTATCATCATAATGCACAGTCATCTTCCTCTTCATCCTCATTAGCATCATAATGCACAGTCATCTTCCTCGTCATCATCATCATCATTACCGCCCTCCTCATCTTCTCATGCACTGTCATCTTCCTCATCCTCATCATCATCATCACCGCCCTCCTCATCTTCTCATGCACTGTCTCTTCCCCATCCTCACCATCGCCCTCCTCATCTTCTCATGCACCATCATCTTCCTCCTCCTCCTCATCCTCATCATCATCATCACCGCCCTCCTCATCTTCTCATGCACTGTCTCTTCCCCATCCTCACCATCGCCCTCCTCATCTTCTCATGCACCATCATCTTCCTCCTCCTCTTCATCATCATCATCATCATCACCGCCCTCCTCATCTTCTCATGCACTGTCTCTTCCCCATCTTCACCATCACCTTCCTCATCTTCTCATGCACCATCATCTTCCTCCTCCTCTTCCTCATCATCATCATCATCATCATCGCCCTCCTAATCTTCTCATGCATAGTCATCTTCCTCATCCTCATCATCATCATAATCAATGCCTTCCTCCTTATCCTCATTATCATCAACATGCAGTCATATTCTTCTTCATCCTCATTAGCATCATAACGCACAGTCATCTTCCTCATCCTCATCATCATCACCGCCCTCCTTATCTTCTCATGCACCGTCATCTTCCTCCGTCAGTCTCCTCCTCCTCCGTCAGTCTCCTCCTTATCTTCTCATGCACCGTCATCTTCCTCCGTCAGTCTCCTCCTCCTCCGTCAGTCTCCTCCTCCTCCTCCTCCTCCTCCTCCTCCTCCTCCTCTTCATCATCATCATCAGCATCATTCTGGCAGAACCGCTAAAAAAATACCAAACACTCATCCTATTGTATTGGGATGGTTGTTGTGCCAAGTTAATAAGTGATAAAGGTATGTATATTTAGCACTTATTCTATTTCAATTGAGGTGGATAGTGGCAGAATATTTACCGAGAGCCGCAGGCTCGAGGTTAATATTCCTAAAGCCACTATCCACCGAAATTGAAATAGAATAAGTGTTTTAGTATATACCAGCAAGGCAACCTGTCGAATTTTCAGTCGGAAAACAATAAGAAAAGTTGTGTTAGCGTTTTAAAACTTATACGCGCGTGACAAAACTCACGCAAACTTAGATGATTTGCATAAGCACGTTTTTGGTCGATTTTGACAGCTCTAGAAAGTTTGCAAGCATTTACTTCGAAAAGCTGGGGGAAAAATGGACAATTCAAGGGATTTTCAACAAATTGGACATGTAGCGAGCAATATATTGTATCATTTCAATTCAAGAAGGAATATAGGTTCAAATGGAAGAGCATTTGTAAGCAATTCGCCAAAAGTTTCCGAGATAAAAATTATTTGTCGGCAGGCACTCATTGCACAAGTACTTTGCTGGAAAAATGGAGTGAACAAACACCGCAAACACTGGATATTTGAGGGGAAAAACGATTTAGCAGGATAAAACAGCTACACGAAACCTTGTGAAAAGGCTTTATGGGGTTATCATTAGGCAAGAAGAAGGAAAACTGACTACTAACAGAAGTCTCCTTTGTGGCGGACAGTTCGCTCGCAAAAAACTACAAGAAAGCTGCCGATCAGTCGTTGCAAGACACAAACCATCCTCAGGTACTTTGAAAATTAGCTCTTTCGACTGTATTTTCTCGACAGATTGTAGATCATAGTTTTGATTTTTGTCAGATTAATAAAATAAAGGGAAAATACATGGCTAAAAATAATTTTCATTCATGTTTTGCCAGCTAAAGTTTTTCAACTCGGGTTTCAGTGCAAGCGTGTTTTTCACAAACAACGCTCAGACGATTTGTGAGCTTATTAAATCCAGAGAGACCGATTTTGAGACAAAGAAATCTATTTGTTACTTCTTTAGTTTTGTTGACTGACTTTTCTTCGCCACTACATGAAATTTGCTTGCCAACAATATCTACTGTTTCGGAGGTAAATAATGTCTCAGATTCCGAGATTCTAAACCAATCAAAATGATCGTTCTTAGGAGGTTGCCGAGCTGGTATATACTAAAATAGCAATATACCATAGATAGTAAGCTCGGCCGTGTTTGAGTACTCCGCCCCGTAGTCATTGATGGCCCTGCACCGGTAGCTGCCGTTCATTCCAGTTACATCTGGAATGACCAGCCGAGAGGAGTAATTATACACATCCTTGTCCAGTATGTCACCGTTATAAAACCTGAAAAGGGAAATAGAGGGTCCTTTAGTCCATGAATGATCTGTATTCACGTGCATTACAGTTGTTTTCAGAATACTTTTCCGCGCCGGGTTGCGAAGTTGGTTCCCAGGTTGCCAAGTTCGCAGCCAAGTTCCCAACTAAGTTCGGAACTTCGCATCTAAGTTGGGACATTTTGGCTTCTTTACCAGTAATCTGTGAATATTGAAAGGTTTTATTTGTTTTTTTTTTATCTGAATTTTCCATCTGAGCTGTTGGGAACTTCGCAACCCGGCGCGGAAAAGTATTCTAGCATTGTGAAAACAACTGTAATACTGAATTAAAATACTGAATTGATGCAGGGATGAACTTTGGGCGGGTAAGGACAAGTTTTTGGCAATAGAGCGGACAGTAGTGAAGCCAATCGCAAAGTGATTACACCAATTCTGAACAAAACCTATAGGAGTAATTACAAAGTAATTGCGAATTACTCACAACAGTCATCTGAAATCCGCTCTAATAGGCGAGAAAAGAAACGTTTGGTCAACAAGAAAGGACCAGAAAAGGCAAGCCTAGGTGAGGATATAAAATGAGCCGAAGATGGCCAGGAAGAGACGAAATTGGCCGAAAACTCCTGTCAAAGTAGACGGGAAGGGCAAGAAGAAGCTGGAAGATAAGCGATTGGCCTAACATTTGTGTTAGAGGTAAGCGAGAAAGCGATCGAGAACAGGCAAGAATAAGCGATATTTGGTCCAAAATAACACGTCATAATGAATACACAGTTTCATGTGAATTATAGTTCTTATACACAAGCCGTGCAAACTTAAGCAGAAGGAATGAGCTTTAGAATCAGTGGCTTGTTTGATGTTCTCATGCATCGTAATGTGGGAAGGGACAATAGCCCTCCAGTGGGTTTGTTCGGATATTTGATTTTTTGGCATGCGGGACTCCTGTGTCCTGGGACAGGAATCCCGTGCGCCAAAAAATCAAATATCCGAAAAAAAAAACACTGGAGAGCGGGCTCGCAGGCACAGGAATCCCGCGTGCCAAAAAAATCAAATATCCGAAAAAAAAAAAACACTGGAGAGCGGGCTAGCAGGCTAAAGGGACAACGAATTGTAGGTAATATGTAATGTAGGCACTTGTATACCGCAAATTATCATATGGATATGCTCAAATGCGGTTTACAGATGTGGACATGTCTGATCCCTAAGATGCGGACTGCGATTTTTACAATGCAGTTTACAATTATGAGTGGTTGTTAGATTACATTCTGTGGTGAGCACTGTGATTGTTTAACGTCCCTCGCATAGTGGTTAAGTGTAGTGGGCTGAGAGACGGGACCTCGGTTTTATTGTCTCATCCGAAAGACGTGAAACACAGGAGAAATGACGAATCACTTCAACCCACGATGGACACAAGGTTCGAAACAGCAGAGAAAAATCCCAACTGCCCCCGACTGGGATTCGAACCCGGTGCACAGAGGTGAGAGGCAAACGCTTTACACGCTGCGCCACTCGTGCTTCACTAAAGGTACCAGCGGCGTAGCCAGGAATTTCTGAAGGGGGGGGGGGGAGCGTTAGTGAAAACATGGACGAAAATGTTTAAATTTCCTGCAGCAAATACAGTAAATGTATGGGAAAATCTCCCGAGAAAGGGGGGGGGGCGGCGCCCCCCCTGGCTACGCCCCTGGGTAAACCAGGAAACCCCGAACTGTGTCTTTATAGTTGTCACACTTCTTTACACTCACTTTACGAAACCAAAATGCGGCTTTACTCACCATTCAACCTTGGGTCGAGGATGACCCTTCACACCACAGCAGAAAGTCACATTCTGCCCCGAAAACCGTACTTGACTTTCCGGATGAAGCACAATTGAGGGCGACACTAGACAAATAAATAAGCAGGACGAGGATTACTTTTATTAACTCGTTACCATCAATTATCACGCTATATGCTAGTAAAAATAGACACCTCACACGCTGACGGTAACAACACTTATGCAAGATTCTTTCTCTTAGAAATGGACTCTTGGGTAATCCCCTTCCCGCCAAACAACCCCATCGACATTCAATATGACTAAAGATCTGACAAAGATGAGTATTCGATGACTCTACTGAAAAACAAAATGCAAAGAGCCTTGATTAAACCAATAAGATCATTGTAAGGTACTAGGTAATGCATACTTAAGGATCACGTAGGTTAAATAGGGTAAAAAAAGACCGTAGACAAAAGTGTAGCAAAACAGAGTAAGCATTAATCCAAAGTGCGAGACGAAAAAACGTTTTCCCGAAGTACGGTCGGTGGACGGAAAAGCCAGTAGACTGCCCCGGACTTTATCAAGCATGAATAACGAAGGGTGTCTTACCAGCTAGCTGAAGCCTTGCCATAACCTTTGAATGATTCTTTGCCACACGACTTGAGTTCACCACTACAGGAATGAATCCATTCATCGTCACCAGAAAAGACTGCCTAATCGCGCATACGTCCATGGCAGTGAAGAAGCCACTGACATTAGTTTGAGCCAGCACTTTGTATGGCGTCTCGGCCAATGAGATGTTGGCATTTGCAACTGGCACGTGATCAGTTGTCAGGATGCGACCGGTTAACACGTGATCATCACATGTACAGCTGTCGCAAGCTGCATTTAGTCTCCCAACTGCGCATGTCCTGTTGCAGGCTGAAAATAATAAAAAGAATATTATTCAAAACTAATAATTTACATTAGAAGCCCAAGATTATGAGCTTTATAATATCCCTCTTTCACTCTTTTGAAAGAGCGCATTCTCTTTTGAATTATTTTTAATTCCGCAGAGTAGCTACTAAGATGAAAATCTCATAAAAGATAACAGCGCGGACATGACATTAAATTAGTTGTTGGGAGTGAGAATACGGGGTTCAAAGCGCAATGCGAGGGTGACGTCAATTTCCGCCGTCTCTCTTGTGAGAAAAGGGAGCTGTAACCACGGCAACTTATTTTCGCGGAAGATTCAAAATTTACAATCTAAAATAGATTCATATACACCTGTGCCTAGGACACCGACTACTAGGTGAAGGAGGCTCCTTTTGATGGTCTCTTGCTTAAAAAAAATATTGATATTTCTCTTGGCCCTTTTTTTCACACTTACAGGGGCATTTCCATTCTGCGCATGCCCTTTTCTCTGAACCTTTTCCCACGCAATAATTGGGGTTCACTTTGTCACGTGTTTGTGCGTTCACGCATACTCTGTGGCGCAACCGCTGGCCGCTTCCACATGTCTTCGGGCATCTTGTCCATTGAGACCATCGAGCCCAGGTAACTAGAAACAGGAAAAACATCATAAATATGTGACAGTTGAAACGTGCTGTTACGTAATCACAAATGTTCGCTGACTGGATGAGTTTGACACGTGAGAGGCATGACACTATTTATAACTCTGCACACAGAGAGCTCTCTCTCGTCGAAGGAACAGGAGTAGAATAAGAGCAACAGGCAACGAGTCATGAGCTTTTCAATTGAACTAGGCCCAGCTGTGCCAGGCTTTGGTAGTGTCCTGTGGTTGTAACCTTTAGTTTGGAAAGTTCTCAGACTGCAGATTATGTTTTACCCTGTAGCAGAGGTTTCTCTCTGTCAGCCTTTCATTAGCTAACAAAGTTGTTTTGCGTGTCTGGTATTTCGTGTATAAATAAAACCTCTGCTCCCAGGGTAATTGTGTTTTAATTCTCGTTTTAGCAACCAGTCGTAAAGTTGGACTTTGTCAGTCAGGAAATGTATTAGGTCGTCCGTGAAGCCGGTCTGAGTTTTACATGAAAGAAGCGCTTGACAGGTTAAAGCGTTTTGAGCGTCAGTAAACGTAGGTCAGTCGGTTTTACAAATGTCAAGTTTAGTTTGTTGATCAATCTGGTTGTTTGTTTCACTAGAAAATACAGCCAATCAGAAAGAAGAACCTCCGTTGTATATTCGGTTATAACAAGGGCGTATTGCATGTGACTCCCTCTCTCTTTTGGGACGAAAACTTATACAGTGAAACCTCGATATAACGATATGGCATCGTTATATCGAGAGTATCGTTATAACGAAACTCTCGATATAACGATACTTTGGGTAATCGACGAAAGAAATCCGCGCGACATACTTATTCTACCACCAAAAAGCTTAAAAAATAAAGAACTTCTCCAAGACAAGGACAGCGGCGTAGCCAGGAATTTTTGAAGGGGGGGGGGATAGTGAAAACATGGGACGAAAATGCTCAAATTTTCTCCAGCAAATACAGTAAATGCATGGGAAAATCTCCGAGAAAGGGGGGGCCCGGGCCTCCCCTGGACCCCCCCTGGCTACGCCCCTGAAGGAGGACAAAGAGTAATGTCCAATGCGGGTTTATTTAGCCCTATTCAGACTGGGGGGGGGGGCTTTTCGAGCCCCCCCTCCAGTAAAATCCTGATTACTCTAAAACCACTGCAGCTATGATGGTGAAACTTCGTGACTTTTCCTAAAATTTATCTGGGGACATTTTGGTGTCATTGACATGTCAGAGTCAACGGCCTAGTTTCCATGGCAACCACTTTTTGACATGCATGTTTTGCAAAACTCAAAAAAACGTGAATTTTTCATATTTCAAGCTTAATGTTGGACACATTGCCCAATTTATGACTATCGGAGCTTGTACTCATTAGTAATTTATGTACAGGCTAATTAATTTTTGACACAAAACCTTTGGGGGGGAGGGGTAGGGGGATTTTGTTCATTTTAACATATGGTCTAAAACTAGCTCTGGGATTCACAAATATCCTTTTAATTCAACTTTTTGAATGTCAAACACTTCTTTGATGAGTATTTTGTACATTTTGACCATTTTTTCTCATTGAGTATTTATCTGAAGAGTCAAATGGAAATTAAATGAAATCCAAGATGGCGGATCCAAGATGGCGGATCCAAGATGGCGGACAATATTTTCAAAAGTCGTCATTATGACGCAAGTTTGTTAAAATTTATGTGTTAATGTCACAAATTATTACATTTACATTATCTTGATGTTAATTAGTTGGCTTTTAGAGTATTATCTACCAAGTTTTTGGAAGTTAATTAAAATTACTTAAAAATTGATAAAACATTGAGAATGACGTCATTGTGACGTCACATTTTGCTCCCACGTGACAAAAATGGGTGTGGTGATTTGTCTAAGGCTCATGGTCATTGTGTGAAAGTTTGATGATCGTAGCCCTAGTGGTTCCAGAGATATAGAGGGGGGGCCGAATTAGCCCCCCCCCCAGTCACAGATGGTCAAAAAAAGCCCAGTCTGGATAGGGTTAGAATAGTTGTCGACAGGAGCCATTTAGAATGATACTGTAAAATACAAATGAGCAAATATGTAACTGATATGTGGCTTCGCTTGCGTTGCGTTATATCGAGATATATTTTACACTTGGGACACGAAGTTTTGCATCGTTATATCCGGACGGTGTAATTTGCAGGTGTGCAGGTGTGCAGGTGTGCAGGTGTGCAGGTGCGGGTTTGCAGGTGCAGGTGCAGGTGTGGATGTGTCTATAAATATTCTATAATCTATGTACAGTTATATTGATTCCAACTTACCAATTTTCCCCAGTTCGTCATCGAGTACAGGGCAGTCAAGAGCCGTGAGCAGTCCGAGCGCCAAATGCCAAAGTCGTTTTGTTTGATACTTCACAAGAATGGGGCTACATTTTATCGAACGTTTCTTAGCTTAGAAAGAACAGTCAGCATCTTAACTAGCCCTTATGCGAGAGAAACATTGAAACGCCGCCGAGATTCAGCCATTTTGTTAACACAGGCAACCCACCTTATCGTGTTAAGGTGGGTTGCCTGTGTAAACAAAACAAAATGGCCGTCACTCGGCCGCGTTTCGATGTTTCACTGTCGGCCCTGTCGATGTTTCTGTTCTTTCTAAGCTAAGAAACGTTCAATGAAAGGTAGCCCCACTCCTGTGAAGTATCAAACAAAAACGACTTTGATGAAAAAACAGCATTTGGCGCTCGGACTGCTCACGGCTCTTGACTGCCCTGTACTCGGTGACGAACTTGGGAAAATTGGTAAGTTGGAATCAATATAACTGTACATAGATTATAGACTATTTATAGACACATTCACACCTGCACCTGCAAACCCGCACCTGCACACCTGCACCTGCACACCTGCACACCTGCAAATTACACCGTCCGTCGTTATATCGAGAATATCGTTATACCGAATATCGTTAAATCGAGATTTCCCCCCATATAGTTTATTGTAATTTTGCCGGGACCCAGAGTGTTGATCGTTATACCGAGAATATCGTTACATCGAGTATCGTTATATCGAGGTTTCACTGTAACACTTTTGACAAAAATGGTCGAACTCATGATCCAGCATTCCTCCCTCACTTTCCCAAAATGCTGGTTATGCCCCAGGTGATTTAACACATTCCTGTGGTCCATCGCAGATGCACAGATGAACCTCCCCCCGCTCAAAACACACTCTATGAGACCGTGTATGGTTACATAATAGATGATGATAGCTCACCTAAGTTAGCATCACAAAAGGGTTCTGTACAATTACATCCTCCTTTTGCGGGAACCTGCCGATGTCGCTTGTTCTGTCCGGGAGGGCATACGATCCGTCTTGGAGGACACATGGCCACACATGAAACACGACCCAACATGTCGTCCTCTGTACACTTACACCATCCTAAACAATTAGCAACAGCGAAGCTGTCACCTATCTGGTATTCATTGCCCTCCACTTTACAGCCTGGAAGGGTAAAAAAAAAGAATGTCAAATTGATCTCGAAAAAACTACATACCGAACTGGGCTACAGCTTTTATTAGAAACGATGTGTTTACATATGAGTGTTTGACTCACCTGGTACGCAGATGGGTTCTGTGCAATTACACCCTCCCTTCGCGGGTACCTGCCGATGTCGCATGATCTCTCCATAAGGGCATCCCCTCTGTCTTGGAGGGCACATGGACACACACGATGGCCCGCCCTTATTACACGTACACCAAGCAGTACAGTTATTAGCGGCGAAGCTCTCGCCCACTTTGTACCGCTTGCCATCCACTTTACATCCTGGGAGAGAAAAATACCAAAGATAACATTATAGTAATGTGAAAGCAAGTTGTTTGTGTTTCAAGGTCCTAGATGACTGTATGAATAGTTTTAGGCGTTGATATTTTTTCTCTGAAATTGACCATCATACTGCTGCAGTCAATATATTCGAAGGAGAAAAAAAATCTAGGATGTATCGGTTTCGACTCCTTGCCTCATACCCTCTTCTTTTCGCGAAGACCGACCAAGGATCAAAACAGATCACAATGTAAACCCTCGGAAGTACAAGGGGGGAGGTTTCAAGGGGGAGTACATTTTTCGTTATGATTTCTTTCTAGATCTACCTCGCGATAGTCGCTAATCCAGTTCTTTAGGTAAAAGGGGCTGTGTCGAGGTTGTTGTAACAAAATTCTATAAAAGCAGGGCAGTCGTCACAGGGAATTTCTGAAGAAAACCATCGACGGAAAAATAGCCATCGGAAATCCGAACACTTCGCATTCTTCTACCATGGGAAATTCAGCTTTTCCCATGGATGGGTTTCTGCAGCGTGGTCTAACATATACAACTCCTATACTATGCTTCAACTGAGCCTTATAAAGAAAAACGAACTTAAATTTCTCGCATTATTTGCAAGATTTCCAAGTTCGGAAACTGTTCAGCCAGAAACCAAAAATGTCATTTCCCAATCGAATTCCATCGGCCGACTCGATAACACACATAAATACTCCAAATTTATAGGAGCTGAAAGGCAATTTAACAAACCTAGATGGTTGTTTTGTTCGTTTATTGTGACTTTGACTGCATTTAAGCTACATAAATTAGACGTAAAATCGTGCCATAGCCCCTTTGACACAAGTCAACCTGCGAAAAGGGAAGCCATTTAGCGGCAAGGCCTTAGTGGGTGAGTCTGGGCGGCAATATGTAAGACAGCCAATGAGACAGCACCAGCTTAAAACGTCTTTTGTTTTGCGCGTTGAATTAGACTGGTACGGTTAACAAATGTCCTCTGATTTACCGTGGTATGTCCTCTTATATACCACGGAATGACGTAATAAAGTGGTCAAAATGTTGTGGATTCACGAGGCGCAGCCGAGTGGGTCCGCAGTACATTTTGACCACTTTATTACGTCATTCCGTGGTATATAAGAGGACATACCACGGAAAATCAGAGGACATTTGTTTTATACCACAACAAAAAGGCAAAAATAAATACAAAAACAGCGCGCGCGCTCGGTCAAACGGTGTTTTCATTGGTTCTATTTAGCGCGCGCGCTGATGATGGCGCGTTTCGTGGTACATACTTTTATGTACCCATGACTGAGAGCCAATCAGAATTCGAGAAACGCGCGCGTTGTGGTATAATATTGTATATATCATGATGGATGTCCTCAACCAAATGCATAAGTCGTTGGAACACCTAGTCCTTCCTTCCCCTCCCAATGTTGAGCGGGAAATAATACTGGACACGATTTTGAACAACATTGAAGGGAGGGCAGGGAGAGCGTGTTCTCTCGACAAAGTGTTCCAACATTTTGCATTTGATTGTAGGTTACTCTCATTTTCTTTCCGGATGCTTACAAGAAAAAAAAAGGTTTGGACATGCCCATGTCGTGTCGATATATGCTTGTTATAAAGGTCTCAAGGGAGGCGACTCACCCGGGGCAGCGCAAAAGGGTACCTTACATCTACACCCTCCGTTGGCGAGTTGGTACCGATACTGCCGGGTCTGTCCTGGAGGGCATACGACCTGTCTTGGAGGGCACATGGACACACACGATCGCCCGCCCTTATTACACGTACACCACGCAGTACAGTTATTAGCGGCGAAGCTCTCGCCCACTTTGTATTGCTTGCCATCCACTTTACATCCTGACCGGGAGAAATGACAAAGATAGTAGTAGTCATATTAAAGTCAAGGTGTTAAATGACACTAGATAACATTTTTGACATTTTTAGGTCTCAAGGAGGCGACTCACCCGGAGCAGCGCAAAAGGGTACTTTACATCTGCACCCTCCGTTGGCGAGTTGGTACCGATACTGCCGGGTCTGTCCTGGAGGGCATACGACCTGTCTTGGAGGGCACATGGACACACACGATCGCCCGCCCTTATTACACGTACACCACGCAGTACAGTTATTAGCGGCGAAGCTCTCGCCCACTTTGTATTGCTTGCCATCCACTTTACATCCTGACCGGGAGAAATGACAAAGATAGTAGTAGTCATATTAAAGTCAAGGTGTTAAATGACACTAGATAACATTTTTGACATTTTTAGGTCTCAAGGAGGCGACTCACCCGGAGCAGCGCAAAAGGGTACTTTACATCTGCACCCTCCGTTGGCGAGTTGGTACCGATACTGCCGGGTCTGTCCTGGAGGGCATACGACCTGTCTTGGAGGGCACATGGACACACACGATCGCCCGCCCTTATTACACGTACACCACGCAGTACAGTTATTAGCGGCGAAGCTCTCGCCCACTTTGTATTGCTTGCCATCCACTTTACATCCTGACCGGGAGAAATGACAAAGATAGTAGTAGTCATATTAAAGTCAAGGTGTTAAATGACACTAGATAACATTTTTGACATTTTTAGGTCTCAAGGAGGCGACTCACCCGGAGCAGCGCAAAAGGGTACTTTACATCTGCACCCTCCGTTGGCGAGTTGGTACCGATACTGCCGGGTCTGTCCTGGAGGGCATACGACCTGTCTTGGAGGGCACATGGACACACACGATCGCCCGCCCTTATTACACGTACACCACGCAGTACAGTTATTAGCGGCGAAGCTCTCGCCCACTTTGTATTGCTTGCCATCCACTTTACATCCTGACCGGGAGAAATGACAAAGATAGTAGTAGTCATATTAAAGTCAAGGTGTTAAATGACACTAGATAACATTTTTGACATTTTTAGGTCTCAAGGAGGCGACTCACCCGGAGCAGCGCAAAAGGGTACTTTACATCTGCACCCTCCGTTGGCGAGTTGGTACCGATACTGCCGGGTCTGTCCTGGAGGGCATACGACCTGTCTTGGAGGGCACATGGACACACACGATCGCCCGCCCTTATTACACGTACACCACGCAGTACAGTTATTAGCGGCGAAGCTCTCGCCCACTTTGTATTGCTTGCCATCCACTTTACATCCTGACCGGGAGAAATGACAAAGATAGTAGTAGTCATATTAAAGTCAAGGTGTTAAATGACACTAGATAACATTTTTGACATTTTTAGGTCTCAAGGAGGCGACTCACCCGGAGCAGCGCAAAAGGGTACTTTACATCTGCACCCTCCGTTGGCGAGTTGGTACCGATACTGCCGGGTCTGTCCTGGAGGGCATACGACCTGTCTTGGAGGGCACATGGACACACACGATCGCCCGCCCTTTTTACACGTACACCACGCAGTACAGTTATTAGCGGCGAAGCTCTCGCCCACTTTGTACCGCTTCCCATCCACTTTACATCCTGACCGGGAGAAATAACAAAGATAGTAGTAGTCATATTAAAGTCAAGGTGTTAAATGACACTAGATGACTGTGTGCATGACACAGAGGGTCCCAGTCTGACCTGCTCCCAGTCTGACCTGATAGCTCAGCTGGTAGAGCATCGGATGTACAATTCCGGAGGTCGTGGGTTCGAATCCCTCTCGGGGTCAGAGATTTTTTTCTCTTTCTCCGCTTACTAGGGCTAACGCTCAGAAGCACACGTGGGATGATATTTCATTAGCACTTTAGCTTTCACACAAGGTTAATTCCTTATCTCCATTCTGTTGACTTAGTGCTACGCGGCCACAGGCTTGCCTGAACATATACATATATTCACTTCATTACCGCGAACATAACATCTAATTTACCCCGACTTGCTCCCAGTCTGACCTGGATAGCTCAGCTGGTAGAGCATCGGATGCACAATTCCGGAGGTCGCGGGTTCGAATCCCTCTCGGGGTCAGAGATTTTTTCTCTTTCTCCGCTTACTAGGGCTAACGCTCAGAAGCACACATGGGATGATATTTCATTAGCACTTTAGCTTTCACACACAAGGTTAATTCCTTATCTCCAGAGCTAGACATAGTTTTCCAAGGGTATATACCAGGTACCCTCATACAAAGACTCTCTGCCTCCCTCACCGTTTTCTTCCCCAAGACAGCCCGATGATTCAAGAAAGATCTCAATGTAAATCCTCGGACGTACAGGGGAGGGGGAGGTCTCAAGGGGGACTAAATTTGTGTTTTATCTTTTTTCTAGATCTAGCTCGCGATAGTCATTGTCGATAATCCAGTTTTTTCAGGTTGACTGAAGTAAACCTGTGAACAGGGAAGCCATAGCAGCAAGGCCCTTGTGGGTAGTCTGGTCGGCGTGTAAGCCAGCCAATGAGACAACACCAACAAAACTCAAAAGGTTATTCAGGTGTCGATGCCCGTTTCAAGCGTCTTTTGTTTGGCGAGTCGAATCAGACTGGTACGGTATTGTTTATATGATGGATGCCTAATAACTAGGTTATTCTTATTTTATTACCGGATGCCTACAAGAAAAAAAGGTTTGGATATGCCCATGTCGTGTCAATATATGCTTGTGATAAAGGTGTTAAGGGAGGCGACTCACCCGAAGCAGCGCAAAAGGGTACCTTACATCTGCACCCTCCGTTGGCGGGTTGGTACCGATGGTGCTTGGTCTGTCCTGGAGGGCATACGACACGAACTGGAGGACACATGGACACACACGATTGCCCGCCCTTATTACACGTACACCAAGCAGTACAGTTATTAGCGGCGAAGCTCTCGCCTGGGTTGTAGTGCTTGCCCTCGGACGTGCATTCTGTTATGAACATAACACAGAGTAGCGGTGAGCTATGTTATCAATGCTGAATTCCAATTAATAGTTCCAATGTAACAACACAATTGTTCAAACTGGCAATGAAATACTCGTAGCTTTATTAATCGAACGTTTTACAAAGTTTTAACTTACTATTGCGAGAAAATATTTTCCCGGCGATACACTCTTCAATCACGGGGTTGAACATCGCGTTGCCACATTTTAACGAACAGATTATTCCTGTGTTGAACATTATAAAGAAATCCTTGTCAGTAAATTAGGTAAATGGATGAATCACAATAGAAAGCAGCAAGTTCTACAGGGCGGCTGGATATTTAAGTGTCAGGCGCGGAACACAGGAGAAATGATCAATCATTTCAACCAACGATGTGTCTGAAACACAACTCAAGCAGAGAAGAAAAGTTCCTAATGCCCGAGCAAGGTCTCGAACACTGTTGACAGCAATGAGAACCTAGCGCCGTAAGGCTGCGTCATCCGTATCATCACCACTTCTTCATCACCAACATTGTCAGATTTTATTTGCTTCACGCGACTTACCGATAGGACAGATGTAT
Source organism: Scolanthus callimorphus (assembly GCA_033964015.1). NCBI lineage: Eukaryota > Metazoa > Cnidaria > Anthozoa > Actiniaria > Edwardsiidae > Scolanthus > Scolanthus callimorphus. The sequence continues at coordinate 4,199,382 of CM066914.1, forward strand.
TTCCCGGAAATGCACGTTTGAGTCTTTGAATCGTATGTTTTGCCACCGCACACACAGGGTTCCCCTGGGAAAGTTAACGAAAAGAGGATGTGTTACTAAGGCATAGGACATACGACGGTCTTATCATGAGCCGTTCTTAATGCAAATAAGTAACATTTATTAGCTAAGTTCATTTGTATTAGGATCGGCTCATAATAAGATCTGCGTACGCCCTAGGCCTAAGCCGGGAAAATACACGAGGCACAAAATCCCGCAACTTGTCGCACATCATCGATGATCGATGTAGCGGGCGTTTTTCATCTCGCGCCACAACTTGTCACGCAACAAAAACATTTGCTACAAGTTGTGAAAACTTGTTGCGCGAAGTAGAGCGCGGGTCTACTTTGAGCCGCAAATTCTGGCTTTGTTGATACTCGTTTTTCATCAAACACACAGCTTGCCATTAGTCAATAGGAATGAGGTGCTAGGGGGCAAAATCCGCCTTGGGCAAATATTAAACTTGCAATGCAGCGTTGCGCGACAAGTTGAAGGATTTTGTGCCTCGTATTTCTTAGCTTAAGAGTCTTCTCAGATGAACAATTTGCTTCCATTTTTAAGGCCCTACCAGCTGATCCAGAATTGTTTTTCAAAACGAAACCTTCCAAGGTCCAGCCGAAGATACCTACCCGAAGTTTCGTAGTTTTGGGAAGCAAAAACTAAATTTAATCATTGTACAAGTCAAACCTAGTTTACATTTGACACAAAGCAAAAGCGATAACAACAAAGATCGTTCTGATTGGCTAATTTGAGAGCAAAAAATCGGCTGGCTTAGACTACATCAGACCCCAAACCTCAATAGCCTCGAACATTCCACATGCCCTAATAGTTGTGAGCCCAAAAGGGCCTGAACTGTTTTAGAAGATCGGTTTGGCTGGTTGTGCACTATCGAAACTAGACAGATCGAAAGGAAGCCGGCCATTCAGCAGTAAATTGCATTCATAATTAGCTAGGTATTTGGTCAATTAATAAAGTCATTTCAAATTCGCTCTATTTCATTCAACTTACATTTCAGTTTCAACACGCCGCTACAGCAATGCAAGTAGAACGGTGGATACACAATTCCACTGCATGATGGTAGACAAGGACGTTCTGGAACATTTCACAGTTTAAACAATGGTGAGCGCCCACTATTTTCACTATTTGGAGCTCCTTGTGCGATTGGAGAAAGAGGAGGGGAAGGACTGGGGAAGGAGTGGGGGAAGGAGTGGGGTAAAGGAAATCCGTGATATATTTTGGTCGGAGATAACTCAAAACTTTCTATTTTGACCTCTAAACACTTTATAACACTTCATTGGAACACTTTATAGAACTCACCTTTCTCCCGAACATAGCCAATCGGAAGGCAGCATTGCTCTTTCTTTAAATCAAATAATTTCCCTTTACAACACCCTTGCATTCCAGGTTCATAATGGGCATTACCGCATTTTGGTCGGCAGGCAGCAGCTGTGGAAAGGATGGAATAAAGGATAGATAAAACTGTCGAATTATGCGGTTATTATGTGCATTATTTATGCATTAGAGCACAACTTTATATGACTTAAACGGCGAAATAGAGCACACGTGATGTTGGGAGACACGAGAACGTTTTAAAACGTTTCGAGTGTCTCCCCCAACATCACAAGTGCTCTATTTGCCTATAAGTCATAGAAAATTGTGCTCTAATGCTTTTATGATATATAGCGGGGGAGAACCATTACTTTATTGGTAAAATAGGGCATAGATTTGGACCATTCAGAGCGCGCGTTATATCGTAGCTATATTATAATTTGCTTTCGAGTCGTTGTTTCCCTGGACAGTGCAGCAGTAAGCGACAACCGGTCCCTGGCAAATCAGTGCACAACGTCGCTGACAATGAGCTGGTTGAACAGCCCCGTTCAATGGCCGTTCAAAGACGTTGAAGCAAAAGTTAAGTTGGTTTGGTCCCAGCCTTAAATGAGAGTTAACAATGGACAAAGATGGGCTAGCTCTTCATAACACTAACCGACGGCCGGTTAGCGCAGTGGTAGAGCGCCGGGTTTTAGTGCGGGAGGCTGGGAGTTCAAACTCGGCTGGACCAACACTCAGGGTCTTTTCTAAATAATTGAGGAGAAGGTGCTGTCTTTGCTTTAATATCTGCAAATGGTTAGACCTTCGCGTCTTCTCGGATAAGGACGTTAAACCATAGGTCCCGTCTCTAACATACACTACACTAACCGGAACCAGAGGGACGTTAAAGAACCACGAGGACCGTCGGAAGTTGCCCAATCTCTTTGCCACAGAACTCACCATACTAACACACACTCATTGCTTATGTTTATACAACTGGTTATTTTATGGATTTTTTATCCACAAATGTAAAGCGCTTTGAGCCGTAAGGATAATCGCTATATAAGCACAGTTACTTTACTTTACAGATACGCCTGTGCGTACCTATCTCACAAACAGGGGCAAGAACTTCCAAGGGGCGCAGACTGAGAACGCCCTGTTGCCATACATGGTTGATATGGTTCTAGGGATGAGGATATGCTTTGCGCTGGATGACTTACCACTCGGTGCAAGATATCCCATTTTACAGCAGACCTTCTTTGTCTTGTCATAAACCTTTCCATTACAGCATCCCTCCTTAGCCGGGTCGTACAATTTGTCTTTACAGAAAGAAGGGCACGATTTTCCTGCAAAGAAACAGTAAATGTCCACCAGTACGCCCGTGCGAACCTATTGAAGGCAAAATAATCTACTGAAACCTTGTCTAGTCCTAGTGAACCGTTAGAAGGCCGGCTTATCCTCCACAGAAACATAGGTTTGATGAACACCAGTAATTTAGAGGGAATGGAGATAAAACCCAACATTTTTAACAATATAAAAGTCATCGTTCAGATCGTTCAGGGCACGGGTCATATCACAAACCATCGAGATCGATATCAAAAACGCAAAACCAAGATCAATATCAGGCGCAGAGCAAATGTCCACCAGTACGCACATGCGTGCCTATTGAAAGCAAAATAATCTAGTGCTCAATATTTGCACCCCCAAATACCGGAACATTAAAGCCCTGAGAAAACTACCTTACCCGGTTTATCTAAAACATGACGATTTTCGTTTCAATACAAAACATTTATCCCCAAGAAGGATTGCATCCCTTTCTTTTACCTTTTGGAAAAAGTGTTCCAGTGCAACACATGTGTGTCGATGCATTATACAGTTGATTACCACATTTGGGGGGACATGACGCGCCTGTCAATGGAAAATATATTCAGATCATTTTTCAAAGCATCATAGCACGTGATCATAGTCGATGGAACAAGGGGCCGGTCAATATTTAAGACGGGGTGATGGAGGAGAAAAGTCAATAGTGCCAAAAAAAATCCAGACGCACCTTTCACGCGGTCATATTTTTGGTAACCCCTATTATCTTAATAAAACAACTTCAGGACCTCCTTTGGAAAGTGAAAAACAATTTCTACAATCATTAACTAACGTTCAAAATTAGCTAGTCAGCAAAGGCCTCAAATGCATTGTGTCACCAGAAGCTCTGGAGAAGAGAATCACTGTTTTGATGGTCAATTATACCGCGGTATCTTTTTGCATAGGATTTTGAGGGGTATCCGTATTTTTCACCACATTTAATTAGGATTTCCAAACACCTTGAACTCTTTTTTTCAACCTCTGCTCGGTGTTTGGAAATCCTGATGAAACACGCTGTCTCGTGTATGATATATTACGTCAGGACTCCTAGCCGTTCCACGCCATTAACTAACTCTCCCTTGACCTCTACTTGTGGTTTTATCACACCAGGAGCCTATAATACTAGAAGTGACAACCTTTAATATTAGGACTGTCGGCCAACTGTTCAGAATTTGTGCATTTTGCGCTTACAGAAAAAATGTAATTAAAATTCATCTCAAGTCCCTGACCCGAGAGATTCCAACAGAAAGACAGTCATTTTCGAATAGATTGCGAGTTTGGTAGACAAAATAGTCAATGTATTACATCGTTACATTGCAAAATTATTGCCCCCATTTCTATACAAAGTAGGAAGCGGGATTCTATCAACACCTAATTTTTTCTACTGAGATGTCGACAAGCGTACAAGGAGATGAAGGTTAATTGTTATGAACTTCTGGTCATACACCAACCATACCTCTGGGGAAGAGCTTGTCCAAGCAGCACGTTTTCTTGGCTGCGTCGTACAACCGAGATCCGCATTTTGGAAGGCAGGTTTTGTCTAAATTACTGCGGTTTTCATAATTCTGCGAACTCTCGCTAACGATTTCCAACCGTAAAACCGCCTTCTGGCTTCCGTCAATCAAACTCCCGAGTCTTTTCGTCGTTACTTTTTGTGCTTTTTGATTGGCCAGCACGTAACGTTGCTGTCGCGACAGGAAGCCATTTTAGCACTGCTTAGGCGCTGGCCAATCAAAAAGCACAAAGAGTAACGACGAAAAGACACGGGAGTTTGATTGACGGAAGCCAGAAGGCGGTTTTACGGTTGGAAATCAATACCGAGAGTTCGCAGAATTACGAAAACCGCAGTAAACAAAAAATATATACGTCAATAACTCCAGTGAAACTGCGAATGAAATAGATTGCTTCGATGGTTGAAATTTGAAAGGCTTTCCTTTTACCTCTTGGCCATACGTAGTTATTGAAGCAACATTTCTCGGAGGCTCGAGTTAGTACTTTTCCATTACAGCACTCCTCCGCTTTTGGGTCGTAGAACTTGTGGTTACAAACCAGATGGCAGTTTCCGGCTGAAAAGGAAACCAACTCGTCAGGTTACGTTGTCTTTGTAATCTCACAGGTCTTTTATTCGTTTCAAGTAACGCGCAATCTCTCCGTTTCAGCTTATGGAGTTTGGCAGTTTGGGTTGGGGGAGGGGGAGGGGGATTTTGAAGTCTAGCTAAAGGTCTATAAGTTCAAAAGACCTCTCAAAGCCTGCGAGAAATCACCCAGAACTGTTAGACTGTTCACTCGCGATTGATTGTCGGAAGCCAAATCGCGGTTTGTTAGTTGGCGCAGAGATCCCAGAATTATGAAAATGGCACTGAGTAAACTTACGTGGTAGCGCGTTACCTGAAAACAGCTGCAATGTTAAAAAATATAGAATCAGCAGGTACTTGCCAAGTGATTGGACGTAGCTGTTAAAGCAACATTTCTCATAATCCATGTTGAATTTGTTTCCTCGACAGCAACCGTGTGTATTTGGATCGAAGTTTCCAGCGCCACATTTGTCACTAACACATTTTTTATCTGAAAAGAAAACATAAACACATTGTATAACCATTCGTTTGATTCTCAGCCACTACGGTGGAGTTCGCACTTCCTACCTCAGCGTCTCATTGATCAATTAGCGCCCTCTTTCAATCTCTTTTTTCAGCGATATTTTGGTCGAGGTGACTATTCGCCGATAATCACGGAGCTTGTGGCGACTAATTGTTTTAGTATAATTACTCAAGTGATTCATAAGGTTTTAGACAAAAAACTTGCTTTTTTGTTGGACTTTTTTACGATCATAACAAAACTCGCGCGCGCACTCCCAATCCTTTCAATGTTATAATCACCTGTAGGTGATTATAGCGAGAGAAAACGAACCTTTCGACCAATCAGCGGGCGGAAATTCCTATAATCACTTGAGTAATTATACTAATCCCTGATATACCATTGCCCCCATCCCCTCTCTTAATAGAGTTTCTGGAACCACCACTATTGCCATAGTCGTGAGCAAGGGCGATAACAATGTGATGATGAATATTGACCAACCTACCTAAGGACCAGCTGTATCGGCCAAAACAGCACTGTTGGGTCTGCTTAACAAACACTTGCCGATTGCAGCATCCATTCAACAACGGGTGATAAAGAGCACCTCCACAATTCTTAAGGCATTCACTACCTAGATAGGAATATGACAAAATACTGTTTTTACCTCTTCATTACTGAGCGAAAATTCGACGAACTTTCGTATAGGATTCGTTTTCGAAAACGTAATAAACATGGATATCAAAATAGACCCGGTTGAAAAGTGTCAGCCGGTCAGCTCGGCCTTACGTCCTGATATTCCCCTTGTCTCGATTTATTCCAGATATCACAAAAAACCTCATCCAATTTCTTAAAATGTCAAGACGTATCCTGATTTCCTCTCTTTAGCAAGAGTCGTTAAAAAGCCTAGTTGGAGTTTAAATTTCGTGTTCAGTACGCATGCGATTCTATAGGATTATTCAAAGCTTCAGGAGGCTCAGTAGATTCCGCTAAGAAAATTGTGCTATTTTCGGCGGAATCTACCGACTGAACGCTTTGAATATACTTGAATCCTATGTTATTTCGTCCTCAATTTACACAAAAAAGAGATCATAGGATTCTAGTCCGAATCTTTTGTTGAACTTATCTTTGCTTGTTAAACAAAAGAAATAAAGAAATTTGCACTCAAGAAATGCGCACTAAACACGAAATTTATCTCTAATAAGGCTTATTGGTACCTTTTTCTACGATTTCAGATCCACAGCACTGCTCTGATTCCAATAGATAAAGAAACATCCCGCCACAGCATTCAAACATAGTGTCGTCATATTGCTGACCATTGCATCTCTTCATCACTGCTCGCTTGGCTCGTTCTAACATGACAAGATGAAACGAACGACCTTTTTTACGAGGAACGTTTCTGATTGGTTGACATTTATAATAAGCGAAGTCTTATATAGAAGAAGAAGAAGAAGTTTATTCTACTTATACCGTTATCGATACATGAGAATACATACAATACATCATACAAATATTAAGAGAAATGTAAAACTGTACCAAAATCATAGTAGATCATACTGGTACATTAAATCATTGATAAATTTAGCTGTCCGATTAATGATCGATTCGTCATTCATTGAGATACAATACAGAAAGAGATCTTTACAACTAAAAAAATTAAAAGTTGGATTGATCTCTTTCACATCATGTAAAAATTGACTTCTGATGGGTAAAATCTTATCATTACAACAGAAGGAAAAATAGTGTTGTTCATCACCAATCTCATTTCGGTAACACAGTGTACATATTCGTGAGTCATGGTCAAGTCCTGAATATCTCTCAGATTCAACCGGAAATCGATGGGCTGAAAGCCTAAATCTCGCCACCGCCTTTCTGTATTGAACATTTGCAATTTTAAACAGATAACAGGAAAAACTACGAGTTCGAGTTTTCTATGAGTCAATAGATAGTCAACGAGGCGCGTAGCCTGGTAGCGCCATCTTGACGTTTTGCGGAACTACAACACCAGTTCACTTCCCTGACAGTTATAGCTATCAATTGGCAGTTACGATGTCCCAGTTACAAGAACGAGTATAGTCTAATTGTTTTAGTAGAAACCCACTAGCATACTACATTCGAGTTGTTGCTAAAACGTATTTATGTTCATGGTTTTAGACTAAGTTTTGCGCTAGCGTTTTCCGCGCTACCCACTATCTATTACGTGATATATATGAGTATCGCGATTCACCCTGCCACTCTGTGTTGTTGTGAGCCGTCAATATTTTGTGGTATTGACGGCTCAAAAAGAGCTAGCAAAATTCAACTTTTTTCGCACGAATTTATGTTTCATTTCATTGTCAATAGTTAGAAATAACGTTTAGCTATATTTCTAGCAATATCTTATGGCAGAAAGAGATTTTTTTTCGCCGAAAAAGATGGAAAAATGTAAACAGAAAATGCTCGAGCTCGTGCGAAAAGCCCATGTGATTGCGTGAGATCGTGCGTAAATGTAATGAGAATTGAAATTTCAATCGACAATAAATAGCACTATTTCTTGCCATTTCCTCCAGAAAATCTTCAAGAATCGCGATACAATATTAATTACGATTTTGAGACGGCAATTCCACAAAATATTGACGGCGTTGGAAGAAAATATTTTCACGTATTGGGCTCCGTCGCTGCGCGACTCCGCCCAATACGTGAACATATTTTCTCCCAACTAGCCGTCAATATTTTGTGGAATTGCCGTCTCAAAATCGTAATTAGTATATAATATAGTTTGGTGCGTAAACTGTACATTTAAAGGGTCGACCCGCCTAGCCCATAATACATTGCATCGCCGCCATTTTCGATACCTTTTCAATGGAATTCAGAGACTCGACAAAAAGAGCTGTATTTTTTATCAGTTTAGCACTTTTTACCACACAAGCGCGAGAAAAGCACCTTATAGTAGAATTCTTTGCATTAAGTAAAGAGATTCTGAAGCAATGAATCATGCAAGCATGTTAAGGAAGTACACGGGTAGTTGAGAGAGCAAGAAGGTAGCGTAAGTGTCGCACAAAGCGACATCTTTGGTTGGACCATCTTTGGTTGGACCATCTTTGCGGTTGCCCTTGACAATACATGCGTCCCTCCAAAAGTCTTCAAAAACATCGACCAATCATAGCGCGTGTAAGAACGAACCTATGCTATAATTATATGTGTCAAACCATATCAACATAGCTCAAAATGGCGCGTTTAACATATGCCGTTGATGTCATAAGATGATGTTTTTTAAAGACAGATTATTTAGTGATTCGAGCAACGCGTGGCTAAAAATCTGGTTACTGGAAAGTATGAAACCTATTAATTGGCTTTAGTTAAGCATCTTTTGAAAGGTTTGCATGCATGTAGTAATTAACAATTAGACTACGAGTTCGAGTTTTCTATGAGTCAATAGATAGTCAACGAGGAGCGTAGCGCCATCTTGACGTCATTTGCGGAACTACAACACCAGTTCACTTCCCTGACAGTTATAGCTATCAATTGGCAGTTACGATGTCCCAGTTACAAGAACGAGTATAGTCTAATTGTTTTAGTAGAAACCCACTAGCATACTACATTCGAGTTGTTGCTAAAACGTATTTATTTTCATGGTTTTAAAAAGTTGTGCGCTAGCGTTTTCCGCGCGCGCTACTCACTATCTATAGCGTGATAGATAGTGAGTAACAGAGCCAATCAGATTGCAGGATTCGTGATAGTATACGAGTGGGTTTCTTTCTTGAGATTTTTTTCTCCGTTTGCACCTCCCGCAGAAGTTCATAACCAGAAGTGTCCATCTTGGTATTACCCGCGCGGCGATGTTTCACCACACAGGAAACCTACGCACGATTCGGCGCCAAATGTGAATCAGAGGTTTACAAAAAGTCTCCAGATTATGGCCATTCAGGGTCAACGGCAAGGACGGCAAAGCCGCCATTTTTCTTAACACATTTCGCACCGAATGGTGAGTGGGACTCCTGTGTTGGTGTTTCTAAAAATAGATTTTTTCGCCCACAACATCGGCGCGCGGGCAATACCAAGACTGACACTTCTGGTTATGAACTTCTGCCTCCCGTCCACACGTATGCGGCATTTTCTGACATAAAAAGGCAGGTGGTTTTCGAAACAGACTGTAGATTTTTAAAAACGAAGATCTATTGTTTTCGTATGGACGTCGAAAACGGAGGTTATCGAATACGATGACGTCAAAGTTAGGATCCAGTGCACTTGCTTTTCGAAGGGCGTATGCGCTCGCATCCGAGCATGCCCGATAGGTGAACATGGGTTAAGTCTTGTATAACTCAATCGTTTTCGCGTGTACGTGTTGACGAGAAGAACGATTTAAATACGGGCCTTAGAAAATACATATAAGTTGAAATACAACATAAAGGCGTTTGTATAGAATAATAATAATAATAATAATAATAATAATAATAATAATTTATATAGCGCCTAGATACATCTATGTTCTAGGCGCTTTACATCCATTAAAAAACAATAATAATTTCACGTGACATGGAATTTTCCAATTCTTTTTGCAATCATTCCTTTGGGAATAAAATAACAAAAGACACACGCCTAAATCGAGGAATGCTCACTGGCACTTAGAATTTTTTTCTAAACAAGCGCTCACCTACAGAAATGAAAAAAAGAATTATGAAAATCATCAGGGTTCGAACCTGTAACTTTCCAGTTACTATACCCAAACCCTAACCACTACGCTATGAGTGAATTCGCTGGTTCGGACAGCTCTGATTACGTACCTTAATAGTATTAATCTTTAATAGAACGAGGCATATACTAGAAAAATATACTAAAACGATATATTAATCCTTATCCTGACTAGTAGTCTTGATAGTTCAGATAGTTTGAATGTTTTTAGGTCAATTTGAAGTAATATTATCAAAAATATCGTTAAATTATTCATGGTGAGCATTCCTCCATTTAGGAATGACGAACAAAAGCACGGCGGCCATGTTGGTGACCTGAATAAAAGGAGCAAATGAACTTTCTTTTGTCCTGCACCACCAACATGGCCGCCAGTGACGTCACATGCAAACCACGAATTATTATTCTACTCCAAGTGGTGAACTTGGAGTAAATAATGTCATTTCACCGCTAAGTTCCATGAATATTGTTTCATGGCGAGATGAACCAAAGCAAATTTATTTGCTTACATGTATTTCTTCCCAAACAAACAAGGTCAAGTCAACTTTTGAGTAACTGCGTTTTTGGCCCTATTTTTTTTTATTTTTATTTTTATTATTATTTTTTTTTTTTTTTGGGGGGGGGGGGGGGGGGGGTGGTGGTCGCTTTATTTTAAATTGGCCGAAAAAGAACGGTTGAAGCGCCTGCGATCAAAAACTAAATGACCAAACAATACATTCGCCCTGATATCTTCCCTGATACCGAACCAAAACTGACGTGTCATCAGATGTCACAGGTTGCCCTTCCTACCTTGTTGGCTACACAGCCAAGTTTACTCAATCTGCACGCGACACAAGGAAGTCGAACACTCAAAATGGGCTAGATGAATTGATTTCTAGGCGTCTTAAAGTTCCTGTTTGTGGTTTTAATTTTGAAATTAAAACAAAAAACTAAAACCACAGACAAATTAAGATACTTCAATAAAGTACTTCGTGTTTGAAAAACAATATCGAAAAGGTTGTTTTCGAAAATCTAAATATAGCAAAGGTAATGTCGCTTTGTCATACAGGTTTGCAGAAAAACATTCCATAACGCTGCAACTATTTGGAATGGTCCTTTTGCAAATGCACATTAAATCTTTTTCTCGAGAAACTACATTCGTCATTTGTGAATATTTGTTATCAACAATTTCTTCACGAACCAGCTTTCAGAGCCAAAGAAACTCGCTAAATATTTTCCATTTCAATTCATGCTCAGCGACGTTAACAGGTTGATAAGTGCTTCTTTAGCATTTTCTAAATCACTGAAAACGTATTCGAAAAAAGTTAAATCAGGTTGAATACCATGTGGATCATGTTCAATGATGTTGAACCGCTCAATATCTGTGAAAAAGATCCTAAAATGAAGGTTTCCGTCAAGTAAAATGATTCAAATCTCCACAAGTGCTATCTTACAGCCATCGCTTTCAACTGATTTAAAAATTGCTGAGTATCTGAACATCACTGAGGATTTTGCGCCGAGAAGAACAAAGCAAAAGTTGAATGGAAATATTGAACTGGCATGGTCTGGCTGGCCCAAGGCCACTGGGTTTTTGTTATGACATTTGGCTTTATAAAAACTTTGCCCATTTTTTCTACTGTAGCACTGTTGAAAAGTTTCACCAGGACCTACTCATGCCTAAGAGTCATTAATTGGTACCTTTTTCTACAGTCGCCCTGTAGAAGCAAAAAAAACGCCGAGCCGAGTACATTGAAACTGAAGTCGTTATTGTGGGTTTTCAGCAGATCATTTAAGGTCTTTTCTTTCTAAAAAGCTTTCTTGATATGCATTCAAACTGCATTCTAAATATTTCGTAGATCTTTGCGCCCATGCATAGTTTTATATTTGACGATTTCAAAAACATATAATTTCCACTCAAATGCATTTAGCTTATATACCTATACCTACCATTTCTCGCACTGTACCCAACATGTAGACCTTCTACTGTCTGAAACACACTTATGCAAGCAAGAAATCCTAGAATCGTCCGCATTTTATTCTCGTTGCACGAACGGCTTAAGCTCCTCGCCGCTCTTCCGCGCTCGAAGTAAAAACTTCCGTGACGTTTATTTATATGAATCAAAATCACTGGTCACCACAATTACGAATTCAGTATCAATATAAAGCTCTAAGATAAAGCTCTTGTAGCTCTGTTAGATCAAAAAGTTATATTGACTTTTGGTTGCACGGCTGGTAAAATTCATGAGATTTAAATTGCACGAGTTTCTGTCTAGGGAGTGGTCAAATATTTAGGGAGGGGAGGGAAGGACCACTATTTTTGTGAGGAGGGTAATTTTACGAAAGAGTCACAATTTTTTCCCCAGCAAATTTGGGCGAGGGGCACATATTTGTTTCGGACACCAAATAATCCTTTTAGAACGATTCTCAGCCCCATCAATAATTATGATGTGAGGCCTATCTGCTTCCAATAATGTTGACAGTTGCCCTACAACAAGAATAAGCAAATAGCAGTGATATTTTCCAAAAAAATATTACTCCAAGTAAGTGCATTAGGACTTTTTTGGCGTTTCATATCTTTTTTTTTCCATCTACAGCTCCTTTCTTGGCTTTTCACAGACGAGACTGAGCCAAAATCTGGAAATTTAGCGTGAAATTTTGATGCGTTTCCGGCCGTAATCAATCTCCTATCATGATTTTTTTTATCTTTCCTAAAAGATCACTGACGATTCAGTGTGATGACGGCAGTAGCGGCCAATATGTTTCTATACATAGTATGTGAACCGGTTTCCTGTTGTGGATGTTTAAATGGTTGAGGGATTTTTCTCTCGAGTGCAGCGTTCCTGTGGTAAATGGCGCCAAAAAGTTTGAGAAGGCTCAGCTACGCGAGCCATATATGAAGTGCCTACCGTGAACCGGCTTGTCAGTTCGCTGGCATTTCGCAGTATTTTTCAGTCTAAACTTATTGAAATGTGAGGAAAATTTTTCTATTCATGAGTACGAGATTTATAAGAGTATGTATGAGGAACATATCTCGTAATCTAACTTTTATTTTATGTAGATAATAAATATCAGTTTTATTGTATAGGCATGAGTGTTTACTGCGAAATTTGTCATTCGTACAAAATACAATATCTATTAAGCCCGGTGCACACTAGCGACATAACGACATAAGAACTTGCCCAATGAGATGCTGACATGGTCAGTACTGTACTGTCCTAGCTTATTTCTTACTCTAAGTTGCCGCAAAGTTAGTCAAAACTTGCAGATTTTGAAGAGACGCTCTTCGTGTAGGTCGCCAACTTTGTTTTGGCCCTCAAGAGCCTGGCACTAGCAACACAGGTAGCCCGCGTCACGCACGGGCCACTTCTTTCTTGATACTTTACGATCCATGTTGATATGCAGCTGGTCTGAATTTTCTTGCGTCATCTTTTCCAAGTTAGAGAGGATTGCATTCAACCTGCGAGCTTGTGTTAGTCTTATTTTGAAGCAGGCAAGCAGGTTTTTCCCCACGTGTTGACACTAAAAATTTTGCTTCGCTGGGGGGCAACTGCCCCCTCTGTCCCTACGCTAGCTAGCTACGGCCCTGCGTTTAGTGGAGACTGGAAAATACATCACTCAGGTCCCGGATGTAGTCTCGTAACGACATACTATAAAATACCATATAAGATTGCTTTGGTGGAGTAACCTAATGATGTCTATGGAAAATATTGATTATCTATATATTAATCTCAGCCATGAAGCTGTGCCGCCAAAAGAAGTTCGCAAACCCGGAGGAAAGGTGGAAATCTGGACCATGGGCGTGTTTTTGTTGGAGAAGATTCACCTCGGGCTAAGTTCTAATTCAAGCGATTTCTTAAGCGAGGGACAAAGCCGCCATCGCCGCCATGTTGAATTCTCCCACAGAAACTAAAAAAGAACTCGGTTCGCGCAGCCGAAAGCACCATTGACATTCAAACCTAAGTGGTTCTCTTACAGATTACATACAGGAATGTGCAGGGATAATTCTAACTTGAAAGATTTGAGCTGAGAAAAATTTTCATTCAAGTTTCAACAAACGTACACACTATATTGCTTCCCTCGGAGCACGCGCTATAAGTCATGCTAAGTCGAAATGACACATTTACAAAACAAAGTCCGTGAAAGTCATGAACAATATTCTCTAAGTATAAATCCTGACTGCTCTATCGCAAAACGAAGGACACAATCCCGAAGAGAAAGAGGAAATCCCTCCAGTGGGCATGTTTTTGTTGGAAAAGATTCACTTTGGGCTAAGTTCTAATTCAAGCAATTTTTTAAGCGAGGGATAAAGCCGAAAACATATAAATAATATAAACTGAAAAAAATTATTAGTCCTTAGACAATTTTTACTTGACCTGTTTCTTCTCTCCCCTCGCTGAGATGTGATAAACGTACAAACAATTCCGAAGTAAAATTGCGCTTTCGATTTTCACGGGTTCTTTGACCGATTTGAGAGACTGACACACGCGTGATTTTGTCAAACCAAACAGGGAGACCAGTGCAAAAAAAATCCTTTTGGGCTCACTTCATTTATTTCGGCATGGTGGGACGGGGTACTCATGCTAATGGGAGGTTATTAGTAATGTAAATCCAGCAGTTTATGGAAGGGGGAAATCATGAACCCCTCCCACATCCATATGGCCATTGTGATTTTTTTCCCGTTTTTTTTTTAAACAGAGAACACTTTTAGTAAATTTCCCCCTTACACTCCGTGAATTTTTCACGGGCATCAGCTAGTTTCAATTATTTTCCCTTGCTTTGTTTGTTGCAACACATAACGTTCTTATGTCGTTATGTCGCTAGTGTGCACCGGGCTTAAGAGATATTGTATTTTGTACGAATGACAAATTTCGCAGTAAACACTCCGATGCCTATACAATAAAACTGATTATTATTATATACATGTAAAATAAAAATCCGATTACAAGATATGTTCCTCATACATACTCTTATAAATCTCGTACTCATGAATAGAAAAACTTTCCTCACATTTCAATAAGTTTAGACTGAACAACGAATACCTCCATGTCATCAAGTTCCACAGAACTGCTTCCAAATAAGAACCTTCGCCTGTCATGTCCTTTAGGGCACTCAAACCCGTGCCCAATGTCAACAAAGTTTTCTAAGCTTCCATCAGCGCTCGTCTGTAAGGTCTTTAGGTCGAAGTACATTCTGGTCCCAAAGTGCGGCCCGTCGTGTCTGCTACATACAATACCACCAGGGTTGCCATGGCGATCAGCCGCTTGACGAAGTAACGTGGACTCGTGTGACGAAGGGTTGGTAAGGGAGAAAAGAAAAGCATGCGGGTCCGTTACGGATTTTTCGACTTCTACTGTGGATATATAAAAAATACATGAGAAAGTTAACAACTTGTAGGGCGCTGTTATTTTTCAAACCCAAGGTCTTAATTTCGGACCTCAATGAATGAGGTATCTTTTCAGTGTAAATTGTCTTTACATATAGTGGTGTTAGCTCACGTGATTGCCAGCTATGTGTTGTATATCCGCCGCCAATGTATCCATCTCGAGATTTCAGAATTGTGATAGTTGCCCCTTTGTTATCGCATCGCTGATGGAACTCCCTTGCTGTCCATCCGTCTCTACTTGCTCTGTAAAGCAAGCAGCACTTTGAATCACGTGGAAGCCACCCTGTTAAACGGGAGTCTTGGGTCTAGGGAGGAAAGAGGATAGCAGATTATAGTTTTCATGAGGCAGAAGAACCAGCTTTTGCGCTTCGGACTTTTTTAACTTTGTCACGGTCGACTACGGTCGAAAGTGGCAAGACGCTCGATGTTCTTCATTTGTGTTTTGCGCAAAAAGCAAGCTGCTTCATGATGATTCAAACTTCAAGACTTTTACTAACATTATCACAAATGATTACAGACGATCCAAGAAAACAATCAGTTCTAGTTTCGCACTTCGGTTTGAGTTCGTCAAGAATTCCTTGTATCTGGTAAAATTCTGCTTCCGTCTGGATATCAAGCTTGGTTGCTTCGTCTGATGGACAGATCAACTTGCCGATGCGAAGATAGTTCAGAATGAATCTGGAATGAAAGAAAATTGAATGGCAACTTAGCCACGGTCAACAAAAGACACACATTTCTCGGCAAATAGCTCCCTTTCATTTTCATCAGGTCTAGATGTACGTCTGGCGTATCAGAGTCCAAGCTCTTCGTGTCAATAACCTGAGTGTGCCAGAAAAGTTTGGTGACTTTGATACGCAGGGATGCCTAGATGTCTTATTTACAGGAATCTTCCACGCTGGAAGAAAAATAGCTCACCTAAAAGTCGTGCCATCTCTGTCAATGAAGTACGCCCCGTCATCGTCTGGTTGAACGTCATGTCTCCCGCTAAACATCGCAGCCAACATAGAGTTAGGATCCTTCATCAAAGTGGTGAGCGAAGTCTTGTAGACCGTACCACCGACATTTAACTTAACTGACTTGCTGAAACTGCACGCTGTTTCTCTGGAGTCTTTCTGCTTCATGTTAAATTTCTTAATGTACTGAGCTCTTGTTTTGAGGTTTGTGATGAAATTGTGACCAAACCGACAAGCTCGCTTGTGTTTTATCCTCTCGAGGTGCGAAAAGCGCGTCTTTTGTTTTCCTACCCTTTGTGTTTGATGCGCGGGGCGCGCTTTTGTGAAAGTAGCCGCGCGCGTCTTTTCATCAAAGAAATCGCACCGCATTTTCACACATCTATGATCTTATTGTGTCAAGGCTCTTAACTTCTTCTTTTTGCCGATTCTTTGTGCGTGGACCGCTTTTTGTGCTACTCTTTTTGCTCTCTCTAGTTTTCCAGCCTTTAGAAATTGCTTAGTTCAGTCTGGAAATTGAGGTTCTTCAATTCTTGCTACTTCTTTGCTTTGCTTGCAGCTAGAAAAAGCGCATGTTTTCACCCTTGTGTCTTTAAATCGTTTTCATTAGAGGAAAAAAGCGCATCTTCCCACCGAGAACTAAATAGCAACGTCGTTCTTGCCCGGAACGCAATTTTCCCCAAGAGTTGAGCAATTTTCGAATAACAAGGCAACAATGAAACAAATAAACAAAGAAGAATATCTTCCTGTAATTTCAATGATGAATCTAAAAAGTTTAATACCAGACGACGTATCACGTACGCCTATAATATTTCCTTAAAATATAAGTTATTGATTACAAACCCTGACTACATTTTACCTCACTGTAACTGGAATACAATACCCCTCTTGTAAAAAGCACTCAATAGAAGAAGACGCGATCTCACATATCCCACTCAACAGTTCTTTCTTGAAAAAATATAAATTCACCACGTAGAAAGCGGAGTTCACACAACAGAGAATTTACCTAGCCTGCAGTTTACGGAGCCGAGTAAGTCGCTTCGTATAAACAGTCCCCGAGTCTCTTTCGGCGAGCGTTACGACGCAGCGGCAAGTGGTAGCTTTGCAGGCCAAGAATTTACAAATTCCGGAAAAATAAAAACACCTAATTGGCTTTCTGCCTTTTTGACGGCCTGTTGTTACGCTCCGCGTCGCCATTTCTCTGTGCTTCAAGGTACTTTTTAAAGTATGCTGTGACTATTCTCTGGGGTCTTGATTGAAAGTCATCGTGTTGTTCTGTTGTGAGATGTACTTGATCTCCGTTTAGCCGATCTAGAAGCGTGACACAGATTACGGCCGCTGGCACGCCGGCGCGCTTACACATAGCCGCGAAACAGACGCTCTCCATCTCGATGTTCCGAACCCCCAAGTTGTGCGCGCGGTTTAGAAAACTTAGCTTATCTTCTAGCGTGTAGTCGCAGAACGCCCCATCTAGTCGGCCTTGTCCTGGACAAAAGAAAATAAAAAGAAACCATGACTTTCGTTTAATTTTTTCGCACAACGTCTGTTTCAAGCTTTGCGAGGATGCTGTGTAGCATTTCAGCTTATAGACTATACATTTTGCATTACTCACAGTCGCCAGATGGTGGTCTGGCATTTTTAACCGCCATAACCGAATATGAAAAACTGGCAAATAAATTTTATACGCCAGGGTCTGCAAAGGTATTTACAGGATCCGGGATTTTGTAGTATTGTAGCGCGGAATTCGGGAAAAACGCACAATATTTTGAATCCGTGATCAAAACGGGCAATTCTGCTTTCGGCTTATTTGCCTTTTCGATTTCCGATTTTCACCTGTTTACGTGAATTTCTAGTGTTTTTGTTATCTGAAATCGGAAATATCTGGGACTTATTTTAAGGAAGAGATTTTCAGAAAAAAGGGATATTTTTTTGAAAAAAAAAGTCCGTGACCAAAACTGGCAATTCTTCTTTCGGCTTTTTTGCCCTTAATTCAATTTCCGATTTTCGCCTGTTTTTTTGAATTTCTAGTTTTTTTGTTATCTGAAATCGGAAATATCTGGGACTTACTTTAAGGAAGAGATTTTCAGGAAAAAGGGATAGTTTTTGGAAAAAAGGCAGACTTTTTTCAGGTTTTCCGAAAATCGGAAAAAAGTGCCACTTTTTCAGGGTTTTTTCAAATAGCTATCTTCAAAATTTCATTTTTTCGATTTCCGAGATTCAGAAAATTACCCCACTTTTTTAAGATTTTTTTCCAAGAAAATTTTAGAAAAAAGATCAAGCTTTTTTCTTAAACGTGCAATCATTTTTGCCTATTTCTGATTCCTCCGCAAATAGAAACTGATATGTCGTGGCAGTTGCGTGACATTCTATTCCAAGGTCACATCAGCTTCTCGGTCGGGAGACATGTCAGTAGTCTATAAGGTTACTCCGAACAAAGTAAGCATATGCTGATCTTCTTTCATTTTCTCTTCGAGCCTCTTCAGAAACAAGCGGTAGCAAGCCAAACACCTCATCACGTGGAGCACAAAAAGTGTTCACGTGATCACTGATTTGGAACGCGTTTCGCGTGCCGGCCTCACAAACTCAGCAATCCCTGCTATTATAGTGCCTGTTGAGCAAGCTGGGATCAGAGCTGCCAGTGTTGAGAGGTGGAAGTACTGGAGGATGGTTACTGCGTCCCCTCCTGTTCTCCGACCCTCCTGCCGGGGACCAGTCATCAGAGGCTGAAGCGCCCTCACCTCCAGGCCTCGATAGTTACAGTAATAACGGAGAGATACTGCGGATGTTGTTATGTTAGACTGGGTACCCTGGAATAGAATGTCACGCACCTGCCATGACATATCAATTTCTATTTGCGGAGGAATCAGAAAAATAGGCAAAATGATTGCACGTTTAAGAAAAAAGCTTGATCTTTTTTCTAAAATTTTCTTGGAAAAAAATCTTTAAAAAGTAGGGGTAATTTTCTGAATCTCGGAAATCGAAAAAATGAAATTTTGAAGATAGCTATTTGAAAAAACCCTGAAAAAAGTGGCACTTTTTTCCGATTTTCGGAAACCTGAAAAAAGTCTGCCTTTTTTCCAAAAACTATCCCTTTTTTTCTGAAAATCTCTTCCTTAAAGTAAGTCCCAGATATTTCCGATTTCAGATAACAAAAAAAACTAGAAATTCAAAAAAACAGGCGAAAATCGGAAATTGAAAGGGCAAAAAAGCCGAAAGAAGAATTGCCAGTTTTGGTCACGGTTTTTTTTTTTCAAAAAAATATCCTTTTTTTCTGAAAATCTCTTCCTTAAAATAAGTCCCAGATATTTCCGATTTCAGATAACAAAAACACTAGAAATTCAAGTAAACAGGTGAAAATCGGAAATCGAAAGGGCAAATAAGCCGAAAGCAGAATTGCCAGTTTTGATCACGGATTATTTTGGCGTGATGTCTTCTCTTGAAGCGGGATTGGAAAAAAATTGATCTCCGGATGCGGGAAAGTGTGACACAATTTCTGCCTTACATATTTACTGTATTTTGGATTCCCGACACAAAAGAACGCGGAAATGCGGAATCCGGGATCCCCCATTGCCACCCTGTGTATTGCGCTAGGGGATCCTTCTTTTCTGCGGGGGCTTCGAAAGGCCTCACTCTGTGCAAGGAGATTTGAGCAGCTATGACAAAGAAAAACTATTTTCGATTACAGTGAATCTGATGAATTATACTTTTTCTTACCTTCATAGAAATCATTTGTACACATAGTGTGACCTTCAGCAGTTGGAATACCATTGTTACACTCAAGTAGCTCCTTTCTTAGCTCATCATCTAGTGAGGTGGGAAACCTCACAATCTTCCCAAGGATCACCTGATAAAATACAAAGAGAAATCAACAACAACAACGACCTTTATTTGTACTCCGTTCTCTCCATTACAATTTTTTTTGTACTAATTCTATTTTTTCATGACATCAAATGTATGGTGCCCTTTTGCAGCTTATCGATTTTTTTCCATCGTTTACTGTGTTTTTCTTCTAAATTCTGATCAGCAGTGACAAGGGGGAAATGTTTGACCTTATATGTACACATTTGGGTAAAGAGTATTGGGCTATAGGGTTAAGCCAAAGTGGACCAAAATAACGCGGATAATCTAAATATTTCGAAATTTTCTGTGGCTAGGTAATTTTAGGGTTCTTTTTAGAATTTCTGATGATCATCCCATTTTTATCCTTGAAGGGGGAGGGGGGGGGGGGGCTTTCGACAGCACCTGTCATAGTGACATTGTAAGCGAAATTGCAATAACATCACCTGCCCTTAATAATACACTACGCCATGTGGCATCACTGTGAGGTATGGCAGAAATGTAACCTTAAATCGCAGCTGAAATTGTGCCGCATGAATGGGTCATTAGAGTGTGGTATACCTGCTCATGATAGGGTTCCAATAACGCATTCATGGCAGACTTTGTTAGCACAACCGTTCCTGGTTCGAGCCCTTGGAGAGCAAAAAAATATTAATTCCAAGATGTTATAGGGGAATGTTGGTATATAGCATAAGAGTGGCAAATGCTGGTCACTAAAAAATCCAGCAGTCTCATAAAAACATAGCAGAGTCGCAAAATCTCGCAAATTTTAATGTGTGTCTTTTTGGTATGTATAGTTGCATAATTTGGAAATATTATAAGCTTTTTTTAGGACCTCTGACACAAATTCTTAAAACCAGGGTCTTGACATCTCACCAAGTTTTAAAGTTACCATTTGCCACCCCTAGTACATGGCCAGGGATTCTATGGCTCACAATTTCTCCAAAGGGGCACCCAGTGAATTTTTGCAGCTAAAAAATACTGCTGGATTCTTGAGCATAGGGTCTGTTAGACAGGGTTAAGAGTGAAAGATCAGATCATTTATGGTCTCACCTAAACCTCCAGATGTTCCTGTCCTAAAGAAAGCCACACCCCTAGCACCAGCATGGTGCAGAAGCTTGAGCGTCTCATGTAGTATCACCATTAGAGATGGAATACCTATACCATGCTGGAAATAATAAAAAACAATCAACACAATAGGCCATCTAATAATGTCTCTATAAAGCAGCTTAATTTTATACAAAAATAACATAAGCTGGCACAGCAAGGGGAGGTATCAGGATTAATAGCTGGGGGGATTGGAGGGTAAGTGCTGCTTATTTCCATCCATTTCACTCATCTAGCCTCTCACTAACAAACCACTGCCCCTTTTCATCCATTAATAGCAGGGGGAGGGGGTGTGGTTGACCTTTTGTCTTTCCTAGCACCCTTCCCCCAAGAATGGTTTGTTGCACTAGGACCCCCCTCACCACCACCACCATAACTTTGTACCCTATTACTGTCCGAGCTTGGCTGGGCAGGTTAGACTTTTCCTAGAATTACAGCATCAACCAAGGGGGATGGGGAAGGTTTTAAACGAGTGGCATGAAAATTGGGAAAATTGCTGTCACAATACTGGAATTTCATCCATTATAGTCAAGTAATGCTAGGATTCAAAATGATTTACTTACATTTATAGCAAGGACAGGTCCAACTTTATAGACAACATAACGATCAGATTTGGACAAATTTTTAGGTTCTTCACTTGTAGGTGATCTGAGGTAGCCTTTCAGGTCTTCTTGGAGGCATTTTGCAAACTCTCTCATTCGATTCCTGCTTCCACCCATACAAACAAACTAGAAAATAAAATGTTGGCAAGGGCATTGAAGACATGGAAATTTGTATTGTGTGATTCATTTTTGAACTATAAGTTGAAATCTTGCTTGGAGATCAGAAAAAATTTCATAGTAAAAAGCAGATTATCAAGACATCTTTTGGCATCTCATGACAAAATATACCTTCACATCTGCAAATGTTTCCTGGAGGTTGCTCTTTGCACTCAGGCCAATGTGGAACAGCATATCATCTTCTAGGTTGGCTAGGTGTGGATTTTTCACAAATAAGCTACTACTTTCAGCCATTCTTATCTAATCCTGCAAGTTCAGAGAAAAAGATCATGCTTGATGGGGAGGATGAACTGAGATCTATAATCAGATTGTTGAGCAATTGACCGTTTTCACGATGTTGTGAGAGCAATACCCTTGAGCAGTTCTGACTTGTTCTGGTGAAGATGGCTTTTGTTATACAAAACAGACTAGCATTGTTCTCATCCCATTTATGTTAATCGTAAAAAATGCCAATTCTCAGTCATTACAGCTAAAACGATTGCATCAAGACCATTGTTTTCAAAATGTCAAATTATATTTTGCATTTTGAGTTTGCTTCACCAGTCAATCAGATTATTACCCTGTTTTTGTGGTGGTGGTATGGATTATTTGCATAATGCATAATTTATGGTAGATTATTTCTGGAATTGACTGTACCCCCTTGGGCCTCTTTTAGCTTCCACTGCAGGAGATCAAAATTGCCTGAAACTGTCAAAACTAATAGTGCAAGACATACCCGTCCAAAAAAAGGCTGTTCAGTCTTTATGATTTCACCCGGTTCATTTAATCCCACAAACATAGAAGTTACAATCGATTATAAAGACGTCATGGTCGCGTCGAATGTCACACATCAATGCATGCAACCTTTGTGGTAAACTTTGCATAGACACGTAAAAATGAACACAGCTTAAGAAGTAAATCAATCTTGCACAAAGTCAGAGGACATCGCGACGGAAAGCCATGGGACTGCACTAGGCGAAACAGGGCAAGTTACGAGTTTAGAAGTATAAAAAATTGTACACGTGGAAAGGTTCCTGGTAAACACGATCAAAGGTTCGAATCTAGCAAATAATATGATACACATAGCTCCATCGTTAAACTGACTGGATAGCAATTTCAGAGATGTTTTTGATGCATACCTCTAACAGCACAAATAATGGCAATGTTTCAAATTCAGAGCGTCCCTTCCAGCAGTCCAACTAAGTGTTACAACGGTATGTGATAGTAAACAACTGGGTCGATCGACCCAGTCCTCCTCTACCCATTCCTGAGACAGGCCACCCAACCAGCTCCATTTCATTCGGGTTGTCCATAAATTTAACAACCAGAGGTTTTGAGTGTTGTGGACTCGTATTTACCACGCTTTACGTCAACATCGTGGTCAAAATGTTGTGGATTCACGAGCCGCAGGCGAGTGACTCAAAAACAAATTTTGACCATGATGATGGCGCAAAAAGTCGAAACCTCTGGAAATTTATTTTTTACCATAACAAAATCCCAAATGTTATGATTATGATCATTTTCCGTTGCAATTAGCGCGCGCATTCGAACAATAATTTCCCTTTGTTTTTGCGCCGTGGACTCTTATTTCCCACAGCAAATCAGCCAATCATTTTGCGAGAAAGCTAACTGTTATGGTAAAAAGTACATTTATAGTACAGTTGTCTAAAATTTCGTTTATTTTTTACTAAGGGAGATGATCCTCTTCATAATTGATTGATGTGTGACAACCTCCCTTCGCGATGCAAATAAAGATCAACATCATTTCTTATACGAGTAGAGCAGCACGCCATGTGTCGTAAAGGCTGCTGCGGCGACGAATTTCATCTCAGAAACTTCAAATTATGGCACGGCTCAAGAGAGGATCTCACAAACTCTAAGGTACGTACTAGTCTTTCCATGCTAAATTTCGCGCTTTTGTAGCAGGACTGTTTGCTGTAAATTCTCTATGCAATGCGATTGTTATGGCTCGTAGTTCTGAGCTCTTGGATCAAAGTAATCAAGGCTGTCGTCAATTGCCTTGTCACAAAATTCTGCCCGTCTGTTCTGTGCAAAAACTTTACAGTCTAGCGCCTCATCACTTGTTTGAAACTTAGCGTTGCAGGATGACTTAGATTTAAAGATGTGAAGTCCCGCCAAAATGGTACAGTTACATGCTTCCATGTACCGTTGGGCACTCCCATTTCTCTCTTTTTTCCAATCTCTTTTCTTTAAAAAAGTCTTTTTAGCCCA
The DNA here is from genome assembly GCA_033964015.1 of Scolanthus callimorphus. Lineage (NCBI taxonomy): Eukaryota > Metazoa > Cnidaria > Anthozoa > Actiniaria > Edwardsiidae > Scolanthus > Scolanthus callimorphus. Next base: position 4,223,570 of record CM066914.1, read on the forward strand.
AGCTCGCGCAAGGAATGAAAGACTGTTATGTTAGCCAAATGGCACTTTTCTTCCTTCACTCTGATTAAAAATATATTTTGCTTTACTAAGATAGGCAAACTAGCTACAAGCTACATTTATAACGGTCAAACAGTCGATAACTCTAAAAATTTTGAATATAAATAGCTTGACTAGTTTGCTATCTTGTATCAGATTCCTGCTATAAGGGTCAAAAAATGATATATGAGAAAAGTTCCAAATTTTTATTTTGGATTTCTCATGGGCAGTGATGCTATTGTTTTTATGAGATTTGTATAGCTTCTGAATGGGCCACCCGCAATCGCCTCTTTAGTTCCCAGTGGTACCTGTCATGTTGATCGAGGTCATGTCAGACGTACGCACAGACCACAAGTGTTCTGAATTATCGGAACTACGCGCGCGCTTCTCGAGAGAAAGATTATAAAAATTTAATATGCAGTGGAAAGAGTTACAGATCTTTCAGTCTTCCCATAATGCACTGTTCTTAGGTCTGATCTTGACTTGGAGCAAGACCACCAATCCTCACAAAGTTGAGCTCTCCGGCTTGTCACAGAAATAAATGAGTTTTGCCGATGTAACGCGTGCCTTTGTCAAATCTTGGTTTATTGCCCAGTCTCGTTGTAGCTCTCGGGATTTTCTATTGTTTGATTGACAGCTAAAACAGGACATTCCTAAAAAAGTTTTGACTACTCAAGAGCGCGAGCGCGCAAAGCATATTTACTACAATATCTACCCTGAAGTGGCGCAAGAATTGCTCTCCGAAAAACAAATATATCGCATCAATTTTTTTCATAACATTGTTATGTGCGCAAGTCGCAGAATTGTCGTAAGATTACAGAGATTTTCAGATTTTTCCATGTTTCAAGTTACGAATTTCATACCCAAGGCTAGCTATATGGGAAAACGTTTAGAGCGGATTTCAGATGACCGTCGTGAGTAATTCGCAATATTACTTTGTAATTAGTCCTATAGGTTTTGTTCAGAATTGGCAATCACTTTGCGATTGGTGTAACTGCAGTCAGGTGGAATCCGCTCTATCGCAACGATGTTCATAGCTTTTACGTGTTTTGTTTGTTTGTCTTTCAGTGGGTCCCCCTCCTTGTTCTGGTCTTGTTCCGGTTTTTGCTCGCAGCTTTCAACGTTGGAGTGTGGATCTACAACGTCCTTGTCAAAATCAAGTTCGCCATTTTCTTCACCAACTGGTTTTACACAGTGTTTACCCTGTATTTCTCACTTGCATTCATCTTCTCATTCATGCAATACCTTCGTGAAAAGAAGCAAAGTCATGTAGTTTCACCGGATAAAATAAGAGGACCGACAACCTCAGAGGACGACTCATCGAGCGACGCAACTTCGGAAGAGGAGCCCTTGAGCCATCCAGCGGAACGAGACGAGGAGCAGGCGCAGTCAAAGCGCATCCAGGATGCCTTACGGCCTTGCGACAAATTCCTTTGGCTTCTTTTCAACCTGTCTTTCAACCTGAGCTTGCTGGTGACAATCGGCTACTGGACTGTTATCTACGAGAAAACTGACGTAATAGATGCAAGCAGTATTACAAAACACGGTTTGGTCTCCGCGTTCATCGTGTTTGATCTACTACTAAGCGGCGTGCCTGTCCGTGTCTATCATTTTGTATACACTACTCTTTTTATAGTCGTATATCTCGTATTTAGCATCGCATACTGGCAAGCAGGGGGGACAAATGATCATGAGAAACCGTACATTTACAAAGCATTAGACTATAATAACATGACCGCCGCCAGCGCCACGATTGTGGCGTTTTTCTTCTTCATTGTCGTGCCCGTTCTCCAGTTGGCCCTTTTTGGCATCTATAAACTAAGGACATGCCTAACTGAGAAGTAATTGTGATATAATGAATTTTCGCGTGAACGGCCAAAATGGCGTCCTATCCTGATGAACAAAATTCATGATGCCAACAATCAGTTCAGGGACTGGACTAGTGCCAATTTTTACTATAGTTCAACATTGTTGAATGAAGTCCACTGCCAATAACATCGTAGTTCAACAAAGTTCAACAAAGTTGAATTGGTCTTGCACGGCTGGCACTGTCGCGGTCGCGGCACCTGGCCTGCTGTTTGCCTGAAAATCGCGGCACGGTCGCGGCGCGGCACAACTTTGTCGCGGCTTTTCACAGTCATACGAAATCTGCTCTAGTATGCTTGCTTTGTAATTTGCATGCAATCCAAAAGTCTGCAGTTGCGCAGTTAAAAAAATGTACTCCGCTGTAAATGATACCCACTTATCAAGTTCGTTTGCAAAGTACAATTTGTAATAATTGTTTACAATTCATGAAATATAATTAATAAACCTGATTGTGTGATTCCCTGTGAGCAGAAGCCTCTTTTGCTTTGTATTCGCTACAGTTGAAAGCCCAACGAATATACAAAGGAAAATAAGCCTCTGATCAGGGAATGGGTGTGTACTTTCTTTCTAGTTAAAAGTGATAAGGTTGCTGTCAGGAAATTAGAAAAAAGGCCCTAAAAAATACCAAGCGGTGGTAAAACGTGACCCTAAAATAGTTCGTTGCTCAAAATGAACACTAAAAATACCAAAACAGTTGTTGATTCCCTTAGCAACCTGCCAACATTAAGTTTTGATTAAAGTTTAGAAAATGGTGCGCGGCCTTTTGGCAAATGTAAAAGATTTTCCAGCCTTCTCCCTTTGATTCTTCTCTCCTCCCATTTCCTCAATTTACTACAGTGATTATGGTAAATAAAGAGTATCCTACAAGGGTTTTTTACCCGAAATCCTCCATATCGCTTAAGCATAAGCACAACTAAATTTTCCGCGCCTAAAATGTTAGGTCGGTATTCAATTTTTTGGAGGAATGTTCTCGTAAGGGGTCGCTTGAGATGCACCACAAATGCATCATGGGAACCTATGTATGTCGCGTTTTGGCCACATAAGTCTCTTCCCTTGCAGGCGCGCACGTTGTCAGCGGTTTCATGTCTTGTGAGTGCGTACGCAGTTCCACTTTTAAGGTAGCCACTGTTGAGTCTGTCGAATCCTCTTCCGATGTAACAATCAGCATTCATGATAATAACGGTCTTGTCAATCAGATATCTAGAGGCGTGACCAAAAGCATCGCTATACGTCATCCGTCTTTGGATGGCTGTGAAGACTAACTTGTGCGCATGCGTCAAAGCAAGTGCTTTAACGAAGGCTTTATCCTCGGTATTTTCGTGGAGGAGGTGAATCTCTTTGACCTGCGCGTTTGGAAAAAGAAAAAAACGTGTTATCATAGTTGCATTCATAACGTTCCCCGAAGGCCAAGATAACTTGAATTTCAACTGTTCGCTTTCCCTCTTACCTACCCCTTATCGTACCCAGAGCTCCATAGCCTGCTCGCAAGCGTGTTTTTTTTTTATCGCGAAAAAAAAAACAGAAATCAATGTCGTGGCTGCCATCTTGGGCGCGCGGAGGAAATAGCCTGGAGCGAGTGACAAAGCGAGTGGGGCTATTTTCTCCGCGCAATATTTCACCTGCGCTTAAACCGTGCATTTCAGGTGCAAGATCGAACATCATTTCGAGGCGACGAAGCTTCAGAAGGGTTTGTTGCAGCAGCAGAATCACTACGTACCAACGGATGGTAGAGATTGTATTGTAATGCTTGTATGTATTCTCCCTGTCGCTTAGCAACCGAGGGATCCGATTCCATGTCACGTGATAACACCGGAAACTGGACAACAAGATGTAGGAAGGCAGTTCGAAAATCTGAAAGAGCAAAGAAGAAGCATTATAGGATCGCTTGAATTTTAAAGATTATAAATACAAAGTATCCTATCAGAGGCCAGATCGATAATAGGAACGGATTACTGTCAGAGTGCTTGCATCGTATTTTTTTGTAGTCCGGAATAAGCAAAATCGCGCTCTAATTGGCTCGCGATTGGTCCAAAACTGATCCTGCGATCCGGAACCAGAGTCGGGAAGAGTCGCGCGCGCGATGAATTTTGTGGCGCGCGCCCTAAAGTTCTGTTAGGTTGGTTGCTTTTTCAAGTGTCAGCAAAATAGTAAAATATATTATTTACCGGCTTGGTCGGCCCGGATCGTGAAATACCATGACCTTGACCCTGAGAACGACCTCGGTCACTGTATTTCACGATCTGAGCTTCCAGCCGATGCACTAAGCAAAAATCAAACGCGAGGTACAAAAATGTTTCCCAATATCGGGCGTAGAAGCGGAATATTTCTTCAGGAATTAGTCAAACATCAAATATTTAATATTCAAACTCCCGCGTCAATATTCAAACTTCCACATCGGCTTCTGTCCATGGGCCAGGCCCCGAAAAATAGGACTTCCGTAACACCCCCCGGTAGACATAGTTCAATTGGTATCAAATTAAAGCTTATTTCCCATATTTTCAGAATTCAGTTGTTTGCATATTTGAAACTTGGGCGTTAGGGAGTAAGCGCGCTGTTTCTAAGGGGGGGATGGTGGGGGAAATTTGTTCCAATTGAATTTGCAGTGATGCTTTCCTGCTCACATCGCAAGCTAACAGCAAGCATACCACTTTACACTTGCAAGTTATAGTCACTATGACATAAGGTAACAAATAGTGTTATTGGACTTTGACTGTCGGTTACCATAGCAACAGGCCCCAGCCGGAAATGGGCCAATCCTAGCCAAAAATGTGAATTTTCTTGGTTTCGAGTACCAAAAAGTAACTTGCATTTCCTTGTTACGAGCTCATTTACCAAAAGGGAAGTGAAAATGTTCCACAGACACCTGAGTGATATCAAATAACTCAAATTAGTTTCATCTTCGTTCAGCCCCTTTAAATGGAGAATTTTTCTTTTTGAGGCACCACATATCTACACATTTGTTTTCAAATTTTCAGATTTCAGCATCTCAGTAATCATAGCTCCATTTTAAGTTGAACTTACACAGATGATGTAACTTTGCTCAAAAAGTTCATCACAGTTCATAAGTAGAAATATCCGGTTGCCATGGCAACGAGTTGCACCTTAAATAACTTTTTAATATCATGCAAAGGTTTAGTTCACGGCTAATATCGCGTTCTTTGAGCCTGTCTTAACCTAACAAGCATTTCTTTAAAGGAATAATTATTTTTACATAATATGCTTTGAATCACCTTAATTTCTCCAAGTTACAGGGTTTTTCTTTAGGCGTATTTGAGTTGCGAAAGGTAAATACTGCATGAAAAACGCAGCAACCATGGCATATAAGACAAATATATAGTTTCTCTCGGTACTAGGCAAGCACACCGTCAGCTTGCTCCTCATCATCTTGCTCATCATCTTCCTCCTCACCAAGATCCTCAGAAGGGCAGTTTTCACATTCATCTGGGCAACCACAAGCCTCGGTGCATGGTAGTCCCATCTTCAAACACGAGCAACGCATTGTCTGACATGCAGTCTTGCATCTGCAGCTCATCAGTTCCATTATAGCGCTTGGGGCGGGGAGAATATCAGTCCACATAACCTCGAGTTCATCGTCAACGAGCCGCCAGCCTTGTCCATCAGGATTCTGCTCGGGAACAATCGCTGTCAGTGCTTTTTTCCAGAGATAACATTGATAGTTTGCACGCATTATATGAAATCGTAGCGCTGTACTTGTTGGGGGGAGCTGATGTGATTGCGGATTACGACTCTTACAGAAAATGTTGTAACGCGCTTCATTGACACTATTGCTGCCTGTAGCACCATAGAGAGAGCAAATAAATTGCTCTAGCCTCTTAATGGCATCGTCTCTAGGAGGTATACGATCACCAAGGCAGCTGACGATCCTTCTCAATCTCTCATCTTCCCTTATCAACTGTAGACCTTTGCTCTTCCCTTTGTTGTAAAATGCGCTGACGGTATCACAGCCTGTTAATGCATGCATACCTGGCATAGCTTGGCACACCTCAGGTCCAAACTTGGCACGAATTGCGTGGATACTAACCAGGCGAGCTCTTGTGCGAGTTCCACTAGCAATAAGGATATCTGCAGGAATGGTCTCTTGGTGAAAACAGGCAAGCACCTCGACGTCAGTGTCTGAAGAGCGAATGCAAACTTGGCTATACCCATTCGTGGAAGCGTGCAATGCATGTAGTAGCATTCTTGTGTCGGCCTCTTCTTGGTTACTGTAAAGATCTGGAACAGGCTCGGATATGATGCTACCTTCAGATGATGTTATCTTTGTGCAATTCGCGCCATGAGTAACATACAAACATCGATCAGCGATCGTCGCAGCAAATCTGTCCGTTGCCCACTCTTTTGCCAGGAACTGCATCAGGTTCGTCTTGCTTTCTCCACTGGACATCACTTTCTTCCATTGACGCGGGCATAGCTGATCTGGACTCGTTATCTTCATTGACACTTGACCACCCATTCCTCTTCTCGAACGTTCAGAATTCTTGATAGAGATTCTTGGGTACTGATCAGCTACGACATCGATCCTCTTTGCCGTCGCGCCTAAAGTGAGTACTAAATTTATCACCATCTCAGCAAAGCTCGAAAATCTCTCTGGTATTCGGGTTAGTGTTTGAAGCATTGCCATAGCATCAATGATTACGGCTGCGTTCTCAGGTAGCCTCTGGACATACTCCATGTTATCTTCTAGGACCTTGGGCAGGGCCGACTTGTTGGTCTTCACTAGAGAACCGTCTGGTAAGGCAATCGCCCATGGAATTGGACCAAGCTCGTATGTCAAAAGTTCTCGCAAATCTATCTCTCGGCTCTGGCCAATCACTAGTAATCGAGCAAACAGGCTGCTATCTGCTTTGATAATAACGTCTCTACCACCTGACTTGACCTTTTGTTTTATACAGGCTTCCGATAACGTACCGAGTTTCAGTTTGGTGAGTGGGTCGAAAAAATCCTTAGATTTACTGACAAGTCGGGACTCAACAAACGTAGTAAACGCTGCTTGGCCTTTTGCCTGAGCGGATAGCAAATCGCGTTTGACATTTTCACTTGCAATTCGCCCAGAGCTGATGCTTATCAAGTGCTCTGATTCTTGAAAAGGATGGTGCCAATTGGTGATTACATCTTTTACCTTCTCCACATCGTCCTCATCTCTCTTCAGTCTTGCAGCTCCGCACTCCTTGGGTTTGGGGTTTGTTGTGCTGTCTAAGCTGGTCATTAGTCTGCACTTGTCGAGAAAGGCTGCTCTTGAATGGGCTGTAGCAATCCACTTCTGTACTGCCCCTCTTTTCAAGCTGAAGCCCACAATGCCCCCGTTAGTCTTTGTGCTGCGATTGACCGTTTGTTCTATGGTCTGGTCGACTGGCACTTGAGTGAAACCTTGGCATGAACGCTGCACTCCAAAGTCTCCATGGACTAGCTGATGATAGGCTTGAGGATGTGTTTCCTCCAGCGAGAGCATTTGGATCAAGTAAATCGGCAGGTACCTTGCGTAGTTTACGTGATCGTATGCAAAAAACCAAGGGAGCATTGCTCTGACGCATTCAATGTGAAGCTCCCAGTTTCCTTCTCGGGTAGCCCTGATAAAACTGAGAAGGATACCAATCATTTCAAGATATGTAAGCCAAAATGTCTTGAGTGGACTAGTGTTCTCATTCTTGTATTGCTCGTACAGCTGAAACAATTCCTTGAACTCTGCTGACGACAACATCTTCTCAACGCTTTCTCGTTTGATCTCCTCTCTTATTTGCTGCACATCCCTCACGAGGCTTGCGTAGTTAACACGTCGACCGCTCGATTGTAACCACGACCTGAAACCTTCCCATAACAATCGATGCATAGCTTCATAAACAATCTGCAGAACAGAAAAAAAAAAAGAAAAAGAAATTTTAATAAAATCTTAATAAAATTCGCATTCATATCGTTGCACCATGCCTATTATATTTCCCTTTCAAAAACTGCACATTTATCGTACCTTATGCGTACGAACAGCGCGATTGTAATGTCGACCCTCAAGTACGCCTGACACGGAACCAGATGCCACGATTCCACTTTCTATCAAGACATCTGATAGGCCAGCGTCAGCGAAGCGCTTGCCAATAGCAGCCATGAACGCACAGATGATGTGGAATGCGCCCATTCTCGTTACAATACGCTTAAATTCATCTTCTGTTTGCCACTGGATCTCCAGAGCCTTCGCATAAATCGCCTGATCAAACACGACGATAACATCATGTTGCTCCAGCTGATTTGCCATCTCCAATGACTTCTTCAGGATAGTATACACGGTAGGAAGCTCTGTGGGGCTCGCCTCTATAATAGGACAGTAGCCTACGCTACTTTCTCGGAAGGGCTCGTCCCTCAACTTCATGTTAAATGCCTTCCATGATGGGATGCGCTGACGTCGGTCTTGAGAAAGATCAAACAGTGTATCTCCAAAAGGTTGTCTGCAGAGCATCCACCCGAAGTCGATTGAACGTGCGTGATCTAAAACACCGGGAACCGCGAGAATGACTTTATGCGTGTTAATGTGTACTGCTGGAGGGCCTTGGCGGCGTCCGGAGTGATATGGAAGAACATCACCACTAACAGTCGTCACAGTGCGCTTCCTAGATCGAGGCTCGGTGGGTATCATTGTGGGAGGTAAAGAACATGTCAAGGGCTTCCTTTGGATTATTATTCCGTTCGTGCAGTGGGTTGTACCCTTACCTGATAAATAGAGAAAATGTCACAGTAACGATGATAGAACAAATAGAATGAGCTATAAAAACTTTCAATTTACAAACATGAAGAACCAAACTCTGCCATGTTAATTCATAACACTGGATTTTACATAAATTATAGCCCTGATTTTTAAGATTACAGATCGGGCCTGTAGAATTTAGTCGAACTTCGGTTACACATAGGCAACCAGTCAATCTCGAGGTACCGTAAAGTATTTATCGAAAAAATGTCGGTACAGCCTGAAACTGGGGTGAGAGTAAAAATAGGCGTGTTCCGATCGTCACGTGATACTAACTCCGATATCCCCAACTTTTGTACTGGCATATATTTCAGTCTATGGGTAGAATGTGTGTTATCAGGGAGTTGTGTGTATGATGTATGTATGTGTATATGAGAGGTTCAAAATTGGTTGGTATGGGTGCAAAATTACTGGGTCGATCCACCTTAACGTGGAATTCACTGGTCATGTGATGAACTCATCTATAGAATTAAATTTATCTACCTACCTGACAGTGTCTCTTCTTGTAAATCATTATTGTCCCAGCAAAACACCCCCGGCACTCCAGGTACACATGCACTCGGTAGCACTACTCCATCCCTCTCACGTGCCATCTGTTTCTCGGCTAGAGATGTTTCAACTTCGATGATCTGGCTATATGATAATCCATGTCCAAATCTGTTAAGAAATGTCAAGACTTCCGCGCTCCCAGTTAAGCTTTTGACGGCCATAGGTAATACAATATGTTTAGGCGTCTTAACACGACCGCGTGTAATACTGTGGACGAGATCTTGTGAAATGGAAAGAGCGATGCGACGTACGTCGTCAGACACGTCTTTAACCCTGGTCTCACTAAACTCGCAATGCGGTGAAAGCATCCAGCACAACATATTATACAATAAGTAGGGAACGACAGAAGTACCGTCATCGAGATTTTCCGCTTCGGGAGGCCATTTCATGGAGGATTTCACATCAAGAAGCAACTGGCGGAGAACCTTTGAGGTCCGGTACACCATTCTTGCTGGATTATCAAAGCCTGGATCTCTTGATACGTCACCCATATCATCTTCGCCAAACTTACTGACATTCGCATCTAAAGACATTGCCACAAATGCTGTTTCTACAAAACCTCCGTTCTCAGCATTTGTGTGATACAAAAGTTCAGCCTCATTTTTTCTTGATGGCTGCTTAAACGAGAGCTGTTTACCAAAACATTTTATCAAGCGCTGCTTTGTTTGCGAGTTCCTATAGTCTGGTACCTGGATTCCTTGGTCAGCAAGGCCACTCACAAACTGGGATGTGAGATCAGAAATGCTGATAACTTTGTTCTTTCCTACCACTTCTCGTTGAACCCGTTCACGGATGTCTTCAAAGGCAACTTTATAGCCTTGGTTTCCTTGGTCTTCACTGGTGCAACGTTCCTTCTCGAGCTTCGTTAAGGTGTCTGCTTTTGTGAAGTTTTTGTAGCAAGAACGATGATATTTATTTCTTTTGCGATTGTGTCCTGCTCTTGGACTTGTAGGAGAACATTGTCGTTTTCTCGGATTTTAGCAGCATTTATCAGAGAAGCACTGCCATATTCGCTCGTGTTAAGAGTAAGAGGCTCTCGCTTTCTAAGGGCACCTTTGGTCTTCTTATCTTTCTGACAAATAATGCATTTAGTCGTTTCAAAATCTACACTTGATCGAAGACGCTTCGGTGTTAGTGCTTCTGAGGCTCGTAATTCGGGATCGGCAAGGTCGGGGTCTGACGAAACTAGCCGCTTTCTACGCATATCTCCGACGTTGGTATATTTCTGGTAACATTGCCTGTGGTAGAACCCTTTTGGCCCTTGATTCCAGTGGTCTTTCATAACAAACCAAATCTCATCTCCTTTCTGCCTTGCGCACTTTTCAAATGTTTTCCAACTAGTTTCTGAAAACTTTACTAAAGGACCCGCTGCATCATCTCTGACATGACATAAGCATTTGTTCCACCCCAGGTCTTCACCCTTTTCTTCAGTCATATTCTAATTTCATTTTATCAAACGCGGCATGATAATGACCAGGAATTACGAGCCCAAATCTAAATAATAAAGTTAACAGAAATTCACCTAAAATGGCAAATGGTTTTGTTATAATAGTTATAGTTTGCAAAAAATAATGGCTTACGCCGAACAAATTTTCAATTCAGGCAATCACGATGGCTAACGAAAATCGAAATGTTTTCCTTAAAGATGCCAAAAACTGACTTAATTTTATAAAAATGCAACAGTTCTAAAAAGGTTTTCTCATCTTTTTTTAGTTTGTCAAAAAGGCAATAGCTTGTTGAGGCTTATTGCCGAGTTTTGACTTTCAAACTGAAGCACATGTTCGCCGAGTTCGGTACTTGCAGATGCACTAACGACACTTATTCGTAAATAACTCTATTTTCCACCCTCTTTCTTTGATAAAATGATAAATTTCAAATCTAGCATGTAAACTTATCTCAAAAGTATAGAATTAATGGTTATTCTAACAGTGATTACAACGTTTTCTTACCTTACAAGTAAAGGAAAGCAGATCCAAAATGGCGGACCTAGTTTTGAGTGCAGAGCATCATGGGATTGGAAAACGAGGAATGGAACAGAAGGGAAGAAGCATGGACTAATATGATTTGATTTGATTTGATTGTCAAGCTAAAAAAGCAGCTAGTAGATTATGGCGATTTTCAAGCATGTCGTATTAAAACTATAATAATAAACACGAGCCTTGAGCAATAAAACATCAGCACGTCTTTATAAAGTCTCCAAATTCAATGTGACTTCAAAATGGCTGCGAAGCAAGCTTTCTTGAGCGTTTTAAATTTTGCCGAGTTATAGAAAACAGGGCTCTAGCACTAGTTATAGAAAGTAATTACAAACATTCGAACACTTAAATCGGCTTTAATTGCCGTATTATCGTTTACCTTGGACCAAACTTTAACACACTGAAATTTATTTTCGGACCTGAATACCCAATTTATAATTGGAAAATCCAAGATGGCGGGCCCAAGATGCCTGTAAGGAGCTTAAAAATGAATTTGATTTCTATAGAATCACACGACAAATACTGACCAACACTACAATACAACAGTATCTTTTTAGAAAATAGTTGATTAAGACACATACCCAGCGTTAAGGGTGTCCGTCGGAGGGGTGTGAGCATCTTCTGCCTGTCTGATTCATGACATATGTAGCGCCATTCTAGTTAATTTAAGGTGTTTCAAACCAAATATTCAAAAAAAAATCCCCTTTCCTCTTAAAATCCATTGAAGTAGCTGGCGTTAGGGCGTTTAACTGCCTAAACGCACAGATTTTGCGATACATACCTTTGGCGAATGTTAAAAAATAATTAATTTTAGTATCCGTTGCCATGGCAACCAAATTTCCAGCTTTTCAAACATACAAATATGATTTTGGTAAAAGCTACATCATCTGACCAAATTTCACTAAAAACGGCTATATAATCCCTGAGATATTGTGATTTTAATATTTCAGCATGATAATCTGAAATATTGAGTGCCTAGAAAGAAAAAAAAACCGTTTAAAGGGATAGCAGCTTTATTTAGAAATTTTAAGATTTTCAATACTGATAAGGTATAACTCAACTATGGTCACCGATTTTAATGTGAATGACAATTGTAAAAAGCAATTACAGTTAGCTTTTTGTCTTCAATAATATAAACATCTTGTTTCTTCTAATGCTGATAGTCCTCTGATAAGCGTGCGTTGCTATGGCAACCGTCTCAGAAGTTCCAATAACACTATCCGTCAGCTTATGATATAATAACAATATATTGCAAGTATGGAATGATTCGGTTGCTGTTTGGCTGAGTTATTGTCCAAAACTCTTCCAACCAAGTTTAATTGGAACAAATTTTACCCACCCTACCCCCCTCAGAAACATCGCGCTTACTCCCTAACGCCCAAGTTTCAAATATGCAAACAACTCAATTCTGAAAATGTGGGAAATGAGCTTTAATTTGATACCAATTAAACTATGTCTACTGGGGGGTGCTACGAGATCTCATTTCTAGACACGTTTTTGGCTCTTGGCCCATGGACAAGAGATCTTGTTGAGAGGAACAAGTTGTGTGTGATTTACAGTTTTGCCACTCAAACATTCAACACATCAACCTACCTTGTCGAGGGTTGATCTTTATCCTGAGAGCTCCATCCCTTGGCAATATGAATAATAATATTTTGTTCTTGAATAAGAGCACTATCACCACGAAAATGATGATTTTAAAAGTAAGACGAATATTGTAACTGGTGCACGCATAACCTGAAGTTCTTGCCCCGGAAAACATCTCACGTAGGGAAGCCAAGAATTGTCAAATACGAGAAAACATCTGGAAAAACGTTTGAAGATAGAAAATGGTTGTTATCGTGACTGAGATATTTGTATCTCAGTTAAAATAGAAAAGAACGATACAATTTGATAGAAGTTCTCCATGCATGAAGCTGTGTTAGTTCTAAACCACCCGTCGCCAATTGAGTGACCCGTGTCGTTCTGTTCGTCCCATCAATCACTCGAAAGAGTTGTCGATTTCTATCATTCAAGCAGTTTGACGCGGAACATTACATTTTAGTTAGTTAATACAAAGACTAAAAGCCGTATTGTTATTTAGTCAAATCACACTAGTGGTCTATTGTCAATGCTGCGTTCTGATTGGTTGAGCTACTAGTAGGCTATAAGTTATAGCCTACTAGTAGCGAAAAGTGTCGGATTTGAAAGCCAGAAAATCGCAAATGACCAGACCAGAAAACGTTTTTTTGCTACATACATTGACCTACTAGTGTGATTTGACTAAAACAATTATTCCTCTCGCCCTCATGGCCTCTGAGTCAATAGCCCATTCGGCCTTCGGCCTCATGGGCTATTGACTCAGAGCCCATTCGGGCTCGAGGAATAATTGTTAAATAGCGAGTGCTCACTCCAACCGAGCGCGCGCTCTTATTGGCTAAATCAAGGTCACGTGGTGAAGTACAAATCAAATATTCCCCGATCAGTCAATATTTGGAAAAAATATTATTGACTGGTTGGGAATATTGCTTTCGCGCGTCGCGTTTGAGAGCGGGAAAAAATAGCAGTATATTTTCTGCTATATAACAAAACACTTAATGACTACTCCCTCGGGAAACACAGTTTTGTTTCCCTCGATTCTCGATGTTTTCGGGAAACAAAACTGATGTTTCCCTCGGGAGCAGTCATTAACTGTGTCATATTTCTCTGAATTTTTTTATGAATGAGGACAAAATCACCATAGACCAGTCAAACAGTGTTTCAGGGAATCTACAGCCCATTTTCGTACCAAAAGCTCAGCTCGTCTCCTCGCGGGGGAGACTCTGGTGACAGCCACTGACGCATGCGCGAGATTTAGTATAGAGCTGCTGAGAGAAAGACATTTCAGCGCATGCTCCAACGTTCAGAATCAGCCAATCAGCGAAGGCCCTCAAATGGCCGCCACGAGAGCCTCCCCTGCGAAGTGACGAACCGGGGAGCCCTACGAGAATGAATACTACAAGCTCAGCTGTCTCTTTCTTCTGTGCATGCTCGTATGAAAAACTGTTATACTGCTGCGTAATGAACCTGTGATAAAATTCCAGCTATGTTTTAATTTCTTACATATATGTATTGATTGACAGAATTTAGAAATTATATAATTCTCTTTTGTTATTTAGTTTCAACTCTAAGACAAAAGGGCCATCGTCATGCGCATAACATAAATTATTCTTGAACTCATCATTATAAACATTAAACGCCGCTTGATTTTCAAGAAAAATCTACTTAATATATAGCAGACAATATTATTATTGTTTATTTACGCCTTGCATAACAGAAACTATTAAATTCATAAACATTAACCTGATTAATGCAAGTGTCTGATTTTCGAGACGAAATCTATTTGTTCACAAGTCATGTTTATTTCCTGTAAACATATTGTGTTTAGTTCATGTTGAGTTTAGGTGTCTTCCCTATTCGTCCATGAAACAACTCTTAATAGAGCAGATTTCAGAAGACTATCGAAAACTAAACGCAAATACAAAACCACTAGCCAATCAGGAGTGGAAGCCATTCAACAACTAACCAATCAGGAGGCGAAGTAAGTCATACTTGCGTTTAGTCATGACGTGAGCAATGACGCGTTTTGTTTTAATTCGCAATTTGATTGGCTGGAAGATGAAAGACTTTGTTCTCGACCAATAGAAAAGCTGACTAAACGCAAGCCTGGCTTACCTTCGACGGCCATCTGAAATCCGCTAAAATCCAATCGGCTTTCACTTGCAAGAAAATCGAGAGCTTGCTGTGAGCGTGACTTGGGACATGCTTCCCTCTAGGACGGCTTCCCAGCGACATCAAAAGGCAGTTATAGCTAAAACCGTTCGTTCGCATTGGAAATTTTTAAAACGTGTTTTTTTCTTTCGTTCCAGTCAAGCCATCTAAGCCAATCAGGACTTTGCCCTGCTTCGCTTAGTGCAGTCGACTGGGTTTCGTCGTGACAGAAAGGCAATCGACTGCACTTGGCAAAACACGATTGTACCCGATTGGCTTAGATGGTTTAAATGGCGGAACAGAAAAACAGGTTTTAGCTGTAAAGGTCAAAACACCTGCAATGTCTTAACGATGTGAATTTCTCAATTGACAAATCACAACTCGAAACACCGTTAATGTAGCTAGTTTTCTTGTGAATGGACGTTTTCATGGACGGAAAGGAAGAACAGTCGCGTTTACTTCACACTGGTATTCAGTCGCTTGTGAAATATGAAAGTGAAACTATGCAATCCCGTTTGTAAGAACAAGGCTGTTAGACTAGCAGAACTGGTACCCGTACGTGTATGATTGAAAAGGCGTGTCCAGGTTCAAACTTCTCACATATTCCACCGAATCCTCTGGAAAACAACTGACACCACGCGAATGACTGCAAGCCTGGGGAAACCATTTCTATCGATACAGTTTTGTTTCCCGCGCGATTATGCGATAATGCTCTCCGGCTCATTCTATTAATAATCTGAGTGCGTATTTCCACCTTCCCAGGCCTGGGAAGCCTGTGGTAGCTCGCGCTAATTTAGATTCTAGTTAATCCGTCGTGTCGTCAGATGATACATCAATGCAGTTTTGTTTCCCGCGCTTCATGCGACTGTGCTCTCTTGACTCATTCATATTTATAATTTGCGTAGTTCCATCTCCCACTGAGAAGCCTGTGGTAGATCGCGCTAATTTCTCATTTCAATTCAAGTTAATCCGTCGTGTCGTCAGATGATACATTGCTATCCCGGGATAGGCGTGTATCTCTGTCAGAGACACTGATAAACGCTTACTCTTTTCGTCTGATGCCGTAAATGACGTCGGATCCCGATCCCGTGGGACTACGGGAATACTGGGCGCAGACTGCGTGGATGTCTTCATCGCAGGGAGAAAAGGCGCGTCGTAGTCCTTCGCCTCGAAAGTTAGTCCCACTCCTTGTGACGACGGGGCTTCGTATCCCCGCGCGCTTGACAATAACGACAACTCGGGCGCGCTAGACGCCACTAATGTTCGCTCCAAATCATCCGTCTTGGTATCCTCGAGTTTACTCTTCAAGAGATGATACTTATGTGTCGGGCCTTTCCGCTTAATTCTTCTTTTTACTTTGCCTTTAGCGGATGAACTCTCATCTGATGGCTGGCCATCGGGGTCCGTGCGGTGAAGAGACGACTTCTGTTTTTTCCTCTTTGGAGGCGAAATTTTTCCCTCGCCTTTAGGTACGGGGCTCCCTTTCCTAGTAAGCCCCGGTTTCTTCTTGGTAACTCTGGAGTGTGCCTCGGCTTTTGCGCGCACGCCTCGACTAGGCTCAAGTGCGGCTGCGGCTGCTGAAGGAATCTCCTTGCGATGTACCTGTCGCTTGTACACTAACGGAAGGACCTGTTTAGTATCGTGCCTGAGAGTGGCCGAGGTTACGATACGGGGATCTGTATAGGATTCCGCTAGGGCTTGAACAACGTCCGGTCCTCTGGCGGTAAAGGTCTCCGGTACATGCCAGGAAACAGAGGGGTCCTTCGACTTACGGATTTTAAGAGGTGAAGCCGGGGTAAAGGGGGTGATGGGTACTAACTGGTAGTACTCTTCCGGTGCTGGGGAGATTTGCAATGGTGAGGCTGGTGAGGACGAATGCCTCGAGTCCGGTTCCGGTGCTTCCGCAATGGGCTCTTCTTCTTTAGATGCAGGAAACAAAAACGACCCAGAACGCTTCCCTTTGTCTACTACCTCCTCTTCCGTTTCCCCTCCCGTCCCTTCTGTTTCCCCCTCCGCCATACCTCCCACAGCTCCCTCCAGCTCCTCGGGCGGTGGTCCCGGACCAGAGAAGTAGAATATGCCACCAGGCTCGCGATGGCCGGTCGGGAGAGAGTATTCAATGTGGGGTTCCCCAGGGGAGAACATTGAGTCCCAATGATAGACGGGAGTGTCTGGGCCAGCCGTTTCGCCACCGTTTCGGTACTTCCCCTTACGCACAGCCGCGCGTAGTATTTTCCATAGATCCTTGGGGTCGGACCCGCCATCTTGCGTAGAACGCGCAACCTGATGGTACAAAACAAAATAACAAGATTATGTTGATTGTCAACAACAACAAACTGGATTAAACTGGTAACGGTTTGATTGACGTCCACTAAAACAAGTTTTTCAAGTTGGTCTTTTGAAGGTCGAGGGTCGCAGTGTAATGAGATTGGCAGTAATGTGATGTTACGGAAATTTTAAAAGCAACTTAGGCGGTGATTACATGAGACCGTGATGAGACCGTGATGAGATTACATGAGACCGTGTGATGTTACGGAAATTTTAAAAGCAACTTAGGCGGTGATTACATGAGACCGGTACGAACTCATAGCGAGTTCGTACCGGTGTCATGTAATGATCGCCAAAGGGACCGTTCATTATTTACAGAGAGTACGGGGATGGATTTTTCCATGCTTTCATACCCCGTTGCCAGGTTTCTCTAAAAAATTCACAGCCCGTACAGATTTTGGGTTCATTTTTTTCTGCCCGGTATAAATTTCATTGATTCTAAATGTTAAACACCTGTAAAATAATATAGCACATTATATGACTATATCAGCACTAATTTTCAACCCCGGTGCTATTTTTAGCGAGCACGGCGCATGCTCACCTTGGTACCCTTTGCTAATTCTAGATCATCCACGTGACCATCTTCATCCCCGCCATTTTGACTCGGCACCAGGCTCGAGCTTTTCCTCTTATTACACGCCTGAAATAAATACGCATCAAAGCTGGAAATTAATGCCGGTCATTCGGTCATCGTCCGATCAAAATCGGCAAATGTTCGGTCATATGTCTGGTCAATCGTGGTGGGGTTTTTCTCTGTTTAAGTTTGCGGTGACAACTGAGAATATAATATCAGAGAAAAAATCCGAACTCTCCATTTATCTCAAATCACTAGCCTGCTAGCAGACAATTTTTCAAAATACTTAAGACAACAGGGATGGTGAAGAATAAAATACGAATTCAACATCAGCAAGAATTTTCATAAAAGCGCAATAAACAAGCATTACTTCCCGTCATTATTAAGGGTTGCAAGTTTATGTTCGACCAATTTACTTATGTGTCCTACCAATTTGCAAATATGTCCGACCATACAACGATTTTTGATCGGACAATGTCAAGTCAAGTGAAAAAAAATAATATTTCCAGCTCTGCGCATATAGAAAGAGATTTCCGATACAAAATAGGCTTACTAGCTTCCCTGACTAAGTGGTTGTGAGTCATGGAGTTCGAGTTTTCTGTGAGTCGATAGATATAGTAGAAAGTAGCAAGTATCTATAATAGATAGTGTATACGGGGAGCAATCAGTCTGTAGGATTCTGTATGTATGCTAATCTCACGCCGCGGTCCGACAAAACTCGACCCAGGCCCACTCACCTGCCGGCTGCTGATGATATTCCTACACAAGTACACCTCACGCGTGATATCAATGCCTTGCGCGCCGAGCTCCGCCAACGCCAAAAACACATCACCAATCACAGTGCGGCGGGAGAACCGATCGTAGCGACATATATGGAAATCCAACGTCTGCAGTGCTAGGTCCGACTGGGTCAGCGGAAACTCGTAGCACTCCCGGAACGTGACGTTGATGGACGTGTCACATGGCTCGATGACGTCACTCTCAAGGCTGATTGGCAGAAGGTGCACGCCTACGTATGTACCGCTGATGTCTTGTTCCATGGGGATGTCCTCGCCTCGAATGAGCCGAACCAGAAGAACAGATCTGACGAACACAAAAAATCAACGATGAGTAGGTTAGACACTAAATTCCGTTTTTTAGTTGTCACCACGCTAGCGTTAAATAATTTAAACACTTATTGACTGTGACCGAGAAAGAGCTTATATTTAAGAACCCTCCCAACCCTCAACCACCCCCCCCCCCCCCCCCCAAGATAATTCAGATAATAGTCCAGTTTCGCATAAATACATAACAGTGGGAATGTGGGAGCCTCAGTTTGAAGTTGAGAAAGTTGCGAATACCAACGAGTCCAAAAAGCTTCCACAAGTTTGTCTATTCGAATTGTCTCCATTCAAGCTTCACAGTTTATTCTCGTTGGTATAGCAACTTCCTCAACTTCGAACTGAGGCTCCCACTGTCTATGCGCCGCTGATGCCTATTCAGCGGTAGAACAGAGAATTCGAAACTGGACTATTATCGTAATTGCAACATGCGCTAAACTATGGGCTACCTGTGTTGGTCGTACTGCAGGGCAAAATACAGGCGTCCAAGGTCCTCTTCTTGCAGCTCAGACCCAGGCTCCCCTTCATCGTCTGTCAAAATCGCTGACCCAGGAGTACTAGGTTCCTCCTACAAAAATAGGCAAGCAAGGGGTACATTGTAAGGTCAGTAAAGCATTTCTATGCCAGCCCTGTGTGCTGATATCCCGTTATTTCATTTCTAGTCCCACAGGGCGATTCACCTGCCAGTTCGTGTTGTTGTCATCCGCGACTATTTTGTGGTACAAAAAGCTATTCAAATTACTATGTTCCAACATTGGAAGGGGGACGAGATGTTTGTAGTATTTTTTTTTCCGCAGCTGTGGCTCCTACTGTATAGAGCAGATTTCCTATTACTGTGAAAAGTGTCGCGACATAGGGCGCGGCACTGTCGCGGCACGGAACCTGGCCTGCTGTAGATACCGAATGAAATCGCGTAGTCGAGGCATACCTGGGGCATCTCAGGGCGTGGCTGTATAGGGGTAATTGTGATTTTCGGTACCCCTTCCTCCCCCTCCGGTCCCAGTTTGCCGAATGATCTATAGATAGCCGAGTCATAGTCGTCATCCCCTAGGATCCCGTCCGTTTTTTCGATTCCTCTTTCTCCAGAGCGTCCACGACACTGCGATGTAGGCGCAGACAGCTACTAGGATGACTAGCAGTACTGTGATCGTTAACTCCAGTCTCTCCATTCCCTGGAAAGAATGCAGCAAGAGCACGTTAGTGGAACAAATGATCGTGTCAGTATGTTTGGATGGAACAAATGATCGTGTCAGAAAAAATCAAGAAGGTCAAGAACGACTGCTGCAACGGGCCAGTGCATACACTCGTAATAGTCTTTTTCACAGTTCCTCGCTTTATTGTGATTCAAATTAGAATTCTAGCCTGAAGTCGAGTCTACCGTCTGTACTGTTGCCCAATGTATTGCTTGGTCAGCGGTAGAGACTCGACTTCAGGCTAGAATTCTAATTTGAATCACAATAAAGAGAGGAACTGTGAAAAAGACTATTCAGCCATACGGCTGCCATGGTGTATATATATAATAAATCTATCTGTCTCAATAGAACAATGATGGTGTCAGAAATATGGTCGAATGGAACAAATGACCATGGCAGAAACAATGTGTAATCAATGGAACAATTGATGGTTGTGATGGTAGCAGAAAAACTGTTGCTTCAATGGAACAAATGATTGGATGGAACAAATCGTGTCAGAAAAAAATGTTTGACTATAAAACAAATGATGGTGTCAGAAAAATGTTCGAAAGGAGCAAATCATCGTGGCAGAAAAATGATCGAATCGAACAAATCATCGTGTCAGAAAGATGTCTGAATAGAACAAATGATCGTACAAGAAAAATACGCGATCGAGTGAAAATTTCACTGTCATATAAACGTCAAGGCTGAAAATTAAAAACAATAATTGGAACCTTTAATCGCCTGCTTGACGTCGTGAAGGAATGTAGAATAGCATGTCTTTATACGCGATGTAGAGTTGAAGGCTGTGTTCGATCAGTCTTTGAGCTCTTGTTCACATTAACATTTTGCTGGACGGGCCTATAAAATGTTATATGTTCAAGCTCATCGTATTTCTTCTTAACAGGTCCCAGTCGCTGTTAATTGTGAGTGATAGAAATCCGTTTTTTGACGCACAGCGTTCCACAGCTTCTATCCATGCCCCTCCCACAGTACGTCGCACCCCATGATCAGGTTCAACGCGTCACGCAGGCAAAACATGCGCCCCACTCGAAAACACACTGCGCGACGATAAACCATATTACGTTCTACGCACAAAATCTAGTATATTCTTCGAGAGTGTGAGTGTTACAATTGTTTCAACAAATATTAGAATATAAGGCAGAAAGAGAAAGGAACCAAAACCGTATGGTAGGATTTGACTCATTTCACTATTCCCAAGTTTGAAAACTGTTCAGCCTTGTAAGAAATTACTAAAAAGATCAATTCGTAATACAATTCAATCTGCTGCGAAAATACTCCAAATTTGTGCTTATAGGATTTGGCAGTATGACTGTGAAAAGTACCGCGGTACGGCGCGGTACTGTCGCGGTGGCGGTACGGAACCTGGCCTGCTGTAAATGGAATGAAATCGCCAGTGAAATCGCGTAGTCGCGGTACGGTCACGGTCGCGGAACAACTTTGTCACGGTACTTTTCACACACGAAATCTGCTCTATGGGCGCTAACAGTAGCTGCGCAGTTCATTACTGTTTCAGTTATGCAGATGAGGGTCATAAGTTAGAAATCTGTAAAAGGTTATTATGAAGGTTGTTTTCGTAGCTTATTGTATTATGTTGAAATTCTCGCCGCTTTTATAGGTACGAAGAATTAAATCGCAAAGTTAAGTTTTTCGCGCGCGTGATAATATTATAGCGGCACTTCCAATGCTACCACATAATAAAACCCGACCACATATTAGAGGCTAACTTCCGACTACACCTTGACTGTTGTCCATACTGAGACTCTCCGATAAGACATACACGTCACACACTGAGCGAGCGATATAGCGTATCTGTCTAGAGAACTGGAGGGTTGCACCGATAGAATTGATATATTAATGACTGGTAATTTTCCACTCATCAATCTGAAAATTGCGCACCACTCAAGGTGCTTGACGATTTTTATTTTCATCTTTACTTTACGACTAAAGCTGAGATTTATTCCGCGTAACACAAAGCCAAGACAATGAAATAACAAACCTATTTAGTAACTGAAGAGCGTATTAATGTCATTAGCGTGGTTTTTATAGGAGAAATGCCTGAGGTAGGAGTAGTATTCCCGCGAATTCCGCACGTAGATCGAGAGCAGTAAATAACCCATTGCGACTCCCACGCATTATACGCAAGTCATGAGTAAGGTTTTTAGTTTTATCTAAACCCCATGTCCTTCAAAGAATGTCATTTTATTTACCAGAATATAGAATATGACACATTTTCCATAAACAGACTCTTCTCAGAAATATTTTCCATGTTGATGTGAAAGTCATGTTGTGCCGGAAACCTGTCCTTTTAAACAGGGGTCAATTTAAAGGTCGTAGTCACGAGAAGAATGAGCTATTTTCCTGAACAAATCTGTTGCTCTTTTCATTCTAGTACAGAACTTTATCACTTAGCTTAAGACTTAAAAATTATCGATAAAACTTGCTCTGCGATTATCTTGCGATAATTGCCAGTGTTTGTGCAGTAAAGAGTAACCAACTGTTTGTTTATACGCGGAGTTGGGTAATACGAGCCCGACAGAGTCATGACGCCGAGCAATGAAACACACCGAGAGATCAAAAGAGTTTAAAACTTTAACAAAATCTTCCCCTAGCACGTTACCTCCATTTGTATCCAGTTTCGTAAAAGTGTTCAGTCGTCCATTTTCCCGGTATCCAATTCGTAACTCTTGCCGAGTTGTTTAGCCCATTTTGTAAAGGATATTTACGGCGCTTGCATGGCTGAAATCTGTTCACACCGGCTCATATGAGATTGAGATGACCAATTGATTGGCGTCAGGACGAGGTCAGGAAGCATCGCCTGTTGCCATGGTAACCGAGGGATGGCTAAACTGCCACGATTGGTGATGTACACTCGCAAAACAGTCTAGTTTCCGGCTTTCTGAGTGGGCTCCCTGTGGTAGGACGTTTGAAGCGTGAGAGGCTGGGTGTTGGGCCCGCCGCAACGCGGGGAGAGCCGCGCGCGCGCCCTGGACACCGGAGACTATGCTGTGTGTTCGTTTCTTTAATACAAGTCAGTTTCTAGTCGATCGAAAATCATGCTCGGTCATCGTCTGGTTGCGCGCGTGACGCGTAGAACGAGAGGCTAGAATTAAGATCGACTGGGGCGACTGGCGAGGGGTTCACAAAAGCGTGCAAAGCCTTGTAACGACAGAGAAATGTAAGAAAAGGGAGGAGGTACTAGAAGCGCAGTTTTTCCTCCCGTTTATTTTGAGAGATAAAAATTCCGGGCCCAAAAACCAATGACATAGCAACAAGATTGCGAAACAGAAAAAAAACAAGTGTCTGAGTGGCGGGGGACGGTAAAACCAAAAAGAAGAAAGAAATTGATGTTTATTAGTAAAACGGTCGCTCTTATTGGCCGACAGGCCTTGTGTGATCACGTGACAGTTTGCGCACGCCAGCAAAACCGAGTTGAAGTGTGAGCGCTGTTTTTGTTTTTGTTGTATAAAACAAATAGATCTGCAAAGATTATATTTACATTTATACACAATAACGCAGGCACTTGAATGATCAACTGAAGGGAGATTCAAATACCATGTATATATATATAAAAAAGTAACACCCAAATCTAGCCAAATCATCCACAATGCCGTTTTGCACAAACCATATACAGAAGGCGCTATGTTTGCATTTGGCTGAGGCAAACGTAATATGGTTAAAAATGACATGGGCCGTTGGAAAAGCATTTAAAACAATAAAAAGGAACGCGTCGTTTGCTTTTTTCATGAAGTATCAAGATCATATATAGACACTAAGCTTGAATCCACCTGGCTAGGCACGGCGTCCATCGTAACTACGCACGCACCGCCTATCAACACTGATGCTCATCAGAAACCGAAGACATTCAACAACAACAAAATACGGCGCACACCGAAACTGTGCTGGCAAAACTGTTATTTTGATCATTTTTTCTTTTGTTGTGAAACGTTTGTTTTAAATTTGTGATTTTGAGTTTGTTGTTTGATTTAGCTTTGTTAACGTTAAATTTGAAGCTATGCCTGATGCACTGGCGCGATACAAAATTCGACGCCAATTATATAATTTTTGAAGAGGCTTTCAATATTTTCGGATTGATTTTCGAGCTAAAATATTCTACGTGATTTTCATCCTCCTATGTCATTGAGCTTTAAAGAACAAAACCTTCCCTTTTTTTTGCAAAAACAAGAGTCAATTTTGATACGCAATCGATTTCTTATTCATTTTATAAAATTGAGTCATTGACAACCTTTCTTATATTGAAGGCTTCGCTACATCGTTCTTACTGAAGTGGAAAAAAAGTTCAACCATGTTATGTACTGTCTCTTGGTTTTGCTTCACTAAACGCCTTCAACTATTTTGTTTCCTTCGCAACCAAAATTACCTTTCTACGTGTAAGAAATTTTATATAATTTCACTGTATTGTACAGTAATAATTCTGCGACACAATAGTAAATTTTGAGTACAACAGAACTGTACATTTTACGCTTCGTTAGTTCCTGGGAAACGTTGAAAATTTAAATCTTTAAAGAAAAAAATTGCAGCTTTAATGTTAAAGACTCCAGAAGGAAGCCGTTCCGTTCTAAATGCAACGCAAAAAATATAGAAATACCCTAAGCAGGTGGTTTAAAAATTATGAGCGGTTTCTTTAGCACATCTCGTATTTCGAAACGCGCGTTATTTCAAACAGAATAACATTTGCAAAGTCCAAGAAAACTATTTCATTTTGTGCTTCATGTCCA
Organism: Scolanthus callimorphus; assembly: GCA_033964015.1. NCBI lineage: Eukaryota > Metazoa > Cnidaria > Anthozoa > Actiniaria > Edwardsiidae > Scolanthus > Scolanthus callimorphus. The sequence goes on from CM066914.1 coordinate 4,248,408, forward strand.
ACATGTTCTAATTTTTGTGTTTTCCAGAGAAAATGCTATCAAAAAGACTGAACGCTATCTGCTAGAATTCCCAAGGCAGTTTTGGCGTATGCGTTAAAAAGCTTTCAAACAGCTGTCTGTGGTTGTGACATTAGGAATTTGACTCAAGGCAAATCGGCGTAATTATCACGCACGAGGCTCATATCAAATTTAAACATAAAATGGTACAAATACAGTACTCTTATATACACTTTACGTCTCTTACCTTGAAATTCTATCTTGTGTCATCCCGGAGTAACTTTATTTCTGTTGCTCAATTTACTGAGTCGTCGCTGGCTTTGAGAACAAACTGTTGATATGCTTCGCTCAATCCAACACACGCGTCAAAAAATTATATAGGCGGAAGAAACTCCTCCACAAAGCTCATAAACCTTCCATTGTTAATAAAACCATCAGCCTTGGCTGTCTATTCCCATTTTTTCTGTTAGTAATAGCCTTCAAAATGATAATTTTATCCAAACAACTCAACTCTCCAGAGATTCAGAAAAATGTGACGGTTATAGGCGTTGGAGCATGACTGTGAGGGGCACAAGTGTGATAACTAGTATTTTGATCTTTTTAATTTATTCTTTTGTGAGTTTTTGTATTGTCCAACAGTTTCGCTTTCAGACTTTCAAACAAGATTAAATTTGACGGAAATGATGCGTGAGCGTTCGGCACAATCAACATTTCCAAAACGAAATGACATCTCGAAAATATAAGAAAATTGGAAAGCCTGCTTAAAACGTAGTAATTATTTCTCTGATACGAGAAAGTCGGATAAATTATGTCAAATTATAATTATGATAATCACCTTGAGATCGTTTGATTTTGAACGCATAATTTTATCAAGTTTTCACCTGTTGAATAGTTTCTCCTCCATCCCCTCTACAAAGGCTAGATTTTTTTAAGAAATAAAATTAAAGCAGTTTCGAAGCAGTTGAATGAATGAATGAATGTAGGGAAACTATAATTTAGTTTTTAGATACAGAAATTGATATAAAAAGTCAAAAGGTCTAAAAACAACTCGTTTACTTTGCCCAATTAAACACAAAACATAAGAAAAAGAGTTCAATCGATTTTCTCTCAGCAAGCGTCATCAGCATACACGCGTGTTTAAATAAATTATTTGTTCCAATTTCAATATTAAGCAAATAGCTTCCCTTATAGAGTCCAACTGCCTATAACGTGGAAATTATAATTGCTTTAATTTAAGCAGTAAAGCGACCTTTTGAAGTAGCAAACAGAAACAGGAAACAACATTTCCCTCTTCCCCACCATAGCGTTCCTTTCCGTTGTTTGCAGTTCAGGTTTTCCCTAATACTTAGCCGCGATTGGAGAGCATAATTCTTTTTTTCCCCATGATTTCAAGGAAATATACTTCTATAATTTCCCCCATCCGGATAACTTGCGCCACCCAATGCCTAAATCCCAAAATTTTAAAGTGGCCCCAAAAGAAACTGCAATATTTGCGTTTTATCACAGGCTTCTCATTCTCAGTATACTGATTTGCAGTGTGAAGGATTACGGTAAAATACTGAGAAAGAACAGGAAAGAATGAGTAGGAAACTCGCGAGAAAAGTGTACGATAAAAATTAACAAATTGTCCTACAATAATAGTACTGCTTCCTCTCCTGAGAATTTGTCTGCCCTTTTTGTCCTCTAGCTCCCCATTCTGCAAAAAGAGCTAAAATCCTGAAAATATTCAGTATTTTTATTAATCCTTAAGCGCACAGTTTTTAGTTCGTTTCCAAGCCTGAGCAAGCAACATAATGTCATTTGCATTAATTTATGTTTATTTCATAGGACCTTACAAGATAGGTCGACTTGAAAACGACTTTAACACGGTCCGAAAAATCGCAGTTAAAGAAATGGTGCCCATGGAATCTTGTGACCTTTTTGGCCGCCTGGGGTATTTTTGAGCGACTGGCGGTTCCCGGAAATCGAACTTTTCCTTTCTAGGGAATCTTTTTGAGGTAAGCCTGTATATTGATAAAGCAGATAATTTTTGTCTGAGCAAACATTTTACCAAAAACGTTAAACTTCCGGTTGCCGTTCGTCGTGCAAAATGACGACCTACTCCAATGGAATCGCTATGTGTCCGAAAACGAGCCGTATCCCCCGGGGTTGGTCTCTTTTAGGGGTGATCTTGTATTAGGGAGATTGGTATCTTTTAGAGCCGTAAAATGTGTCCAAATTGTTTTGTCTCATGGTGGTGCTTCTAAAAACCGTGTAAAAAAAAAGAGAGATTATTCGATAAGACGACGATTTAGAAAACATTGAAGGCAGCATTTTAGTCAAACACGGACATTTCTTGATGGGTATCTTAACTGTTTGCCTGTCTCCTTCGCACCTACTTTACACATACGGCCTCATCTTTTAGGGTAACGAATTATCTGAGCCACGCCATGTTTGGTATCTTTTAGGGTGAAACTGAAAATTTCCGACGATCATCCCCGACCAAAAAATATGGGGGGGGGGCGTACCAACGAAAACTTTGGGCTCATTACTACATGTTCCATCTCACTGCGACAAAAAAAGTTAAACTGAGGCAGCTTGGAATTATTTTTCAGGAAGATAGTCTTATAGTCTGGGGACGACTTTTGTCTATGTAGAGTTAATTCTGTTCACTTCACCTTCACTTATGTCACACGCCGCCATCGTGGACATTGAAACGATCAGGCCAAGCGAGAGATAAATTGCCCATAATTTTCGGCACGCGCAGTTTTCAAACGTCTGCGCCAAATTCTTTGTAATGATCCTTGGCTTCGTTTCCAAAGAAAATCCACAAACGGGACAAACGGCCTACACTTTTGCCTACACCTAACATCACGGGAGGGGAATCCCCTATTTTTGGGGCGGGGATACTCGTTGGGAGCTTTCGATTTTACCCCTAAGAGGTACCAAAAAAGGCGTGGCTTAGTTGATTTTGGCCCCTAAAAGATACCAACAAGTGTGATATTGATAAAACCATGTTTGCTAGAACGGATCCCTAAAGAGCTACCTGTCTGGAAAAGAGTTATGTCTTATGTCTATGTTCGGATGGTAGGTATGACCGTCATATTTTTAGGGATTAAAATCGGCATATTTTTTTAGGTTTTCTGGACGACGAGAACGGTACGCTGAAGAAAATCCGGTATTTTGTAGGGGTCCTTTGAACTAAAAAGATACGCTGAAGAAGGTATTTTAGGACCAAGGAGTATTTTTAGGGTGGAAATTCAGGCCGAAACGGTTATCCCTACCATCTTAACCTTCACGTACCCCTCTCCCCTCAGGCTTGAACTACGCCCTGTTAATACTTGGAAAACTGGAGTCAATATTCAATATCATGTGACAATGATGCCATGTCCATCTAAAGTGTTAGGTCGTACATTTTGAACATAATTTTAGGCTATGCTACCACAGCCAGTGCTCGACCTTAACTATTTGGCCACTAGTCCCAGGACAAGTAGCACAGAAAACTTACTTGTCCTAGCCAAGTTTCTAGTTGTCCATTTATGGTATAAGCAGTGGACAACCGCTAAGGTTGAGCACTGACAGCCTTGTATTTTGACCTCTGATTGGTTGTTCTAAAGAAGTACTGCCTTAAAAACATAAAAAGGTGCAATCTTCTTGAAGCAATAATGGTGAACTGGTGAAAACTGAATTACTTGTGCAGTGGCATAGCTAGCGTGTGACCCCTCCCTTTTGGGACCTTAATGATGGCTATGCCCTTGATATGCAGGACCATTCAGGCCCAGGGGGTACTCAGATATACAATTGACTGGAGGGGGGGGGGGGGGGGGGGTGGGTTCCGACGGAGTTCCAAATTTCATACCCCAAAAAATTACCTGAGCCACAAATTTGATACCCCAAAAATGCCTGCTCCCAAAATTTGATACCCAAAAAATACCCAACTTTTTTTAGCCAAAAAAGGCTATTTAATAGCAGCATACACATGATGCCCATCCTATTATATTTCCCCAAAATAGCTTCAGATTAAGGCAGTATCTTGATGATAAACTTGCCTGTCAGAAGTTTCAACCCAAAAAATACCCATGTATTTTTCAACACCAAAAAATACCTGGTAGAATTTTCAGCCCAAAAAATACTTTTACTACAAATTTCATACCCAAAACATATGCCCCCCCTCCCCCATCATGCTTATATCCGAATACCCCCCTTTGGAATTCAGGTTTCTTCAGTTTATGGTAATACAGTCACTCACCAGAGCCTTTGTAGTTGTTCTAGATTACCCTTTGGAATGCGCACTGTTGTGCAGCTGGAATATAGACATAACTCATATCTTTATCAACAAAGGAGATTTCAAGTGAGTGTGAAGATGTTGCAGACCAAGTGTTCGCCTTGGTGTCAAACGTTTTGGCATGTAACTTTAAAATTGTGGATTTTCCTTTCCAATTCCCATGGCATCCAATCAAGTACAGGTTGTCTTCGCAATGTGACAGATCTCCTCTGAAATAATTAACTGGGGATCTTGGCATTTGAGACCAGCTGTCAGCATGGATATCATAGATGTGATTGCCTATAGCCTCCTCTTTTGGTACTGTATAGATCTTTCCATTCACAAGCGCAGAGTGACAAAAAGATGGAGGGGAAGTAGTCTGCTGTAGAGCCAGTTGTGAGAGTTCTTTCCATTGGTTAACCTGAGGATTATACCTCTCCAATGACAGAACCTTACAGCCCTTGTGTTTCAAATCGAGACAAGAAATCACATAAATACACTTATCATCGCCAACAACACTTGGACTATTTCGGGGGTATGACATTGAAGCAACTTCTATGATACAGGGCTCTTGCCGCGCACTGGTCATATCAAGAGAAAACACACTAGATAGAAGTCTGCCATTCTTTCCTTTACCACCAATTAGGTAGATGGCACCCTTGAGACAGGCAACACTGAAGCCTGAAGAATGAAATGGGGTTGTAGACTTGCTCGGCCACCAGTTACCAGACTTTAAATCATACTGTTCCACTAACAGGCTGTTATAGCTTGCCAATCGTACCAAGAAAACTACCCCATTATAATACACAGAGTGCCCAATGCCACATACCCCTTTGCGTTTACTCACAGGGAGCTTGTACCATTTGTTCTTTGCTGGAATGAAACACCATGGGCCACTTCCTGAAATATCTAACTTTGATGTGGAAAATACCAAAATGGCATTCATATAGGGGTCCAGACAAGCTCTGGAGTGCTGGACATTGGCCATTGTAGGGACATACTTGCTTTTCATGCTCTTAAGTACCAGTTGCAAACACTCAGGATCTGATGATATAAGTGGCTCTCGTATCACAACATTGTGAAGAAATTCTTCTTCAAAGGAACAAAGACGTACATGAGTCGAAAGCTGAGAAAACACTTCCTTTCTATCCACTTTGTAGCTCACCCAGTCGAGTATAGCCCTGTAGACAACTTCCTCACAGGAAACTTTCAAATTGTTGCTGGAAACTATTTCAATCAGGGACTCCAGGTTTAAATTCAGAAATTCTGCTGATTTAGCAACTTTCTCAAAATTCCTGTGAACTGCATGCCTTGAGAGAAACTGGTGTTAGTTTTTCACACTTGTACAGAACTGCAAATTGATACGTTGCCAGTGGACCTGTGGATAACTCATTGACATTTTGTGACAGGAAATCATCAACAGCCACCTTACAGTAGAAAGTCAGCCGCCGCCAGGATTTCTTGAGCGTTATCCAGAGAAATCTCGATTTCCCCCGTGTAAATGAAGCGTAATACTTCCTCGACTGTCTCTGCTTTACAGTCAATCAGTTCTACGACAAAATCGTGCTGCTCTTTCATATTAGCATCAACAAAAGCGTTAAAAAAGAAGTCACAACTTGCAGCTAATACGTTGCTGTGAGCGGGAAATCGTTTGCCTTGTGCCACAACAGTCACATCGCACAGCCGACTAGACCCGCGAAATTCGTTCAGCCTGTGCAGCATATCATTCATAAACTCCGCAAGAGACAGTTGTTGTGTCGCCATGAGTTGTATTACAAATTATAAAGGGTTATTTTCCTTCGTAAAACAGATCTCAAAACCTTGACTTGCTATGCCAGCCAGCCAGCAACAACACAACCTTTTTCCCGCCGTTTTCCCCGCTCTTGTCGCGCGTGCGTGTTCTTTTGTAGTACCAGGCCCTTCAGCTCCGAGAGCCACAGGAGTATCACAAATCGGGATTTTGAGGCCTTAATACAAAGAATATATCGAAAAGAAAGCTTAAATCAAGGCTATCAAAATCAGGACAACAGTTTTTAAGAAAAGGGAAACGTTCGAAATGCTGTGGAAAAGTTGGCATATTTTTGATTTATTAGCCAGGAGGGGTGGGGGGGGGGGGGGGGGGGGGGGGGGGGGGTCACTTTTCCACCCTTCCTCGGGGAGGGGGGGGGATATTTTTTGGAACCACACATTTGCACTAACGGGTCATGGACCCCAACTACCTCTTAACGAGATGTTTTGTCAGAATCAATTCCAGAAATACAAAGAACCAATTGATGTTAGTCATCAGAAGCCCAAGTTTCAGCTTAAAATCTCTAACCTGGAGCAAATGGCAGCGAGTTGAATTGTCAAGATTTTAGGTATATGCTTCATCGCTGAATGTCACAATAGCCGCCTTATTTGAATATGAATGGTCCTTTTGTTTGATTATGCCTCGTTCTATTAGGCATTCAGCGATAAAGTAGATACCAGATTTTATTCAGAATGTATGGGATTTGGGTCACGTGACCCAGTTAGTGCAAATGGCCTATTGTAGATGAAAAAAAAGAACAACAAAGTGGCCTAAAAACGCTTGCAGATAATATTAATGTAGAAAAATTAATTTTAAAGTTATTTACTATTTAGGTTGGTGACCATCGAGACTATTGGGTGTTTTTTTGTGCTACTAACCCATACCTGTCAACCCCACGTTCTGAAACCTGGAGAATTTGTCGGAACCATTTCGTTTTCCACAAGTCTTTCCCGAAACCTTTCCAAATCCCTTCCGAAAACGTCCGAACTCTCTCCGAATCTTTGCCAATGCCATGAACTTCGGTGACTTTTTTGTGTCTGACTATGAATCAGAATATGTTGAAAAACCGAGAGATTTGATGCTTTAACCCTGGAGACCGGGAGATTTGTTAAAAAACCTGGAGACTCCCGGTGAAACCTGGAGAGTTGGGTGGTATGCTAACCAATAATAATAATACTAATAATAATAATATGTTTTTTTCTCTTTTTGTAGCTTCAATTGAGCAGCTAAATTACAAGAGGGGCAGCACCAATATATAGGAATATGAAGTGCACATGTATATCTCTCTGATAGCACATAATATTGTCATGCATATCATTGCAAAAATGAAAAATAGTGGACACCAATTATTTGCTACCCAGCAATTTTTTTTTGATTATTATGTGGATTTTTGTGTCAAAGTATAACAATTTATTAATTTTTCAAAATTCATGATCCAATAGCAAATCAACAGTTGGCTATACAGTGCCGTAGCTAGTGAGAGGGGAGGATTGCCCTCACAGCGAAGTAGAATTTTTAGTGGATGCAAGTAGCATATGGGTTCTTTACACTTTGTTTGCTAAATGTGTGATACATTATAGCTGGAATCATCGACTGGCAAATCACTGTTGAAGTTGCAACTTTACAGTCTAAAATGTTCTCATAATCTATCAAATACTGGCTAGGAATGCCTACAGAATGTTAACCTAACAATCTGTAAGACCTTCTGGGATTAGACATGAATGTTGCTGCAATGCAGCAGTCATATTGAACACTGCAATGCAGTTGTGCTTTTTTCAGATCACCAACAAACTGACAAATCTCTGTATCAAATCACCTGACATTCATGTGTGATGACTTTGTTGATCTCCACTAAAATCACACCTCAAATCACATCATGAGAATGGGCCATAAAAGTTCCTGTTTGTTTTTATGAGATTTTTTCTCAAACCTTTACAAGCACCTTAAAGACATTCCACAATCTCTATTAATCCATGTAAAAGGGCACAGATAATTCTGACTGTCCTGCTACGGATCAAGGGATATTGCAAAAAAAAAAAAGGGAGATATGAGGCTTTAAAAAGTCTTAGTCATCCTCTATTTTGTCAACCATTTCCATAAGCTGATTCAGGGAATGTAGTACAATTTTTTAGTGAATTTAGTAAATGGAGAACAAAACTTTGTTCCCAGATGGTTATTCCAAGGAGCTGCTGACTACGGAAGAAAACTATGATATTATATGAAGTCTCCTGTGAAATCCAGCTATTTGCGATTTCCTGAAATCCAGAAATGTAATCTGCAGCATTCAAATTCTCAGACTTTCTACCTACAAAACAAGATTTGCTAGTCTTTCTATGCTGTTCTTGGGAAGACGAATTGTCAAACAGCTGAGTGGAATGCTGCTACCAGTTGAATCTTCTTTAAAGAAGTTAGAGAATAGCACCAAAGAAGATTCTAATGTCCAGGTCTTGGTCTTGAGGTTGAATTTACTGACATCAAGCTTAAGAGCTGTAGAATCTCTTCTCAAATTCCCTTTAGCATCAAAAACGCCGTTACATCCAACCTGGTAAAGATTGTCTTCACACAATGGGAGAGCTGCTCTGTGATTAAGAGCTGGGGATCTGGAGATATGAGTCCATGTGTTTGAATGGATATCATAGGCATGATTGCCTACAGCCTCATAAGCTACAATTACAAAGATTGTACCATTCTTTAATGCACACTGACTGTAACCTATAGGATGCGGGAATGCTAGTTGAGAGAGCTCCTTCCAATTGTTGGTGTCTGGATTATATCTCTCCAAAGACAGATAGTCTTTTCGGGAGCCTGTTTGCAGCAAGCAAATTCCAGAAATGACATAGATATATTGATCATCAGTAACTACACCAGGACTGGCACGACAGCGAGACATGGCAGCAGCCTTTTTTAAGGTGAGCTTCCCTGGTGTTCCTGACATATTACAGGAATATACAGTTGAGCTATATTCACCATTCTTCTTCTTGCCGCCAATAAGATAGATAACACCCCTGAGACAGGCAGTACCAAAGTGTGACACGTTTAAGGGAAAAGTAGACCTACATGACCACCAGCAGTTCTTAAGATCAAATTGCTCTATTGATATGTTGGTAGGATTTAGGCTATTGGGAAGATAGCTCACCACAAACACCACCCCATTATTATACACAGGTATACCAACACCAAAGTTTGCACTTGCATTTTGCACAAGGAATCTGTACCACTTATTCTTTGTGGGAATGTAGCACCAAGGACCTTGGGGTAGCCTTGGATATTTGTCCCTTGTACAAACCAAAATAGCATTCATGTAGGTATCCAAAACATGCTCTGGGGTGCTGGACGTTGGCCGTTGAAGGGACATACTTGCTTTTCATGCTTTTAAGTACCAGCTGCAAACGCTCAGGTTCAGATGATACAAGTGGCTCTCTTATCACAACATTCTGTAGAAATTCATCTTCGAAGGAACAAAGACGAACATGACTGAAAATCTGATAAAACAGATCTTTTCTGCTTTCTTCATGGTTTACCCACTTCATTACTGCCCTGTAGACAATTTGTTCACTGGAAACTTTCAAATCATCACTGGAAATGATTTCTATGACAGATTCTAGGCTCAAATCCAGAAATACTGCTGACTTGGCAGCTTCCTCAAAATTTCTATGAACTGCCTTGAGAGAAGCTGTCTTTAGCTTCTCACATTTGTAGTGAATGGCAAACTGATATGTTGACAGGACACAAGTGCTCAACGCCCGAACATTATGAGACAAAAAGCCGTCAACAGCCACCTTAAGTTTATCCATCAACAAAAAGTCGGCTGCTATTAGCACTGCTTGAGCATTCTTCAACGTAAGCTCAATTGTTCCGCTGTAAATGAAGCTTAAAATTTCCTGAACGGTATCTGCTTCCAAGGTTGTCAGTTCTATGATATGTTCTTGCCTTTCCTTCATATCGACATCGAGTATAGCGCTAAAGAACTCGCCACTAGCTGCCAATATGGCGCGGTGAGCAGGAAATCGCTTGCCTTGTGCCACAACAGTCACATCACAAAGCCGATTAGATCCACGAAACTCGTCCAGTTTAAGCAGTACATCATTCCTATGCTCCACAAGTGATACTCGTTTTTTTGCCATGCCCGCTATCGCGTTGAATGTTGTATACTTTCTCTTTGCAAGCCGATGAAATCAGCAACTTCTACTTCGCGCCTTTCCGAATGTTCCCTAGTAACCCGGCCTTCTCTAGGAAGCACAGGGATACCAAAATCACGACAATCCAGGATTTTTTGGATAGGAGGTACCCTCTCCCACACACATTTCTCCACAGGCTCCCCAGGATCATTGAGCGAACTCCAGAGTTGATAGTTTGCAGTTTTCTTGTGTCACTGTGTGAAGTTTGACTGAGTTCGATGAGCGCTAAAATGAAAGTACCTACGAAAAATAAAAAAATTGAAAAACGCCCTTATCTAGTCCTTTAGTACCTAAATAAACCACTACTAGCATTTATTTGGTCAGAAATGCACTTTTAAGCGAGTTTTAGCAAATTCATTGTCACCTCTTACTCTTACTAAGTTATATGTTCTGGAAGGCTGCAAACTGCAAAATTCCGAACACTCGGCGATCCAAAACTATCCCGCGATTTTTTCCCTAAAATCATGGTCGCTTGCTCAAACAAACCTCACAGAATTAAAGTACAGCTATTAAGCTATCTTGTTTACCTTTTTCGTGGATAACAACCCTCTCTGAATGATATAAACGCGAATCTTTTCAGCCTCGTCGATTCGGCCTGAAATCCACGGCAGGGACGTGCCCCGACTCCGTGGAAAAAAACAAACCGTTGTGACGTTTTTGCTCCCGTCTAGGGGTGGGCCAGACATTGTCGCAGACTAGAAGGACAAGTGGTGAGAGCCTGAGACAATGTCTGGCCCACCACAACTTTCTTGATGGGTATCTTTTACTTGTTACCTGCCTCCTTTGTGCCTACTTGGCACACATGGCCTCACCTTTTAAGGTATCTTTTAGGGTAAGAAATTATTTGAGCCACGCCATGTTTGGTATCTTTTAGGGGTGAAATGGGAATCACCCCAGGGACACAGCCCATAGGCCTGCAAGCTGTACAAGACTACAGTTTTGCAGGGTGACTTTGGTGCAAGTACTTTACTATCCTGTGCATGTCTGAGGCCTTGACTGCAACTTTGAAATATCCTGCATACATCCCTGGCACCTGTACACCTGTACACCATTATCCTGGGAGATTGCGCAGAATATCGTCTGATACTTAGCTGACGAGGGACGAAGTCCCGAGTTGGCTAAAATCAGACGATATTCTGCAAAATTGAGCAGGATAATGGTTTTATTATTCAGCACATCGATAGCACAAAAAGCCCCCCAAAAAAATGACTTTTGTGTATTATTTACGAGCTCAAAACATCATATTTTCCTCAGAGACGGATATCGCAGGATAGCTGTCATGTACAGAAGAAAGCTATTGGCGTTCCAATGACCATATTTGGGCAGTGCATCGATGTGCTGAATAATAATGTCCGTTATTCTTTAATTTTCTGAATTATGGGTCTTACAAAAGTGCATTTTATATAATATTATTTTACGCCTAACTTTTTTAGACTTAGGCATAAAATAACAACTGTGTTTTCAGTTTCTAGAATGTTCTCCTGGTGGATTTACCCCTAGATTTTCGATGAATTACACCTATAATGTTGGTACAAGGCGTAAAATTATGACTATGATTATTTCTTAATTTCAAACCCTGTGTTCTCTTGATTTTCTGCCAAATAATGTCTAATAAAACAATTATTGAATTTGGTTTTTGTCCAATATTTCTGTTGCTATCTATCCGTCTTTACTAGGCCTTACTTTTTCAGTGGGGGGTTCATTTTTGCTTGTTTTCCTGGCTTTTGATGCAATATTTTTTATTCTTGGTTACTTAAGGTAAAATGTATAACTTTTTTGGTTTCAGGAGGTTTGTTCAAACCCTTTGAAACCCCCTTCCTATTCTTTGTTCACAACTGACATCACTAATAATGTTTGGTGGATGGTTAACAAAAGATGTGTAAGCTTAATCAGTGCCCATACATGCATTGCGTGCAACTGTCTCTTGATTCTCTAGAGATTGGTTGAATACTAAGAATTGGCCTGTTTCCTGTAAAAGTCTCATATGCCTCAGATTCCAGAGCAATACTTTCGCACAAACTCTTCACAACACCTATAACAGTGTTTGTACATGACTTCAAAGTCCTCTTCATCTCCGTAATAAGGGTCTTCAATAATTTGAACGCCGGCTGGATCATATTTCCCAAACAACTCCACCTTAGCCGTGTTACCACATTTACCTTTAGGCCTTATATCCTCTAGATCGCTCACATTATTTTTGTCAAAAGCTAGGATCAGCTTGAACTTAAAAAAATCATCTGGGCAGGCCTGCCTGGCGTGATGAGTGTTCGGGATTCCTTCTCTCTTCTGGATAGCCAGTCCGCGTCTATCGGGTCGTTTCCCGATATGCCAATCCCCAATAGCAGCACTATCTACTTTCCACTCATTTTCTATCCCTTTTTCTTTTAGTACATGCCTTAGAATGGCCTCAGAAGTTGGCGATCGGCAGATATTTCCAAGACAGACGAACAAGACAGAATTTTTTGCAGCCGCCATGTTCGGAAATTGCCCGAAAGAGACTGGGAACTAGTGTATTTCCTGATGTCCGCGCATTGTTTTGTGGGACTAGCCGCTGATATTGCGGGCTTAAAGACAAAATGGCGTCCATGAATGGGGAAGCGAGCGTACAAAATGGAAGCGCTGCTGATCCAAAAAGAACCGGTGCACCCCAGATAACTCCTTCGGAATTCAGCCGCCCGGTCAATCTTCAACGAATCGCACAAAGGAAGGCGCAAGTTAAAACGTACCCGAGGAGAAAGAAGTTGGAAAAGCTTGGGGTTTATTCCAGCTGCAAAGTGAGTTGTAAAGAATTTAAAAAAGATCTCTTTGACTCTACGAATAAGTTAAGACCACTAGATAGGTTGTGAGGTCTACGTTTCAGATATCAATTTGAAATATATATTTTACTCTCATGCTCCCCCCTGATATGTACCCCTCCCCCTGAACCTGGTCCCCCCTGGACCTTGAATTATATTTCAAGCAGATGTGGGGTGCTAACCATTTGTGAAGGAAAACTGGTTGGTTTGATCAGCGTCAAATGGTGCAAAACATTTTGGTTGGCATGAAATCCTGAGTGGAATGGCGCTTACCATTCACTAATTCACATTTCGGTTTTGATTGATTACCTTATTTATTATTTATTGACTTCATTTTAAGCTACCAAAATTAACCCTAAAATCATGGCACTGCCTTTTAAGTCAAGGTCTGCTTCACTGTTTGTCATAGGGTGAAGACACATGCAAATGTAATGGCTGGAAGAATCCAAATCCCCCACCCACCCCTCCACGGCTGGACTTGTCTCAGCCCTTGGCCAGTCTGGCTGACCCATGTCGCAGCTGTGGTCACTCCCTTGGCATGCACATTTCACAGCTTCAGAGCATATCAGAAGATGAACTGGACAGGTACAGTGCCCTCTTTGAGAGCGGTGAATGAGTCATTCTTTCCCAAAGTGGATTTCGATCATTGTTGAAAGTAAATCAGACTTGCATTTTCTTCGTGTTCCTATTGGTTCAAATCTTGGATTTGTGTTTAGTAAGCCAATGAGAATGCATAACAAAGAAACAAGTGTTTTTTTTGTTTTCTTGGGTTGAGACTAAACACAAGTCTTACTTACTTCATCCACTCACATTGGTTTGTTGCTGAATGGGTTTTATTTTTTGATTGGCTAATTATATGTTACTTTGCATTAATTTTAATTTTTGACAATCATTAGAAATCCACCCTGCCCAAGAGATTCAGATTTTTACCCATGTGTGGGGTTCCCCAACCTATTCTTCTTTTTAAATTCGTAATGTTTCATTTCCTCTCTGATCTGCATAATTGTCATCACATAGGTTACTTTGTATGGTTGTTGATGTGGAGAACTTATTCATGTGCGTACACAAAGAAGAAGATGCCGACACCAAGCAGGTCTATTTTTACTTGTTCAAGTTGTTAAGGAAATGCATCTTACAGATGTCTAACCCAGTTGTAGAAGGACCTCTGGGATCACCACCATTCGAGAAGCCAAGCATAGCAAAGGTAAATGCCCCAGGGGGCAGGGCTTGAAATTAAGAAATAATCATAGTTGTAATGTTAGGCATTGTGCCAACATTATAGGGCTTAACCCATCAAAACTCTAGGCTTAAATCAATCAGGAGAACACTGTAAAAACAGTCATTATTTTATGTCTAAGTAAAAAAGTTGTATCATGTGCAATTCCGAGCACTGCCCCAATTGAAAATTTCAATTCTTGAAAATGACAAACTTCTGACCTGCTTATTAAAGTCTCCTTTTTAACTTTTTACAGGCTGTCATCAATTTTGTTCTCCACAAGTTTGGACATCTACCTCAAAGGGAGTGGCAGATAATGCATGATCTGGCAAAAATGTTTCTTCATTGTCTAAATCATTGGAAACTAGAGACAGTCTCTGTGAAAAAACAGACCTCCCAGGGTGAAAACATTGCTACATACAAAATTAATTACACCCGGTGGTTGTGTTATTGCCATGTGCCGGTTTTCTGTGATAGTCTTCCAAAATATGACACCACTGCTGTGTTTGGGCGGACACTGTTGAGGTCTGTGTTCTCAATCATGAGAAGGCAGTTACTGGAGAGATTTAGAGCCGAGAAAGACAAGATGCCTGCAGACAAGAGGACTATTGTCTTGACTCATTTTCCAAGGTAAAGTCTAGAGAACTTTGGGGTTTATGATGGCAAGCTTTGTTTTGTGTATGTTGGATTAAAGAAGAATAAGACAGAAGGGTGGTATTAACGTATGCCAACCAGACAAAACTCACCTGGATTTGAAAAAAATCCAGGCTGAGTGGGATTCGAACCCACGACCTTCGGGTATCTAGACCGCCGCTCTACCAACTAAGCTATCAGCCTGTTGGGATTGTTGTGTGGGTCGAATACATATCAATGCCAGTCTAAGGCAGGATATTCCTACCATGTAAACTTACTACTGAGAAACTCAGAGCGAACATTTCTGGTTTCGATTCAATATATAAATAATCTTCAGGGACTTAGAACTAACGTATGCTGTTGGTGTGTGGGTCGAATCCATATCAATGCCATACGTTGGCATACGTTAGTTCTAAGTCCCTGAAGATGATTTATATATTGAATCAAAACCAGAAATCTTCGCTCTGAGTTTCTCAGTAGTCAGTTTACATGGTAGGAATATCCTGCCTTAGACTGGCATTGATATGGATTCAACCCACACACCAATCCCAACGGGCTGATAGCTTAGTTGGTAGAGTGGCGGTCTAGATACCCGAAGGTCGTGGGTTCGAATCCCACTCAGCCTGGATTTTTTTCAAATCCAGGTGAGTTTTCTCTGGTTGGCATACGTTAGTTCTAAGTCCCTGAAGATGATTTATATAGGGTGGTATTATTTTTGGTTTTATCCTGGAATAAAAGCTGCCATCATCATCATCATTGTTGTCATCATTATCATCGACAACAACATGCATTAGCCTCCTATGCATCAGCTGCTTGCTTGTCACTTGTTACACTTAGCAGAATGACAGCTTTTTTTAGCAGAATGACAGGCTTTTGAGCAGATTAGATTATAATTTTATAGAAAAAAGCCAAGGCTGCAACCCTTTTAAATCCAAGGTTACATTTCATGCCTGTTTCAGGTTTCTTTCCATACTTGAGGAGGAGGTGTATGGTGAGAACTCACCCATCTGGGATGACGACTTCACTGTACCACAGTCTCTAAGTGCTGCAAGGGCATCCTCTCCATTAGTTTCTATCACTTCAGGGCTGACAGATTCTTCCACGGGTTCTAGGTAATGATTACTTCTATATTATTGCTTTTATTAAACAAAAGTATAAAATCCAAAACTCTTTGCTTCTCAGTCTGGCAGGGCCATTGTCTGGAACATCTTCCCCTCTCCTGAATTTGTCAACATCAAGCTCACCAACATTTGAGGGTAAGAGATTCTTGTACTTCATAAATTCTCAGACTAGTGGACTAGGCAAGGATTTGTTCAGGGCAAGGATTTGTTCAGAGTAGAAAAACCCAAAGTCACTGTACAATCAATGTTTTGAAAGTGCATATCTCAGGGCAGCTTGAAAAATGAATTCTGAAATTCACCAAAGTAAGAAGAAGCTTCATGAACCAGAGGAGTGAGGGAGTTCAGGTGATTACTGCCATTTTCATAATACTCTGTGAACTCCCACTTAACATTTCCGAATGCCAAACTGCATTTTGGCTTCTGTTCATCAAACAAGACAGGCGCATGGATTGTTTTATTTGCATTTTATGGAGGAAAATTCTGTTTTGAAACTTAGCTAGTCCTTATTAGTTTTAAAAAACTCTCAAAGCCTGCATGAAATCACCCAAGTGTTCACTTGTTTGATTGACAGAAGCTAACCCATGGTTTGTTAGTTGACATAGACTTTGCAGAATAAATGAAAATTGCAGTAAGCCAGCTGCTATCCTCCAATATTGTTTTCATTCCATAGCTGAAGACTAATGTTGTGAAGAAAGCTATAAATAACCATCTGGCGAAACGCAAATTGGTGTACCAAAGCTTTACAAAACTTAGACTTGATTGACCAAATATTGTAATGAAGTGAATGATGTGACTATAGTCAAGTATGGGATTTAATTTCGTTCATATTTATCAAATATTGCACCCTGCATGTACATACCTAGCCTACAGTAAATCAGCTGATCAGCTAATGCAGCACCCCCAGTGATACCAGATTCAGTCTGAAGAGGCATATCCTCTGGAAATACCAGTATTGGTAAATAAATAAATATAACAAATGGATGCTTCCCATGGTATGTTGCTAGAATTACAAAATAGCAGCAGAATGAGGGTCACATTTTTATTTGTTTCAGAACTGACAGGAGGGGTCAAAAGATTCCATGATGATGAGGTTGCAGCCCCCCCTGGAAAAAAGCAGAAGCTTGCAGGTACATAATGTGTGCATGGGATGCTGGGTGGTTGTTTTCTATCCAAGTCATGCAGGCTGATTCAACTCAGCACCATGACAACAATATGTTTGAGGATCCAGCACTGTCTTTTCCAGCCTTTGGTCAGCTCCCGCGAAGGAGCTTCTTATTGAGCATGTGAAAAGGCAGTTTGCAAGAGATCTCTCTAAAGATGGTGTGCTTTTTTTTCTTCAAATTACATCAAGTCGCAAAGAGTTTCGACCATGTTTTAGATCAGCGCGACATCACGTGACAAAAATCGTGGCATATCGCACCAAGTTGCACTTAGTTAACATTAGTGATTTTGAGTTGCGTACGTATAGTACGTGGGAGAAAAATTGCCACAACGTGTGCGACAAAATTGCAAGTCAAAGCCAACTCGTCTACTAGGCATAACACGAGTATGCTGCATCTGAGACTTAGGCGAAAATCGTACAGAGCAAATCGGTCTTTAAGCAGCCTTCCAAGCATTTCTCTAGTTTGATAATGTAAAGTGACATCAACTTAATTAATTCAATGTTGGATAATTTTACTATGCAGGAGATGTGCCTCTTGATGTGCTTAAACAAATTATCGAGACTATCACGGACCCTTCATCAATGCTTGGGCCAGAGGTATATGCTTTTTATTACTACCATTTGCGTCCACACTTTGTCGTGAAATGTGACGATTTTTACGCATTAGTTTTCAAACGTTTTGTCGAGAAGTTGTCACGTTTCTAGCTTGCTGATTGGCTACAGTTTTTACCGTTACTTTTCAGCCAATCAGAGAGTGAGAAAGGTCCCTTTTCACTTAGCGGACCATCAGATATGTTGGTTGCCCCTGAATAATAATTCTCTATAATACCGGTAATATCTATAGATAAAACTGTTTTACTCTTTAAGGGTGGCTTATATCCTGGTGCTCACAGCGCACGAGATGAGCATGCAAGATGCGAAGAGCGGAGGGGTGTCATAGAATTCCATGTTGTTGGCAACTCCCTCCGATACAAACCTACCCGGCAAACCCTGCTTTGGCTTGTGGGTCTACAGAATGTCTTCTCGTATCAATTACCCAGAATGCCTAAAGAGTATATAAGCAGACTGGTGTTTGATCCGTAAGTCATTGTCCATAACCCGTCATGTTTTTCCTGAGTACCCCTCCCCCTCCCTTGGTTGATATTTTTAAAACGAGTTTCAAGTGAGGATCGAGAAGTATTTGTATTTGCGTTCATTTTCCGCTCTTATTCGTCAACAATCACAATCAATCAAGGGCTGGTTTACACACGAACACAATCAATCAAGGGATGGTTTACAAATGAATACAATCAATCAAGGGCTGGTTTACACACTAACACAATCAATCAAGGGCTGGTTTACACATGAACACAATCAATCAAGGTCTGGTTTACACATGAATACAATGAATCAAGGGCTGGTTTACACACGAGCACAATCAATCAAGGGCTGGTTTACACAGGAATACTTTACAGTGATCATCAGCGTTGTCATTTTTTTTTTACAGAAAACACAAGACCCTCGCACTAGTCAAAGACAATCGACCAATCGGAGGCATCTGCTTTCGTATGTTCCCCATTCAGAACTTCACCGAAATCGTGTTTTGTGCAATAACGTCCAACGAACAAGTCAAGGTGGGTGAGGGATAGTATGTGAAAGCTGACACCGCTTAGCACTTGACTCCCGCAAAGAGACGTCTGCATGCTCACGCCAAACATTCCATAATTTTGACGCAGATCTGGACAAAAGAATTTGTGGCTAGTTTGACTACATTTTCATAGTGCACAAAGCATTTTGTAGTGAGGAATTCAAATATGATGAAAAATGATACAAAATAAGTTTAACTTATACGGTTAGCCCACCTTAGAACTTCCAAGTTGCATGTCATTATTTCCAGTAATTGGTTATTTCTATGAACTCAATGTTGGGAGATTTTTTATTGATCATTCTCTAAAATCTCTAAAATCTGAGTAAGCCCCCTATATGAGCCAGGCGTGCTCTTGGGGCAAACTCAGAAAAAAAGTATGTTTAAATAAATAAATAAAAAACTCGCACCACCTTGTTGATTGGTAGTGCATCGATACTGTTGGGAGATTTGTCATATTGATCAGTGGTAGTTTTTTCCTTGCAGGGGTACGGCACTCATTTGATGAATCACCTGAAAGACTACCATATCAAACATGGTGTACTCAATCTCCTGACGTATGCCGACGAGTATGCTATAGGCTACTTCAAGAAGCAGGTTCGCGAATGACAAGCAAATGAGCAGAGACCTCATTACACTTAAGGCTATGTTACACGATGCAATTTTTCTTGCAACTCGCAACGCAACGAAGACGAATTAAAAATCATTGCGAGTTGCCGCGGGATGTTACACGGTCGCAATATTTTCTGCAACTTGCAATGCGCACGCATGGAAAATTATAAATTTGAGCGGCACTATCAAAATCAAGCGCGCTGATTGGCTCATTCATGGCACCATCACGTGATAAAATATTGTTACACGTAGCAACATCTCTCGCAACGTTGCGAAAAGTAGAGCTCGGTTCTACATTTTCTGCAACTCGCAACGCAAAAAATATAGGGGGATGTTACACGCGCGCTTTTCGCTGCAACTCGCAACGCAACAAATATTACCAAGCAGGAAAAATTTTTAAAGGACTTTGAGAAAGTCTATATTGCGTTGTGAGTTGCAAGAAAAATTGCCTCGTGTAACATGGCCTTGACCTGTATGTGGTACTACCTGGCACTATACTTTTTTTCGGTATGGCCTGTCATTCCCTGCTAGCAGAGGCCACTTGTATCCTGTTCTGTGTTTTGAAGTGGCCTCTGCACTCAAGTCACAACCTCGTACAGGATCGTGGACGTACGTGACTGGTTTTACAAGAATGGGGTCGGTGTTTTTGCTTCGAAAACAGCGCACGCTTTCACGAATTATTTCTCGTTCAATGACCAGCACGCAACATTTTGCTCAAATTTCGATAGAAAATAAAACGATCCTCAGCGAATTCACAAAGGCAAACTTTAGAATGAGTATCTGAGTTGCGTTTAAGAGCCTTTAAATTGAGTACCCCCTTTTGCCCCCCTGGACACAAAATAAGCTGAATATCTAGCTCATAATCCTTGAACACAGCAGTTTGACTAACTTTGGAGGCTCTCTCCAGTGATATCATAAGATTTCGAGCTAGCTGATTTGTGTGCAAAGTTAAACATCCTTTCTGTTTGATTTTGTTAAAGACTGATTTACCGCTTGTGCGACGCTGTTGACGAAGATTTGGAGCCACTCAAAGCTGAATCGTATTGACGACTTATCTGCGTTTTTCTTTGTTCAGGGATTTAGTAAAGAGATCAAGATCCCCAAGTCATCATACATCGGCTACATTAAGGAGTACGAGGGCGCCACACTCATGCATGTATGTGAAGTAATAAATCAAACACGAGATAGAGTGTTTCATCAGGATTTCTAAACACCGAGAAATTGGTTGAAAAAACGAGGCAAAGCGACTTCGAGGTGTCTGGAAATAATTTGAGTTCTAGAGACATCGTTTTGTAGCTCTTTCCTCAGGGGTCGTGCATGAGGGTTTGGAATTTAAACAGGGGTAGAGTAGTATTTGTCAACAAGTAGGGGTCCAGCGCGGGTAATCTAAAAGAATTAAACTTGTGTGTGGGTTTGGTTAATTATGTGGAGAAGTTCACAGGAATTCCACGCTGTCTAAATAATTAAATTGTTTACTACTTTTTTCTTTCAATTTTTTTGTTTCCAGTGTCAAATTAACAGTTGTATTCAATACACGGAGTTCTCGACGGTTATTCGCAAACAGAAAGAGGTAAGGAATTGGAATCCACTATTGGGAACGTTAGAGCCAAATGGGAGAGTAGGTATCTGGTCTAACATACAAGCAGATTGTTTTTTCGAGTTAATGAAGAAAAATAACCGCTGCGGCCTTTGCATTGGGAACGCAATGAAACCATTCTCTCAAGCGAGCAAATAAGCAGAGGACCATAGTATGACTGCCCTAACACGCATGCGTGGATCCAGGTAACCGCTAGCCACCTGTCGGCTATCCTGCAAGCTTACTAAGCAATGTTGATACTGCAAACTAGATAGATAGATGTAGTAATGCAGCTCTGGAACATACACCGCTAACTGGTGTGCATGTTGAGTATGTAGTCTGGTGATGAGCAGCAACACATTATTTAACATTAACCTTGCTTATTGGTAATCACATTTATTCTTGTTAACACGGCCATTGATATAAATTTGTCACGCTCTCTGTGGTTGTTTAGATCGTGAGGAAGTTAATAACGCGCAAACAAGAGCAGATCCGCCGTGTCTACCCAGGCCTGACGTGCTTCAAGGAAGGAGTAAGGCACATCCCTGTCGAAAGCATCCCAGGAATATGTAAGGATTTTTCTGCATTATTATATACCTTCGCAGGCAACTCTGTGTTGGGTGTCCTGTGCTTTTGGTTCAAGGGATGATGTTGATAATGGGAACATACATGTTGATGGCGTGTGTTGTTGATTATGATAATTATGATAATTATGATAAAGTAGTGTGGCATTATGATAAAGTAGTGTGGCATGGCTCCCTAAGGAAGATGGTTCGAAGAGGTTACAAACGTAAAAATGCCCGGAAAATCGGAAAATACCAAAGAAAGATAAAGACCCTGAAACAGTTGACTAGAGCTTTGAGATATCAGATGAGCAACTGTGCTGCATTATCGGGACTCTCCCCATTCGTCAAGCAATGTCTGAAATACCTGGTTCATGTCTGTAGCTTTTCCCATGGATGGGTTTCTGCAGGAATTCCCTTTGGATGCAGAGCAGTCACGCGGGAAAGCACGATGATGATGATGTCCGTTGCACATTATGTTGTACTATAAACTCGAAAACCTGGGCATCACACTGTTAACTAATATAAGGATCGAAAGCGTTCCACTCACCGCTTTAGCTCGCCTTGTAGAAAAGTACAGGAAAAGAATACAAACGTTTTGGTTTAAAAATGTGTGAATTGCTTTCCTTTTTGCAGCGGAGACGGGTTGGAAGTCCAGCTTCAACAAGAGGTACCTGCTTTTTTAGCGATTTTTTTTCTTCCAAATTCACCAGAGCAGTCGCTTTCTGATAATTACTTCGAAAACATTTAAGCTTGTCCCTCGAGCCCGAATCGCCTCGAGCCCGAATCACGAGGGCGAGAGGAATAATTGTTTTAGTCAAATCTCACTGTAGTAATGTCCGTTTTTGTATAGCCAAAAACGTTTATTGGTCTGGTTATTTTGCCATTTTCTGGCTTTAAAATCCGACACTTTTCGCTACTAGTAGGCTATAACTTATAGCCTACTAGTAGCTCAACCAATCAGAACGCAGCATTGTCAATAGACCACTAGTGTGATTTGACTAAGAAATATTGTAGATTGAGACTGCTGAAGCATGCTTGAAGATCCAGTGCCGCTGCTCGAGCTAGCCAAAGTTCGCCTCCGCAAAAGAGGGAGATTTACCGTCCGGGAAAAAGAGGCGCTGTATCCTCGAGCCTGACTATTGAAAGAGTGTTCTTGAATTTTTTCTACCGGAGTCCTGAATCTATATTAATGTTTATCAGCTCGGCAAAGGAAGCAGATCCCTCGATCCTGCAAACCCAACTGAAAAATATTCTAACGCAAGTCAAGGTAGGCTTGATAACCCTAACGAATTTGTTTAATTCTTACTGTCAATCGTTTAAGTGATTTGTTTGAATTACCTTGCTATACAGAATCATGCTAGTGCGTGGCCGTTTCAAAAACCTGTGGAACGAAACGAGGCACCAGATTATTACGACCACATCAAATATCCAATGGGTAAGAATAGATAGCTAATAAATAAAGCGCCTGGGCCTTCGAGTTATTGTTGTTGTGCTTGCTGTTTCTGCTGCTGCTTCTGTTGTTGTTGTTGCTGTTGTTTCGCGACTAACTAATATTTTTAGTTACGAAGCGAGCAATTTTGTTCGCAATGTATCAAGTTAAGTCCTTTGACAAACAGATCTAAACGGGTCTCAGATCGTAACTATAGCAAAACCGAGAACAAGGCAGAATAGAACAGATTGATGGTAGATTGATAAATCCGTGACAACGATTGGGTGGCCTTGGAAAATCTAAATCTGACCATCTTTTTATATTTTATTTTGATTTTCGCCTCAGACCTCAAAACAATGACGGAACGCCTCAAGAGCGGTTACTACAGTTCCAAGAAACTCTTCGTCGCCGACATGTGCCGGATTTTTCAGAACTGTCGCACGTACAACTCGCCCGATACAGAGTATTACAAGTGCGCTAACATTGTGGAGAGGTTCTTTCTCAGTAAAATTAAAGAACCGGGCGGAAAGTGAAGGAAGTGATAGCGAGCGAGGTATTGAAATCCATGCATGCCAAGATGAGAAAGGTACGGAAATATTGTGATAATAGCAGGTCAGCCAAGAAATCCAGTGCTAAATTAACATCGGTATTTTGTGCTCACTAAAACAAATTGCACTTTCTCTCAGAAACCTCAGTCGTTTTCAGAACTTTCAGAACGATTACTGGACTTGTTTTTCCTTGTTTACTCTGTAAGTCAAGTCGAAAACGAGAAGTGAGATGCTATTTTAGATCAGTTTTACTTACAGCTGCTTCAGGTAATACGCGCGCCGTTAAGGAGTTCGACAGTTGGTCTTCTGCGTTGTCAATCAATTGTTTGAACCAATCAGATCCTCGCCCAGTGCTGCAGATTGGCTTCCCTTGCGAGAGATGTCTCGACAGAAGCCAATTCACTGCACTAGGCGAAACTAACCAAGGGTCTGATTGGCTTGCGCAGTTTGATTGACAAGGCAGAAAGCCCAATCGATGTTTGAGCCCAAGGATCGCTTGTTATCTGAAACAGCTGTAATATATTCCAAAATTACTTTTTGAATCGATTTGTCTTAGCCAAGGACAAGGATGTGCTTTAATGGCGCATTAAATAAGATGAGACCCCTTGTTAACTTTCTTAAACACGACTGGCGTGGCTGCCATCACTTTTGCAAATCAATGGTATGTGTATATGGTTGCGTGAAGTCGCAAAGACTTCAAAACAAATTTTGTTAAAACAAAATACATGTCACCGAAAAAGGAAAATGAAGGTTCAATGCATGGAAAAAAGACCTTTACTCATCTCGATCTTAACTTAAATCTATGAAATAGAAAGAGTCAGTATGACTATATAACAAGATCAAAGTATCTCGAAATATTTTATTTAAAAGAATGCATGGTGCATTTTATTTGAAATGTCCGAAAGTGGCTATAAAAATAAAACAAAGCAGAATTAATGAACTTACTGTGACCTATATTTATATTGGCATACCTAACGCATCCATGATGGACTATACTTTATGGTGGCGGGAGGGACCGAAAACCATGCAGCACCCACAGGGAATTTCGGTAGAAACCCATCCATGGGAAAAGCTGAATTTCGCAAAGCACACGCATGCGAAGTGTTCGAAATTCACATGGATAGCCATGGGAAATCCGAACACTTCCCATTCTTCTTCCATGGGAACTTCAGATTTCCCCCCCATGGATGGGTTTCTGTATAGATTCCCTGTGATCGGTGCCGGTGCCGATGTCTTGGGGTAATAGATTTGTTATGAATGGTTTGAACTGCGGTGCATGAATATGAAGTTCAATGATCATTTTTTACTCTTTGCGCTATGACTGGCTTTCGTTGCTCTGAGTTGGTAGAGCGTCGCACCGGTGTCGTTGAGGTCGTGGGTTCGATTCCCGTTGAAGCCGGAAATCTTTATTTTTCAGTGTTTTTCATTTATAGCGATCGCTTAGATTGCTTTCTTAACTGCGATGATCATTTACTCCACAATAGATTTGTAGTTTGTAGGGAAGGGTTCTGTTGGGTAGGGAATTTTCATGACCGTTCAGTTATAGACGTGGCATAGCAGTTTTATGGGTGTCACGAAACTAAGTTTTATGGGTGTCACGAAACTAAGTTTTATGGGTGTCACGAAACTAAGTTTTATGGGTGTCACGAAACTAAGTTTTATGGGTGTCACGAAACTAAGTTTTATGGGTGTCACGAAACTAAGTTTTATGGGTGTCACGAAACTAAGTTTTATGGGTGTCACGAAACTAAGTTTTATGGGTGTCACGAAACTAAGTTTTATGGGTGTCACGAAACTAAGTTTTATGGGTGTCACGAAACTAAGTTTTATGGGTGTCACGAAACTAAGTTTTATGGGTGTCACGAAACTAAGTTTTATGGGTGTCACGAAACTAAGTTTTATGGGTGTCACGAAACTAAGTTTTATGGGTGTCACGAAACTAAGTTTTATGGGTGTCACGAAACTAAGTTTTATGGGTGTCACGAAACTAAGTTTTATGGGTGTCACGAAACTAAGTTTTATGGGTGTCACGAAACTAAGTTTTATGGGTGTCACGAAACTAAGTTTTATGGGTGTCAACAAATCGTTTGTCTCGTATAGACCAAGAGCCACATGACTACGATTTTAGAGCTAATGAGACTTTGAATGCTATTTAAAATTCATTAGGGACTTGAAAAAGCAAATTCAGGAAAAAGCAAATTCAGAAGGCTAAATGCACGAAGCGTGAAAACAAAATTACAAAGTCACTTTGAGTAAGCTGTTGATCTGAAGTCCCGATGTCTTTTATGACTTTCTGATGGGACGTTTTTGTAGGTTTTTGTTCTTCGTTTTGATATTCCATTTCCTGACAGCGACTAAAGCGCTTACATAAGCAATCAAACCATCTTTAGCTGAAACGTCGAACGGCACCGCTTTGGCCCCAGACTTATCTCTGCAATTAAAACTCCGGTAGACAAGGAACAGACAACGTCTGTCTAATCCGGTAAAACAAGTCAAAATGTATATAAATCTCATACGAGACTATATAGAACTGCAGCTGGAGTTTCTTAAAGGTGGGCGAACTGCCCAAATTGTGCATGTAGAAAGGTTACACGATTTAGTGACTAACTCAGGACCTGCTCACCCAAGAGTTCATTGTAGCTCAGTGGTTAGAGCGTCTGACTAGTAACTGGAAGGTCGTGTGTTCCAGTCCCATCTCTTTCCATTTTTTTCCGGTTCTTTCATAGTCATTATTCCTTTCGCTATTCCAAATGATGCTCGATTCTCTATAAGCTAGACACACTTAGTTTCTTCGCTTTCTCTTTATTTCGATTGTAACATTCCTTTATAATACATGATTTATCTAAGCTCTCATTGCAAAATGTGCAATGAGCTTGACATTTACAGGATAGTTATTTTCGTCTCTTTCTTTATCTGTTATCGATCAACCCTTTTCTCGGAGCCAAGCTTCATACACAAATTCAAATTCTCAGTTCTCTACATTTTACACAGTACACGTTTTGCTGTTATTATACATTATATTCTAAGCTTATTGGTAAATCATTATTATTTATTTTACAGCCAAATTACAGTTATATAAGGGATACGGATGTTTTGAATGATATTCTATCATGCATAAATAGTGTGTACAAAAATGAATCTTTCTGTCGGCAGTTCTGTCCAGACAACTGTCTCGCTCCCCTGAAACAAAGCAAACAGATCCTCTCTTACTTAACAGCTGACACTATATATATATAGAGTCACCATGGAGTGGATATACCAGTATTTCTCTAAGCAGTCCCTAAAAGCGGAGCTCCGTTATAAAGTGGATATGCCCCTTAAAGCGGAGCTCCCGAATATGCGTAACTTTGTTATAGCATTCTTGACGGGTGCACCACAGGAATCCCAATACCGAAAACAAATTTTTCCGACTACAGGAAAAAATTCGATGAACTTACAGATATACCATGTCCTGCATTTGCTCTATTTTTTTTTTGAGAGAGTTTTTGCTCTTCTTTAGAAATATCAAGTATTCGCACGAATATCTTGTTTCTTCCGACCAATCAAATTCAACGTTAAAAGTAAACATTTGTCTTCAGAGAAACAATTTTGAAGTTATTCTCTAGCAGAAATACGGCTTCTAATACGATTCTAATTGGCCTTTTCTCATCGATCATTTTTAATAATGTAATTTTTGAAATTACCAAAGCCTTGCAGCAGAATTTATGATATGAACGCAGTTGCACTCAGTTTGGCTTCGCCCCTTCCAACAATGATGTACTCAAACTTTTCAAAAATCAAAACAATAGAAAAGAGCGAAGATCAAATCCGGCATAGACGCCGAGGGAGCTATTGACACGAGGGAGTCTGGGTATTGATGCAGAATTTAGGAAAATAGAGTCTGCCGGGGTTCCTAAATTTCTGAAGTGCGTCATTCTTTACTGTCTTGACAGAATGAAATAATAATGCCCACATGATTCACTACAAGGTTCACTACGAGATAAACATATTGAACCTCAATTCACAGGACATACCTTATAAATAATCTAATTCTTATCTATGAGACCTCTTCTTCTCTTGTGCTGCAAACTTTGCTCTCAAATATCTCATCCTCGCCTTGTAGAGGTCGTCATCTGTTCCTTCCAGCCCATTATACGCCGGTAATTCCCCAGTGCTCTCGCCTTGCCTCTTTTCCAGTTCTCGTCCGATACGATAAAACCCCTGCGTTAAACGCGGCGCGACGAGGCTGCAAAGTAGTACCGCCAGTACCACGCACTTAAGGGTTGAAGTCATTTTTTTTTCTGTGAAGAAAATCAATACCAAATCTTATATTATATGCATGCTAACTGTCGAGGATATGACAGGTTACCTACGTTGCGCCAATCAAAGAAATGCGAGCTATCATAGATTGGAAGTGATATGCGTCAGAGAGTTTGCCCCTAGTAGATACGATAGACTATGCGATATTCTTTGGTGACGTGCAATAAAAACTCACTATAACATTATTTTTTAATTCTCGCCTCAATATTGATCTCTCAGCAATCCAAAATTACCCTCTTAAAACAATTTGAATACAAACGCTTGATTTTGGATCTGTACCTTAAAGCTAGTTTCACTATTATTTTAATAGAATGTTGCCAAGCCCTAGACAATGAAACTTAAGTCGAAAATCAGGCGGACATTCATACAAACGGTTATGATTGTGAAACGCATTTACTTTCGCGAATGAAACGCATTTACTTTCGCGAATACGCGTTCCACTGTTTGCATGAATAGAGGTCCATGTTGTTTTTTACGCCTCTAGTCCATAGCTAAACATAGGCCCAAAAATGACTGACTGATCTTCGATCTGACGGAGTTTATAAATTTCAAGGAATTCGCAGCCTCGGGATGTTATACGCGTGAACATGAAAAGCAACACAATTGCCATTTACAAAAAAAGAAGAACAAAACATGTTAAATCATAGCTAAATAATAGACTGTGAAAAAAAACTGTTTTGTAACCTAAGGGGAGACGTTAACTAATGCAACTGATAAGACTAAATCTCTACATTGAACCGTTAAATGGCGTAGTCGAGAGTATTAATGGAGGTAAATCGGCTTAGGGAAGCCCATGAATCTAAAACAGCTTATTAACAAGATACTTTGCGAGTTTATAAAGTGGGTTGATAGCTGTTCAGTGGTGGAAAGTGGTGAAATTCATCGTATGTATCATAATGCATTGCGCTGTCATTAATTGATTTCTGTCAGTGAGTGGGCGGTATGGCTTTCCTGGGCTGAGTTCCTATCTAAAGAAGATGTGATCTTGCCACAGAAATCATACCCCAGTACCTATCAGCTGCCGTTAAAATGCATCTAGTCCATTAAAAGTATCACCACTAGAGGCTACACTTTGCACATAACACTTAATACAAATTTATCTTGGAAAGCTAATCATGTAGTTCACTAATACTAAGCGCTGAGTTATTTTTAAGTATCAAACCTTCTTTACTGAGCTTTTAATGTTATGTTTCACATATCTTTCTCCCCTCCGGCAGAACCGGTAGAAGATTTGATGTTTCGCTGACGTAAACGTGCGCTAGGAGCCCTGTCTTCTAGCTGTGATTGCTTTGATTGACAGAGCTTTCAAGTGTGGAACCAAGTTGGGTAAAAGCAAAGACAAACTTTTCATATATGACTTGCTCTTATATTACTTGCTTTTCAAATTTTAACGAAAATTATCCCTTTCCAAAATGCCATGTTCGGCAATTTTTGTGAATTCTTGACCGAAATTCTTGTTGTTCTACCCAGTTTAAGATTTAAGATTGATTATTCTGTGTTCAAGATATTTTATTTTTGATTTCGCCGTCGTACAAACAAACGCCTTTATTGAAATACGCTTAGTCCTGGCTCAGTACAATTCTACTAGCTCATCAGTGGTGTAGCGAGAGCCCAGAGCGAGAGCTTGGGCAAAAAAAGAAACATCCTTGGTTTGGATCCTTTTCGCCCTAAAACCGTGAGAAATGAAAGCATTTTTGCAGTGCAAGCAAATGCCTTTTGGATAAAGTACCTACAGCACTGCTCGTTTTACTCGTATTTTTCCTTCAGACAGTCTTTGCGTTGCCCTTAACTAAAGTATGCCATTTTAGGTAGGACTTTAAAAAGTATAGTGCTTGAAGTCTTTGAAGATCAGGAAATAAAGAAGTTCAATTTAACTACTTAAAGGACGGAAGTGGCCTTTGCCATTTTGCAACATTATGATGACTTCAAGATGTATTGTTTTCCATAAAAGAGGGTTTTTTTCCAGCGGCATCGAAACGGTGGCGCCCGCGTAATGATTTGTATTCTTCTTCAACAAGTTTGACCATGGAGTTTACTTGGCCCTACCTATTTAATAGTTTCCGTAGAGTTTTTCCACAATTAAGTTCATTTTAGAGGACACTATCTCTCTCAGACCTAAAAAAACCTTTTGGAAAGACTTTTAAAAAGTGGTAAAACAAAGTCATTCCTTAGTTTAGAAAACATTGTTTTCTATCTTTATGTAGCTCTTTTTGAAATAACTAATTAAAACTAGCCATGCCCATTTTACATATTAATAACTGTTGGCTTTGTTCTTTCACATCACTATGGTGGGTTATAGGAAGATAACATAGTAAAAAGGTAATGAATTTGATATTGATATTTTCCTTAAAACATTTTCCACGCCTACATTTTTGTCAAAGGCAAGTGTTATCTGTTGCCATTACAATGCTATTATACATTCATAAGTGGTTGCGATTGCACGCGATGAAATGAACAAAGAAAAAAGGTTAAACTTGGAATGTAAAGATTTCATAAGGGTGCCTGAAAAAAGACGCAAAAATAGTTTATGAAGCGATAAACAAACAAAGAATACAAATTGACCTTGGGCAAAAATTACGAAGCATTATTTCGCGTACAAAATACTGCTTATGAATAATAGAAACATTAGATTTTAACTTGTTCCTAGTATTTCAAAATTTAATTGACTGCTAGAACTTCATTAAAACATTCCCAAAGTATACATTTGAAAAATAAAGTGTGAAAAGGAAGTGCCCACAGATGTATATAATTCGCACTCAATGTAACCCTTGAAGTAACTAAAATAGATCCCTTTGCCCTGTAGATTCCAGAAACCGTAACACTAGCTGATAGAAAAATGGAACGTATGAAAAATAAAGTGAATGCTACGGGTCCACAGACTCTGTATAATTTACATCCAATGTAACCCTTCAAATAACGAAAATATATATGGCTTTGCTCTGTAGATTCCAGAAACCGTTACTAACCAATTGATTGAAAATGTGTGCTCATTCTTAGTGAAGAATTGCAGCTGAACGCAAGCATTAGAAGGACAAATATCAACAAGAGCTTGATAACTAATTGATTTCTTCCCTCGTTTCCTAAGGTCGCAGAGTCGTGTGAGTGAATTACCCCTTAAGCACATAACGAACGGACTACTTGATTTCAATCCCTCTCTTCTGTTTCAATAACTATGTAACAACTCTGCTCATTGTCAAAAGGTCAGCAAGTCATCTTATTATTTTATTAACTATTTTCCCCTGCCAGACCTATTTTGAAAACATGAACAATAACAAAATAACTTGAAGGACAGCACTTGTATGTTAGGTTAAAATAAAACCTGATTTTTTTGTTAAAAGCACTCAGCACTCTTAATAAAGCAGGATAAAAGAGATCATCAGAATTTTCTCAGTGGGCATGGCTAAGGGATCTGCTAAAATTGTAGAACACGTCTCGGCACTGTGGCGGATATTTTACGAAAACCCATCTTTGATTCTTAAAGTTACAGGCTTGCCGTTACTTTTGGCAATAAATAAGCTTCGTTGTCATGTGTTTTAGCACGGATGGGTGGAACACAGATAATAATGATGCGTTTTCTGAATTGTTCAACATCATATGTACCCAAATGCAGATACGGCGGTACTATGTTATAGCGAGGTCAAAATCTGTCATAAAAAATATATATATCAACATACCTTAATTTCAGGAGAAGCTATAACTGCGAACTGGCTTCTCTGGTCGATCACGCGACGATAGTGGACGAGTGTCCAACCTTACGACCCTTTTATGTCGAGCTTCCGGAACCTATATGACTTGAAAATGTAAATATCGGGCGCATGATTTGATACGCGGCTCATAGGCACACCCCCATATACTAATAGAAAATTGCAGGCACTTTCAAAGGGAACACATTTGTGTGTAAACGAACTTTGTTTTAAATACTGATGGCGTTTTTTTTTTGCGGAAAATGAAAATCCGGAGGCAAGCGTCATGGCCAGGTTTCAAAAGTTCTGCTTTCAGTCCTATAGTGTAGATATTTTTACCCCATTTTTGTTAAATTTTTTTAAGGTTATCTCTTTGATATTTGCACTTTGTTGTTATCATTTTTCCACCTTCTTTCACCATATTATTAGTGATATTTCAAAGGCATTATTACTCTCGGTAAAATATGTTTTTATTACGTTGTTCCGGTTTCTTTGAGAATCCTGTGATTTTTGTGTTGTCATTAAGACATAAAACTATTGTTTTCCTCAAACTGTCTACGAAAACGCCAGGATTAGGAATGAATAATCTTGCAGTCACTTTTAAGAGTTATTTGTAATTTCATTGTTAAGGAAGAACGCTTCCTTTTTAATAAAATGTAACGGAAAAATGTCCGCGCTAGATTAGCGTATTTTAATTGACTCAGTGTAAGAAACGTGTTTTGTGCGAAACTATATTAGCCGGGATAAAATTCATTAAGGAGGCTGGATCTCGCATTTATTATTTTTTGTTCTTTATTCTACCGCTCTATATATTTTATATAGCGGCGCCTGGCGCGCAAAAGAATAATAGAAGTTATGTACATGATTAAATCTAGGGCCGGTGCCTGGTCTGAACCTAAGACACCCAATAGGCTGAGAGAGCCCCGAAAATTACCAATATTTGGGAGCAAATTAGTGATTATATTAGTTTTGTACCGCACTTCATCGCAAACAAAGTGCATTTGGGGGATTAGGTTTTTTGATTTTATTATAAACCCGAGTCAATACAATTTTTCGAGAAGGATTAAAACTTGGATTGCACCGAGAAAGCGACAGGAAAACTTTGTCTCAATAACAACGCCTAAATATTTCTTTCACTTTGTATATCTGGGATTACTTTTTTCATCTGTTTGCGTAGTTTCCTACATCGCAAAGCCGGCTTAGACTCATTTCTAGTTCTTTAACTTTTCGTGATTTCGTTTATCTTTGCTAAACATGAAAACAATATAGCGAGGTATAGGATATTGACACGAACTGAATGAAGCAAGTGACTTGACTTAATAAATGTATTTCACACCAAATGCAAGGTTTGGCGAATGAACACCCTCTCTTCAAGTTTGCATTGAAAATAAAAAGTGTTAGTTTTAGTTTCTTTCTACATTTAACAACATGTATTTAAAAAAAATCAAAGGGCAGAAACACATCTTTTCAAAGACAGCAAAGTCAAACTGAGGCATTTTAATTGTAAAGAAGTATTTCAATTGTAAAAAAAGTTGAGTTGGTTCAAAGGTGATGATAAATTAAAGGAGGGATATATAAGCTTGTACGGAGATGTTGCTTCGTTATGACTTATTTTGTAGAGGTAAAAGTCGATAATTCAGAAACTAAAAAGGAGAAATCCTGCTGGATGTGTGCGGATGTTATTAGTATTTTTTTATTAGCTACTTTTTGTCCTTTAATATCCCTTGTTATGGCTGCTCGCTGAGTTTAGGTATCATATTAAAAACAGCTCAAGGTTATACTATTTTTTACATTACGTGGCGTCAAACTTTCTTTTGTTTCACAGGCACGATAAGTTGAAACAAAGAGAAACAGTGAAAAAGAATTTCAAATTACAGAGAAAGTTAAATTAATCAGCTTATAGCTATGTTGGGATGTTCTATCGTGAAACGAAAATATCTGAAAAACTATCTAAAAAAATGACTAAAATCTGAAGAATCTGAAATTATTATTTAAATGGCCTCTGTTTTTTTAGTGAATGAAAACTTTAAAGTGGAAGTTGATTATGCGTCATTTGTGGTGAAATATGACTCCAGAAAGGTATGTTCTTCGTGACAGCCCCCTAAACCACAAGGTGCTTTAGAATTCAATCAAATCCTCTCATGGTGACCTAACATGTAGTATTAACCGCAAACAGGTGCAAACTTGTCTTGTCTTGTCGAAGACCGCTGACCGGAGATATCGCTTGCTTTATGTTATCGAGTCGAGTGGTGCAATTGACAAAAACGTTCAAAGCCAAAAAGCCATTTGACAGCAAAACCTCCTTGACAGGCCATTTACAAGACACATAAAACGCTTGCTGCCAAAGCCTGAAATAACAAATAATGGAAAAAGAAAATAGATAATTGTATCAATGAGAGACGCGTACTCAGGTGTCAGAGTGAGAAACCAAAAGACGTCATCTTGAACTTGTCACTGTCAACAAAACCGAAAAGGGTTTATGAAAGAGTGGAAGAAATTCAGTACTTTTGTAACAACGTACCACTCACTAGACACATAATAGTGTACGTCCTGCTAATGAACCAATCAAACGAAAACCCTAGATGAAGGATAGGTTTTGTCTTCTACGATTCCGGCTGTCGCAAAAACTATCAAAGACGAAAATAACTCATATTTCGGTTTAATGTCATCAAATGTTTGAATTTTTCGAATTTTAAAGCTCCTCAAAACGCAATTATATCGTCTATGTTGCTTTTTCACAAAACGAATTGTTCATTTTTTGTTGTTGTTGTATTGCGTCAGATACACAATTTCTTTCATTGAGTGTGAATTCCAAACTTAGAGTAGTTTTTGGTCGTGGCAGATAGACAAACCCTGATGGAGCTTGAATTTGAAAATAAACACGGGAAAATAGCAAAGACCGTTGATAAAATACGTTTAAATAGCGTTAAGATAGGTATTTCCGAAACTGCTGGGTAAAACTGACCAGTTCGTTTTTGCCAGGAAAAGAAAGACTGGAAAAAGTGTCAGCACTGTTAAGAAGACAATTTTTCCCAGCAACCACGAGTGAAAAAGACACAAAAAAAAGAACACGTACAAAAGCAAGACATTTCTAACTAGAAGTTCCAAAAATAGATTAAAATTATCAGCATACTTGAAATTCTTTGCTAACAAGGGTGAAATAGAAAAAGAGAACAATTCACAATTCCCCGTATTACATCTTGATACCACTACTTCCAGAATCCTCAAAAGTTATTCAAAAGTTTGATCTCCTTTGGGAGCTGCAAGCAAGATAATGGTGTTAATGAGACAAACAAAAGGAACTACGAAAAGGATTCTGGGAGTATCTAGTGGTATCAAATGTATTCTCAAGGGACTTGAGAATTCCCAGCAAGAGGTTCAGTTTCCCTGTCATTTTGTCGGTCACCAGCGAGGGGGTGAGGAACAGGAATTCTGAGGAACAGGTTGTGGGTCCTTGAGAATAAACTAATTTGGGAATAGTACTTGGGTACCTTTTACCTTGCGGTTTTTCTTTCGTGATTTTGGTACAACAAATTTTGTAGAACAGCCTAGAACGAGGCGAGAGTGCGTATAACAGAGATGGCAACCCGAGTGAATATAAAAGCGAAATATTTTTGCGGAAATACAACGAGAAAATGCAGTAAGAGAAAATGCAGTAAATGTATGAAAATGGTGGACAATAGACCTCCTCGGCTTGGGCGTAATGTTTTGCCCATTTCAGATCACGTGTCATTCCCATGAGTATTCTCTCTTTGTTGGAATGATTCCATATTCATATATCATTCGATGCGTAGCAGAAAAAGAAAGAAAGAATACTCATGGGAATGCCACGTGATCTGAAATGGGAAAAACAAACGGGCAAGCCGAGGAGGTCTATTAAGCAGGAGTTGAGTCAGAAAAGCGCGAGTCTCCCGCTAAAAGCATGAGAGTTTGCATCTCTATATAATCTTTGCGTTGACAACGGAATCGCTAAACTTTCCAAGAGTACTAACATTTTACTTAAAAACAATTCTTTGGAAAGTCCCATAAAGGTCCATGAACATTTTAACTTCAGGCATCCATATGAAGCCGTGGGAGTCGTGTTCCCATGCCAACCGTCCTTTCACTTTTAGACACTTGTGCGTGTAGGGAGTGTTTTCGATAAGAGTCGAAGTCAAAGCAATATATAATCGACAAAAATAACCTATGACAGGAAATCTTCAAAATTCCACGTTGTAGGGCGGTCTTGTGTGGAAGAGGAGACCAACACGGGTAAATTAACTCGTCATTCGAATACAGTATATTCTGTGTTCTGAATGGTTCTTAAGCCCGGTTTCCATATAGTCGCAGCTGTCGCGACAACACACCGGTTTCCACATAAATCGGAGCAGTCGCAACAAAATTGGTGGCCCAGGTTTCCATTAAAATTTCGTGTCTTAGCAGTCTCGAAACTCCAGTTGCAGCTGTCACACAGTTAGAACACGGACGATTCCTGTAACACGAGTTGCAGCAGTCGAAAGTGTCGCAGCGTGTTGCTACAGTCGCGAACGCCACAGGTTTCCATATACTCGCAGCAGTCGCAACTGTCGAACGACAGCTGCGACTGCGGCAACTACATGGGAACCGGGCTTAATAGCGTGCGCGCGCGAGGCAATAATTCCCAAACTATAACCACGGTCACGGTAACCGTTAGCGCGCGCTCATTTCATCACAATAACTAAACAAAATCACAGTATTTCCCTATACGGACCGACCTAAGCCGGTAAATATAATATCTGTATGTGACGTCAACGGACAATCAGAATTTACGTGCAACACAAGAATCCGATTGACCGCTATATGCAAGGGACTCTTTATGACGTAAAATCGTATTTTTGAAACATGTGAAAAATGTGTTGCCTGAGGATCGTGCAGAGAGTGACGTGGGTAGATCAGTTATTTCATTATTTAGATGGCTTAACATTGAAGTGGGTTTTGTTATCTCAAGAAGCTAAGTGAGATGGTATTAAAGAGTCGGTTTAATATTGTCAATCGGAGGCGCAAATGAAACGGCTCTTGCACTGAGTGAGTCCCACTTTGTACAATAGTTTTCGGCCAAAGCGTCATTTTAGAATACACCTGTACCCCATCCTCACCGGCGCTTAAAGTAGTTAAAAAGGAGTTAGATTAAACTGGTGTAAACTAGACGGTTCCAAGGACAAAACTGAATGAGCTGTATGTACTGTACATGCTTCACGGTGGTCATTTAGCTGGGAGGAGTGGATAACAGCAACTGATCTTTACAAGTTGTGGGGCAAAAGAAAACCGTATTTAGAGTATTAGTCAGAAATCTAAAATGCAATTTCGCAAAATCCTATTCCATCCCCTCGATAACACAAAAATACCCCAAATTTGTACTTGCAGTTGAAAGGTTATTTAACAAACCTAGATGATCATTTTGCTCATTTCTTGTGAATGCTACCTGAACTCTCCCTACAAAGCTATTAAACTAGCCCTACAATCGTGACAAATACCCTAATGATTATCAGTTGAAGACATTCCACATGATTTTTCAATACTTTTTTTTTCAATGTTAAACACCACCAGGGGAAAACATACAACACTTGCTGGTATAAATGAATTTTAAATTTCAGTCACAGTTGTCGCTCCATTAAGCTCCGGATATCATTCCAACTACTAGCTGTTTCCGCCCATGCTGTATTTCCTCAAGTTGGAATTCATTTCCGCCTTCACAAGTTCAAGCCGCCAGGATTTTGTCAGACAAATGGACAGCAGAGTAAATTAGATTTTTGCCAAAGGTTCTAAATTCCGGCGGCACCGCTTAGATCTCGTCCACGCCCGCTGCATAGCAATATTTTCCTTTATGTTTTCAACGCAGGGTCTCTACGCGTTCTCCATTTGTTTAGCCTAAGGCGAGTATCTTTTTTATCAAAAGGGATATCAGCTCCACGTGAAATCCTTCCTTGGGTAATTACGCTTCAGTGTCTAGCCTTTTGGGTTTTGTTTGTCGCCTTTTGTTTTTCCAACAGAGCAGCATTTTGAGCGTTTTTCGTGACGTGCGTGCGGTCACGAAAAACATTGCGCGCAAACGACCAACTATTCTGATTAACTATCAACGATCAATAGGCCTTATGCAGCCAAGAGGTCACCTGGTCCCGCTTAAAATGAGCAGCTTTGCTCAAATGGTACTCAGAAATGAAAAGAGCATGGTGATTTTAGTGAAAAGCCAGAGTTTCGTATTTCTACGATGCATATGTGAAAAGAGAGAGCAAAAACAAAACTGCTTATTTTTACTAGTGATTTGTATGACTGGAGAGCAAGGCTTGCTCTCCATACAAACCCTTTTAAAAAAACACAAGTTTTATGTTTGATCCCATTCTTTCAGTTTGCATTGTAGCTTGCTGAAATTCGGGTTTTTTACTCAAATCACCATGCTCTTTTCATCTCTGAGCATCATTTGGGTAGAGCTGTTCATTTTAAGGGGGACCAGGTCACGTGACCTCTAACTGCAAAATGCCTATTATTCTGATTCGGTGGTGAGTCGAGGTTCGGTAAATAGTTCTGATGTCTGATTGGCCATTGTAGCAACTTTGTAGCAACGCTTGTCACTTTTACATTCAATCTCGTACCCAGAGCCCGTTATCGTGTGGCCAGCGGCAAGATTCAGGGCTCTGGGGGAATCCGATTTGTGAGCATGCGTGGTAGGTCAAAAACGTAACGAACTTTCATTCAACGTTCAAACCGGAAACCCAGAATCTGGGTTTTAAAAAAATCGATTCCCCCAGAGCCAATGTATACAAGTATATTAAATTCATGATGTAGCAACCACGATTTCGCCTCGTGAGAGGGCCACGGACAACAGAGAACGATTTGAATACGTCTATTTTTTTGGCGTGGTGACATGGGCCCTCGCGCCTTTTGGCTGCACTTCATCAGCAAAAATGAACCCAACTCTTAAAATCCTGGATCCGCCACTGGGCTGAGCTTTTTCACCAGTAACTGAAAAAAATACCCGGAAGTTGGCTCAAATCTGATAAAGTTGTCCTCATTTCTTACATGGCGATCGCAATTTGATTTAGGCCAGCCTGCAAGCTCTACTATATTTGGAATACTAACACAGGGTACCCAGGCATTTGCCTTATTTGAAAACTACACCACATACATGCCACCAGGAATGTTTCTCGAAAAATGAGCAAATGTCCAGTTCTAAGATTGTATTTTCCTTTTAAATTTTTATCAAATAATAAAAGTCACATATCTTTACAGTTGCTCTAACACTGCCCAATTTGCGAAAGGTTGCTCCAAACGAAAACGTTGCTTAATTCGAAAAAGTTGCCGAGCAGAATCTGTGTACTCTAGGTATACCCGGGAGCGTTTACGGTACTAGTCTTTTGTAGTTTCCAGTTTCTTACCTTCTCACAATGCCAAACACTGCCAACGTCATCGAAGTGTACTCTCTCCGCGTTTCTCGTCTTAGAAGCTTGCTACGCTTGGTTTCCCTTTGTATATTTTTCCCTCACTGCCGCTCTTCCAATTTCCTCGCACCCGCACCCAGCTCCTTTTCGGTTTCTGCCATAAGGGTTCCTCCTAACCGTACCTTAATATTGCACTCTATACACTAGACTCTGGGCATTCTCGTACCCAGAGCTCACCGGCTCGTCTGCTCGCAGGGGAGGCTCTTGTGACATCCATTTGAGGACCTTTGCTGATTGGCTGGTTTTGAACGTTGGTGCATGCGCAGAAAGATCTTTCTCTAAACGGCTCTGTATCAAATCTCGCGCATGCGTCAGTGGCTGTCGCCAGAGCCTCCCCCGCGAGGAGACAAGCCGGGGAGCTCTGGGTAAGAGAATAGGCCGTTATCACGCAATATTGATTAATAATTTTTAATAGCTATTAAATATTATGAATTCCAGTTTCCAATTCTACACATCTGTATTAGTAAAATTGCAAAGTTTCAAAAGAATTACTTGAAAACTGGTTGAGATATGAATTTTCAAAACTTCGTATTCTGGCTAACTTTTTACAAAGAAATGTATGGGCAAATACGTCAAGTCGAGGCTGGACGGGCATCGATGCCCGTCCACCCTCGTTCCGATGTATTTTCCCATACATTTCATTGTAAAAAGTTAGCCAGAATACGAAGTTTTGAAAATTCATATCTCAGCCAGT
This sequence comes from Scolanthus callimorphus, assembly GCA_033964015.1. Taxonomy (NCBI): domain Eukaryota; kingdom Metazoa; phylum Cnidaria; class Anthozoa; order Actiniaria; family Edwardsiidae; genus Scolanthus; species Scolanthus callimorphus. The sequence goes on from CM066914.1 coordinate 4,288,027, forward strand.
TTTCAAGCAATATTCACCAAACTTTGCAGTTTTACTATTTACGGATGTGTAGAATTGAATACTGGATTTCATTTTCTGATAACTATTCAATATTATTAATCAGTATTGCGTGATAATTGCCTATGGGCTCTGGGGAAGCCATTTGAGGAGAAAAATGCAAGGCTCTGGGAACGAGATTGGGACTTTCGCTGATTGGCTGAAACGGAGCGCATGCGTACATAAAGCCATCTCTATCGTCTCGACTCTTTCGCTCTACAAGCACTTCTGAGGCATAAACAGGTCGTGTTCGTATACGCATGCGTCAGTGGGTTACCAGAGCCTCCCCCGCGGTGACGAGCCGGGGAGCTCTGGGTACGAGAATGCTCGCGATTTCGCCTTTGTCAGGTCACGGGCACAATGTGCGCGCGCACGCTCTGCAGTTTGGAAGTACCGCATCCTCGCGCGCCAGGGTCCTCCCCTCACCTCGTTCCCCTGCGGGGAGGTGAGAGGAGTACCTCGTTCCCCTGCGGGGAGGTGAGAGGAGGACCCTGGCGCGCGAGGATGGACATGACGCACAACTACCAAGATGCCGCGCGCGTGTTCTTTGCACTTTCGAATTTAGTTGCTAGTGTTTCTGTGACTCCGAAAAGTGGACAAACCATTTACTAGCAAAGTATTAACCATACTTATAGTACAGCACTAAATGTTGGCGTATTTCCATTGGTCGAGGGTGATTACGTGACATGGGTAGTCCCGCCTTTATCGGGGCGAATGGTGCCCGTTTCCCTCACAATTAAGCGTCGTACAATAAATGCAATGTGGGGCTCTTCTATCCCAGGCACTATGTGAGATAATTTCCCTCGGAAATTTGATGTTCAAACTTCATATAAGGACTATAAACCCTCGAGTGTGTGAACATCAAATTTCCTTGGGAAACTATCCCACATTAGCCAAATCACTCTAGTGGTCTATTGTCAATGCTGCGTTCTGATTGATTGAGCTACTAGTAGCCTCATGGGCTATTGACTCAGAGCCCATTCGGGCTCGAGGAATAATTGTTAAATAGTGACATCGACGGTAGAATTATTTAAATACAGTCTAAATACGGTAGCAGATAGTTTTGCAACATAACAGAGCAGCTCGCTTCAAGACCTTGAAATTTCCGCTACACATTAACATGCGACCCGTTTCCATAAAACATTCCCGCGCGCATTTATTTGTCTGACATGGTGCGCGTTTCTTGTGGCATGTCCGACGGTGTCTTTCTCTTCGTCCAAACAAACCCTTGAAACAAAGCAGGCGGTATAGGTTGGGACCGTCAAATCACGTCTGTGAGATCCATTCAACCCTTTCACGGCCCACGACATCCAACCTCATCCATCTCTGTCTACTTTGGCGACTCAAAAATATCCAATTAGCAGGATTATTGTCTTATGATAAGAATCTGTGGAATCATAGTGAATCGTTTTACGCAATCTAATGAATGCGAACTACAATCAAAGACCGACCTAAGTATTCTTCGCGATTCTTCGTCAGTAAAGGCCGAGATAATAGACTCTTTGTTATCGCATTTTTTCGCGATCGGACGCGACCCGACCCGAGAGAACACTACTGCCTTCACTGAGACCTTTTTCTGCTAAAGATCAGGATCTTTCATATTTTCCTCCCGACCCCGACCCCGACACGACACCCAATCCGTCTCTGTCCATTTAGGCGACTCGTAGTCGAGAGTTGTATACATATCACACTCCATCGAGAACGCCGATGGACACACACGGATTTCGCCGGCGCCGGAAGACGCCATGATATCGAAACGGCACTGCAAATGAAGTGATAATATGAGTGAATGGAAAAGCCCACTTATGGAATTTCAACTTGTCACTTTGACTCGTTATCTTAAACAACGCGCCAGGCGTTTTTAATACCAAGCTCGAGAATCAGTGTTTCGCTACTTGACATCTTGAGCTGGTCGAAAGCTTCAGGTGCACAAGATGGATCTGTTCCGCAATTCTTTTAACCGTTTTATTACCCAATTCGTAGTATCGCAATGCTCACATTTACTGCCGATTTCGTAGCATCGCGATGATCCAAAGTGGTCAGGATTACGATTTCGTTTGGGGAAATTTGGGCGATTCTGCGCTGTCAATCAAAATATGCACATCAGAATTTATAAAGACCTTTGGAATTTGTTTTGAATACTTGACCGTACAAAATGGCGTGCACGAATAAACTTTCGATAGAATTACTCTTGAATTTTGATTGACAGCGAAGAATCGCCAAAACGGAATCTTGACTTTGGGTGCCAAAAGCACATAGCGAGTTTATCCTGCAATGAGGGGAGCGCCAGTACTCCATAGCTGGCTCGGGGAATAATTATTTTATGTTTTTGCTGTCTCCGCTTTTGCGTGTAAAATTTTGATCGTTCTACGAACGACTTTTTCAAATATTATCATACAATAAAGTATTTCTACCCATTAACTGGATGGGAAAAATGGAGCTGGGGTTCTTCTGGGAAAAATCACTGAAAGTGCCTCATAAAGAAAGAGATAAATGTTTTCGAAACCCTTTAAAACTTATATTTACAAAACAGAAACATCTGAAAAAACAGGGGGGGGGGGGGGGGGCTCGTTATATGCCCCCTAAGCTTTCACATTAAGGTCACCCTAGGCGGACGTTTCCGGGAAATTAAGCGCGGATTTTTCCATTTACGTCTATAACTTCAATGGGGGTCCTTCAAATTTTTTCGCTTGGCTTTCTCGTTTTCCTTTGATGTTAGGAAGTGGTAAACAGAAATCATTGCACAACACCCTATAACATTTATTCTGGTCGTTGTGTTGTTCGCCTTCCAAAGCCGCGCCAGCTGGATGCGTGCACTTTGACCGATTACATTTTGGCGAAAATTGCTTACGAAGGGGGGAGGGGGAGGAAAACTAATTGCCTACGACGAAGGAAGGAGAGGGGGAGAAAAAAAGACACGCAATCTTTACTGCAAGGGCAAAATTTCGTCTATTTTTCCTGAAATTGTCATGCATGCTTTGCTATCACAAAATTATTATTACGTATGGACAGACACTTATAAGTAAGTTGAAACGAGCTCACTTATATGTTTCTGGTATGAGCTATGCTTAGGGCGACCGAGAAAGTTAAACGCACGTGCATACAATGGACCAGTTCGATCCTCAGAAAACCTTTCACTGCCTGCTTGTGTAAATGCGAAACCCGATGCCAAATGACCACCGTCGAACTGATACATTTGTCTTTTTTGCTACAATATATCATTAGTTGCATAAACTATGGCTTTCCCTTCTAAAGAGTGGGTTTTAATATGCTTCATTCACGGAAACAGCTTGGCCAAGTTTGGCTTCGGTATCTACGCCTATTTAGAGTGGATTTTCGTTGATGCGTTCCCACGTACTGGCGCGGAGAGGAACGCCATAGAATACTGTGCTGGGAGAGGGAAGAAATGACTTTGGAATTAGGGATAAGGGAGATCGGGCACAAAAGAAATCAGGGAATCAAGGAATCTGGGGATCAGGAAGCGTGAGCATACGGGAAACAGCAATTAGAGGGAGATGGAAATAGGAAACTCTAAAGTCTACTCCTCTCCACTCTCACTGGTGTCTCACGGAACATAAAGTTTATGTCGATTCTAAATGGGTTTTTAACTCCAGGTATTCAGTTTCTAAGGATTAAACCTCAGATTACGATAGTTAAACATCAGAAACATATAAGTGAGTTGAAACGTGTAAGAAACATACATTGCTTTAGTGCCAAGCTGCGGAATATTCGCAGAATAAACAATTGAACAGATTTTGAAAATAATGTTGTTGCAAGACTTCATGATGTTAAATGTTAGCATATTATCAGTTACCACTGTTGCTCTACTTTATTTGAGCGAAAAATGAAATATTATGAAGAGAAAACCTGCCTGGGTTACCAGTCGAGAGTTCATTATTGACCAAATATGGTCATAAACTTGCTACGAATAATCCGCAGCTTGGTTCGCCGTTACATGTTTCAACTAAGTTATATGTTTCTGTAAACATCTAATCTGACTTCCATTCAGCAGTATGATTTGCAAAAACCATCTTGGTGCACATTTCCCGTACAGCGTACCAGAGGGTGGTCTGCCAGAAGACATGGCTCTTCAGATTCACGAGATTAGACCTGTCAACCTTTGCCAGTTTCCAGTCGAAGTGTCACAAGATCCAACTTGAAAAAGCTGAAAATGCGCATTTTATAACATAGAACGAACAACCAATTACACAGCACACTTGTAAATACTTGAATATACAATTTGCCTCTTTAAAATACCAAAAGAAAGCTATTTCTGGGCAAGCCACAACATATGTTCCTAAGACCTTGCGCAAAGAGGTTTATTCCTGGGGAAAACAAGTGCACGGTTTAATCACAGTCCTGGGGGTCACAAAATGACATAGGTCCGTACACTTTCAACAGTAAGACAGGTTTAGAAATAGGAATTCGATCTGGTAATATTGAATTATACCGTTGCCTTGGTCTGGCATTATCTCGAAGCTGGCATCTGAACAAGCTTGAACAGGGCGGTTCCAAGCCAATCTTTGCATCTTGCTCTAGGCAAAGCTAAAGTACATGTCACTAAGGCCCTAGCAATGGTATTAGGCATTCGATTTTACCGATTTGTATCTTCCAATCCTATTTCTTGGGATGTGTTCATCACAAACCCTTTTTGTTTTTCTATACGAGAATGTCGAAAAAACAGCAATGGTCTTGGGTCCGCTTGAGGTAGAACGGAGAAAATTCAACAAGTTATTCTCGGCCAATTACGAACTAAAAAATCCTTTTTCGTTATTCAGTAAAAATAAAATTGCCTTGATCTTGGCGAAGAAAAGAAAATGTAACAAGTAAGAAATAAATACTTTTGAAAACTAAAACATCTAAGATCCTTTTCAACACTGACAACAGCTGCCTAAATACTATGAAAATGTTTACCAGAAAATTTGGCAACGTGTTTCAACACCTTCTACAATTGGTTTACTGGGGAAACCAGATTTTAAAATAAAATGAAAGCTCTTTATCAGGAACTTATTGGGGTTATAAAAAAATGACTAAATGACGGATTCATCTATCGATTTAGCAAAATATATTTGAAACAATTTGCACGTCGGATAATTGCATTTTGCTTAGTTTAAATGTGATTAGGTTTGGTGAGACAAGAGAAGTATAACTTTTGGCGGAACTTATTTTTTAGGAAGCCGAGATATTTTGAGATGAGGGGGAAAACGATGTGGCAGCACAAAAGATCTATTCCTAATTCTCAGCAGGCTTGGACTAAGCAGGAAAGGCATTTAATAGGGGCACAGGAAATTGGGGAAGTTTTAAATCGATTCAAGGACCTCATCAACAAATTAATAGAAACAACAAAGTGGAAAGCGAAGTTTTTGTTTGGACCAAATGGAGTGTATTTTGTTAAACAGTCCTAAACTTACTCAAAATGACGCAAATAAATTCCTAACTTCTAATAAAACACACCGGTCAACCTTGGCTAATACAATTCGTCTGCCATTTTCATCGCGATTTTGTTCCTTTTGAGTGGTTCAAATTGCTCGGGAATGCGAAAAATACGTCAAAAAAGTATCCAAGCGAGTGATACAATTGCTGCCTCGGGGATAAGTCGTTAAAAATCGCTTTTTACACAAAAAATAACAAACAAACTTCGCTTGTGTTTACAAAAACAAATCGAATTTGCCTTTAAAAGCACAAAAGAAGAAAAGGCCATGGATAGATTAACTTTTGGAGGTATCAAAAACTTCAACAAAACTAAAGACCCTGAGGAAATAGAGCTTGCTTTGTTTTAAATCTTTAACAATTATCGAAAACAGCCAGCTCATGCAGTTCAGCGAGGCGAGAAGTCGCGTGCCTTATTTTAAGCATAGGTTATTGGACAAGTTGAAGAATGAAAAACAAGAAAGATCATTCATAATATAATCTAAAAACTATTTCAGCACTTGAGAGACATTTTCATCTTGCAAGGGATCTGAGCTGCACTTCTTAATATTCATCTTTGGCAAACGAAAATGATATTATGTTCTCTTGTTTATGGTTAAAAAGTTTGGAAAATGTCGTCCCAGAACTTACTTATTGGCTTCAAACTGTAATCCACTTTCAAGAAACCTTACTATTAGCGGATTTATAATTTGACACAACAATGACTGGGAAACCCTTTTTGTAGCTTAGTTCCTCGTTTTCGACAAACACACTCGAAAGTTGTAGCGTCGTAGTTACACAACCGAGGGGGTCCAAACTTTCCCGCCCAAAATCAACATGCCATATGTCAGAAAGAAAGAAAATTTGCTTGAAGTTTCTTACCATTTGTTTGAGAAGTTAACCACATTGCTTTACATTTGTACTCGTATGCATTATCAACTTTAAAAGGGCCCTTCATTCTTTAAGAGGTTGTTTGATTTTCTTGTAAAGTTGCTTTTGTAATGGAGATGCGCGGAACGCCGGGGGGTCGAATCCACGAAGTGTTAGGACTTTATCGATTAGAGAAGACAAAATCCTTAACAACTCATGGAGTGAAAAAAATTTCCAGCGCTTTGCTACAATTTTCAAGTTATCTCTTAAACCCATCTTTACAGCTAAATGCGAGACTTGAGGACGCTAAATCATATTATTTTCAATTTTGTACTTGACATAATTCATCGTAAATAAAGATTTGATGTTTTAATAATATCGGTGTTATCACCCTTACGTATTTCTTGTGTAGAGAAATATTCAATGAGATTAGAAAAACGAACGGAGATTACTCTGCCTAGTCCGGAACAATAGGCAAAAAGGGCGAAACACAACGAGGATGATTAAATTCTTTGGCAAATGTTTTATCAAATATACCCCCTAAAAAGGTGACAAATTTGCAAAACTAAAGAACTTATTAAGCTAACAAAAAATCTCGCATGTTCCCCCACGACGTATTTAAACACGACTCGGTTAATCACGGCCACGGTGCTTAAACACCGGGCATAGACATCATCTAACGACATAATCTGGGCATTGAAAAATAATTTAAGGATTTAAATGCTCAATGAAAATTTAACAAAACGCTTAATTTCCCAGTAAATGATGAAGGCGTCCAAAGAGGATGGATGGAAAACTAAAATACTCACTACGTTAATTAAGTAATTACATGCCAATTCAATTGGCACTTGCATTTTTGTAGATTATGACACCGGCTACAGAGCAACTTTTGGCCCAAGATGTCACAATACAAGATACGATATCCGCACGAACGGCAAAACATATAACCCTCAAAAATCACCTCTAGAGAGGGTTTCTGCTTTCTGAAAAATCGTATGCACGCTTTGTTATCCTTAATCGAACGGTCTGTCTAATGGTTTTTCAGTTGTTTGATGGTTTTAAGCAATAGGCAAACATATGGTGGCAAGACATTCTCAAAGACGGGTTGTCGGGTGCTACGTGAATTAGCTCTTCCGCAGCCTGAAACCAAACTCCTCTTTTCAACACACAACATTCGCTCGCCAAACTAGAGCGCTCGATTATTTCGGCTGACTTCACAGTACGCACTTTGATCTTATTAGAGTGGTTATTTGTTAATCTTGAGGGTTTTCTAAAAGCTCGTCTGCGCACTGAAATCGAGATGAAAAAGTAAAGCGGTATACTGTGGCCGGGCTAAAGGGATTAAACTTCATTCGATCTGTCCCTACATAAACTCCTAAATTGGAAAGGCGGAGCTTATATTGTGAGCTTGTCAAGTTCAATCCGGGTGGCTCTTCTCCCCGTGAACTAACACCTATTGCAGCATTACTAAAGATATATTGACAGTCAATAAATAATCGAAACGTTCGGCGAAATCTCGGCAGCGCTGACGACGCCTTCGTGTTGTTTTAATCAAATTCCAATTAGTTTACTCTTCCCTTATTGGTCGAGTTGGGTCCGGTCTGTCTGGAACGAGCGTGGCGCGCGACCGACAACAAAGCGCCTCCGATGACGTAACGAATTATAACTGGAAGTAATTCCCAAATCCTTTTTCGCTACAAAACGAGCCGCGCATTGAGGCTATTAGCCAGTCAGTGCGAACTGTGAGTCGAGGCCCAACATACCGGAACGTGTTCTCATCAGAGTTGTATACAATTACTTCCACAATCGTAGCTGTTTATCCAAGTTTTCAAGAGCGATATTCAACGACACTGGATTTGGATATTTGTAAGATGTCCGCGTTTAGGTCTACATTCACAATCGATAGTATTCTATCGCGGCCAACTTATCGACCCCGATGCGGTGCCCCATGCCTGTATCCACATCCCTACCCTATAATGCCAACTCCACCAGGCTATCTAGGTAAGGAACTTTGAAGAACTCCACTCTGTGTGGTGATTGTATACCTGACTGATGCAGCTCTAAATCGTGCATTCAGTACACATGTCAACTCTCAAATCATGTTACACTTTGCCGGCTCTTTTGCTCCTTAACAAACCGCTGTAGTGATTCAATACCTAATGACATATTTCAATGGCACAGGTTTTGGCGACTCAAGTGCAACGGGTACATTACTAAGACTTTAATTCTAAAGTTCCACTAAACTCCATGCGTAAAACTTTAATCCTAAACACCATCCCTGCGGCGCGCAGATCAAACATAGTCCTTTCCTCCTTGCCTAACCTCTGCCAGTGCCCTCAAATTTAACACTTTAGCATGTTTTCTTACTAAATTATTCTTTTTTCTTCTCTTTAGTGGGTTTTCCGAGATATGCTGACGTACTGAGAGCGCAGCCCAAACGTAAAAGAAGACATCGCACTATTTTTACAGAGGAACAACTCGAATTATTAGAAACAACATTTCAGAAAACACATTATCCCGATGTACTTTTACGAGAAGAGCTCGCCATGAAAGTCGATTTAAAAGAAGAAAGAGTGGAGGTAAGAAGTGAGTTTATTTGAAATCTAAGGTAAAAATTCTATGGGAACTCTTCGCCATGTTGTGTTGGGATTTCTTTTGCCCGAGGGACTAGCGCTATCACGCTGGAATAATCCGAAACAAAGCTATCCCATTCCGCAGTGGTGATCCACTCTGCCAAAGCGACCGGAGACTGATTTCATAAGAAGCGCAAATTTTATTTAACAAGTTAATGTCATTGTTCATGTGTGTTGTCGAATATAATAGCTGTATTAGAGTCCGGAATCGACTTAACCCGCGCGCGTAAGGTTAAGGAAGAACAAGAAGTACAGGCTCGTGAAGGGGGCTTCACCTCCTATTGGGAGAATTACGGGCTTGGACCAGTAGGCGAGGAAAGAATGGTGCAAATTAATACCGCTAAATAAGACCCAGAGACATCGGCGCCCCAGAGAGAGAAAATCAAATCAGGATTTTTAGACTTCTGAAGAAAAAACACGACCAACTTCAAGCACGTCCTTTTGACTTTTAAAATGGCAAAGGTGAAGGGGGTTGAACACACGAGAACCTAGCGCTCTTTTTCCGTTAAAGTTCGAAAAGAACCTTAAAGAAATGGGATAATTCTTGAAGGAAATTGTGTCCCGGCTGTTAGATAAACATAATTTCGGTCAAGGTCTTTTCAGTACAGGACGTGGAACATAGAAGGCGCTCTCCTTTAATCTCGGCAATTGTGTGGTAAATATGATAGCGTTAACTGTCAGGACCCTAAGATTAATGATTTCACAGTGACTTCTTGGACGGAGGATGGGGCAGCATTGGCGTTCCAATGCAATACGCCATTTTTGAGGGCCGTTTCCTAGCTAGAAATGGAGAAAAATCTTGAAAATTAGTTAAGAAAGTCAGATTGAGATGTTCCCGTTCCTGGTGGCCGTGTGGAAATTTTATGAATGTTACAAAGACGTGTCAGAGGCGCCGGCATTACAAATAAGTCGAGGTATGATTTATGAGCTTGCAAGAAGGGTGTTTAAGTTGATAAAAAGAATCGTTTGTTTCGTTCCAAAAGTTCCAGACTCATGTCTCCAAGCCCGGCTAGCACCTTAGTGCGAAGAAACACACGTCTACCAAGCGCATCTAAAGGCTCCAAAATGATGCGACACGTCCTTGTGAAAGACAAAATCAAATCCAACACTGAACAGCAGCTTGATGTAGCATGATTACCGGCGCGAAAACCATAGGCAAAATACTCAGTTGTTTGTTTTTCAGCTAAAGAGTTTTCAAGCTGGCAACACGCGAAACACAACAACGTGTACTTTCGACATTTGTACAAGAATTTCAAAAGAAATTGTTTTTGACTTTTGTCGACGGGCTCGCGAAGATAAGCTTCGAAACAACATGGTGCAAGAAATAACAAATCCAGCGAACAATTACATCGTGTTTAATTTGTTGTATCTCTTCCAAAACATCACAGCAAGCTTGCAGTTGATAGTTTTATTATCAACTGACTTTGCTTCCGTATTTATGAAATTTTGAGCCTAACAAATCCGAAAAGACTTTGTGTTCTTGATTTAACCACACGAAGCTGTTGTAAACACGAAGGCTGAAGGGCCCGGGGTGGGGCTATCAAACATTTGTAGTAGTTGCTCTTTTAAATCTCCCCTTAGGAGATTGATTAAAACGTTTTGTGTGAATACAATAGAAGCGATAGTTTTATCAATTTTGCTCATTTGCTTGTAAGGGATCTTTGTGATTCGCGTTTGTGCAGATTGTGTTTGCTTCATCCAGTGTGCAAACTTACAAACAGCATTTGATCCAGTGCGCAAACAGTTCAATAAATACACAATTTTACTTCATTTTCAAAGTATATCTAGAGTTTGTTTGTGGAAGAGACTTTAAAATGTTTCATGCAAGATAATAGCAGAACCTATTAGTCTCCGAAAGGTTTAGATTTTGCGGTAAAAGCATGGCTTGCGTGGCCAATTTAACTGATCCATGTTAAGATTTGCAATAATAGCACTGCTTTACAGCTGCAGCAAAAACTTTGTAGTGTTTCTGTTTTCAGAGAAATAAGAGCAGTAAAACTGTAGAAATAATTATGTTTATGTAAGCCTGCCTGGGTTTTGTTTTAGCGCCAAACTTATTACCACAACATGGCTTCCACCCTTAAACAAACCTGACTGTACTCCAAATTAATTGAATCCGAAACCTTTTTCTTTAGCTGAATGCTCTTCTTCAGTCAATTGATGAAAAGTGAAAAACTACTAGTCACATTGTTTATTGTTAGGTAGCTAAAACATCAATCTTTTGTCTGCCATTGTGCTGCACTAAGTTTGTAGCTTTTCTTTCTCTAATACCCTCTGACAATCAAGAAAGATATCCTAAACTGTCTACCACGCTTTCGCACAATACTTTATTATTTTCTGCGAGTGTAGAAAGGATATCATGCTTGCCCTTTTGATTTAGATGTGCCAATGAGTCTAGTGGCTTTGAATTTGGCGTGTTTTAAAAGAAAAGGCAGGAATAATGTAGAAGGACACTGTTTAAGGACCACACTCGCCGCAAGTTTGAGAAATCGAAAAATGAAGGCCCCATTACGACCGTTTTGCATGGCATATCACTTGATCACAGAAAAAGAACTCTTAAAAAATATTAAAGTAGAACTAGAACTCAATATGTGTACTCAATTTGTCCACAAACAGAGAGAGAAATTTAGTATTTCTATGGGACTATTCAGCTGAATCCTTTTCTCGTTCGCTCGCGCGGTTTTACCACAATAAGACATGTTATTATATTTCAAAGTCTATAGGATCACTTCTAAAGGGAAATGAAGATATGAGCTGCATTTGAAGTTGTTTTGTATTGCTAATACTAAAATAAAAGGAGAGAAAAATATTGCTGCAAAACATGCAGCAAATTTATTTTCAATTTGTTGTACTTCTTAGTAAAACGAAGATCGGTTGGCTTCTTTTAGAGATTATCTTCAAAGGCCATCTTCAGTATATCGACCTTGGCCAAGAATTGTTTTCACGAAAATCTCAAAACTGTCCAAAACAGAACCTTAGCATCGCACTATTCCTATTTCAAATCGTGTAGGTCAACTATAACGCTAACATCTTTGTTTTAAAAAAGTTTTAGCACTTTAGGTAGAATTCTAGAATGTACGAAAAACATATGGGTCGAAATGCATTCATGGCGCTTAGCACATCTTCGCGCCGCGCAGAGACAATCGAATTTTCCCCTCCAAACTAATCATAAATCACCGGAGTTAATAAATTTGATGATTGATTAAGCGGTGTTTTTGGTTTCCCGGGAGAGTGACCTATGAGAAAGCATAATGGTATAGATAATGATAACTATGCTTTGCCGGAGAGGTACAATGTTGTTAAGCCATAAAAACCCGGCCCTTGACCTGGAATGGGAAATAATTGGTATGGCAATGTCGAAAGTTTGTTGTGATTATGGCATGCCGTCGGTTTTATTGGTCTAGGGGTTAAAAGCTGGTCTGGATTTTCGCATTAGATGTTAAGGTATTGCCCCATCGCCGACGATTGAATGTTAGACCAATAAACGGGGTTAAGTCAGGAAGTAAGGTTTCCCGAAGGAAATGTTCAAAACATAACCCACGGCTAAGATTAGTGCATAACAAATCGTCATCTTCTAAAAAAGAAAGTCTTTAAATTTCCCCTGGAACGGGTTATCGCTTAGGTTGGGGTTGTTTATCTAAGTCTTTCTATCTTTTTACTGTAGGTGTGGTTCAAAAATAGAAGAGCAAAGTGGAGAAAGCAAAAGAGGGAAGCGATCGACTCAAAAAAGCAAGACGAGGATGAATTACTTCAACCCGAGTCTCCGCTACTAAAAGAAAGAGACGATCTTTGCGACTCGAACAGTCGAGAAAATAGCCCCGTGACTGCTTACAAGGACGCTAATTTAATTAAAGACTGCACCTCATCCCTTACGTCGAGTGCTTTGCAGAAACTTTGTGCGCTTGACTCAAATACACAAGAAATTGGATTTCGAATTCAAGCTTCCTGATTGGACAAAATATCACATAAGCAATGGCTTTAGAGGAATCAGAATAGTAATAGTGTATTATATGAAATAACATTGTACAGTTTTTCAGGAACTTTATCTCATACACAATTCTTCTTTAATTTATGGAACAATCTCCTAACTGGGAGATTGGAATGCAAGAGTAAGCGTTTGGCAGGAATGTTACAATGGGCCTCTTAATTTTCTTATCTGCAAAACTCTTCACGTCGTAGTGTTCTAGCTTTGATTCAAAGCATTTGCTATGAATGATAACAAAATGAGACACTTATGATTACCATCGAAGTTGGCTGCACTACCATTACGTTGGCGCGTCATCCCTAAATTTTTAAGCAAACTATATATATATATGAGGAACTGAAGGATCAATCGGTTGTTCTGTTATGGATGGCGGATTGAAGCAATTCTGGTAACGTTTTAGAGGGTATTATCAATTAAATCACGGTCATTGGGCCAGTTTGCAGCTTTACTGTTTCTCATTTGTAAAAAAAACATCTGTCTTTTGGCCCATCAGCAAAAAAACATCGACCAAAAAAGGTTGCAAAAGTCTTTGTTTATGACTTACATAAACCACGTGCTTTCTAATGGCCCATATGCCTCAAACCTGGGCCTCATATGTACACAGTTTTAACATCAAATTGTCGCTGACACTTTTGTTCTCTGGAAATCCTTTCAAAAGTCTGTAAACAGACATTGACAAAGCCCTTGAACATTTCTAAACAAAGAGACACCACCTTTCAATTACGGCATGCCACTCTGGCTTACTCTTGCTCCGTTATCAGTGGTTGTCAAGTTTGTTGTATCACGATGTACAGTAACGCGTTGGCCTCGAGAAAATACGAACTACTAATTCTATCAGCTCTAATGAAACCGTTCCTTAATTTGTTTGTTCAGTTCTTTTCTGGAGAGCCACATCATTCTTGAGTTTCTTTTTTAATTGTTTTATTGTACAGATAATTGAGATTATTTATTTGCAAAAAAGTAAAAAAGAAGTTTACATTCACACAAACACAGAAGAAGTTTGATTCACTCCATGATGTTTGCTTGCCACTTATTTATTTTCACAAAAAGATACAAAAACATACGAGCATTCCTTCCACCATGCTTCTGTTACAATAATTAGAGGTTTATATTATGTTTGAATGGTTGTGTTATTTATACATAGAGTATATATTAGCAAAGATGATACAACTTGTATTATACAAATTTCAAAGTAAATGAGTGCAAATCTATATCCTCTAATCTTTAATCTTGAGAGTGATCTTTAAACAACTAGGAATTGAAAAAGGAGAGATAACTTTCCAGAAATTACTCCATTTCTGCAGCCCGAAAGAGTAGATAGATACGAGTAAACGAAAGATAGGTGTCACAAATGATTTGGCTGAAAATTAAAATTTTATCAGGATGTTAAAGTGTTCTGACTGCTAATATTAAATGTCACTCGCATACTCGCATTTTTGGCCGGGTAAAAAGATAAATGCAAAACTAACAAAAACAAAGGTAGACAATGTACAGCTTCGAAAAATATTTCCAGACGAAGCAAAAAATGAAAAAGCGAAGCTGATATCATTAGGAACGTAGTTTTGATGACAGAAACGTGTGTTGAGCCAAATTCCATGAAGTAAATTAGTTTTTGAAGATATCTCATTAAAAGTGTATTATTTCATCATGTTCCTACAGATAGTTTGTGGCGAGGCCACTTGTCCCAAATTTAATTTCAACACCAGCAATTCCTTCTTGGATAAGACGTCGAGTAAAATTAATTTTGCAATAGATCATTTCTAACTGCAAAGAGTAAACTCAAAACGACACCTTCAACACAAATTACAGCAAATGTACACAGCTATAAAGCCCAGGGGGATACTCGGATATAAAAATGACGGGGGGGTCCAACGGAGTTCCAAATTTCATACCCAAAAAAATACCTGAGTCATAAATTTTATACCCAAAAAAATACCTGCTCCCAAAACTTGATACCCAAAAAAATACTCAACTTTGTTAGCCTAAAAAGGCTGTTTAATACTGAGCACTACACATGATGCCTGCCCCATTATATGTTTCAGCTTATGGCAGTATCTCTCAATGATCAACTACCATGTCAGAAGTTTTAACCCCAAAAAAATACCCTTGGATTTTTCAACACTCAAAAAAATACCTGGTAGAATTTTCAACCCAAAAAAATACTTTAACTACAAATTTCATACCCAAAAAAATACGTCGGACCCCCGGTCATTTTTATATCCGAGTACCCCCCTGGGCTATAAAGGCTCGACTTTGGGCCTCGACTGGATTCCATTGTCCTGTGAGCATTGGAGCGTGATTCGGACTATTCCATACATTCTTCCATTTTTTCGTCTTGCTACAACGCTGAAGACTTTCTCGGTATTGTTCGGGCAGTGTATACACGCTCAGCTCGGTGTTTGTGAGGTCCCGAGGCTTTTTATCTTGTCCATTAACCCCAATCACAATCCATCACGGAAACGCAGATAGGTTAGACTCTTGAACGAGATGCCAAGGGCTCAGTTGTAAAAGTGCTAACAAGCCCTCCAAAACAAACACGGCTCGACATCGATTAAGAATACTTGAAATTCTCTATGCTCTTCACCTGTCAAAAATCTCCCTTTCGAGCCATTAATTACGTCTAGAAAACCCTTCATTTTTTCATGGTTTCGCTTGAAGACCTACATTTCCAAGTAGCTTTGGACTTTTAGTAGAATATTGCACACTTTTAGTGTTTCTGCAAACATATGGTAGATAATCGGAGCAGGGGTGAAATTCAGATTAGAGTTGAAGTGGTTTGGCTGACGGGATGTGTTGAACCCATCAATATTTTTAGTTGTAGAGAACTAACATGGCAAAAAAGCTACCAAATTACTAGCTCTTGGATGAGTTTGGATGGAAAAATTTCTTCTGTGATACAAGTATCCCACTATTATCTTATCCTTATGGTATCAGAAAGACTTTACTTTGACTCGCCAACAACTTTGACATGTCAAGAACTCCATAACATCCCATTCAAGGCACGACATGATGCACGAATTTACAAGAAACAACCACTGCTTGATGTAGCCTTATTTAGCTAATCGTAGCTTGTTAGTTCCTGTTAGTTACACTATGCATTGTGTTCACATCTATATTAGTTTTCCTTACAAAGCATACAGCTCACTTTTTACTGGCAAAATTCCCCAATGAATGCACCTCTGAAGATCAACGACTAAAAAACCCCTAAAACCAAAGATTTACTAGTGCGGCAGAGAAATCCATAATTATGTCACACCCAACACTTGCCAGATTTGTAACGTCTTACTTCAGATTACTCGCTTTACAGGGCCTGATACCATACTTAGTGAAGCATTATCGCTATTTAATTATAGTAATCGAATAATGCGGAAAGTATAATGAACACGGGGAAATATCTTTCGGACTTTCGAGGTACGAATGAAAACCTCCTCGGTTTTGGAGCATGGTTTTCTGCTCAACAATGAAATGTCTGTACCTCTTCTCCGCAAAACTTGAACAAATGCAGTAAAATTAGTGATTCGCTAAAGTTTTTCCTTTCTCTTTACAGGATAGATTTACAGATTACAATTTGTAGGGAATTCAATTCGGAAGTCACTTGTCAGTGGCAAGATTACAAAAATGAAAAATGGGTTTGTAAGACTCTAATCTACTTTTATCAAATTCAATGAAACTATTTGGTGACAACTTAAAACGTACAATTAATCACAGCGAATTTCTCATGCGTATCAGAATGACAGTCCCAGAGAGGTCCAATAAGGTCCAATAAAAGGGGGGACTCGGGGGCAGGGCGTGTCCTTCGCGCCACATTTGTTAAATTATGAAAATGTGTAGTGGTCTGATTAAGATCGGTTATGTAAAACTTTTAGACAGATTTCAAGTTAGTACAGTGGTATTTGCAATCTGGGGCATGAGAAGCAGCGTAAATCCATGATATCTATATCAAAAGGACTGCAAGATTGCATTTGCGATAACCTAATGAAGTTTTCCACACTAGAGGGTACAAGCATTCTTTTCTGTATTAGAAGATACAATCAATTTTAAGGACCTTTAAGAGTTATGTCTCACAGCAGAAAGTAACACAACCGAGACAAGTGAGACACATAACCTCTTACGCGCCAAAAAAAATGTCCCAATTTCGAAAATATGAAAATCGTCTGTTCAAAGCTAAGGCCGATTAACCTTTTTAGGCTCAGAAATAACGGATTAAGAGATTGCAAGCCACGATTATACGCCAACATGTCGAGAACTTTTGCTAGGAAAGTGGTATCACAGCTCTATCAGCGGGAACGTATAAAGTTACAAAGACAAGATTTCATCGAGGTATCCACAGGAATGTTGCTATGAGGCAAATGCCTGGTATTCATAATCTGATAGATATATAAGCCTGCCATGTTTGTCCTGATTAGCCCACTACACCTGCCTGCCGTCTGACTGTCTGTAGCTCTACCGAGGTCCCATGATGTTTGTTAGACAGGATGGGGTGTGTCCAGAGTGGTCCTTATCTCCTCCTATTCTCGTGACTGACAGAATCCTTATTATGTTCAGGGAAGCTTCCTTTTATCTGTCAGTTTCATGTTTATCGAATAGCTGAGTTAGGATATTGTTTTCAATTTGACAATAAACATTACTTAAATTATGGAAATGTGCCAAATTTCCCTTGAAAACTTTCAGTCCTCAGCCTATATTTCTTTATTTACTTTTTACAGTCTGCCCTCGTGTCTGGGGATTGTTGGTAGTTATTTGCGAATAATTTTATTTCTACAACGCGAAACTCACAAAAACAAACAATCCTGACGATATGTAGACAACATTCCAAGGTTTTCTTCATACTAAAACCTCTAGGTATCCTTAGCGTATTCTGAGTTCAATGTCTCACGCCCCTCCCAGCCGTCACTCTCGCTTCTCATTTCCATTTTTCGGGGATATGCCCAAGTTATCATTTTAGGACGGACGTTCAGATTTTCAGCTAGCTCTCTTTAGAGCTACTCGTCCATTTCGAAATGTGAGGAGCTTGCAGCTAACAAAGGATTAAAAGTCGGAAGGGTCGCTAATCTCAAAAGGCCAACATGCTTTAATTCATTAATAAACCCCAGGTACTTGCAAACCTGACAAAAATGATTTATGGTTTCATCAAAACCGCCAGCAGATCTAGAGCAAATTATGATACGGCCCTTTAGGATTCAATTCCATAATCCAAAAATCTGCTTTACGAGTTTGTTAATTGGTTAAACAGCCGAGCCCTAACTAGCATTATTATGCGGATTTTGTTGTTGTGTACAGTTCTAGTTTATCGGATAGAGGTTAGATTATGACGAGACTGAATGGCTCTTCTACACACGGCTTAAGCAAACACTCTGAGTCCTCTTGGCGCCTACGGTGTCGCCATCGAGTTCAAATATTCATTCAAAAGTAGATGAGGAATTTGTGGTTCCAAGAACAAACTCTTGCTCCGGAATGTATCATTATGGATGCTACCGCGTATTTGGAAAACTAGTTTGTTAAAATTAGGGGAAGAAATTAAAACGTATTTTTGCGCAATGAAATGGAATTTTCCATTGTGTGCACTCGTTTCATGTGAGAGACATGATATGCCGACAAACAGGAAGTTTTAGAGTTTGCAAAAGAACGAGAAAGGCCGGACGCACAACTTTCGTAAAATACTAGTCTTTTGTTCTTAATTTATCATTTCACCTAGTTTTCGTCCAAATTCCAGCGCACTGAATTGCCTGCTAAAACATCGACTGCTCTTCGAGTTGTTTCTTGAATAACAATGATGCAAATATTCAGTGTCGTCAGTGACTAGTGCACTTTAGTGGCTTCCTTCAAACTTCTGGCCTGCTGTGCATATGAAAAACAATATTTTCCCGCTCAAAAAGCATTTCCGTCCAGGAATAATCACCTCTTTTACGGCTACTACACTCTGAAAGGAGCATAGCATTTTAAAAAGAGAGTGTTTCTAATGGACGTAGGCAAAGTAGATTCTAAACCGCCAAAAGCATGAGAAATTCTTGTTTCCTGGCGACCTGCTGACTGGCACAATGTACTATAAACATTTACAGTTTATTGCCACTTCATTCATTTTAATCGTAAATGTCTCGACACCGTTGAAGTGCTAAGCCCTATTTAAGTACCTTTAATCAGCCGGCGTGGCGCCGCTCAGACACTTTGAACGGACAGAAATGAATGACTTGTGAACAAAATGGCGACGGGACGCGCGGCCAGGAAAACCAAATAATCAATGCAAATTTGTCTTTTATAAAAACAATAAACAAAGTAAAGCTATTCTTTGTTGATGGCGCCTGTTTAATTGTATTTACGTAATTTGTTTTATTTACAAATCATCTTAAAGCATGCGCTATTATGAAAATGGAAAATAAATGCCCAGTTATAACAGTTATAAGATTTTCTGCATGGCATACTCCATAACTTTATCGTTTACGACGTTATAAAAAGTCTTGAAATTGTACGAAGAAAAATGCTACAACCATTAACAAAGAGTGGGTAAAGTGTAAAAACCTTCTCTCATGGACAATTTCTCATGGACAGTTCTCATGTCAATATACTTGGAGCTTACTTGCGATCAATATCTAATATTAATTATTTCGCTGTGATATATTAGTGTTGCCTGGCATACGTAGAGAGCTCACATTAAGAAGTTGTCTTCTCACGTCATAAATTAAGTAAGTTACTTGAGTGGGTTCTTTCGGTGTTTTTTCTTACAACTAAGTTAAAAAGGTTGTACTTTGACATCTTGCTTAGTCTGCTTAGTGGAACTTAACCATAACCATACTTGAAGACCGATAGGTACCGTATTTATACGAAAGCCATAGCCCTAAAACGCGCCGAAACATGACCGTGCATTAAGTACATGCTTCATTGAAATAAGTTTGTAAAAGCCTATAAAAATTGAAAAGAAATCTCCACAAACGACGATTGAAAACGTTTAACAAATGAATAAATGAAGTTCCTTCTTATACGTCGTGGTCCATATTACTGTTCATAGAGCAACCTATTTTGGCGATAGAAACCATTTTACGTAACTCTAGCAATAAATGTTCTTGTACCTAATGAGGTCTTCGTGGCACGTGATTCAATACGGGTTATCACGTGGACGATAACGTACACTCGTACCTCACGTTATGAGAGCTGAACGGCAAGTGGAGTTACTTCTTCATGGCACGTAATTCGATACGGGTTATCACGTGGTCGATAATGTACACTCCTACCTCACGTGATGAGAACTGAATCGCAAGTGGCGTTACGTCTTCGTGGCACGTGATTCGCTATGGGTTATCACGTGGTCGATAATGTACACTCGTATCTCACTGAATCGCAAGTGGCGTTACTTCTTCGTGGCACGTGATTCGATACGGGTTATCACGTGGTAGATAATGTACACTCCTACCTCGCGTGTTGAGAACTGAATGGCAAATGGCGTTACGTCTTCGTGGCACGTGATGCAATATGGGCTATCACGTGATCGATAATGGTCTGGAGGAGGAAGAAAACCGCGTTAATTAAGGAAACGTTTGCAGCACTGGGGAAACCCCGGCTATAGTACAAATCTACACAAGTGTACTCATAAGTGACCAACGTCCCGTTGCACAAAGGTCGTGGCTAGATGGGATACTCACAGTGGAGGTGATCAATAATTCATAGGCATAAACAATAGAGCGAAGCTACATGGCATAACAGGGCATATGTAGGTTCGTTCTACCGTGAAGCCTATGAATTATGAATCACCTCCTTCTGAGTTATCCCTTCTAGCCATTACCTTCCACAAACGAGGCTGCGCGGGAGACTAACTGGGTAGTCACTGTTATTTATGCACAGAAATGCCATATGTTGTCTCTTCACAGAAATACAATTCTCATTATCTTGTCTAGAGCTAGCCTGCTTGCAGGCGTTGGTTTTTATCGCGAAACCCCCGAAAACCGTAAACCGTAAACCGAAAACCGTAGTCGTGGCCGCCATCTTGGACACTTGGACAGGCATTTCCGGCGCGCGTCCAAGCGTCCAAGATGGCGGCCACGACTACGAACTCTTTTGGGGTTTTCGGGGTTTTCGCGATAAAAACCAACGCCTGCAAGCAGGCTAGTCTAGAGCTCTTTGGTTCGTCACCTCGAGGGGAAGGCCCTGATGACATCCAATGAGACATGCGCGAGATTTGATACATTCTCGAACCCAGAGCTGCCCGGCTCGTAACCTGGTGACAGCCACTGACGCATGCGCGAGATTTAATACAGAGCCGCTGAGAGAAAGACCTTTCAGCGCATGCTCCAACACTCAAAATCAACCAATCAGTGACGGCCCTCAAGTGGATCTAACCAGAGCCTCCCCTGCGAGCAGACGAGCTGGGGAGCTCTGGGAACGAGAATGGATTTGATACGGAGCCGTCGAGAGAAATAACTTTTTGCGCATGTCCGTTCAAAATCGGCCAATCAGCGAAAGCCTTCAAATGGCTGCAACCAGAGTCTCACCCGGGTGGTAAAGAGTTGAGGAGCTCTGGGAACGAGAATGCAAGTCTGCCAAAAATCTCTCTGGCATCCCTTCTGATCTTTGCGCTGTCTCTCTACCAAACTCTACTCTTGAGGTTGTCAAAAAGAGCATGAGCTCATAAAAACGCATGCTACGGTACACGTTTTATCATGAAGTAAAGGAAAGTGATTGGTGGAAGAGAGCACTCACCTTTTGTGTCTTATCTGTGAATACATGGTCACACCCCACCCATCTACAAATATTTGGCGTAGTCCCCGAAATATGAGATTCTGTAGGATAACGAATGCGCTATAGTTAGTTTCATGCAACGTTTCGTTGTGTCGTGAACGTGTCCTCCTGTAGTACAGTGCGATTACTCCAACCAAGGCCACCCAATCAATTAGCCCAACCAATCCATACCAACCAATTAGCCAATTATTACAAATCAGCTAATAACGATCGAGTATGTTGAAAAACGCGCGCTTTTTTCGTGAAATCTTTAAATACGTATAGCGTTGTTCACCCTGACGTCATTCATTGTTATCAATGTGCCAACCAGATATCAACGAAATGAAAAATGAAATGAAATATTAGCATTTGTATACCGTAAATTAACATTATGTATATGATCAAATGCGGTTTACAGTTGTGAGATGTCTGATCTCTAAGATGCGGACTCGGCAATTTCATACTGCAGTTGACAATCATGAGTGGGTTTATAATCATTTAGAAAATAACACCTATGTTGTATTGTGAATGTGCGCATTCTGATTGGTTAAAAAGCGTGTTTGTAAGAGACCTGAGAAACACGATTGTCACGCAACGCTGTCGCGCGTGTGTATGTTATTTTCTAAAAGCAATAAAAATACTTTCTGCGTGCTCTCTGATTTCTTACAAACACTCGGGGAATGTTGGTCGAACTGATAAAACTTGAAAGACACTCCAGTTCTCCCAACATCCCCCTCGTGTTTGTAAGAAAGCAGAGAGCACGCGGAAAGTACTTTTATTGCTTAAATAGTGTGGTAAGTTCTGCTACACAGAACACAGAACAAAAAGCGTTATTCAAACTACGGTTGGCACACTATCATTTGAATGGTAATGTTGATAAACCGTGAATAGCGCTATATCGATAGAATCAGAAACATTTTCTTCGCTATCTACGCTACTATTCACAAAAAAAAATCGTCAAATCATGAATATATTTAAAAGATGTCTGTACAAAATTGTTGAAGATTTGCTTGGTTAGCCTTTATTGGTGTAGTCGCACCGAAAGTTACTGGCGGATAGAAATAATCCCATATTGGTGTGAGACTCACCTGTCACGTGACTCTTCAAGTGAGATAATATACCAAACTTTAGTTGACACTTTTCCCACTGAAATAAACAATAAACATTTAATATTTCGCGTATCTTTACAACACAGGTGGTGGGCGCGCGAATGGTTGAAGAGAATTAAAAAGCCCTGACAGCCGTTGGTTAGGGTTGCCACCCCGTGTTAACCACGCACCACTCAAAACAATTTTATGGCGCGGGAAACTCAGAGCATTTGTACGTCCTCACCTTGCATGGATGGTAGACACGGAGATCTAGCTTGACAGACATAACCTTGCCATCCCGGGCTCCGCTGTAGATCTGTTTTACAAAACAAGTGAAGAGTTAGTGGCTGAACTGTCCATGCCAGTCGATGGCCCTTCAAATATCTGATTTTGTCTGGAAAACAATCTCGACTGAAACTGAAGCATTATTGCATTTGTTTTGATGTCATTTTCTTTAAGGGACATTCCTCGTCGCCATTCTATTCGTTGCCACGTACGGGCTTCCTGTGTCATGAAGCGCGCGCGCGAGTTTTAGAAAAAAGCGGGAAACTGTTGTTCAAGCAAAATAATTGTTAGAAGATCATTCTTGTTTTCCCAAAAAATCAAAAGTACTCCTCCGAATTATATTCCTCAACTTCTAATTGACTTATTTATAAGAAAGAATGTAACAACGTAACCTAAACGGTAACTTCAGTTCGCCTGTATGGACAGACCTGCCAGCCTTTAAAAAGCTTTATGCTAGGTACTTTTGATTCTGGTAATACATTTTCACCGTAAGCCGATGACGTTACGACCAAACCGCGAGACCGTCCCGAAGACGTTCCGAGTACATTCCGAAGACGTTCTGAAAGAAATTTGACATATCTCAAAATGTACTCCTTATAAAATTAACACCAAACAGGTTCTTATGTTATTTGAAAATACAAAGAAACATGGGGTTGACATGGACAATCCAGGTTTTACTGTACCTCAACATTATGTGGTCTTTATCAGTTCAATACTTACCCTTCCGTTTGCCATGTGCACCGAGAATATCATCTCTTTCTGTCCTCCGTACACTTGTAATAATTCTGCAGACTGATTCATGAAGAAAAGGGACTGTTGTTATTCGTGTGATAGATGAGAAAGAAAAACTCTCAAACAAGGCTCGACCTTAGCGGTAATCTACTAGCCAAATACAAGTGAAATGTTTATTTAGACAAGCAGATTTTGTTTATTTACTAACCATCTTGGCTACTAGATTTTTTTTACATCTAAAAGACAACCTTCAAAATATTGTTCATAGTTTTCAAGCTTCAAAAAATAAGTTCAGAATAACAGAAAATGAAATGTTTCTGCACTCGGCACACAATCATGTTTTTGCCATCAGCCGCCATCTTGACTGTGTACGAGCAACGATTCATCAACTAAATAGTCATCTCGACATAAATCCACACGTAGCTGGCTTATGCTATTATACATGTAGTACATGTAGTGCCTAGTAGGAAAGTTATTATGGCTAGTGAATCCTGGCCATTTACTAGATTTGAGCTACGCAGGATTACAATAGGCAGCTCGTTTCTTTTTTTTCATCGCATATCCACAAGTTCACGTAAAGAGAGAAACACATACCGTAGAGTCATAGCAGCGAATGAGTTTGTCTAGCGATGACGTCACAACCACTCGTCCAACCACTTGAAGACCGCTGACACTGAGTGTGTGCCCGCTGTACTTCCTCAGAATCTCCCCCGTCTGTGGAGACAAAGAGGTTCAAAGAGTCTGCGTCAGCCGCCATTTTGACAGCATAGCAATATACCAAGTCGGAGAAAGCATCCATTTCCATCGGCTGATTTAGAGAATATATAGAGGATATTACACGGTGGCGCGATAATATGAGTATTAACGACTCGATATAATAATAACTTTATTGACAATTTTCAACGCCTAGCGTTCAACAGTGATTTCTACGCTATATTACCACAGAACACTATATACTATCGACTCGATATATTGTACTAACAACTCGATGTACTATACTAACGATTCGATATACTACTAACGAATCGATACACTATACTACCGACTCGATATACTGTACTAACGACTCGATATACTGTACTAACGACTCGATATACTATATTAACGACTCGATATACTATACTAACGACTCGATATACTATACTAACGACTCGATATACTGTACTAACGACTCGAGCACTTACATTGAGATCATGAGCCATCACTTGGCAGTCAGCGGCTCCACTGTACAGAACATTCTCAACCACCTGCATACCAAAATAGCAAATCTATAAGTTTTTATTGGGGGAGGGGAGGGAGAGAAATTGCCTAATGCACTCCATATCCCGATATCAAGAAAACCTGTCGTGTTTAACGAATCCGCGCGGGCTGCCTGTGGTATTTTTAAAATCTCGATCCAGGTTCTTTGGCCTAGGAAAACCAAAATGGCGACCAATAGAACGATGTTTCTCGAACATCTGTAAGTTTTGCTGAATCTTTCTGCTACATTCCCTTAAAAACGAGGAAAAATGCTTACAGACCTTCCAAATAAGGTAAGGGATTTCCTAATAAGGAAATTCTTGCCGAAATATTCCATACCGTGCGACAAAATCCCAACGCAACGTTCATTGAATTGGGTGTATACCACAGTTCATCCGCTACACCCGCGAATGAGAGCTACCTTTATTGACAAAGCTACGTCAACGATAGCTTGAATTACGTGTACAGGCCCACGATATGCCCATACGCTATATGACGTCATACCTGCATACAAAGCACGGTCAAGTTGTGACTTTTGATCGTTCTTATCAGCAACCCAGACTGAAATGAAACAAGAACACGTTATACTGTGTCAAGAAGAGAAACGGCAAGAAAGGAGACCACACAATGCATTGCTTTGCATGTATTTTTAAAAACATTCTCGTACCCAGAGCTCCCCGGCTCGTCACCTCGCGTGGGAGGCTCTGGTGACAGCCACCGACGCATGCGTAAAAGAAAATGGTGGTTTTATGCCTCACAATTACTTTTAGAGCGGTCAAGACGAAGGCATAGGTTGAAAAGACGACAAGGAAACGGATGCCAGTGTTATTTTGACAGATACGTTTTTATAAAGCGAATTAAGCTACTTTTATGTGCGCGTGCGCACCATTTCAGCCAATCAGCGAAGGCCCTCAAATAGATGTCATCAGAGCCTCCCCTGCGAGGCGACGAGCCGGAGAGCTCTGGGTTCGAGAATGGTATTTAAAGGAGTCTGTCGCGATACGCGCATGCTCCAGGAGCCATCACTCTGATTCATCAGCAAAACTAATAGACCTTTTTCCAAAATGGCCGCCGCAAATTCACATGTCTTAAAATTAAACTGACTGAAAATCAGACACCGACACTAGAAAGAGCATAATCACATTAGTAATCCTTCAAATTTTCGTTATGCTAAATGCCATGTCGGCTGAGAAAGCAGAGTCTGAAAATTGAAATTTTTAAAGAGATTTTCATACCCCCAGTCATACAAACATCTGTAAATTTTCAACTTTCGTTTTCTCTGAAGATATTGGATATAATGCAGCGAAATTTTGTAGTTTTACTAAAGTGATGATGTGTGTTCTAGTGCTGGTGTTCATTTTTAACAAAAATCGATTTAATTTTCGGCGGCCATTTTGGAAAAAGGTCTATTAGACCATCCTATCAGATAACTATTAAAGAATATGTAAAGTTAAAATAAATGGTACGATGGATCGATAAATAGCAAGATTATAAACGATTGTTATCGAGGTTTTTTAGACTCCGCTGGCCACACTTCGTTTCTCTGATTTGAGATGCGCAAAACAGCTGCGCAGTTGTGTGACAGGCTCCCTTTAAGATTTTTATTGAGTCACTGAATTTTAATGAAATTCTTGGATTGCAATCACTCCTATGGGAATAATATAACGAAAGCGTGGCAGCCATGCTAGGAGGAACACAAGCGGTGGACGAACTCTTTTGTTCTCGGCACCGACTTGCCCGACAGTGACTTCAGATGCAATCCAAGAATTGCGACCAATCGCCAATCTCTGGCGACTATCATAGGGCCATCATTCTGCAGAAACCTATCCATGGGAAAACTGACTTTCCCATGGTAGAAGAATGGGAAGAGTTCGGATTTCCCATGGCTATCCCATGCGTGTGCCTTGGGAAATTCAGCTTTTCCCATATTCCCTGTGTATGTTTTCATCTCGAGTCTCCATACAGTAAAAATCCGCGTATAAGAACCTAGACTTTTAGCCTAAAAACAGGTTCTTATTTGATTTGAAAATACAAGGAAACAAGGGGTTCACATTGATAATTCTAACCTAACAGGTTCTTAAAATCCAGGTTCTTGTATGCGGGTTTTTACTGTATAGAAGCTTCAATTGATAAAACAATCTCTCTATACAAATACTATGGCGACCAAGTTTTTCAAGTTGATGACCACTAAAAGACAATAACAAATGCTATAATACATTCAACAAAATATCTGTGTGCTGATTGCTTCACAGCAAATGCACAAATCAGTAACAGAGTGCTTTTCGATTCCGGTTTTTGGAACCAGTAAAGCAAGTGTTATAACTTGTTTAGACGCTTCTTTGTATAATTAACTAGAACTACTTCTGTGAATACAATACAATATAATACAATACTTTAATATAGGTGACGAGTTCGACATGTTTGTTTCGCTTGAAAAGTTTCATTTTGTTATTGTGCTGTTGCAACTGAAATTAAAAAAAAAACAAAGACAAAATAACGTCCTGGCTTGAGGAAAGTGGATTTTTATAAACACAAAACTTTTCATTTTTAGCCTTTTGCATTCCTGTTTTTTGTTCTGTTTTGCCGCTTGCTTGTTTTCATTACTTTACAAATAATCAGATGCAAAGACTCCTTCATGTAACCTATAAGGATTTAAATATATCTTATTAGCTTCAAGACTGACGTTTATAGTAATCATGCCTTATGCAATATAAATAATGCCCCACAGCTAAAGGGAGGTGAAGCATTTCCACAATAACATGTTGTGGTTACATTTCTTGGACTCGACAACTCAAGAACCTGTACTATTCAAAGGCAAGTAAGACAAAACACTGACTTTTAAATGCGACGATTTTTCAAGTCAGCTGATTACTAACCATGCAATAGCACAAATTTGCCTTAATATCTCTTTCAAAACAACTACAAAGTCTGTTAATATTTATACTGCTGTGTAACCATGCATAGCACTTTTGCAAACTCACACTTCTCTTTCGAAAACGCTACAAAGTTTGTAAACTTTATGCTGATGCTTTATAACAACAGCAATTTGTTTGAGTATTTCTTTCAAAACCGCTACAAAGTTTGTAAACCTTGAGTTAATGATACAAAAAAATCAAAATCTTTCAAAACCACTACAAAGTTTGTACACTTTATGCTGTTGTTGCATAGCATTTTTTCCCAAATGTGTTTGAGTATCTCTTTCAAAACGGCTACAAAGTTTGTAAACTTTTTGCTGTTGTGATAAGAATTTGTTTTTCTTATATCTGTTTTTATCTAATGGCTCAGTCAAGGAGTATAGTTAAGACGATATTTTGGCCATCCAGGGTTCCAAAATAACTGAATGAAGAAAAGTGACTTTGGAATTTCAAGATAACCCATACACTAACTACGGCAAACGCGAAGCAATAAAAAAGAACTTTGAGATAGCAACTTCTAAGTCAAGAAATCATAAAGGTTATTAATGCATGTATCTGATCAGAAATATACGGGGAAAACAAACTCAATAGTTTTTCAAATATTTAGCTCTGCCGTATCAAGATTTGTATTATTTTGATTTCTTTTCGCATGTTTTCGCTGCAAATTGTCGTATGGCTTTTGATAAAATCAGCTTTTGAAGTTGTTTTGTATACTTTTTTAGGATCGTGTCTAAAACTACACCCGAGTGACCCCGAGTGGACCCCGAGTGACAATAATACATACATAGATAATTGAGATTATTTCAGTTTTTCAGTTTTTATTTTCATTATTTCCCACTAGTGTTATTATATTCACTTCCCACTAGTGTTTTTATATTCACTTTAAATGTTCCTATCCACTTTCCCCTAGTGTTCTTATATCTACTTCCCGCTAGTTTTCCCATCCACTTTCCCCTAGTGTTCCCGTATCCACTCCCCCATCCAACCCATATCCACTTCCCACTAGTGTTCCCATATCCACCCCCCTAGTGTTCCCATCCACTTCCCACTAGTGTTCCCATATCCACTTCCCGCTAGTGATCTTATCAGTTCTCACTAGTGTTCCCATCCACTTCCCTCTAGTGTTCCCAAATCCACTTCCCACTAGTGTTCCCATCCACTTCCCACTAGTGTTCCCATATCCACTTCCCACTAGTGTTCCCATCCAATTCCCACTAGTGTTCCCATCCACTTCCCACTTTATTCGTTTTCAGCGACAGAAATGAAAGTTTGGACTCAGGGCCATTCGGGGTCACTCGGGGTCCACTCGGGTGTACAGGGTGTAGTTTTAGACACGATCCTTTTTTAGTCGCGAAGCTGTTCGCGTGTCTACTTTATTTCGCGTGCTTTTATATTGATGCACACAGAAACAACAATTTATACCAGACACGCAAACAACTTGGTGAAATCTGATAAAAGATTTGCAGAAAGAGGGCTGAAGCATGCTCAGACTAAATATGTTTCAAATTCTCCTGTGAAACATCACAACTGGCAATGTGTTAATTGTTTGTCTCTAATAATGGCTGTTTTCACATTAGAGACGAACAAATCGTTTGGACGGACAAATCGTCTCAAGACGAACAAATCGTCTATGTGAAAACGGGACAAACAAATTTTCAGACGAACAAATCGTCTCAATTTGTTCGTCTGTTTGGCCGTCTGGGAAGACGATTTTTCATAAACGATTTGTTCGTGTAGACGAACAAATCGACTAAAGTCCGACCTAAACTCACAATAGACGGACAAAAGACGAAAAAATCGTCAGACGATTTGTCCGTCCAGACGATTTGTTCGTCTTCTAGTGTGAAAACGGCCAATATCTCCTGTGGTGACAATTGTACCAAATTGCACCTGAAGTTTAAAGTTATTGAGTTCTGAATATTCAATGAACAACACACGAACTGAATTTTGACTTCAAAGGCAAAGCAATACATAAGTAATGTCATGACACTGCAGCACTAAGCAATGTTAGCATCCCGTATTACAAGTACTACGTACGCATTGCAGCTATTTTCCTATGATTTTGTGTTTATGATAAATACTATAATAGTAATGCTACCACTTTCCAACATCTCTTCACCAGAGACACGATAAGAGGTAAGCAAAGTTGAGGTAGAAAACTCTTTTAAATTAGAGTTACTTTTCAATGTCAAGGACTAAATTTACAGCAAAAACCTCACGACAAAACAAAGTCGCCAACACGGCTAAAACTGGTAAGCTTGTTTTTTTCCAGCTGATCTCAACTGAAGTTATTTTGTAAACACTAAATTTAATAATCCTATAAGTCAAACCCAGTTTACATTTGACATACAGCATGATTTTATGAGGAGATGAGACGTTGTTATGCTCAATTCACAATATTTTTTAGAATCTGTTTGCAACAAAAATTGTTCTGATTGGTTAATTTGAAGGAAACACATCAGCTGGGCTTTCTTATTCAGAACTGAACAAAGGAATACATGTCATGACATGTTCGTACAGCCTTGAAGATAATGAACAATTATTTATTTTTAATTATGGTCGACAAAATATTGATCTAGTTACTCGGGCTTCCTGTGGAAGGAAGGCCCGAGTTATAATCTGCCCCGTCTTTTTCAGACGCAAAAAGCAGATTCAAAATGGAGTAGCCAATCAGTGTGCATTCTTAACAGGTTCTTCTCAGCGCATCAAAATTTAGCCAATCAGCGCGCAGAATCTATTAAAAGTTTTTGCCTCAAACAACATGGCCGTCACCGTCCAGTGCGTGGAAAGAAGAATATGAAACCTTCGATTTCTAGCCGATTTAAAACCTAGAAATATGGCTACATTCAATAGATATGGACTCCTGATAGAACAAATTCAGGTGTGACCAATGCGATTTATTTACGAATGATCGAAGAAATTTACAGGAAACGAAGGAAATATGTGTTCGGTCATCTGGGCTAAACTGCAGAAGATTCGTTCCTCAGGCGAACACTTGCAACTCGTGTCTTTAAATTGCGCCATTAAAAGGATTGTTCTTGTAAGTGTTCTTCTTGTAATTGTTCTGTGTCAAAGGAGTTCGTATTTTATCCCTCTACTTCATCTTCGACACACTGGGCCGCCATTCTGTTTCGAGTTCACGAACCATATAAAATCCATAAAGAACTGCACAAAACTATGGCTTCATCAGTTGAACGACAGGGAAAATTCAACTCACAATGGACTTCCAAATTGGGAATTGCAAGTGGATTTAGCAGTATAAAACTTCCAAGGGAAAACACCAGAAGTCTATCTCTTCGAGAAACACACAATGAAAGGACGAAAGTTAGGTAATCGCAGTTTATAATAACAGCCGAATTATTTTTAAATAAATTTGACAAGATACTATGGTATAGGCCTTTATCACGCAATATTGATTAATGATATATAATAGTTATCAGAAAATGAAATCCAGTATTCAATTCTACACATCCGTATTAGTAAAATTGGCAAAGTTTGGTGAAGATTGCTTCAATACTGACTGAGATATGAATTTTCAAAACTTCGTATTCTGGCTTATTTTTTAACAAGAAATGTATGGGAAAATAAATCGAAACGAGGCTGGACGGGCATCGATGCCCGTCCAGCCTCGACTTGACGTATTTGCCCATACATTTCTTTGTAAAAAGTAAGTCAGAATAGGAAGTTTTGAAAATTCATATCTCAGTCAGTTTTCAAGTAATTCTTTTGAAACTTTGCAGTTTTACTAATACGGATGTGCAGAATTGGAAACTGGATTTCATTTTCGGATAACTATTATATATTAATAATCAATATTGCGTGATAAAGGTCTATGGAAGAAGGAGCGAGTGAAATGTTTTACGAACTGTGGGAAGGCTGGAACCAGCTCGAAGGGTTCTAATTTAATCCCTAATTATTTTGGTATGTATATACTCGATGTGTGCCCTGCCTTTTGTGTAAGCTTGTTTATGCTTGATTTCTGCTTGATTCCATTCTAGGTTTGCGTGTATACACTACGATGGCATTGGTTTTGTTTAAACACTTTGTGTGTCTATAACTAGCTGTAGTGCTGTGTTATGTTGCGACTGATTGCTGTATGTTTTCTAAAATTGTATGAATACACAGGATTAATTTGTATATGCACAAAAAGAAATTTTGTATGCACAAAAAGAAATTTTATATGCACAAAAGGAAATTTATTTTACCACTGTACTGCTGTATGCATTGCTACGCGACCTCAAAATTCACGGTTGCGATTGGTGATTCTCAGCAAAGGAATTGTAATGTCAATTTTCTTGAGTCAGAAAGTTCATAATTCTAGGACAGAAAGCCAAAGGATAGCTTACAATTATTTTAGTTGATTTTACAATTAATGTCGACCCACCGAAGTAGCCGAATCCAACGTTTTGGTTTTGATTGACGGCTAAAAAATCGCCAATCGCCCATCGCAACAGTGAATTTTGAGGTCGCGTAGCAATGCATACGGTGGTAATATGCACAAAAAGAAATTTATATGCACAAAAGGAATTTATGCCTAATTTCTTGAGTGCCATAAATTCATGTACCCAAACTTGAAATTCTATACATTCACACAATTGAAATTTCTGTGTAAAATAAATTAAAGCCATACACACAGTATAATACACAAAATGAAACGTCAATAGAAAGGGGTAACTGCCTCTTGTTGTAGTAGTTTGAACAGATCTATAGTCTGGTATAGATCTATGGATAGTTCTATCTACAAAAATCCATGCATGGGTTTCTAAATAATTGTTTATGCCAACTGTGCATTTCAATCACCCTTTGTCATCAGTAATTGGGAAGATTGAAAAACCATTAATCCCAGGTTAGATTCCTGAGATGGTCACATGTTTCTGCTTTTGGCCTTTTTTCACGCCCTTGTAGACCTAAAGGAAGCCCGAGTTCACGGATTTCATGCGTCTAGTTTTAGGACATATATCGGCACTGTCCAATGACGCAGACGATATGTTTTTCGGGTCACAGTTTACACTTTTAACAAGCTGTTGAACAAGGTGCAACGAGTTACTTCACAGAGGCAGACAACGCTTTGTTATAGACGAACATTTCAAGCAATTCAAAACAATCTATAATACTTTAATCCAGTTTAAAGAACTCTAATATTAATGATCCAGTGGTTATGCTAGCTGTACAAAAGACAAGAGCATTAAATTTTGCAGCATTTGCTATTAGTGCTTTGCACATATAATGCTTTGCACATATGATAATTTTTTTAGCGTATAAGTTCGTTGCCTCAAAAAGAAGCGTCGAAGTCGCAAAAAAGGGGGAAAACAGCTGTTAAATTTCCCTGTTAAGGTAAGAAACACTTTACTTGAAGTATGCTTTTGCAGTTTCTTATATAGTGTATGCCGAGAAACATTCGGAAAAATACCCGTTGATCTGACTGTAAAGCAATGCGAACAGCAATACATATCAGCAGAACGAAGTTTCAATTGGCTTACTTTAGGAGACTTCATAATTCTTCGAACACTACGCGGACCAACAAATCACGGTTTGGCTTCTCAATCAAAAGTGAACAACTCTGGATGATTTCACGATCAAACCTTTTAAGTCAATGCGTTTTGTAAACGAATGAAGCTTGGAGACTCGGGTACCCAGTGTAAGATCACAGATAGGGCTGATAGGGGCTAGCTAAACTTCAAACACAAGATTTCACTTTAAAATGCAAACCAAACTAAGAAAACATGCGTGGACTTGACTTAAAAGATTTCATGGCGGAAGCCAAAAAGTTCGAATTATGAAATTTCACACGATTTTGGAGTTAGGGAGCTAAGATGCAGGCACATTCACAATACGTTAGTAAAATAATAGCCTAGGTTTGTTAAATAACCTAATTCCCGTTGTTAGACAAGTAAAACAATTTCGGGTGCTATCGAGTGGATGGAACTTGATTGCGTATTGACATTTTGTATTTCTTATCAGGCTGAACAGTTTTGAAACTCTGGAACATGAAAATGTTGGGTTGACCATATCAATACGAAAATTCCAGTTTTTGTCGAGTCTCGAAAAATGGCGGCGAAGCAATGCATTATGGGCAAGGTCCTTGCATGTACATCGGCCGGCGTGACATGAAATAGACTTAGCGCATGCTCGCATCCATGAGACTTGCGTGACATGAAATAGATTTAGCGTGCGCTCGCATCCATG
Source organism: Scolanthus callimorphus (assembly GCA_033964015.1). NCBI lineage: Eukaryota > Metazoa > Cnidaria > Anthozoa > Actiniaria > Edwardsiidae > Scolanthus > Scolanthus callimorphus. The sequence continues at coordinate 4,322,111 of CM066914.1, forward strand.
AGACTTGCGGGAGATCTTGCGGGGAGCCTTTGAAATTTTAACTCTAAAGCCGGCATAAGCGAAGACGGAGGAGACGGAGACGTAAGAGCTTACGTTTGTGTGAAAATCGCCGTGACAGTAGCGACGTAAGCGTAAGCGAGACGTAAAAAAATGGAAACCTTCCGTTCTGCTTCCTTCACGCTTACGTCTCCTTCACCGTCTCCGTTCTTTGATTTTCACACGAACGCAAGCTTCCTTACGTCCCCGTCTCCGCTTACTTCATTAGTGAAAAGGTGAAATTGTTGCAAAATAAGCAAAATAACCGTCTTGGATTATTAAGCAACCCATTGAACTTCCAGATAAGCACCGATTTCGAGTATTTTAGTTTGTTATCGAGCGGATGGAAATGGTTGCGAATTGCCCTTTTGATTTCTTACCAGGCTGAAATGTTTTCAAAATTGGAAACTTGATAGCAAAAGCTATTATACCTTACAGAAGAATGCCCGGTGCACACTAGCGACATAACGACATAAGGACGTTATGTTGCAACGGAAAAAGCAAGGGAAAACATTGGAAATGATAAATATTTTTCCATGGATCACCATTAGATTACTTCACTAAAGCAATCTTGTTATTTTTGTGGACTTCAACTTTTTGAAACCACTGAATTTTGTTCGCGTGATATTTTTTCTTATGTCGTTATGTCGCAAGTGTGCACCAGGCTTAAGTTCAAACAAACGCGACAAAGCCTCTTTAAAGTTTTACGCAGCCCGACCCTGACCTTTGACGGAAATGAAAATACCGAGGCCTCCACGGGCGGGAGGGCCGCGACCAACAGGGGGAGTGTCGGGAAAAATTAGCTCTCGATCCTCGAGCTTGCACGGACGTCTTAGAACAATCTGATCAGGTAAATTCTCCCGGGGAGGGGGGTAATAATAAACCTTTTTTTGTTGTTGTTTATTGTTTCTGATCTCAACCCCCCCCCCCCCCCGGGTAAATTCTGTGCTAAGCTTTAAAAAGATGAAGTCTGGACAAAATCTAAAAAGCCCCATGGGGAAGGGCTCCGGCTAGGCTACGATGATTGATAAGTCCGTTTTACCAGGAGTCGCCCTGGGGCTCGTGATTTTACAATGTTCTCGTGTCTCTCCCAACATCACGCGTGCTCTATTGCGCCGATAAAGTATTAGAAAGTTCATTCTCGAACCCAGAGCTCCCGGGCTCGTCGTCTCGCAGGGGAGGCTCTGGTGACATCCATTTGAGGGCATTCGCTGATTGGCTGAAATGCCGCGCATGCGTACATAAACGTAGCTTAATCTCGCATTATAATAATGTATCTGTTCAAATAACACTGGCATTCGTTTCCTAGTCGTCTTTTGAACTTATGCCTAAGACTTGAACGCTCCAAAAGTAATTATGAGGCATAAAACCACCATTTTCTTATACGCATGCGTCGGTGACTGTCATCAGAGCCTCCCCCGCGAAGTGACGAGCCGGAGAGCTCTGGGTACGAGAATGTAGAAAGTTGTGCTCTAATGAGCATTTATTATACAGTGTGTTATACTGTTTGGTTTTAACCGCTTTGGTTCAAAACTATGCGGACGCGATTAATCTTCTCGAAAACGTAACACTATCGAACGTACCCTAAAACCAACGTCGCTTAGAAATAAAATCTTACCGAGGAGTCCCGAATGCAAATGGTCGCGTCGAATGAGCCCGTACAAAGTAGCTTCCGCTGACCTTCCGTAGCTGTTGCTAGGCAGCTCACACCACGTGGGTCGTGACAATGGAGGCGCTCTTTGCACGTGTTAGACTGCAATAAAAAGAAAAAAGTGCTATGACCCATAAAATGGTACTACACTGTGAGTTAGTAAAAAAGGCATACACTTTATCAAAGTAGTCAAATCATTTTGGGCCTAAGCTGTAAAAGCATGCCTGAATAAATATAATAAATGTATGTGTTTATATAGCGCTTAGGCACTCAGCACTTTACAAATTGCTAGATGTCTGATCTCTAAGATTCGGACTGCAGTTTTTTTTTTACGAGTGCCGTTTACAATCATGAGCGGGGTTATATATTTTAGTGTAGTAAGTTCTGTCAATGACAATAATCTGTGACTGGGCCCAGCGATTCTTTTCCCAGGGCTCGAAATTGCGACCGATCGGCCAAACATTTGTGTAAATTGGGCGCAAAATATCGCATAGTTTTCGGAATAATTCTTTTCCTCCAACTATGCGACTACAGCTTCTATCTCTTTCGGCGCAAACGTGTGACTGCTAATATCTGTTAATTTCGAGAACAATTTACGTCCCTCATGGTCAGCTTTGGTGTAGTGTATTGAGAGACGGGTTATAGGCACTTTAAAGTTCCTTTGGCAAGAGCCAACATTCCTGGCTTCTGTTTATTATTAGAGCGCCTGAACGTTTCCTTAGCACTCATCAGCGGAAGCCGCGTCCTCGGAAACACAGGGGATTCTTTCAGTCTCTAACGCTTGACTCTCTCGTAACTCACTCATCGCAACGGAAAATATCTGGGTTTCCCAGCATGCAGTGGACAGAGTCGCGCAACGCTTTCATGCATGCCGTTACGTGAGCTTACCAGTCGCAACGGAAGCTGGCGGGGAGTACGGCACGAGACTTTACTCGGAAGATATCGCAGCCCCGCGGAAAAAATACTTTCCTAGGTACTTCCCACGAATGAGTGTGACACATACCGGGGTTAAGGTACACGTCAAAAAATGTAATGGTGTGCGCGCGTTTTGTACTTGACTGCTGACAATTTAGACTTGACCTTGATATTTTTGCGCCTGAGCACTATGAATTCGTGAGACCAATTCAGGGAGGGCGATGCGTTGTCATGACTACAGATTCCCAGTCCAAGACGGCGATACATCTCAGCTGTGAATCTTTTCTGGTCCATGTCGTTTTGTACTCGACTGCTGACAATTTACACTTGACCTTGATATTTTTGCGCCTGCGCACTGTGAATTCGTGAGAAACTCAGGGGAGGGGGATGCGTTGTCGCGTTGTCATGACAACAGATTCCCAGTCCAAGACGGTGATCCGTTTGTGTACGCGCCAAGGCATGTACGTTACCGCAACATGTTGCGGTCAATCGGCGCGTCATAACGCAAGCCGCCAGTTCCGAAATACCTCCACTCGTAGCGAATGTCTCCTCTGTGTTGCCTTCAACACTAATAAACACGTACTCAATGACCTTGGGTTGTATGTGTAAAATATTTCGTAGGGTCCTTCAAATTTGGAAAATCTCTTTGAGGGTTGAAAGACACTGACGAACTCGGATGTGAGTCTCGTAGAAACGAGTCCCGAGGGGGGGGGGGGACTCTTCCAGGTAAATGTGGGAGGGATGCTCGTAGGAAAATCAGAAAAAAAAACTAGCTAAAGAACTAAAGAAAATACCTAAAACCTTATTGGTACTTCTTGCTTGATCGATGTTACAGTAACCAATCTGTGAAGTGTTCTCCTTCGACTTATTAATCTCCCCCCCCCCCCTTTCCGCCACAAACATACAAATAGTAACAATATCTGTGCTCTTGGCCTCTATTTCTCTCTGGGCAACCCTTAACACAATACCTGGGTCATAATTTAAAAGCCCCCAGGAAAACCGACTGTTACTCGATCAGGTTTGCATTCTCCCGAATTAGACAACTTAAGATGGGAAAACCAAAGCTCCAAGTTTGATGACCCAAGTCTTATTCACGAGATCGTGAAGATCATATAATCTTTGCACGACTTCAGCGCGACAATAATACCGCATGGGATAAAAAAAACAGCGCGCGCACGCAAATTCAAAACATGACGTTGCCGGATGGCAGCGGGAGGCCTGAACCTGGTCTCGTGTCTAAATGCGCTCTCACATTTCTCTTTCATAGGCGCCGAGCTTAGGGATGACCAAGAATGGATCCCCGAGGCGGCCCGAGCACAAAAAAGCGAGCTCCAGCTTCAGGATTGAGCGGACACCTACACTGGACGGAGGCTGGGGTTGGGTGGTGTGCGCAGGAGCCTGCATGGTACATTTCATGACTGTCGGGCAGCAGAATGCAGCGGGAGTAGTGTATTCTGAACTGGTCGACGAGTTCGACTCCAACAGGGCCGAGACGGGTAAGGATATATAATAGCCATCTCAAACTCGTTAAGAATTCCACACAAATAAACACGAAAAGATCTGGTTTAAAAAGTGCGCTACTACTGGTACCTCATTCTTCGATAATGGGGATAGCGTGATCAAATAGAGTACAAAGAGTATAACTGTTTCTTTAAGTGTACCCTATGATATAATCTTGACCGTTATTTTTTTTCCTGACAAGCAAAGCTCAGTAACTGCATTATGATATGTTGGTGGTTTAGAGATAATGCATGGTATGCAAGTTTGTCGATCTATAACACATACTTTTATATCTTAGAATAAAGTACTAAAATGTTCCTATCAGTTGTCATTTCTCGCCCGTCATTACTGTTCTTTGGTGAAGAAACCGTACAATTTAATATGCTTGGGTTTTGCTGACTACAGACATATTCTAAAAAGCCCCAGTGACAAAGAAGCTCATATATTATATGGGTATAATTGGGACATAGCTGAAAACGAGACTAATGCGGGGACGCTAAGAGATTTAACGGCATAAAAGAATCATGATGGAGTATTATGAAAACTAAGATGATAGTAAAAGTACTATTTTCATGCGATGTCTAAATAAGGACCGGCGGGTTCCAGTGTCATATCCGGTCTCTATCGGGAAGCATACAAAGTCCAATGCTCTCATATGGTTGAAGTCGCCCCACACTAAGCGTAACGTAAGAGCAACACATACATAAAAAATTATCAACCGCACGCAATTTATTAATTCTATATTTTCGTTTCGTGCACAGAAATTTTTTAAGAGAAAACTCTTTTATGCTCAAAAGATTCCCGGCCAGGGCATTGCAGTTGTTTTTCGAGGCGACCATATTAAAGCTTCTCGAGCTCCTAAGGCAGATGTAAACGATAAGTAAGATAATGCGGAAGGATCGGAAAAGATCAAACCGAATTTCAGTCTGCGAATACAAGGATACTGTGAGGTTTAGCTTATCTTTGCACGTGGCAAATGAAAGTCGACAATCGTGTGCAAGCAATAGGCAATATTGGTATTCAAACGGCCAGTCTGGGTCGAACACTCAAGTGAGGCTTATGCAGGGGATTCTTTTGTTTCGCCTTTTCCAAGTACACTGAGATAGAAATAATGAAACAAAAGAATCACCCGCATTAGCCTCACTTGAGTTTTCGTCCCAGTCTGATCGTTTGAATACGAATATTGCCTATTGTATCGATAGAAAATGTCGAGTCGTTAGGGATTTTTGTGCGTTTTACATTTTCCGCGAAAATTCGACATCTATGAAAAGTCTGAAAAATACATTCAACGTTCAGTGCGAGCATTGGTGCCACTCTTTCTGGGGTTCAAAAGGATCATACAAATTATCGGCCTCCAACTCCAGGGTTTATACAAAATTAATTATTTTGCGCGGAAAAACGTAAAACAAAAACACAAACAACGACACGTCTCGATTCGGATGGATACGAGGTCCACGAATGAAAATAAGAGAACAAATGTTAGCACTTGTATACAGTTAAATGTATGTATATGGTCAAATGCAGTCTGCTTAGCTGGCGGTTTTATGTGTTTTCCAGACGATTTCACTTCAAGCGCGAGATGTTCGATAAATGGAGGCGCGAAGAACGGGGCCGAAAAAAGCGCCCGGGGGGGGGGGGGGGGGATCTCGCGCTCGAGTGAATAGAAATCGTCTCGGAAAACACACAAAACCGCCAGCTACGCAGGCTAGGCCAAATGCTGTTTACAGTTGTGAGATGTCTTATCTCTAAGATATGGACTGCAAAGGAAGGGACTGAATTTATCCAACGTTTGAAGCTTTTACTTCGACTCGAAGTAACCGTCCTGAAGAAGAACCGAAGTAAAGGCCCGTAACGTTGGTTTGTTTCAGTCCCTTTCTGTCGTCTCTAAATTAAGTTATTGTGAAACATGAAATTTCGGCGGCGAGAATAGTGCGTTGTGTCTTGGGGTCATGAAACACTTAGCAGACTTAACAAGTCTCGCGTGAGATTCTTTGCGCACTCGTACGCCCTCGGGCAGAAAATCTTAAAGCAAAACAAAACAAAAACATATTATTCCCTCATTTGAACGAAACTTTAAACCAAAATCTCGTATCCCCTGTCACGCGTCTGGGTGAATCGCCGCGGAGTGCGTCGCCTCTCTCACTGTGGTCTGTATACGTTTATTTGAAAGTACTACCCAAAAACGTGTCCACTAGGAAAAAATTCGTCTTGAGCGCAGTTTCGGTACCTCGTTCACTATGGGGTACTTATCTTGACAAAACAAGGCCCGTTGACCGGAAGAGTGGTTGCCGAAGTCTGAACGCTTGAGAAGTTTCTCTTCTCGCAAACAACACGAGATCGCCAGATGTCAGAGAACCCTAAGGAAAAAACTTATATTCTTCAGGGTACCGTGAAATAGATTAATATTCGTGACAACGCTCGGGTTATTTCCTTCTAATCGGCCGCTTTGAAAGCTAGAACCATGAATGCGCCAGTAATCGGCATTGTTTGTATACCCCGGGTAAGTTCGCCTCCACAGGTGACCAGTAATTTTAAACCACCACACTGTACTGAGCACTTCCTAAAGCCCGTGTTGTACATGTGCCTTATTCACCTTTTCGCGGGTCTTTCATTAATCTCGCGAGACTTTTCTCGCACATTTCGCGAGTCTTTAATTTCGCGGTTGTGCCGAAAAATTGTGTTCGGCAGGAAATTAAATTTTGCGGTGATTGTGTCTTAGTGAAATATTATGATGCCCTAGTCAACATAAGCATGCGCTACAAATACTCCTTGAAATCCAATGTCGTTCGAAGGTCAAACGTGTTCTTCCTCAATCATCTTCTGCTGTGTTTGTAGTCGCTTTAGGAGATTTCAATACCTTTGTCTATTAAATTTCGCGACAACAAAGTGCGCGGTCTTACTTTTTCGCAGGTCTTACAGTGAAAATCGTAAAAAAAAGACAAAAGACTAGCGGAAATAACTCGTGCCACGCATGTTCGGAGGCAAGGGGGGAGGGGGATTGAAAACCATGTCACATATCTATATCCTATATCCTGTTCCGCTTAGCGGGTGGAGGAACCATCCTCCGGTTCTCTTGTTCTCAACGAAGCCCCCGCTCAACCCCGACGCTACAGGCCTGACTGGCGAACACGACCACCTCGCTTTACTGGGGATTTATCAGTTATACAACCTATAAGTTCCTAACGCCCTTGTTTCTCCCAGAATATCACCTCATGTAATTCAACCCAGCAATTATTCTCCTCCTAACGCCCCTGTTTTCCCAGAAGATCTCCTCATGCAATGTAAACCAGGAATTATTCTCTTCCTAACGCCCTTGTTTCTTCCAGAAGATCACCTCATGCAATGAAACCCAGCAATTATCCTCCTCCTAACGCCCTTGTTTCTCTCTCTCCACAGCATGGGTGACAGCGCTAGCGTCCAGCGTCATGTACTTCTTCGCCCCGTTCAGTACCTTCTTCGGTCAGCGCTGGGGCTGCCGCCGGGTCGTGATCATAGGCGGATTCACTTCCGCCGTGGGCCTCATCTGTTGCTCCTTCCCAAAGACCATCTTCCCGCTCTATATCACATATGGAACTATCTGGGGAGTCGGCACCAGTTTGGGCCTCTTCCCTTCTCTCGTAATGCTCACTAAATACTTCCGTCATCGTCTGGCACTAGTAACGGGGATGGCTCTATCAGGCGCAGCTATTGGGACCCTGGCGTACGGCCCCCTGCTCAGGGCCATATCCTCCAAGTTTGGCGTGCCTAACATGTTTCGCATACTGGCAGCGCTGAATATTTTGACTATGATCTCGGGGATACTGTATAGACCGTTACCGGAGGAGGACAAGCTGGTGAGCTATGTGGAGAAAGCTAAGGCTCCAAGAAAAATAGACTGGTCGATATTTAAAAACAAGGGATATCTAATATGGATGGCGGCGCTCTGCACGTTTATGCTCGTGTTTATGGTACCCTTTGTGCATTTGGTGAGTAACGCATCACGCAATCCAATTGAAATGACAGCTTATTCTTTAATGGGTTCCTTGGAAGCCATTCAGAAGCTAAGTCTCTGGAGCTGATATCAATGGCTGCTGAATGGTTTTCTCCTTATACTCATCCAGCGCTTTTTCCTAGCATTCTCTAATGCGCCAATTCGCAGAGGCGCTTGATATATCTTATGTATGCTGTATTTTCAATACAGAGGATTTTTTCGGATATTTGATTTTTTTTTTTTTTTGGAGCGCAGGATTCCTGTGTCCCTTTCTCTTCTTCTAAATACATATCAAGATAAATGTGTCGTTTTTGTCAATGCCCACCCGTGCGTGACGCGGGCTACCTGTGTTTGAATTTCCGGGCTCCTGGGGCCATTATACTTCCAAATATGGTAAGTAGAAACTTCCATATATGGAAATTTTAGAAAACGACACATTTCAACGGAAACTTTCTTGATGTGTCAAAAAAAAAAAAAAACTGGAAAGCTGGCTATCAGGCTAATGCTAACATAAAATATCCATCTCTCTTTCCCCAGGTCAAACTCGCCGAAGACATGAAGATCAGTAAAACGAACTCGTCCCTCCTCACGGGATATATGGCTATCGGCGCGTTGCTAGGCAGCCTGGTATTCGGGCGGCTATGCGACTCGCGGTGCTGTAACAGACTCGCTATTTGTCAAGTAGCTCTTCTATCAATCGGCGTCTCGAGCACACTCGTAACCGCAACAAGTTCATATGCAGGTTTAGCCATTTACGCTTTCGTCTTCGGCGTCTTCGATGGCTGCTACGAAATGCTTGTGCCTGTTATAACTAGTGACATAGTAGGCGTCAAACAGACACCACAGGCGATAGGGACTCTCTACTGCGTACTCGCATTTCCAAAGACTGTAGGACCACCAATCGCGGGGTATATTTATGATGTCTCAAAGAGTTACGACGTCGCTTTTTACGTTACAGGAGCTGTTACCACAGCGTCAGCGCTGCTACTATTTTTCATCCCGCTTTTCAAGAAAGACGAAAACACCCGGGAAACGATTAGCGCGAATTCTAGTGCGTCAGATATAAAACCGCTGAAGGGTTCCGAGAATAGTTCTTTGTCCGATGACAGTGCGAAAATCGAGAGGAGTATCGTTCGAAAACGAGAGAAAAAACCGGGAGTGTTTGCATGCTACACCATGGCATATCGATGTAATGGAAGGCCGGACAGACCCCTTAGTTACTATGGGATGAACTTTGATGAAGATTGGTGGGTGATGGAAAGAGAGACATGCGTTTAGTAAAAGCAGTTAGGGAAAGATTTGCCAAATAAATTCAAGAAAATTGACGCTCCAGACATCACCGAGAGCACTTATATTCAAATGCCATAAAGAAAGTAGGGACAATATTTTTTTATAATTTTTACAATATTAAATAAAATTGGACAATGTTATACATTAAAGAGGGAAGAAAGACTAACAAGTCGACCCAAATATTTTCCCGCCAATACTTGGCGTCGCTTCCACACGCGCGATTTTGGCGCGAAAAACGACACACACCAACGTGGTGTAACTTTATTAAAAGAGGGATGAATTGGACTAGTCTAGTATTTATAACATTATTTTCGAGAGGAAAGTGTGATGACATCAATAAAAATAATTTCGCCTTACTTTGTTTCTTTTGCGCGCACATTGAAAGCGACTTCATCCGATTTACTGACAACTTGACGGGTTTATGGGAAGATTCTACAATCAAATGCAAACGTAGTTGGCGCACTTGCACTTCCGTTCCCTTCCCTGCCTCTTCAGGCCGCTTGTCCGGCCCATCTGGCAACATATTGAAAGGGCGAAGGCGGAGGGAAGAGGAGGCAAGCGCGCCAACGTTTTGCATTCGATTGTAGGACAGTCTATTTCCCTCTGGTCCAGCGATCTTACCTTTAAATCCACGCACGTGACAATTCCAGTACTGAGGCCAACGAATAAAATATCAAATGCCGCGTGAACGCACATGACTCGGCCGTTAAACGTGAACTTGTGAGTGCAAGCACCAGTCTGAAGCAAGAAAGTTGAACAATCAATGAGAAAGATGATTCAAAAAGGCAAAATTTCTGGAAAAATTATATTCTAGATATAATGAAATGCGCCGCAGCGCTTTCGACTGTCGCAGGGTTTAAAGAGACCATGTCAGCCACTCCTTTGTTATTGTCTTCGTTCGATATTAGAAGACGAATTACGTGTAGAAATCTCTTAATAAACATCTAAAAACAAAGTTTCAGATCCTATTTACCAAATTCAATTGAGAACATTGCTCTATATTCTCTAAATCAGCCGATGGAAATGGATGCTTTCTCTGACTTGGTATGTTGCTATGCTGCCAAAATGGCGGCTGACACAGGCTCTTTAAAACTTACGGCTAGAGAGCGATTGTTTTTTGCGTTTTCTTCGCGTTTCAATTGGCTGAACATCGCGACACTTCTCTCCCAGCCAATCGCAAACAAAAACCAAGCAAATAATTACTTCTAGTCCTGACAATCGTCAGTGTATTCTTGGGTGACGACTAAACGCAAGTTGTAATTACTTCGTGCCCTGATTGGTTTGTTGTTGAATGGGTTTCGTTTCTGATTGGCTCGTGTATTTACTTTGCGGTTAGTTTTCTGCACTTATCACGAATCCGCAAAACTTGCCACATTCTCGTCCCCAGAGCCTTTTGCTCATGCTGACTGCACGAATGAGGCTCTCTCGTGCGTTACTTCATAATGGGGACGAAAATATTAGCCAATTAGAAGTGCCCCCTGTTCGTCTGCTCCCAGAGCCTCTTACAAGCCGTCAAAACATAGGAGGCTCTGGGAACAAGAATGAACCTGCGACTGAATGTCACAAAACATCATTTTGTTAGCATCTTTTTCGCATTGACTTGGTTGTGGTTTACATTGTAAAAACCCATTAGACAGACAGACAGTTATCAAATACCTTGACATTGTAGCTACGAACAGTCTGATCATTAGATCCCGTGAACAACCGACAGCCATCTTGTGAAACCTGCGGAGAAGCGCCACCGTTCAATGATGATTCTCATGAATATCTCTGATAACCAGACATTTGTCTCATAGTGCTTACCTCCAAACAGTTAACGGCATGGTGGTGTCCTTCGTATGTCCTGATGCATTCACTGGTCTGAAAAATACAAAAGCAGAGGCCGCATAACTACATGCTCGAACTAAGACCTCTGGTAGCCTGGCCACAGGAATCCCGAAACCAAACTTTTCCGATAAACCCACAGAGTCGGAAAACAGAGTATCCCTCGGGGTCCGGTAACACGAAAGTGATTTATCACTAATCCAGGATTAATTACCATGGTGACTAAACCTGGTTTACATTTAATCCGCCTTTGAACAATCCGCGCCTGGAGTCACACTCCATTATCCTGTTTTCATAATTTTCACTAGACTCAGCCCCACCACCTTGCCATACAATCTTACTAATGAGTCCCCCCCCCCTTTCTAGGGAAAACATTTTGTTGCAGCTGAATCTTTGTTTCCTAAGTGGTCATAACTGTCTTTGCAAACGTTTATGGCCATTTGTTGATTACCTCAACATCGAAGGCTTTGGACGTTTTGTCAGCTGAGCACGTGAAAACTCGGCCGTGATTGACCTTGATTCCGCAGACTGCTCCCGTGTGGCCAACAAATTTAGACGCTGTCGCACCGGAACTGGAAGACTTTGGACCTGAGACGTCAATAACAGAGAAAACGATACCACAGTGTGAAAGTTTGCCTTACTTCATCAACATAGAGATACCTAAACTAGAAACAAATATATATCTAGGAAAAAGTAGAGAAAAGGGAAAAATGTTCTTTCCCCCATCGTGAGCTATGTTCAGAGCGAGTTTTAGAAGTGTCGAAAATTATGTGTATTTGCGTTGAGTACTCGTTGGTCGCTTGTTCCTGTCATACAATTACATTTTGAACTAAACGCAGCTGTGTTACGTGATCACGTGCTCACCACATGATAGTGAGTTAATTGGCTTGACTTACAGAGAAACCAATCACGTGCTGAAAGTGTTATGGGGATTTTATTCTGCTCAGCAGAATAAACGCTGGCTGACGGGGAAACCATTCAAAAGCAACTTGTAATTACTCTCGTACATGATTGGCTAGGAGCAGCAGATTGTTATTTCTCTTGTGTTTGATTGGCTAGGTGTAGTTCGTCTTACCACAGCCACTTGAAATTTGTTCTTTAGCAAATTACCTTTATCCTTACGCTGCATTTGCCGCTTAAGTGATTCTAGCGCAGTATTGGGAACTTGCAAGTGGCTGCCAACAGGAGTGGATTCACTGGGTCCAGCATCCGTCGTCTCATTCTTGTACAAAAACAGCACGACACAAAGTTTAATTGCTATCAAGCTAGCACAAAAAATACGAGATATCTGATTTCAGAATACAAGTACTGCGAAATTCATAATTCTGAGAACTCTGAAGCAAAAATATAAAACCGTGTTTTAACAGCTTCCTTCAATCGCAAAACTAACACTAAGAAACCACAATCATCACTCAAAAGCTACCGGGTTGCTTATATGTTTCATTGGGCAATTCCAGATAATACATGTACCCCGGGGACGGGCGGCATTCGTAAATTCTGAATGGGAGGGGACGTTTTCAAAATTGGAATTCTGCCTGCATGGGTTTTTTTCGAAGATGGAAGTTAGTTTAACCACTCAGGCATTCTGTATGCATGAGGGGTGGGGGGGGGGGGGGGGGGTAATCCATTTTGGAAATTCTGGATGTATGGGGGGGGGGGGGATTGGGGGGGTCAAAAACTAGTGCCGCCCGTCCCCGAGGTACATATATTTTTGGGGAATGCCCATTCAGGAAACACTTTGAAAACACATTGAATTAGTTGGTGCAGACCTGATCCTACGCATGGAAGTTATCTAGTTCCAAGATGGCCTCACGCGCCGATAAATCATCTGGTAACAGAGGAGGGGCAATGACCTAAGTTTGGCATTTGCAGCCACAAATCAGGAGAGCAAATGATGTCATCCTACCTTGTTTACTGCGTTTCTACTCTTCATGTCGACGTCTTCCGCCGTAGAACCCGAGGCGCCATGTTCATCCAGCTTTTCCACCTTAACATCAGTGCGCGCCTTTTTCCGAGAGTGTCTACCGTCTTTCCTCTTAGCATTGCTTTGATTCTTGTCTTTATTGGCGCCTTCTCTAGGAGCCTCCGTCTTCTTCCTTTGTTTGTCCTCTTCGTGAGACTCTGACGCCCTCCGTTTTGACTTATACATGCTTGACTTCTTGAGTTCCTTTGTGGTCTTACGAGGTGGATGGCGTGTGTCGCGAACGGGAACTTGAGATGGTGTCAGTGGTGTGTCTTTATAATAAACGGTAGTGGCTGTTGTTGTTTCAGTTTGACACGTAGATGTTGCTGTTGTTGTACTAGCGCTAGCCGCACTCCTCTGAGCAGAACTCGAAGCCAAACTTTCCACCCTGTGTCTTCCTGTTCATCTCTCCATGACTTCATCCTCTCTCTGACCGACTGAATCCTTTGTCGCGACAACGCAAGCGTGTCAGAAACATTCGACTCGGAAAATGACGGCCTCCTTCTCTTTCCAAGAGGCAATTTCTTCCCGGAATGAAGGTGCTTCATCTTCCTCATCAGTTCTTTTCGATTTCTTGATCCAACCTCCTTTCCTGTTACTTCAATACCTTTTGATGGCAACAAGATGGAACTGCGATGATTCGTTCTAGGAGTACCATCACTAGCACATTGGCGTACCTCAGGGAGTTTTCTAGGGCTCCTTTTTAGCTTTCCTTCCGTAACAGTTTCCGCATCGCGCCTGTTTTCCACCATTACAGCCGGTACCTCCGCACTAGCTTGTACCAGAGGATCAGCCTCGAACACCATCGTCCCTTCACTAGGATCGCTACAAACAGAAACAACAGGACCTAATGATGCAAGCTCAGAAGCGACCTCCTCGTCCATGACTTCAATCTTCACTGCCACGCTTTCGTCAAGAGTCACATTTTGTTGCTCAAACATTTTATCCTGGATTGGAGCTTCAGAAGCTGTACAAGTTGTCGTTTCGCTTCTACCAGAGTCGCCAACAGCTGTACAAGACGTTGAAGTCGCCGGTCCTCCGTGTGAATACGCCTTTGCGGGGTCATCAGCCGCTGTTCCTGTATCCCTCGACTCGTACAAAGCTTCCTGACTAGGCCTTGATAGTTCGTTCCCTGTTGACGCAGCACCTAAGACAGAACTTTGCGAAGTAAGACTATTCCCACTCCGAAGTGCTATCTGAAGTATTTCAAGTCTTCTGGATTTAAGTTCACTTATAGAGTTCGCTGTTTTCTTTTCCTCTTCGTGCAAGCTCTCCAGTTCTTTCGCTAACTCCTGCATCTTATCACGAACCTCAGCAATCCGATCTTGCGTTGCCTCGAGAATCTTCATCTGCGCCTGTTCCTTGCATTCCAGTATTAACAAATGGCGGACATTGACTCCGGGAGCGTAAGATAGAGAACCGATGTCAGATTTCTCCGAGTTCAGTTTAGTTTTCTTAGCCGATACAATATCCGTTTCATCATAACGCCTTTTATGACCCGTTGTATCTGTGTTTTCTCCGGGTAGTTCCGGTAAAGGTACAGACCCTAGGTCCATCAACCCGTGCCGCGAAAGAAGATCTGTTTTTGGTGCGCTATCGGATTCTGTCCTATCGCCCGTGCACAACATGGAGGAATCTAAAGCTAACAGACCGTGACGCTGAAGTTGATTTTCTGAGTCTTCGATTAAGTCTAAAGCTTTTGTTGACGCACCTGAGAGGACAGAAGTGATTCTTGTAGAGATTGGTACATCTGACTTGGACAATGAGGTTGTTATCGACGAGGTTGTTGGTCCGGTAGAGGCTAACTCGTCTGAGGGCTTAAACCGAAGACTCGACAACCGGCTAACTTTAGCCGTCGGAAACTCGTCTTCGTCTCTGCGAAACTTCGTTAACTCATCGGTGTTTGGTTGCTTTGTGTCACGTGATGCAACCGACGTAAGATACGATGTCGTGCTCAGATCTATCATGCGACTCGGCAAATCTACGCGGGAAGAAACGGTAGAGATAACAGGCGAACGCTCCCCTTCGCTTCTTGAATGGCGGCGGAAAGGAGGGGAAATTTTAGATTGCAAAGAAGGTGAACTCGTACTGTTGGCTTCACTCCTTGACGGAATTTGGAAGTCAAGTTTATCAGAAGTGTTTTCCGACTTCATTGCCTCCTTTAGAACACTTTGCCTCACGGGGAATGAATCCAAACTTGAGCTTCTATTTAGGCGAGGCAAAGGTGGCATAAAAGTAGTAGAGTGTGAAGGAACCAATTCTCCTAGGTCCACCCTTTCTTGTTTAATTTTGACCTTCCTCCAGTCCTCTGTTTCGGTGTTAGAGCTTGAAGCGGGAGAAGTGGAAGTTGTTGATGAGGTTTTAGGCTTTGATTGCCTACTGGCAGCGTATCTTATAGCAAGCTCGCGCCGCACGTTTGGCGGAAGGTTCAGTCTCGAGAAATCCATGTTTCGAATGGCAGATACATTGGAAGGCGATAGTCTACTGGTGGATGCGGGGGACACAGGGCTTGCAGTGCGAGGCGTTGACAAGGAAGGAGCCAGTGAAACTGGTACGCTCCTTGGGCGTTCAGATTTAACCCTAAAATTTACAGAATCCATATCAAGTCCCGTTTTAGAAGATTCTCCAAGAATATTCTCTATCCTTTTTGAGAAACTAAAGCTACTTTTTGAAGTTGATCCAAGGGAGTTGTCTCTCGTTTTCCAAGGCTCGGAAGTCTCGATCGTTCTGCTCGAGCTTAGAGTCTGCGGTTGACCCAGGTGCTTGGTGCTAAAACTAAGGTCAATCATTTCTGGTCCACTTTTCTCGCTCTCACGATCAGGTTGGTTATTAAAAGCATCTAGGGACGCCGTTTGAGTGTCTGTGCGGGTACCAAAGGACAAGATTTGAGAGTATGTGTGGCCACCCAGGGACATCGTTGAGTGTCTGTACTGGTACCAAGGGATGTGATTTGAAAGTCTTTGCGGCCACCAAGGGACATGTCTTCAGTGTGTCTGTAGACACCTAGGGACATAGTTTCCCTGTCTACCTGGTCACCAAGGGACATAGTTTGAGTGTCTGTGCGGGAACCAAGAGATGTGATTTGAGAGTCTTTACGGCCACCCAGGGACATATCTTGAGTGTGTCTGTGGACACCTAGAGACATAGTTTCCCTGTCAATATGGTCACCCAGGGACAAAGTTTGAGTGTCTGTTCGTGTTGTATCAATAGCTGGCTCTGACTGAGTGCTCGTTCGGCGAAAAGAAATTCCCTTTGAAAGGTCTCTATTTAGGATCTCATCAAGTTTAAAGGGTTTAAATGACAAAGTATCATCTAAGTTCACCAGGGTCGTGGATTTGGTAGCCAAGGGGACACTTGATGACCTCTCTGTTGTTGTATTTGTGAAGGATGAAGTAGCCCCTCTGGGGATTTCTGACTCTTTGAATCTCTTGTGGTAACTACAGTACCTAAACGACAAATTATATATCATCAAATACTTCTTGTTGTAATTTGTTTGTGAAGATAATAATCTGTATTTTGATGTTATTTAGTTCACTGCACTTATAATACAATAGTCCCTGCTAAAAATAATTTTATATAATTACACCTTCTGCTAAAACGGACACTTACTGTAGCTAACTGTAGTGACGCATACCCAGGTGTCTCAATTAAGTGTGAAACAGAAAACAAAATAATAATGAATGTACAGCAGAAAAAAAATGCTGGAAATTTATTCTGGCTATGCCACTGCAAGCTTAGTTCCATCTAGTCAATCAAAATCATTAAAAAACCTTCTCAGTTTGAATCTTAAGGTGACATTTCAGGAAACACAAACAAACTCCACTGAAATGACCTTAAAGATTTTATACCTTTCAGATGACAATGCCACACAGCGAGTTCCATCAATATGAAGAAATGTACACTGAGATGGAGTCCCAACATCCAAACCCTTACATTCCCCTATAAGAGAAAACAGTCACTCATGTTTATATCACTGTCATATCAAGAAAATTTCGCCAAAAGCTGTCGTTTTGCCGACCTTGCAAAACTTCCTTATTAGGAAATCCCAACTTACCTTATTTGGAAGGTCTGTAAGTACTTTTCCTCATATCTTAGCGAAAAAAGCAGGCAAATTGACCAAAACTTGCAGATACTCGAGAAACATCCTTCTCTTGATCACCATTTTTTTTTTGCCCCCGCTGAGGGGCCTGAGTCACGTTTTGAACACCACAGGCAACCCACCAACTGTAAATCTCTACTTTGCCATGTGAAAATTTGATGACCAAAATGCTTACTGTTACCACAAAACACTCTTCAAACACTTGAAAAACCATACACTAGTATGTAAGGTCCCTTTCCCATGGCAGACTCATGATTCTGCATTTTCCTAACAACCATTTGCCACCCAGCTACCTATTTTCAGTCTGATTCAAATATCCATAACCAATTTTGAATTAAGTACGTAAATAATGTAAAGTAGGTATTAAGCATATTTGATACAGTACCCTCCTTAGTGGAAGTAACATCTTGGAGTCCTGGCTCCTGTTTAATTGGCCTCATGCAAGGATCATCAAAAGAGCATTCCTGACATTATTAAACCGATAAAATACAGTATAAGTATTGGCCCAATGATGCAAAGGATTTAACAGTAGCTATGAAACATATCAGTTTATAGGATGATTCCAGCTGACGTCATTGTTTACATATTTTTCTCTTTAGACGTTTCGGCGAAACTACGAAACGATAAGGTCTGAATATCAATAAAGGGTGACAAATTAAACATAGCTAGAAAAATTGAACTCCGTATCTTGCATTGTAAGCGTGTGATGCGAAATTCAATTTACAGAAAACGTATGGAGTAATGAGTACTCTGACCTCCAGTTAATTCAAGTATAATTTCTAAGAACCGCAATGTATTCTTGAACACATGCTGAAAACAAGTCAGTGATGAAATAATATCCTGCAAACGGTAATAAAATAGTTCTGACGGAATGTATTATAGTTTACAGGCTTTTCAAAAATGCCCTAGTTATCTGGAGGGCAAAAAGTTAATTAGCCCATACATTTTCTGCAAATCAACTTTGCACCGTGCGCTTGTTTTACATGATATCGAGCTGAGATTTTCTACTTATATTCAGTTTGTCACCCTTTATTGATATTCAGAATTGATCATTTTGTAGCGGTGTTGGAATGCCTGATTCTGGTTGATGCTTATGCAAATGAGTCAAATCGTAAACAATGGAACTCGCCTATAACAGCAGTTATGGAATAGATGGTAGCAAGAGAGGGCCATTAACTTGTTTGTTGGTAAGCCCTTTTTCCAGTACGAAGATTAAATCCAGCTACTTTATTATCATATTCCTGGAAAGATGAATCTCAATAATTGTTTATTGGTCTTGGTTTTTACTGGTCATTAATAATAATGGAACACTCACATTGGACACATCTACAATTAAGGTGGCTGTTTGTCCTGTGTGCATCTGAAAAAGAAGATATGTTTCAGCATCCCCGGGTTCTTTAGTGTGAAATGGATATGAAGAGGGAGGGAGACAGGACCTCAGTTTATTGTCTAATCCGAAAGACTAAATAAACCTATAGCTCAATTAACAACTGGAAAACCTGGACCTCAGTGGTAGGACATAGGTGCTGCAATACTATGCCACCCATGCTTTTGATCCAAAAAAGGCTGCTGTCAAACGAAAAAAGGCTTGCTGTCAGTCAAAGGTTATTCTGTAAATGCAGCTAGTTCAGTACCTATAGAGCAGATTTCCATACACAATCATGTAAGCCTACCTTTATGTAAGGTTCTGTTTCTATACCCATATGATCTTGTAAAGAAGAGTTGCTTTTAAACTTGTCTATTTGAGTGTCAGGACTAGACAACCCCTTTTCTTTTTCCTTTTCATTTCCAGAAACAAATGCTTTATCGCTGTTAGCTATTCTTTCTGGGTGTGAAACACTTTCATCTAAGTCCATATCTGTTTTTGATGTCCTCTGTTCAAAGACACTTGTCATTGCTGTATTTCCTGGAGTGTTCAATATATCACTTTGTGATGTTGAGGCTTTAACCCCTGATTTTGATAATGTATAAGAAGTGCTGGGTTCAGAAAATCTTGAGCTTGTAGACTTTGCCATTCTATATTCAGAATAAGGCTGAGACATTCTTGGCCTATAGTCAGTTGGCATTGGGTCAAATGTTTTGTTATAACCATATGTTGGCCCGACTTGACAAGGAACCTGCCAATGGGGGCCAGGGTAACCTGCACTGGGAACAAAAGGCAATCTCCCATTATTATTGTTTGAGTTCTGAGTACCTTCTTTTGGTGTCTCATTTGAGTCCCTTCTTGACCAGTGATATTTGCTATTTCCATTGTTATGAGGAAAATCGAATGAGAAGAAATGAGGACCCTCGGAATCCCTGGAAAATATATGTCTCCCATTTCCATCCCATCTCACTTGCCGCTGCTGGTCTCTCCTGTCTCTTCTTATTCCATTATCAGTCCACCGACTCTCAAAACTAGGAACAGCTTTGTTAAGATCTCTTTTCTCAGCATCATGGGGGGAGTTTCGATTGTCTTTCCTTCCCCTCCAGCCTCTGTAACTCCCCCTGGATCCATGTCGATGATGAAACCTCTGTGGGGTCTAGACCTTGACCCCCGAGGTGGGGCATACCCTTGGGTACGGTCCCCAGGTAGGGGATGGGGGCGAAGTTCCTCTGTGTATTGCAGATCACTTGTAGGGTGTTGCTTTTTTTTCCATGCAGTGTGTTTTTCCTGATGTGTGTCACTGTGTAGGTGGCTTGTGAATGATAAAAGATCTAAGAACTGCTCCTGGCATAGTGAACACTCATGCACAAAGTCCCTAGAAATGAAAAATAGAGTCATCTGAAAAACTGTGTAAGGATTTTGCCATGAAGTTGCATATCTCTTAAGACATGCAACAGATGTTCCTCAAATTTTGCGTACACAGTTACAGAGTTCACATACTATGAACCAATGAATCAAGGTATTTCGGCAAGGTTAACTCAGCCTCCAGTAACACCTTATATAGTGGGCTCAGGATCAAAATTACTTCCCACAATTAAGGGATTTTGTGACCAACATATACCATGTCCAGAGGCAGACTTGAAATCAAAGGAGTGTCAAATTTCATACCCTCATGAAAATAATGAATGTTTCCTTGAAGTAAACATTTTAAATACATTTGAATGACAAAGGTCTGCTCACCTTCCTTTAGCTTTGTTTAGTTTCCCATGATGAAGAATTGTCCATGTATGCTCCTCTAGCTCCTAGGCAACAGTTAACAATTTTATTTATTTATGGAGGTGTTTAGCAAAAGAGCCACATTATTCGATTTGGACTTATCAAAGCTTTAACGGGAGCATGTAGTTCACTTGGAACCTTTCAGTTTCTTATCCTGTTCAGTCAAATTTTTACTGCATTTAAATTTTCGTAGCGTATTAAATATAAGATTAAAATCTGGAAATCTGTGTGACGGAATTACAACTACCAAGAATCAATGAC
The DNA here is from genome assembly GCA_033964015.1 of Scolanthus callimorphus. Classification (NCBI taxonomy): domain Eukaryota; kingdom Metazoa; phylum Cnidaria; class Anthozoa; order Actiniaria; family Edwardsiidae; genus Scolanthus; species Scolanthus callimorphus. Next base: position 4,342,762 of record CM066914.1, read on the forward strand.
CTAAAACTGCATTTCATTGGCCAGACAATACCATCATTCTTAAATATTAAGCTTAAAACCATTATGACACTATTTGTAATGTTTGTTTTCACATCAATCCTACTGTTACCAACGGCGTAGTAATAGTATACTTTTGTTTGAGCTCATCTGGGCAAAACACACACTCTTTCATGATATCAAATTGCAACATTAGCAAAACAAACTTACTGGTTTTGTTGTGAATTCAAGCTTGCACAGTTCGCAAAAGAATTCCCCCACAGGGTTCACAGTTTCGTCGGCGTTTTCGTTGTCTTCTGAATCAGACATGTTGTCGTTTTCATGGTACACGTAACCTTATAAACTCCGAACGCCAGCAAGATGAAACAAGTTCATTACTACAAATTCCGATACATGAGTTCTAGCAGTTCACAGAGAGCAAAATGCAATCTTCTGTTTCTAAAACGCCGTAGTCGTACGATCAGGTTGAGAACATGTATTGCAGCTTAGTGATAAACGAACTTCAGAAATGTTCTTCTCTACGAGCGGATGTTACGCACGCGTGTTCCGCTTGCCCCGCGGAAGGACACAGGATTTCCAGGATATATGCTCAGTTCTCAATATATCTGCCTCGAAAGCACATGATACGAAGTTCCTCCAGGGTAAAACTCAAAACACTCAATAAAACCGCCAAAAAATAGCAACTGTAACCGTAAAGTTCAACAGAATGTCACGCACGTTGATGTGTAAACTTCGCCGCCATTTTGTTCGGAAACTGCGGTCACTCTGATCAGCGGTTGTTTACTAGTACCCAGACTTCGTCTACTAAGTTTTTTGTGAGCGCAAAAAGGCCGCGCGGGCCGCGGGAGAGGCTTTCCCTCCGGGCTTTCCTCTCTCTCCGGCAGTCGCGCCTCCCCTGGAATTTCCAACCTCATAAAGGACCCCCTCCCCTGGAATTTCCTTTTTTTCTGGCAAAATACCCCTGGAAAATCTTTTTAGGATTAAATGGCAGTGGAATCACCTTGGATTGGGGTGATTTTGCCCTCTGACTTGTCTTTTTCTAAATGCAAAACAACAACAAAACCTACCAAAACCAGAGCCGTCCGGAGCCACTACGAGGCTTCTGAGCTCAAATGCCGAAAAGAAAAATGTTAAAGAAATTACAAAAGCTAACTCACAAAACAAGGAAAACGTAGTAGACTTGCTATTCGCCAAGTTTCAAGCTTAAAGGCCCATCACCAACCGGCAGCCTTTGCGGACTCTTAGCCAATCAGAGCACCGAAAAAACAATGGATTAATTTGAAAACAAAAGAAAACGGGACGCAAAGGCTCCCGGTTGGTGATGGGCCTTTAACTAATAAGTGGGTTTCTTACTAAAGCAGTTTTCTCTGAAACCACAGCTATCTCAAAACAGTTATTTCAAAGGTATGACTAGTTTTACGGGAAACTAGGTGGTCTGCGGAAGGAGGCGTACGCATGCTCACTCGTTCTGCGCGCGTGAAGCTTTCCTCTCTCCGGCAGTCCGGCAGTCCGGCTCTCCGGCAGTCAAATACCCCTTGAAAATCAATTTTTGGTTAAAATGGCCGTGGAAAGTCACCTTTTTTATCCCTCACACACTCCTTCCCGTGGAATTTCCAGAGTACAACCCCCTGGAAAATTTTCCGTAGGTCCTCAACCCCCCCGTTGAGGTTTAAAAATGCAATCAGCCAATCTTCGGTCACTGATTTTCTCTAATATGGATTTCATTGAAGATGATCTATAGCAAGTGTATCTATGCGTAAGGCGCGGGTAGCCTGTTGTTGAGTATAGCGCCGGGTCCCTGACTCCCGATTAGGGTTGTATGCCTTCATCGTTTCGCTATTCTCAGTACGGAACGACGGAAGCTGATGATTTCAGGGTTATTAAAGTTCGTGGGCTACTATCCAGACGGGATCGGTAAAAACGACTCTGGATTTTTGACACCAATAAAAATAATTTTTTTATACCCTAAGGGATAGTACATATGCCACTGTGTATACGGACTCAAAACCACGAGAAAACCGCAAACCGAGAACGCCCGCGGGCCGCGGGATAATCGAGCATGCCACCTCCTGGCTTGCTGTGGACCCAAACAAGGGTAAACCATCCTCAATGAAGAGGCTAGCTCAAGACTATGAAAGAAGTTTCTCGAAATCACACGCGAGATAATTGTGCACTAATATCAAAAGCACTGGCATAGAGCGGATTTCACATGGCTGTAGTAAACCTAACGCAACTCTGAACAAAAGGTTAAAAATTAAGTATTGGCTCACGACACTCATAAGCATTAGAGCACCACTTTCTCTATGACTTATCGGCGAAATAGAGCACGCGTGATGTTGGGACGTGGGACACGAGAACGTTGGCGGCTCGTGATTTAAAACATTTCGATCGAGTGTCTTTCCCAACATCACAAGAGCTTTATTTGCCTATAAAGTCATAGAAAGTTGTGCTCTAATGCTTTTATCATAGTTACTCTCTACTAACTATGCTTTTATGATATAGCGGGGGAGAATCATTACTTTATCAGTGAAATAGAGCATAGATTTGGACCAATCAGAGGCGCGCGTTGTATCGTAGCTTTATAAATATTTTATTTGGAACACTGTCACATTGTGATTAGACTGCGGGCGGATTTGATCTCGCAACATTATTTATCTGATTCAGTTTATTACCTTGTTTGGAAATACTTAATTCTTCTGAAACGATGTTAATGTTGTCCATATATTAGAGGGATACTGGATCGGACCCATTCCGCCACGGACGAGATCCACACCCTAAAATTACAACTGAATACCTTGGCCACTCCGCTAAGTTGTAATTTCCGGTTCTTAAGATGCATTTCCGAATAGCTCTTTTTATTACAGTCTGTTGTCTAAGTAAGAAGTGTAGTTATTTTGCTTTCTTGCTTTTCAAAGAGTCATTTTGTAAGTTTCAGCTTACGGAACCGAAGCCATACCGAGTGCTGTACGGAAATTTCACGAGTGTTCGCCGAACGAGGAAGTTGAACCAAAATATTATCACAACGGATTTGAGATCACAGAAGCTCCGCGATTCAGGTAAGAAAATATTGCCTAAAATTAATAAACATTGAGGTTTGATATTACCGTGATGATATATGGTAAGTATTCTCTCAAAATTTGTGTTAAAAAGTGAATAACAATCTAAATAGGCGTTAAATTTCAACAAGGTCATGCACGGTTAAATGTCGAAACTGGAATTTTTCTCCCGAGCAAGCCATGCGTTTCTTCGGCAAACTCGTTAAAATTCATGAACAGCTACACTTGCAAGCAATACGAGCTGCGAAACTGAAGAAAGTGGTTTCTTTCCGTGTAGTTTGCGTGGATAAATGAGTGGATTTTCAGTTGGTGTGATTCAATAGTTGTGGAATTTGAGAAACTCTGTCACGTCGTCTCCCAAGCCTCGATTTCAGTACGCCGTCGGTTTGCCACAAGAACAGCCAACATTTGTATGGTTTGGAGTTCATTTCCCTAAAAATCTGTTCACCATTTGCATCAGAGAAGATACGACGCCTTTGCTGGAGTATTATGTTACAGTTTGGATGGAATTATACTGGTTGTCAGCACGGAAATTTCACCTATTGATGTCATGAAAGTTTGGCGCACTCAGTTGAAGGATAGCTTCGATATCTCGCGGGGGTGACACATTAATGCCTAAAATTGCTGCCCAAACCGACATTCTTAGCTCACTTAACACGTAAACCATAACCTTTTTATTAATTTCAAGCTCAGAGCTACGTAAGTAAGCGATTTTGACTGTGGAAAAGGCTCCAGATGGCCGAATCGTAAGAGGCGAGCGACGAACAACGTGAACTCAAAATCCTACCAAATATTCAGTACAGCAAGTTCGATGTCCCCGCTCATCAGCACATGAAACTTTGCAATCGTTACGAGTTCGCCACCATGAACTTGTGATCTGGAATTACATCCGGACATTTTATTACCTGCTTCGTCTAGATTTATCTTCCCTGAGGCAACAAGCGAACTTCAAGTGCTTTGGGTTTGCTGATGAAGCCATTGTTTTGGTGTTGGGCCTTTTCTAGGCTTACCGGAAGCCAAGCGAAGTATCATGCACACTTCTATCATACTAACATTTGAAAACAGAGGGAACAACCAAGCCAAAACCAACACGAATTCTACGTCTAAATAGAGCGTGTTGACAGCTTCGGAGTTTTGATTCACGAAATGGCTACTATAAGGTATTTGCTGTTGATTTATTGGAAGAAAAGGCTCCAATTCTTGGTTGTTATGCGCTGCGAAATTCTCAAATGGTTTCCATTGTTATCTAATATGTTCTACATGTAGTTTGTATATTGCTAGTTATAATTTCACCTATCGCGAAGCCAAATTATAACCTTGCTCTTTTGGCGGTCATAGATACATCAGACAAAATACAGCTGAACTCGAAGTATTGTTTTGTGTAAGGGAGTCTTTGTAGAAAGAAGGGTTTCCTCGAAGGCTTGGCGTATGTTCGAACTGTGGTGTTAAAATATTTCAAATATTTTCTCGAATCTCACCCATCTTTCTCAGATCAGATTTATGTTGACAATTTGTATGAGATCTACGCTGGTATAATTATTTAACGATAACAAATTTGATGGATGTGGTATGCCTTTTGGGCATGCTGCTTTCATGCTGTGTCCAGAGACCAGATTTCAATGTCAAAATGTTCGAAAGCATCAACATTCTCACTTAGTATAACTTACTCCCAGACAAAATAAAGAGTTTTAACATTTCAAATCCGAGAGTCTTTCACGTATAAGGCGTAGACTGTTAAGTCTAGTGGTTTAGTGTAATCAAATAAGTACTTTATTTTTCCAGTCTTAAATGGTATGCTATTATGGTTTATAATACAGTAATATTTCCAGTCAAACTAGTTCAGCTTTATTAGTTACGTTAAGGTTAAAGTAGGTCATAAAACCCAGTCTCATAAAACCTCAGCAGTTTTCCCATTTCTTGTAATTGAAATCCTTTAATATTGTATGTTTTCTCAGATTAGTCTCGATACACAAACATTACAGTAAATGTTCACTCAGCAAATCAGGATTATCAAGGATAAGCGTACAGAAAGATGAAAATGACCACCAGCAATAGATGATGGTATCTTGATATCCTACCTTGCTATTATAAACCTTTCTGCGCATCACATTAATATTCACATATATGGGTCACCAGGAATATCAATCCTAGGACTTGAGAAATTGGGAGACACCTTGGGATTTCAGACGAAATACAAAGGTTATATGAGAAAATTCCAAGAAAGAAGACCAGGAGAAATACAGTAATTATATGGCAATTCAGGAAAATTTTGCTGGGAGACAGGAGTGAAAATCTGGAAAAACCAGGAGATTTTACTTCTATGGGTCACACTATAATGCACTATAATAATAAAAAGTTGCCTTTACAATTTCCTAGTGTAAGGTGCTCATACCTGTTTTATATTATTACAATATTTCTTATGTGCAAAGCAAAAATAGTTGGCTCTCAGAAATTATGTAAGTTGAAATGTGCAGCAGTCACCCAAGTTGACTGCAAGCCAGTCTATGCTAAATGTCTGTAAAAAAATACTGATTTTGTGCCTTTAGCATGAGTTACTTGAGTGATAAATGGAGTCAGATTTCATGCCGGAAAAGTGTACCCCAGGAAATTCTCACCGAAAAGTAGTCAACAGACCTCCTTGGATCAACCAATCAAATTGCTTTGACAAAACACACTAGATATTGTTAAAGTGTGGAAACGGCACAGAATATGCCATAGTCATATGAAATCTGCTATAAACTTTTTTGTTCAAAATGTATTCCTGTGTTCAACTTTTCCGTACACCAGTATGATAGAAGGTAGTAATCATAACGAAGTCCAAGAAATATGAAAAGATCTTGACACAATCAATGATTGCTGAATCTAACTGTATAACAGTGCTAAACAAGGAAATGATTTTGTAATACAGGGCTCTTGCACAAGAGGAAATAAATATATTATTTATTTCACTATTTACTAAAGCTCATTTCACTTTAAACATGAACACATTTTTCTCTTTAAAATACCTTTCATTGTTTTGTTAGTGTAATGATAGTGCAAAATGATTTTTTTTGGGTCCACAGCAAAGTAATCGACAGCATTAAATATTATACCAATTGGAATGTTTGCATTGAATGTGTTCAATTCAAATTTCCCCTTTTTGCCAATCAACCAATCATTAGCCACTAATCCTTGCAAATCTCTCTTGCATCATCCAAATGGAATCCTTTGCATGCATATATTAGTGAGCATGAAAGACAACTTTAATGCAACAAAAGGTGCATACATTAACCATATCTGTAAGAGAATTTTACAAAAAAATATATATTACAGAGCCCAACATTGCAACCATATGGTCACTACCAATAGGCACTAGATTTCAGGTTTGGCGAGCAAAGATTTCAACTTAGTTGCCAAAAGGTGACTAACCTTTCCATTCTATAGAATGATTTATATTAAAAAAATGCTCACCTCAATGTTAGATGTCAACTGCATTAATTCAGGAGAAAAATATTGGGGACCACATTTCTATTATAGTGACCAAACTTCACCATTTCGCAACTAGAATTTTAATTGCCACCTACCAAGAAAAGTTGATATCGGGCCCTTATTGGGTTTGTAATTTTAGATAGCTTGATTTATAACCCTTAAAGAGAATATTATCAGACTAGACAAACAAGATTAACAGGTGGACTACTGGTGGGAAAGTCTTGTAGCAGTTTTCTAATTATATAGATGACATATTGTTTGAGAGCACAACCTGTTTAACTGAAATAGAGTAAAACCAGGCAGTGCCCTTCCAGTTACCCATACTATAGCATTTGTCTAGAGTACCATAGTTCTTCAATTATATTATGTCCAGTAGATTTTCTACAACCAAAACTGGTAAATACTAATATTGTTTTTAGACTGCATGCTGTACTTTGATAATCTAGCCTAAACTTTATAGAGGTTGATGTTAGAGCATGTGTAGAGTACCATAGTCCTTCAATGATATTATATTCAGTAGTGCCTGCTTTGTTCATAGATTTTCTACAACCCAAACTGGTAAATATTAATATTGTTTTTAGACTGCATGCTGTACTTTGATAATCTAGCCTAAACTTTATAGTGGTTGATGTTAGGGAAATCAAACTTGCAAATATTGTTTTTCAGTTTTGAAACATTTGTGTTAATCTACATAAGGCATCAACAAGACTTGATTTGGCTAGAGCATACTAGACCCAACTATGTAGTGTGTCACTTACTAGTTTTGAAAATGTTTGGCACTGCTTTTATTGAGATTTTCAGTGTCCTATCATATTTTTTATTCTAACTTATGTTCTTGTTATGTTCTAGGACCCATGATGACCTTGAGGCTGTGCGGCATGCCAATTACATTTACAATCGAGAAGATGAGTTAAGAAGAAGCACTGGTTCAATATATGGAGGGGAAAGCCCCACCAAAGCACTGGCAATGCACATGCGTAGCAACAGCGACACTAGTGAAATCAATTTTCCTTTCAAAGTTCATGAAAACAATATTGGAGAACCACGCTCACCAACTGGAGAGAGCTTCTTTGCTATTGTGCAAAGGTTTGAAAAGAACATCCAAGATGAGAGGGGTGTCACAAGACAATTTTTTCAAGGATCAGTAACTGATGGAGTGAGAGAACGCATTCAAAATACATTGTCTGCAAGTCCTACGATTGAGAAAAAGACTCCAATATTAAGACGTAAAAATTCACTGAGGTCAAACGCATTTTTTAGAAGCAAGAAAAACATTGACAACTACAAGGAAGGAGATGTGGATTTAGACAAAATTCCTGTGAGGAAAGCATTCGCTTATTATGACTGCCAAAGTTTGAATGTTGATTATGAGGAACAAATAAAAAATCGTCTTCGTTATGGAGATGGTCTTCGGCGTAAAAATACAAAATCAGGTGCTTCAGCAGCCTCTACAAGAGTTACTGCAGCAACCATAGCAGATAAAACCCAAGATGGCTCTAATACGAGCTTAGATAAATTGGAAGAGATCCCAGATTATGGTGATAATAAATCAAATGAGCTTGTGCACAGCTGCCCCTATTTCCGAAATGAACTTGGAGGAGAAGACGATCTTGATCCACAAATTAGCCTCACTAGAGACAACCCTGCATTTCAAAACCCATACAATGCTTTAGATCCAAAGGAACGTAAAGCCAATGCTGGGAAACGGAGGTCAACACTGGATATTTTATTGACTGCTTATGATTCAGCAAGACGCGGTAACTTGAGGACAGGTACTGGGGTGACAATACTTGACAGTTCTAAACCTGAGAGTGGATCACTCTATCTTGGAGAAGGGGCCACAACCTCTGATGAGGAGGGGAAAGTTGTTTTTGAGCATGCGGATCATGGGGCGTACTTTTATAGGAATTTCTTTGTTGGACAAGGTAAGAATGCATGGCAGTCCAGTATTATCATACAGTGTGCAAATTTCAGATGCCATGTCTATAGCACTATTCACTGTTGATCAACATTGCCATTCTAATGCTTATGTGCCAACCATAGATTGAAGAGCAATCTTTGTTCTGTGTCAAATCAATCTATCTCTGGTTTGCTCAAACAATGAATGATATCAGCATGAATAGTATGTGTTATTCCTTTCATGGAGGATTTTGCTCTTTCTTTAAAATGTTATTTTTGTTTTTATGTGTGAATCTCAGGTAAAAAAAAAATTAAAATTGGATTTCATGATGTGGGAGCCCATCTGAGAATGTGGAAACCCATCTGGGATTGTTTAGACATCCCCAGGTGGGCCCTGCCTCATTGCAGCTGGGATCCCAACTTGTAAAAATAATATGATTGTCTGATCCCAGGTTGTTCTCCCAGCTGGCATATGGGATCCCACCTACCCCTGCTGGGATTCTATCCAATTTTATGAGATCCTGGCTTTTATGGGATACAAGTACATGGGGTCCCACATGACATACTGTAGATGGGAATCCTACCTAGAATGTCTAATAATTTGCTGTGGTATTCCACAATACTAGGATTTTAACTGGGTTTAGGTGGGATCCAGGTTTGATTTTTACCTGTGATCCTGAGATTCTCATTACCCAACAATACTTTTCCGGCAAACTAGCTGGCAAACTCCATGATATAATCCCCCTGTGTCCATGCTAATGGTCTTGTGCCATGCTTTGTCTAAGCAATTGATTGGTTGATCAGATGTGATTGGCTGAGTCTTCACAAAGAAACCTACAGCAGCGGACAAAAGTATTGTAAACACCCGGTTCCCCCTTCCAATGTTGGAGCGTGCCTATTTGAATAGAATGCTGCACACATCAAATAACATTGAACAGGGGAGCTGGGAACAGCCTGCATAGCCAAGTGTTTACTTATTTTTGGCCCCCATTGTAGGTTCCGTGACCATACCATATTCCTTGCCATTTCACAGACAATGTAATCTGCTTTTCTTTACATAATAGTTTAATGATGTGCTCAGAACCTCACTGAGTCTGTATTTTGTGATTGGAATCTTTGTTTACAGAACATCTGACTTATCTGGGTAGTGATGACAGGCTTGGACCTGTGGCCATTTCACTAAAAAGAGAAAAGCTTGATGAAACCACGTCACTTATACGGAATGACACGGATGTCACAGGGACACAGTACCAGTATCGAATAATTGCAAGAACAGCAGAGGTGAGTGATATGACTAGTCGCCAACATTGCTGCCAATTACAATTTTGGTTTGTGCTAAAGGGCTGTCAGTTGTTTGTGGAGCAGTTGTACTGAAGGAATAGGTTGCAATACACCTCCAATGCTGCGCTATAGCCTGGTGCACACTAGCGACATAACGACGTAATGTTGCAACGAAAAAAGCATAGCAAAATAAATGAAATAATCAATATTTTCCATGGAACATCATTAGATAACTTCTCCAAAGCATTCTTCTGTTATTTTTTGTCGCCGTCAGCATTTGGAAACCACTAAATTTTGTTCGCGTGTTATTTTTCTTATGTCGTTATGTCGCAAGTGTGCACCAGGCATATCCAGTTAAGCTTGGAGCGCCCATAGTTTTGTCAACAAGTTTTAACATTTCATTTTGATAGTGCTGCATTTGAAATGCCGTGTTGTCAAGGCGAGTTCATAATATTGTCAGGTAATGTTGAGACAAAGATTGAAAATCATGAGCTTTTCCTTGACAACATTGTGAACCCCACTTGACAATGTACTTTCCAGACACTCAAACAAACATGAAAACTTAACGACAATACTATAGGCACTCCAAGCTTAACTGGATAGCACAATAGAATTTTCGCATCAAAAAATTCTTATTTGACTTTGAAAATACAAGAAAACATGGGGTTAGTAGACAATCTTAGCGTAACAGGTTCTTAAACAATTCCAGGTTCCCATAGGCAGGTTTTTACTGCATGGTAGCCCCGGTGAAATGCTGTCTTGCTGTATCTTTCTGTTATCCATGTCTGGCATAAGGTTTCATAAAGAATTTGACATATTATTCAAGCCCAAAATGTGTTTTTCTTCATTACAGTTGACAACTTTAAGAGGTAGCATTCTAGAAGAAGCAGTTCCCTCCACATCTCGGCATGGAACAGCTAGAGCCCTCCCTGCTAAGGACATACTAGAGTATGCCACTCCTGAATTACAGCTAACTCAACTCAAGCTGGCCCAGCCAGGAATAAAGGTATGGTTTTCACTATTCTGCATTGGCTAATTAATTGTGTTCCCCGAATAAAACATCTAAGCAACCCTGTAGCTTTTGCAAAACATCTGTCAAGTGGTGTTTGTGGTTTCTAAGTGTTGTTGTGAGATCAAAAGAAGCCACTAAAACAGGGATTGACTGTTGCTTCAGAATTATGAAAACCACAGTAAATCCTACAATCAAATGCAAACATAGTTGGCGCACTTGTCCTTCCGTTCCCTTCCCTGCCTCTTTCAATGTTGGCTGGAAAATTAGGCCGCTTGTCCAGCTCAACTAGCAACATAAAAGGGTGAGGGAAGGGGAGGCACCAACGTTTTGCATTTGATTGTAGCAAATGAAATATGAATAAAACCAAAGATGCTCTTTTGTTACCTTTGGTAGGTCCCAGAACAGCTGATGAAGCTAGATGAACAGGGGGTATGTAATTAACCTCTTTAGTTGATATATTATAAACAGTTTACTCCATCATCATTAACATTGTTATTACCATCATCACCATCACCCTCATCATCAGTTTTGATGTTTCTCTGCCTTTTTGTCCTTACTGTCACAGGGACGTCAACCCCAGGCAAAATTTCCTGAAATTCTCCCAGGAGAAATACAGGGAGACGGAGCGAAAAATCTTGAAACTCTCGGCAAAACTGGACAGTTGATGTTCCTGCTGTCACCATTATTGTCATCAACATCAGGGTTGTAGCCAGCATTTGGAAAAGGGGGGACGCAGCTACTGAAATGTACCTGATGACCCTCACCATTTCTTTCCTTTATGTTCATTATATTTTTCGTCCCAAAAGGGGGGCTCACATGCAGCCTAAGACCCCTGGTAGCTATGCGGTTCACATGCACCCTACAACCCCTGTTAGCTATGTCCCTGAACATCATTAGTACATCACTGCCTTCAATATCCTAACCTCTGTCATCATCATCATCATCAATATTGCCATCGTGACACCCAATGACAACTACAACAGATTAATTTCAAAAAACAAAACCCACACAACCTAAACTTGATGTTTTTCTGCTTACAGATGACAAATCAGTACAAGGTTGGCATTCTGTACTGCAGATTGGGCCAGTCCACAGAGGAAGAAATGTACAACAATCGTAAGTTGCCCTCTTACTCGGCGCCTATCTCATAGCATCCATATTATACTCTGGCCAAGTTTGCATCAGCAGTTACTGCTTTCTCCTTTCATCCTTTGAAGATAAAACATATAAGAGAAAATCATTGAAAGATGAAACCTCCCATATGTCTACAAATGTGTCACAATTATAGTGACTGAAAGTGTATACATTTATATTAAAGACCCTGTTTGCAATGGGTGTGACATGTAGTTTTGCAGCCCACAAAATTCTGCTAATGAGGTACAGTAAAAACCCGCATAAAAGAACAGGTGTTTTGGGGATTCAGGCTGATTTTGTTCTTATACAATGGGTGTTTTATGCAAAATCAGCCTGAAGATGTTCTTAAGGTGTTCTTAAAATTGTTTCTTGACATCAAATACTGCATACACTACCAACATTCAAATAAAGAATGTGATTGGTGGAAAGGTGATAGTCTTTAGTAACAACAATTAGTTAAAAAACAATTGCTAAATGTACCCTGAAATTTCTGCTGTAGAACTGTGTGTGCATGGTCTAGTACATTCTATTGATCTCCTCGGTACTTACCACACAGTGGGTTACTGTACTCAAATCTTTCTGGCATCAATTTTCTAGAACAATTTTCATTTTTCAGTCTGCATGTGTTCTTATGTATAAGGTACCTTTTTGGCTAAATTTCAGCCTGAGTGTTCTTAAACCACTTGTTCTTTTATGCGGGTTTTTACTGTATTGGTAAAAGTAGTGAATTCAGTCCATCTATTAGTCCATCATCTGTGATATATGTACGGTACAAGTAGTCATGGAACAAAAAACAGATCGTGTTTTGTTTGTTCATTTATTGCTTTCATTCCTATTTATTATTTTTGTCACTTATCTGGCAATTCAGTTTTGTCATTTTCTTTATTTCAGAAACTTCTAGCCCAGCATTTGAGGAGTTCCTCAATTTAATTGGCAGAAAGTGAGATTAAAAGGGTTTGATGGCTACAGAGCACAGCTAGACAACAGAAGTAAGAACGCCTTAATTAATACAGGGCTTCTGGTTTTTCGCGCGGTCGCGGAACCGCGAAATTTGGGTAAATCCGCGAAATCCCGCGAAATATACCAAAGCACGCGAAATCCCGCGATATCCGTAAGAAGTTGCTATAAAACTTAAAGAATGATAATGACACAGCATATTTGAAACTCGCTTTGGCTTTTCGAGTTATCTACTTGCCTAAAAAAACAAGGTAAACATGCAAATTTAGCTCACATCTTTCGCCACTGACTCGAGTACAACAACATTCAAAACAACCAGGCGCTCCAAATTTCGCGAATACTGGATACTAGCCAACAGAGTGGAGATAAGGAATTAACCTTGTGTGAAAGCTAACGTGCTAATGAAATGGTCCCATGTGTGCTTCTGAGCGTTAGCCCTAGTAAGCGGAGAAAGAGAAAAATCTCTGACCCCGAGAGGGATACTAGCCAAGATGTAAGAAGCGTTCCTATTGGCGCATTTCTCAGCGCATTGTTGTTGGAATAGCAAATGATGACCTTTGTTATATAAAACCATTCCTAAGTAATTGCCTCAATCCATGATCACAGTATTTCGCGACAAAGTGACTAAGTTGTGTATTTGTTTTTTCATTAAAACGTTAATTACATTTAAAATCTATCACGCGAACATTTTCTCCGAAATTTGCTTGTAAAATTCACACACGATCTGCCGTTTTTTTCACGCGAATTCGACCCGCGGAAGTCTGCCTTTTTCCCCACCAATTTGAACCTAAAAAATCTCGCGATATCGGTTGTTTTCCCCGGGAAATTGGCCGTTTCCCGCGAATTTTGCCGCGAAATTGGTTAATTTTTCCGCGAATTTCAACCTAGAAATCCCGCGAAATCTGTCTTTTTTTTTCCCGCGACCTGCCAGAAGCCATGTTTTTAGTCAAGTTGATGAAGTTTTAATAACATGCTCCTGATATTCTATTAACAGATGATTCGACTGGGGAATATTCTGTTTACACCAAATTCCATAATCGGGAGATCATGTTCCATGTCTCAACTCTTCTACCTTGGACACCAAATAACAGGCAGCAGGTAGGGAATGAAATCAGTGAAGTAACTTGTACAGGCTTCCCTTACCTTGGAAAGTCAAGATTGGCTTATTGCCAGTGAATTCTGTATCATAAGTAAAGGTTTGCTAACACAGAGCACACAAAATATAACTGTAAAAACACGGCGTTTCGACGTCGTCATGACGCCATTATCAAGCTTATTACTCTTCAGTATGTAAATCTAGAGACTTTGAACAATAATAGCTTTCGCAATTTCTGTACCATTTATCACTTAATGGCGTCATGATGACGTCGAAATGTCGTGTTTTTACAGTTGTAAATTCTGTATCAGTCAGGGAAATTTGAAAAACTGGCCAACGACAGGAACGTTTGTACATGTAGCGTGATTGTTAACCCAGATTTTCTTACCATAGCCTGCTAGCCGCCTCTCGTTTTTTTTTCTCAGATATTGGATATTTTTGGCACGTGGGATTCCTGTGTCGTGGGGGGGGACACACAGGAATCCCACATGCCAAAAAAATCAAATTTCCGAAAAAAAAAAACACTCAAGAGCCTGCTAGTAGGCTTTTCTTACCATAAAATAGCTCTGCACCACTGATGATGTCACTGTCATATGCAAGCAATACATGTACAGCAAAAACCTGCATATAAGAACCTGGATTTTAAGAACCTGTTAGGCTAGAATTATCCATGTGAATCCCATGTCTCCTTGTATTTTCAAATCAAATAAGAACCTGTTTTAGGCTAAAATTATAGGTTCTTATACGCGGGTTTTTACTGTATGTTTTGTTCACCTTTTACAGTTGCTGAGAAAGAGACACATAGGCAATGACATAGTGACCATAGTCTTTCAAGAACCTGGGGCACTTCCCTTCACACCCAAGAACATACGCTCGCACTTCCAGCACGTCTTCATAGTGATCAGAGTGTTCAACCCCTGCACAGATAACACTTATTACAGGTGAGGACTTTCTCCGCTTCATCTAAAGGATGTGGGACTCAACATCACACAGTGCTCGAAATTTCGTGTGTAAACGATTCTCATCTTGCGGCTTAAATTTTAGTTACTTTGTCTCCCACGGCTTGTAAAATGCAATTAAAGATGGAAACTATTGGCCAAAATGCGACCTCATTTTTTCCTTAATTTCCAGCCCTCTTTAATCAGACGCAAATATATGGAATGTTTAATCTTCACACTAAAAATTCCAGACACTTGTGACAACCTAGAATAACTTTCAGTCAAGGGGGGACATATTGCAACAAAAATGCATTGAATGCAACGATTATTTTAACAAAATAAGTGACTAAGCAAGTACCACATGTGCAGCAGTTGATCCAATTAGGGGCGTAACCCACCTCTGGACCCCCTCTCGCGTCAGGGAACCCCCTTGCTCCTCTCCCATTTCTAGTGATTTTATTCCAAAACCAACCAACCAAGTCGTCTTCTGTTTGTGTAGTGTAAAACGCCAAAGTCTTTACCGCACTGGCTATTCAAATGAACGTCATGTACTACCTTCGCTATGTCTAGCATTTGAGAGCAACCTTTTTTCATTTTGAACCCAATTTGGAACCCCCTCTTAGAAATCCTGGCTACGCCCCTGCAAATAATTCAGAACAAAACCATACATGCCGTTTGCTCCATTATTGTATTGGACATCATCTCTGAGAGACTGCACAGCAAAAATTTAGAAAGCTGAAAAAATGAACAATTTTATTTTCGGACACAACATTTGTCGGATTTTTTTTTCTGTAGTCTCGAAAACACTTGTGAGTATTGAGAGAGGGGATGAATTTGCGGGCTATTTTGATACATAGTTCATGTTGTTATTTTTCAGGGTCGCTGTCAGCAGATCCAAAGATGTTCCTCCATTTGGTCCACCCATCCCTGCTGGTCCAAAGTTTGGCAAACAAAAGGCCTTTGCAAATTTCCTTTTGAGCAAAAGTAAGTCCGGAATATATATCCATCCTTGTGCGATCTATAGAAGTTTCACGCCCTAGTTCAGAAGATAACAATTGAAATGCAATAAGTATCCGTGAATATCTTCGCAATCCTTCGTCGAAGCTACCTCAAATGTTCACCATATCACGTTGAAAGCATTTTGTTCTAGTTGGGGCTTTTATTTTTTTTAATTGGTGGTACTCAAATGTTTTTGGTGATCATGCATCTGTAAGATCCCTTTTTGTGTGGCACAACATTGTGAAAATGCTGCCTGATTATCAGATAAATCTTTGCATCTATTTGCGCTGGCTCAAGCTGGGACATTCCTTAAAAAACTAGCTAAACGTAGTAAAATATATCATTTTCTTCAGTTATCAATGCTGAGAATGCTGCCCACAAGTCGGAGAAATTTAGCGCCATGGCAACGCGCACTCGGCACGAGTACCTTAAGGACCTCGCCACTAACTACGTCACAGCCACAACACTGGATACCGGGGGCAAGTCGTTTAGTAAGTAACACAGTTCTATTGTATTTTGTTTAACTTATTTGTTTAGCTCCCTGTGGTGTAGACTAAATTCACGTCTCCGAGAACCATGCGCGTGTTTAACGCAACCGTTCAAGGATGAGCTTTCACCAGGCTGGCAAGATTAAGAGAGGTTTTTTCCTGCGAGCCGGCTTTGCAGTGGGTTTCTCGGATATTTGATTTTTTTTTGGCGCGGGATTCCTGTGTCGGGAAAGAAGTGACACAGGAATCCCGCGCGCCAAAAAAAATCAAATATCCGAAAAACTCACTGGCTCGCATAGCCATATAAAACTAATCACCTGTATTTTAAAATCTGACATTTCTAGGTAAGTTCTCGCTGTCGAGTAAGAAGAAAGAAAAGGTCCGTCCTCCAATCAGCCCTGAGCTGGTAGTTCGAGGAGGACTGGCGTGGAGCGTGCAAGTGGAAGATTACAGGAACTCCAGCATGATCGAGTGTTCCATGGGCATATCTGCTGACACACTGGTAAATAGAACCCCAATACCGGCTATAAATTCTTAGCGTCTGTCGGAGAAATGTTTGTGATTGGCTGATTTTTTCCCGCCACTTTTGGCGCGCGTGCGTGCAACACAGGAAGCCCGCAACGGGTTATTTTCTGTTAGGGTAAGGCAAAAACTGTGCCGAAAGTCTTGAAAGTGCTTCGGCGGAGAAGCTAAATACCACAAGCAGCTTAAGAGAAGACAATGCCGTCTTGAACTGAAGTTCATTCAAGTAAAATTCCCTTGAATGCTAGTTGAATGCTCATGAATTCAAGTCCATTGTTCAAGTTAAATTTAATTACATGTAATTATATTCAAGGCTATCCACTGCAGCAGCGTAAGAAGAGAAACTGCCTTGAACTGAAGTACAATTCTCTTGAATGCTAGTTGAATTTTCGAGTAGCGTTATTTGGAATTCCAACGAGCTTACTAATTCTCTTGTAGGTCCTGATAGATTCCTCCAGCAACGGGACTCTGTTTAGCGTGCCTTGTAAAGCCATCATCGGCTGATCATCCTGTCCGCTAGTATTATGGTGTTCCCTTGAGTGCTAGTTGATTTCTCATGAATTCTAGTCACGTTATGTGGACTTCCCTTGCAGGTCCTGATAGATTCCTCCAGCAAGGAGACTCTGTTTAGCGTGCCTTGTAAAGCCATCATCGGCTGGACATCCCTGTCCGCTAGCATCAAGGTGTTCTATGGTAGTGGCGACTGCCTTGTGCTTAACATCCCACAGTATGAGTCAGACGATCTGCCGGAAATTGTACGCAGACTTGGAGCTGTCACTATCGGATGCCAGGTACGCCGTGCTTTATGCATGGTTTACATTTCACGGCAAATTCACCAGTGTCAACACCTTACCATAATGTTTGCCATGTCGCACTAATTGTATTGTTTCTTCGCTTAGACGCAAACGCTCACCTTACGCCGTAACTTGCATGGTCAGCTTGGGTTTCACGTACAGTACGAGGGGTTAGTAGCTGATGTAGAGACCGGAGGGTACGCTTGGCAGGCTGGACTTCGCCAGGGATGTCGTCTGGTGGAGGTGAGATGCATTTAATGCATTTGATGTTCGTGGTTGCTAAGTGTTAGTTGTGAGATGGAAGGAAGCTGCTATGACACGGTTTGGATGTTAATTCAGAGTTCGCAGAATTGTAAATACTACAGTAATGATGCACAAGCAGAACATAAACTGCCAACACCTTAGAGGTATCTGATCTGACTTTGGCCCTAAAATGTTAACTTGTATTAATTTGATTGTTCTCCCAGATAAACGGTTTGATCGTGGCGACTCTCAGTCACGAGCAAATGATTGAAATTCTACGCAAGCCTGGCTCGGTGACGGTGGTAGTTGTCCAGCCACTCCCGAGTGGTAAACCCAGAAAGTAAGTCAAGACCTTGAAATTGCAGCAAGCTGAGCGCGTTATTAAAACAACGAAGAGGATAACCTTAGACGAAAGAGAGGCCAGTTGAGGAGGCTACCTCCAATGGAAATTTGTGGCTTTCAGATAGTCACCTATGTCCGGAGTTTCCTCGCCGTCACCCCACCCAATAGAGCAGATTTCGTATGACGGTAAAAAGTGCCGTGACACGGCGCGGTACTGTCACGGTGGCGGTACGGAACCTGGCCTGCTGTAGATAATGAATGAAATCGCGTAGTCGCGGTTCGGTCACGGCGCAGTGCAGTGCAACTTTATCGCGGCACTTTTCACAGTCATACGAAATCTGCTCTAGATCTCCTCACCTTTGGCGTGACGTTTTTCCATTTCTGATCACGTCCCACTAGTATTCTTTCTTACTCTTTCTGCTACGCACCGAAGCATGGATGTGGAAACATTCCGAGCAAAGATAGTTTATTCAAACGAATGCCACGAAAAACATTACGACAAAGATGAGGATTTACCCTAGGGAATATGGCTTTCAAACAGGCACCCCTGGTACTTTTGTTGTTTTTCAATTAACCATTGACGATGAGGATGGTTTAGCGACGATGGTTTACCTGATGTCTTCGACCAAGTATATGTTTCATGTGCAAAACGTTTTATATGTCTTGAATATGTGAAGTATATAGAAACGACCTATCGTGATGGAGTGCGATGTCACTCGTTTACACACGATTCCAGCTATACGAGCACCCGCTCTCTTCTTTAGAAATTCCTTTGGAATGTAACACAACTACCAGGATGCAACGCGCGCATACAAGGCACGAAACACAACTACCGACATGCAACGCGCGCATTTATTATAGTTGGAATCGTCTATTTCATAAACTCACCGTGCTTACGATATCAATCGAATGTTATGACTATCGTGGCTAGATTCTTTATGATGGTAAACTCTGGTTGAACCCTTCTTGTCGCCCATTCTCGCTCCCCAGGGGTGTCCAGCAGACCAATCAGCAGTACTGGTGGTCCGCACGCTCATCTACAACAACAATCTCGTCATTCGGTGGCAGCGCCTCCTCGGTAGGAGAAGAGCAGGACTCTCGTGACTACAAGGGTGCGCCCCCTAGAGCCACGCCCAAGACCCGTCCTGGGGCACCATGGCCGGGGAAGTTACAAGAGGACACGGAATCCAGCGGAAGGTGAGCGATTAATGCTGCGTAGCGAGACGAAGCAGGTGTCATAGTCTCGACCATTCTCCTTTCTCGAGCATTACCTAGCGACCTTTCTTCTACACACCAACTTGCACATCGCGGATCTGGTTCGGAAGTGCTGATGGTAGCTGCCGCATTTCTTCTGCATCGATTGCTTATCGACAAATAACGAAGCATATAATATATCGATTTGTTTCAAAGTCAAGAAGTAATTGTTTCACGTTCCAAATGAAGAGACTCATGCAACAATAACAAAATGTAGGAAATATTATTATTAATCGATTCCCCTTGCTTCACATGGGAGGTTTTGCGGGATCAATACCAGTCGGAAATTTAAAGCGCAGTATTTACCTTTCCACCAAAAACTGTTAGTTTCACAGTCTAAACCTTTGTTGCATATATGCGTTTCGCGTTTTCACAAAATTGACTTCTTTTGTGTTTTGTTGTCACCCAAACAATCTACAATGCAGCCAATGATGTATAAATCAAGCTCACAAAATCTCTTGCATTACAGTTCAGTGTTTGCCCCAGTCACCAATCACAAGACCAGTGGTTCCACGTCCTCGAACACCACAGGGAGCTCGACTACACTAAACGAAGATCATCGTTCCCAGGCCACTTATGGCGCGGCGTACGCGGTCTCTAACGTCACTCCGTCCCAACCTGACAGCGGAAATGGAAGCATGAATTCACTAAACAACCGACCCAGATGGAGAGGTAAAAGCTTAGTCTATCAAGAGTCCATCACTAAGAGTGGAAATCTTTCATAAGTGCTGCTCCACGTCTGAAAAGTGTCTATTTTTAGTAACACATGTTCACAGTTGTCTCTGTCATTAAATAGAGCGAACGTTCGAGGCTGTGTATCCAGGTTACCTAAAATGGCGGTATAAAATAAGTGCAATGCTACTTGACCAACGCGAAGATGCATTGGGAGAAATGTTCAATAGACCTTTTTCTAGGTTTGCGTGCTTTAGGTTTTAGGACTCCCTTGAAAATGGTGGTTCAAAGTGATTGCGCCAGCATAAAAGCCACCACAAAGACTGATTCCCTTTTTGACCGATCCTGAAGCCGAACTTGTTATGTACACATATACCTGTGAAATGGTCTATTAATAATTCTCTTTTTATAAACTAGGGCAGATTTCAGATGACTGTGAAAAGTTCCGCGACATAGTTGTGCCGCGCCGCGATCCTTGCTGGATTTTATGTAAAACATATTAACTATACCACTGCTCTTTCGCACCAGGAATAGCTCCCATCGAGGTAGACAACGCGAACGGCTCTCTTGGGGTCACTCTGAAGGCTCCTACGTCGAAAGGCACGTTATATGTCATCGCGAGCGGGCCCCAGTCTCCCACAATCTCGAGCCCGCGCGCCACGGATGTTCCCATATTTGGAAGCACATCCCAGCGTCCAGAGCGGCAGAAGCGTGCAGTCGTAAATGAGCAAGGCGAACTGATTTCATCAGAGGGGGAGGAGAGCTCCTCTAGAAGTGGGGATCCCGCAACGACGCGCGAGGAGAACGGAAATCCCGCGGGTCCCGCGGGAGTCAACGGGGCAAAGCGGGTCCCGTTTAAGGAGACCAGCCTTGGAGCTGTTGTCACTACCACGAACACCTACGTCAAGAAGAACTACGATGAAGTCTCCGAAGCGTCCATGACAGAAACTATGGACAAGATTGAGAAAGCTTTCGGGTTTAAAGCTCCTAAAACGACGGACACCCCTTTGAAGAATTATGACTACGGACAATTCGAAAGAGCGTCTAGCATGAGACGCAGTGGACGACGCAGCCCTAGAAGCTCCACTGAGGATTTGAAAATGAAGGAGAGTGCTGCAGACGCGCTGTCTCGGAGCAAACCCGCTAGCGTAGCCAGCAATGGCGCGACGGAAGGGCTGGGCGCGGGAGAAGGGACGGAGAATTCTGCCCTGGTTATACAGCATGAAATTAAGAACGAGCACGCGCTTGCTCTTTCGGCTGAAGAGTTGAAGGTTCAATTGATACTTGAGGAGCTGCAGCAGGCAGAGAGGGATCTCGGGGCGCAAGAGGCCAGGGTACAGACAGTAGTAGAGGTACAGGATTTTACTTTAGTAAGACCGAGTTTGATCGTAAGTCGAGTACCGTAGCACTAAAGAGCCTTACGTTCTTTCTTCTCAGGTGAAACGGGACAAAGGCGAGGTCATCTTGGAGAGCACGCAGAAGCCCAAGGAAATCGACCAGCGGCTGGCGGCGAGAAATAATCTAATCGAGAAGATCGAGATGCATCGACAAGCGATGGGGAATGACGCCGTAGAAGGCGTGAAGATTTATCACGCCAAGAGTCGCAGCACGCCCGCGGACGTGACTAAGGCGCCCTCGCAGCCTTACGGCGGTGATCGCGGAAGCGTGCGCCAGAAATATGCGGCGTCCCAGGACGATATCACCGGGCGAGTGCGCCAAGAGCGCGAGAAATTCGAACAGCGCAAGACTCAGTCCACACGAGACCTTGGCGCAAGCTCTCGTCATAGCACGAGGAGGCGGCGAGAGAGGCCCGAACACACGCCCGAGAAACCGAGCACTGCCGAAGCGCCCGTGACCCCCACTCGATCTGTAAAACCCATGGTTCGATCTGAGCGGAAAATAAAGCTCTCTCAGTCTGGACCGTCCTCGGTGCCGGTCGACGAAAAGGCGCAAACGCTTCCGAGGTATAATAAACCAAACCGTAGGCATCGTTACGCCACGAAGCAACCGGCCGAAAGCGAATCATCGGAAGAGGATACTCGGCGTAGAGAGCGAAGTAGACCGGACGCGTCCAGGAATCCTACGAGCGCACTCTCGCCCGAGAAGACACGCAAGTCCTCGAGTCTCCCGCGGGACGGTGAGACTCCGAGGAGTGAGGTGCGGCGCGTTTCCGCCGACGAGCGCTACCGACACGGGTCGCATCTCCGCGGGGCGCGCATCACCAAACTCAAACTGAGCGCCAGCGAGGAGCCGGATTCCATAGTGGATCAGACATCACGGCTTCTTCACGCGACTGAGGAGACTAGCTATGGACAGAGCTTCACGATCGCGGAAGACGTGTTGAGTTCGCTGACGCAGGCGTCAGATTTGCTGCAGAGCCAGGCGGGCACGAGCAGGGATGACCGGGATAGAGAGGGGCGGAGTCGCGAACGAGGAGGGAGCACCCGAGACCGCGACCGCGATAGGTCAGGGAAGGACGCGAAAGCGGAGAAGATGTCCAAATTAAAAGGTCACGGTAAGTGATAGAGTGCAGTATAGTCCCTCGCGTAGCTGTCGTTGCAGTAACAAAATTCCAAAATCGCAGTCTTCAATGCAATTTTTTGGCAATTTAACTTTATTTCGTTTAGTTCTCCAAATCAGCCAATGAAAATCTAGCTCGATATTTTCCTTGTCATTCAGTACTGTTAAATAGGCATTGCCTGCTTCTGACTTTAAGTTGAGGACCACGAAATTAGTTCAGTAATTGAGAAACTACACCTTCAACTTGGAAAAGGCAAACTAAATGAAGTGTTGCTATTTTCAATGGCCGGAAAACAGGTCTTATCGACTGAGAAGCCATTTTTATACTATTTCACGTAGTGAACTCAGATTGTATATTACAGTCAAAAGACTATTGTTTTTATTATTCATTTCAATAATGCATTTCCCAATTCAATACTGATGTCATACGTCGAATGATAACTCTGGGTGAACAGTTGCGCACTCACACATCAAAATGTGAACATTTTTAACATTGAATTGAAAAATTCATTTTTGGAATGAATAATGAAAGTAATAATGCAAATAACACTCTAAGGGGGGCACGTTTCATGTCTTTTGACTTTAAAAGTTTTAGACTTTCATTTCGTGTTTGTTTTACAAATACACGCACCTGCTAGCTGTACCGCAATGAGCTCTAAATTTTTTATACTGCTCTCGGATTAAACTTCTTGCAGTATTTTAAACATTTATCCTTCATCGTACGTACTGCCAGCGCGTTCGTGGAGTTGTAAATAAAACACTCAAAAAAATCTGTAACCCATAATGGTACCAGACAATGATGGGCATTTATTTACCACACAGAGTGAAACCTATTCTGAAATAGGTGTATATTGTCTGTTAAGACTTTAAACAATTAGGACTGAAGCCCCTCGGATCTAATCGAAATACATTGCGTCATTTCAAAAAAGCTGATTCTTGATAATGCATTTAGGATTTTGGATGTCAACTGGCTTCCCTCTGAACTGCAACGAAAAAGGGCAAAGATATGATTGGCTCATAAGATTTGACTGACGGAACAGCAAAGGAAGAAACAAATCGATGTTTTGAAAACGCGGTTCGCGATGCAAAGATTTTAGCTGTAATGTAATCGAAATACATC
This sequence comes from Scolanthus callimorphus, assembly GCA_033964015.1. NCBI lineage: Eukaryota > Metazoa > Cnidaria > Anthozoa > Actiniaria > Edwardsiidae > Scolanthus > Scolanthus callimorphus. The sequence goes on from CM066914.1 coordinate 4,366,554, forward strand.
AATGCGTTATTTCAAAAAGCTGATTCTTGAATTTTGTCGTTACTATTACTATACGCTTTTCTTCCCATTTGGTTTCTTTTTATCCTTCTAACGCGTTACATAAGAACCTGAAGAAAAAAAATGAAATTGTTTTTCTGTAGGGTAAAATTTTCATCTTCAAGCCCATTTTCATAAAAACCTATTTAGCCTAAAATTTCCAAAAGTTTTTATCTTGCAGCAATGTAGGTACAGATGCAATTACAGGAAAAAAATGAATACTTTAAATTTTCAGTCAGTCATTGCCAATACAATGTGATTATTGAGAATACATCACATTTTGCCTTGTAGAGTAGTCGCTATTATCTCCTTCAAATTAAAAACCTAAGTAGCCTATAATCCCACTAAGTACCATTTCTATAAAGCCTGGTACACACTTGCGACATCACGACATAAGAAAAATGTCACGCGAACAATATTTAGTGGTTTCAAGAAGTTGAAGTCGTCAAAAAATAACATAAGATTGCTTTGGGATAGTAATCTAATGAAGATCCATGGGACATATTGATTGTTTCAATTATTTTCCCGTGCTTTTTTCGTTGCAACATAACGTCCTTATGTCGTTATGTCGCTAGTGTGCACTGGGCTTAAGAACTTAGTTTGGCTAAGTTGGAAAAATCTAGGGTCTTAAACGCGGGTCTTAAGTAATCAAATTGCGTGAGCAAGGCAAGGAGGTCGTTACGGCTCGTCACGCGAATTCTAAAACTCAGCAAGCGCCTCTACTATTGATTGAAAAGGAAACTTTATTACTTCCTTTTGACCTTTCCTTTTTAGTATTCATTAGTCGTGCACCAGGGAGTGATTTCCTATGGAAATTGGCTCGTGACCCGAGGCTGTTTTGCATAGGGGTGAATTAAAAGCTTTATATTTTTCAAAAAAAAGTTCGTAATCTTTTGAATTCTAAACAGCTCGTTATGCTGAGAGTAAGGAATGTGTAGATATTCCCTTTCGTATCAATGAGGTCGATCAGAAATATGTCGTGTTCATTATCTTTGCGATAGGGCACTGGCCTTTAATACTACTCTAAGGTCTGGGTTGCGGTTTTGGAGTGTAAATGTTGCCATGCTTGATTACATCGCTTGCCTAATCATCTAGAAAAGAAACGGAAGAGCTGGCAGAGAGCTAGCGTAGGTCGCGCCTCGTCTGAGAAACGCTAGAACGTTTGATCGAACTCTGGAAGGTTTGATCAAGAGTTCGATAGCATTGCAATTGCTCTCACTTCCAGAAGACTTTACAGTATAATTCTTGCTGATATTGGAGTCTGCCAGAGCTACGGAATCGTTTGTTTCCATCGACAAGAAAGATCACAAAAGAAGAAATATTTTTATTCAAAAGCAGCGAGGAAGCCATTCCGTTGCTTCTTCTTGGCGAAGAATTTAAGAACAGAAATCAATTCTGAATACAACGAGACTGCTATATGACCTGAGCACAGGCGTATACCTGACATTGTCAGTTTTGTCGGCAAGATTCTGCCGTGTGCGTTACGCGAAATCTATCGCTGTTCGATCGTCTTCTCTCTCTTATCGTGAAGAGTCTGCACTCCTGGCGTAGCTTGAGATGTGAGCGCAAGTATGCCTAAGAAATACACCGGCGAAAAAACATCGAAACTATCTTCGAAAGGTAAAAGTGTTTAGTTTTTTAGCCAAGGTCTCTGGTTACGTATTGTAACGGTGCGTTACGTCTTTTGTAAGTTTGTCTCTCCTTGTTTTGGTGATGACACAAAGTGTGTAGAATTCCAGTTAGCTTTATGTAAAAAAAACCTTATCTTAATGAACTGAAACATTTTTCTCTTGGCGAGCTGAATGACTTTTCCGTTTTTGTCGTCATAAAATAATGTCGTCGTTGAAATTGATATTTCTGGTATTATTATTTTTTTTTCTTCATTCTGTCTCTGCCTGTAGCGTTTATGCGAGGACGGTATTCAGTAAAGCAATTTATGTGCTTCTGGTTGAAGTGCTACACTAATGGGAGGCAATTTCATGTCTTCAATAAGGAACTTTGCGTATGAATATTAACACCTGGATGGCTTCCATCATATCAGTCAAACGAGATGTCACGCAATTGCGACATTTTGGTCACGCAACGCACTGCCGCGTAGCGCTCCCTTATGATCCCGCGCCACCGCTCGAATAACAAACAAGGGCCGGCTGGGCTGACTAGACTAGAACGAACTCACGCAAAGCGCAACAAAAGGCCCAACAAACACTTCATATTAATCTACTCTTCGCCTAGAAAAATCTTAATCAAATTCATCATGTTCCTATTTTCACTTGTTTCAATGATTTTGTGCTTGCGTTATTCTCAAAGCCCTTGCTTAATCTAGGGCTGAAGGCTAGCCATAGGCTCTCTTGTTCGCGTGATCACTTGTTGTTATCACCTTTCTATTTCTCTTTGTATGCTGTAACTGCTATATATAGCTTTCATCTTCCTGTAACACAGCCACTCTTTTGTTATTGTTTTCATTCGAAATGAGAACACAAATTACGTACAGAAATGTCAAAATAATGATCAAAAAACAACGTTTCATACTTTATTTATCGAAATCAATCGAAAATATTATACTGCTTTCCCTAAATCAGCCGATAGAAGTGGATGCTTTCTCCGACTCAGTATGTGCTAGGCCGACAAAATGGCGGCTGACTGAAGCTCTTCAAGTCTGATGATGGAACAGCTAGTGCCAAAATATAGCACTATTGTTTTTCATTTTGTACCGCCTTATCTTGACTCGGATGAATTTGCTTGGTCTTTACTTTATTCGTTGTACAGATTACAATGTGTTGTACAGTTTTACAATTTACGCCTGAACACCTGCCCCGAAAGGCGGGGCAACTTTGAGCTGCAGCTTATGGCATCTTATTTGATTCAAAGGCAGACTAGAATGAGAATGAAGTATAGAAAGATTCATGAATCCCGACCGATACACTAAATGGAGACAATGGGGTGTCTAAAGCAGAGAAATACGAGGCACCAAATCCCTCAACTTGTCGCGCAAAATTGCTGCGTTGCAAGTCTAATGTTTGTTGCTCGTTTTTCATCAAATTCACAACTTGTCGCGCAACATTTTGTTTTGATGATCACACATGCGGGACCAGGGCGAATTTGGCCCCTTAGTACTTCATTTCTATTGACCAACCAACTTGAATCGTAGGCAAAATGTTACGCGACAAGTTGTGTGTTTGATGAAAAACGAGCAACAAAGCCAGAATTTGTGTCTCAAAGTAGACCCGCGCTCTACTTCGCGCAACAAGTTTTCACAACCTGCAACAAATGTTTGTTGCGCGACAAGTTGTGGCGCGTGATGAAAAACGCGCCACATTGATCATCAACTTGCAACGCAACAATGTTGCGCGACAGGCTGAGGGATTTTGTGCCTCGTATTTCCCCGGCTTAACACTACCGGATTATGAAGACTGGATCGACTTCGCGAAGGGGTGGCGAATAGTACAATGTGTGTTTTACCGAGACAGCAAGATCAAACCTTAAAAATATTTTAAATCTTCGAGATCGACACGATCAAAGATTGTTCGTCATACGTTAGAAAGGCTAGAACGTTTGATCGAAGTCTCGAACGTTTGATCAAGAGTTCAATAGCATTGCAATTGCTCTCACTTCCAGAAGACTGTACAGTATATGCTGATATTATTGGAGTCTGTCAGAGCTCCTGAATCGTTTGTTTCTCAGAATGTAGTGCCAGACAGCTCTAAGATTCGCGAGACTGGACTGTGGACCATTGGCCATCCCTTCTTGGCGAGCAGCTCTGCTCTGCATGATGATGATGATGACCACACCCAACCTCCCACACGCTTCGCGCCTTTCTCGTCTCACTCGAATACTGTTCATCATTCCTTTAGTAGGAGTGTGAGAGGGCGGTGGAACCCCCACCCTTCCCTTACAAGTCCTCTTGTGCCGCTCTTTTTCCGGTTTACAAACAAACACATCCTTACAAGACCTCCAAGCTTCCTGTTTTTATAGCGGAGCTCCTGAGCGGAGCACCATACATAAGGAAAAGTGGTATCAGTATTCAGACCTCCAAGCTTCCTGTTTTTATAGCGGAGCTCCTGAGCGGAGCACCATACATAAGGAAAAGTGGTATCAGTATTCAGACCTCCAAGCTTCCTGTTTTTATAGCGGAGCTCCTGAGCGGAGCACCATACATAAGGAAAAGTGGTATCAGTATTCAGACCTCCAAGCTTCCTGTTTTTATAGCGGAGCTCCTGAGCGGAGCACCATACATAAGGAAAAGTGGTATCAGTATTCAGACCTCCAAGCTTCCTGTTTTTATAAAAAAAAACACCAAGGAAAACCACCCAAGGCGCCTTCTGCCGAGATACTTTGACTTTAGTTGAACTGAAGTGTGTAATAACATAACGAAATTATCACTCCTTCGGTTTCATGCTTGCATATTGCATCATTACGCATCTCTATGAACGTTTAAAAAAAGCATTCGGTGAAAAACTCATTGACCCGTAAACTCGCTAAACAGACTGTAAATATATTCGATATATTCAAATTATGGAAACGTTTTACGGCTCTTTGCTGCCATTAGGGATCAAACACCACGATTTATGACCAAAAGGAGGACTGGGTGTTAAGAACACTTGATCGCGAAGAACATTTGATCGCAAAGAACACTTGATCGCGAAGAACACTTGATCGTGTTAGTGGGAAAATATTCGTTCTGTTGTGTAAACACGTGATGGGTGTTGATTAAGTGTTCTCTAATGTTTATAATGACGTAGCCGTTAGAAGAGTCTTTAAAACTGACTACCCGCTCACCCAAGGGCTTGAATTCTACAGGCACGTGTTATTGGACGTTTCTGTGTCATATATTCGCTAGCACGCTGCGTGGGAGAATTGTTCTAGAGCCAAGGATAGTTTCTAAGTCAATGGACAGTATAGCATGAAGAGGAATTTCGATAAAGGCTTGCAGCCATCATGGAAGGCATTCCACTCAGCAATACCATGTGAGTCGAGAAAGATTATTTGAAAAGGAACTTGGAGTGAAAGAAAAATGAATACGACAGCTCGCCCAATTATCTGCTTTCATGCTGAGCGTACCCTCATTACTTTCTAGAAGTGGTTTTTAATATCGAGCACAGCACAGAAGTAGTTTGTGGGCGAGACGTAATTTGCGAGTTCTGTGGCGGTTTGCACTACATATCAACTAGCACACCCGGCGTCTTGTTTGTCAGAGGGATTGAATTGATAGTTGGAATGCTGGACGTTAAGTGCAAGTGCAGGTGTCCGTTGATAACCGCACTCTATTAATAAGAGTTGTACAATACCGCCTTCCATGTTTCATTTCTAAAGGAGTTCACGATATAATATATTTTATTTAAAGTTTCAGTTGCAGGGTGTCAAGTTCCTATTTTTGGCTAAAACCTCTTATTTTTCCTACTTTTTCATTATTTTGAAGCCTTGTTAGAGGCAGTCTATTATGTATAATATCAATTTTTGGTGTTTAAAGCTCGCCACTGCAGTGCATTTCAGTTAGTTTACAGGACGTTTGGTTTGTCATACTTTATGCAGCGTATATACGTTGTTGATGTCAACATTATGATTGTTGTGATTCTCAGACATTTTGAAACCTATATACTATATTGATACTATATACTAGATACTATATTGTCCCATGAATTAACGTGTAATATTCCTATTGTTCTCCTATTTTGTGGTCTTATGAATTCCTATTTTCCTGTTTTTTAATTTCACCCACCCGCTTGGCACCCTGGCAGTTGCAATAGACGTCGTCAGCTAGGGTTTTATGTTTTCCCATTTCAGATCACGTGGCATTCCATAGTATTTTTTCTTTCTTTTTCTGCTACGCAACGAAAGTATGAATATGCATCCCAAACAAAGAATGAATACTCAAATGAATACCACGTGATCTGAAATGGAAAAACATGCCCAAGCCGAGGTCTATTTTATCGACTTTTTCTGAAGGCAGCTCGGGGATGACCTGAAGTTCTGAATACCATAGTTTACGGTTGGAAATATTTTTTCCAGAGAAGTGCATTCGATCTCTTCACGACATTTTGCTCTTGTGGTTTCAACTCCAAAGAGTCAAATCTAACACCCCCACAATTTGTTTTATATTTCGGTCGGTTCCAATAACAGGCGTGCCTCATCTCAGTGGACGAATAACTTCACTCATCAACAGAATGCTGTGAAGGGGCTCCCTGTGGGTTGTTGCATGGGGCGTTACTCAACTGTAGCAGGGATGGAGTTAAGAGGCGGACAAGGGCCCCCCCTGCCCTTTCTCGGGAGATTTTCCCATACATTTACTGTATTTGCTGGAGGAAATTTGAATATTTTCGTCCCATGTTTTCACTATCCGGCCCCCCTTTCTGAAATTACTGGATCCGCCCCTGTGTTGGTTCTCCCGCCCCAAGTAGCTCTTCGCCAGGAGCCACCGGGGGTAGCGTATGCACTGGTACAGTAAACACAGGCTGAAACTTGTCAGTTTAGACACCTGTTTTATAAGAACCTTACAGTGTATATATGGAAGTTCTATTCAAACTGACCCTGAAATGGGCTTCGATACCCGGGTGTTAAGTGTATCTGTTTTGGTAGCTGACGTTCTTCTTTCTCCTGCAGCTCGTGGACGGTCCCATGGTCCTCACAAATTCCACATTCCGGTCGTTCCTAGACGACACAGCTTTGATGATCGAGTTTTCGCCCATTCGGTGAGTGCAGCTAATTAATAAGAGTGTACACAGTGTACACAACATGTTTCCATTAATCTCCCATGCATGACTTACTCCCATTTGATGGCCTCGTATTTGTTTGTTAAGGACTTATTAAGAGCTTTAGCCTGATCAAGCGGGTTACCCAACTCAATCAAGCTGAAAATTGCTTTTTATCGCTCCCTTATTTGAAGGCTGCTTTTTGTCCATCGCTATGTTTTCTTGCCATAAACGTTGAGTGTCTATTTTGGGAGACCCAGGGGAATCGATGCTACTCGCATAACGTTAACCGTTAGATATATATATATGTTATTTGTTATTATTTGTTATATGTTATTATATATGTTGTTATATATTTTTATTTAATACGGGCGGATATTTTACGAGTTGCGGACGTATTTCTTCGAGCCCAGCAGGGGTGTGCCGGAAAAATGCGAGCAACGAGTAAAATGTCCGCCAGTATTAAATGAAGAAACATATTATCAGTTATTTATTATACGATTCACTAGAAAAGATATATAAGATTCACTAGAAAACGTTCGCGCAAAACCAGTTTGTAACTGGTTTGCTACACTGTAATACGGTTTTCAACCGTGTAATACGGCTCCATATCTGCACTCAATTTTAAGCTTTTATGGTAAAATGACGTCACAGTCGTATAATATTTCCAGGTATCTTATAATGTAATCGATGCGACTTAAATTCGACGTTTGCCTTGGGGCTAAGGTTCATTCTGTGTCGTTTTTTTCTGAGCATTTTATTTTTTATTTCCACTTCTAGTCAAACAAGCCACAAGGAAGTGAAAGGTAAGCAGAAGGTACCTGAATTGTCATTACTTCCCCCCCCCCTCTCCCCCCGGCAGCGGAGAGATCCCTTAAGGCTGGTTCACACACGAACGCAAGAGCGCAGGACTAAGCTCAAACTAAGTGTGAATAACAGCGACGCAAGCCGAAAATCAACGTTAATTAGTTTGCTTGCACTTGCGCTTGTGTTCGCTTAATTCACACTAGACGCAAGCGCAAGGGAACGCAACGTCTCAATTTCTTGCGCTTGCGTATGTACATGCGTCTGTGCTTGCGTCTACGCTTGCGTCTGTGCTCGCCGAATGGCCCGTTTACGCGCAACGATTTGAGATGCGATTCCTGGGACAATTGGCGACGTCACATTGCGGCATTTGTACGGCCGGAGTTGTAATTAGTCTGTGTCGCAGTTAGATTTGAACATGTTCAAAGCGCCTGTGACGTCGCAAGTGAAATCGGTATAAGATCGCCGGCCGTTTAACACGGCGCGATGTACCATCGCCGTTGAAATTGCAGTTCAAATGTGAAATGTGTCCCATAGTATTTATCATTGAGTAGCGCGCGCGCTAAATTAGGGAAACATGCGCTGATTTTTACGGATTTTTAGCCCAAAGAAAGGACTAGCTCGAAGTCCACACAAATGCACTGATAATTTCTCAAACAGTCTAAATTGTGTGTTTTTCGTTCTTTCTAGTTCGCTGACACGAGAGAGCATTGGACGAGAAGCAGAGCTGGAGATGAAACTCGCTATTGTATCCAACGCTCTCATGAAGGTAAGTCTGTTAAGGCTTTATTATACCTTCTATACTAGCCCCACATTCTATAAGCTTGCCGTCCATCCCTCACTTTGCCGTAGTTATTATACTATCTATACTAGCCCCACATTCTATAAGCTTGCCGTCCATCCCTCACTTTGCCGTAGTTATTATACTATCTATACTAGCCCCACATTCTACAAGCTTGCCGTCCATCCCTCACTTTGCCGTAGTTATTATACTATCTATACTAGCCCCACATTCTATAAGCTTGCCGTCCATCCCTCACTTTGTCGTAGTTATTATACTATCTATACTAGCCCCACATTCTATAAGCTTGCCGTCCATCCCTCACTTTGCCGTAGTTATTATACTATCTATACTAGCCCCACATTCTATAAGCTTGCCGTCCATCCCTCATCTCGCCACAGTCCTTGAGCTACGGCTAAACTAGGACACATGTATAGCGCGCAACATTTGTGTCCTGCATGTTTAGTGGCTAAACTAGGAAACATCGCACGCGTGTGTCTCGGACACATAAATTGTTTCTTATCTGGTTGAATGAACATTTATTTCTGTCCCGGCTAGAAATTTGTTGCGCGCGACAATGTTTCTAAACCGGGAAACACGAAGGAAACATGTGTCCGACTACAATGTTGCACGCTACATCTGTCCTAGTTTAGCCAGTGATTTAGTTTACCCGCACACTTCATAAACGGCTGTGGTTGCCCCTCAGTAGCAAATTAGTTAAAAAGTTCCGTACAAAAAGGACGTCTTTGCAGTCGCCCTGGCTCATGGCACACTACAAACCAGTGTGGCTGTATAAGAGAGTACCCAAACGTGTTCCTTCGAGCGTTGCGTGACTGTGGTCACGGTGGTTACAAGTTGAGGATACCTGCAGAAATATATATATATGTTCGTTGCCATGGTGATCTGAATTGCCAAATAGTGTTCTTTATTATTCAAATTGGCGGGTTCCTTTTTTTTAAAGAACTTTATTGGACAGAGTTAAATAATCACAGATTTATATATCACATAAAAAAAATATTTACAAGGGAAATGTAATGTCCAATAGGGGACGCGCAAACGGGCTCAAGGCCCATGCGAGGCGCAACCCCCTAAATAAACAAAAAACGTCAGAATTGTTTTTGCGGAAAGAGAAATTCCCCATATACGAGGGAGTCGAAGTCTTTCGTTGATATAAAAAGAAAGAAAGAAAACAAACGACGTCTTACTGGCTAAGTAAGGTGTCTTTTTCGACTTATAAGCTGCTCTAGAACCCGCGTATCTGTCGGTCAATGGAAATGGTAAAAAGTTGATCCTACTCTCAAAACCCTGCTTTCTTTGGAGATCTTTCAGCTGATTGTTCTGCTGACTTCGCATCGAGGACTTTCGATGGACATTTGGGAAAATGCCCAAAACACTTTGCTATCTCCTTCGAATCCGGCTGCATGCGATTATGAACTCCATTATGATTTGAAATTCGATTCCTATTAATTCAAACTAAATTAATTAACACCAGGAGGGCGAAGAGAGGCAGCGAGTCGAAGCGGATTTGAGGCGCGCCCACAGGGAAAACAGGCGACTCCAGGAGGATTTGCGTACCGCCTCGGGACAGCTTCGCAAGTTTACGGAGTGGTTCTTCCGCAACGTAGACCAGAATCATACATAACCCGCCCGGATAGCACAGAACATTATTAGCTTGACAAATTAATGGAGAGACAGATATATAAAAGCGAGTGACTGTCCGTCGCGCGGCAAGCCAACCCAACGGCTTGAAACCGATCCTAAGAAATCTATATTTACAAGTAAAAAGGTAATACAAATTCGAACCGTTAAACCTAAATTAACACTAGCAGGGAGAATTAGATTGCCTGGTGAAGAGGTTTGTGGATAGGGGATGTTTTAACGTTATGGGTACCCTGTGTGAGCTGTTTCCCAGGGAGACGAGGGACTAGGGAGGAGAATAAGAAAAGAAGGATACTTTTGATGTCGCGATTTTAAGGTACTTTGGTTTTTATTTAAACGTTTTAGAACTATGTCCTATGATGGATTGCATGCTGTTGACGTTGGGTGTTTTTAAATATCTTAGAAAATAAGCAAAATTTGTAAATATGTCAACACCTAACCGCTGGCAGAGACAAAGTCGAAAAAGTCCAAATCCAGTAACATTACATGAACTTCGCCTAAATGGGCAGTAGCATTTAAAATCCCCCCTCCCCATGTTGAGGACCCTGGAATTCCAGGGTGGGTGATCAAAATGGAGCTCGAAATCCCAGGGTGGGTGGTCAAAATAGTGGAATTAAAGGGTAGGAACATTCTAGGTTAGTAAGCGCAAATTCCACGGTGGTCATGAAAAAATTTACTGGAATTCCAGGGTGGTTGGTTCAAATTAAGAAACTCCAGGGTGGGTAGCTATGTCTGGGGTCCTCAACGGGGGGAGGGGGTGCGACTGTCCAATGGAAGCTTTCGTTGAATCAGTTTTCGCGCCAAGGGTGAAGAGAGAAACTTGAAATATTGTGGAGTGATTAGAGGAATACCTTGAAGGAATGAGATAATTTGCATATTACTGAAAATAACCACTTACTGGCAAGTGGGTATAGGAGAGTTAACATTTTAAATATTTTAAAATTTCTCAAGCATTTCTAGCAGCTATAAAACATATTCATCTAAACGAGAGTAATGTAATCCTGCCCAGTATATTTCAATCCCAAGACAAGTTATATTCAAATTTTTAGGATATTTTTATGGACCTGTTATGATAATATAGTGTTTTAGAGTTAGATAGGTATTCTTTACGTTTGTTGTGTATCGGCATCGTTTCTTATAGGCCGATCTACACTGTAACGTTTTCGCCTAAGTCTGTCGGATACGACATGATTGCGTTATGCCTTCCACGTGACTTGTCTCTGACTTGCACATGCGCGACGCGTACAACGCGCCAAAACCGCCGAGATTGCGTGACCTCGTACCATATTTGGCTAAAATATGGTAAGATTTTAAAAGTTTCAACAGTCCACGACATTTTCGGAGTCGCACGCGATTGTCGTAGGTGTGTTGTGGGCATGACTTTGACGCTACGATTCGAGTTATAGCGCGAGCATGTTGCATCCGACAGACTTGGGCGAGAATCGTATAGTGTAGATCGGCCGTTACCCGTTGCGTTATATATTGTGTAAACGCCGCTTTTGTCCTTGTCCAATAAACGTCACAAAGTTGACTTTCTTTTGATAATCTTGCGTCCACCGTTCATCAATGAAATTTTGTAAGCACGGTTGGCTCAGCGTTAAAGCCCGTTCACACGGCGCGATCTAAGCTGCGATTTGAGGTGCTTATTTCTGTGGCGATCCCATGTCGATCCGGCCGGCGATCTTATGGCGATTTAACTTGCGATGTCGCAGGCGTTTTGAACATGTTCAAATTCCACTGCGATGCGGGTGCGATTTCTTCAGATCGCCAACAAACGGACAAATATCGCAAAGCCAATCGCCGGCCGTTCACACCGCGCGACATGACGTCGACGATCGCCGCAAAAATCGCACCTCAAATCGCAGCTAAGATCGCGCCGTGTGAACGGGCCTTTACGGTGTTGGCGCCTCTCACCGCTGTGATCCCGGGTTCGACTCCCGGCCGGGGCAGAGGAAATTTTCTTTCCATCGGGTCGTGGTCGAAACTGGTTTATATTATGAGTTTAACTTGGTTCTACTGTGTTTCACGTCTTTCGGATGAGACAATAAATCGAGGTCCCGTTTCGTCTTCACTACCCTACCCTATCCAGTCCTAAATAAATGCTGTCGACAGCCGCTTAGCGACTAGTTTATTTTTAGTCGCCAAATCCTCAATCTAGTCTAGTCTACCATATGGTCGCAATAAGTGAACGAACGTTTTTACAAATAACGCGACATGAGTTGTGTGGTTCTCGTGATTTATTTGTAAAATGATCTACTTTCGTACATTTGTAAAGTGTACACTACTTGTATGGTGGTGTGTGGATAATTGAATTCCAACGGTATGAAGGCCGGTCATCTTATGGTTGACCGAAGATTAGCCAATCAGATCTTTGCCCAGTGCAGCAGCTTGGCTTCCCTTGAGACATGGCGCGACTAAAAGCCATTCAAATGCGCTAGGCGAAAGTGGGCAAGAATCTGATTGGCTAATGGATATAAATATCGATGTTTTGGGTCGCGTGTTCTATGAGCCTCTTAAACGCCGTTTCTTTTACAATAACAAAAATAATGTATCAAGTATCTCCAGCCAGGAGTTATGGGAGGAGCCAGGAGGAATGACAATCTTTCACATCAGTACTGTCTGCCCGCAACAAAATTTCGTGGAATTCTTTGAATTCTTTTCAACGAACCTTAATTACGCCCCGAGAATAAGTCAATCAAAGAAACTTTTCGACTTTTCGAAACTTGACTATTTCTAAAAACACATGTTAGACCACATGTTAGGTAGGCAAATTATTCCCTTGATTAGAAAATACAAGGGGTTTCGATAGAAAATGAGATTCTATAAATAGCACTTATTCTACTGTGTTGGCAAGAAACTTTTTCGCGGATCAACACTCTTAATAGTGTACTTCTGTCTGGCGTATTTCACTCACTTTTCGCCAGTGACCCTGAATGGAGACAAAATGGATCTCTCACTCCGAAGATTTTTAAGTGTCTCTCTAGAAACCTGTGTTTCTCAAACTCATTAATAATTCATGAAACTTAAAGAAAATCATATGCGTGAAGTCGATTTGGATACGGGGTCTTACTTTGCATAGATTTTTGTGATTTTATTCCTTGTTTTTCTCGCCATTAAGTTATTTTCATCAGGAGTCAATCACTAGGAGTGACGAACTTTCACATTAGGACTGTTCGCCAAAGCTGTAGTGCTATTTTTATCGTCAAAATTCCGTGAATTCTGTTCGGCTCTGCCTCGTTTTTGTAACACACGTCTCAGTGTTTGGAAATCCTGATGAAACACGCTGTCTCGTGTTTGATATATTACGTGAAAGGTATAAGGACACCAAAAATAAATGATCCTGGATCGTCAATGCAACCTGGATACTTGGCACGTGCGATTCACTACACAAATAATATTGAAACTAAAGTAACTAATTCCGCGTGTAATTCGTGAGTCACACGGGTGAGGCCATTCAGGCATTATTTACATTGCTATGTTGAAGGAATATGCATTAGGAACGGCACATGATTAAACCGGCGTAACGGACTATGCATAACCTATTCGCCGATTAAACTCATCCAATCAAAAAAGCTTACAATTGACATCAAAGCATAAAAATAGGTACCCAAAGGGTACACAAGTCTACGGTTCATAGCAAATAGACTAATTTTTTTGTAGTTATGAAAGTACAAAATTGGAGTCCAATGGTTGTAATTCCATTTTTGTTTTCTGCCATAGCGACATAACAACATAAGCATAAGAGTGCAAATCAATTTATTCGAATATTTGCACATCATCTATGAGGATTCCACAGCGTAGCTTTGATTTTTCTTACGGACTCGCGCACGCACGCACGCAGGCGATAGCAATACTACCTCGCCCTTTTCAAGGGTGCACCGTAAACTAAAGATTAGACGAGAAAGGCATTCTTAAACCTGCGGACTTGAAAGGTACGTCGCCATTTGGCGACAGGTTGAAATTTTTGCACGCCAAACCTTAATATAGTCTCCATTTGGTGTGTGCTTATGTCAGTTATGTCGCTTGTACGAACTGGGCTTTACTACAAACCACAGACTTCTAATCATGAGCCGTCCCTAAAGCAAAAGAGGACACTATTGTGCATGGTATTTTGCATGGAAGAGTTGGGATTCGAGTTGGATAATCGAAAGCTCTTCCAGTAAAAAGTAATTGCAAATTACTCAAGACATTCATCTGAAATCCGCTCTAATGCAATGCAATGAATTACTAGGCTGGAATGAACAACAAATGGAGTTGCTGACTAGGGTTCTTTAATCGAACTCGAAATCCTAACTCGCCAAAACGTTTGTCTCTTTTGCTTCACCCGTTATGGCGTGAAAATCATTTACATGCCGCGAATGTCATCGGTGCTCATTCCCATCACGTTCACATCATTTGGACTCATCTGTCCGTTCCTCCGCTTGAGGTCTTCCAGCTTCTTGTTCCAGCTGATGTAAAACCGTTGCACTTCGTTCATCATGGCCTCCTCGATCTCGGCGCATTGCTGAGCCACAAGGTTCTCGTAAGACGTCTCTGGCGTTACGATTCGCTCCACCTCTGTGAAGGGGAAAATATTGTTAAGGTGGCCCGCGTCTAATTACTTGGAATATGACCAAAATATTTCTAACCAGGAAAAGTTCGTAAATTTTCCATTTTCGTTCAGTGATATAGTTTGGAGCCCCCTCCCTCCCCTCAATCACTTTTCTAATGGTCCGTCCCTTTGCTTTGCTTAGTAGTTTGCTGATTTGGTTTGTGTATACTTGTTGTCAATATTTTTTCCGGTCTTTCTGTCTATTTGTTTGCTTGTTTGTCTTTCTTTCGGTCCATTGTTTATCTCTTTATTTGTTGCTTTTCGTTTGATTGTTTGTCGTTTGTTTATTTACTTGGTTTATTTGTTTGTTATTGCTTTTATCTTTGTGATTGTTTCGACTTGATTGTCTCTGTTTCCTAATTCCTACGTTCCTTCATCAGCCGCCATTTTGTCAGCATAGCAATATACCAAGTCGTAGAAAGCATCCATTTCCATCGGCTGATTAAGCAATGTAGTCTGAAATATTTGCGATTGAATTCTGTAAATCAAGTATTCAACTTTGTTTGTAGGTCGTTATTTCGAGATTTCTACGAGCAATTCGTCTTCTAATAACGTGTGAAAAGAACAAAGGAGTTGCTTGGCAACGTGGTAACGAAGGAAAATTAGCCTAAAAACCTGTTTTCAACTCGAGCTCACCAATATTACTGATATTAGTAGGGCAAGTTGAGTCCTGACCTGTTTTAGCTTCTTTTGGTTGGCGCGGTCTCCAGTAGGCAAATTCCCAGATGAGCCCGCAGATGGTCAGCGCAGCTACCAGTCCTAAGCATGTGTAGATTGCTTGTTGAAAGATCGGCGATTCTGCGTCAAACAAGTTACTCGTCTTTTCCACTGCAGCACTGCCAGACGGATCCTGAAGGAAAGCACTGATGAGTTATTGTATCAAAAATGGCGGCAAGGCTATGAAACATGAGCATGTGAGGCGGGACGTTAATGGCGGATTTACACTCCGCGAATTGTCGGGCCAATGAAGTGTGTCGGGCTGAATGAAGCTTTCTTATTTAAGCATTAGAGCACAACTTTCTATGACTTTATCGGCGCAATAGAGCACGCGTGATGTCGGGAGAGACACGAGAACGTTGTAAAATCACGAGCCGCAGGCGATTTTGTCTATGAGCGAGATATGGCAGTTGTAATCAGATGATCAAAACACTAGGAACGAGAAAGACGGGCGGGCATACCTCCATTGTCTGCGCCAAGGACTGTATTATCTTTGTGATGTCGGTTTCCATACTGTTCAGGTTTTTCCTCATGCACTGCTCAAACGTTGGATTTTGCAAAGGCCCCGCCAGAACGAACCCATACGCAAACTGATGGTCCAGAACGGTGCCAACACGAAGGTCTGAATCGTCCAAAATTTTATTTCCTTCTTTCGCATACTGACCAGCCACGTAGCTGTCCAGCAAAGCCCCTTGTATTGGCGTTTGCGGAGCCAGCAGTGCGTCTTTTAGTTCTTGGACGCTGTGCTTCTCTGGGGACATAGAGTGGTTCATTTGAGTACAGTAACACTTTTTTCAAGGTCAGGCTGCAGGCTTTCAAGGTCACAGCAAAGTCCAAAATCAAACCATAATCTGATATTTTTCTATAAAAACCTTTTTTCCTTTGCCAGACTGAACAGGCTGTTATATCTCGAGGTATTTAAATACCAAGTTTCAGCCTGTAGGTTATTAAATCAATAGGTTCTGATATGCGGGTTTTACTGTATTCCCCGTTTTTCCTTTTTTTTATCGAAACTCCCTCAAAATTACAACTTTCATTAATTTTCATAGGGAAATACGCAACTTGTCGCGCGGCGCAACAGTTTATTGAGTTGCGCGTTTTTCAACAACCTCTCGCGCAACAAAAACATTTGTCGCAAGTTGAGCGAAAGTGTTGTGTGAAATATAGCGCGATTTCCGCTTGGAACGTTGCGCGACAAGTTATAAACACCGCCGTTATAAACACCTGCAAAATTCTACATTTTAAGTCTCTCACCGGTCACTTTGGCATTGCTCCGTACGCCAAGCCGTTGCTCTTCGGTATTTTTCAGCGCAACAACCTGAAAGAAATAGTTCAATTTAACAAATTGCTTAAGATCCTGTTTCTTTCGTCATGCCTTGTCATGCCGCGCGTGCCATGTGCTTTTGTGTCGGCCATCTTGTCATGTATGACATGTATGTGCACTCATTTGGTCTTTACCGAATTTGTGGCTAATTATTTGCCGCAGAAGTCTTCATTCTATATAGAACATTATAGACTGTGATTAAAACTCGAAGACATTGATTAAAACTGAAGACATTGAGTGGCTATTGGGATCAAGTTGGTGGCCGCCGTAATATTGTTTATTAACGACGTCAACTTACCTCCGAGCCATACAACTTGATGTCATTGCTTAGTGATATCGCTGTGAGTGATGTAGTCACCGTCGCAGTGAAGATGGAGATGATGACTAGGCCAATTAGCACCCACACGAACGCGAATGTACGGGCAAGCACTGAGCGCGGGGCTCGGTCACCATATCTGGAGGGAAGAATCAGGTCAAATGTGCATTTGAATGGAGCCACAAGCAAGCTCGCACTCTACCGTAGCAGATGAGAACAGGCCACTACAGCCCTTACAAGAGTCAGTCGGAGAAAGCATCCATTTCCATCGGCTGATATAGAGAACATAGAGCAATTTTCTCGATTGAGTTTGGTAAATCAAATCAGAAACTTTGTTTTTAGATGTTGATTTAGAGATTTCTACACGTAATTCGTCTAGAACGAAAACAATAACAAAGGAGTGGCTGACACGGGCTCTTAAAGTCGTAAAAGAAGCTTACATACCCAACAGTCGTCATGGAAACGAAGGCCCACCAGAACCCTTCCCAAGTTCCTCTGAAGAAAGAGCGCGGGAACTCCTCCGGGTTCCAATAGGTGTCCTGGTTTGAACAAAACATAAGACATCTCAGGAGAGGGAATTCCTTGCAGAACCCCCCTGATTTGAGCAAAACATAAGACATCTCAGGAGGGGGAATTCCTAACAGAACCCCCTGATTTGAGCAAAACATAAGGCGTCTCAGGTGGTTTGCAGGAAACATAAGACATCTCAGGAGGGGAATTCCTTGCAGAACCCCCCTGGTTTGAACAAAACAAGACATCTCAGGAGGGGAATTCCTTGCAGAACCCCCTGGTTTGAGCAAAACATAGGACATCTCAGGAGGGGGAATTCCTTGCAGAACCCCCCTGCTTTGAACAAAACAAAAGGCATCTCAGGAGACAATTATGGCTGAAGGACGAATGCTGAAATACTTACCAGAGCCCAGACAATAATCCCAGATAGAGCCGCCATAATCAAGGTCAAGAGCAGGACTGGCCACCCTTGGAACACTGCCTCCATCACAGCTTTGGCTGCAGCTGAAGCGTCCTCCCTTTTGACAATAAACACCGTCCCTGGCGACTCAACTACGGGCAAGTACGGGTTGGACTGGAAACGGTTCTCCTTCATCTCGCCGTAAACTGGCAAGCTTATCACCGTTCCGTTCACCCCAATGTGCTTCTTGACTTCCTCGGAATCGTTTGCTGGGGGGTTGTAGGTGATGTTTGTGCATTCCCCGCAGCATTTCTTTATAAGTTGGGATAAGATTCTAGGGAAGATCCCTGCTACCTGTGGATGAAAATTTCTTGCCATTAGAACATCGGGTACATCACTTTCCAAGTAGGCATTCTCTTAGAAATTAGGAGCCCGAATGTAAGGTTGCAACTAGCCACCTCCGCAGCATCTGTAGGATCGGATGAATCGCTAAAAACAGGAACCGGAGAAAAAGTGGGCTACGTCCATTTTCGTTTTTTTTTTTTCAACACAGGCAACTCACCCACAGCGCTTTATCCGATCCACGCCTTGGGAGGAGTCTAGGTTGCAACTTCAGCGACGGTCTTTTGGAGGGTCCTCCATTCAAACAGTTCTATTTTCAGGCGCATTTGATCGCATTTGCATAAGTTAATTTGCGCCCAATAAGTAATAAATTATTACTAATATATTATTATTTTTGGATTTCTGCCCGAAATTGAACTAGTGATATATAGACCGTGAAAAGTACCGTGACAAAGTTGTTCCGCGCCGCGACCGTGACCGTACCGCGACTACATTGGCGATTTAATTCCATTTACAGCAGACCAGTTCCGTACCGCCACCGCGACAGTACCGCGCCGTACCGCGGCACTTTTCACAGTCATACGAAATCTGCTCTATTGAACAAGTATTAATATGCACTTTAAAGTCTTGCCCGGTTTCGTACCCAGGCGCTTTCCGTGTTTTTTTAGGGCGCGCAAAGACTTGTGGGATAGTTTTAGCAGGGCGCGCAGGGAGTTGTGGGAGTTTTAACAGGGCGCGCAGAGAGTTATAGGATATGCGGAGAAAAACCCACAGTTCATTGCGCGACGTGTGATTCCGGAGGTCGTGGGTTCCAATCCATCTCGGGTCAGAGATTTTTTCTCTTTCTCCGCTTACTAGGGCTAACGCTCATAAGCACACATGGGACCATTTCATTAACACGTTAGCTTTCACACAGGTTAATTCCTTATCTCCACTCTGTTGAACTTAGTGTGATTCCCAGTCCCTACGCCTCCAAAGCAATTTTCACAGATAAATCACTTCAAGAGACGGCAAAAAAAAAAATAACGTCCGGGTACGAGACTGAGTCTTGCCTACCTCGCCGCTTCCCGGTACGATAGATCCGTCAGGATTGTATTTATACTTGATGTACTGGTAAGGGGGTATATTCCACGTGTCGACTTTAATTTCCCTTGTACATGGTGATATGGGGACGCACGAGGGTTGTGCTGCAAAACCAATAAAAACAACAATGAGCATAAATACTTAGCCTCCCCTTAGAGGGTAGCCTCCCGCAGCGGTCTCACGGGCCTCCTGTGGTCTGGCCATACCACAGTAAGCCCTAAGAACGGCAATGGACCACTCTTAACTTATACCAACAATTACTGCTGTTTTAGGTAACACCGGACCCGGAGGGCGTTACAGTAAAACAGTGGAGTGGATTTTAGGCAGTTGGGTTTCTCCTGCGTTGTAAATCAAGATCATTAGTGCATGCAGTGAATTGGCTTCTGTCGCGACATTTTTCGCAAGGGAAAGCCAAGTTACTGCACCATGCGAAACTGTAAGTGACCTATTGCAGTTATTGACATAAAAGAAAGATTACTAAGGGCGCTGACTCGCCACACCTACCTACCTCCAGTAACATTGCCGGTACCATTATTTCTAAGCGGTGCAGTGCCCTGAGTAGTGGTAGTATTAGTGAGAGTGTCACTTGGATTATTAAACAGAGTTAGTGGTGCTAGACCAGGAAAGAGAGAGAGAGAGAGAGCTGCATTATTCATTACTAGAAAGTAAGCCAGAAAGACATGCAAGATTAAGCCCGGTTCCCATATCATCGTTTCGGGTGGCACGCGTGGAAACCGAAACGAGGGCGCCGCCAGGGAAATTACTATATCCCAATGGTCAGAACCAGAAATCCATTGGGCTACAGTGCCTTCCGGGCGCCAGCTAAAGAATTTATTTTTCCGGGAGCATGGCTTTGCCATTGCCCGAACCTATTCATTATGTTGATCAGTTCCGTTTGAATTGAATTTGTGCTAGCCATCTACTTTTTAGCCTGCAAAAGCCGACACCACTAAGCGCTCGCCGAAAGAGACTCCCGCAAAGAGGCATCTGCGGGCTCAAGCCAGACATTCCATACTGATGACGTATTTCAAACAGATCTGGTTAAAAGAATTACGCGGCCAGTTTGATGACATAAACTTTAAAAAGTTGCAAATAATTTAAACTGGCCACACAATTCTTTTGACCAGATTTGGGTCAAAATACGTCATCAATATGGAATCATTTGGCTTGAGCGCGCAGACGCCTACATTGTAGCTGTTTTTCTCTGTTCTTTCTCTGGCTTCCGCAGGCGACTTTAAAAATGTCTAAATTCGCCACCTAAAATGTTTGAGTAAAGCGAATGACATATTATTATCTCAGTTTTTGCTATAGAATTTCTGAAACAAAAGACGCAGCCGGGACAGAACTTTGGCATATTTAGCTCTTGACTGAAAAGAGCTAAAAATTGACTGGCTTAAATTCGTGTGATTGTTTCATTCTGTAGTTGTTTTCTTTTTGCTCCATATAAAGACAGGATATCTTCACACAAAGAACCCCTTACCTCTTCCAGCTGTGAGGTTCCCAGTCGGAGTTGAAGAGTTTGCTAGTGGCGAGGAAGAGTTAGTTTGTGCAGTGCTATTATGATATCGAAGATTTGTTCCATTAGTTAATGTTAGTGCAGCTAGAGACAGAGAAAGACAAACAGACTCAGGGAGTGCAGTTAGTATAAAAGATTTACATTAGGAGAGAGTTAAAATGAAAGATTTCCTCCCGCAGCAAGAAAAGAAGCTGTGACAGGGAGTGCAAGTGGAATCATTCCGTCTTGGAACCGAAAATTGTTAGGAAGTTCAGTCCGCAGCCTGAGTATAATTTTCTCATAACTTCCTTTGCAGTCGTCCAGCACGAGCGACCAGAAGTGACTGCAAAGGATGCTGAAGCTCACAATGATAATTCTTGTATATCTCGTTTACCGAATCCGGCGAGCCAAATGAAAAAAAAACAGCTCAATATATAAAGACGCATGGTCATAGGGCCCTCGTGAAATTTTCAACTTTGTACCCGGAGCGGCAATTTTCATGAGATGCATCACTACTGTACTTCCTTAAATTAGTGTTCCTGCCAAGTTTTGAAGCAATAGATTAAAATTAGCAAAGATACACCTATTTCAGAAAAGACTGCACCATCACAACGTCTGTTCTAGCCCGCGGTGAACCATGGGGGAAACTAAGAAGAAGCCTGTTAAAAGTGTAAAATTTATTGCGGCGTTTTGTAGAATCAAAGGCATAAGCAGGTTGATAAGTATGGCAATTTATCTGTAAAAACAAAACAGTGTTTTGGTATATCTATTTGCACATGTTTGCATCGCGGGCTATAACGAGACAGTTTTGACGGTGCAGCCTTTTCTGAAATAGGTGTATACGAGAATTCAGATTACTTGAGCGCATCGCAATTTCTTTATGACATTTTTGGCTTTGTAAAACGAAGGCGAACATGATGTCATTTGAAGGTGACAGGCTGGAAGCTACAATATAGCTAAGATGTTTTGTTTTTATTTCGTAGGGGAAGGGGACAAAAGCTTGCCCCGAAGCAGATCCCATACAAACGTCTACAAAAACGTTTTAAAATCCATACAAACGTCTGTAAAAACGTGTTTACGTTTCATGGCTATTTCTTCGCTCGTTTTCAACCTTTCACGCATAAAACGTTTTATTTTTATCCTCGAGGGCACGGTAACGAATTCTGCATTCTGATTGGTTCTCAGAGCGCGCGCGCGCGCGGGGCCAATATTTTCCTATCTCTGACCGACATGTAGGTCACGGTAACCATTTGCGCGCGCTTGTTTTCATCGAAAAAATCACATTTTAGAGTTGGAAAAAATAAATAAGTTATTTACCGGCTTTAGGTCAATAACATATATACATTTCACTGAAATTTGGGCGCCCTTTCAATTGCTAACAAGCAACCGATACAAAGTTCGCTTTGTAAAGTTGCGCTCACCAATGGCATGAGGTGCCTGCAAAAAGAGTACTCATCAAACACTTTAGTGTATGCAAGTTTCACATCGAGCCTGGTATCCCTTTTAACGGCACCCATGCTGCTTAATTTTGAGTTACAAATGTATTGTTAAATAGTAAAAAAAAAAAACTAAGCATCTCAATATAATAATTATATCAAGGTTATTTTTTCTCTGAGCACACACCTATTTCAGAAACGCCGTGTTGCACCCATCACAATTCTCTGTTAGCACACCAAAACAGAATCATTAACAATGGCTTTTAGGATAAATAGCCATCCATACATGTAGTATCACCCTGCTTATCTCAAATGATTCTACCATACATCGCTGCAACAAATTTTCACTGTTTTTCTTAGTTTATCCAAAATGACGTACCGCGAGCTCCAACAGACAGTTAGTGACGGTGCAACTTTTTCTGAAATGCGCGGTGTGTGGCTATTTTTATCATGCATCTTCCATCGAGTGCCCAGCAGATTACTTCGTGCTTTTCGCTGCGGAGTTATCAGAAATTATCGGTTCTGAAGCGTTAAGTAGTTTTCTTTTATCGGTAATCCTCAACGGCCTGTTGGTTTAAAAGACAACCGCTAGTTTTATAAGCGTGCGTTTCCTAGCCTCTTTTTGCGTCATCAGTTGATTTTACATCATGACGCACGTTTTGCTACTTTCTAGAACATTTTTATAGATTACAACAGATTATAATTTCACTAAGCCAAACAACGAGTCTTTATTGTTTTCTAATAAAAATGTATGTCTTAAATAGGAGTCTCGCGAGAAAGCAGGAGCGATTTTACATGTCTAACAGATATTTCAAAAAAGCTAAATTCATTTAAAATGTCAATGAAAACTAGAAACTAAACATGCCTCTTGTCAATATTCATATACAAATAACTTAAAGCAGAATAAATAATTGTGATCTCAATTCAAAAAATTGAAAAGATGGGATTCTCATGGCAAATCTGAATGGTTGTGGTTCCAAAAAATTGAATTAAGCCACTGTCCTATACGGGCTATACGGTTATTCTTGCTGTTTGAGATGCTGTGTCGCGAGAACTGTGAATTATACAGATTCTAATCTCTTCTCCTTCTGCACTGGAGCAAAAGAAACGTTTACACTGAATATGGAATGGAAGGAGTAAAGGGAAGTTTTGAAAATATTCCTTCTTCGTTCCATTTGGCTAAATGACATCATGCATACAGAAAAAAAGACGAACTGACTGAACCACTAAGTGTTGTAACGAATTTCAAGGATGGATGGCGGATAAATTATTGATTATGGCCTGATTTTGGTCTGTAAAGTCTTCAATTTTGCCCTAACCATCGCCTTTTCTAGTCAATAATTTTCTAACACCTTTTTTTTTCTATAAATGTAGTGTGAATCGTTCCTAATCTATGCTTTAGCTCAATAACTGGCGTCCAATCGATGGAGTTAAACCGCATAATAAAAAACGTACACATGAGTCTTTTTTTTTTCGAAAAATCAAATTCGAGCTAGAATCGACTGGTTTTGCAATGCATTCCAAACTCTGTTAAAAACATGGATATACACGTTAAGCAAGAATCGGCTGTTTTATTCAAAGATGTTGTTCACCGTTACAGAGGGAAATTAATTTTGAGGAAAGCCTGTTGTAAACAAAGTAAAATTATTTTTCCCTGTCAGAGTTCGCTTTCTGTTGACAATCTTGCTGCGCATAATTGATAAAATATCGTTCAGAATTCGAGCCCAGACAAAAAATATTAAAACTTTAGACACACATAAATAAGTATCTGTCAAAAACCGTGTTTCGAGTCGTATTTATTAGTAGCTTACCTGTAGAGTTCGGAGAAACTGTTGTGTTTTGAGCGTAGATTTGACGACTACAACAAGCGAACAATATTATCCCTAAAATACACGAAATTCTCATTTTCCCAAACTAAATGCGTCTATAAATGAATCGATGAATGCAGTTCGAATACTCAGTTGGATAACGAAAAAATATTTCTTGCTCCGAGGGAAACCCTCTTGGCGCTGCAACTTCTGTTCCAATATGCAAATTTTGTCTAGTTTCCAAGTGATAGCCTAATAAAACCGACTTGTCTCAAAGTACCATACATTATTAATTATTTTTCCCCAAAAGATTTGTTTTAACAAAGCATTATACGAGACACCGCTCTAAGAGAAAAATATTATCATGCTTCTATCGAAGTTATTTAATTTATGAACAATTTAAACTTCCTTCAAAAGTTATTTTTTGAAAAAAAAAAGAAATAGCAAACACTTATGAAGAAATATACGATTGATGCAGGTGTTTTGTAACTTGATTAACATTCAGCACCAAATTCAAATGCTAATATACTAATTTCGTGTTTAATTTTAACTCAGTATGTTTTAAAAATGCACAAATCTTTTTATGAGAATATTTTATACTTATATATATAAATATTTTGTTTGTTTTTTTACATGTAAAGGGAAGATTACAAAGCACAAACTAGAACTTTGGAAAAACAGAGAACCTTACATGACTGAAATACATTCGCGAGAGAAAGCTATATAGATGTTGATGAACCGAAATTGTAATAATTCAAATTTTCCTTCGTAAAGCTTCGCGACTTTCGCCTTTTTCTTCGCCAACTGTTCAAAGTTAAACCGCAACTGCAGCGAATCAACACGATCATCAGAAATAATTTGCGATCACGTGACATGGACAGATAGAATGATCTCTCGCTTGAGCATGGTTTAAAATGAGTTAATTACTCCCAACTTAAATGTAAAGCCTTGGCTAAACTAGACACATGTAGCGCGCAACATTGGAGACGAACACATGTTCCTTCATGTTTCCCTGTTTAGCCGCGCGGGAAACATTGTCGCGCGCAACAAATTTTGTAGCCGAGACACAAAGAAATGTTTCTTCGCCAGACAAGAAACATTTTATGTGTCCGAGACACACGCTTGCGATGTTTCCTAGGAGAAACATGCAGGACACAAATTAACTGTAGCGCGCTTCATGTGTCTAGTTAGTTTAGCCGTAGCTTAAGGCTGCGTTCACATTACTTGTCATTCAGTGGGCATCGT
Source organism: Scolanthus callimorphus (assembly GCA_033964015.1). NCBI lineage: Eukaryota > Metazoa > Cnidaria > Anthozoa > Actiniaria > Edwardsiidae > Scolanthus > Scolanthus callimorphus. The sequence continues at coordinate 4,391,787 of CM066914.1, forward strand.
AAGCCCGAATGAATGCTTATCCGGCCCAGTCATCCAGTTTTCCACCTGTTTTTCCCTTCAAGTAACGCAATATAGTCGGTAACAGCCCAGTAACGTAAAAACGCCAACACGTCATAACAAAGTCGCGTAGTCGTAGAAAGACGACTCTTCTCTTTAGTTACGGACGATTGGCAAATAAGGGACTGCAAGCAGTCTAGATGTTGTGTTCTTCAACCATATTTAGCGTTTTAGCGTAGTGAATAATAAATAGAGAGAAAGGACAAAACAGATATAATAAGATTTGTGAATAATAAAACGTTTTGTACAGACATCGTGGTTTTGGCGGGTCGGTTCCAGGCCCCTACTCATTTTGAACGGAACGGAACGCCTGTCGTTTTTTGCAGGTTCCATTCAGATTCAGCAAGCAAAATGTGTGAATGTAGTACGCAAACTTTTCTTGACTAAAACCGGAACATGAATGGAAATTAGCGCACAGCGTTGTATTTCCCAGATAACTAAAATGTTAAACAGATGAATGAACTTCCTTTGGAGCTCATAGATGCCATTTTTGGCTGGCTGGATGGGATTTCTCTTGCTAGATCGAAGCAAGTATGTCGCCGCTGGAACCTTCTTCACAAACAATCAAAATACAGTTCATTCTGGAGAGAGATCTGCGAGAAAGAGATAGCTGTTGATATAATCGAGGATCTTACTGGTTGCTTTAATTACCAAGGAAATGTCAATGAACTGTCAAGAGAAGATTGTGTATATGATATAAACTGGGAAGATATTTACAAGGATTGGTACAGAGCAAGGCTGATTGGAAAATGGCCAACCATGTCATTAGAGTTGGTAGGACATAATGGTAAGGTATAAATACACTGACTAGAAACCATTTTTGTGATCCTTTAGACGGAAAAGGCTTCACAGCTTTTCTTACAGTAGGATCTTTTGTTAACATTTTGACTCATTTGCAGGGCAACAGACAGTCTTGAATATCAACTAAGAGTTATCAATGAAACATGACTTGAACATGATATATATTTGATTATTTAAACACCAGTGATCTCACTCATGAAAATGTGATGTCTTCACATGTAAAAGATAAAAAACTTGCCTGTGTTTCTGCTTTTAAAATGGTTAATATAATAAACAGAGAGATGCCAACTCATGTATTCAGCCTAAAATTGTCTCTGTACTACAGCGTTTTCGATGAAAGAAAACTTCTCTTCTCTTCATCCAAAACCTCAAACCAACTACTGTACCTCAAAGCAGCACCTAAATTCCACTAACAAAATTGAGAGGTAGATGTCTGTGCTATTAGCACTTTGAACTTAGGTCACATGTTTTTCTTTCAAATGTTGGGGATCCTCTCACATTGGCTTAAGACCTTGAGTTTCAGTTTGACCTACATTATATTAAGCTAATGCTTATCAGATCTCTGGATTCAATCATTTCATTAAAACAAATGCCTTGTGCTTCCTGTACTTGGGCCATTCCATTTTTTTGCCGCACCACCCCTACGGAATAGGTCATTTTCTTTAGTAACCCCCTCAGAAATTCTTGCTGTACCCCCTCGGAAATACCTATGGAAGAGCCTGCTTTGGATTGCACCCCCTCGGAAAAACCTAGGGAAGAGCCTTTTTTTTACTTGAACCCAATTGAAAAAACCTACTGAAGAGCCTTTTTTAGGTTTGACCCCCTTGGAAAAGGCCATTTTGCTATACCCCATCAGAAAACTCTTCTGTGGGGGTTGGGGGGGGGGGGGGGGGGCAGATAAAAAATGAAATGGCCCCTTGAGTAATCATTTATTTGGCCATAAGGACAGTTGTATGGATGCTTTGTTTGGCAGGTCCAGTGTGGGATGCCAAGTTTTCGGGTGATCGTGTAGTGACTTGTGGTGCAGACTGCAGCATTCGTATTTGGGATGGTTGGACAGGACGGTGCCTACAAGTGCTGCAAGGGCATGCTAGAGGTGTCCTGTGTATTGCTTTAAGACAGAGAGAAGGTAAAAAAGTATTTCCTTCCAACTCTAAAGATTTTCATGGCAGTTTCTTTCTCACTTTGATGATGGCTTTTTCAACAACCCTTGTTAAAAAACCTTTAAGCAGGATCCTGTAAGATTTGTTACGAATCGTATAGGATCCAGTTGGAAGCTACAGCTTGATCCTAAGATTCTGTTTGTAGGACTCTACATCTATCTATATGATCTATAAGATCTTAAAGGATCCTGCTTAGTTTTACACTGGGCCTATCACTGAGTCCCTGCTGTACAGGGACAGCGTAGGCGGTCTTGGAATTTCCAAGAAATGGTTTTGACTCCTGCGAGTGGTTTTTTTCAAATGTTTGCAAGGGTGACATGGTAGTTGGAATTTCCACAAGAGCCATGCTGATAAAGTTGGAATTTCCACATTGGTCATCAGAGAAAACAGATTTTCTATAGGGGTAGAGTAATTTTTAAAAATTTCCACTGTGGTAACCTGAGTTCCACAATTGGGGGTCTGAAATTTTAAATGGAACTGCTCTCGGATGGCTAATGGATGGTACCAAACTTAGAATATAGGTAAGCAAACTTTGATAAGTTCAGCTGTCAAAACGTTGAAGCTTCATGTCCTGACAAATGTTTTCTCAAAAGTGGGGATGGTTAATAGATACAATTGATGATTGAGATCACAGAAACATAATTTTCATTACATTTTAATGCTGAAAAATGTGTTTAAACTCTATGTTATCAGGAGTCTTGCCAAAATCTGATAGACCCCATGACCTTATCATATCTGGTTCCCAAGACAACTCTATTGGCATATGGGACATGGACAAGGGGTTTGCCTTCGAAGTCTGTTTGGCCACACCCACTGGGTTAACAGTGTTGCCGTACAAGAGAATCTCATAGTCTCTGGATCAGACGAGATCTCTGTCAAGGTCTGGGACTTTGAACAGGTAAAATGGGATTTGAACTTTTTTCATGTTTTCATGAAGATGGTGGTCCATAAGATGTCATTTTATTTTAGTCATTTTATTTTGTATTGTTTGTTTAGGATGCGCCAGAAGTTGTGTTCTCACTTGCCGGAGACCATGATGACTGGGTGAAAGCTGTCAGTTTGTGGAATGATCTTATACTCACATGTACTGATACTGGGCTGATAACCCTATGGTAAGATGAATCATATTAAGCAACAATTCAATAATAAAGAGCTCTTTTGTCAGTATCCATATTTCCACACCCCCACCAAGAAGGAAATTTGTCAAAGGACCCCATCCCTCTGGACTGGAATTACCAAATAAAAAGTGTAGTGTATTTGTATGGTAATGGATTTTTACACTCCAAAAAATGGATCATTTGACACCCCCCCCCCCCCCCCCTCCAATCTCGGAAAGCATCCATGAGATGCTTTCTTAACTTAGCTTTTTATCCAAAGAGTTCTGCTTTCATTTTTTATATGAAGGTCAAAGACCAGTGGTGAGCTTCTATCTTCAGTGAGGAACAATAATGATGGTAAAGGGATGGCTGGGGCTGTACTCAGGGGGAACACAGCTATGGCACTAAGCTGCAGTGGCCAGATCACCATATGGTAAGAACAGAAAGAAAGAGCAGGTGGTTGTGAGCATGGAGGGAGGGAAGGCTGCGAGGGCAATTAGACTGGTACTATTAGTGCAACATCCAAGAATCCCTATTTTAGCTTTTGTATAGCTGCTTGCCTTTAATAAATAATGTGCTTCGCTTTTTATTCTGAACTCAGTTAACATGTTTTTCCATGGTATGTTAGGGAACCTTTCTCAGCTAAGTTTGTATGTGATGTCTTTTTATTTCGCATTAATGTGTTTTTGACCTTTTTGTACCAGCAACAACTTGATTGAACCATAGCTGGCTTAAACTACCAGTATTCAAATAAATGGATTGTTTGAACAACATAACTGATGATAGAGCATAGACATCTCCCTTCCCAACTTTTGAAGCATCGTCCATTGTCTCAGCATTTTAAAGGTGTTAGCCTCTCACAATAACTGTGTTCTTGGCTGAACTCCTGGCCAAGGCAGAGACAATTTGAGTTGAGCTTTCCTCTAAACTATGTTTCATGTCTTTTGGATAAGACTTGGGGGACACACTTGTTGGTAGCCTGAATTTCAGATGTATTTTCCCTCATAAAAAAATACCGAGAGGAAATACCGAGAGTGAAAATACATCTGAAATTCAGGCTAACTTGTTGGTACCTTTTAGGGGTCAAAATCAACTAAGCCACACCCTTTTTAGTACCTTTTGGGGGTAAAATCGAAAGTTCCCGACGAGCACCCTTCCGCCAAAGAACAGCAATAAACAGAGGTCCCATCTCATCTTAACTACCCCACCCAGTTTCAGGGCCAATGTTAAAGAACCACTGAGGAAGTAATAAACCCTCTGGCCGTGACCGCCCTCATTGTCTGTGCTTATGGCCACTTTGCTGTCAGTGGCACTTTTGAGACTAAGCATAATTTAGCTTCAAAGCTGCAATTCTGGTTAGCCGACCTGCAACATTTATTTTTTTAGGGCAAACAATATGCATGAAATAAGTTTATTAATTTTTAAATATATTATTGCTTTGACTGTTTGACAGGCAACAAGGTTTTAATCCTGATTCTCCACAATCAGAGGCCAGTGTTCTGCGCACCTATTCTGTTATTGGCCCACCTCCTACGGGTGTTCAACAAGGAGAGTGCATTACTCTACGAGGCTCACTGGTTGCCATAGGAACACCCTGGGTTCTGTTTTTGTTTATTTGCTGAAGCCTAACTGGGACCATCAGGTATGATTTCTCGGATGCATTTCACCTAGGGAATGATTTCACCTAAGAATATATGGGTATGATCATCTCAAAAATTTACCACCTACCAAACAGGGTGAGGTTCACAGGAAATTGAGAAACAATTGTTAGTCAAATCCAAGTAGTGCATCCATTTTCTAACCAAAAACAAGGTTAAGGGAGCATTCATAATTTATCTAGAGGGGGGCCTATGATGATTTCCTAATTTTTTTCTTTCATTTTTTGAAGCCCCCCCTGATGATCTCAGGGTTTTTATCCTGACCCCCCCTCAAGAGATGTCAATTAATCAAAGAAAAATATCATACCCCCCCCCCCCCCCCCCCCCCGCCACCACATATACACCCTTAGCCATATTTAAGTCTTGTGATAGTAGTTAGTAGATTGCTATTAATCTTATCCATTTTTTCAGAAAGAAAAAAAAATGAATGGCCAGTTACTTTTAAATATAATCAGATGATAATCTTCCAATTCGGGAGTTTCTACCTACACACTTCTACAGCAACTCCACTGATAAGAACCTAACTTAAAATTTATTTAATAAGCTTATTAGGTTATTATGTCGAGGGGGATTAAAAAAATCATCATAGCCCCCCTCTAGATAAATTATGAACGCTCCCTAACAGCTTGTCGTTTGCCATTTTTGTAAGCTTCAAACATAACACTTATCGGTTGCTATAACTTATAGCCTACTAGTAGTTCAACCAATCAGAATGCAGCATTCATTATAGACGACTAGTGGGATTTCACTGGCCTATAGGCCTTCAAATGTTTGAGGGACTTTAGCACAAGTACTGTACTACATTCATGATTTGAAACGTCCTGCGCATGCCCAGGGCTGGGCCTGCAACTTTTTTAACGTGCCGCGACCGTGCCGCGCCGTTTTGTGGCACTTTTCACTGAAATCTGCTCTGATGGTCCTGAGAATGATTTGCTGTTTTATTCACAGTTCGCTCAGGTGCACACTGTCATCCAAAGTGGTCACTGTAGGGTGAACTCCGTTGCCATTGACGACGATGGAGAAGGACCAACATTGGTGACCGCAGGGGACGATGGGATAGCTCGTGTTCATAGATGGTTTCCGTTCAGTGCTGCTGTCTCACGTGACTAACATACGGGTACGTCATCTCTCAGGTCATCCCGCAAGCTACGAGGAAATGCCACCACCCTCAAACGAAATGACCAAGCCACTAAGTGACGAAATTAACATTTGTACTAAGTACAGCTAATAATCAACTGGAACTGTTTTCATGGGCAGTTTCTTTTGTAGTGAGTGGTTTGATGGGAGACTAAAATGCATAAAACTTCGGTTGCGAACAGAGCTCTTGCGTTATATTTCCCATTTTCTTTTTATTTAGTCCTATCAAAAAAATTTCCAAAACTTTTCCTTTTTAAGGCTTTTGAGTTCTTAATCAAGCTCCACACACACCTAACTTGCTAAGAACCATTAATTTTTAAATTACACAGACTTGTGACGTGGAAACTTGGAGGAGAAACACTTAAAAGCTTTGTGAAGAAGCATTGTTTTTAAATGTACCTGCCATAATTATTTGAATCTTGTCAAAATATTACCACCAATTATCATACCAGGATTTTCGAATATTGATCGAGTAAAACAAAAAGAGAAGTATGATTTTGCCCGTATATAAGTATCAGGCTTTGTAAAGAATATCAAAACACAAAAGATGTTTCGATCTCATTCATTTTACAGTAAGCTGGAATCTGAAATTCTGACGGATGTCAGAAACGCTTCTTTGTCCACATTTTTCAAAACAACATTATAATGTTAAATTTTGTCATAATCATATTCAATCTTTTCAAATATTACCAAAAATTAAACAGAAGCGGTACTGAATAAAGCAATAAGCTCTAGGGGATTTTAGAAGGGAGAAGTGTATACCTTTCTTTCAAAAATAATGATATAAAAATGCAAATAAACTGTGATGTCTTTCAACCTTACTCAAATACTCATATTGTAAAACCGGGTCGTAAAAATGTGTTGAAAAAAGACGATACTTAATTAATGGCACACGATAAAGTTCCTACTATTTATCATTACTCGTTAACTTAAGATACGAGAGCTTATAACATCAATATTTTATTTTACTACCCTATTTTGACGTCTCTCAAAAGCTTGAAAAATGTTTAATGCTCTAGCTAAGATGTTTTTACTTGTCGTGCCAAGCGTTTATCTAGGGCGGGAGAAAAGCACTGCATAAAAAAAAACATGTTCTCGAAGTATATGGATATAAAATCATTCAAAATAGGTTAGAAGTCAGCTGAAATAGAGAGATAAGAGTCTATCATGTAGAATTTCAAGAAACCTGTCTCTTGTTTTGAATGGCGTAAAAAGGAAGTGATTTTTTATTTTATTTTTTTTTCTCACTGGCTTTTCCTAAGTGGAGTAGTGATGGGAAGCTAGACGCAGAGTGGTTTGATCGCTCTCATTTGCATATCTAAGACGCATGACAAAGTCCTAATAGAATTTATGCCACATCTGTCGTTGTTTGATTCGCTTATATGAGTGAAAAATATTCTAACTTCAAAACAGATGAGATCGCCAAGTAGCAGCGCTCGCCGAAGATGAATCTCGAAATTCCACCCGATGCTCTTGCCGCTAACCAGGCTTCCAGAGCCGGGAAAACGCCAGAAGAGTGTAAGATAGTTAAAGCAAAGGACTGTAAATTGCCCGGCATGACTAGATATCGAGAAGGGGCCATGAAAGAACCGTTCTATTTTGTTCAAGTTGTCGACCCAAAGTTTGGACTAAAAGCCGCGCCAGAAGAAAGCAGCGAACACGAGAGAAATTTAATGGGAAAAGTGATTACTGCTGTGAATGGTATGAAGCCCCAGCCGAAGTTTCTAGTAATGTGCGGAAATTTTACTAACTCAAAGCCCACCGACGCGAATTATTTTGCAGAAGTGGAGACTTTTAAAGCTTCCTTTGACAAATTGGACTCGGGAATTCCTGTGATTTGTGTTTGCGGAGAAAATGACTTTGAAATTACGGAAGAAGGCGTCGCGACATATCGAAGAAATTTTGGCGAGGACTGGTTTGCATTCTGGGTTGAGGGAGTTCAATTTATCGTTCTCAACTCTTCGTACTTCAAGCAAGCGAGTGCCCTGGGGAGTTTGAAAAGCGAACAGAGCGAATGGCTGGAGTCTCTTTTGCTTGAAGCCGAGGTTAAACCACCCGAAAACATAATAGTCCTACAGAGCGTTGCATGGTTTTGTGACGAAATCGGTGAACCAGAAAATGACAGCAATATTGACTTTCAAACGCGACAACAGTTTATTGGTAAAATGAACGAAGCGAAAGTTAAAGCTGTTATTTCTGGAAATCAAAATTCCACTAGCAAAGCAGGGAATTTAGAAGCCATTCGTACAAGTTCACTTTCGGGAACGGCCGGCGAAGGGCCGGCGTTTAGGGTTTTTAGAATTTCTCCCGATAGTATAGTCCATAAATTGTTCTCTCCAGACAACACCCCAGAAGATATAAATATAGCATTCGGTTAGGACTTCAATTTGAGTGGGATGAATAATAATTATGTCACCTGGGAACCCACCGGCTAAGCTATGTTGACATTATGACTTAAATAAGGAACTCGTGACGCGAAATGCTGTCTAACGAAAACGTAAAAAAATTCCTGTTCTTCAAACTCATATATCGCTTCAGCGTTTGATCTTAGGATAAACTCAAACTTGCAGATACGTTACAGAACTCCATAAAACTTTAATATCATGTCAATAGGTATCCTGGAGACCGGATACAATGGCTGAGAATGTGAATGGTGATCAGAATAATAACAAGGAAGTCACTAGTGAGATGTATTTATAAATTTTTCATATGCGGAAAAGCATTTAATTTTCGAAAATGAGGAGAGGGTCCAAGGTTGTGTTAAACGACTCCAGTAAAAAGAAATATTAAATAATTTCCTGCTATTAGGTAAAGCCCATTAATTTACAGCGAATACAGAAAAAAAGAGGTAGGGACGAGCAGGTCTAGCAGGGACTCTTAGTAATTAAGTGGAATTAACTTTTAGCTCCATAATATAAAATGACAGCACGCATAGTTTTAAATGTCAATGATGGTGTAATTTCGTTATTAAACGGTGAATTATAAAAATACCTTTCCCAGAATATGCTTAATAGTTTGTCGGCTTTTGATAAACTAAGACCCCGTCCACACTACACCGTTTTCAAACGAAAACGGATACTTTTTGCGCCGGATACGGCTATCGTCCACACTACAACGCCGAAAACGATCACCGAAAACGGCGAAAACAATACGAATACGAAGTGTGGACGCAAATCTTTTTGAAAACGGAGCAAAAAGTTTCCGTTTTCGTTTGAAAACGGTGTAGTGTGGACGGGGTCTTAAGGTATATAATACACCGGCCCAGTTCCTAGAATGTCGGTTGACACTAACCCAGGGTTAAATGTGGCTGTTCTGGACATTTGATTGGATAAGAATCTACAGGTTAGCCCTTTTTAGGAACTGGGCCCTTCCGTCAATTGTTCACCCTTGGGGAGGGGGAGGGGAGGAACGGTGACACGCAAGGATATTCTCTCCTCCTGTTTTTGGCGTGGGCTAGAGGGATGAGAGGCTGGAGGGCGTCTTAGAAAACCATTGGACATTTCTCCAGTACCTCGTTCTGAAGATCCTCCCTACTGTTCCCTTGGAACTTTTTGATGAAATGTAGTTGATTTTTGCCTTGAGTGGCTCTTTAAGGGCGGTTCTACATTACAATACCCATAAGTTTCAGGAGTAACAATAGTGTTCTACTAATTTTGAAGACACGCGACGGCCAAAACGAGGAATTGACACCCTGTGTCTGACAATCGGCCAATGGCAGTATGTTGGTAAAGCAGGGGCATAGCCAGGTCTTCTAAGAGGGGAAGGGGGTTCCAAATGGGTTCAAAATGAAAAAAGGTTGTTCTCAACTTAACGTTCAATTCGAATAGCCAGTGCGTTAAAGACAGACGACTTGGTTGGTTGGTTTTGGAATAAAATCACTAAAATTAGTAGTTGAGCAAGGGGGTTCCCCTGTAACCCTCCCCCTCCCTAGCTACGCCCCTGTGAAGGAGAACCGTTAGCACGATGTATCGCTTTTGTTTTGTGTTTTTTTTTCTCTCCCAAAGAAACTAGAAGATCATGAATCCGTCAAATCCGAATCAAGGTTGACTTTTTCGGTAAAGACATGTAAAGAAATAACTCCAGTTTTTGATTTTGATATTTCCACTATCTGATAATCTTCTATCCTCTCAGGTATTGATTATGTTTTATGTAGAACCCGTATAAATAAGGCAAACAACCTTATATACAATACCAAGTAAGTGCCTGGTCCTTTTCATTTACTACTTTTCAGAGACTATCGAGAGACTACCTTAATATAGGAAATTAACAATGCACTTTATTAACGCGATTTTAAAAAATTCGCGTTAATTTAAAGGGGCACTGTCACGGTTGTTTCAATAAAATACTATAAAATAAGACCAGTGATCTACATAAACAACTAAGAGTCCTATGTATACTGTTATTATGCTCTAGAAAGAAAAAGGAACTCGAACTTCAATTATATGGGCATTCTTAGGTAAGATTTAATAGTTTTTGCTATCAAATTTCCAGGTTTGAAAACTGTTCAGCCTGATACGAAATTAAAAATGTCATTTCACAATCCAAGTCCATCCGCTCGATAGCACACGAAAATACTCCAAATTTGTACTCATCTTGTAGCTGAAAGGGTATTTAACAAACCTAGACGATTATTTTGTTCAATTCTTGTGAATCTGCATTTAAGGTGCCTAAGTTAACCCTAAAATCGAGTAAAATGGTGACTGTGCCCCTTTAATGTACGTTAATTAATGTCGATGTAAATTTAATGCACGTTATTTTACAACATTGTTAATTTGAAGCACCTTAATTTTATTGCAAAATCTTATCTATCTTTACTGTTAATAGGTACGCTGTGTCCGTCATACATCTACAATTGTAGCTTAACCTTTATCGTCCAATTCAATGGGCGAAATAAATGTACTAGTCAAGCTCTAGGTCTAGCTCATCTCCAGTGTAAGAACTCACCAGCTGCGTCACAAAGCTTTCTTTGTTTGGTAGAACGAAGGTTGAACCAATCATTATTAAATAGTAACTAAACACAAAGATGTCCTCAGGGAATGGTTCTTACACTGGAGATGACCCCTAGTTTAGGCTTCAAATCCACTGAATTGTTAGCTTTAAAAACAACTTGAAACAACCGCAGACATGCAGCCAAAATGGAGCTTGTCGTTCAGAATGTAAACTGCGAGTTTGTAAAATGATGAAAATCACAGTAAATAAAGTAAGAGGGTCATTTGCGTTAATTAAATACATGTAACTATAACTTTTGGAATAAACGCGTTAATTAAATGCATATAAACCTAAATTTTGAAAAAACCGCGTTAATTTAGTCTAACGTTAATTTTCGTCGCGTTGTCAAGGTGCATTGTTAATTTCCTATATTAAGGTAGGCTCACTAGCTTTACCCTGGGTACCAAAGGCTTGAAGCTTCACTTGTTTTCTCAGGCACACTAGTTTCTGTCACCCCTGAATTTATGTCTTGGATTTTATGGCCTGGATAAACAACCCAACCTAACCTATCTATCAAACACCAAGGATTCATTCACTCTCAAAGTGCTTTTAAGCTAACATTGACCCTTTTTATTCAGTCATGCATAACATTACACAGGTGTTACTGCAAATGCCTTGCACTTTTACTAGTGATATTTTAAATACAAAATGATCTTGGTTTCCTAGTCTCTATTAGACCCAAGGGGAGATACTCATAGGGTCGAGGTTGGTCTAAGAATGTTTTAGTTTAGTATTTCCTTTGGTCTGCCAGGTATTTGTGGGGGTTGAAACTTCAGGAAGACTAACAACCCAGCCTATTCCTATGCATTCTGAGCGGGATTCCTGTGGTGAGGTTGGAGATGTGACATCCTTTAGTGACTAATTGTTAATTATTCCATAGGGAATTTGGTAGTTTTAGGGTGCTCTGTTCCCCTGTCCTCAAGTATCAAGTATCCCACCTGGGGTATTAGAGTTTTCCACTACATCATCATTCACTACACATTTTGTGTTATGGATTCTGTAAAATAAGCAGCATTTCAGATCTGATTGGCCCTGACTGCTGGCTCTTAAATAACTTATCATTTACCAAATGTTCAACGTGTGCAAATTATTTTCTGACTGTAAGCATCCTTTACAATTTTACAGGAGGTCTTTAGAAGGTGTGGTGATCAGGAATTTCTGCCCTTTACTGTGTCTGTAAGCTACATCTATTGGTAACCAGTAGACCTAAAATGATTCTTCAGAGCGGCCAAACTTGAAAACAAAGGCACTGGAAAGATAAACATGGAAACATGATTAATAATTAGATTGGTTTTCACATGACTGTTGTGAGCATATCAAGTAGCTCAGTAACTGCAATTGCTTCAGGTTGTGATTGGTCTAGGGCATGATCTTTGATCCTGTGATTACTTCGCTCACGAAAAGGAGAGATTTGGAAACACCTCATTGTCTGATTGGTTTGTTGCTGAATTACTTTTGCATTTGATTGAATAGTGAATTACTCAATAATTGCTTTCACAACTGTCAAGTCAAATACAGTACTAGGCAATTCCAGAAAATAGCCTGTGAGGCAAAAGTTTATTCTGAGAAAACACATGATCAGATGGGCCCACAATGGTATAATAAAATAGTATAGATTGGTATACAGTCATTATTCTAGATTTTAAAACAGAAGAAAAATGTCAGATATTACTTATTCGTAAGATTAAATATCCCTAAGATTATTATATTTAATGTTCATTGTTATTATGCACTATATTATTCTGTGAGTACTGTCGCTGAGCAGCAAGCTCAGTGCCTGACATTAACTTTTTTCGAGAAGGGCATGATTTAAACACAGACAGACTGGAAAGGTTAAGTCCCCCAGGGGGGTTCTTCACATGTCGACCTGATAGGGGGTGCTCGTCATATTTTTAAGGGTCAAATTCAACTCTCAGGTATTTTTTAGGGGGTATCGGGGAAACAGTGTGGCTTTCACTAATAAATGTTATTTTTAGGGGTAAGCAAATGAATGAAAGGGTCACAAACCAAGCAAAACGTATTTTGGCTCTCTTTATTCATAGAGATCTAAAAACAAGCTTGTTTTGAGATGAGAAACAATAAAGAACAATAAAAAAGGTTTATTGCTGGTATTTTTTAGGGGTCATTTTGTTTTATAAGGGTTTTTTATAAGGGAAATTTTTTATGTCCTGGTATTTTTTAGGGTATATTTTCCAATGTCCTGACAAGCACCTCTATCACTCTTACTTGGGAGAACCTCCCTGGGTTAAGTCCCCATTTGGTGACTAGGTTTTTGCTTGCCAACCCTAAACCTAGTCATCATTGGTTACCATATGGTCACAAGGTTGGGCCCTGAAGCCCTTTAACTGATACCAACCTGAAGAAGATCAAAGCATTTTGTAGAAAGATGGCCACACCAGGCCAGGGGTCTGGTTTATCTAAATAGAAAAAATAACCATCACTTTATATTTTGCAGCTTGCAAAGCAGGCTCAATCACGTGAAGCTCTTTGGGCCAACCACCCGTTGAGTGGATTCTTATTGGTTACGGAAACCTACACAAAGCTTAACCCAGCCCTCCACGGTCCTAGCGGACTGGGAGGAGTTGTTCATACAAGGATTACAGACAAGGAAATACGGGGACGAACAATGCGGGAAAAGTCCATCAAGTCGCCAAAGAGATGCGAAGATTAAACCTAACAATTCTAGGAATTAGTGAGGCCAGGTGGTTGGGAAGTGGTAAGACCCAACTAGTAACCGGAGAAACTCTACTCTACTCTGGTGCAACTGGCGATGGTGCACCACACGAGAAAGGAGTGGCATTGATGCTATCCAAGCAAGCGGCCAAGAGCCTTTTGGAATGGGAACCGGTTTCTGAACGTATAATCATGGCAAGATTTGAATCGAAATTCCAGAGAAAAATACCATCATACAAACTATGCACCAACAAAACGAAGCGGAGGAAGATGAGAAAGAAGATTTCTACACCAACTCCAAGCAGCTTTTAACAAGACCAAAAAGAGGGACATCACCTTGGTTATGGGGGATCTAAATGCTAAAGTAGGCTCAGACAACAAGATCGAGAGCGCACCATGGGATCCCAGGGAGTAGGTACAATCAACGAGAACGGTGAACTGTTTTGTGATTTTTGTGCGATCAATGGTCTTGTCATAGGTGGAACCCTCTTCCAGCATAAGAGGCACACAAGGTGACTTGGAGATCACCCGACGGCATGACTGAGAATCAAATAGACCATGTGACCATCAACAGGAAGTGGAGGAGCTCACTACAGGACGTCCGAGTTAGAAGAGCGCCGATGCAGGGTCTGACCATCATCTTGTAGTTGCAGACATCAGGATTAAGTTGCTGTCTCTCAAGAAAGCTGGACCAACAAGGACCAGGTATAACACCATGAAGCTAAGAGACCGGGAGATAAATATCAATTCGTGCTGGAGTTATCCAACCGTTACGAAGCCCTGCAAAGTGAGGAATCCCTGGATCATGATGTAGATGATGTTTGGAAACAGATTAAAGTTATGTACACAGATACATGTGAAAGTGTTCTTGGGAAGGTAAATCATGACAGGAAAGAATGGATGAGTGAGAGATCTTGGAAATTGGTGGAAGAGAGGCGAGAACTAAAGAGCAAGCTAGACAGTGTCAAGACGAGGAACCAGAAGCTGACTGCAGGAAAGAGCTACAACTTGAAGAATCGTGAAGTTAAGAAAAGCTGCAGGAAAGATAAAAGAGAAAGAATTGACAGTATTGCAGAAGAAGCCGAGAGAGCAGCGGAGATGAATGACATCAAAAAAGTATATGCCACCACGAAATTGTTGTGCGGTAAGAAGACCATTCAGAGTAAACCAGTTAAGGATAAGCGTGGCAAAGTCCTGACAAGCATTGACGACCAGCTGAAGCGTTGGAGGGAACATTTCAAAGAAGTCCTGAACAGACCACCCCTGTTAGTCAAATATTTCTCCCAGAAGCTCCACCACTATCAATAAAAATTGGCCCTATTACCAAAACGGAGGTAAAAAATGCGCTGAAGACCCTGAAGAATGGAAAGGCAGCCGGGTTCGACAACATCCCCGCGGAAGCTTGGAAAGAAGGAGACTGGATTTCGGAGGAGGTTCTATACTACCTTTTGAATAAGATCTGAATGATGAAGATATCCCCGAGGACTGGAAGATGGGACTCTGGTGAAGTTGCCAAAGAAAGGTGACATAAGTGATTGCGCCAACTCGAGAGGCATAATGTTGCTGGCGATAGCCAGCAAAGTTTCTGCAGGATCATCTTGTCAAGAATGCAAAGCCCCGTCGAAGAGAAACTTCGAGACGAGCAGGCGGGCTTCCGCAGGGAACGCTCATGCTGTGACCAAATAACAACACTAAGGATCATTATAGAGCAGTCACTTGAATGGAACACTGGATTATATATGGTATTTGTAGACTTCGAAAAAGCCTTCGATTCTATCGACAGGGAGATGCTCTGGAAGATCTTGAGGCACTATGGCATTCCATCTAAGATCGTGAGAATGATCCAGGTCCTGTACGATGGCTTTCAAGCAAGAGTTTTGCACGAAGGGAAGATGACTGAGCCATTTGAAATGAATACCGGGGTAAGACAGGGATGTCTTCTGAGTCCACTTCTTTTTCTAGTGGCATTGGACTGGGTAACAAGAAAAGCATACGGAGAGAACAAGACCGGGATCCAGTTTTCCATGCTGACGAAACTTGAAGATCTTGAATTTGCGGACGATATTGTATTACTAAGCCAGAAGATCGCCCATGCACGCGCGAAGTTTGAAGCATTACAAGACGAAGCGGCCAAAGTGGGATTGAAAGTCAACAGGACCAAAACCAAGAAATGAGGATAGGAACCCTAGCAACGCAGGTAACATTTTGTGCAATGACCAATTACTAGAGCGTGTAGAAAGCTTTACATACTTGGGTAGTATCGTCAACACTACAGGAGGCTCTGATGAAGATGTAGAGTCAAGGTGCAGAAAAGCTCAAGCGGTGTTCTACCTATTGAGACCTATTTGGAAATCTAAATATATATCCCTACGGACGAAATTAAGGATCTTTAACTCGAATGTGAAATCCGTTCTCCTATATGGCTCAGAAACGTGGCGGCTAACCTCTAACATCATCAAGAAGTTACAGACATTTGTCAACCGCAGACTCCGATACATACTTGGAATATTCTGGCCAAATAAAATTACCAATGAGGATCTGTGGCAGTGCACCGAGCAAGAAAGGATAGATGTTGTCATCAGGAGAAGAAAGTGGCGATGGATTGGACACACCTTAAGGAAACCGATGTCTAACACCACCCGGCAGTCCCTTGACTGGAACCCGCAAGGGAAAAGGAAAAGGGGTCGGCCGAAGAAATCTTGGAAAAGGACAGTGACTGAGGAACATCAGAAGATTGGGATGTCTTGGGAGCAACTGAAGCGGACGGCGAAGAACAGAGTACGCTGGAGGAAGCTTGTGGAGGCCCTATGCTCCGGTAGGAGCGAAGAGGGTTAATGGTAATGGTAATAAAGCAGGCTCAATATAGTTTAGGATGTAAAGGAGAAAGAATCAAGTGAAGTACCCGAATTCTCAACTTCCTATCAGAGATGCCATCTCCCCACATTTTACAGTAGACTCGCACATTTCAGCTTCTCTCCCACTCTCCAACTGGGTCCAAATATCCCTCATTGTAATACTTAGATATTTTGTGGCTGAGAAACACAGGTCTTTTGATAGGTCTCAGAAAAAACACCCTTTCTCCTGCATTTTAAAGGACAGTAAAATATTTTGTTCTTTTGGTGATTTCATCAAACAATTTAAACTAACCTGGGACCACATAAGCTCCAAAGAGAATCCAACAGGCAGCAATCAAACCCCCAAATGCCATTAAGAACCCTGTAAGTAGCCACACTCTTGCTCCTGAAATCATTTGATAAGGTTGGATAATAACATTACTACAGGGTGTCAAGCAGTATGGTGATTTAAGAGAATAGTTTAAATAATGGGAAGATGTTGGCACTAAAAAGGAAACAGGAAATAGAATGGTATTTTTTCTGCTTTTAGATGCTTGGTTTGAGTCAGAGCTACCAGATTTTAACAGCATAAACAATATGTAAGAGACAAATATCCATGACTGGAACAAAGAAGTGTGATGATCATTGATATTTTGCTAGTGGCGTGTGGGTTCAGGGGCAATGGTCACCCCAGACCAGACAGGATTTGAAGCTCATTACATGGTCCAATATATCAGTAAGGAGAGGGTTCAAAGGTAGCAGAGTATAGTTTGCTATGTTTAAGTACAACATTTCTTTTTACAACTGACACATAAAATCTGACTATACCTGTTTGTCCAATGCATCCTCCTGTACTATATGATTCCCCTCGACTTGTGCATTTGATACAGCGTTAATCCTGGTGAGTAATATTCAGCACAGTATTTGTTTTTATCCAGTTGCAAGGACACACATAATTTCATAACATAGTCCTCAAGTGAATAATATTGGTTTCAAAGCTTCAAGATCAAAGACTCAATGACTCAATCAAAGATGCAATGTGTTGAAAACCTGCATAGCCATTCTGTAGTTTATACTATAGAAAGGTAGACTACAACAAAAATCTAGTGGCATTGACAATTTATCAGCCATTATTTTGGGTCCTGATATGACAATTGCAAACTTTACAAATCTGGTGATTTCAGTTAAAATTGTGTAAGATCCATACCCCCACCCTTCTGGAATTTCCAATGAAGAGTACTTATGCTTGTATGGAATAACTTCAACTCTCTTGGTTTTGCTGGGAGTCTCCACGAAAAAATTCAAGATGACTGCCATACAATTACTGTTTCTCCTGGGAGATTTGCAGGAAATTTCGCCATTTCAAGACAGTTTCCAGATTTTGAAGTACTGGGCAATAAGAGTTATGGCTCATCCCAAATAAGGGAATAAAATTATTAAAGCACGGCAGCCATATCGGAGGTCTGAACGCGACTACTGTTCTATTTCAACAACATGGCAGTCAGTGACATAATGCACCAGTCAATTGACACCCTGCACCACCCCCCCTCCCCCCCCATTCGCGCATTAGCGGGGCATTCACTTTTTGGCAAGTGAAAGGCAGTGTGCGCCTCGGTTTGCGGGGACAATCTGAGAGGTGAATGCACCGTCCCCAGAGTAATAATTAAGAGTGAATGCGTTCCTTGCCGAACAAATTTTTACTCACTGAAAAGAGTCACGTCAATGGTGCCCAGTTTTCAATGGCTGATTGCATTTTTAAACCGCACCGGGGGGGTTGAGGACCTCTTTTAAAAAGACCTCCTCCCCTGGAATTTCCACTCGTGAAACAGACCCCCTCCCCTGGAATTTCCAACCTCATAAAGGACCCCCTCCCCTGGAATTTCCATTTTTTCTGCAAAATACCCCTGGAAAATCTATTTTTGGATAAAATGTCGCTGGAAAGTCACCTTTTTTACCCCTCCCCCCTGGAATTTCCAGTCTCCAGACACACCCCCTCCCGTGGAATTTCCAGAGTCCAAAACACCCCCCTGGAAAATTTTCATACGTCCTCAACCCCCCCTGTGCGGATTAAAAATGTAATCAGCCAATGCAGCCGCAGCCGATCGCAAACGCAATAAAACCATTTTTTTCTACTTGCATGTACTTTGGCTAGTGTAGATTAAAATGTAATATGTGTAATTCAAGTAAAAAAAATCTGTATTTATAGTGTCTTTTGTGAAGTATGTGGGGCTGTTCATATGGAGATGAGACAGCCCGGAAAGCAGGCTGGTTTCTGTTGTCTTGTGTCCTGGGGAAGAGAGTGACTCCCCGCTCGATGTACTGTGTGGAAGTTGTGAAAGAAAGCGCATCTCCCGACCAACGGGGCAGTAATGTAGTGTGATTTCTGTACGAAAGCCCCGCTAGTACCCCGCTAATGCGCGAATGGGGGGTGCGGGGCTGTCAATTGACTGGTGCATAACATGCAAACAACGAATGCATACATAAAGACTGCTAGCGTCGAGAAACACTCCTGGGGTATGATAGGCAGGGTCAAACACAGTAGTAGCGGCAGCAGCATCAATCATGATCCACCACCCTATGAAAAACTGGAGAGAAATCAAGATAAATTGTTAATGCTGGGCTCCATACGGAAGAAAATTAATGTAGCGCCTCGATTTATTTCACTTATTTCATACATTCTTTAATGTATGACTTAATTACTCTATTCTTGCTTTATCTTAAATACAGTTGTTGATTTTCCCAAAAAAAATATACTGCTTCAGCTTTATTTAAGCTCAATTTATTATAAAACATCAGATAAAAATAAAACTCATAGGGACTCATAACGTGATCTTGATGTAGAAATTGAATGCTTTGCAATCTACAGTTTCCTCTCACCAATCCTCCACTGACTATGGACGAAATAAGATTCCTTTGCTCTGCGACGTTCTCGGTCCAGCTAGGGCATGATATGGCGTCCAAACAACCACTCATCTTAGCACATTAAATTATTTTTCGAACGATAACTACACATCGCTTTCTTTTCCTTCCATGTTTTCGACGTTCTTGAACAAAACTGTTTACCCATAGGACTTTGCGGGGAAATTCCACAGGGAGCCATATAACAATACTCTTCTACCTTTATAGTATAGCTCTGTCAGTTACAATTGTAAAAAAAAATAGTCATCTTCAGCCCTTATAACAAATACGGTATAAGCTCTACTCTATTTAGCGTACAGTATTTTCAATGTAATTTTCAGTTTTGATTTTGCTGTACAGTTGGTATCCCTGTGTGCTCCCATGAAGCTCTGCGAGCTTGCGCCTTAGTATCCAGGCCGCATTAGTCAGCAAACCGGCCTCCATCTTTGTTCCCTCGTGCAGAAAGAAAGAAGTTTTAAGTCCAATTTCTTCTTGTTCTTTCTTCAAATCAGCCATGTCTATTATGGAATACAACGGCGCCGCCATCATAGCAATGGCTGGCAAAAACTGCGTCGCTATTGCGGCAGACCGTCGCCTTGGAATCCAAGCTCAAACTGTATCGACTGACTTTCAAAAAATCTACCAGATGGGCGAGAAGGTATTCTTTGGTTTACCAGGACTAGCAACTGATGTCTTAACAGTCGCGAACCGTCTCAAGTTCAGGCTTAACTTGTATGAGCTTCGAGAAGGTCGTAGCATCAAGCCCAAGACCTTCCTAAGTATGGTCTCCAATCTTTTATATGAGAGGAGATTTGGGCCGTATTTCGTTGAGCCAGTAGTAGCAGGCTTAGACCCCAAAACGAATGAGCCATTCATTGCCGGCCTGGATCTCATTGGATGTCCAATGGTGACCGACGACTTCATAGTGAGCGGCACATGCTCAGAGCAGATGTATGGAATGTGCGAGTCACTGTGGGTACCAGATCTGGAGCCAGATGACCTGTTTGAGACCATTTCTCAAGCACTCATGAATGCTGTGGACCGAGATGCAGTCAGTGGTTGGGGTGGTGTAGTACATATCATTGAGGCGGACAAAGTCACAACCAGAACATTGAAAGCTAGGATGGATTAGAAACATTTCAAAATGTCTATTCTTTAACATGTGCCATGTACTCCATATACTTTTTGGGTGGTAAAATGCACATAAAATGGGATAAAAGTGTGCACTTTCTTTAGAAATCCCTGAATGTAATACAACTACCAGGATGCAGGATATGTGTACAAGGCACTTACTGCACTATCCAGTTAAGATTGGGAGCACCTATAGTTTTGTCATTAAGTTTTTGCATTTGTTTGAGTGTCTGAAAAGTACATTGTCAAGTAGAGTTCACAATGTTGTCAAGGAAAAGCTTGTGATTTTGAAACTTTGTCGCGACATTCCTTGACAACATTTTGAACTCACCTTGACAATGTGTCATTTCAAATGCAAAACTATCAAATCAAAATGATAAAATGGGCACTTCAAGCTTAACTGGATAGCGCGCAGTATTTCATGAAATGTAACACAACTACTGACATACAGTTCATGCATTCATTATAGCAGGAATTGTACATTGTACAATTTCTCACACACAACCAAAGGCATGCAAGGATGTAAAAAACAAACAGTATCACCTCCCAAATGAATCATCACTTGATCTGAATGCAACAAGATGTAAACATGTTAGCCAATTTTGCCTATTTGTAGCTAGCTTACAGTCTAGAAGTGTGGGGTTGCTGTGGGGATCATGTTCTATCAAGATGTCAGAAAAAACGTAAATGATGGACTTGTTTGTAGGCTCCTTCTTTGGATAGAGGAAGACAACAGAAGACACGATCTATATAATTCAAGTTTTCTATGTATAGCTATTTAAATAGTAGTCTGTCTTAAAGAGCCTGTGTCAGCCGCCTTTTTGACAGCATTAGCAGCATACCAAGTCGGAGAAAGCATCCATTTCCATCGGCTGATTTAGAGAATATAGAGCAATGTTCTTTGATTGAATTTGGTAAATCAAATCTGAAACTTTGTTTTTAGATGTTTATTAAGAGATTTCTACACATAATTTGTTTTCTAATATTGAACGAAAACAATAACAAAGGAGCGGCTGACACAAGCTCTTTAAATATTATTGTTAGGCCGCTTACATGTCCAAATAAATCACTGCCACAATGACCCCTTACATATTGAAATGCCACTTATACCTAGTCATTGTTAATATTTAGATTGAAATCTTTTGAGATTGCAATGATGTTTCACTTTTTGAGGAAGTTTGTCAATTTTTCCGACACTTGTGTGCTTTGCTATTATGACTTCTTGGATATTTTCTCTGAGATTGGGCCAAAATCTGATAATTTGGCAACAAATTTTGATATATTTCCAGCCATCTTGAGAACTAAAATTTTAAAATTTTCCTTTGGGGAGCAACCCCAACTTTGCTTTCCCCTCCCCTGTAAAGTGAAGTTAACTCAAAATTGCCCCCAAAACCCTGATATTACAGAAGTTATCCTATTTACCCTATTTATCTAAATAAAATAAGCAAAACAACATGAATAAGAACCTAGCCTAGAAGAAGGTCTTATTTGATTTGAGAATAACAAGGAGACAGGGTTTTGGAAAATCTTATTATAGCCAAAGTACCAGGTTCTTATATTGTGTGGTTCCAAAAATATCCATACCCCCCTCCCCCCCCGACGGAAGGGTGACCCCCAAAAGTGCCCCTCTCCAGAGGGTGACCCTCCAAAAGTACCCCCCCCCCCCCCCCCCCCCACCCACCCAACCCACCCACCCCTCTGGAATTTCCGAAGAAACCCCACCCACCCCTCTGGAATTTTCGAAGAAAAATACAGTATTTGTATGGAAAAGATCAGGTAAATTGACCCACCCACCCCCCCACCCCTCCGGAATTTCCAATCCCTTCCATAGGGGGGTATGGATAATTTCTGGAAACACACATTGTACAATACCAAAAGCTTAGATGTATTCACTTCATGAGCTTTTGACAATACTCAAAGGCTGAAGGGCATGGGATTGCTTTATGACCTCATTATCAGTATTGATCTGATTTTTGTTTTCTTCTAGCCTGGGGTACCAAACGTTTTTGACACAATAATAATTCACAGTACTTCTTGCTTCCAAGAATCACGAAGTTTTTTTTCTTGTTACATGTAAAGAAGAGCATCTACTTTTCTCTTTCACCCAAAACGTGCTTCCGTTTTATTTCCGCTTTCCGAATTTTATCCGAAGACTTTCCGATACTTCGCTTGAGTCGATATAAACTCGTCGACGTAGTCGATTGGACAAACCTGTTCACGATCAAAAATCGACTTGTAAATGCACTCTTCGTAGCCGGAATTCGATCCCCGAAGGAACCCAAATTTTCCCAGAAATGTCGGATGTTGTGTGAATGTGGAGTTTCAAAGAATTGGGGTATTTCCCCTTTTCAAGAGAAAACTTTGATCATTTTCTCGAGGCGTGTACTGACCTGAACTAAAGCGCTCCGTTTTCTAAACGACAAGACGAAAATCTGCAGAACAAGAGCTTCAAAATGGCCACCTATCTCGACAAGATTCAAGCTCTACCTCTTGACCAACAAACAAGGATCATGGAGCAACTGCAAACAAAGTTTCCGCAATCAAGCGAACTTGAGGCTTATACTATCTTCTGGTCTGGGTTGAGCTGCAGCAATGGTAATATGAAACTGTTCTTATCTTTTATAAGTTTTCGTAGTTTGGCTGATAACCAAAATGGACTGGTCGGCGAGCGTCAGCCTTGAGCTGTCAGAAATTGCTGCTTTTAAAATATGATGCGTAGTAATTCCAGGTGAAAATTAGCAACATATGTCATTCGAGGCGATTAAATATTTCGTGTACACGCCATACCAGATTCCCTTTTTTTGTCTGTTCTAAGATTGTGTCATTCCAGAAGAGATCCAATGCCAGCCACAGAGGGAGTGGAGGGGACGGAGGGACTCCCATATTAAAAAGCAGGGACGTAACCAGGGGGAGCACACAGGGGGCCTATACATTTGCTGTATTTGCTGGAGGAAATTTGAAACTTTTCGTCCATGTTTTCACTATCCCCCCTCCCCAACCAAAATTCCTGGCTACGCCCCTGAAAAGTTGGGGGTGCCTATCCTTTAGGGGTAAAATTGTCGCTAGATAGGTGGGTTCCAAATGACTGCTGTCACTTAGGGGTACCATCTGCAGCAGTTCTTTTATGAAATCCCAAGTTCCTGTTTACCGAGATCTCGAATTGCTTAGAGCCATGAGTACATTGGTACTCACTTTGTAATCACTCCTATAGGTTTATTCAGAGTTGGTATAAATCACTTTGTGATTGGTTTTACTCCGGGGGTTCTCCTCATAATGGGTATGTGCTGCAGGCTTGTACCCAGTCATCTATAAGAGGATTTTTTATGAGAAACACAAAGGATTGTGGGGATGGCGATGTGATTGTGACTTTGTGATCATGGTTTTACTCCGGGGGTTCTCCCTCATAATGGGTATGTGCTGCAGGCTTGTACCCAGTCATCTATAAGAGGATTTTTTATGAGAAACACAAAGGATTGTGGGGATGGCGATGGCGTTTGCCTCCTTCTCTTTTTCTTATAAAGCGACTGATCCGATCCGACGATCCGATCCGACGATCCGATCCGACGATCCGATCCGACGATCCGATCCGATGATCCGATCCGATCCGACGATCCGTTATCCAGGTTTTGTAGGTGCCGCTGTATGTGCCACGTGATAGGGTATGATTTTTCAGGTCTGGGATAGGGTGTCATTTTTATGAGAAAAGGTCTGTGACGGGTACTAATTCAGTCTGGGGTAGGGTATCTAAGTCTCGGCTTGGATATTCATTTTTGATCCTTCTACTAAAGTGAGATTGTTGAATGATTTTCATGAAACATTTCTGATTTGTTTCACATCATGTGACAGGATGTCTACTTTATTGTTATTCTATAGGGAGCAAGCAATTGATGCCAAGAATAATGACCATGCTTTAAGTGCAAATGTTCTGTTAGAAGCTGCAATAGAGCAACTTCAGCTATTAGAAAAACAATTCCAGGTAGGTACTATTATTAACAAAATTCCAGGGTATTTTAGGGTACTGATATTATTCTTTCTTTTTTACATTTTCTTTTTTCTTATTTCCAGTCATCTCCTGGTAATTTTCAAGGTATGATGAATGCGCCGAAAATCCGTGAAATGTACCTAAGACTCCAGGTAGGTCTTTATTGTAGGACAGAGTCATGCACAAACAATAGAGGATAATGCATGTAGAATAAAGAACCAAAAAATGTTTTGTTCTGTGGTGCTTACGATTGGTCAAGAAATAAACGTTCTGGTTGGGATCCCATTGGAATGGCGCTTAGCATTTGTTAATTCACATTTTAGCTTCAATTATTTAACTGATTTGGTCATAAGCCAATTTGAGTGCAAATGGTACAAACCATTCCATCAATTTGTTCCAACCAAAATTGCAGGACAACCTCTGAAAGTTGTCCACTCAACCAATGGGAATGACCCAAAACTTGACAGTACCATTGCCATCCCTTGAACAGAACTTTGCAGAGCTTCCATGAGATCTTCCATTCATCCAAATAACGATAGCAGAAAACATTGTCAAGATACAAAGTGACTCCAGCTACTCCTTCACATGTACTTATGCCTTTAATGTTATTATTTTTAGAGAGTGTATGGAGAGAACCCCATTGGATTTTCCCAAGCCTTCCATGATATTTATAGCTACATGAAGATTCTGGTAGACCAATATACAAAAAGAGTATGTTATCCTGGTGTTTAAACTACCATTTAAAGAAGAAGAATGTACAATATGAATTCTCCAAAGTGCACAGTCACAGCACAAGCTATAAGCAGGGCATCTGACAGGGTGCGGAAATTTTTTGGAAATTGTGCAGAAATTTCAGGGCAAAATGTGCGGAAGAAAAGGCAAATTGTGCAGAAAAAAATACAAATTGTGCGGAAATTTAAATGCCTTAAAAACAAATTCAATTCAGAGTTTAAATTCAATTTCAGAGTTTAAATATGGTCTACCATTGTGTATACATATTAAAAGATGCTTTTGCACACAAAAGCTTTGTTAAAACTGGGGGGGAAATGTTAAAATGTTAAAAGTTCACTTAGGGACCGATCGTTTATAACGTCTACGGGGGGGGCGGTGGGATTTGGGTGGGGGTAAAAATTTAGAAGACATAGATTTTAGGGGGGTAATTTTTTTACACCCTCTCTCAAAAGAGGGGGTAATTTTTTCAGAGACACTGTGGTTCAAACTAAATAATAATATGTACAAGCCGCGTCGTGGCATTCAGCGCTACGCCATATAGCAAGTACGCCAATCTCGGCGCGCTTCGCGCCCAACGGAATGTACAAAATATTTTTTGAGTGCGTGCGCAATGGAATGGCTACGAATGTCATTGCAAGAAAATATATCTTAGCCAGGAGAAAAAAACTAACTCTCCCCAAAAAGACGCTCTGCAGTAATAAGCATCGGAGCTGTCTCAGTTCGAAAAAAGAAGGCCTAATTATTAGGCAAGCGTGAGTTCCACTTTACGAGGATAGAGATTCGTCATTTTGACCCTGCTTTACGCACGTCATTTGCGATCTTTGTTTACTACACACAGCAAATGGAATGTTCATCTACATTTTCTTTGAGGTTTGGTGAAATGCGTTCATATCATGCATAAAAATTAGGGCGCGCTTCGCGCGCAACAAAAAGAGAAATTTCTGTAAATTGTCTTCCATTAGTTCAAACGGGGATCTGGTTACAGGGTGGGGGTAAGATTTTTAGAACATCGATTTTTTGGGGGGTTATTTTTGTATCGCCTTTTTAATGAGGGGGGTGCGAATTTCAACATTCAATAAATTTAGAAAACCACCGCCCCCCCCCGTGGACGTAATAAACGATCGGTCCCTTAAGCTTAAATGTACAGAGAAATAGGCTAAATCACTTACTGGATTTCTGATAATAACTCCTCTAACACGAGTCTAATTCGCCTCTAAAACAATTTATACATACTGAAAGTTGCACTATCTCCTTCAACAGGACATTTGTGTACTCAAAAGGGCAAGTTTTGGACAGAAATTCGACGAGAAACTCTCAGCAAGCTCTCATTTTTCCAAGGAAAGTGAAAACTAGGTCCCAGGCTATTTTGGTCACCAGGAACGCCTGGGCATAAATTTCAGTAACGGAGCGATCGCGATATGCAACTTTTAGAGTCAAGTTTTCTAGAGATTTTCGTTCTGTTATCATCCAAATCGCTCAGAAAATGCTAGAAATTGAGGGAATATATAACTGTAAAGACGATCTGAGGTCTTGAAGAAGTGAATTTTCAAGAATTTTTCCAAATTGTGCAGAAAAAGCTCTCAAGGTGCGGAAGGTGCGGAAATGGCCAAATTGTGCGGATCCGCACCACCGCACCATGTCAGATGCCCTGTATAAGATTTTCCAATAATCAGCTTTTAAATTTTGTGTGAGCTGGAAATTACTGTCTGGAATGGGACATTGTCCAATCAAAATCAACATTGTCAGAATGTCTGGTCAATTGATGGGTTCAAGTGTTTTTTTATATTTTTCATTAATTTTTTATGACAATTGAGATTTGGTTTTAAAAGCTGCAAGGCTTACTGAGCTTGGATTTTATGTATCATGAAAATTTTACCCTCAGATTAAAAAAGGATCTTGGAGGCTCCAACTTATGTCAGATCAAGTAATGAAAAAAAATGTTTCCAGGTCATATCTGAGTTGCAAATAAGAAGTCCAACTTTATTCTCTCAGTCATCTTGTAATGTGTAAATGAATTTTTAACTACAATCCTGTATTGATGAACAAGATTTCTAATGCAGTACCTGTTTCCTGCACCAGCATGCCGAGAGTACTGCTGCTCAGCAAGGCGATACAGACATGGATGATGATGATGACGTGCCTGACTCTCGTGCTGAGATCAAGAAGCAACTCCAGTCATTGACCTTGGAACATCAGGTAGAGAAATTACAGAAAGGCAACAATGTGTGATTCCAAAAAAAACCATACCTACCATATGTCCCTGTGGAAGGGTGTTTCTGGTGGAAAACATAAAATGATTGTATAGGGCAACCTCTAAAAGGCATTTCTATTACTGGAATTTATCGCACACCATGTCAATTCTTATTTTTTATTAAAAGAATGCTCTTACTGCTGTTAGTCTAGCTAGGGCTGAACATGAGCAGCTGGCTTCCTTAGGGCTGGTTTACACATGGATGCAAGCGCCGACCCAAGCCCAAGGAAATCGAGACGTTGTGTTCCCTTGCGCTTGTGCTAGCGTCTAGTGTAAATCAAGTGAATGCAAGCGCAAGCAAGCTTATTTAATGTTGATTTTAGGCTTCCACTTGTGCTTGCGTCGCTATAATTTACACTTACCTTGCGCTTGCATCCAGCACTTGCACTTGCATTCATGTGTAAACCTTACAAATAGCAAAAATGTATAATTGTGTATCCTGTCTTATTTTCAGAAAAATGAGAACTTAATGAAAGAAATTGAACAAGCAAAGGAGCAGTACGTAATTATGTTCCAGGAAAAGAGCTCTGAAATAGGTATGTAATGTATACTTGTTTTCTACCATTGGTGTTTAAAATAACAGGTACTGAAAGTGGTGAAAGACGGAACAGGCAGTCATAGACTGCACAATTTGCATGTTTTTTGAATGGGAAATGATATAATTCCCTTTCAGAAAATTTCAAAAATTAATGGGATAAAATAAATTCATGTTATGGTTTATTATAAATTTATGACAGATTTTACCAGAATTTCAAGCAATTTTGCCAGAAAGCGGCAAGAAATCTTGTTAGTCTCATTTGAGAGGTCTTCATGGTAGTGTTCGTGTATTACTGTCCCAGTAAAAAATTTCCAGAGGAAGCTGAGAAATAAATTTTAGTTTTTACAGATAGACATAATTTTCGCACCTAAAATTAATGGTGATGTCAATCACAGCCTATATATATTCTATAGAATTTTTCCATTTTTGACCGCTTATTTCTGTGGTGGCACGAACCCAGTCCTCTGCCTTTTGTTATATTTCGAAATGTGGACCACAAATCTACAAAATTAGGATAGAAATCATTGAGTAACACTATTTTTGGCCAAACGTTGCTCGAAATTGTAAAATAACCTGCCTTAATCACTGATTAATGTTAACATGATAAAAAGTGCTACATTAACAGGCCCGTAGCCAGAAACAATTTGTTACAGAGGCAGAGTGAGTGGATTTGGCCACTTCAATGGGACGAAATCGATTGCCAAATCAACCAAAATGGTTTTAAAGCTATCCTTTGGCTTCAATGCCTCAAATGTTTAACTTTCTGGTTCAAGAAAATTAACATTACAGTTTTTATGCGTAAAATTGCCAATCGCAACAGTGACTTTTGAGGTCATGTAGCAATGCATACGGTGGTACTACTGATCCCATCTCAAGAATGGGATACTGGTAATTTGTAAGTTAGGTTCTGTTCTTTATATTTTCCCTATATTATTGTGGTATATTTTGTTTCTTCCAACAGGGCAACTGGAGCATTTCAAAAATGAGATTTTGAGCAAGTCATCCTTAAATGAGACTGACAAAGTGAGTGTCATAAAACTGAAATTTTTGCCATCCACTGAAAAAATACTGAAAAAGCTGCAGGGGAGGGCCTTATCTCAGGTCTTCTCAAGTCTTGCATGATCAGGAGGCCCATGTCTCCCAAAATTAAATGAAAACATTGGCCATTTTCTTTCTTCAAAGTAAGTTGTTGAGCATATTAGTCCTGAAAACTCCATATTTTGAAAACTGCCAAGTGGCTAGCACTTTTAATAGGGTAGGGGCAGATCTGGGATTTTTGGAAAGATGGTATGTTTCTGGTCTGAAGAGACAGATTTTGTCAATAGGGCTACTCAAACCTAGTCTTTGGGACAGACTACATTTTGCACTGTGGGGTGCATCTACAATCTGCCACTGGGAAATTAGAGCATAACAGTTTGGAATTATTGCCTTCACATGGGGAATATTATATTCTAATCCTGTAGCATTGGTTTCTGTCTTGTCTGCATGCCATTGCTAGACAAGCAGTCATACAGGTTTGGCTAACTGGTTTGCTGTGGCTTGTCATAATTGTAACCTGAAAACGCAGCATCCCTCAAGTATTACAGTGAATGCACTTGATTTTTTCTAGTTTAATCATTTTCGTTATTTCTTCTTGACCCATCTGTATTAAACTCATTCTGCACTCAAATTTGTTGATTTTGTTTATCATTTCTTAGGACAAGAAAATAAAAGAAATAAATGCCAGGGTCTTGCTGCTACAGACAGATCTGTCCACAAAGGGAACTCACTTATCAATGAACATGAGAATGGTAGGAACTTGTCACTAAATATTAGCTGTGACAGTTGTAATAGTTATCCATGCTGGCTGATGAATATGTTTTCAGTGATGTTATGAATCAGGATATCAAGCTAATGTTTGTGAGGTGAGGTGCAATGACTGGATTTTATGTAGTGAAGGTGAGACAGGACCTTGGTTTATTGTCTCTTCTGAGAGACATGGAACAGGGTAGAACAAATCTCATCTCACAAGTGAACAAGTTTCAACCCCGACCCAAACAGAAATCAACAGGGTTGGTACAAGTCCTTGAAAACCTAGAAAGTACTTGAATTTGAAAATTTTGAATTCCAGGGCTGCAAATTCCTGGAAATCTAACACAAAATCACAAGCGATATATGTAGCAAGCCATGTACTGCCTACACTGTTTTGTGGGGTCTGTCTGAGGACAGCCTTGCCATATCAAGCTGCCTAAAGTAGACAATTAGATGGGAAGATATGGCAGTTATCCTGGAAAATGCTCTGACTCAAAAATACTGGAAAAGTCCTGGATTTTTTTCCTAACAAAAGTGTAGGAACCCTGATCAATTTCCTGTCCCAGCCAAGAGTCCATCCTGGATCATAGTTGTGAGAGGCCAGACTAAGCCGACCTTGCTTTTCCTCGCCACTCTTCCCAGGGGTGGAGGGTGTCTGCACCCCAGGGATGGGGGTGTGTCTGCACCCAACAGTCCTCTCCTTGATCTGCCACTACTTCCCCAAGGCTTATTGAGACTATTATTTTTTCCATTAGGAACTTGTGAACAACCTTGATCAACACCTTCAGCATCTAGAGGAGGTCCAGAAGACGATAGTTAATGAGATTGGCCAGTGGATTTACAGTTATCAAAAGGCACTATCAGGATGGCCTCAACCTCCTCCTCTAGACTCTCTACAATTCCTGTAAGTGTAAACACTCAATATTTAAAATTCAAGCAATTTTGTCAAATGTTGCCAATTTTGTCAAACTTTCCAGAGGGTTAATCTACTACTCTGAAGTTCCAAATAATCATGCATATATGTTTATCTTTTTGAAAAAAAAATTCCACTCTATACAGCCTTATTCGGGTCTGTAGGTTTATTAATTTCAGCCATGTCCACTCTATACTAACCTTATTCGGCCTGTACACTCATTAACATTTTCACAGAACTAATCATGTTATTGGTTTTTGGTTTTCAAATGTGTTTTAGTGGCAATATTTTTCACAGTTTGGAACAAAATAGCTGTGTTTCATTGCCTGAGAACTTGAAGACTGCCGCCATTGACCATTGCCATCTTTCTTTTCAAGTGAAAAGTGGAGCAGAGAACTGGGAACTAGGCAGATCACAAGCTGTCAGGTCAGCAGATTTGCTCACTCACGATGTCTCTTTTTCAGATGCGAGAAGCATGCAGAACTTTTGTGGAAACTTTATCAGCATATTCAAAAGGTAATGTATGAATGTTTTACTTTCAGACAGTCATGCAATACGGTCATTTTATCTAAGTTTGAATCTTCAGGGGCATAGCTAAGACTTAGGTGCCTGTGACTCCCTCCCTTTTTGACTGAAAAATAGAGTCAGAGTCTTCATACATTTTCACTTGTTAAGACCCCCTCCCCCTTCCCCCTTTTCCCCCCCCCCCCCCCCTGAAAATGGTCAGTCTTCATACATTTTCACTTGTTAAGACCACCTCCCCCTTCCCCCCTTCCCAAATGCTGGCTATGCCCCAGATCTGAGAACATCTTCAGACAATAGAACTTGGCATATAGGCATGCAAAATAAGAAAAATGTTGAAAATGTTGGGATAAAGTTATAAATGGTGCTAGTTAATAATAAATTATCATCGAAGTTGCTTTACTTTCTTTGTGTATATTTTGTCACAGATGGATAACATGTTCCGGCCAGCTCTCCAAAGAAATGAAGCTGAACTACAAAAATCAGACCAGCTTAAAACAAAATCTCATGGTCTCCTCTCAAACTTTCTCAACAGGTAAGACTTTGATGGTAGAAATGCTCCCGTAGCTCACAAATCAAACCAATCTGTGTCCTAAATCAAAAAGTAGTGCGGACCTTGCCTTCTCTTCTGAATCTCCAAAGTGACCCTCTTTTTGATTATGATCCTGGCACACCCCATTTTCAATAATCCTGACAATACAAGTACACTCTCCACTACATGACTGGAAATTTCAAATGTGTAAGCCAGCCAATTTGCTTTATTTGTTTAGGCAGTAGGGAACCTATTTCTGTACAAATCACTGAAGTTTGCATATGATCTTAGGTGAAGGACACACGCTTTTCCTTAGCTTTATACTAGATAATTTTTTTCTGGAATCATGCTTAGGCCTAAATGGCTCTGAAAATTAGGTAATGTTTTGTTGTTTGTAAAAAGCAATTCATTCAGTCTGTGTTATTTGTTTGCAGATGCTTTGTAATTGAGAAACATGCACCTCAGGTTCTTAAGACAACCACAAAGTTTGGCGCAACACTAAGGTATGAACACAAACTATTTTGATACTGGTATGTGTACCAAAAATGTAAGATTCCAGCTGTAAGTTCATGCTTTCTTTGTTGTTCAGAAAATGCCCAAGACATGTCCCACAACAGATTGTTCAACAAATATCCATCATTTATCGACATGCAATCCATTCAATTTACTTACATTTTTTGCTGCCAGTGGTTGACCAATTGTGCAATTCCTGTTATTCTAGGCACCTGATTGGAGGAAAACTGAATGCTCACATTCATCCACCAGAGGTCTCCTGTACATTAGTGTCGTAAGTTGAGCATACTATGGTGATAAACCACTGTCCAGTGACATTGTTGCTGTAATTATAATATTGTTTTAGCCTGTGTCTGTGGTGGATCCAAAAATTTTGGGAGGGGTGTATCGCCAAAGGAGGGACACCTTCATATAACCATCAGATAAGCGTACATCAAAATTTGCTCACATATTTCCTATAAATTTTCACTTGTAAGGGGGATGCACCAGCCCCCCTTGCCCCTTTCCTAGATCCGCCAGTGCAGCAAGTACAAAGGTAGAGGGCACCAAGCTAGCGAGAGGTCCTCCGCATCGACTCTCACCTGCTCAGCACCTGCTTCCCTTACGTTAATCCCTTTTGGCTTGCTACACAGGCTAATATCTAGCCAATCAGAAAACGTGGTTGAGATAGATCTAGCCAACCAGAAAACGTGGTTGAGATAGATCTAGCCAACCAGATAACGTGGCTGAGATAGATCTAGCCAATCAGAAAACGTGGCTGAGATAGATCTAGCCAACCAGATAACGTGGCTGAGATAGATCTAGCCAATCAGAAACCGTGGCTGAGATAGATCTAGCCAATCAGAAAACGTGGCTGAGATAGATCTAGCCAATCACGAGCGCTTTATGCAAGCAGTAAAGGATGTCTGTTCTTAATTTCCTCATTTTATCTAATTTTCAACAGGGAGAAGTTTGTGCAGAAGTTCTACAAGATGAAAGGAAAGGTGTAAGTTGATGTATTAATTATGAAAGTATTATACGGAAACGTCTGATTAAACAGTACAGAAAGTTCAATACCTATATGATATCAGCGCCTTATTTTCTTTTCATCAATTTCGTTGTTTTCAGTGAAAAACCAGGAACGGAGAAATATATACTAAACAACAAGAAGGTCAGTCAATGTGAACCAAGAAGGGCCAAGATGATTGTAATGTTTATAAGTCAGTTATTCCACTCACGAGGGATGTGTTTATTTACCTCCAGGCGATGGAATACAACACCAAGAAAAATGTGTTTGGTGTGGAGTTTAAGAATTTGGTAAGTTGTGTGGATTTAACACGAATTAAAGTGCAACACTATTTTGGTGTATTTCTATTGGTCGAGGGTGATCACATGTCATAGCGGCCGACTTGACCATATAGATGAGCCACAAATATTTGGCTCATCTCCAGTGTAAGAACCCACCAGCTGCGCCACAAAGCATTCTTTGTTTGCTAGAACGAAGGTTGAACCAATCATGATTATATAGTAACTAAACACAAAGGTGTCCTCAGGGAATGGTTCTTACACTGGAGATGACCCAAATATTTGCCGGAAGTGATCTGCTTTAAGCGCCAACGATGATTAGGTCAGCAGACAATAACACAAACAAGGAAATATTGTCAAGAAAAACATTGAAACAATTCCTGTCTCCTTTCCGCGACACAGGAATCCCGCACGCCAAAAAAAAATCAAATATCCTACAAAAAAAAAATATTTTTCAGTAATATATGAGTTGACTGAATGTAGACGGGTTTTTGTTTTTCAGTCGCTAACAAGAGCAAACCGCCAAGGAGGAAGGAAGGAAGAGGTTATTTCCGTAACTTTGAAAATTATGAAAACGGGCCCTGTTTCTTTCCCCTCCCCCCACAAAAATAGTCTACCTCCTGGCTCCTGACTCTCGAAGTCTGGTGCATCCTCATTATCTGCTCCACATGAAAGAGCAAAGGACATATCGACTCCATTTGTATGCGCAGAAGAGGATGTATTTGTCTATTTAAACAAATTTACGGTAAATGTCCGTGGATTTTCCGAATCAAGAAGAAGCAGAGCCTGATTAGAATTTAATATTAGCTTACATTTGAAACCACTGCCATTAACTGTGGTTTAATTCATCTGGTAGAGTATTTTAAGTTCTGGTAACGTATGATCTTTGGAAAGTTACAGTTTTGCATTTCGTTGGTCGGAAAAGCAAAATATTCGAGTTTCTCATGTTATAAAGATTTCAGACTTTGGAATATGTTGATATTCTGCAACCCAAAAACAATTGTTCGTCCTCCCCCCCCCCCCCCCACCCTCCCCCAATAATAAGCAGCTTGGCAGTATGACTGCCATTGTGAAAATAGTTTTTCTCTTTGAATAGAAATCTTCATTGTCGCCTCTTTGAGTTATGCCTTTATTTTTACGGCTGCAGATCTCATTTTTGCAGCAAAATACTAAAGATGAAGCTCAAATTCAAGTTCCCCTTGTTGCAGAGCGTGTGCGAAGAGAAGCGAAGTCTCTTGTTCTTCACAGAGATAGTCCTGGGGCGGGAGCGATTTCCCATTATGGTGAGTTTCGTCAAGGCCCGGAGGGGTACTCCACTTATTTTTGGGTAGGGGTGTGCCGCCGAGATCTCCAAAACCTGACCCTATCAGAAACCAAAAGTCCTCATTTTTTCCCCTACCATAGACCTACAGTTAAGTTAGTCACCAGGGTGGTCCAAAAGGGTGATCAAAGCGGAATTTTGTATCATTTAAAGATTTTAAAATAATAAACTGTCTTTATCACTAAATGCTGCACAACTTTGATCAAAATTTGTTTGTAGGGTAGCCATACGGAAATACATACCCTATCAGCGACTAAACAAACGAAAAACGATACCCTATCGCAGACCTCAAAAACCAATACCAAAAAAAAAAAAACATACCAAAAACCATACCCTATAGGGCGGCACATACCCATATACCATATACGAGGTAGCAATTTCCGGCTCCGGTACGGTATCCCTGTGTGCTCATGAACACGTTCACCCCATGCCCCATTAGTCCTAGTGATGGTACAGGGTAAGAAGCTCGCGTATGTTATTTTTTCTTTCTTTCTTTTTTGCTTATGGTATCCCTGTGTTGTGTTTTTGCTGCAGACCTTGTCTGTCCCCTCTGTAGTGACAGTGCACGGTAACCAGTTCCCGGATGCGGAAGCCACCATTCTCTGGGACAATGCATTCGCTACTAAGGTACAAGCCCAACCGCGTCCCCAGGGTGTTCTGGGTAATTTTCAGGATGGCGGGTGGCCTTTCCACAGGGAGACCGCCTAGAAAAGCACTTAAAATCCGATATGGCGGGTAGACAGCCGGGAAAAGAGGGCGGACATCGGAGCTAGAATTTTTGTCTTAATGATTTGCGTCATTCCCGGCTGTCTGACAGCCATATGGAACTTTAGGCGGGCTCCCTGTGGAAAGGCACAAGCCTTTGCCAAGGTCTTTTCCGAGTGACCCGCCATCTTGAAAATTACCCAGAAGACCCCGGGAACGAGGTTGGTACAAGCTTGCTGCTTTCTTACTGCGGTTTTCATAATTATACGAACTCTGCATCGATTAAAGAGCCCGTGTCAGCCACTCCATTGTTATTGTTTTCGTTCGATGTTAGGAGACGAATTACGTGTAGAAATTTCTTAATAAACATCTAAAAACAAAGTTCCAGATTTCATTTACCGAATTCAATCGAGAAAATTGCTCTATATTCTCTAAATCAGCCGATGGAAATGGATGCTTTCTCCGACTTCGTATGTTGCTAGGCTGACAAAATAGTGGCTGACACAGGCTCTTGAATTTGTGTTTTCAAAGCATTCCCTGAATCAAACATCTAATCAACCCGGAAGCTTTTGCAAAACCTATGAGTAATGTTTGTAGTTGCTAAGTGTTAGTTGTGTGATCAAGGATTTAGCTGCTAAAACACGGTTTCACTGTTGCTTCAGCGTTCGCAGAATTCTGTGGTAAGGTCTGTCAAAGGAGTTTAACTACAGGGTTCGTACGGTCCTGGAAGTCCTGAAATATCCTGGTTTTTCATTTCCTTTCTGGAAAGTCCTGGAATGTTAAGGAAAATCCTGGAAAACACCTGGAAAAAATGTTTCAACTCAAATGTGGTTGAATGAGTTGAGTGGATCTGATTTTGGGCTGCAAATTATGAGTATGACATCAGAACTGTTATAATACTGCAACAAGAGTGACTAGAAAAGAAAGTATGTGGCGGGAGGGGGATTTCTACCACGTAAAAGCTCCTGGAAAATTCCTGGATTTTTTTTCATTCAGAAAGCGTACAAACCCTGTAACTGAAAAATAAAAAATTGAAATTTTTATGGCTAAATTCTAACGTAACAAGGTTTTTAACCATATCACGGCGTAAGTTCCTAGTTTAATTCTTGGTTGTTCCAACCGAAGCTCTGTTAGATAGAGATGGCAGGAACTTGGATTTGTGCGCTTATTTTGGTCATTCCGTTATAGGACCGTTTGCCGTATGTTGTCCCTGATAGTGTAACATGGGGTGAACTTAGAGAGGCTCTCAATTACAAATGGACACAGTGGAACGGACGCGAATTGTCAGAGGACAATTGGACGTACATCGCAACCAAACTTTTCCCAGGTACAAGGCTGATCAACCGAAAAATTCCCACAACGACGCACGCCTATGATGAGTAGATCTTTTCCGCTTGAGCGGGGGTCCTGTGGTTTTTTGACACTCAAGCGAATTACATCTTTTGTTTTTCCCTTAACGCATGAGCAAGCTCTTAAATATTCATGTGACCAAACAAAGAAATCGTGACGCATGAGTGCCAGTTAGGGAAACAAACCACAGGACCCCCACTCAAGCGGAAAAGGTCTATTAGTAGAAACTCGCATACTATCACGAATCCTGCAATCTGATTGGTTCCCCTATCCACTATCCACCACAACAAACAGATCATATTGTCACACCCATGTGACACAGGGTCTTTATGTGTGTTTAATAATTGATAGAAAAGCTGTCTTGAACACTGAGATTATACTTCATTTTAGGTAAAAGTAACGAAGACCTTTCTAGCTACACGGTGCCGTGGCCGATGTTCAATAAGGTAAACATATTATGTGGCGGATAATCGGCGCGACACGATTTTTCCATGGACACCTCTCCAACGTATATCTATGCCTTAAAGTGCCACTAGTACCTAATTCATCACTTGCCCGAAATTCCACCAAATTCGGCACACAAGCAGACATCATGATCTTTAGCACTACTCCATTTAATTTGCCAGAGGTTGAGAGGAAAATAGCGTATTTTCACGCCAAAGGTCGAAGTAAATAAGCTGTCTTCGTCCTGATATTCATACAGTCAATTTCCAAGGGACGCAGCGCGTGTGACACGTGATCCCAGCACAGGGAGCCCGAACTGCAGACCATAATGAATATCAGGACGAAGACAGCTCATTAACTTCGAACAGATCATGACATTGAGAAGAACCTCTGCAAGTGGAAATACGCTATTTTCCTCTCAACCTCTAGCAAAACAAATGGAGTAGTACTAAAGATCATGGTGTCTGCTACTTGTGTGCCGAATTTGGTGGAATTTCAGGCAAGTGGAAATTAGGTGCTAGTGGCACTTTAAACGTGGACAGAAACTCAGTCCTGATTTTTAGTGGTATGTCCTCTAATAATACACTTAAAAAATATTCTGGATTCTGATTGGCCGAGAGCTGTGCAGTTTTTAGGTAACAAAATGCCAAAAAAAGGTAACAAAGTGCAAAAATGGTTAACAAAATGCAAATTTTCTTTCGAAAATGCTAATAGGTTTACAAAATATTTTGATAACATGGAAATTTTGTTTTATGTTCATGATCAAATTCTGTCAGGTTTTGGTCCAGATTTCAATCAAGGAAAAACGCGTGCGGCTTGCTCAGTTTGTAAGCAGATTTGTGAATGACTCCTTAGAATTTTTTTTATGTGTATTATTAAAAGGAAATCATACGACTTTTCTCGTTCATGCGGCTCGTGCAATTTTGATACTTTTTGAAAAACCCACTCGTGCAAATAAATTCCAAATTGAACTCGCAGTCGTATGATTTCCTATACTGATATACCATGGAATGACGTAATATGACGCTTTCGAAACACAACTTTGAAGCACCCACTACAGCACCAAAAATATTTAGTTACTGCTATTTGTATTTCTCAAGATTTCCTACGACACGTGATTTGTCTTCAAGGCTCTTTGATGCGTGAAAGGTCCATTATGGACCAAAGGTTTCGTCACCCCAGTGTATTTGGTACCCTGCTCATGGCCATTCCTTTTTCTGTCCCTCAGGAGCACTTGGAGGGGAAGCAGTTTACGTTCTGGCGATGGTTTTACGGGATCATGGATCTTGTGAAGAAAAACATGTTATACGCGTGGAGAGACGGGTAAGCCAGAAACAATAACTAAGGCCACGTTTTCACGAGTAAGTGTCGGATTAAAAAAACAGTTTACACTTCAAACGTCAGGTCATTGGTAAAATTACAAATGAAGGGCAACGAAGGGTATATGCGTCTGGAAAATGATCCTAGTTTGCGATGATTTAGTTCGAGATAGGCTAAGTTGTTAAATTTGACAAATAATAACCGCGCGCGCCTCGCGTCTCTTTTCGCAAAGTCGATTGGGACCCAAGGGACGGCTGACACTCAGGCTAAGGAGTGACTATTTGAGTCCTGTACTACCATGCTCAGTAGCGCGGCCAGATCTGGCCATAATTCCACTTACATACGAAACATGATCAATCATTCAATCATCTATATTTACCCACGAAAGTTACTACAGCCACTAGGCTGGTTTACATGTACGTCGTGCATAAAAAAATCTATAAATTGTTCATAAAAATATTAAAACATACTAATTATACAATTACTAACTACTAATTATACTATAATAAATTAAAAAATTTCATACAAATTATGTACTAGAGTGGAGATAAGGAATTAACCTTATGTTGTTATATACTACTGTTAAGCAGAGTGACTGTTTGGATTCTGTTTCTGTAGGACTGTAGGGACACGGTTTGGCGTAGCGATTCGGGAAGATTATTCCACGTCTTTGCGCCATTATAACTGAAACTTTTTTTAAGAGATTCAGTCCTAGGGCGGGGTAGCACAAATTTTGAACTGGCACCCCGCAAGGAGAATTGTATTTACGTTGTAAAGTGTTGAATGACAGACCATGCTCAGTAGCGCCGCCCAGATCTGGCCATAATTCCACTTACATACGAAACATGATCAATCATTCAATCATCTATATTTACCCACGAAGGTTACTACAGCCACTAGGCTGGTTTACATGTACGTCGTGCATAAAAAAATCTATAAATTGTTCATAAAAATATTAAAACATACTAATTATACAATTACTAACTACTAATTATACTATATTACTAACTACTATTAATATAATAAATTAAAAAACTACTATTAATATAATAAATTAAAAAATTTCATACAAATTATGTACTAGAGTGGAGATAAGGAATAAACCTTATGTTATTATGTACTACTGTTAAGCAGAGTGACTGTTTGGATTCTGTTTCTGTAGGACTGTAGGGACACGGTTTGGCGTAGCGATTCGGGAAGATTATTCCACGTCTTTGCGCCATTATAACTGAAACTTTTTTAAGAGATTCAGTCCTAGGGCGGGGTAGCACAAATTTTGAACTGGCACCCCGCAAGGAGAATTGTATTTACGTTGTAAAGTGTTGAATGACAGACCATGCTCAGTAGCGCCGCCCAGATCTGGCCATAATTCCACTTACATACGAAACATGATCAATCATTCAATCATCTATATTTACCCACGAAGGTTACTACAGCCACTAGGCTGGTTTACATGTACGTCGTGCATAAAAAAATCTATAAATTGTTCATAAAAATATTAAAACATACTAATTATACAATTACTAACTACTAATTATACTATATTACTAACTACTATTAATATAATAAATTAAAAAACTACTATTAATATAATAAATTAAAAAATTTCATACAAATTATGTACTAGAGTGGAGATAAGGAATAAACCTT
Organism: Scolanthus callimorphus; assembly: GCA_033964015.1. Classification (NCBI taxonomy): domain Eukaryota; kingdom Metazoa; phylum Cnidaria; class Anthozoa; order Actiniaria; family Edwardsiidae; genus Scolanthus; species Scolanthus callimorphus. Next base: position 4,432,073 of record CM066914.1, read on the forward strand.
ATGTTATTATGTACTACTGTTAAGCAGAGTGACTGTTTGGATTCTGTTTCTGTAGGACTGTAGGGACACGGTTTGGCGTAGCGATTCGGGAAGATTATTCCACGTCTTTGCGCCATTATAACTGAAACTTTTTTTAAGAGATTCAGTCCTAGGGCGGGGTAGCACAAATTTTGAACTGGCACCCCGCAAGGAGAATTGTATTTACGTTGTAAAGTGTTGAATGACAGACCATGCTCAGTAGCGCCACCCAGATCTGGCCATAATTCCACTTACACACGAAACACGGAGAATTGAATTTACGTTTTAAAGTGTTGATTGACTTACAGAGTGGCAAATGTTGTTTTGTAGGTTTATCCAGGGATTCATCAGTAGGAAACTTGCTCGAGAGGAGCTTATTAACAAGCCCATTGGCACCTTCATGCTAAGGTTTAGTGACGGAGAACTTGGAGGCATCTCAGTGGCTTACACGGCACAGACAGATTTGGGTAAGGCAATCAAAGAGGGCGTTGTTCCCTGTTCGCAATGGACGATTCCAGCTATAACGCACGCGCGCTGCATGTCGGTAGATGTGGGACATTTGTCGAACCAACTGCAAAAAAAGCGCGCGCTGCATTCTGGTATTTGTGGGACACGGCTTTGGCATTTCTGAATAAAAAAGAGCGCGCTCGCTTATAGCCAGAATCGTCCATTGACGGGTCTTCTGAATAACACGCGACTCTAGCCTACTTTGCAGCCGCTGTCGTGTCGCTCGTTTCGCGCGCTTTGTTCTGTTTATTGCTGGAGAATCCTTTTTCACAGATATTTTATCTTCTGTATTTAGGAGAAACACACGTGGCCGAAAGGTCTAATCCGTACGCCTTTCACCTCTGTGCCCGGTGTTCGGCTTGAAGTCGTTCTCTGTGGCTCATAGTGCTCATAACGCACGTATTTCGGATGAAACAATAAACTGAGGTCCCATCTCCCCGATTAGTCAGTGGAAGTGTGCCATTCTCGTACCCAGAGCTCGTTTGCTCGCAGGGGAGGCTCTGGGGACATCCATTTGAGGGTCTCCATTTTGCGCAGAAAGGTCTTTCTCTCAGCGGCTCTGTATCAAATCGGGCTCATGCGTCAGTGGTGTCACCAGAGCGGCGCGAGGTAAGGAGCCGGGGAGCTCTGGGTTCGAGAATGGTGAAAGGCTATATAGAAGACTGAGACGTAAATTAAGTTCCTTCCCTTGCCTTTTTGTTATTAGGTGAGACCCAAGTGTGGAACCTAAACCCATGGACTAACAAACACCTGGAGATGAGGCGCTTGGCCGATCGGTTAAAAGACCTGGAGGCCCTCACCATAGTGAACACGGGCGCGGGTGTCATGAAGGACATGGCGTTTGGTCGGTACTATACTGAAGACAGGAGTAACGTGCCGCAGGATCCGTACGAATATCGCGAGACTGAACTGGCGACAAAAGTCAAAGGGTAAGATTTTTTGTGGGCGGTTGGCTCTTGATGACGATAAAAGTGGTCGCCAAGTTGAGGATATTTGTCGCCAGAATATTTGCGATAGAGAGGTTGTTCTATTAAATGAAGTCGCCAGAAGGCGAGTGGATATGAAAAGTTAGTCGCCAGAAATAAAAATATGTCGCATTTGCGGCTATATTCGTCGCAATTTCTGGCCCAGAATGCTTTCCATGAAACTGTGTGGCGCGCTCATGCAATCAAGGCCAGGGCATCTTGGCCATCAGATCCATAAACGCACGTGTTTTGCATTCGAAAGTTCCCTGACATGCGCTGTTTTGGCTTGGTAACCATGCTGGATAGCCCACAGGAAGCCCACGTACCCAGTCCTCCTATCTAATAAGTGCAATTAGCAAACTCGACAATGATTCATTGATATTTTCCCCAGGATGGATGGTTGTTCTACACCAGCAAGCACGAGTAGTTCGTTGGGTCAGGTCACTTTGCAGGAATGGTTAGTTCGCCCTTTTAATATTCGTAACTAAAATATATATACCGTTTCTGGGAAACGTTGTCGCCCAAAAAGCCTATAAGCTAGAAGCGCAAAGGATGATGGGGCCATCTAAACTGCTACTGTTTGATCTGAATTCACACAGTTATCGCAACCACAGGTGAATTGACTAAATTTCTGCACATTTCAAAGCATGTTTGTTTCTAATATTTTACAGAAATCTAAATAAATATTTACCGATACTCCCTAGCGCACCAAGCTTATAGGCTTTTTGGGTGACAACGTATCCCGGAAAGGGTATATATTTTTAGCAATCACTTCTAAAGCCCTAGCTAAAATCGGACACACTTAGCGCCCAGCGTTGTAGCCGGACACATGTTTCCTTCGTGTTTCCCAATTTAAGCACGCAAAAAAACATTGTTGCGCGCGGCTCATTTTGTAGCCTGGATACAAAAAAAGTGTTTCTTCGCCAGACAAGAAACATTTTATGTGTCCGAAACACGCGTGCGATGCTTCCTAGTTTAGCCACTAAACATGCAGGACACAAATGTTACGCGCTACATGTGTCCTAGTTTAGCCGTACTTAAAAGCGCCTTGTGTAGTAGGAAATATTATCTAGGCATTTGCAGAAGAACGACATACAGCTGTACGTGCAGTTCAGATTTTCGTTCATAGGAACACAGCCAATTTCAAATGACTGAATAAGACCAAATACACCTGACCAATCAGCAACGAGTTACTGCTGAATGGCTTCCCCGTCAGCCAATCACATCACAAATTCAACCGCTATCATCCGTTGAACACGTGACGGGATTCTTTGTAAGTCAAGCCAAATAGAATCACTAACACGCGGTGAGCACGTGATCAACTCAATACACAGCTGCGCTTAGTTCAAAGGATGATTGGTCGACTATTGTGTTGCCTGTTAGTTAAATCTAGTTCATGACTAATGGTTCGCATACATAATTTGCATTGCAAATAATTTCGATAATGGCAGGTTTCATGGCATAATACTGCCAATACTGCCTCGTTTCTCACAAAAATACACCTTTTGAGAGAGAAACTGGATTTAGCTTCTCGTAGACAAGCTCTCTCGACCTTTTTTTGTTGAATTGCTAAAGTGTATGAAAAGCTTACCTCGAGGGAAAGGTCTCGTAACCGAAAAATAAGGCGATGAATACAGAAACATTGAGAGTAGCAGCCGTCCGGCTAATCCTATCCTAGTAAATCTATTAATTCCTGTGCAGGACATATTCCCGGGCTATGGCGGGAATCAAGGGGCCGCCGGTTATCCGGGATCTCCGGAGTCCTTCGCGAGCACCATGATCGACGCCGACTTCAGCGTGGGGGGTGAAGAGATCGTAGGGGATCAGCTCTCTTCTGACGATGCGTTACGAATGATCAGCGGTGTTACCGCGCTTATGGCTCAGGCCCCGGATGTTCCGATGCCCGGATTCAACGCCGCTGGACCCCAGGACTTCTTGAACATGATGGAAGGGTGTAGCCTGGAGTCGCTTACAAAATCGCCACAGGCAGAATCCGGTAGTCAAGTATAGTGTATGGAATTGCAAGTAGCTGAAATGAACTATTGAAATTTTAATAGATTTTAGATAGCCGCGTAAAGAGTAAACCCTGAAAACGTTTGTAGTCTTTGACATTCTAAAGCCTGAGAATGCATTCAGCTGCACGTCGTTCAAAGTATGCCGCACGAGGTCGCGTTTTTATACAGAAAGTCAAGGCTGCTTTACGTCGAAAGACATGAAAGACATGTATGCTGCTACTGGAGACATAGTGTATTGAAAGAGTACAGCAAGATATAGTAGACCCCATGTTATATAGGTGTGTATTGGTTATTGTATGAAGCAGAGATCTGGTTATATTAAATACCAACTTGTCAGCAAACTGTCGTTATTGCTGTTCGACTTTGAATTGCTGCCGACCATTTCTTTTTTTATCGTACCTCACTCACTTTGCGGGAGTAAACATCTGATGGTTTTACCATGAGATTTTCTTCTCCATTATGTAGTCACCTGTACGTGTTTCACAGAAAGGCTATACGGGTTAGTAATTTACATAATCTCCTCGCCAAGTGAGGTAAGATTGAGAGCGAATGGCAGCTCAAAATCAGGCTAGAAAATTGTAAGTGAAGCAACAATTATGTTGAAACTCTGGAACCCAGCGCATAACTTGAGATAATATCTACACGTTTACGCTTTGACGAAGGCTCTAAGCCATCTGTCACAGGATTTCTCAAACATCAACTGCACCCACTGCATGAAGAAATGGAAATGACGTTCATTTGATGCTTTTCATTTATTTGGTGAAAAATACTGTCTTGGAGAAATGATCTGCAGTCTTACCAAACCTGTTACATTCTCAAACTATACTGACCCCGTTTAAACACTATTCCTGAAGTCTCTGACGTTAGGATAGATTATTCTGTCTCATCATCAGAAATCCTACTGTATTCCTCCCTATTCTCATTCTTGTTTCTCCTACATATAGCCTCTATATTGTTAACAAGAGCAAACAGACCCAAGTCTATAAAGCTGATTATACCAAACACTATGAACGTCCGAGAACTCCCCAGCCAGCTGACGAGAAGCCCCCCGATTATCCCTCCCCCACCGAAACCCAATCCCCAGTGAACCCCCCCTAGGATCCCCTGCATGGTGTTATTCGCGCCAGGAATGAGCCCCACGAAAACAACCGCCGCTGACCAAACAGCCGCATGTGAGACGCCGTGCAGCACTTCCAGCGGTAGTACTATCCAGCAGTTCGTGATAATAGCATACGAAATGAAGCGGATTGCGTAACACAGGAGGCCCAAGTACAACACGATTTGATAACCGCACCATCTGATGAGAAATCCCGAAACGCTGTACATTATGACTTCGCTTGCGCATTGCACAGCTGTGATTGCGCTGAAGAGAAACTGTGTTCCTCCTAAGTCTTGCAAGTGCCAGAAGAGAAATGTTTGTAGAAAGCCAAGCGCGCTACCGCAAAAGAGCATCGTGAGGATAAAGTACAAGTACTGGTAGTCGCAGAGCGTCCTTAAACCTTTGATAAGGTTTGAATCATCTTGGTGGGTGTCCTCGAATTCAAAGAGACCCCCTACTAGAATCGCTATTCCCATGAGGACAGCGAATGCATAAAAACATGGCATGTAATCGACGCTGAGAGGGTTATTGCAACCACGAAGCTCTTGTATGTAGCTAAGACTGGCTCCCACGCCGAAGGCCCCAAGACCCCACCCTAGGGCACCCCACATTCGCTGTCGGCCATACTCCGCACGGTTGTCTCCTAAGGAACAAAATCAAAATCTTTCAATTTTAGGGCTGTCATGATCTACGTCATCAACAGGTCAAAGTGTGCTCTCATGAGGCGCAACATAACACAGCAGACTTAGTTTCTCAGCTCGTAACAGCCTTGGACTGATCAGCTTGAGGTTTACGGTGAACATATTTACCCCATTCTCAGAGCTCCATTTGAAAGGAATTCAAAGCTATGCAAGCTACTCCGAACAGAGAAACATCGATACGGTTGGCCGATCAGGGATTCGAACTCGCGACCATACGCAGAGTGAGCCGTCCCACTTAGACCCACGGCAAACGTCGTGCCAGAGTCGCGCCGTTTCAATCCAAAACAATAGAAAGTTTTCTATTATAAAGTCTAATGAAGCGGCATCCTTTGAAAAAGGAAAGGTTCGCCAGAAGAAGTTCAACTGAAGTTCAACGTTTGCCGTAAGCCTTAGACACTGTGCTACTTAGCCATACGTGTTAAAAGACTTTTATATTATGCTCGAAAAGTGAAACCTGAGATTTATGTGAAATGAAAAATCATTTTCATACTTACCCAGAATCTTAAGCGTGGTAGTATCCGCCAAAGTGAAGGCGGGAGAAGAGACTATAGTACCAATAACAGTGATGACAAACAGGATTGTAAACAGGTTTGACTGCCTGTCTGCCTCCCATTCGTCCGACTTCTGAGTCGTCTCATAGTTAGCCACGGTATCCAAAGGCCACGGGTAATGTCCATCCATGTTGAGAAAGTCAAATACCCTTTCTGCCAACTCGCGCTTGAAAATCTCCGACAATCCCGTGTCCTCTATACTACTGTTCGATGTAGTCTCTACTACTCTTAATATCTTCATCACGAGCTTTTCTCTGCTGGTTTTGCGGGACGTTATTTCCTTCTTGATCTGTGTTAGCATGTTTATTTATTTGCTTTGTTCGGGGTATAGTGTGAAGTCATTTGTTTTTTAACAGTTGTATCGCTTCCGCTGTTATCGTCCTCGCCTTTTCCTCGAAGGAATTTCAAAATGTCTGTTATGCTTGCGTTGACGGGCAAATTTTCGCTCGATAGCTGGACATCTTTCTTTTCTCTATTCAAATTTCTTTGGACAGGACTTCTAGTTTTGATTGTCGCTATGTGTATTAGACGAGGATTAAAAAAACGTCTTGTGTTATTATGACTGACGTTATGTGGGTGATGGCGAGTTTTGGTCAAGCGAAACAACGCCATTGATTCTTCGATATCATCTAACACATCTTCGGCAAGAGTAATGGTTTCGTTATCTTGACAAACTCCAACGTGAAACACAGACGAAACTAGGGAAATACTATAATTCGATGCAAGCCAAGCAATTAATGATAAAATAAAGATAAACTTAGTGGCTTTGTAAGTATCTGTGATTGCGCCCCACATTGGTGTGGCGACCAGGTTGATCAGCGGTCGTACGCCCATCAGGATCCCTGTCTGCCGAGCCGAGAGCCAAATCTGTTTGTAATACACTGCTAAATACGGAAACAGCGATCCTATTGCTGCGAGAAAGAAGAAATAAAACGCTTTGTAAATCACCAAGCTCCTGTTTAATTTAGAGCAGCAATCACACCAGGTTTTGTCCTCATTTTGTGCTTCAGTTTCCTGTGTCCTCTGCATTTTGCTTTTAGACTCGTTGATTTGCCCTTCACTTGTTTTGCCACCGGGTATGTTATGATTAAAAACACCGTTAGCACCAGTTTCTTGACAATCCCTCGCCTCGTCCTCATCCCCAAGTTCTAATGTTGGCTCTAGCTTTCCCACAGCAAGCAGATTCACTTGTTTTTTCTCAGGTTCATGGCCGTTCAGCTCCGTATTACAATCCATAGCTTTGCCCGTTCATTTGATTCGCCCCTCTCCCGCCATGTTGTGTTTTTTTCCAGTTTGGTGAGTCAGACAGGTGGGATACCTGTTATATGCCGACCCAAGGCCTGTTTCCCTAGCAACCCAACCTGGTCGGCAAGAACTTTGTATTTTAGATTGCGAAAAGTGAAATCCCCTTCACGTTCTCGGAAAGTTATACAAATGTATTTCCAAAAGTGGTCTTTTATTAAAATAACAGTATTTCATACTAGGTAATGTATTTGTTTACTAAATATCCTGATGAGTAAATCTTTAACCAAATGAAATCTTATAAACATTAAGTAAATTAAATATTTCTACTTGTGATTTTATTGTAATTTGCCGTGTTTTCTAACAGCTCACCCACGATGTTCTCCACGTCATTATCAGAAACATATGATGCTGTATTTGGTTAATAGCAAACAATAATCTCTTCATTAAGTTATTATTCCTTTATTTACAAAATATACAAGCAAAATACAATGCTCTTGATATATATTACAATAGATGTTAAAGATCTTAAAGAATAGATCTTTTTTATCAAAATGTTCTTCTGGCATTCATGCCGTTCTCATTTATCCTCATAATCTGAAGGATTGTCCAAAAAAATCTGTTATAGATTTGCTGGAAAGAAAATTTTATACTAAAAATAGCGTTGACTTACAGTTCTAATATGAAGCCAGGTCGTCACATCCTGTTTTGACTCCTGAGCTATACTATACGTGCTATTACGGTCGACCCTCGCTTTTGCGGACACCCTCGGGGGGAAGCTTTAGTATCCGTCGTAGAGGGCGAGTAAAAATCATTTCTATGATGGGCGAGTTTCAATCAGTTCTATATCGCTGGCTCTTGTCCGCAATAGCGGAGTGTTCGCAAAGCGAGAGTCGACTGTGGTATGGTTTCAAACACTGAAATATAACCTCCGCCCAAATGTTATACTCATAATGGGGCTTTCATGATTATAGGGCGTGCTTACCACTTGTCAAGGAAAACCGGTTGGTTTGTAGTGTAATTTTCAGGATTTTTTGACAAACGGTAAGCACCCCAGCTGCACGTACTACAAGTATGGCTTCATACACTCTTGGGTGACCTCCGCCACCTTGTTAAAGTCATAATGGGGCTGCATATAGGTGATTTAACAAATGTCCTCTGATTTTCCGTGGTATGTCCTCTTATATACCACGGAATGACGTAATAAAGTGGTCAAAATGTTGTGGACTCACGAAGCGCAGCCGTCATTCCGTGGTATATAAGAGGACATACCACGGAAAATCAGAGGACATTTGTTTTATACCACAACAAAAAGGCAAAAGCAGCGCGCGCGCAACCAAACGGTGTTTTCGTTGGTTCTTTTTAGCGCGCGCGCTGATGATGGCGCATTCCGTGGTATGTCCTCTTATGTACCCACGGCTGAGAGCCAATCAAAACTCGAGAAACGCGCGCGTTGTGGTATAATATAGCTATACTACACATACTATACGCGTACTATAAGTATGGTTTCATACACTCGTGAATAACCCCCGCCATCTTGTTATACCCGAAAGGTGTAAAATGCAAGTGATCGTCCCATATTGCCGCTTGCATCTGAGGCGAGAGCGAATGGCGAGGGATCTTGACCGCCAAGTCGCACAATATCGTCCTTCCTTGCGACTGACTCGCGTACTGTCGCAGCGCTTGGTTTATCTTCCGTCGCATGATCCACAGCGTTTTGAACTGAGGCCACGCCTCGTAAGCGCTCTCAGGGATCGTAACGAGCAAAGTTTTAGCCCCATATTGGTAGGATATTTGATGGAGTTTCACGATGTCCTGGTAAATCTTAGGCGACCACACGTTGATAAGTTGACTCATAAACGAGTCATCATCCCCGAAGTTCTTTACATGCGCAACGTCGTTGGTTCCCGCTAAGATGACCACCCAGTCAAAATGCGTAAAGTTCCCAAGGACCATAGGCAATCTCTTGGTCATGTCTCCGTGCGTCATCTCACCCGTCTTACCACTCGTCACAAGCTGATACCTGACGGGACTGTTGGCATTAAGGAGTTTGCTGAGCATTATAGAATAAGGATGGAAGCTACGTCCATGATGGTTGTAACCATTTGTCAAACTGTCCCCGAAGCAGAGGATTTTCTTGGAGTAAGGGTCGTTATTATAGAGAGAGGGGTTGACCCGACCCATGCTAATGTCCTTATTTGGGTTCGGCTGAGGTATGCCGGCGAGGTGGTGAGGGAGTGCCTGAGGCTGCGGCCGCATGGTGGTAGGAGGCAGAGGAAGGGATGGAGGTGGGGGAGGAGGAGAAGGAGGGGGTAGAGGGATTGGTGGTGGTGTTACTACAGGCAAACTGCTAGCTAAAGACGCCATAACTGGGTCCTCTTTCTTCTCCGCAGTTGTCATCCTAACCGTTGTCTGCGCAATTGTCTTTGCCTCGCGCGTTGCTTTTGCAGGCTTAACAATACTATTAATATCAATACCTTTGATGCCTAATTTTGACAGCAAGTCCTTTATTTCACTTCGTTGTGATGGCGTAGTGGGTCGTGTTGTTGGCCGCGTCGTGGGTTTTGTAGATGTCACTTTGTTAGCTCGTTTTGCTAGCTGAGCTTTAGCAAGTAATAGTGGTAGAACATCTTTGAGTTCGCTCTCTAGTGAAGAGTCTTTAGATTTAGCAGTCGTAGCTGCTGTTGTTGTCTTTGTAGGTGGCGTTGTTGCTGTTGCTGAGGCCGTTGAAGTCTTTGGGTTTGTAGGTGTCGTGGACGGTGTGGTGGGTGTTGTTATAGCTGTTGTTGAGGTTGTTGTTGCTGTTGTAGTTGTGTTTTGAGTTGTTGCCACTACCGGTATCTTATCTCTTTTATCCGATCGCATATCGGACTCCACACTACTCACAACTGAAGGCAATATCTTTGATAAAAGTGTTTTCACATAGTCCGGACTAGAGAAATCCATTTTACTACTTTTATGAGGTTTACGTTTCCCTTCTCTGTTACCTTTATGCTTCTTAAGATGATGCCTCTTCTTTTTCTTTGCATCTTTCGCCTTTTTAATGTTCTCTAGAGTGTTTTTCAGACTGAATATTGGAGAAGTTCCATTTACCTTATCCTTCTTGTCATTTGCAAGCGATAAAACTTTCAGCAGTTTGCCAAAGAATGCGTCGTCCGATTTGTCGTTGGATCCTTTATGACCTTTACGTTTGCGTTTTTTATGCTTGTGATTTTTATGAGAATCACTGTTATGTCGATGGCGTTTCGTATGCGTTAGCTTCTTATCTTTGTGGCCATGATTTGTCCTTCTAATCTTTCTAGTTTTATGTTTCTTTGCTCTTTTCCTCGGCTGCCTTTCCTTCCTCTTTCTCTTCCCGTGGTGATGACCGTGGTTTTGCTTTCTGTGACCATGATGTTCGCCATGATCTTTGTTCCTAACATTTGGTCTCGAAATCTCGCTCCGATGAGTTTTTGTGTTTTCCTTACTCAATTTTCCACGTTTTTTGATTCTATCCAAAATCCCAGTGAACGATTTGGGTTCAAAACTGACAAGATCAGATTCTTTGCATACGTCAACGCGATACTTCGGGGTTTTTACCCACTTTTCGAACAACCGAACTCTCACAATCCCTCTAGTCCTGAAAAAATGTTTCCTGCATAGCTGAGCTATTCGAAACAGTTTATGATACTCAAATCCCCTCCGTTTCTGTCTTATAGTGACAACATTACAAACCAGTACAGTGTAGATATGCTTCCTGCTCTGAAAATGAGACCGCGCTAACGCTACCCGTCCAGTCGCGCCAAAAGTCTTGACAAGCCTGCATGTTCTGATCTTTTTCAGTATGTTACGCCACTTCCCTCTTATCTCCTGCTCAATGGAGTGCTTCTTCTTATAACGACTATAATGTTTGTAGTCCATAACGTGCTTGGAGTTTCTCAGTAAAGGGAATTTCATTCCATCTCCGTGTCTATGCGAATGCTCTTTTCGATGGCGAGCCTTAGCGTGACGTGACTTGTGTTTTTTTTTTCTGTGTCGGGCCTTTTTCCATGACTTTCCGTGTCCATGAACATGCGTTTTATGTTTAGACCCTTTACGATGTCGATTGTTCTCCTTCCTTTTCTTCTTGTGATGGTGGTTTTTGGATTTGTGATGATGCTGTTTTGATGTGTGTTTATGGTTGCTTCTGTGTTTGTGTCTGTGTTTTGTAGAATGGGTTTTCTTTCTAGAATGGACTTTCTTCTTTGCTTTATGCACGTGATGAAGAAAACCGTGATGTTTCTTCCTCTCGACCTTTTTATCATGTTTGCTACGAATCTTCTTTCTTTTACTCGCCTTGTGCCTCCCTCCCGTAACTCTTTCTATTTTGTTACGCTTGTCAGAGACTCTTCTGTGACTCCCTTTCGCAACGTGATGTTTCCTATGACGTTTCAAATGTTCTTTATCTTCCGCGCCAATGGTGGTATTCATCCGTTGTACCGCATCTTCAGAATAACTATCATCATCCAGATCATACGCAATAGTGTTGTTGTGTCGCAAATGTTCATCGTCGTCAATTGTTTTATTGGCCATGCGATTGTCGCCGTTATGCCTGTGGAAAACGTTGCGATGATGATGATGATGATGATGAAGTCTTTGGTTGCGATTCGCGTCCTCGTCGTACCCTTCCGCGATGGTGTGATTGCCTCTCGACCTTTCATCTCCTTCAATTTATTTCTGTGATGATGATGATGATGATTTTGATGCCCAGCATCATCCACATAGGTGCCATCTTGTAGGTCCTCTCCCACAGTTTGATTACGTCGCCAACTGTCACCATCATGGGAACGCTGCGCTTCCTCTTCATGTATGCGATGTGGATTATGATGATGATGGCGATGGCGATGGCGATGGCCAGAATCATCAAGCTTTCCATCTTCTTCCTCGTCACCAACAGTATCATTACGCCCCAAATGCCCACCGTTATTAAAACTCTGCTCCTTACCCATATAGTGATGACGGTGACCATGACGATGACGATGATTTCGATGGTGATACCGATGGCCGTTTTCGTCCATAGCATCCCTACCCTGTCCCTCTGTGTCATTACCTCTCCATCTTGAGTCATACCCATCCTCAAACCCGTCAACAACCTGGTGCCGTTGGTTGTGTGACACGTGCACATGTGGAATATAATCCCTTTGTTCTTCACGTCCTCTGTCATCTTCCTCTTCATCAGCATCCCCGCTGTCCTCTTCCTCCGCTTCCTCAAGGACATCTGCTTCTTCGTCCGTAGCGTCTTCATCTTGCGTGGACTCATCCTCTACCTTTTGTGATTCCTCGCCTTGTTTTCTGGCCTCCTCGTGATTTCGTGACCCCCCTTCATCTTTACCAGGTGTGGGCTCTTCCTCTTCATTATGACCATCCTCGTCTTTCTCTGGCGTTTCGTCGTCTTTCTGAGAATCATCCTCTCCGAGTCCATAGCGGTCCTTTTCGTGGAACATGTACGAATCATCATTGCTGTCCCATTCATCGTCACCTTGCGTGGTGTTCTTTGGTATAGCACCCATGTCTTTGTTATGATCAGACTCAAGCTCTTCCTCATCAGTTCTGTTCCTTCCCTTGTGTTCCTTTGCATACGTATCCCCGTGCTCTACCTGCTCTTGGCTTTGCTTCACCATGTTATTACCCTTATCTGGCGTCTCTTCGTCAAGATCATCAAAAGTGTCTTCACCTACAAGTCCCGTTCTACGTCGCGTGGGACTCCCTTTCCCGTGTATCCAGGACGTTGTGCTCGCTCCCTGTGTTGATCCGGCCGATGTCGGCAAACCTTGCGTATACACCTTGGCATATCCTGTATTCCGCAGTAGTGTTTGTACTGTAGGTTGTTGTAGTCTTGGTACATTGGAAGCTGGACGAATCATCGGAGAGCTCCAGGGGCCATTTCCAAAGTTTATTGCCTTCCTTTGCCAAGGAGGTGATGAAAATGGAATAGGATTTCCTGGAATTGATGTGTCCGCATCTTCCCCGATGATTGCATTTCTTATCATTTCATCCATAATCTGAGGATTGTTCTGTTGGAAAATTGGATTCATAAGCTCATTTGCAAACGCCGAGTTTCTGGAAAAACGTATAGTAGGTAGAAACTGTGTGGCCACGGGTGCCATACTCGGAGGCGGTGCTGGTGGGAGATTGGTAACAGGTGCGCGAGTTGGACTTTCAGAAGTCCCGGATTTAGTTGCAGTTGTCCCGGATGCTGCCGTTGGCGCCCCAGTAGTCGCGGATGCTAGATTTGTTGTCGGTTTCATTGGATTGTCAGATTTAGTGAAGGAGCCACCATACGGAAAGAACCTCTTTAGTTCTTCGTCCCCGTTTGACCAGCCCGGTACGACAGGCTCAAACGCAGATCTCGACGGCGTCGGTGAGACCTTACTCGAGCTCGCCCCAGGCCTCCTCCCATGACTAGACCGTGAAGAATGGGCACTAACGATTTTCCATATTGCATAAACAAAGGCGATTATAAACAATGCAAACACTGCGTACAAAGCCACCGAGGCGTAACCTTTCTGACACATAATCAGGTCGCTTAGTTTTTCGCTACATTTGAATCTGGTTGTACAACCGCTAAACTTCTCTCTCGGGTCACAACGGATGCGTTTCAACCATTGGAACTTAGGAACTACCTTAGAGAAACGAGATTTTGTTTCCTGTTTTAAAAAATGACTCTTCAAGGTTTTTTCTCTTGATCTTTTCTCTCGATGATGGCAGCGTTTCTCCCGGTCTCGATGTTTGTGCTTTTCTCCCTCCCGATACAGTTGTTTGTCTCCTTCTGTAAGTTGTCGTTTTGCTCTTTCTCGGTGCTGCTGTTTTTCTCCTTCTGTAAGTTGTCGTTTTGCTCTTTCTCGATGCTGTTGTTTTTCCTCTTCTGTATGCTGTTGTTTATCTCGCTCTCGATGTTTGTGTGTTTCTCCTTCTGTTATCTGTCGTTTGTCTCGCTCTCGGTGTTTGTGTTTTTCTCGTCGATGCTTGTGCTTTTCTCCCTCTGTATGCTGTTTTTTCTCTCGCTCTCGGTGCTGTTGTTTCTCCTCCATTTTATATCAGCGTTCCTGTGAATACGAAATGTTACATTCATGAACTTAATTCGCTTTCATTTTTATACAGATGAAACACATTTACTTAAAGTTTGCTTCGTCAAAAAAGTTGCTACAATTTCTTACTTGTCATTAGAGACAACAGAACATGTGGTTAAGTAAAATTTTAGTTTGCCTCCTAACAATGCCCTTTCAGTAAGGTAGGGCACTTCCAAACGGTTCTGCAGCAAACAACGAATGTGAGGACACTATATTGAATTCCAAAGAATGAACCGTAAGGTGTAGAATGTGTATAAAGAGGGTCAATATATCAGTAAAAGATAACATTCACTTTGCGCTCATTTTGCATTTCGCTTCTAGAGGCATATGAAGTCAGTTTTATTGCTGAATGTGGCATTTTGAAAGCATTAGAAGGGAACAGAAAGTTACAGAAGTATAAGACCGAGATAATCTAGACCATGCCAGCAAAACGTTTAAAGTTCAAAACGTTACAAAGTTTAGGTTGTAGTATAAGCAAAGTGCTTGACCAGCGTCCTAGCTTTCCATTGTTTACATGTGGCTGTAAGCTTGACCGATTTTTTGACAGAACACAACACTTGTTTGCTCAAGCGTGCACTAAACAACATTCCCCGCCACACCAGAGCACCAGACATCATTATAGTCGCCTTAGATATTGTAATAACGTTTAGTAGATGTTGTTCGTACTCACATTTGACTCGGAAATCCATTTACTAGTTTTGCTTCGTACTTCCAGAGTCACTTCAACTGGACTTTCAATACAAACCACCGCGATTTCCGGCAAGGTAATTCATTGCTTTTGGGACACCTTAGAATCCTTATTTTACGGATTTTTTTTATAATTTCTTTGAGAAGAAGAAAATAGCGTATTGTTTAGTCTCCGAGATTGGTTATTTGGGTGCGCCGAGTTGGGTAACAGTCTTGGCAATGACTAAGTCGTGACTTAGTGAGATCACCGAGTTAAAAGAGTCGTTGCAAAAATCGAAGGAAAGTAAAGACGCACGAATTGAAATGGGAATCATGTCGGTTCTGTCTTTTAATCTATTTGTATTTGACTTATTTCAATGTAAGTTTCATATCTAGGAGATCTGAGTCGCAAAAAGAGATACTCGAAGAGCGACCGATGGATACTTTCGGAATAAGCCCACGACGCAATTTTTTAATTGTGTTTAAAACCTGCACCGCACTAGTTTTGGTTTTCAGTGTCGTTAGCCAGAAGGAAGCCAGAAAACGCAGAAAAAGTGTACCAATGTCACAGTGCTAGGGTACAATGCTTGTATTGAAACTTTGGCCAAATAGAATTAGCGGAACTATTTAGAGGATTTTCATCAAACAGAGACATTTTGTTAAAACATGTAAAACTGGAGTCAAAATTCTTTATTGTTGGTGGACAGCAATATGCTGTACTTTCTTAAGGCCGATTATTGCACTATTCGAGTCACTAAGACAAAGGGATTGGATATCCCATGCTTTAAACATGAACCCCACTATAATATACAAAACACAAGAAAGAGTAAAGGGTTTGAAAGTTTTTGCAACTAGCAGCTGAATTGCCCGTGTAGTTCTACTAGCAGCTGAATTGCCCGTGTAGTTCTACTAGCAGTTGAATTGCCCGTGTAGTTCTACTAGCAGCTGAATTGCCCGTGTAGTTCTACTAGCAGTTGAATTGCCCGTGTAGTTCTACTAGCAGCTGAATTGCCCGTGTAGTTCTACTAGCAGCTGAATTGCCCGTGTAGTTCTACTAGCAGTTGATTGGCCCGTGTAGTTCTACTAGCAGTTGATTGGCCCGTGTAGTTCTACTAGCAGTTGAATGGCTCGTGTAGTTCTACTAGCAGCTGAATTGCCCGTGTAGTTCTACTAGCAGTTGATTGGCCCGTGTAGTTCTACTAGCAGTTGATTGGCCCGTGTAGTTCTACTAGCAGTTGAATGGCCCGTGTAGTTCTACTAGCAGTTGATTTGCCCGTTTAGTTCTACTAGCAGTTGATTGGCCCGTGTAGTTCTACTAGCAGTTGATTGGCCCGTGTAGTTCTACTAGCAGTTGATTGGCCCGTGTAGTTCTACTAGCAGTTGATTAGCCCGTGTAGTTCTACTAGCAGTTGATTGGCCCGTGTAGTTCTACTAGCAGTTGATTGGCCCGTGTAGTTCTACTAGCAGTTGATTGGCCCGTGTAGTTCTACTAGCAGTTGATTGGCCCGTGTAGTTGGATGGTTTGGCCTCTATGATGTGTAGTGAACCTTGCAAGCACTTACCTATTTTGCAAACATTATGTAACTGTATTCACGTGTATTATGCAATAGTTTCGCAAAAGAAATAGAACTACTCTAAAATATAAGTGAATCGTGGAACCTCTCCATGCAATACTTCATAGCTGTTTTAGCTTTTCGTGGATTTACTGTGGGCTAACACCCCCCCCCCCCCCCCCCCCCCCCCCAAGGCTGACAATCGTGTATTAGACTTGATTACGAACACATGTGTAATGTGGGCTCGTAAATAGGCGAAGGTGATTATCTAGCATGCACCTGTGATTTCGTACGAAAACCAGCAAAAGTTTCATAAAGTTTAGAGAGTGACTCAAGGAGGTCTAAAGTCTTATAAGTTCCGCGCTCATTTCCCATAACCTCTTCGCAGTTTCATCGTCTTGTGTAGCTCTAGGATCACAATTGGAATAGTACATTCTCGTCTCTTGTTCTAAGTCCGCGTCTACGGCGCAGTAAATTGCTGAATTCACACTAGAGACGAGTTTCTCGTCTTGAACGTGGTTCCCAGTTCTTCTGTGATCACGCGAAAAAAATGTTCTTTGAAGGAGAAAGTCCAGACAGATAATACGCCAGTGTTTCCGAGTAAATTAGACAGGAAATGTTTCTGACGAGAAACTCGTCTCAGACGGGTAACTCGTCTTGTAGTGTGAATTCGGCTAATGCTTGTCCAAGCTCCCTCGCGAGCACTCTTCATGCAACACCCGCAGTTTGCAAGAATTCTAGGTTTTAGACACGAATAGCAGCAGATGTGCCTCAGAAGCTCGGTTTTCACCATCCCAGGATCGAGTGAATAAGTCGGCGTGACGCCACTTCCTGTAAGCCTTCTCTTGAGGAAAGAATATTGGCAAGTTTGCTGCTGTAGTAGGCTTTGGTTCTTTTGTATCGAGGTTGATCATTCCAATGGTCAAAGCTGATCCGTGGGACAAATTCATCTCTAGTGATCTCTAGTGTTGTTGCTGTTGTTGACTATGATATTGATGACGATGGTGATGGTGATGGTGATGGTGATGAATGTGAAACAGCCTGTGCGTGTTGAACCGACCTAGTAGACGTTATGAAGTCAGTAAGAATCGAAGGGATGATTTGGCAAGCGAACGTATCATTTTCCTTCACGTTCCAACTGGCGGTGAATCAAGCATGGTCTGTCACCTATTGAGAAGACCTGTTTATTTGTAATGGGAAATATAAATTTATTATCTTATTATGCAATTAGATGCATTTTTTTCATATTTCCATTCAAACTCTTGACATCTTTGCAATACTTATGTTTTCTACGAAAAGCTCAGTTGTTTCAACTTTTACATCTTAATTGACTTAATCTAATGAGAAATCCCAAGCTAGTCAATTGAACTTAACAGGTAGTTGATAAATATTTAACGACAAAGATCGAACATGCTGACCAATGGCGAAGAGCAGAAAAGTAACATCATAGAAACCAAAGAAAATAAATTTTCTGATGCAGAAACACATTTTAGGAGTTTTATGGGCAATACAGGGTTCTTCTAGGGACCTAGAAATTAATTTTAGCACTGCATTAACGTGGAGAGTTTCCTTCTTCTCAAGTTGTTAAGAGGACAACAGATTCAATGTCGGATTCACTTGACTAGCTTGTCGCTGCAACAAGTACGTTGTGTTGATATATTGTTTGACTAGAAGTATCTTTGGGTTCTCTTTCGCTGAGGGCGGTTGCCGATGGAATCATGAAGGACATTGAGTCAGGAGATTGCGAACGCTTACACTCTCGCTCGAGAGGCCACCAGGGTGACTGCTTGGAAAGCAACAGCCAAGAATCCTTCAGCAATACCATAAATTGCAAAGACTCTTCGCAAGAAAATTCCAGCGATTGTGATGATTCTTCCAAAAATTGCAGGACGTTCAGCAAGTGGTGCAGAAGAGTTAACAAAAGAGTTCTTGTTCCAAAAGCATTTTATGCTTCTTTCTACACCGGCATCGGCGCTTTATTTCCTTATCTACCCGTCTACTTCAAACAGTTGCACCTCACCCCTCACCAGACTGGGGTTCTTATAGGGGTACGACCCCTCATACAATTTCTGGCCACGCCCATCTGGGGGGCAGTGGCTGATAAGTTTTGCAAAGGCAAAGCTATTTTATTGATGTCTGTTTTAGGCTGGCTAGTGTCAAATGCTTTACTCGCTTTAGCGCCCGAGACCAAGCATACTCGTATTTGTGAATTCACCCCGGAGTTAGAACCACTCCCAGAGAAAACTGATGACCCTGTGTTACTGTTACGGCGTTTCTATGGAAACAGAGGGTTTTATGGATTCTATGGCAACGGTAGTTTGTTTAGGAGCAATAGCAGTGCAATACAGAATAGAACTAAAACATTTAGCGGTGGAGTAGCAACGCATGATCAAACTTTCTTCAGCGCCTTTCCTAGAGAACTCAACGACAAAGTTATCGGCCTAAAAAGATTGCCAAGAAAGAGCCAAGCTGCAAAGGAACGCTCTCGAAATGCATCTAAATATCATTTTGTTGCTACCAGCCGATATGAACGGCCATGGACGTTGGTTCTCATGGAAGACGAACCCGCCACTCTTCTCCATGGCAACGTCACCTCTGAGGATCACGTGTTCACATACTTGTTTCTTGTGACAGTGATTGGCACTCTGGTATCCGCGCCCACTCACATGATGGCCGACACGGCTACTCTCACCACCCTAGACGGGCAGCTGCACAAATACGGTGGAGTACGCCTTTGGGGCTCTCTGGGGTGGGGGGTAGGGGGATTTAGTGTCGGCGCTGCGGTCAGTAGCAATTTGCAAACGCGTTGTAACGGGGAAGTCATCATCGACTACTTTCCGTGTTTTTATGTGTACATCGTTGCTATGGCAGCAGCGTTTATCTGCGCCACGCAGTTTAAATATAACACCGAAGCGCTGCCCGCCGATGCGTGCGACAAACCAGGAATCAAGAACGCCTTGGTATTTTTGCGATGTCCCGAGAACTGCTTCGTCTTGGTCATTGCGTTCTTCTGCGGCTCGGCGACAGGGTTCATAGAGACCTTCCTGTTCTGGTACCTTCACGAGCTTGGCGGAGATCAGTTTTTATTTAGCGTAATCAACGGTATGAACTGCGCAGCTGAGGTGCTTGTATTCCTTATAACAGACAAAATGATCGACAGAATAGGCCAGGTCTGTATCATCTACCTAGCTCTCGCATGCTACGCGCTTAGATTCTTGTACTTCTATTTCCTGACGAGCCCGTGGTGGGTTTTGCCAGCGGAGCTACTCCAGGGAGTCACTACTGCTGCGCTATGGGCTTCCTGTGTTTCTTATGTGGGGCTCCACCCTGGCGCTTCCCATACTCTACAGGGGATTCTCAATGGGGTTTATATGGGGCTAGGATTTGCGGCAGGGGGGTTCATAGGCGGGATGATTGTACACCTAGTTGGCATACCGGACAGTTTTCTTATATTTGCTACAGTTAGTCTTTTATTGTTGTTTGTATTTTTTGCTTTGAATAAAGCCCGGAGGAAGTAGTACTATATGTTGTACAGTTCTGCAGGGGATACAAAGACTAACAGATCGCGTTTTGACGGTCGGAAAAACTCGAATACAAGTTGCGCTAAAAGAAAATAGAATAGTGCGTGTTGCTCGCGCACAAACTGCCGTATCTCGCGCAACTCATAATTTTCATCTGCAACTCGCAATTCTCATGCGCAGCTCACAATTTTCATGCGCAACTCATAATTCTTATGCGAACCTGTCAATTCTCATGCGCAACTCACAATTCTCATGCGCAACTCACAATTCTTATGCGCAACTCACAATTCTCATGCGCAACTCGCAGTTTTCATGCGCAACTCGCAATTTTCATGCGCAACTCGCAATTTTCGTGTGCAACTTACATTTTCATGCGCAACTCGCAATTTTCATGCGCAACTCGCAATTTTCATGCGCAACTCGCAATTTTCTTGCGCAACTCGCAATTCTCATGCGACAATCACAATTCTCATGCGCAACTCACAATTTTCACAATAAAGCACTAGGAACAAAGTGATCACAACATTAATTTGTATAAACTAGTTTTTTTGTGAAGAAGATTTTCAATTATTGAATAATATTAATCAACAAAATTTAATTGTGTGCTTATATAATAGACCACTACCCTTGTCGTTATCACCCCCTTCCCCCAACTCAATGTTGTTTTGTCGAACGCACTGGTTGCTGGGCTTCAACATTGAATAGGGGGAAGGGGCAATTAAAGCCAAGAAGACATTGCTTATGTAGTTCAAATGGAGATAAGCAATTTTCGAGGGGATGTTCTCAACTTGTTTTGTCGCTGATTGTAGGGAGCACATCTGAGTCACTTAGTGTTGCTTGCCTTTGTACCTTGGTATGACCATTTCTTTTAGACGGAATACATTCTTCAATTTATAACAATTGTTCAGCAATATCAGTGTCCATCTATATGCCTAGGTTTTTTAAAAAAATGCTGAATGCCCTAAGCAGTAGCTAGTGCCCATATTTCTCTGGCCATTTTACGGCTTCATATCATTCTCGGACCCAGACTTCCCTGGCTCGTCTCCTCGCGGGGGAGGCTCTGGTGACAGCCATTGACGCATGCGCGAGATTTGACACAGAGCCGTTGTGAGAAAAGCCTTTTTGTGCATGCCCCAACGTTCAAAATCAGCCAATCAGCGAAGGCACTCAAATGAATGTCCCATGAGCCTCCCCTGAGAGCAGCAGACGAGCGGGGAGGTCTGGGGACGAGAATGGCTTCATAGACGTTTCGTCTCGTATCCGAGCTCATTTTGGCGTCAAGAGTTCCTCATTTATTTCCTTTCATTGTCCTTGATCCGAGGAAACTTTCTCATACCCGCTCTCCCCGGGCTCGGAGTCTTTGCTGCGTACCGATCTACTAGCACGTAAGCACCGAGGTCGACCAGACTTAACGCGCCAAATAAGGCGAACGTTCGTGAGGCACCAATTGCGCTTATGAAGAACCCGCCGATAAACTCACCACAGCCATGACCCAGGCCCCAGTGAACGCTGTGAAGGATCCCTGAGAAGAACAGATATGTAAATTAGAGTAGCAAGAGCCGCATAGTGACAAACTTTAGGTTGTTATTTATCCTGTGTAAACAGCGTAATCTGCCTTGTAGGTTACTGAAAAAGCACATCGTTTGGTTAATTCTGCGCGCTTCTAATGAAAATATGTTCAAGGGAAAACTCGGCAAGGTTGGGTGCACAGGGAATTTTTGCAGAAACCCATTCATGGGAAAAGCTAAATTTCCCAAGGCACACACATGGGAAGTGGTTGGAATGGACATAGATAGCATAGGAACACTTCCCATTTTTCTGCCATATTCAGCTTTTCCTATGGATGGGTTTCTACAGAAATTCTCTGTGGAATACATGTCTTAAAAACACAACGTTTTGTAGTCTGCGAAGCAAGCGCAAAAAGAAAAGTGAGGGGGGAGAGGGCGCGCGCGATAAAGGGGCTTGGCGCCCTCTCCCCCGGTACCTCCCCTCTCTTTTCCCTTTGCGCTTGCTTCGCGGGCTACGTTTTGTACGCATCGAGCAAAATCTCGCGTTCTCATTGGTTGGTGGCCCTTTAGAGGGTGCCTGTTGTCGGTTAGAATCACTAATAAGCCGGCTTTTCACTAGTGACGTGAGTGGAGGAAGGAGACGGAGACGTAATGAAGCTTGCGTTCGTGTGAAAATCAAAGAACGGATCAAAAGACGGAGAAGGAGACGTAAGCGTGAAGGAAGCAGAACGGAAGGTTTTCTTTTTCTTACGTCTCCGCTTACGCTTACGTCGCTACTGTCACGGCGATTTTCACACAAACGTAAGCTCCTTGCGTCTCCTTCTCCGTCTCCGCTTATTTCACTAATGAAAAGCCGGCTTAAAGATTCTTATAACTGAAGAGCTTACCCTGTAAAGTAAACGTCGCCCCGTCCATGGCATTGTCCCCAGCAAAGGACATGAGCGATGCCCACACGGCTGCCGTAGTGATGCCAGACAAAGACTCAAAAGGAATGACACTCCAGGGATTCACCACAAACGCATAATAAAACAGTCTTACCGCGTAACACAGCAAGCCCAGCCACAACACTCGGATGGTCCCTATGGCGGAAATAAGCCGCGAGGACAGGAAGTAAACTGTCATTTCCGCCAAGCAATTCACTGCTGACATTATGCTAAAGAGCATCTGGGTTCCGCCTAAGTCTTTCAGATGCCAAAAGAGGAACACCTTGATGAACCCCATGGCGATACCCACGTAGAATACAGTCGCGAGGAAAATGAGGTGTCTTGGAGTCAGGAGGGCGCAAAGGCCGACGGAGATGCCAGTGCCTTTGGATTCCGCGCGATTTGGTTGCGCCGCAGAATCAACATCATTCGTTTTCTCTTTTTCCTCATGTTCTTGCCCTGTGCCCTTTCTTTCGAAATCAAGCTTTAAGCCAATAATGAGCGCCAAAAGCATGAAGATCCCGTAGGTGTAAAAACAAGGGTAGTAGTTGACGTCCTTGCGTCGTGCGCTCCCGGGCGGACACAAGTGTGTCTTACTAACCGCCGCGCCTACGAGAAACGCCGCCACGCCCCATCCTATAGACCCCCATAACCGCTGCTTTCCATACTTATGCGTCTCGTGGTTATCCTTTAATAGCTGAACAGTGGCCGAGTCTCCGAAGGTTAAACTTGGACATGACATGGTCGTGAAGAAAATCGTAACCACCAAGAGGTATAAAAACACGCGCGCGTTCTTAGCATCGTGTTTCCCGATATCTTGCAAGGCTGTCTGATCTCTTTGAGGCCAGGGCGTAGAATCAAAGGAATCCTCTGCCATTTCGGATAACTTCTCCATGTAGTAATCCCTGTGGGACGAATTTCCGAGGCTGCGCCGATTTCGCGTCACGTTTGAACCTTTCGCTGGGAGTGTTTGCATTTCGCAAAGATCGAGTGGAATAAAAGCGTACGACAACAAGCCCATGTTTATAGCTAACATCGAGAGAAAGAACAACAATTTGCTTCTGTGATACTTGTCCGCTATGGCACTCCATATAGGTATAAAGAAAAATGCGATATAGGGTTTAATACCCGTGATTATCCCGACTTGGCTAGCAGGGAGTTCAAGTTGCTTGAGAAATAGAGATAAATAAGGCAGCAGCGAACCTTGCGCGGAGAAAAAGAAAAAATAGAACCCTTTCGGGACGAGGTACCTCTTCTCAAATCCGCACACGGTGTCTTTTTTAGCAATGGTTTTATCGTCTGTGGTATCTTGTAGATCTTCTTTAGAAGGATGTTGTTTTTCATTTTTATCCTCCATTGTAATCGTAATTGCAAGAAAATCCTCAGTGTTTGAGGTTTATCGAGAGATTGTTTACATCAGAGTCCATTTTGAACACGAGGATAGCGAAATCTGACAATAAATTCCACCATGGCGACGGGTGGTTGCTGGTGTACACAGGTTACAACGGATTCCATAACAAAATGAACAGCTAACCCGTTGGAAAAGTATCCAAAAAGAGAGCAACAAATTGGTATCTACTTCTCCCACATTAGTTTTGCTGTGAGAGTAGAAAGAACTAGGTTTGGCTACGTAATGGACGGACAATGTTCGAGGTCCAGCTGTGTAAATGACCCCATTTAGATTTTGACTCAAGTTCGCTGCCACCTGCACTTTGGGTGTTTGCAGAGGAGCTGACGAGAACAATTGTCAGTTTTGTAAAACAAAAATCGAAGAAATAGGGAAAATGGAAACTTTTGTGTCAAAGGAAGATGTTTTGAACGAATTCCAGAGATCGACAAAGTGTAGGGGCGGATCCAGGAATTTCACTTATGGGGGAGGGGACCGGATTATAGCAGAGATGCCAACTCTCCCGCTTTTCAGCTGTTTCTCCAGCTTGAATTTCAGAGATTTTTTCTCATGTTCCCTTGTATCTCCCGCCAATACTTCTGGGAAAATCGCGAATCTCCCGCTATTTGTTCACTTGAGGTTGGCATCTTTGTTATAGGGACCAAAAATTGCAAATTGTCTCAGCAAATACAGTAAATGTATGATAAAATCTGTCGAAAAAAGAGGGGCGCGGCCTCCCTAAATCCACCCCTGGAGTGGAGGATGATGTGTGAAAACGATAGATAGCCATGCCAACCCCCTCTCACAAATTTGTGGTATAAACTTTGTGTCCTCCCCTAGCCACCCTTCTTCTACCATTGTTGGATCAGCCACTCATTTTCGTGTGTTGAATATTGAATGAAAACTAGACAGTCCCCCAGTCCACATCAGAATATTAAATCACAAGAAAGCAAATCTTTTTGCACTTAGCTATGGGTGCGATTGTTCGTAGACTCCGTAAAATACATATGTTATTAGCGTCAGGGGAGGTCCGGTTTGTGAAATATCGTGACCGAAGTGTCTTAAAAATACTGATCGAGACCGAAAATTAGAAATTAGCGCTCGCGCGACTAGTCCGGATCCGGATCGTGATGGATTCCGGACCGCTAAAAAAATATATAAAAAAGTGCGCGCTAAGGGTATTCAGGAACTACGGAATCGGCATAAATAGGTCAGCGATCAATCAATCACTACTTTTTCGTTTTTTTTTTTTCAATTTGCGCGAAAATGCGGAAAGAAAAAGATAAACAACGAAAACGGATTTCCCGTATTACAACACGTTGCCCTCAACATTTGTTGGCTTAGCTAAGATTATCACGCCATTGAAAAGATAATTAACATGCGACAGCCATGCTTTTAGCACATGATTAATCACTGCCAGTCCAATAGAGCGGTTTTCACATGACTGTCGTGAAAACAATTGCAATTGAGCAATCACTAGCCAATCACAATCGAGAGAAATCACAACGTGCTCCTAAATGGCTTTTTCTCAGTCAATTGCAAGCCGAATCAATTACTTAGTAATTACACAATTGTATTTACTACAGAATTTGATTGGCTGAGAACAACGAGTAGCCAATGAGAACGCAAAGCAATCGCAATTACATAACAAGTCTTGACAGTCATGTGAAATCCACTCTATCATAAATTGCTAACAGCTAAATTTGGTTTCCTAGCATTGTATTCTTTTCGTTGCCATAGACAAAATTATAGTGTCTGTTGTTCATCATCTACAAAATGGACAAATAGATAAATATCTTTTTTATATCATTACCATAAATTATTGAAAATTACATACAACCGAAAGGGATAATCACATTAAATACACATCGGGTTCTAGCCAGTGGGAGGGCCTAGCAACCAAATGATACAGTAAATGTATGGGACACAATATTATTTAAAATACAGGAGAAAATTTCTTACGAATGGTCCCTTGGGCCCCCTCCTATTAAAAATCCTGGCTGTGCCCCTGTAACCTGAGGTTAGAAGGCTGGATCCGTCCTGTCTGTACACCCACCACCAACGATTTACTTTGGGGCATTGAAGATTGAGAAAGTTTACTTTAATATAGTTACTGTTATTTGCCCCACCCCAACAGAAGTCCCTCCCCCCCCCCCCCTCCAGTTTAAAAATACACTGATTGGATGGGAAATCAAAGGCAATTGACCCCACACCCCTCTGAAATGGCAGAGGAATGGACTTTATCTGGAACACACATTGGCCTCATTACATGTAACATGGCCTTAAATTTTGGGGCCCACAGAACTCCTAATAGATACTTTCCACAAAACCCATGCATTCAGGTGCATAAGACATAGGTGCTTTCCATCCACTGCATGATGGTTCAGTTACTCTGACTGGAATAAGATTGTGGGTGGAATGGTTATCCCCCGGGGGGGGGACTCCCCATATTTTCAGACGGGGGTGCTCGTCCTATCCCTTAGGGTATAAAATTGACAGACGTGCTATCTCTTAGGGGTGTTTAAAATCAGCCCTATCCCTTAGGGGAGTCTCAGATCAATCCTTGCCCAGAAATATATTGGTACTGACACAAGAACCGATATTTACAAAGGTTGAAAACCCCTCAGTGCTATTAAGGCATGGCTATGGAAGGAAAAGCGTAGGGGGTGGTCTATATTTAATGCATTTACTCATTTTCTTTACGAAACTTAATTCATGTTACAGAGCACCCAGAACTTAACAAAGTTTGAGTATCGTTTCTATGACAACCTGGAATGTGACCTTTGAACCTCATTTTTAACGGAATTTTAAAAACTGCCCCTGCTGACAGGGAAAATGCATAAGAGGCAAAAAATAGATTAGTGGAAAAAATAATTCTTACCTTGGTGTTTGTAAATCTAATTGGAAATTCTGCACAACACACATGGATAAGAAGTTATCGAAGGGTATCGAATTTCACATTGTCCTAAAATAGGATTCCAATGGAGAAGTCAACTTTTCCAATTAGATCAACAATATATACCCAGACTTAAGTCACTTGGCACTTAAACATTTTCAGGATTTAAAGCATTTCCCTGTCCGCAGGAGCACTTTTTAAAAAACCGTTACCTTCGAGTTCAAAGGTCACATTTCAAGTTGTCATAGAAACAGCAACCAAAATGTACTTATTTTTCAACCACCCACAGGCTGAAAAACTTTAAATAACCGAACAGTTGAAAGCACTTGAGTTAGACCACCCCCTAGGTTTTATGACAATTCGTTTGTCAGCCATGCCTTAATGGTGCTGAGCCTAAAATTTGCTGTCTTTTAGGGGTAAATTCGGCGGTCGAAACGCCAAATTTGCTCTCTTTTAGGGGAAAATTTTCTGTTTGCCACACCCATTTTGCTATCCCTTAGGGTCAAAATCAATTTTCCCGACGAGCACCCCTGTCTAAAATATTGGCAGTCCCCCCCCCCCCCCCCCCCGGGATGGTTATACTGGAATTTTCGGTTGGAATGGGCCTTTGTCATATGGCAGCCATCTTGGATACATCTTTTGTTCCTGCATGTGCAGCCTCATCATGATTATGAGTTTCCAAACAAATAATCTTATCCAAGATGGCTGCCATGTGGTGAAGGTCCATGGTCAAATGGAAAGTTCAGGTTGAAAGTGAGGCTACATGTACTGTCAAGGCATTTGCCATGTTGAAGAGATCCTGACTTGTTGATGCCTGCCCCCCCCCCCCCCCTCCCATGGGCGGGGAGGGCATTTTGATGGGCAACTTGAAACAATAAAACTAATGCACCTAAAGAATTTATGTCTGTAATTACAAATTAATAACACTTCTTTTGACAACAATAGGATAAGTTAAGCTCTTTTAAAAAGAAACAGTGCATGTGGTTAAGCATTTACATATGAGCTCATTTGCTAATCAATACAACAGTCAAATTTATAAGTAAATATTACATCTTTTAATATGTTTAGCCAAATAAGTAACAAAATAAATCGCATTAACTTTGGCATAACATCGGGCAAGGTAAATAATCTGATTACAAGGGCTGAATAAACTCTTTGTCTTTTTGGGCTAAATGCGCGTTTCAGATAATGAATACTGTCAAAACTGGCAGCTTGCCATTACAAAGTCTGATTTTCTTGCACCATCCATCATTACACAGGGGTGCCTTCTATCCCTGGCCCTAGATATTCTTGACTATCTCGCATAGTTTCCATTTCTTTACGAACTGACGACCAAATAAAACTCCCAACTGTACTTCTTCGTTTCCGAGGAATTGGTCGCCTTCTTTCTTGAGTAAAAAGATCGCTCGCTCTTCTGAGTTCGTGAGCAACACTTAAGGCTTGCATAGATAAGGGAGCTGACGCGGAACGAGCTCTTCTACCATCTTCTACATAAAGTCCAAGAGAGTTGTTGCTCAAAACTGGATGGGATTTTGTATACTCCAAAGGTTTCTTGTACACAGGAACATGACAAGCTGGCTTTGCCGTCGAATACTTATTTTCATTGCCATCATTAATTATTTCATTCTGTGGTTCTCCAGGCCCAAAGAAAGCCATTTAAAAACACTGCCCCTCTTCGAGTTCTTTCTATTCAATTTTAAACGTGGCAATCTGGTATTTTCCCACGACCGTGAACACAAAAACAAGCCAGAAGTTTCTTATTGCTTCAATCAAAGAACGCTTCCAGTTCTTCTGCCTCCTCAGCACCACAACAAGTTTTATCAACTCCGAAGGTCATGTATTGACATGCCCGTGTAGAAGTTACGATCCGCTTGTAAAACGCTGCCAAGCTCATACACGCAAAAACTAAAACTTCGTGCCCTTGGAAATATCCAGTAGATTTCACTTCCTACATTCCTCCTAATTACTCCCGCAATATGTATCAACAATAATTTGCTCTTCCACCGCAGAAATAACCAACTGTAGGATAATTTCCTCGTTAATTTGCCTTCTGTGCAACTAGTAGCTAAACGTAAACACTCCTGCAGAAATAAATGACTTATGAGTCATGTTATGATTATAGTTGCGTGACGTTGCGTGACGTCACGCAATATTATGGCTACCTGTGGTAAAAAAAAAACGCGCCATACCAGACTTCTATACAAAACATATTCAAAATGGCGGACGCTTCGAGCAAAAATTCTTCAAGTTTCACTCCCCCTAAAGTTACGCGTAGGCCGGTTAGAGTTTATCAAAATGTATCTAGAGATACTTTTATGTCTGAAGTAGCCGTTCAACGAAGGCCTGCGTTGTTAAGAGGGTTAGATATCGGGGAAGCGGTCGAGAAATGGAGCCCAGAGTATCTTGCGCACGTTGGTGGGGACAAAGCAGTCAAAGTTCATGTGTGCTCTGTAACCTGCATGGACTTTATCAAAAAGAACTTTATGTATAAGTAAGTTACGAAGTAAGTGATAAATGCATCATTATTGGGAGAACCATTTCATTTTTGTCTGTCTGTTTGACTGTCAGGTCTGAGTGTTTGTCTGTTTGCCTGTCAGGTCGCAGTATTAGCTAAGCAGTATTAGCTAAGCCCAAGCGATGTACCAGGCATATGCACACCTCATATTTCATTCCCTTATATGCTCGTACGAACATATACAAATTTAGCTTCATCCCCGTACAATAGTTGACTGGAATTCACTCTCCCAATTGTCTGTAAATATTGCTCTAGCTTCTGGTGTAGATGACAAATTCCGCCAGCACTTATTTTCAATGTAAACAACCACTGACCCCGAGGTGCATATTATATTGTATGTATTTATAAGGTAGCACCAACATATTAAAGTGAAGTGAAGTGAAGGTCTGTGTGTTTGTCTGTCTGTTTGTCTGTCAGGTCTGAGTGTTTGTCTGTCTTTCTCTGTGTTTTTAGCTCAAGCTGTCTGTCTGGCTTCCTGTTGTCTCAGCTTCAAGTGTCCTGCATCTTGTTTTGAACTGTCGGCTCGACTGCAGAATACCCCCCTGCTGATTTGAATACGAATAGATCCTTTTGTTTTATGCTGCCTCGTTCTATAAGAACTTCAGAGAGATGCAAATCAGCGTGGGGGTATTCTGCAGTCGCTCCGAAATGTCTTGGTTTAGAAGTTGTGATATTTTAGGTACCTATATGTGTGAGTTATTTTTACTTTATATTTGACTTTTTATTTTCCACTTATTTATACATGTACTTTTTATTGTCCCCCCTAAAAATGTCTTACTTTGATGCATTACCCCCTTTGCAAGGCCCATCATATGTAGATGTAGATTTGATAGAGAGAGAGCTTGAAATGTATGTACAAATCAAACAAATAAGTTAGCGCAGTCAATGTTAGTTGATCAGTTACAGATCTGTGCTGAGCAGTAAATGTTTTTTTTCCATTTTATTAGTATTATTAAACTCATGGATATTTTTGTTTCATTGTGACAGAACTGTCCCCTTTAACAAGTTTGTCTACAGGGCATCTCAGGATGTTCAAACAGAGTTCTTTATCTCTTCTGTGAGTGAATCAATGACCACTTCCTTCCCGGTGGGGTACTCCCCAGAAAAAAAAAAACAAGGATGTTCATTGGGAATTCAATGGCAAATGGGTGTGGTTGCCTAGAAATTTAACCATAAGAGATAGCAAACTCAAGAAGAAAAAGTTCTGAACAAGTGATTTTAGCTTATCAGGGCCCAACATTAACTGCACTAGGTGCCATTGGCGACCAATTCCAAATTTTAGTCGCCAAAAAAGCAATATTTAGTCGCCACATAAATGTGGATCTCAGCTGAATGTAGAAAAATGGGGTGCCATTTGGCCACTAGCTCTCAACTTTTGGTCGCCAAGCCTTAAAAATTTAGTCGCCATTGGTGAATGGTCGCAATGTCGGGGCCTGCTTATACATAAAATGTATAGATTATGAGGATTTTGGATTTCATTTACTAAACAGGAACTATGAAGCTTGCTATTTGAGATCAGTAAAAACTAAAAAATTATCATGTCTTGTTACCAGAGCACCACTAATGCGCTAGCAAACTTGAAAATTCAAAATTTATTTGAAAAAAAGATCCAATTTACCAACAAACAGTCCATATGCTAAAATATGCAGTTTGTTTTTGTCATAATTCCAACCAATACTTTAAAGAGCCTGTGTCAGCCACTCCTTTGTTATTGTTTTCGTTCGATATTAGAAGACTATTTATGAGTAGACATCTCTAAATAAACATCTAAAAACAAAGTTTGAGATTTGATTTACCAAATTCAATCGAAAAATAGCTCTATATTCTCTAAATCAGCCGATGGAAATGGATGCTTTCTCTGACTTTGTATGTTGCTATGCTGTCGGCGGCTGACATAGGCTCTTTAAAGGCCCATCACCAACCAGGAGCCTTTGCGCCCCGTCTTCTTTTGTTTTCAAATTGATCCATTGTTTTTCGGGTGCTCTGATTGGCTAAGAGTCCGCAAAGGCTCTCGGTTGGTGATGGGCCTTTAAACCAGTCCTGTGATATTATGCTTTGACAACATTTGATTCCAGTAGGGCTCTTTGCCCTTTGCTGACCAGACAATCAAAAGCTCTGAGGAGAAGACTGGATAACTCTAATGCTTTTATTTATTTTCTGTAGGATGAGAAATACTATCTAAGATCTCTTGGAGATGACCCAAGAAAGGTGAGGCTGGATCATGGGTGCTAGGACATGCATACAAAAATGAACTGATCCCAGGTGTCTGTGTTTTCTACACTGTGAAAATTGTTTTAACAAAATAACATTTTGTCTTTCAGTATAGGCCTTTATCACACAGAATTGATTAATAATATTTAATAGTTATCAGAAAATGAAAGTATCCAGTATTCAATTCCACGCATCCGTATTAGTAAAATTGCAAAGTTTGGTGAAGATTGCTTGAAAACTGGATTTCATTTTTTGATAACTATTAAATATTATTAATTAATTCTGCGTGATAACAGCCTATTGTCACTCCTTTTTTTAGCAATTGAACATTTTTAGCGATTGAACAAATGCCCCTCCTATTTGCCAACTTTTCCTAAATTTTAAAAGTAGGAGGACAAAATATGTCCAATTCTAGGCAACGTGTGGTTCCAGAAAATATCCATCCATCCCCTCCCCCTCCCCCTGCAGAAGGGATTGGAAACTTCAGAGGGGTGGGGGGGTCACTTTTCAACACCCTTCCGTGGGGGAAATGGATATTTTCTGGAACCACACAATATCTAGAATGAACACTGGGATGACTAGTCATCCCCTGCATCCCCCCTAGAGCTGTTCCTGATAGATGAGGTCCAAAGAAGAGAAGTGATAATAAAAAGTATAAAAATCTGATTTGAAGGAAGCTTAACCCTCCCCTTGATTTCTCTTCTGCAGGATATCTCTGACATAGAGGTGCATTTTCCCTCCCTTGCCAAAGACATCAAAATACCTGAGTTCTATCCCAAGGAGCAGTTCTTCTCCAGTGTGTTCAGAATTGCCTCGTCTGGCTCACAGCTGTGGACACACTATGATGTGAGTGTTTTGATTAAAATGGCAACTGTAGATGATTTTCATCATGAAGACTTCACTCCACTTCACATCAGCTCACTTCTCTTCTCTCCACACCACCTCACCCCACCCCACCCCACCCCACCCCATTCCACTCCTTTTTTCGGAGATACTAGCACAGGAGTACTACTCTAAAATCCGAATTCAAATAAATAAAATAAAAGTCTATATATGTTTGTATGCATGTATGTACTCCACTATTTCAACTCAAACTTCACTTCACATCAGTCCACTTCACTTCTCTTTGCTCCAAATCAGCTCACTTCACATCATGCCAAATATCATGACATCGGTCCACTTTACTTCTCTTCTCTTCACTCCAAGTCAGCTCACTTCACATCATGCCAAATATCATCACATCAGTCCACTTCACTTCTCTTCATTCCAAGTCAGCTCACTTCACATCATGCCAAATATCATCACATCAGTCCACTTCACTTCTCTTCACTCCAAGTCAGCTCACTTCACATCATGCCAAATATCATCACATCAGTCCACTTCACTTCTCTTCACTCCAAGTCAGCTCACTTCACATCATGCCAAATATCATCACATCAGTCCACTTCACTTCTCTTCACTCCAAGTCAGCTCACTTCACATCATGCCAAATATCATCACATCAGTCCACTTCACTTCTCTTCGCTCCAAATCAGCTCACTTCACATCATGCCAAATATCATCACATCAGTCCACTTCACTTCTCTTCGCTCCAAATCAGCTCACTTCACTTCACATCATGCCAAATAATATTTTCGTCACTCTACTTCACTTATCTTTACTCCACATCGCATCGCATCACTGCCTTCACTTATCTTCATCTCCCACATCTTATTCTCTAAGAATTCTTAACTAATAATTTTTTTGTTTCCTCAGATCATGGACAATTTGTTAATCCAGATCAGAGGTCGCAAAAGAGTGATCCTCTTCAACCCCAAAGATGCTACAAACCTATACCTCAATGGAGACAAATCAGAGGTCCTGGATATTGACAATCCTGATCCATCCATCTATCCCAAGTTCTACAAAGCAGCCCAGTATGAATGCATCATGGAGGCTGGTGACGTGCTGTATATTCCTGCCCTGTGGTTCCATAATGTTATCTCACTAAACTTCAGCGTGGCCGTTAATGTATTTTGGCGGCATTTGCCTGGAGAAATGTATGATCACAAGGATGTGTACGGAAATAAGGACCTTGTCCCGGCGACAAGGGCCATGCAGATTGTAGACAGAGCCTTAAAGGCTCTCCAGGAATTGCCTGAGGATTATAAAGACTTCTATGCAAGACGGATTGTGTCTAAATTAAAGACAAAATGCTATAGTGATGACCTTGAAGAAAATTTTGAAAGTGTTATTGAATAATGTAGCCATGAAGACCAGTTTTTGATAAATGAAAATAAATACTGAAAATAAATTGTCACCCATAAATCTCTCAAAATGTAGCAGAATGAAGCGAAACTCTTAGGATGTGTTGTAGAGTAGAGGGAGACGGCCGGTTCACTACCGAAGAAACTATTAAATATATTCCGGATCAATCCCAAGGGTGGGATTATCGTTCTAGGATTATCGCCTATTGATAGGGTCTTAAGAGGGATAAGCCCACGTTGATGACTCATCCCCTTGGTAAACACAGCTGATCTGGAAGTCACTCCCTTGGGAATTCTGTAGTGATCCGGATTGGTCTATGACTCATCCCCTTGGGCGATGCATCTTGATCTGCAAGTATGTGGCCATACTTGAGAAATGCGAAATGATGATGTCACTTTTTTATTTTCGATTTATTTTAGAGGTGGTAAAGTACAAAACGGTTTAGACATTTGGGGTGCCCAATTACGCTCTCATGCTCTTGATCGTGATACTGTATTAGATAATGCATTGAATTATGAATTAAATTATCGACTCTAGAGGATCACGCCTGTAATTGTGATTCAGTTTTCTCGTGTAGGTTCACTTATCTGTATCGGGATGCCTGTGGGTTTTAAATTTCTCCTCGGGTCCTTCGCCCGAGGAAAAGACCAAAGTTTTTTACCTCGAGATCTACTCTACCACTAAATAGGCATTAACGGTGCATAAATACAGTAGTAGTAATACAGTTAAGAATTTTGTCTCAATTCAAGCTTCATTAGTTTCTTGTCGGTTCGTAATTTTTCGGTATCAAATTAAGGCTCCCACTTTTTTTGATGCCTATTCAGCGATTGAGCATGAGAGGATTCCGAACTGATCTTTTCGTCGTTTTACGCTGCGCTGTTTGAAAACATCGAAATGGCTTTTTTGTTTTTTCCCGTCAATCAAGCCATCTGAACCAATCATGTAGTGAGGAGACAGAACTTGAGATGCAATGTAAAGTATTCGAGACAAAGCGGAAATGATCCATTCGGTGATCTATATGTTTCTTTGAACATTTTCTTCCGCTGAAAGTTATTTCACCTTTCCTGCCTATGTTCCAAATTTTTACACAGTCTGAACATAGCTGGTAAAAAGTAAACAAAGCAGATAAAATGCGCAGAAACAAAAACGTTTTAGGAGGTCTAATTGCGTAGAAAGAAAATACCGCAGTAAAATAAACATCCAGTGGTGTACCAGAGCATGCGCAGCACTGCCAGTGCAGCGAGGACTGGGTGCAACTCCCAGCTGGGTGATTCTGTGGTTGCAGGAGTATAGATACAGCGAAACCGAAAGGGAGATAGGTGAGAGGAAAAAGAGAAGATATCAAAATGAGAGATCTCGTTTTTTGGGCCAAAATATCAAAGACTTCAAGACATTTTGCCAGGAACGCCTGGTACTCCTGGCTGAATTTTAGTCGAGTTTCCCTAAGGTTTCAAACCACTGTAATTCGGCCAAAAATGATTCAGTCAAGCCTATATTTAGGTAGTTTGTCAACATTTTCATGCTCTTTGTTAAGATATATGTTTTGTCTTGATACTTATAAAATTGATAGATTTGATTTTTGACCAAAAAGCCAGAAAATGCAGAATTTTAGAAAACGCGTAAAATAAAAAATGGTTTATGTCAAACTGTTGTGCAGGTAAAGCATTATTTCATATGTAAATCTGATATGATTTAGTTAAGATTTGATAAAGTTATAGCTGTGTGAAGATTTTCACAAGAGACAATGAGTGAGAGGTTTGGCAGACCTGATTAGATGAGGTCTGCTAAACCTCTCACTCATTGTCTCTTGTGAAAATATTCACACTGCTATAACTTTATCAAATCTTAAATAAATCATACCAGATTTACACATGAAATAATGCTTTACCTGCACAATAGTTTTAAATAAATATATTTTTATTTTACGCGTTTTCTAAAATTCTGCATTTTCCGGCTTTTGGGCCAAAAAATCCAATCTCTCAATTTAATAAGTATCAAAACAAATCTTACATAATTAAAAATAATATCAAAAGTTTGACACAATATCTAAATAAAGGCTTGATCAGATGGTTATTGACCGAATTACGGTGGTTTGAATTTTTTGGGAACACGACCTAATTTCAGCCAGAAGTGTCAGGCATTCCTTGAAATGAAATGTTTATTCTTAATAGTTGTTGTCTTTTTTCTCGCCGAATTCATGATAAATTGAAACTTGGTTTAAAAGATTTCCAATAACCGCGCGAATATTCAGTTTTGTATCACGCTTGAGACGTCAAAATGATTGAATTGTGGTGTTGATCGGATATCAATACTGACCGATAGACTTCAAGACATTTTGCAGGCCAGGAACGCCTGGTACTCCTGGCTGAATTTTAGTCGAGTTTCCCTAAGGTTTCAAACCACTGTAATTCGGTCAATAATGATTCAATCAAGCCTATATTTAGGTAGTTTGTCAACATTTTCATGCTCTTTGTTAAGATATAAGTTTTGTCTTGATACTTATAAAATTAATAGATTTGATTTTTTGGCCCAAAAGTCGGAAAATGCAGAATTTTAGAAAACGCGTAAAATAAAAAAATGTTTATGTCAAACTGTTGTGCAGGTAAAGCATTATTTCTTGTGTAAATTTGATATGATTTAGTTAAGATGTGATAAAGTTATAGCTGTGTAAATATTTTCACAAGAGACAATGTGTGAGAGGTTTAGCAGACCTCATCTCACCAGGCCTGCCAAACCTCTCACTCATTGTCTCTTGTGAAAATATTCACACAGCTATAACTTTATCAAATCTTGGCTAAATCATACCAGATTTACACATGAAATAATGCTTTACCTGCACAATAGTTTGACAAAAATGTATTTTTATTTTACGCGTTTTCTAAAATTCAGCATTTTCCGGCTTTTTGGGCAAAAAATCCAATCTCTCAATTTAATAAGTATCAAAACAAATCTTACATAATTGAAAAGAGTATCAAACGTTTGACACAATATCTAAATAAAGGCTTGATCAGATGGTTATTGACCGAATTACGGTGGTTTGAAATTTTTGGGAACACGACCAAATTTCAGCCAGAAGTGTCAGGCATTCCTTGAAATGAAATGTTATTCTTAATAGTTGTTGTCTTTTTTCTCGCCGAATTCATATAATAATTGAAACTTGGTTTAAAAGATTTCCAATAACCGCGCGAATATTCAGTTTTGTATCACGCTTGAGACGTCAAAATGATTGAATTGTGGTGTTGATCGGATATCAATACTGACCGATAGACTTCAAGACATTTTGCAGGCCAGGAACGCCTGGTACTCCTGGCTGAATTTTAGTCGCGTTTCCCTAAGGTTTCAAACCACTGTAATTCGGTCAATACTGATTCAATCAAGCCTATATTTAGGTAGTTTCTCAACATTTTCATGGTCTTTGTTAAGATATAAGTTTTGTCTTGATACTTATAAAATTAATAGATTTGATTTTTTGGCCCAAAAGCCGGAAAATGCAGAATTTTAGAAAACGCGCAAAATAAAAAAAATGTTTATGTCAAACTGTTGTGCAGGTAAAGCATTATTTCTTGTGTAAATTTGATATGATTTAGTTAAGATGTGATAAAGTTATAGCTGTGTAAATATTTTCACAAGAGACAATGTGTGAGAGGTTTAGCAGACCTCATCTCACCAGGCCTGCCAAACCTCTCACTCATTGTCTCTTGTGAAAATATTCACACAGCTATAACTTTATCAAATCTTAGCTAAATCATACCAGATTTACACATGAAATAATGCTTTACCTGCACAATAGTTTGACAAAAATGTATTTTTATTTTACGCGTTTTCTAAAATTCAGCATTTTCCGGCTTTTTGGGCAAAAAATCCAATCTCTCAATTTAATAAGTATCAAAACAAATCTTACATAATTGAAAAGAGTATCAAACGTTTGACACAATATCTAAATAAAGGCTTGATCAGATGGTTATTGACCGAATTACGGTGGTTTGAAATTTTTGGGAACACGACCAAATTTCAGCCAGAAGTGTCAGGCATTCCTTGAAATGAAATGTTTATTCTTAATAGTTGTTGTCTTTTTTCTCGCCGAATTCATATAATAATTGAAACTTGGTTTAAAAGATTTCCAATAACCGCGCGAATATTCAGTTTTGTATCACGCTTGAGACGTCAAAATGATTGAATTGTGGTGTTGATCGGATATCAATACTGACCGATAGACTTCAAGACATTTTGCAGGCCAGGAACGCCTGGTACTCCTGGCTGAATTTTAGTCGAGTTTCCCTAAGGTTTCAAACCACTGTAATTCGGTCAATAATGATTCAATCAAGCCTATATTTAGGTAGTTTGTCAACATTTTCATGGTCTTTGTTAAGATATAAGTTTTGTCTTGATACTTATAAAATTAATAGATTTGATTTTTTGGCCCAAAAGCCGGAAAATGCAGAATTTTAGAAAACGCGCAAAATAAAAAAAATGTTTATGTCAAACTGTTGTGCAGGTAAAGCATTATTTCTTGTGTAAATTTGATATGATTTAGTTAAGATGTGATAAAGTTATAGCTGTGTAAATATTTTCACAAGAGACAATGTGTGAGAGGTTTAGCAGACCTCATCTCACCAGGCCTGCCAAACCTCTCACTCATTGTCTCTTGTGAAAATATTCACACAGCTATAACTTTATCAAATCTTAACTAAATCATACCAGATTTACACATGAAATAATGCTTTACCTGCACAATAGTTTGACAAAAATGTATTTTTATTTTACGCGTTTTCTAAAATTCAGCATTTTCCGGCTTTTTGGGCAAAAAATCCAATCTCTCAATTTAATAAGTATCAAAACAAATCTTACATAATTGAAAAGAGTATCAAACGTTTGACACAATATCTAAATAAAGGCTTGATCAGATGGTTATTGACCGAATTACGGTGGTTTGAAATTTTTGGGAACACGACCTAATTTCAGCCAGAAGTGTCAGGCATTCCTTGAAATTAAATGTTTATTCTTAATAGTTGTTGTCTTTTTTCTCGCCGAATTCATGATAAATTGAAACTTGGTTTAAAAGATTTCCAATAACCGCGCGAATATTCAGTTTTGTATCACGCTTGAGACGTCAAAATGATTGAATTGTGGTGTTGATCGGATATCAATACTGACCGATAGACTTCAAGACATTTTGCAGGCCAGGAACGCCTGGTATTCCTGGCTGAATTTTAGTCGAGTTTCCCTAAGGTTTCAAACCACTGTAATTCGGTCAATAATGATTCAATCAAGCCTATATTTAGTTAGTTTGTCAACATTTTCATGGTCTTTGTTAAGATATAAGTTTTGTCTTGATACTAGATTTGATTTTTGGCCCAAAAGCCGGAAAATGCAGAATTTTAGAAAACGCGCAAAATAAAAAAAATGTTTATGTCAAACTGTTGTGCAGGTAAAGCATTATTTCTTGTGTAAATTTGATATGATTTAGTTAAGATGTGATAAAGTTATAGCTGTGTAAATATTTTCACAAGAGACAATGTGTGAGAGGTTTAGCAGACCTCATCTCACCAGGCCTGCCAAACCTCTCACTCATTGTCTCTTGTGAAAATATTCACACAGCTATAACTTTATCAAATCTTAACTAAATCATACCAGATTTACACATGAAATAATGCTTTACCTGCACAATAGTTTGACATAAATATATTTTTATTTTACGCGTTTTCTAAAATTCTGCATTTTCAGGCTTTTTGGGCAAAAAATCCAATCTCTCAATTTAATAAGTATCAAAACAAATCTTACATAATTAAAAAGAGTATCAAAAGTTTGACACAATATCTAAATAAAGGCTTGATCAGATGGTTATTGACCGAATTACGGTGGTTTGAAATTTTTGGGAACACGACCTAATTTCAGCCAGAAGTGTCAGGCATTCCTTGAAATGAAATGTTTATTCTTAATAGTTGTTGTCTTTTTTCTCGCCGAATTCATGATAAATTGAAACTTGGTTTAAAAGATTTCCAATAACCGCGCGAATATTCAGTTTTGTATCACGCTTGAGACGTCAAAATGATTGAATTGTGGTGTTGATCGGATATCAATACTGACCGATAGACTTCAAGACATTTTGCAGGCCAGGAACGCCTGGTATTCCTGGCTGAATTTTAGTCGAGTTTCCCTAAGGTTTCAAACCACTGTAATTCGGTCAATAATGATTCAATCAAGCCTATATTTAGTTAGTTTGTCAACATTTTCATGGTCTTTGTTAAGATATAAGTTTTGTCTTGATACTTAAAAAATAATAGATTTGATTTTTTGGCCCAAAAGCCGGAAAATGCAGAATTTTAGAAAACGCGCAAAATAAAAAAAATGTTTATGTCAAACTGTTGTGCAGGTAAAGCATTATTTCTTGTGTAAATTTGATATGATTTAGTTAAGATGTGATAAAGTTATAGCTGTGTAAATATTTTCACAAGAGACAATGTGTGAGAGGTTTAGCAGACCTCATCTCACCAGGCCTGCCAAACCTCTCACTCATTGTCTCTTGTGAAAATATTCACACAGCTATAACTTTATCAAATCTTAACTAAATCATACCAGATTTACACATGAAATAATGCTTTACCTGCACAATAGTTTGACATAAATATATTTTTATTTTACGCGTTTTCTAAAATTCTGCATTTTCAGGCTTTTTGGGCAAAAAATCCAATCTCTCAATTTAATAAGTATCAAAACAAATCTTACATAATTAAAAAGAGTATCAAAAGTTTGACACAATATCTAAATAAAGGCTTGATCAGATGGTTATTGACCGAATTACGGTGGTTTGAAATTTTTGGGAACACGACCTAATTTCAGCCAGAAGTGTCAGGCATTCCTTGAAATGAAATGTTTATTCTTAATAGTTGTTGTCTTTTTTCTCGCCGAATTCATGATAAATTGAAACTTGGTTTAAAACATTTCCAATAACCGCGCGAAAATTCAGTTTTGTGTCACGCTTGAGACGTCAAAATGATTGAATTGTGGTGTTGATCGGATATCAATACTGACCGATAGACTTCAAGACATTTTGCAGGCCAGGAACGCCTGGTACTCCTGGCTGAATTTTAGTCGAGTTTCCCTAAGGTTTCAAACCACTGTAATTCGGTCAATAATGATTCAATCAAGCCTATATTTAGTTAGTTTGTCCACATTTTCATGCTCTTTGTTAAGATATAAGTTTTGTCTTGATACTTATAAAATTAATAGATTTGATTTTTTGGCCCAAAAGCCGGAAAATGCAGAATTTTAGAAAACGCGTAAAATAAAAAAATGTTTATGTCAAACTGTTGTGCAGGTAAAGCATTATTTCTTGTGTAAATTTGATATGATTTAGTTAAGATGTGATAAAGTTATAGCTGTGTAAATATTTTCACAAGAGACAATGTGTGAGAGGTTTAGCAGACCTCATCTCACCAGGCCTGCCAAACCTCTCACTCATTGTCTCTTGTGAAAATATTCACACAGCTATAACTTTATCAAATCTTAACTAAATCATACCAGATTTACACATGAAATAATGCTTTACCTGCACAATAGTTTGACAAAAATGTATTTTTATTTTACGCGTTTTCTAAAATTCAGCATTTTCCGGCTTTTGGGCAAAAAATCCAATCTCTCAATTTAATAAGTATCAAAACAAATCTTACATAATTGAAAAGAGTATCAAACGTTTGACACAATATCTAAATAAAGGCTTGATCAGATGGTTATTGACCGAATTACGGTGGTTTGAAATTTTGGGAACACGACCTAATTTCAGCCAGAAGTGTCAGGCATTCCTTGAAATTAAATGTTTATTCTTAATAGTTGTTGTCTTTTTTCTCGCCGAATTCATGATAAATTGAAACTTGGTTTAAAAGATTTCCAATAACCGCGCGAATATTCAGTTTTGTATCACGCTTGAGACGTCAAAATGATTGAATTGTGGTGTTGATCGGATATCAATACTGACCGATAGACTTCAAGACATTTTGCAGGCCAGGAACGCCTGGTACTCCTGGCTGAATTTTAGTCGAGTTTCCCTAAGGTTTCAAACCACTGTAATTCGGTCAATAATGATTCAATCAAGCCTATATTTAGGTAGTTTGTCAACATTTTCATGCTCTTTGTTAAGATATAAGTTTTGTCTTGATACTTATAAAATTAATAGATTTGATTTTTTGGCCCAAAAGTCGGAAAATGCAGAATTTTAGAAAACGCGTAAAATAAAAAAAATGTTTATGTCAAACTGTTGTGCAGGTAAAGCATTATTTCTTGTGTAAATTTGATATGATTTAGTTAAGATGTGATAAAGTTATAGCTGTGTAAATATTTTCACAAGAGACAATGTGTGAGAGGTTTAGCAGACCTCATCTCACCAGGCCTGCCAAACCTCTCACTCATTGTCTCTTGTGAAAATATTCACACAGCTATAACTTTATCAAATCTTGGCTAAATCATACCAGATTTACACATGAAATAATGCTTTACCTGCACAATAGTTTGACAAAAATGTATTTTTATTTTACGCGTTTTCTAAAATTCAGCATTTTCCGGCTTTTTGGGCAAAAAATCCAATCTCTCAATTTAATAAGTATCAAAACAAATCTTACATAATTGAAAAGAGTATCAAACGTTTGACACAATATCTAAATAAAGGCTTGATCAGATGGTTATTGACCGAATTACGGTGGTTTGAAATTTTTGGGAACACGACCAAATTTCAGCCAGAAGTGTCAGGCATTCCTTGAAATGAAATGTTTATTCTTAATAGTTGTTGTCTTTTTCTCGCCGAATTCATATAATAATTGAAACTTGGTTTAAAAGATTTCCAATAACCGCGCGAATATTCAGTTTTGTATCACGCTTGAGACGTCAAAATGATTGAATTGTGGTGTTGATCGGATATCAATACTGACCGATAGACTTCAAGACATTTTGCAGGCCAGGAACGCCTGGTACTCCTGGCTGAATTTTAGTCGCGTTTCCCTAAGGTTTCAAACCACTGTAATTCGGTCAATACTGATTCAATCAAGCCTATATTTAGGTAGTTTCTCAACATTTTCATGGTCTTTGTTAAGATATAAGTTTTGTCTTGATACTTATAAAATTAATAGATTTGATTTTTTGGCCCAAAAGCCGGAAAATGCAGAATTTTAGAAAACGCGCAAAATAAAAAAAATGTTTATGTCAAACTGTTGTGCAGGTAAAGCATTATTTCTTGTGTAAATTTGATATGATTTAGTTAAGATGTGATAAAGTTATAGCTGTGTAAATATTTTCACAAGAGACAATGTGTGAGAGGTTTAGCAGACCTCATCTCACCAGGCCTGCCAAACCTCTCACTCATTGTCTCTTGTGAAAATATTCACACAGCTATAACTTTATCAAATCTTAGCTAAATCATACCAGATTTACACATGAAATAATGCTTTACCTGCACAATAGTTTGACAAAAATGTATTTTTATTTTACGCGTTTTCTAAAATTCAGCATTTTCCGGCTTTTTGGGCAAAAAATCCAATCTCTCAATTTAATAAGTATCAAAACAAATCTTACATAATTGAAAAGAGTATCAAACGTTTGACACAATATCTAAATAAAGGCTTGATCAGATGGTTATTGACCGAATTACGGTGGTTTGAAATTTTTGGGAACACGACCAAATTTCAGCCAGAAGTGTCAGGCATTCCTTGAAATGAAATGTTTATTCTTAATAGTTGTTGTCTTTTTTCTCGCCGAATTCATATAATAATTGAAACTTGGTTTAAAAGATTTCCAATAACCGCGCGAATATTCAGTTTTGTATCACGCTTGAGACGTCAAAATGATTGAATTGTGGTGTTGATCGGATATCAATACTGACCGATAGACTTCAAGACATTTTGCAGGCCAGGAACGCCTGGTACTCCTGGCTGAATTTTAGTCGAGTTTCCCTAAGGTTTCAAACCACTGTAATTCGGTCAATAATGATTCAATCAAGCCTATATTTAGGTAGTTTGTCAACATTTTCATGGTCTTTGTTAAGATATAAGTTTTGTCTTGATACTTATAAAATTAATAGATTTGATTTTTGGCCCAAAAGCCGGAAAATGCAGAATTTTAGAAAACGCGCAAAATAAAAAAAATGTTTATGTCAAACTGTTGTGCAGGTAAAGCATTATTTCTTGTGTAAATTTGATATGATTTAGTTAAGATGTGATAAAGTTATAGCTGTGTAAATATTTTCACAAGAGACAATGTGTGAGAGGTTTAGCAGACCTCATCTCACCAGGCCTGCCAAACCTCTCACTCATTGTCTCTTGTGAAAATATTCACACAGCTATAACTTTATCAAATCTTAACTAAATCATACCAGATTTACACATGAAATAATGCTTTACCTGCACAATAGTTTGACAAAAATGTATTTTTATTTTACGCGTTTTCTAAAATTCAGCATTTTCCGGCTTTTTGGGCAAAAAATCCAATCTCTCAATTTAATAAGTATCAAAACAAATCTTACATAATTGAAAAGAGTATCAAACGTTTGACACAATATCTAAATAAAGGCTTGATCAGATGGTTATTGACCGAATTACGGTGGTTTGAAATTTTTGGGAACACGACCTAATTTCAGCCAGAAGTGTCAGGCATTCCTTGAAATTAAATGTTTATTCTTAATAGTTGTTGTCTTTTTTCTCGCCGAATTCATGATAAATTGAAACTTGGTTTAAAAGATTTCCAATAACCGCGCGAATATTCAGTTTTGTATCACGCTTGAGACGTCAAAATGATTGAATTGTGGTGTTGATCGGATATCAATACTGACCGATAGACTTCAAGACATTTTGCAGGCCAGGAACGCCTGGTATTCCTGGCTGAATTTTAGTCGAGTTTCCCTAAGGTTTCAAACCACTGTAATTCGGTCAATAATGATTCAATCAAGCCTATATTTAGTTAGTTTGTCAACATTTTCATGGTCTTTGTTAAGATATAAGTTTTGTCTTGATACTAGATTTGATTTTTTGGCCCAAAAGCCGGAAAATGCAGAATTTTAGAAAACGCGCAAAATAAAAAAAATGTTTATGTCAAACTGTTGTGCAGGTAAAGCATTATTTCTTG
Source organism: Scolanthus callimorphus (assembly GCA_033964015.1). Lineage (NCBI taxonomy): Eukaryota > Metazoa > Cnidaria > Anthozoa > Actiniaria > Edwardsiidae > Scolanthus > Scolanthus callimorphus. The sequence goes on from CM066914.1 coordinate 4,476,792, forward strand.
TGTAAATTGATATGATTTAGTTAAGATGTGATAAAGTTATAGCTGTGTAAATATTTTCACAAGAGACAATGTGTGAGAGGTTTAGCAGACCTCATCTCACCAGGCCTGCCAAACCTCTCACTCATTGTCTCTTGTGAAAATATTCACACAGCTATAACTTTATCAAATCTTAACTAAATCATACCAGATTTACACATGAAATAATGCTTTACCTGCACAATAGTTTGACATAAATATATTTTTATTTTACGCGTTTTCTAAAATTCTGCATTTTCAGGCTTTTTGGGCAAAAAATCCAATCTCTCAATTTAATAAGTATCAAAACAAATCTTACATAATTAAAAAGAGTATCAAAAGTTTGACACAATATCTAAATAAAGGCTTGATCAGATGGTTATTGACCGAATTACGGTGGTTTGAAATTTTTGGGAACACGACCTAATTTCAGCCAGAAGTGTCAGGCATTCCTTGAAATGAAATGTTTATTCTTAATAGTTGTTGTCTTTTTTCTCGCCGAATTCATGATAAATTGAAACTTGGTTTAAAAGATTTCCAATAACCGCGCGAATATTCAGTTTTGTATCACGCTTGAGACGTCAAAATGATTGAATTGTGGTGTTGATCGGATATCAATACTGACCGATAGACTTCAAGACATTTTGCAGGCCAGGAACGCCTGGTATTCCTGGCTGAATTTTAGTCGAGTTTCCCTAAGGTTTCAAACCACTGTAATTCGGTCAATAATGATTCAATCAAGCCTATATTTAGTTAGTTTGTCAACATTTTCATGGTCTTTGTTAAGATATAAGTTTTGTCTTGATACTTAAAAAAATAATAGATTTGATTTTTTGGCCCAAAAGCCGGAAAATGCAGAATTTTAGAAAACGCGCAAAATAAAAAAAATGTTTATGTCAAACTGTTGTGCAGGTAAAGCATTATTTCTTGTGTAAATTTGATATGATTTAGTTAAGATGTGATAAAGTTATAGCTGTGTAAATATTTTCACAAGAGACAATGTGTGAGAGGTTTAGCAGACCTCATCTCACCAGGCCTGCCAAACCTCTCACTCATTGTCTCTTGTGAAAATATTCACACAGCTATAACTTTATCAAATCTTAACTAAATCATACCAGATTTACACATGAAATAATGCTTTACCTGCACAATAGTTTGACATAAATATATTTTTTATTTACGCGTTTTCTAAAATTCTGCATTTTCAGGCTTTTTGGGCAAAAAATCCAATCTCTCAATTTAATAAGTATCAAAACAAATCTTACATAATTAAAAAGAGTATCAAAAGTTTGACACAATATCTAAATAAAGGCTTGATCAGATGGTTATTGACCGAATTACGGTGGTTTGAAATTTTTGGGAACACGACCTAATTTCAGCCAGAAGTGTCAGGCATTCCTTGAAATGAAATGTTTATTCTTAATAGTTGTTGTCTTTTTTCTCGCCGAATTCATGATAAATTGAAACTTGGTTTAAAACATTTCCAATAACCGCGCGAAAATTCAGTTTTGTGTCACGCTTGAGACGTCAAAATGATTGAATTGTGGTGTTGATCGGATATCAATACTGACCGATAGACTTCAAGACATTTTGCAGGCCAGGAACGCCTGGTACTCCTGGCTGAATTTTAGTCGAGTTTCCCTAAGGTTTCAAACCACTGTAATTCGGTCAATAATGATTCAATCAAGCCTATATTTAGTTAGTTTGTCCACATTTTCATGCTCTTTGTTAAGATATAAGTTTTGTCTTGATACTTATAAAATAATAGATTTGATTTTTTGGCCCAAAAGCCGGAAAATGCAGAATTTTAGAAAACGCGTAAAATAAAAAAAATGTTTATGTCAAACTGTTGTGCAGGTAAAGCATTATTTCTTGTGTAAATTTGATATGATTTAGTTAAGATGTGATAAAGTTATAGCTGTGTAAATATTTTCACAAGAGACAATGTGTGAGAGGTTTAGCAGACCTCATCTCACCAGGCCTGCCAAACCTCTCACTCATTGTCTCTTGTGAAAATATTCACACAGCTATAACTTTATCAAATCTTAACTAAATCATACCAGATTTACACATGAAATAATGCTTTACCTGCACAATAGTTTGACAAAAATGTATTTTTATTTTACGCGTTTTCTAAAATTCAGCATTTTCCGGCTTTTTGGGCAAAAAATCCAATCTCTCAATTTAATAAGTATCAAAACAAATCTTACATAATTGAAAAGAGTATCAAACGTTTGACACAATATCTAAATAAAGGCTTGATCAGATGGTTATTGACCGAATTACGGTGGTTTGAAATTTTTGGGAACACGACCTAATTTCAGCCAGAAGTGTCAGGCATTCCTTGAAATTAAATGTTTATTCTTAATAGTTGTTGTCTTTTTTCTCGCCGAATTCATGATAAATTGAAACTTGGTTTAAAAGATTTCCAATAACCGCGCGAATATTCAGTTTTGTATCACGCTTGAGACGTCAAAATGATTGAATTGTGGTGTTGATCGGATATCAATACTGACCGATAGACTTCAAGACATTTTGCAGGCCAGGAACGCCTGGTATTCCTGGCTGAATTTTAGTCGAGTTTCCCTAAGGTTTCAAACCACTGTAATTCGGTCAATAATGATTCAATCAAGCCTATATTTAGTTAGTTTGTCAACATTTTCATGGTCTTTGTTAAGATATAAGTTTTGTCTTGATACTTAAAAAAATAATAGATTTGATTTTTTGGCCCAAAAGCCGGAAAATGCAGAATTTTAGAAAACGCGCAAAATAAAAAAAATGTTTATGTCAAACTGTTGTGCAGGTAAAGCATTATTTCTTGTGTAAATTTGATATGATTTAGTTAAGATGTGATAAAGTTATAGCTGTGTAAATATTTTCACAAGAGACAATGTGTGAGAGGTTTAGCAGACCTCATCTCACCAGGCCTGCCAAACCTCTCACTCATTGTCTCTTGTGAAAATATTCACACAGCTATAACTTTATCAAATCTTAACTAAATCATACCAGATTTACACATGAAATAATGCTTTACCTGCACAATAGTTTGACATAAATATATTTTTATTTTACGCGTTTTCTAAAATTCTGCATTTTCAGGCTTTTTGGGCAAAAAATCCAATCTCTCAATTTAATAAGTATCAAAACAAATCTTACATAATTAAAAAGAGTATCAAAAGTTTGACACAATATCTAAATAAAGGCTTGATCAGATGGTTATTGACCGAATTACGGTGGTTTGAAATTTTTGGGAACACGACCTAATTTCAGCCAGAAGTGTCAGGCATTCCTTGAAATGAAATGTTTATTCTTAATAGTTGTTGTCTTTTTTCTCGCCGAATTCATGATAAATTGAAACTTGGTTTAAAAGATTTCCAATAACCGCGCGAATATTCAGTTTTGTATCACGCTTGAGACGTCAAAATGATTGAATTGTGGTGTTGATCGGATATCAATACTGACCGATAGACTTCAAGACATTTTGCAGGCCAGGAACGCCTGGTATTCCTGGCTGAATTTTAGTCGAGTTTCCCTAAGGTTTCAAACCACTGTAATTCGGTCAATAATGATTCAATCAAGCCTATATTTAGTTAGTTTGTCAACATTTTCATGGTCTTTGTTAAGATATAAGTTTTGTCTTGATACTTAAAAAATAATAGATTTGATTTTTGGCCCAAAAGCCGGAAAATGCAGAATTTTAGAAAACGCGCAAATAAAAAAAATGTTTATGTCAAACTGTTGTGCAGGTAAAGCATTATTTCTTGTGTAAATTTGATATGATTTAGTTAAGATGTGATAAAGTTATAGCTGTGTAAATATTTACACAAGAGACAATGTGTGAGAGGTTTAGCAGACCTCATCTCACCAGGCCTGCCAAACCTCTCACTCATTGTCTCTTGTGAAAATATTCACACAGCTATAACTTTATCAAATCTTAACTAAATCATACCAGATTTACACATGAAATAATGCTTTACCTGCACAATAGTTTGACAAAAATGTATTTTTATTTTACGCGTTTTCTAAAATTCAGCATTTTCCGGCTTTTTGGGCAAAAAATCCAATCTCTCAATTTAATAAGTATCAAAACAAATCTTACATAATTGAAAAGAGTATCAAACGTTTGACACAATATCTAAATAAAGGCTTGATCAGATGGTTATTGACCGAATTACGGTGGTTTGAAATTTTTGGGAACACGACCTAATTTCAGCCAGAAGTGTCAGGCATTCCTTGAAATTAAATGTTTATTCTTAATAGTTGTTGTCTTTTTTCTCGCCGAATTCATGATAAATTGAAACTTGGTTTAAAAGATTTCCAATAACCGCGCGAATATTCAGTTTTGTATCACGCTTGAGACGTCAAAATGATTGAATTGTGGTGTTGATCGGATATCAATACTGACCGATAGACTTCAAGACATTTTGCAGGCCAGGAACGCCTGGTATTCCTGGCTGAATTTTAGTCGAGTTTCCCTAAGGTTTCAAACCACTGTAATTCGGTCAATAATGATTCAATCAAGCCTATATTTAGTTAGTTTGTCAACATTTTCATGGTCTTTGTTAAGATATAAGTTTTGTCTTGATACTAGATTTGATTTTTTGGCCCAAAAGCCGGAAAATGCAGAATTTTAGAAAACGCGCAAAATAAAAAAAATGTTTATGTCAAACTGTTGTGCAGGTAAAGCATTATTTCTTGTGTAAATTTGATATGATTTAGTTAAGATGTGATAAAGTTATAGCTGTGTAAATATTTTCACAAGAGACAATGTGTGAGAGGTTTAGCAGACCTCATCTCACCAGGCCTGCCAAACCTCTCACTCATTGTCTCTTGTGAAAATATTCACACAGCTATAACTTTATCAAATCTTAACTAAATCATACCAGATTTACACATGAAATAATGCTTTACCTGCACAATAGTTTGACATAAATATATTTTTATTTTACGCGTTTTCTAAAATTCTGCATTTTCAGGCTTTTTGGGCAAAAAATCCAATCTCTCAATTTAATAAGTATCAAAACAAATCTTACATAATTAAAAAGAGTATCAAAAGTTTGACACAATATCTAAATAAAGGCTTGATCAGATGGTTATTGACCGAATTACGGTGGTTTGAAATTTTTGGGAACACGACCTAATTTCAGCCAGAAGTGTCAGGCATTCCTTGAAATGAAATGTTTATTCTTAATAGTTGTTGTCTTTTTTCTCGCCGAATTCATGATAAATTGAAACTTGGTTTAAAAGATTTCCAATAACCGCGCGAATATTCAGTTTTGTATCACGCTTGAGACGTCAAAATGATTGAATTGTGGTGTTGATCGGATATCAATACTGACCGATAGACTTCAAGACATTTTGCAGGCCAGGAACGCCTGGTATTCCTGGCTGAATTTTAGTCGAGTTTCCCTAAGGTTTCAAACCACTGTAATTCGGTCAATAATGATTCAATCAAGCCTATATTTAGTTAGTTTGTCAACATTTTCATGGTCTTTGTTAAGATATAAGTTTTGTCTTGATACTTAAAAAAATAATAGATTTGATTTTTTGGCCCAAAGCCGGAAAATGCAGAATTTTAGAAAACGCGCAAAATAAAAAAAATGTTTATGTCAAACTGTTGTGCAGGTAAAGCATTATTTCTTGTGTAAATTTGATATGATTTAGTTAAGATGTGATAAAGTTATAGCTGTGTAAATATTTTCACAAGAGACAATGTGTGAGAGGTTTAGCAGACCTCATCTCACCAGGCCTGCCAAACCTCTCACTCATTGTCTCTTGTGAAAATATTCACACAGCTATAACTTTATCAAATCTTAACTAAATCATACCAGATTTACACATGAAATAATGCTTTACCTGCACAATAGTTTGACATAAATATATTTTTATTTTACGCGTTTTCTAAAATTCTGCATTTTCAGGCTTTTTGGGCAAAAAATCCAATCTCTCAATTTAATAAGTATCAAAACAAATCTTACATAATTAAAAAGAGTATCAAAAGTTTGACACAATATCTAAATAAAGGCTTGATCAGATGGTTATTGACCGAATTACGGTGGTTTGAAATTTTTGGGAACACGACCTAATTTCAGCCAGAAGTGTCAGGCATTCCTTGAAATGAAATGTTTATTCTTAATAGTTGTTGTCTTTTTTCTCGCCGAATTCATGATAAATTGAAACTTGGTTTAAAACATTTCCAATAACCGCGCGAAAATTCAGTTTTGTGTCACGCTTGAGACGTCAAAATGATTGAATTGTGGTGTTGATCGGATATCAATACTGACCGATAGACTTCAAGACATTTTGCAGGCCAGGAACGCCTGGTACTCCTGGCTGAATTTTAGTCGAGTTTCCCTAAGGTTTCAAACCACTGTAATTCGGTCAATAATGATTCAATCAAGCCTATATTTAGTTAGTTTGTCCACATTTTCATGCTCTTTGTTAAGATATAAGTTTTGTCTTGATACTTATAAAATTAATAGATTTGATTTTTTGGCCCAAAAGCCGGAAAATGCAGAATTTTAGAAAACGCGTAAAATAAAAAAAATGTTTATGTCAAACTGTTGTGCAGGTAAAGCATTATTTCTTGTGTAAATTTGATATGATTTAGTTAAGATGTGATAAAGTTATAGCTGTGTAAATATTTTCACAAGAGACAATGTGTGAGAGGTTTAGCAGACCTCATCTCACCAGGCCTGCCAAACCTCTCACTCATTGTCTCTTGTGAAAATATTCACACAGCTATAACTTTATCAAATCTTAACTAAATCATACCAGATTTACACATGAAATAATGCTTTACCTGCACAATAGTTTGACAAAAATGTATTTTTATTTTACGCGTTTTCTAAAATTCAGCATTTTCCGGCTTTTTGGGCAAAAAATCCAATCTCTCAATTTAATAAGTATCAAAACAAATCTTACATAATTGAAAAGAGTATCAAACGTTTGACACAATATCTAAATAAAGGCTTGATCAGATGGTTATTGACCGAATTACGGTGGTTTGAAATTTTTGGGAACACGACCTAATTTCAGCCAGAAGTGTCAGGCATTCCTTGAAATTAAATGTTTATTCTTAATAGTTGTTGTCTTTTTTCTCGCCGAATTCATGATAAATTGAAACTTGGTTTAAAAGATTTCCAATAACCGCGCGAATATTCAGTTTTGTATCACGCTTGAGACGTCAAAATGATTGAATTGTGGTGTTGATCGGATATCAATACTGACCGATAGACTTCAAGACATTTTGCAGGCCAGGAACGCCTGGTATTCCTGGCTGAATTTTAGTCGAGTTTCCCTAAGGTTTCAAACCACTGTAATTCGGTCAATAATGATTCAATCAAGCCTATATTTAGTTAGTTTGTCAACATTTTCATGGTCTTTGTTAAGATATAAGTTTTGTCTTGATACTTAAAAAAATAATAGATTTGATTTTTGGCCCAAAAGCCGGAAAATGCAGAATTTTAGAAAACGCGCAAAATAAAAAAAATGTTTATGTCAAACTGTTGTGCAGGTAAAGCATTATTTCTTGTGTAAATTTGATATGATTTAGTTAAGATGTGATAAAGTTATAGCTGTGTAAATATTTTCACAAGAGACAATGTGTGAGAGGTTTAGCAGACCTCATCTCACCAGGCCTGCCAAACCTCTCACTCATTGTCTCTTGTGAAAATATTCACACAGCTATAACTTTATCAAATCTTAACTAAATCATACCAGATTTACACATGAAATAATGCTTTACCTGCACAATAGTTTGACATAAATATATTTTTATTTTACGCGTTTTCTAAAATTCTGCATTTTCAGGCTTTTTGGGCAAAAAATCCAATCTCTCAATTTAATAAGTATCAAAACAAATCTTACATAATTAAAAAGAGTATCAAAAGTTTGACACAATATCTAAATAAAGGCTTGATCAGATGGTTATTGACCGAATTACGGTGGTTTGAAATTTTTGGGAACACGACCTAATTTCAGCCAGAAGTGTCAGGCATTCCTTGAAATGAAATGTTTATTCTTAATAGTTGTTGTCTTTTTTCTCGCCGAATTCATGATAAATTGAAACTTGGTTTAAAAGATTTCCAATAACCGCGCGAATATTCAGTTTTGTATCACGCTTGAGACGTCAAAATGATTGAATTGTGGTGTTGATCGGATATCAATACTGACCGATAGACTTCAAGACATTTTGCAGGCCAGGAACGCCTGGTATTCCTGGCTGAATTTTAGTCGAGTTTCCCTAAGGTTTCAAACCACTGTAATTCGGTCAATAATGATTCAATCAAGCCTATATTTAGTTAGTTTGTCAACATTTTCATGGTCTTTGTTAAGATATAAGTTTTGTCTTGATACTTAAAAAAATAATAGATTTGATTTTTTGGCCCAAAAGCCGGAAAATGCAGAATTTTAGAAAACGCGCAAAATAAAAAAAATGTTTATGTCAAACTGTTGTGCAGGTAAAGCATTATTTCTTGTGTAAATTTGATATGATTTAGTTAAGATGTGATAAAGTTATAGCTGTGTAAATATTTTCACAAGAGACAATGTGTGAGAGGTTTAGCAGACCTCATCTCACCAGGCCTGCCAAACCTCTCACTCATTGTCTCTTGTGAAAATATTCACACAGCTATAACTTTATCAAATCTTAACTAAATCATACCAGATTTACACATGAAATAATGCTTTACCTGCACAATAGTTTGACATAAATATATTTTTATTTTACGCGTTTTCTAAAATTCTGCATTTTCAGGCTTTTTGGGCAAAAAATCCAATCTCTCAATTTAATAAGTATCAAAACAAATCTTACATAATTAAAAAGAGTATCAAAAGTTTGACACAATATCTAAATAAAGGCTTGATCAGATGGTTATTGACCGAATTACGGTGGTTTGAAATTTTTGGGAACACGACCTAATTTCAGCCAGAAGTGTCAGGCATTCCTTGAAATGAAATGTTTATTCTTAATAGTTGTTGTCTTTTTTCTCGCCGAATTCATGATAAATTGAAACTTGGTTTAAAACATTTCCAATAACCGCGCGAAAATTCAGTTTTGTGTCACGCTTGAGACGTCAAAATGATTGAATTGTGGTGTTGATCGGATATCAATACTGACCGATAGACTTCAAGACATTTTGCAGGCCAGGAACGCCTGGTACTCCTGGCTGAATTTTAGTCGAGTTTCCCTAAGGTTTCAAACCACTGTAATTCGGTCAATAATGATTCAATCAAGCCTATATTTAGTTAGTTTGTCCACATTTTCATGCTCTTTGTTAAGATATAAGTTTTGTCTTGATACTTATAAAATTAATAGATTGATTTTTTGGCCCAAAAGCCGGAAAATGCAGAATTTTAGAAAACGCGTAAAATAAAAAAAATGTTTATGTCAAACTGTTGTGCAGGTAAAGCATTATTTCTTGTGTAAATTTGATATGATTTAGTTAAGATGTGATAAAGTTATAGCTGTGTAAATATTTTCACAAGAGACAATGTGTGAGAGGTTTAGCAGACCTCATCTCACCAGGCCTGCCAAACCTCTCACTCATTGTCTCTTGTGAAAATATTCACACAGCTATAACTTTATCAAATCTTAACTAAATCATACCAGATTTACACATGAAATAATGCTTTACCTGCACAATAGTTTGACAAAAATGTATTTTTATTTTACGCGTTTTCTAAAATTCTGCATTTTCAGGCTTTTTGGGCAAAAAATCCAATCTCTCAATTTAATAAGTATCAAAACAAATCTTACATAATTAAAAAGAGTATCAAAAGTTTGACACAATATCTAAATAAAGGCTTGATCAGATGGTTATTGACCGAATTACGGTGGTTTGAAATTTTTGGGAACACGACCTAATTTCAGCCAGAAGTGTCAGGCATTCCTTGAAATGAAATGTTTATTCTTAATAGTTGTTGTCTTTTTTCTCGCCGAATTCATGATAAATTGAAACTTGGTTTAAAACATTTCCAATAACCGCGCGAAAATTCAGTTTTGTATCACGCTTGAGACGTCAAAATAATTGAATTGTGGTGTTGATCGGATATCAATACTGACCGATAGACTTCAAGACATTTTGCCAGGAACGCCTGGTACTCCTGGCTGAATTTTAGTCGAGTTTCCCTTATATTTCAAACCACTGTAATTCGGTCAATAATGATTCAATCAAGCCTATATTTAGGTAGTGTGTCAACATTTTCATGCTCTTTGTTAAGATATAAGTTTTGTCTTGATACTTATGAAATTAATAGATTTGATTTTTTGGCCAAAAAGCCGGAAAATGCAGAATTTTAGAAAACGCGTAAAATAAAAAATGATTTATGTCAAACTGTTGTGCAGGTAAAGCATTATTTCTTGTGTAAATTTGATATGATTTAGTTAAGATGTGATAAAGTTATAGCTGTGTAAATATTTTCACAAGAGACAATGTGCGAGAGGTTTAGCAGACCTTATCTCACCAGGCCTGCCAAACCTCTCAGTCATTGTCTCTTGTGAAAATATTCACACAGCTATAACTTTATCAAATCTTAACTAAATCATACCAGATTTACACATGAAATAATGCTTTACCTGCACAATAGTTTGACATAAATATATTTTTATTTTACGCGTTTTCTAAAATTCAGCATTTTCCGGCTTTTTGGGTAAAAAATCCAATCTCTCAATTTAATAAGTATCAAAACAAATCTTACATAATTAAAAAGAGTATCAAAAGTTTGACACAATATCTAAATAAAGGCTTGATCAGATGGTTATTGACCGAATTACGGTGGTTTGAATTTTTGGGAACACGACCAAATTTCAGCCAGAAGTGTCAGGCATTCCTTGAAATGAAATGTGTATTCTTAATAGTTGTTGTCTTTTTTCTCGCCGAATTCATGATAAATTGAAACTTGGTTTAAAGGATTTCCAATAACCGAACGTTCTTTTGTACCACGCTTGAGATGTCAAAGCGATTGAATTATAAAGTTATAGCTGTGTGAATATTTTCACAAGAGGCAATGTGTGAGAGATTTAGTAGTCCTGATGACATGAGGTCTGCTAAACCTTATGTGAAAAACTTAGTTCTCAGAGGAACTGTTGCCAATAAATCGCTGAAAATGTAGCAGAATAAAGCGAAATACTCATATAATGTTGCAGCGATTTGAACGCGATTTATAGCATCATGAATAATATTCGTGAATAAATTTTTGGTCTCTTTATGTGTCAACAAATGTGACGAAGACTCTTGCTGCACGTTCTTTTTCACCCAGCTGGGAGTTGCACCCAGTCCTCACGGCACATTTGCACCGCACATGCCCTGTACACCACCGGATGTTTTTACAATTGTGCAGCGGAATCTGTATCACATTTGTTTTCTAGAATTGTCTGCGGGCATTGTTCTTTATTATCTTGAAAATACTAGAATTGCCTTATTGTCTGCGCGCATTGTTCTTTGTTTATCTCACAATCAACAATAATTGGATGAGGTTGAGCATGATAATTAGATTTGTCAACGCCGAGGATTGTGTTATCTGCCGAAGCGAAGCTAAGGCAGATAAGACAAACCGAGGACTTGACAATTATCAATGTCATGCGAAAACCGAATCCAATAATTGCTTTATTATTCAGTCTGAAACAAGTTCAACACGTCGCGAAGCGAGCAGCCATCGTGAAAAGAAAAGATTCAAAGACACAACACAAAATTTGCCGCGCATTTGTAATTTCGCACAAAATGCCGCTGAAATAACTTGCAGGCTCGGTCCAATAACCTGTACAGACAACTGGTTCCACTGAAAATAGCGCGATAACCTCTACAGACAACTGTTCTGCTCTCGCGCTTGCAAACTGCCACAATTGTGCGTATACTTTGAGCCAATCAGAAAACGATTGCTGAGTACAATGAATAATAATTCTAATTGTCTTGTCTGCGCGCAGTTTTTTAATTGCTTTTGTCTGCACGCACTGTTCTTTAATTGCTTTGTCGGCACGCATTGTTCTTTAATTGCTTTGTCTGCGCGCATTAATCTTTAATTGCTTTGTCTGCGCGCATTGTTCTTTAATTGCTTTGTCTGCGCGCATTGTTCTTTAATTGCTTTATCTGCTCGCATTGTTCTTTAATTGCTTTGTCTGCGCGCAGTTCTTTAATTGCTTTGTCTGCACGCATTGTTCTTTAATTGCTGTCTGCGCGCATTGTTCTTTAATTGCTGTCTGCGCGCATTGTCCTTTAATTGCTTTGTCTGCGCGCATTGTTTTAATTGGTCTGCGCGCATTGTTCTTTAATTGCGGTCTGCGCGCGTTGTTCTTTATCTCGACAATCTTGATTGCCCCATTGTCTGCGCATAATTCTTTGTTCTCACATTTTTAATTGCCTTTTTGTCTCCCATTCATAATTGCGCTGTTATTATCTCAATTCTAATCGACTGCGCCACTGTTCTTATTATCGTGACAATCCTAATTGGCGCATTGTTTACCTGCATTGTTCTACGTTCGACAATGGTAATTGCCCGATTGCCTACGCGCATTGTACTGTTATCTCACAATGTTTATCCAATTGACCACGCGCGTTCTTTATCTCACAATCCTGATTGCCTAATTGTCTCCGCGCACTGTTCGTTATTACCTCGTTGTCTGCGCGCCGTTCTCACAATCTTAATTGCTTTCTCTGCGCGCATTGTTCTTTATTACCTCAACAATCCTTACCTCAACAATTACCCAATTGCCTACACGAGACAAACAAACAAGCAGGGAATAAATGAAAAAAAAAAAAAAAAAGCAATAAATGAGTATCAAACACAAACAAATTCTTTTAAAAGACAGTAGTTTAATCGTTTGAATATTTTATTATTTTCTCAGGAAGAGAGGCCATGTAGAATACCTGTCCCGCCGCGGCTAATTCACTTTCGTCATCTGAACCACCGTGATAATTCTTTCAGTTAGGGGACAAAGTAATTTCTTGGTCACGCCCGTTGTTGTTCTCGCAGAACAACAGGCCAATTAAGCAACTCAACAATGATCGAGCTTCCACTTTGTCTGGTGCGTTAACCGCCATTTAGCAGTCACCCAGTCTGCTCCCAACATTGTCCATAAGTGATACAGCTTCTCGGAAGATCTTGTGTGATTGGATAGGCAGAACAAAGCATCCCATTGTTTCCTCGTTCTATTGTATGACCCTCTATTGTTTTGCACTGAGGGTATTTAACAATTATTCGCCGAAGGCGAAGTGAATAGTGGCGAATAGTCCCCGAGACCGGAGGTCGAGGGGACTATTCGCCACTATTCACTGAGCCTGAGGAGAATAATTGTTTTAGTATATACTACACGGGAACACTCCAAAAAATATCCGAACGACACTAAATGTGGCGTTTGCTGACATTTTGGTGGCCTCTTTCTGTATGCGTGACGTTTGTCGCGCACGTGACATTACGTCAGACTTCACTACAAGCATTCGGCTACTGAACACATGGTGGAAACTTGCTGCTGTTTTAGAGAAGCAAAAACGCTAGAAAACACTTGTTTTAAAACCTTAATATCGACTACGATAAACGATTTAAGTTTTTAGAAGGTTGCAAGGATGGATTCAAGGGATAAATTCGCATTTTGTGCCTTGGATTATGGATTGTGAAACTGCAGAGTTGCTTCGCTGAAAACACTTTGCCTTTGGTCGCCATTTCACCACCGATGGATGACTATATTTTTCAACCTGCTGGCAGAGAAATTCAAGATTCGTTTGGAATATTCAAACAGAAATTTGGGAAATTAACCTCTTCAAACTCTGGGACAACGAGGAAGACCTTGTTCATAAAAAGAGAGATGTCGGATGGCTCGTGATCAAGCGAATCAACAAGTCGACGGTAAGCTTAACTGAAATTCTCTCTTAAACTGCACTCAATGACTGGCTTCTACGATTTACTGTCCCTTTCAACCTACAGGTACATGTAAATGTTCGGCAAAGTAGATATGTTTTCGACAAAATTGCCTTAATTAATATGTTGTTGTGAATGTAATTCGTCTATCAAATGTGCCGTGAACGAATCATCGATCTCTGTGAGTTCCGAAGAACTGAAAAACAAGAACAGCACATTTTCGAAGTTCAAGAAATACATTCTCTCTGATTCACCTTGAAAAACTAAAGAGACAACATAAGTTAATTGAGAAAGATTTTTCCGTTGCATTTCGAATCAGATAGTTCCTTTAGAAAGTAAAAATATCCGAACCACTTGCACTCGGGCTTCTCAATCTCGGGATAATGCTTTCGATCTCGGAATATTGTGGCATTATCCCGAGATAGCGAACCAATCAAAACGCGCGATCTATGGAAGTACCCGTGTAGTATATACTAACAATCCAATAGGCTTAGATCTTACGAGAGCTGTATCATGACTCAACATTAGAAAGGAAGTAAAGCTTCCAATCAAGTGGAAACTGGTTTCGATATCTAAATACACTATGTTAGATTAAAGGCATTCAGGCCGAGCAAGGTAACCCAATTTTCGACAACAAAATTGACAGATTTTTTTCCTGGGAACGAAGGGATGGAAGACCTCACGAGGGGTATAGGACAGACTCTGGAAACTCCAGGGGAGTTGGTTTTCAAATGGAGGTCCCATGCAGAACAAATTCTTGAAAGTCTGGTTTATAACTAGGTTGTACTGTAGCTGCGAAACTCCAGAGAAAGTTCCACGTGTCGAGTGCATCACACGCCTTCGCCTGGCACACTCTCGCGGAGCGCATACTCGCGAAGCCATCGCCTTTGCTGGTGCCCAAATGTCACTCCCGCGAATTGGCGGCATACAGAGTCTTATTTGTAATGTCCGTATATTATTCATATTAGCATTAGTCTACTATTTCTAGGTCCTCAATATCGACGTCTATATCCTCGTCAAATAAACTCTCCTCGATGGGAACACCGTCCACGACAGGCGGGGACTCCTCTGGTGGTCCGTTTTCGGTGATCTGGTGAGACGATCCGCCGCAGGCTTCTTCCAGGCCGTTAACATCAGCATGCGAGGTATCTGGACCCTGTATAAGATGATAGCACGTTAGAATAGTAGTATATAGATTTAGGCACAGCCTAAAAGCGGAGCTTCCAGTGATTAGATGAAGTAGGTACAGATAGCATATTGTTAGAATGACAGAGCGGAAATGAGCTTTGTACGAGTTTCTAACTACGCAGTTTATTTAACAATTTTTAAATTAAAATTATTAAAATAACTAAAATTATTAGGTAAATACACCGAGACGAAGTCGAGGTGACTATTCGCTGATATTTACGGAGCCTGAGGCGACTAATTGTTTCAGTATAATTACTCAAATGATTTTTGCCTCTACTAATTTCCGCTTTGGGCACCCCTTTCTGGAGATCCTGGATCTGGCTCGGAAAAGTTCCATGAAAATATCTAAGCAACCCAGCAGCTTTTTCAAAACCTCTTAGTGCTGTTTGTGGTTGCTAAGTATAACTTGAGCGATCAAGGGAAGCTGCGAAAACACGGTTTGATCTTGAGGGTTCGCAAAAATATGAAAACCGCAGTACGATCGCGATTTTTTGTTGAAATCACGAAATTAAGAGCTACGAAAAAAGGAGAATAAAGTTATAAGTGTGATACCGCCCAGTCAAGAAAGTATGAGAAGAAAAACAGGCAGATCCTGAGCGTACATATGTACCTTAGCGGCATCTGTGGTTTCTGTGACGTGAGTTGGTGCTTTCTGTCGGCTTGCTAACATTTCCTCAGTTGCTGTTGTACCAGTTCCATCTGCCTCTTTAGCCGCAGCAGCAAGCTCGTCGAGTCGCACCTCGACCGCACCCTCCTCCTCATCCTGATACACAAGAAAATATTAATGACATCACAAAAACGATTTCCATTTTATGGGATTATTCAAAGCTCCAGCTATTAAGGAAATAGCATGAAAAAAGCGATATCGCACGAGTCGCGCAGCGACGGGAGTGTTGTATTTGCTTGAATCATGTGATGTCTTGTCCTCAAATTCGACACAAAAGAGATATCATACGATTGTGCTAGCTTGGTTTTCTGTAGTCCTGGGCCCCCACAGTTAGCACAAAATAACAGTCAGGACTAATAACATATTCACCATATTGTCCTTCGATCTGGGTGCATAGGCTCGAAGCGCTCACAAGGTGAACAACCTCTACTGAATTAGCTATTTCGGCAACCTCTATTGAACTAGCTGTATCAGCAACCTTTACTGAACTAGCTGTATCGGCAACCTCTATTGAACTAGCTGCATCAGCAACCTCTACTGAACTAGCTGTATCGGCAACCTCTACTGAACTAGCTGTATCAGCAACCTCTACTGAACTAGCTGTATCGGCAACCTCTATTGAACTAGCTGTATCGGCAACCTCTACTGAACTAGCTGTATCGGCAACCTCTATTGAACTAGCTGTATCGGCAACCTCTATTGAACTAGCTGTATCGGCAACCTCTACTGAACTAGCTGTATCGGCAACCTCTACTGAACTAGCTGTATCGGCAACCTCTATTGAACTAGCTGTATCAGCAACCTCTATTGAACTAGCTGTATCGGCAACCTCTACTGAACTGGCTGTATCGGCAACCTCTATTGAACTCGCTGTATCGGCAACCTCTATTGAACTAGCTGTATCGGCAACCTCTACTGAACTAGCTGTATCGACAACCTCTACTGAACTAGCTGTATCGACAACCTCTACTGAACTCGCTGTATCAGCAACCTCTACTGAACTAGCTGTATCGGCAACCTCTATTGAACTAGCTGTATCGGCAACCTCTACTGAACTAGCTGTATCGGCAACCTCTACTGAACTACCTGTATCGACAACCTCTACTGAACTCCCTGTATCGGCAACCTCTATTGAACTAGCTGTATCGGCAACCTCTACTGAACTAGCTGTATCGGCAACCTCTACTGAACTAGCTGTATCGGCAACCTCTACTGAACTAGCTGTATCGGCAACCTCTACTGAACTAGCTGTATCGGCAACCTCTACTGAACTAGCTGTATCGACAACCTCTACTGAACTAGCTGTATCGGCAACCTCTACTGAACTAGCTGTATCGGCAACCTCTACTGAACTCCCTGTATCGGCAACCTCTATTGAACTAGCTGTATCGGCAACCTCTATTGAACTAGCTGTATCGGCAACCTCTATTGAACTAGCTGTATCGGCAACCTCTATTGAACTAGCTGTATCGGCAACCTCTATTGAACTAGCTGTATCGGCAACCTCTACTGAACTAGCTGTATCGGCAACCTCTATTGAACTAGCTGTATCAGCAACCTCTATTGAACTAGCTGTATCGGCAACCTCTATTGAACTAGCTGTATCGGCAACCTCTACTGAACTAGCTATATTGGCAGCCTCTATTGAACTAGCTGTATCTGCAACCTCTATTGAACTAGCTGTATCAACAACTTCTACTGAACTAGCTGTATCGGCAACCTCTACTGAACTAGCTGTATCCATAGGCGGATTTAGGGCCCTTTTTTGATAGATTTCCCCATGCATTTACCGTATTTACCCGTATATAAGACGCACTTTTTTTACTCCAAAATGACCTTCAAAATCGGGGTGCGTCTTATACACAGAACATCACTTTTGGGAATTTGCATAACAACCAATACAAAAGATCCTTTACAAATTTGCTGATTCATGGTTGTGTCGTTCGGTTGCACATAATAAAGCTAGGATTTCGATCCGTGAAACCTGCCAGCAGGCGTTGGAGGCTGTTTTTATCGCAAAAATCCCAGAGTTCGTAGCCGCGAGCGCCATTTTGGATTTTGTCACTCGGCCCAGGACGCACGTCTAAAAATCCAAGATGGCGCTCGTCGGCACTCGCGACTACGAACTCCGGGATTTTTGCGATAAAATCAGTCTGTAAACGCCTGCTAGAAGGCTACAATGCATAGAAATATTAGCACAACTATTTCAATTTTGCGTGAAATCGTGTGTAGCGCTTGGCCTTTTTTTACTTTGGGCTTCCTCTTTTTGGAGATCCTGGATCCACCCCTGCTATCGGCAACCTCTATTGAACTAGCTGTATCAGCATACTATACCTCCTCTTTCCGTTTGTAAATACTGATGTCTTCTGTGAGTTCGTCATCATCTGCATCCTCAGCAACCAACTCAGGTCTGAACTGGAACACTTCACGACCACTAACCTGATAGGAATCATTTAAAAATTTACTTAAATTTTCCATTACAAATTGGGCAATTCCAGAAAATAAAGGTACCCACCCCACGGGCGGCATTTGGAAATTCCGATGGGATGGGGGGGTTTAAGAGCTCGGAATTCTGATTGCAAGGGGGGGTTTTCGAAGCTGGATTTCTTTAACCTGCCCGGAATTCTATATGCATGGGGGGGTAAACCATTTTGGAAATTCTGGATGCATGGAGGGGTCAAAAACTAGTGCCGCCCGTGGGGAGGGTACCTTTATTTTCTGGAATTGCCCATTAATTTATCAAGAAAAATATCACACAGCCACCAATGGATGTCTTTCTTTCACTTCCAGAACTGATTAAACAATATCTGTAAACTGTACAGGAAATTGTGATGAGACTAAGAAAATAAACAGCCAAATGCAAATTCTTTTGTTTCTATCTTACATTATAGGAATGCGTATTGTTTTGGTAAGGAGAATTGACAGATCACTGCACTAACGTTCTATATCTGTTTTAACTGGGGTGCCAGTTTTAACTGGGGTGAAAATGAGAGATATTTTCATGTTACAAACCTTGCCAACAATTCTTCCAGATCTGAAAGCATCTTTCTTCTTTTCTTGCTCCTTTTCAAATTTGTCTTTCTTCTCTTTTAACTAGAAATACAAGTTCAATATTATACACTATTAAGGACTGCTCGCGAGGGTGCAATCATTAAGTGTTTTATTGCTGCGTAGCGAGGGAGCCTGAGGCGACCGAGCAAGCAACTCTCTAATCGGGGGTCGCTTTCAAACATGGGCTAATCGCAAAGGATTGTGGTAGCAATTAAAGCCGAGATTTTTTTACCACAATTCCATGCGAGACTTCATTTATTGACAAAAGTAAAGGCATACTGCCGTGTAATTACCAACAGAGCTAGCCAAGAAAAACAATAACGCACGAAACAAAACCCTCAGATCACGCGTACGATAGAAACAAACTGCTCATATTACAACAATATGCAGAGGTTGGCATGAAAGTCGTGACCTTTCTATATCAAATTCCATCGACGTCCCTGTATATTTGCTGCTCTAAATTCAAAGTGTTGCAACTGTTGTCAGTAAATGAAGTTTTCTCCATACACAGACGCTTGCGCGCTACACAGTGGCGATATGCTGGTTATCGACATCATACCTGCCAACCCTGAAAACTCCAAAACCGGGAGATTTTGTCTCAACCCGGGAGATTTTGTCACAAATACAACAACTGTATGAGAAAATCGCAAGAAATTTACCCGGGAGATATACAGTAAATATATGGAAAGTTTCAATTTTTTTCCCGGGAGACTGAGGGTTAAAACCGGGAGTCTCCCGCGTAAACCGGGAGAGTTGGCAGGTATGCGACATGGCTGTTGGCAAAAAAAAAAAAAGCTCGACACGCTGTTGGTGTAACTCAGCAAAAAAATGAACATAAGCAGCACTTTTGCCATGTCGGCAAACTAGTTATATAGCAAAAAGAAAATACAACAAACAACTTCCCACCGAAATTTCTAGGTCTAGCAATGACGGCCGCGTGGGCAACATTTAATTGTAGCCCGCGTGGGCTACATTTGAGTTTGTACTTTACCATGTGACCCTGATAGAACCAATCAGAGCGCGCGCTTTGATTGAATAAACACGAGCTATATAATCATACACCATATTGTATTGCAATGTTCTGACAAGCTACAAAACAATTCATTACATTTTGTTAAAATGGGAAAATAAATACTTGGAGAAAGTTGCAGTATTTTCTTTGACATTCAGGGATTCAATAAGTTTTGAAGTACCAGGTTAAGTTTTGGAACCAGGCGGCCAGGTTCTTCTGGGGGGGGGGGGAGGGGATGAGAGCATGCCCCCGTAAAATTGTGATATTCGGTAGAAGAAAAGGCATTTTCCAAGATAATATTTAAAAGTATTTTATATTTAAAGGCCCATCACCAACCAAGAGCCTTTGCGGACTCTTAGCCAATCAGAGCAGCCGAAAAACAATGGATCAATTCGAAAACAAAAGAAAACGGGGCGCAAAGGCTCCCAGTTGGTGATGGGCCTTTAAGTATTCTAGTAACAATGAAGTTGCCGACAGTCAACAGTGAAGTAGACAGTTAGGTGGTTCACTGCAGGTAGCTTCCTTCTATTGAAACCCCTGATATTAGAATATGGTATTTAGAGAACTATTTACAGTATATATTTATTTATTGGACAAAACAATAATATTAATGTCAGTATAAAAATGTAATTGTAACCATAATCTGACCATGAATGCTATCATGATTTTTTCCACCTCCCACATCGGAAACCAGCACATTTTTCACCTTGTATTGTCAGTAGATCATTGCCGACGTGGTTAAAAAAGATGCATGTTTGTTATAATGGGGAGTTTGTAGGTGTTGCGTGACATTTTGAATTTTGATCCTAGCAAAATAAAAATACCATATTTGAAAAGAGCTCAAATATGTGAAATCCTAAAATTTGAGGTGGTTTCGATAAATAACAAAGAAGTTATGAGCGCCCGAAGAAGGCTGTTTCTCTATATGTTTAATGTTGTGGTGGGCAACAGCACCACAACATTAAACATATAGAGAAACAGCCTTCTTCGGGCGCCAATAACTTTGCTAATATCTACCCAAATCAACTCAAGTTTTCGGCTTTTTCTAATTCCGGCAAGCTCTTTTCAAATATGGTATTTTCATTTTATTAGGATCAAGATTAAAAATGTCACGCAACACCTGCAAACTCCCCATTATGTGTTTATGTACAGTACCTTTCTTTGTTTCCACTCCAAGAATGTTTCTAATGTTACTTTTGTCAGATTTGTTCCCAGTCTTGCTCTCTGAAGAAGAAAAAAGAACATTTCAATAAAATATTGATGCACTGGGAAAACAATATAGGTGGGCGTATTGTGACCTCACAAAATCTTCAACTTTTGATACAGGCGTCCAAGTTAACATCTATCCATATCACATTGACATTAGTCGAAAAACCAATTTTGAGCAATAAAAGTTGAAGTCCGGCAATGCTACGTCAAAATTAATATGGTTTTATAAAAACTTAAAGCTAATTCTAATATCTTTAATTAATAAGCTAGCTAAAATCTAAATGTTCCATTCGAAGTGCGCATAGGCAATAAGCAATAATCCCAAGTTTCAGGGCAATCCATTGAAAGGAACAGAAGTTATAGATATTTATATATATTTTATTACCTCTGTAAAAAAAATAATATGGCTTGTTTACATTTGTTTGCAACGCTGAATCTTCATGAGTTTGTAACCGATCGGTCTCAAACTTGTTTTACTAATTTCAGCATGCTCTTTCCACTGCTTGTGGCAATTAATTTGAGCTAAGTCACTGATAAAATTTTCAAATTTTATGGAGTGGAAACCTATAGATAAAAGTAGCTTAAAACAAATCCATATTATTAAGATCCTTAAAATCATTTATGTGGCCACATGTCACCCAAGCTTGGTGTACGTCGTTGGTATCCCACCTGTCCTATATGTCAGAGAATAAAAATATTTTCCTGAAACTTAACATAACAGTATGGTTTGTCATTACCATCTTTTACAATATTGTGTTGAAGTTTCACAAAAATAGCATTATTCCCTCCTTTAGACATTGTTCTGACTTGCCTCAGTTTCAATCAATTCCTCAATAGATATTTCCTCCTTTTCTGCCTCCTTCTCTTGCTTCTTCTTCAACACAAACCCGGGTGGTAGAGCATGTCGATAAATACACTTCCCTCCATTTGGACAACTCCAGAACCAGCCATAGAGGCCTTTTTCAACAGCCTCTAAGAAGTATTTGCATACCTACAAGATTAGGAAACATCTTCAGATCATGAACAACACTTGATATGTGTCAGAAGAGTGCCACATCAAGGCTGCTAACAACTAGGAAGATCTTAATAGCCATCCTCTTGGCATTTTTACTGTCTATAACTTTGAAGTTGTTCATCCAAACTACCTCTACTACTATTGATTCTTACTGAGCATTTTATGCTCCTTTTCAATACTAGACATGTACAGCCTACTGTCACATTTTACATTAAGCATGAGCTCACACTTGAGCACCTCTGTACTTGGAATTTCCTATGGAATTTTCTGTCCCTTCTGTGGAGAAGGTATGGATATTTCAGGAATCACATTTCTGACTTACAATTTCTGTTTTAGGCATAGTTTTTTCTTTATCTCCATGTTTCTTCTCAATAACCTCCTCAAGCTTCTCCTGGTCCCATTTATCCATAGTGTCTGAAAAATGAAAAACAAAAAGAAAACAATTTTCACATACACAGTACAAAAACAGTATAAAAATGTAAACCATTACGACCACAATCTTGCTTTTCTTCTTGCTATGAATTATCCCCTATTTTTGGGGCGAGGTGCTTGCCGAGAACTTTGGATTTTACCCCTAAAAGGTACCAACAAGTGTGATATTGATCAGTGTTGCTTGATTTGCTAGAATGGCCTCCTAAAAGGTACCTATCTGAAAACAATTTGCAAGTTTTAAAATTTTACCCCCTAAAAGGTACCCCTAAGAGGCCTGATTTTAAAGGTACAACAAGCACCCCTGCCCCCAAAATAGGGGAGTCCCCCCCTTTGCCCCCTGCGAAATTATCAGTGTTTGTATGTAACTCACCATTGTTCAAGTCGTCATCTCGTTGATCAACATACAAGCTTCTTTTCTCTCCTTTTCTGTCTAGTGCCAGATCGTGAGAGAACTTGCACTTGTCGCCTTTAGAACACTGCCCTTGCTTGAAAAATGCACATACTACTGAACGTGGATCTGCCCCTGAGAAGGGTAAAAACAGAGGGTTTAGTAAAAGAGTACATGGGTGGCGGAAGCAGGGGCAAGGGGGCAGAGCTCCACCCCAATGATAATGATGCCCCCTCCCCCCCCCCCCAAATAATATAAATCAGCCTGATGCTTTCCAAATTCGTATTATCCCCAAAAGGTGCACTGGATCTTTTTTGCATTTCACAACACTGTAGCTGCTTTTCTAGGCTTTTCACAGATGAGACTGCAACAAAATCGGGTAATTCCGGGAACAAAATCTGCTCAAATTTGCCAGCTATTATGGGCACTATTACAAAACATAGCTTGCACAAAATCGGAAGCAGATAATATTCCAGAGCATTTGGCAAGATGTGACCCTGCATGGGAAAACGTATAATAACGACTTTCCCTTTTTTGCCTTAAGTCGTTCGGTACCCGTTCAAACGACCTGAAAAGTCGTTTGCACAGCTGAAAAAGTCGTGCTCATTAACTTCAAAGTCGCTTGAACGACTTTAAAAGTCGTTTATGCTAATTCAAAAGCCGTTCAAACGGAACGCAAAGTCGTTTTTAAAATTTTCGATAACGTTTGAACGAGAAGTAAGGTCGTTTATTTCAATGCGTTCGTAGTTTTGTCGGAAAACGAGCGGCGTACGATGGATAGCAAAAGCAATTCAATGCAAAGTGAAAAACAAACATGCACAATATTTATGTTCTGATTAAAATACTCCTAGACTAGTAGTATCTATTTCGATAGTGGAGTGCTCGAGCGAAGGAAGAGCTACTTTCTGTAGAAAGTGTTTCTTTTATCCTTGTGTATAAAAACAGTGCATCTGAATATATTGTAAACATTGCAAGAAATGTACATGTAAGGAGAGGGTGGTAACACACGAAACAAGTTTGTTTTAATCTTATGATCATTGAAGTTGAGTGATTTCGTTCCTTGGATTATCCTGCTCCAACACTATAGAACACTTTTTTATTGGATTCACCAGTGAATCTTTAACTTGGAAATAAATGTTTAAATATATTTATTTTTAATATTATTGATCAGTGTTATGATATAGTCTTATCTGAAGGTAGCGATAACAGGTATGTTTCTCGGTGGAGTTCCCACAAACAGTTCAGAAATTAGTCCTCTTGTTACAAATAAACATTTGGCTGCTCTGTTAAACAAAGTACTCATTATCATGGAATTTTCCATTGCAGTAGCTTGGTTTCTTGTTTTGGTTCAATATTCTAGCTGTGCAGCTATTTTCTTGATTCAGTTTGGAATCCAGTTAAAATATTAATAAAAGCATTTCCATGCATTTTCAATCATTCTTGTTCTTGAGATATGTAATTATTCCCATCTAATAACAGGCACTTGATGTCTATGCTTGGTATCTTTGACACTCTGTAAAAGCTTCCATATCATCTGTTGATCATTGTCTTGATTAATAACTTGGTCCTTTGCTCAATAATTTCACAACTCCTTGTACATATCCATTTTTTAAACGATTGGATGGCAATTGGTGATATTTAATTTTTGGTTCCTGTGACTGTTTTTTTTTCTGAGATGATAATAAACAGACTTGTCAAGGCTCCTTTGTAGATACATGTTCAATCTTGATTATACCATTATGAAATCAGAGGGGATGGCAACTTGTGACCACTGGCTGACCACTGAAGAGAATGTTGAGCTGTTTGCTTAGAGAGGTTATTCATTATGTCACTAGCAAGGCTGGATCTACAAAAAGGAAATAAAAACATTTAATAATGAGGACCTACTTTAATTACTAAACTATTACAGTACATGCCATACTAAACCACAGTCTGGGGGTCTTAAAGTTGTGCTCAATACACCGCTGTTAGGACTTGTCGGGTTTAATTATCATTGTGCGAAGTTAGGCTACCCACAATAGATGTGGACAAAACCAAACCGAAACGTGTTGTGTTCGTAACTCAATCGTCGTATTAGTCGCTGTGAAAATGATCTCATACCAATGAATATCATGCTTTCAAAGCTGTGATAGCTTTCAAGAATAGAACTTGAGTGATTCACAACGTTATACTTACCGATAAAATTCTCTGAAAGAGCACGATTCGTCGAATTCGACGAGAAACGAACATGGATGGTTCTTTACCGAACTGCGTAGCCGACAGTGGAAGTAATCAAATCGGGTACCCTGTGGCATGTTGCCGCCAGTCCGCCGAAAAATATTTCCCCTCACGTTCTATAATCGTACTGCGCATGCGCGAGAATCAAAGAGTGATACTGGCGAGCTCGTGAGTATGGTACATTGAGCTCGTGAGTATGGTAAATTTGCAAACTGTGGTACAAAATTAGAGTTGCTCTCGCTCGCTGCGCTCGCTCGAGCAATTACCTGGGAATCTCCCGGGTTTTTTTACGTCATCTCCTGGGCTCTCTGTATTCAAGTAAAATCTCCCGAATTTGTTATATCTTGGAAAAAGGTTCTCAATGGAAAAATGTATTTTGAGTCATGTTCGATCTTTCATCTTGAAACGCGCTTTCTGTGCTTTTCCGTGAAGTAAAAATGTCTCGGCGCGGCGCGACGCAATGTATCTTATGAATTTGTTGTTGTTCACTTTTATTTTCGGTTGTTTATCGAAACTGCTTCCCTTTTTGCATTCCCAAAGAATTGCAGTTGAGTCTCTGCTTTGTGGATAGAAAGAAAAAGAAGAAAGAACGAGAGAAGAACAAAGGAAACAAAGGAATTCTACTCAGAGATTGAATAAAAAGTGCGAAACAGTTTAATGAATATGTAATTAGTGTGTATCACAAACACGTCTTGTCCTCTGGGCGGCTAGAAGTTCTGTCGTGCTCAGTACTGCAAATCGCACTCAAACTGTGCTTTGAAGGGATAAAAATCATGCATAGTGCATTGTTAGTTTTTCTGAACCTTGAAACAGGAATTGGAATGCCGTGAAATCGACTGAGACGTCGGGTAAGTTTTACACGAACTTTTTGTTTACGTTCTGCGCTTAACAATGAACGCCATCAGTTCAGGCTACGCCAAATTCACCTGCTTGTTCTGGAGGCCTATACTGTAAATACCGTAGTAGTTCTTGCAATCTTGTCTCTTTGTAGTTTACAATAACTATTTTTCATGCTCTCATTATTTGATTATTTGGAGAGCGGGAAGTAAACTTGACAGCGCGTGTTGCGGTTCGACATTCGCGCCGTGTCACTAGTATTCGCACGTGGGTATTGTTATTTTTGCATTGTAGGATCTACCCGCATACATGAAATTCTTACTTTTATCTCTCACTTTGAGAGCATTATTCTTGATGTCATTTTGCAAAGCCCTGTTCATTTTTATTTCGCGATGTCCTGATTGTTGTTTTAAAAGCGCTGTTTTATGCCATCGCACGCTCTATGGCAGATCGTTTTCAGGGGACCGGGCTTCAGCAGTACTCTATCCGATGCTTTTCGTAATTTACTCGGCGCTCGTTCGTAAGCAGGGCTTGTTTCGTAAACTCGTTCACTTATTTAAAGAGCCGTTCGCTCGTTTGAAATTCCCGTTCGCTCGTTTGAAATTCCCGTTCGGTCGTTCAAAAATCCCGTTCGGTCGTTTATGCAAGACGTTTGAACGGCTGCAAAACTCGTTTGAACGACTGAAAAAGTCGTTTGCTACCCGTTCGTTTTGGCCCAAAAAACGGAAAGTCATTATTATACGTTTTCCCATGCAGGGTCACAGATGTGGCAATGGTATATGCATCATAGAGCAATTTTCTGCACCTTCTGCAAAATTGCCGCACAACTTGCAATCGTTTTTGGCCATTTTTGCACACAATTTTAAACCATGTTTGTTATCATTTTACCTAAAAATGGCTGGCAAAGTCAGAAAAAGAGCCAGCTATCACCGGCAGCCATTTTGAACCCTGTAATTTAGCACCAAATGTTGACCAATGCATTTTCAAAATTAGACCATGCATCAGAAAATACATTGATATGCACATGGGGAAAGGGGTTGTTTTTAATTCATGTAGAGGGCTCTGGCATCGGAGCTTACCACTTACACATAAGCATAGTGCTGGTAAAGT
Source organism: Scolanthus callimorphus (assembly GCA_033964015.1). Classification (NCBI taxonomy): domain Eukaryota; kingdom Metazoa; phylum Cnidaria; class Anthozoa; order Actiniaria; family Edwardsiidae; genus Scolanthus; species Scolanthus callimorphus. The sequence goes on from CM066914.1 coordinate 4,503,787, forward strand.
GACAAAAGAGAGAAAAGGCTTTGATACCAACCTACAGGAACTTTCTGTGTTATTACAGGCTTAAATAGTGTACTTGTAACTTCATCCTCCTTTTGGTTTTTATCCAGCTTTTTCTTAGATAAAAGAAATAAATTCCATTGGTACAAGGCATAAAATGTTTGTTGAACTCAAATAAAAATATAATACAGTGTGTAAAGGATAAGGATGGGTCTGGTGGTTTCTTACTTTTTCCTGCTCTTGAGCAAGCTGTGTGAAGAGAAAAACATAGTCATTTAATCAGACAAAAACAAAACATGTTTCTGCAGTTTTGGTCTGATATTATGTCCACTCAGATTCCAAAATACATTCACAGTTAATTTTTGGTGGCCAACTGAAAAAAAAAATCAGCCTGTAAAAAACTGGTAAGGTCCTCCCTCTTTTAAAACTTAGAACATTTAAACTTTGTATTTTGTTAGATTTTGACTTGGGTTCCCTTATCACAGGACAAATCACAGACTAATTTTTCTGGCTTTCACGAATCACAAAGTTAACAAATTTCTCATTGATAATTTGGTAAATTGTACACTAGTGCAAAACAATCACGAATCATGGAAGAAAATAGTTGAAAATCACGAATCATGGCACTCTGAATTTGCAATTCACAGATCACGGGTGAGACAGCTGTCATAAATCACTGCTTTAATTTATCCACTTTCTCTAAATCACGAGCCAAACTTTGGCCCAAGAAAATATTTTTGTTTGTCGTAAAAATATAATAACTCTTAGATGTTTTTTCAAGTAATACTGGCGAACATTTTACTCATTGCTCACAATATGTCCACCACTCGTAAAATATCTGCCCGTATTACATGAATAAACATCTAATAAGATTTTATTAATTTATACATTTACTGATAAAAAAACACTAAATGATTTCACTAAATTATTTCTCAGGTCAGTTTTAGTAATACATGAATCAAAGTCAGCATCATTAAAATCTTGTGCTTTGTTTGTCTTCGATGAAGAACAAATACGAATTTTACACGTCCAATTTATACTACGTATAACAGAATTATTGCAGTATCAGCGAAACACGTGACAAAAATATCAACACAAACCGTACCTTTCTGGCGCTTGGATTTCCTCCATATTTGACCTGTACAGTACAAAAATCATTACTGTAGAGAACATCGATCAACCGGCGAAATCAAAGCAACATAGAAGCTATTTTCTGTCGTTTTCTGATACCTGTTGGGTAACTTGCTTCACGAACTGTTGCTGTTTCCTCCCTTTCTTGTTCTTGAGGCCAAAAGTTTTATCCTTTAGGAAGCGAGTAAGAAGATATAACTTCAAAGTTTGCTGGAATGGACATTGGAGAGTTAAATAATAGTATTAGTTACCTCAATAACTTTTTCTTTCTTTTTTTCCACAGCTTTTTTGCCCGGTTCATTCGGTTTCTTCTTCGGAGGCATGATGGCGGACGGCAAAATTCCCGCCAACCCACGCGAGCTTGGAGGGAATTTCCCAATAGGCATTGCGCGTAAAGAACCCACAGGGATCCTGAACCGGAGGAAAGCCCATTTCGCGGTTAACAACGCGGCACTGTGGGAAGCCTGTATTTAAAACCAAAGAGAGGCTCAAGCGGGAAATGCCGCGGGAAGAAAAGTTGAGAAATACATTTTCGCCACTACTGGCAGGTAGATCGAAATGACTTGCTACAGTAACTATGCCCGCCTGAGCCTCTCTTTGGTGTATACAGGGATTTTAACCGCGAAATGGGCTTTTACCGGGAAGAAAGGAATGAAAGAAAGAATGAGAGAAATAGCAAAGAAAGTGAGAAAAAGTGAAAGAAAGCAAGAAAGAAAGAAAGTGTGTGAGTGATTGAGAAAGAAAGAAAGAAACAATGAATGAATGTAAGAAAAAGCGATGAACGAACAAGCAAACTAAGAGCAAGCAAGCAAACTAACAAAGAAAACAGGAACTGAAACCAAGTAATATTCGGCCCGCAAGCGCAAGTAGCAATCTTGGAACATTAGTGATCGTTGTCATAGTGACCAGTTCGGAGCGTTTAATTTTCGTAATTAAAAAATATATTGAGAAATCTCTGAAAGTAATATGATAGGAAGATTGTTCATCTAGCTAGGAAAGGCTCAAAACTCTCAACATTTTAATCACAGGAGATTTGGCATTGCTTTTAAGATGTTTGCCCTCCGCTACGAAAGCAAACAAGGCCTCTAAACCTGTTTACAATGGATATTATGTATCCGGACTAGCTTACATTCCCTTGTTCACAGTGGTGACTTTGTCGCTCATTTGACTTGACGCTGATGGCCCTTAAATTGATTAAGTGGGTGTAAATTACGAAAAATTCGCGAGTATATGAGTCTAGTATTTCTGCTTGTGTTTGGAACTAGGCTGCTATGTGTCTAGACGGAATTTTGAGTTTCATCTTCCAAGTCTGTGCTGGTTAGCCGAAAAAGTGGCTACTAAGAAACCATAATGCCTTGCACATATGCAGTTAATCCTTAATGATGCCCTACTCTGAACACTTGAACAATCCACCAGTTAAACTCATATCTGATTCAATAATCCAAATCCAAAAAGACTGCACTTTGGAGTTTAGAACCACAAGCTACACAGGCAGTACCAGGGACTAGAGGTGAGTATTTCACACTAACTCGGAGCACGTTATAAAAATGGTTAGTGAAAATATGAAGATTTGACCATCGTGTAAGTCAGTCAGAAACCAGAGGGAGTCTTTGTATTGACTTGCGGTTACAGTAACGAAGCGGAACACGCTGTCAAAAGCGCTCTTTTGAGGCAGGAAAGACAGGGCAACGTACCGCCATTGTTTTGTCTAACTGTTACTTCATAATAGAAGTGCATGCAGCAACATGATTGCCGCTCATCTGTGAAATGCTAGTGCAAAACAACATAGCTTTGAATGTTTGGTTTTTAAGGGGCTAAACTCATCTGAAACTATGCAGTAAATGTTTGGTAAAATAACATAGGGAACTCGGACAGTCAAAACAAAACAATATGAGTCTACTTCTACTTCATTCTGTACAAGACCGACGCACGGACGCGCGGTTTCAAATGAGGAATTTATAGGACTTGTTGGAATCATATATGAGTCAACTTCGTGTGGGGCTAACTGGGACCACGAAAAAAAATCAACGAACTGATCTGAGTGCTATCGAAATTTTTCAGAAAAAAAGGTTAAAAAACAATATTCAAAATGATTGCAGATAACAATGACCGCCATTTTACATTTAAATTTCGGATATAATATAGACCGACTTATTGGCACAGGCGATTTTCATTTAACAGTTTTTAAGTCACATAATTTGTATAAAGAGTGCAGAAACAAATATAGGATTATCTCAAAAGTTGGCCGTTTCCGAATGTCAAAGCAATTGAGTAGTCAAATTTATGACGGGTAGGGGAGGAGACAAAGATAAAAATCGGAAAATGTTGCGAAAAACTTTGTTTTCCTCCCAAGAAATGCATTATTTTTAACATCACGTTCGTGAAGGAACAGAACACACTTCTAGGACGTTCTTTTCCCAGCTCCCTTTCTTCAGAAACCAAGGGTCAACGACGGTGATAAGTCAAGTTTGACAGAAGCAAGACAAACAATCTTGTACTCAAATGTCTATTTATTAAATTCTTACATGGACGTAAGTTTTTGTTTGTTATGTTTCATCCAAATATTAAATCGTTTCTGTTGATTGCTCTTGTTACTTTTCTATTTTGATAGACTCTCTCTCCATGGAATGGCAAAAATGACTGATTTGAAAAGCAAAAGAGATTCAGTAACCGAAAAAGGTTTTAACAGTAGCCAAAGGTTCAGAAGGGCTAGACATCTCGCGAGAAACTCTAAACTCTAACGTCAGCGCTCATTTTTAACTCGCATTCCTCAAATCGGTGTCGTTTAAAAATAGTCCCTTCATTTTTTACAGCCACACCAAGGCAGAAGTTTACCCTATGCAATCGAGGGCTGCTACGTTTTCGACGCTCTTCAACTGCCAGTTATTCTAGCGCGGTGATACAGCACAGCGACTTGTTGATGCCCTACAAATTATCGAGGTGCAATCCACGCTCAATTTTCGTGAGCTTGTCCTTCATGGAGTCGGGGTTATCAGAAAACACAAGCATCAACAGTAACTCTACCATCCCAGGTCATGGAACTGACACAGCCGGGCTGGCTCCGTGGTACTTATACTAGTTCTAGAATCAACGTGCCTTGTTGTCGTCTTGGGAAACCTTTTAGTGGTTTTAGCCTTCGGAACATACAAAAAGAGAACCTCCCCAGACATTCTCATATTTTCTTTATCATTGGCGGATCTCTTAGACTCAGTCGCAGCACTCCAAATGCTTGTTATCATTAAATATGCACTTTCTATGCCATGGACAAGGGCAATGTGTGATGTATTTATTGTCCAGCTATACGCTTATCGCACGGCATCGGCTAGCACCGTGACATTTATGGCTGCAGAGAGGGCGTTACTCCTCAAGTACCCTATAAAGCACAGGAACATGGTCACGCAACTCAGGACAACCAGAATTCTGCTTGGAGTTTGGGCGTTTTCGTTTCTCTGCGCGGTGCTTCCCCTAATAGGAGTAGGACACTCAAGTTATAATAACGAGGAGAAAACTTGTCCTTATCAGCTCTATGACCTTGGTGTTTCATACACTATATTTTTTGAAGTCTTGGGAGGGTTAATGTTATGTGTAACATTCATAAGTTTTGTAGCCATTAAGATATCTAGCGGGAAGTTTATCCGTAGGCAATCCAGCTTGGGGCTTTCACTGCGGAATAATATTGGGCAAGAAGATCCTGGACAAACAGGGTTCCGGAGGTTCAGTCGTGTGATAGCCCAGCTAGGGACTCGAAGACGCTCGCATAGCACGGCAGGGATGACGAGTATGCGAAGATTGACCGCTATGATGACCATAGTAGTGATTGTGTACTTTATAAGCTGGTTACCATTTCTGGTGAGTAGGTGGGGCGTGGTGGGAGTCGTCTCTAAACGGGATGGGGGAAGAGAGGGAGCTCACCAGGGGCGTAGGTAGGCAGTTTTCACCTTCACGCCGCTGTCAAAATTTGTTGACATATGGTAACCAAAAATTTACCCCCATGTAAAAAGTAACTTTATGTAGACCCAATTCAATGCAACCGCATTAGAAACTGCCTCTCAGTCGCTACAAAACTTGAACCAGTTATTTTACCTCAGTCGTTGAAAAATAATCGCCCTGAAAAATTTAATTTCCCCAAGTTATACAGATACAGATAGTCTTTATTACTTACAAAACGCCGTTACAGGTGTCTATGTACAATAGTAATAAAGTGTTAAAGAGAAGTAAAAGAAACGATAGATTATTATACATCTCACTAAACTCAGCCCCACCTTGCCATACAATCTTTCTAATGAGCCCCCCCTCGCCACACACACACACTTTGAAAACTGTTCCGCCGTCCCTGAACGAGGTTCGGCAGTGAGTCTTCCGACACGGGTTTTCTTGCTCCTCTCTCTAATAAGGTTTTGTAGGATGACTATATTTTTATATTTACCCAGCTAAATAACCTCGTGAGCTTGGTGAAGAGTGAACCCCCTCACCAGTCCGTATCGTTATTCGCCGGTGTGATCTCCTTGCTGCACGCCGTGGCAAACCCTATACTGTACGGTAAAATGAGTCAGCGGTATCGCCGTGGCTATATCTATGTCGTCAAAAGGATGTTGGCATTATGTGGTGGGCAAAAACCAACAGGACAAGTTACAAGTAAGTGAGGTCGGACTCTCCGGCTCCGAAGTGGCTGGACAGAATTACTGTAAAAGCTTTACATAAATCGTCAATTACAACAGACTTGCAGTTCGAGGGTGGTCACAGACTTGCACAGACATCGAGGGTGGTCACTTCCAGAGGCCTTATTACGTTCTCAGTGTTTTTTTTTTACATGTGTTGATGTCCCACCGTGGAACCGGCGAGTTTCGTGAAGGCGAAAAGGGTGTGGTGAGATTGTGAGTTGCAATGAATATACTTCGGGCGTTGAACGCGCTGCAGCACCATCAGAGAAGAAGGTCGTTGCGCGCGCGCCTTAGAGGTATGGCGCACGAACAGTGCGCTTATCACTTTAAAGTCTTTAACTTAAATAGCGTTAGCTAATGCAGGGGCACCGGCGGCATCTGATAAGCGGCGCAGGTGGCCGGTGGCTGCAAGGATGATACTACTGGCAAAGCAGCCGACCGGAACGCTTTCAGGGATAGGAAGATGTAACCACCTCATTTGGTAGCAACTTTCATGTACGGATGGTACGCGGAAGAGACGAAAGAGACGCCGACAGGCATTCACATTCCGTTAAAATAACAATGCGTTTTGCTTATGTTCCTTCACAGGCGCCTCTCATCACTCCAATACGGCACAAGCGCCTTCTGCGCCTGCGTATTGCGCTCAATCGACATCCGCTGACAACCCTGGCTATAACGCGGAAGCAGATCATGACTTCGAAGGTTAGCTCCCTGATACGCAGCCTATAAGCCTGCAGGCACGGGACTGCAAATTTTGGGGGTGACTTTGATACAAGTACTGTACTAAATTCATGAGCTTGGCCTGTAGATTTGCAAACTCCTGCGCATGTCCGAGGCTGTGACAACTTTTAAAAATCCTCTGAATCCTGCGTACGCCCCTGAGAGCGGAGAATCAAACGATCAAATTGGTGAGGATGGCGGACATTTTTCAAAGGCGAGATGAAGCTGGTTTTACATCTGTATGCGCGCCGTTTCAGCCAATCGCGCATGCCCTGGAAGGGCTGTCACACTAGCGCCACCCCGTGAGGTGACAAGCTTCGGAGCTTTTAGTACGAGAATTTAACCCTTTCGCTTAGTTGAACTACCATCACAGGAGCGGATTTAGACTATTACAACAGTAGCAAATGTTTGAGTCCTAAATCTGCACCTGCCATTTGTTATTGACCTGTTTCCACTCAGGCGGATTAAGGCTTGGCTAGACACCAATTTTGTCACCAATTTTGTCAATAAGACATTTCATCTTACAAACTGATGGAATATCAAATGTTTTGGTATGCATTAATAGAAAACCTTGAACCCCCAAAAACTGATACCTGTTCCGGTACGAAGAGTAGTCACGTGACAAGCTAGCACTGGAATTTAAGCCAAAATTTTCAATTAAAAATGGGGAGTACAAGGAAAATATAGGATACCACAAATTACCATTCGTTTTAAGGAATAGTTTTTGAAGTTTGGAAAAACCTTTCAAAAAGCGAGATATCCTGCAAAACAGGTCACGTGACCTAATTTGCATATGAGATTTTCCTCAATATCTCTTTTCCAATTAGCAATAGTCAACCTGCAAAGTCCATTTCATATAGCTATTCTAACCCTCTAATAAATAATATGCATTTCACTTAAGCTGCCTTAAGGTCACGTGACCCTTGAAATGAATTTTATCCCCATCAAAATGTCACGGGTCTTGATATGTACCTCCCATAAACAGATGAACATGATATGTCAAATAGCAAAAGTGCTATTGCAAAATATAATTTTATGCTATTCTATTCGAAAACCAAGCCTTAATTCACCTGACATTGTCATAAACCAGCTTAATTTTGAGGCATATTTATAGGTCATTTTCTTGTAACAACTCTGCTTGTCTTTGACTATAATTTCAGAGAGCAAAAATGTCCAACAATTGAGAGACGATTCAATACAAAATGACGGACGCCATCAGGAGCTTTCTGAAGCATGCAGCGCAAAGAGTCACGTGCCGGTGAATCATGACTCCGAATTGGATGACAAGACAAACAGCCTTGTTGATGTAGAGGGTGTGCTAGAGGACATCTTGCGTGGTGTTATTGCCCGTGTTGAGAAAAATGAGCAAAAGGCAAAAGCCTTTATTACACATAGCATGGTTTAAGACATGTTGTTGCAGCCTAAGTAACGTCGAAAGGCGATGGGAGAAGAGAGATTTCACAATAGACGTTCAACATAGTACTTAAAGAGACTGTGTCAGCCACTACTCCTTTGTTATTGTTTTCGTTCGATATCAGAAGACGAATTACGTGTAGAAATCTCTAAATCAACATCTAAAAACAAAGTTTCAGATTTGATTTACAAATTCAATTGCTCTATGTTCTCTAAATCAGCCGATGGAAATGGATGTCTTCTCCGACTTGGTATGTTGCTATGCTGTCAAAATGGCGGCTGACACAGGCTCTTTTTAAAAGCTTGAAAGAAAAAAAGAAGGTTCTTATACGCGGGTTTTTTACTGTATACAGAAGGACACTACCGAGCACCTTATATAAGGCTTTTGGGGCCAACACAAATAATGCTTTGTCTCCGAGCATGTGTTAACCTGGACAACACTTAGCGCTCGCCGGAAGAGACTCTCGCAAAGAAGCGTCTGCGTTCTCAAGCCAAACATGCCATATACTGATGACATATTTTGACCCAAATATGGTCAAAAAAATTACGTGGCCAGTTTAACTTTGAATTCCTCACTATTAAGTAATCATCCATGCAAGAACTAGGCAAACTTCCATTGTTCTACGGCATTGAAGGTTCCACACGTAGGATTCCTATTTTTTTACCACAGAAAGTTATCATGACTAGTAACATAATAAAAGTGAAAAATTGATAGATTTCGACTTGCTTTGAGAAAATATGGCAACAAAAAGTCTCTAGACCAATCAGATCAAAGAAGAACAAAGGAGTGAGAATCAGCATTTTACACTAGGTTCCCCACTTACAAAGTCTTTTAAAATTGCATATCCTGTTTGTGAGTACCACATGTGCTTATATATCCCTAAAAATCCTCAGACAAGTTTTTCTAGCATAGTGAATTTACTGATTTTCATGTCTAAGCCAATGAAATTGCCTATATTTTCAACAGAAATTAATTGCATTCCAGCATGCTTTGCCGTTGGCTTGCCTAGTTCTTATACGGACCATTACTTAAATGCACTGTGTGCCACGTAATACTTTTGACCAGATCTAGATCAAAATACGTCATCAGTATAGAATGTTTGGCTTGAGCGCGCGGCTAGGGACGCATCTTTGTGGGATTCTGTTTGCGGCGAGCGTTTTATGTAGGGGCCGACCATTTGACTTTTGAGAGGGGGGGGGGGGGGGGTGGATGATTTTTTTTTTACGTCTCTAAGATATTGTAGGATATTTATTTTGTAAAATTAGTTGAGGATTATGACCAATATGCTGTGCAGGAATTTTTTTTCAAATGGTCGGCCCCTAAGTAGTGTTGGATTCACAGGCAAAGCATGATGTGTGGCTTGCACCGCAATTAGGATTCAGCAGTTTTTCTAGGAGGTAACGACATAGCCTCCCAACCACAAAAGAAATTTTGAAATATCGAAAATCGTGATCATTCGAGTCAGTTCCTGGTGGTAAAAATAGGTGGGGCATATATTGGGCAAGATAACATGGACCATACAATTTTACAGTTAAAAAAAAGTAATTCTGTCTATTCTCTGGATTAAGGTTGTTTGCCATGTGGTTTACAAAGATTGCAATATGTAAGTGGCTTAAATGAGGAGGTGGAGCAGTAATTTGAAACAATGGAGTTGGTACTTTGAGATCAAACAAAAGGGGCTCGTTTAGATTCATTAGCTATTTAGTTGAAGCTTTGGCTCACTTACATTCTCGAGAACAAAGACTTAAAACACACGAAAACCAGGCAGAACTGTTAAGTCATTTGTGAGATATGGGTTAGTAAAACAATAAACAAAAGTCTTTAAGTTTGAAGCACGTCGGTTGGCTTTTAGTGTAACGGAAAAAGAAACATTTTACGTCAAATACATTGGAGAAGAACATTTGTGATAACGCTGGGTCTCTGTAGAAAGTTGTAAGAAGTTGATGCTAAACCTTGTCGATGGTGCTGGACGACCAAGATCCATTGCGATCCACAAAGGAAACCCACCCATATCCAAAGGAGACACCACACGAACATCACTCTACTAAATTCTTGGTTCAGAGAACATGTAACACAAATTCTCAAGATCCTGTGTGGCAAACTTGCTATATGTGTAAACAAAATGCGAGAGAAAGCACTTTAGAAGTTGACAGACGCTTTCATCACCTCATTTACAGATCATCAATTTGATTAGAATCAATCACTGCGGGGCTTTGTTTGCCTAGAGACCAACGAAACAACGCATTCGCGCGCATTTGTCCTTGATAAAAGTTTAGAATAGCGTGAACTTCGAATTGTTGAAAAAAGATTGTAATGTAATATCAGATATAGAAATTCAAAAGTATAAGAGATACTATAAAGTCTAAATTACATGTTAACGATTAAGAAGGCTTTGTGTTTCCTATTATACTAGCCCTGTAGGGAATTCACAGAATTATTTCAGAATATTTTAACGTTTATCTAGCCACCCGAGAACTTTAATAACCAAGTGAATTTTTCATCTATCTCTCGCGATAATATCTTCGCATAATTAATTCTCTGAAGTGATATAAAGACTGTGGTTCTAGGGTGAAAAAATATGCAAACACGTTAAAAATTGATTTTCTTTGTAGTATTCCGCGACCCTATAGGAAAAAGACTAAATAATCGGCGCCCAAAACCACACTTTGTTGTGATGAGCATCACCGCCAATAATGCTAATGGGACAAAAGATGTCATCTGAAAACCCAGTTGGATGTTTTTTGAATAGCAACCCATGTATAGCCGTGAAAGGTTTGTGACCCAGGGCAATGCTATGAATATTTCACAAGGGGGCTGACAATGAGGTATTTGTCGATTTGTGCAGGTATTTAGAGAGTGAATTGTCTATAAGTGTGGTTGGGGTATTTTACGAGCACCTTCAGAGAATATTTTGGCGTGAAAAGACTTCAAGGGCCTAGTATTCCAATCTGATCACTGGTATTCTTTCAAAGTTTGCTGGAGTTATCTTCTTGCTTGTTCTTCGAGTTACATTGGATTTAGAAAGTATTCATATTGAAATAGTTCCAGTTCAGCGGAAAAACCCGAATGGACGACATGACCAATTCAAGCTGCCCCAACACTTCGGACGGCCACAACACAAGCAAATCAAGTCCAGATTGTCTCATCAATTCCGAGACCGAAATACTAAGCCCTTTGACCATCGGATTAGTTCTAGAGCCGGCCATAATGCTAGTGGTATTTGGAAACCTTCTCGTGCTAATTTCCCTGCGTTGCCACAGAAACCTCATCGTTACAGACGTCTTATTATTTTCTCTCTCCCTGGCGGACACCGTGGATGGTCTTATACCTCTGCAAATAGTTATTTTTATGAACTATTTCCTGCGTAAGCCATGGACGAAATCCCTATGCGATGGATTTGCTGCGTTCGTTAATACGATGCGGTTTGCTTCTGCTGGAACGGTAACTGCTATCGCTATGGAAAGAACATTTCTTATTGTGTCTCCACTAAAGTACCACACGTCGGTAACTTTATCAAAAGCTTGGAAACTTGTCGCGCTTATTTGGCTGCTATCTGTGTTTTTCGGGATACTACCGCTAATTGGGGTTGGTCACTCAGGAATTAGAAATCAAGAATGTCATTATCAATTAACTGATCTCGGCACAGAATACGCTATCGTTATTGTCAGTGTGTCATTCGTTCTTTTATTCACAGTACTTTCTTGCTATGTTGCAATTAAGATCTCGAGTTTGAAGTTCATCAGAAGACAAAGTGATATGGTGGAGAAACTAGCCACGGATGCATCGAAACTCGCACTTGTCATGGGGATGGCGGGCGGGAAAGGAAAGAAGAAGAAGAGGAACTCACAACCTGTAGTAAGGCCGCAATCAAAAGGAGTAAAGGAAGTGCAGAGACTTACAATTATGATGACAATAGTCATTATTCTCTACCACATCAGTTGGCTCCCGTTACTGGTAAGTTTTGCCAAATTGGCGCGAGTTGTTTTTTGGTGAGTGTCACGCGAGCTAGCGGTGGCAAAAGCGCGCGGTAAAAGCATTACGAATCTTAAATTATTGATAATGAAATCTCCTTCCTTTCCCCTTTACACTTGAACTCAAGACATTGAATCATTCTGAATTGAAAACTGTTTCCGCCAACGTGAACGAAAGAAGACAAACAAATTTGCTCGAACTATTTTTTGCTCTGCAAGACGTCTCTGCTTTTCTAATGACGTTCACGCTTTACCGAGCGTAAACACTAAATTTGTTAGCAAACTTTCTTTCCTATTCTTCTCTATAGCATGCAATTAATCCTGCGTAAATATTTTTGAAGCTTGCGGTTTAATGAAAGGTCAATGAGGTTTCATGTTCACTTTTAAAGAACCTAATCTCATTTCTGCCACTGCAGAGGAAGCGTTGGCGGTCAAAACTGGAAATTTCAAACAAACTGACTTTTTATGAAGTCACTCAGCAGGGAAGCCATTCTAGTTCCTCTCTAATATAGAATTAATTTCTATGAGGCTGCACTGCTTCCTGAAAACTTTATTTCTAATATGAAACAAAACGGGCGCAACTTATGAAGTTGAAAGCAATATAGCTTGATTGATTTTTGGTTAAATTTTATTTGGGCATTAAATGTTTTTCCTCTTTTCTTATCCATTAGTACTTCAGCACGCCTAGAACATATAGATGTTGATAAATGAGCAACATGGGGCTCCTGTGGAATGACCTACCGGACGTTGGCAAAATTCGATTAAAGACTGAAATTATAGAAACACTGCCTTTTTTCACGTCTATTTAAAGATATTTGCAATTGAATTACCTCAAACTAGCTATTTAAAAATGACTAAATGTGGTCAACAAAATGTGTTTTCCGCACGACAAGCTAAGATCGTTTTTTGATCGCCCGAGGGAAGTTTTTAACGTTATTAAAATCATTCATCCTGAAGAGTGGATATCCAATAGAAATACAGGTATAGGTGTTGTTTCGAAATGTACTTGTCATTTCTTTGACTGTTGTTTCACCTGACAATTTTTTCTAAACAAATATATAAGGTGCTCGTGATAAGTTATATAATTATAAGAACTGTAAGTGCAATATGGTCGTAGAGGATGAGAGGAAATCAAAGTCTTTGTGAATGCAATGGAAGGGGAGGAAAGGGAAGGTGTCACAAATGCTTGCACAAAATCGCGCTGTAGTTGAAAGATGCTAGTTACCATACAATAAAACCATTCAACATTCCGCTTGCAAAATACGCAACTGCTCGCACCTCAGTTAAAACGCCTATCTTCCCGGCAAAAAGGTAACAAATTTAAAATTGTAAATTGAGACAGCAAAGAACACCATTTTGTGGAACACAGACTGAGTCTCGAAGTACTTTGCACCAGAGTCTTCAGGTCGAATTACTTTGCTACTTATCAAGTAGCCTTTGCGATTATTCATAGGATTTAATCTTATAAAAGAGCAATCTATTTGAAAGTTGCAGAGTTTTTTTAAGTTCAATATTTTTTTTAAAGCTCAGCATTCGTGACTCAGTGCTCTAGTCCTGTCGTGATGAACCCACAAACTGCGGAAGAAAGACGTTTTGTACAAAACAGGCGCCCAGGGTGAATGTTATGAGATAATTAGCCAAGGTAACAGCTTGCGGAAGAATCATAAAAGATATCAGGATATCGGGATTACAGTAATCATGTTGTTGTGCTGTAATTGTTCAGTTCGTAATACCTTTAGATCAGGTACAAAATTAACCTGTAATCAACTGGGACACTCATTAAGGTTTGAGGAAAACGGCACATCAAGGGATCGAGCGAGCGTGGTCGATTGGTCTCTAGCTTTGTTTCCGGCTTGTAATGCAGCCCCGTCGTTCATAATTCTCCCACTCGAAAGCGAAAAATTATTTAAATCAGGACACAGTACTGTATGTAGAAATAAAGCAATGTTAACATGAGAGCAAAAACAGAAAACAAGAAAAGAAAAGAACTAAACAAGTTGAAAACTTTTCCAAACATAGGTTCCAAAATTAGAATACATTCAATTCCAGGAACGGATTTGTTTATTTTCCAGAACAAAAAAAAGTTCTTCCCAGCAAGAAGCTTTCTATAGCCGTTTTGCCAGCAGCAGCAAAAGAAACAGTGAAAACGTTTCCAAACATAGGTTCCAAAATTAGAATAAATTTTCCAGGACACAGATTTGTTTTTTTCCAGAACAAAAAAGTTCTTCCCAGCAAGAAGCTTTCTATAGCCGTTTTTGCCGGCAGCAGCAAAAGGAACAGGTTTTTTTTGGAGGAACAGGTCCGTTGTGCGCCGCCTGAATCTTATGTCAACTTTCGAATTATCTTCCCAGATAAACAACATAGTGATCCTGATCACAGGCGTGGAGTCGACCCGCACACGAAGGGTCATCTTTGGATGGTGTCCCTCCTGTACGCCCTGTGTAATCCCTTTATCTATGGCAAGATGAACACGCGGTACAGGAGGGGTTATCTGCATGTTATCGGCTCGGTGCTGGGGTTGTGTGGGTGTCGGCCTGAATCGTGGAGGATATCTACAACAAGTAAGTCCCATGAGGGGAGGGGAGGAGGGTCAAAGGCCACGATCGATGCTTTAGACATCTGAGTACTGTGTTCTACGTCAAACATCGGAACAGCCCTGAAGTTAAAACATTCGAGAGATGCGTTGGTTAATGCTTACATCCAGAATAGCTTTAAGAATCAGATGCACGGGGTTGGTCTGAAACGAGTGAGATTTAGCATGGAATTGAATTGTTTGAAGCACAACGCCCGTTCAACTCGATTTTTTTCACTTTACGGACCCATGGTATTCAAGAAATAAAATCAATGTCTGACTTCAAAAAGGAATAACACTCTTGCCAGTCTAGTGCATCCTTGACTGACGAAATGAAAACCGCTTTTTAGTGAATGGAAAATGAAAGTGGAGATTTTCAGTGCAGAATTATGATTGTATTATTTCACAACATTGCTGATGACGTCGCTGTTGTTCCATACAGGCCAATCAACAATCCGTGCAGGGTGGCGAAGTCGAACGGAATCAAACATCATGGCCTCTAACACTCACCAACGTATTAACGTAACATCTCTCAGGGACGCTAATAAAGACAATACGCATGAGCAGCAAGGAAACGCCGCTGACCACCAGAAAGCAGCCGCAAATACTGGGTTTTCGGAAGATTCCTCAAGTGAGCAAGAGGCGGTTTTAGCGAACGGCAAATGTAGTGAAAAGTTAAAAATAATCAAGGAAGAGCCGAGTGTTACTGATACGTATTTATAACTTTTAGATTTTCCCATGGTAACAGAATGGGTAGTGTTCGGTTTTCTCATGGCTATCCATGTGACTGAACACATGCGTGTGGCTTGGGAAAATCAGCTTTTCCCATGGATGGGTTTCTGCAGAAATTTCCTGTGATAGAGATCAAATTAGTCTCCTCTACTAACTATGATAAGGCTAACTTCTAACGTCGAACTCAATCATGTCGCGTTAAATTGACTGTGTTTCTAAAAACACCTAAGTTCGATACTGGTGATATTATGAGGGTAAATAACCTGTCTGGCAAATGGAGAGGATCCCAGCCATGTTAAGAGCGCAGGAAGGTTTCAAGCTGTAGTAGCGCGCTGTTAACAGGTGTCTGCAGAAACCCATACATGGGAAAAGCTGACTTTCCCAAGGCACATGGATGGGAAGTGTTCAGAATTCACAAGGACAGCCATGGGAAATTCGAACACTCCCATGGGAAATTCAGCTTTTCCCATGGATGTGTTTCTGTAGAAATTCCATGTGGTTGACAGGCAGATTGAACCGCTCTTAATGCAAATGAGCTCGAGACAATAGGTTTTGTATAATGATAGTTTTCAACTATTATCTAAAAAAATAAAGTTTGAAGCTAACTGAGGTTACAGTTGCAGAAAAAAGGAAATAAAATAATATGTCAAAGTAGAGAAACCTCGTATTGCACAAAAAGGATTCGCCTGTCTTCTTGGTAAATGATAAAGAAAGATGAAACTGAGGGGAAAAGATAAACCGGCGATCCCCGGGCAAGTAACGACGTACCACTCAAACTAGTCTACAACTTTCATTACTGAAAATTCATTTACTTTTATCGCCCGAGCTATCTAGCAGGTCTTTTTCTTGCCGGCCCACGGCAAGAAAAAAATAGCGACGCCACCCTTCGTAGATCGTATACAGCAATCCAGATGCGCTGTTGAACGCTTGCACAGTAAACTCGATGCATGTATACATATACTGATGTTCCTTTTAAGGAACACCTTAAAAGGTGACTCCAAGAAAAGTCCAAGCGGATATTCTGTAGATATAAATTCGGTCATAACTTGTATAATATCCGTGTGAAGGACATCAAACTTGTAGAGCTAGTTGGGCAGGTTTGTTTTAGAGATGTCTAAAGAGGAACAAGGGGGTAAACTGTAGCTGGAATCTGCAGTTATTTCTAGTTTATATAATAATTGCAAAAGTGATCTTTCTTTTCTATCATTTTTGCTGATAGAAAACATCTCATAGCAAGGAAGCTGATCCATTCTTGCTGGCGCATTTAAATGTTATACATATTTTTAAAACTTATGCGAAAGTTTTTTGTGGTTTCAAGGTTGAACTTCCCGGTGACCTTTATGCAAAACATGCATACAGTATGGCCGCCAACAAAGCAAACAAGATAGCCAGGCGTATCGCCGTTTCACGGAGAACTCGAGCCTCCGCTTCACTCTTACCATTTACCCGATAGTCCCGCGTATAAGAAGCACCTTTATTAAGATGCGGAAACGGCTTCTTCGGTACCTCTATCCCAAGAAACTCGCACAACGGCTCCCAACCTTGCTTGACGCTGTAGATTAGTAACTGATCCTTTGGAACTACTTCCTTCACTCGGTTATTATGCATGTTGAAGTGATGGCGATATATTTGCGTTGCCTTCGGGTTGCATGTACCGATAGCCGCGTTAGTTAGGGCTGTCGCTACAACCTTAATCTTTGCGAACAATGGAGACATGTAGGAAAAAACCCGATTCATACCAGTCCAGAGTTTCTCTGCCTCTTCAAGCTCTACAGCCATACTTTTTGCCCAAGAGTCGTCTTCTCTAGTCGTCAGTATCACTTTAGATTCAGGAAAAGCTTCAAGGATTTCAGCAAAGAAAAAACATGCTGGGATATCGGTGACTGCATCAACAGTCTTGAACATCGACTTGAAGTCAGGAATCTTTCCGTGTTGGACGAGTTCGTACCACTCATTAGCAAACTCGTATAACTGCTCCTCGACATCATACACATTGTATCCAACTGATCGCAAGGCTGCGGCTAGTGATTTCGTACCTGTTTTGCTCATACCGGCGCAGATTACCTTCATCTTGTTGTATATTTTAACAGCGACCGTTTACTGAAAATCTATGTGGCGTTAGTTCGCTATTTCCTTCATCACGCAATCACGTGACAACATGTAATGACATGCTGACAGATCCACCTACTTCGTCAAAAGTAAACTAAGCAAACTGCTTACCCAGAGCTTGAATTAATATTTTGGTGTGCCATTTTCACGAGCTAACGCTGTCGAACTGTTGGACCATGACTCCCAAGTAAATGTTGTTTTAATCCTTAAAGGTGTTTCTCAAAAACACGTGTTTTTAAATTTGTTTAGTTAAAAAGTTATGAATTTTTTAAATTTTTAGAGCGCGAAAATTCTATAAAATTTGATCTACGGAATTAAAAAGTTCCATAACTTTTGAACAAAGCAAAATTAAAAAAAAAAACGCAGACACGGTTTTTAAGAAACACCTTTAAGGATTAAAACAATGTGTTACTTGGGATGTCAAGGTCCAGGAGTTCGACAGCGTTATCTCTTGAAAATGTCACTTCCGTATTTTTAATAAAACCTTGATAAAAAAATTATATTCCTGAAAATTTATTTCTTTTTGCCACAGCCCGCTAGTCCATTTTATAAGCTTTCCAATATTATATAGGTTGACATGTTTTGGTTAAACTAAGGACATGTATGATTTCATTTTTTCGAGCACGTGCGCGAAGGTTCCCAGTAACCTTAACTTGTGAAAACGTTGTCTGTGGTTTCAAGGTTGAACTTCCGGTGACTTCTAGGCAAAACATGCATACAGTATGGCCGCCAACAAAGCAAACAAGATAGCCAGTCGTATCGCAGTTTCACGGAGAACTCGAGCCTCCGCTTCACTCTTACCATTTACCCGATAGTCCCGCGGCGTATAAGAACTACCTTTATTAGTAGGGTCTGTTAGGGTCAAAAAACCTTCGGATCGTGCACTTTTGCGTACAGGCACCAAACTTGGCACAAATGTTCCTTGGGTGATACCAAACAGTTTTAGAGGGGGGTGCCACAAATGTTCACCCTAGGGGGGAGAGGAGGGGCATTTTGTCCAAATTAGACATAAGGGATCTTTTGGGGGCTGCAAAGACCGTACAGGCACCAAACTTGGCCAGACTCGTACCCAGTCGTTAATTGTGTTTCTTTTCGATTTTTCGCTTTTGCGTTACTGGCTGTTGCCGATATTGCGTTACTTGACAGGCGCGCAAAGGATTATGGGAAGGTCGTAAAAATTTTCTGTGAGTTCGTCCTGACCGTGATGCACCGCGCACCTTGAAAAAACCTCGACCTGACCGTGATGCACCGCGCGCCGCTAGAAGAAAACAACATTAGGCGACTGGGTACGAGTCTGAAACTTGGCATAAATGTTCTTGGGTGATAGCAAACAGTTTTAGAGGGGGTTGCCACAAATGTTCGCCCTAGGGGGGAGAGGAGGGGCATTTTGTCCAAATTAGACATGAGGGATCTTTTGGGGGCTGCAAAGACCGTTCAGGCACCAAACATGGCACAAAAGTTCCTTCGGGTGATACCAAGAGGTGATACCAAACAGTTTTATAGGGGGGTGCCACACATGTTCGCCCTAGGGGGGAGGAGAGGGGCATTTTGTCCAAATTAGACATGAGGGATCTTGGGGGCTGCAAAGACTGTACAGGCACCAAACTTGGCACAAATGTTCCTTTGGTAATACCAAACAGTTTATGAGGGGGATATGGGTGCCACAAATGTTCGCCCTAGGGGGGAGGGAGGGGCATTTTGTCCAAATTAGATATGAGGGATATTTTGGGGGCTGCAAAGACCGTACAGGCACCAAACTTGGCACAAATGTTCCTTTGGACTCCAACCGGCTTCAAGAGTGTGTTCGAGCTACTGAAGTGCGGTTGCAAAGGCAAATGCACCAGCGGGCGCTGCAAGTGCGACAAGTCCAACCTCCCATGCACGGAACTGTGCACCTGTTCAGTCTCAAGGCAATTTATGCACTTGGTCTGGTGCCTTTGGACTCAACCCCTCTTAATGGAAATTTTGCCCCTCTCCCTCTTTGCCAAACTTTTTGTGTCGGAACTTGTTTGGGTTTCAGGCCAATAAAGATTGTAGCAAAAAGACCCTATGGCTAATTTGGGCAAAATTCCCATTCCTCTCCCCTCTAGGGCGAACATTTGTGGTGCCCCCTCTGAATCAGTTTGGTATCACCAAAGAAAAGGCATGTGTGCCAAGTCTGGTGCTGTACGGTCTTGCGGCTCCAAAGGCCCCAATGCCAATTCGGAAAAAATGCCCCATCCCACCCCATTGGGCGAACATTTGTGACATCCCCCTCTTAATCTGATTGGTGCCACCCAAGGAACATTTGTGCCAAGTGTGATGGCTGTACGGTCTTCGCGGCTCCAAAAGACCCCCATGCCTAATTCGGACAAAAATTACCCCTCCCTACCCCCCTAGCTCAAACATATGTGGCATCCCTTCTAAATGATATTTGGTATCTCCCAAGGAACATTTGTGCCAAGTTTGGTGCCTGTACGGTCTTTGCAGCCCCAAAAAGATCCCTCATTTTAATTTGGACAAAATGCCCCTCCCTCCCCCCTAGGGCGAACATTTGTGGCACCCCCCTCTAAATCTGTTTGGTATCACCCAAGGAATACTTGTGCCAAGTTTGGTGCCTGTACGCAAAAGTGCACGATAAAATCGCTAACAGACCCTACTATATTAAGATGCGGAAACGGTTTCTTCGGTACCTCTATCGCAAGAAACTCGCACAACGGCGCCAACCTTGCTTGACGCTGTAGATTAGTAACTGATCCTTTGGAACTACTTCCTTCACTCGGTTATTATGCATGTTGAAGTGATGGCGATATATTTGCGTTTCCTTTGGGTTGCATGTACCGATAGTCGCGTTAGTTATGGCCTTCACTACAACCTTTATCTTTGCGAACAATGGAGACATGTAGACAAAAACACGGTTTATACCCGTCCAGACTTTCTCTACCTCTTCAAGCTCTACAGCCATACTTTTTGCCCAAGCGTCTTCTTCTCTAGTCATCAGTATTACTTTAGATTCAGGAAAAGCTTCAAGGATTTCAGCAAAGAAAAACATGCTGGGATATCGGTGACTGCATCAACAGTCTTGAACATCGACTTGAAGTCAGGAATCTTCCCGTGTTGGACGAGTTCGTACCACTCATCAGCAAACTCGCTTAACTGCTCCTCGACATCATACACATTGTATCCAACTGATCGCAATGCTGCGGCTAGTGATTTCGTACCTGTTTTGCTCATACCGGCGCAGATTACCTTCATCTTGTTGTATATTCAGCGACCGTTTACTGAAAATCTTTGTGATAGCCTGCGTAGTCGCTTTCCGAGACAGATTCCAGGCGCGCACGAAATCGAGGCGCCCTGGATACAGAGCCTGCCCCGACGTCTCGAACCAAATCGAACTAAAAAGAGCTCGAACCGGATCGAACGCGGATCGCGTTCGATACGGTTCGAGCTCTTTTGAGATCGAACCGGATCAACTCTAGAATTTGAGTGAGTATGATCTCCGAACTAGATCGTACGATCTAGCTCGGATCATTCGATCCAGTTCCATATAAATAAAACATCAGAATAATTCGGGGCTACGCTATCTGTTAACTCTGTTCAGTGTTATCTAATCGGGAAACTATAAATTATTCAGCTTTAAATGTCTCGTAAATAGTATTTTCATTTATCGAATTGATATAAACAGGGATAAAATGCAGGGACAAAACACAATGCCCTGACTGGTGTTCGTCGGCTTGCGTAATGCAAGTCTCAGAGTTCCTTCAGTGTCAGCTACTTTAAAAGCCGGGCCTCGATGTCCCCAATATCCTTGTTTCAAAAGGGCAGTTGTGGTGAAGTTTACTGCGCGTTTAGCCATATTGACACGGTTGTTCAAACTGCCAGGAAGGTATCAGTTCCGTGTGGTGTGATAGCTACTTGATATATCTATATTATATTTAAAATTCATGTACCCCGCAACAATTACTTCACGTCACATAGGTAATTAATTTTATTGTTCGATCAAGTTCGATCTGGTTCAATCCCCAGATTTTTGAGTGAGTACGATCCGGTTCGATCTCTAAAGGGCTCGAACCGGATCGGACGCATTACAGTCATTTGTTTTCATTGTGAAGCTTCTAAAATTGGTATAATAATGCGAAATTGCTACATAAATTCATACTCCGCTCCCGCGTACAACCGCCAATGATGTATTTATCTCAACACTGTATTAGGAATTTTCACTAATGCTGTAATTTGATACCCTTGCTTCTTTGCATCTCTGCGTCTGAAATAGTGCATGCAAGCCCGAAAGTTGTCCTGTGGTTTCAAGGTTGAACTTGCCGGTGACCTTTATGCAAAACATGCATACAGTATGGCCGCCAACAAAGCAAACAAGATAGCCAGGCGTATCGCCGTTTCACGGAGAACTCGAGCCTCCGCATCGCTCTTACCATTTACCCGATAGTCCCGCGTATAAGAAGCACCTTTATTAAGATGCGGAAACGGCTTCTTCGGTACGTCTATCCCAAGAAACTCGCACAACGGCTCCCAACCTTGCTTGACGCTGTAGATTAGTAACTGATCCTTTGGAACTACTTCCTTCACTCGGTTATTATGCATGTTGAAGTGATGGCGATATATTTGCGTTGCCTTCGGGTTGCATGTACCGATAGCCGCGTTAGTTAGGGCTGTCGCTACAACCTTAATCTTTGCGAACAATGGAGACATGTAGGAAAAAACCCGATTCATACCAGTCCAGAGTTTCTCTGCCTCTTCAAGCTCTACAGCCATACTTTTTGCCCAAGAGTCGTCTTCTCTAGTCGTCAGTATCACTTTAGATTCAGGAAAAGCTTCAAGGATTTCAGCAAAGAAAAAACATGCTGGGATATCGGTGACTGCATCAACAGTCTTGAACATCGACTTGAAGTCAGGAATCTTTCCGTGTTGGACGAGTTCGTACCACTCATTAGCAAACTCGTATAACTGCTCCTCGACATCATACACATTGTATCCAACTGATCGCAAGGCTGCGGCTAGTGATTTCGTACCTGTTTTGCTCATACCGGCGCAGATTACCTTCATCTTGTTGTATATTTTAACAGCGACAGTTTACTGAAAATCTATGTGGCGTTAGTTCGCTATTTCCTTCATCACGCAATCGCGTGACAACATGTAATGACATGCTGACAGATCCACCTACTTCGTCAAAAGTAAACTAAGCAAAACTGCTTATCCAGAGCTTGAATTAATATTTTGGTGTGCCATTTTCACGAGCTAACGCTGTCGAACTGTTGGACCATGACTCCCAAGTAAAAAGTTGTTTTAATCCTTAAAGGTGTTTCTCAAAAACACGTGTTTTTAAATTTTGTTTAGTTCAAAAGTTATGAATTTTTTAATTTTTAGAGCGCGAAAATTCTATAAAATTGATCTACGGAATTAAAAAGTTCCATAACTTTTGAACAAAGCAAAATTAAAAAAAAACGCAGACACGGTTTTTTAAGAAACACCTTTAAGGATTAAAACAATGTGTTACTTGGGATGTCAAGGTCCAGGAGTTCGACAGCGTTATCTCTTGAAAATGTCACTTCCGTATTTTTAATAAACCTTATAAAAAAAATTATATTCTTGAAAATTTATTTCTTTTTGCCACAGCCCGCTAGTTCTTTTATAAGCTTTCCAATATTATATAGGTTGACATGTTTTGGTTAAACTAAGGACATGTATGATTTCATTTTTTCGAGCACGTGCGCGAAGGTTCCCAGTAACCTTAACTTGTGAAAACGTTGTCTGTGTTTCAAGGTTGAACTTCCCGGTGACTTCTAGGCAAAACATGCATGCAGTATGGCCGCCAACAAAGCAAACAAGATAGCCAGTCGTATCGCCGTTTCACGGAGAACTCGAGCCTCCGCTTCACTCTTACCATTTACCCGATAGTCCCGCGTATAAGAACTACCTTTATTAAGATGCGGAAACGGTTTCTTCGGTACCTCTATCGCAAGAAACTCGCACAACGGCGCCCAACCTTGCTTGACGCTGTAGATTAGTAACTGATCCTTTGGAACTACTCCCTTCACTCGGTTATTATGCATGTTGAAGTGATGGCGATATATTTGCGTTGTGTTTGGGTTGCATGTACCGATAGTCGCGTTACTTGTGGCCTTCACTACAACTTTAATCTTTGCGAACAATGGAGACATGTAGGAAAAAACACGGTTTATACCCGTCCAGACATTCTCTGCTTCTTTAAGCTCTACAGCCATACTTTTTGCCCAAGCGTCTTCTTCTCTAGTCATCAGTATCACTTTAGATTCTGGAAAAGCTTCAAGGATTTCAGCAAAGAAAAAAGAGGCTGGGATATCGGTGACTGCATCAACAGTCTTGAACATCGACTTGAAGTCAGGAATCTTCCCGTGTTGGACGAGTTCGTACCACTCATTAGCAAACTCGTATAACTGCTCCTCGACATCATACACATTGTATCCAACTGATCGCAAGGCTGCGGCTAGTGATTTGGTACCTGTTTTGCTCATACCGGCGCAGATTACCTTCATCTTGTTGTATATTTTAACAGCGACTGTTTACTGAAAATCTTTGTGATAGCCTGCGTAGTCGCTTTCCGAGACAGATTCCAGGCGCGCACGAAATCGAGGCGCCCTGGATACAGAGCCTGCCCCGACGCGATTTTTTCGTATTCCCGCGGCGTGTCGTCTCGAACCAAATCGAACTAAAAAGAGCTCGAACCGGATCGAACGCGGATCGGGCCTCGATGTCCCCAATATCCTTGTTTCAAAAGGGCAGTTGTAGTGAAGTTTACTGCGCGTATAGTCATATTGACACGGTTGTTCAAACTGCCAGGAAGGTATCAGTTCCGTGTGGTGTGATAGCTACTTGATATATCTATATTATATTTAAAATTCATGTACCCCGCAACAATTACTTCACGTCACATAGGTAATAATTTTATTGTTCCGATCAAGTTCGATCTGGTTCAATCCCCAGATTTTTGAGTGAGTACGATCCGGTTCGATCTCTAAAGGGCTCGAACCGGATCGGACGCATTACAGTCATTTGTTTTCATTGTGAAGCTTCTAAAATTGGTATAATAATGCGAAATTGCTACATAAATTCATACTCCGCTCCCGCGTACAACCGCCAATGATGTATTTATATCTCAACACTGTATTAGGAATTTTCACTAATGCTGTAATTTGATACCCTTGCTTCTTTACATCTTTTGCATCTTTGCATCTCTGCGTCTTGAAATAGTGCATGCAAGCCCGAAAGTTGTCCTGTGGTTTCAAGGTTGAACTTGCCGGTGACCTTTATGCAAAACATGCATACAGTATGGCCGCCAACAAAGCAAACAAGATAGCCAGGCGTATCGCCGTTTCACGGAGAACTCGAGCCTCCGCATCGCTCTTACCATTTACCCGATAGTCCCGCGTATAAGAAGCACCTTTATTAAGATGCGGAAACGGCTTCTTCGGTACCTCTATCCCAAGAAACTCGCACAACGGCTCCCAACCTTGCTTGACGCTGTAGATTAGTAACTGATCCTTTGGAACTACTTCCTTTACTCGGTTATTATGCATGTTGAAGTGATGGCGATATATTTGCGTTGCCTTCGGGTTGCATGTACCGATAGCCGCGTTAGTTAGGGCTGTCGCTACAACCTTAATCTTTGCGAACAATGGAGACATGTAGGAAAAAACCCGATTCATACCAGTCCAGAGTTTCTCTGCCTCTTCAAGCTCTACAGCCATACTTTTTGCCCAAGAGTCGTCTTCTCTAGTCGTCAGTATCACTTTAGATTCAGGAAAAGCTTCAAGGATTTCAGCAAAGAAAAAAACATGCTGGGATATCGGTGACTGCATCAACAGTCTTGAACATCGACTTGAAGTCAGGAATCTTCCCGTGTTGGACGAGTTCGTACCACTCATTAGCAAACTCGTATAACTGCTCCTCGACATCATACACATTGTATCCAACTAATCGCAAGGCTGCGGCTAGTGATTTCGTACCTGTTTTGCTCATACCGGCGCAGATTACCTTCATCTTGTTGTATATTTTAACAGCGACCGTTTACTGAAAATCTATGTGGCGTTAGTTCGCTATTTCCTTCATCACGCAATCGCGTGACAACATGTAATGACATGCTGACAGATCCACCTACTTCGTCAAAAGTAAACTAAGCAAAACTGCTTACCCAGAGCTTGAATTAATATTTTGGTGTGCCATTTTCACGAGCTAACGCTGTCGAACTGTTGGACCATGACTCCCAAGTAAAAAGTTGTTTTAATCCTTAAAGGTGTTTCTCAAAAACACGTGTTTTTAAATTTTGTTTAGTTCAAAAGTTATGAATTTTTTAAATTTTAGAGCGCGAAAATTCTATAAAATTTGATCTACGGAATTAAAAAGTTCCATACTTTTGAACAAAGCAAAATTAAAAAAAAAAACGCAGACATGGTTTTTAAGAAACACCTTAAGGATTAAAACAATGTTACTTGGATGTCAAGGTCCAGGAGTTCGACAGCGTTATCTCTTGAAAATGTCACTTCCGTATTTTTAATAAAACCTTTATAAAAAAATTATATTCCTGAAAATTTATTTCTTTTTGCCACAGCCCGCTAGTCCATTTTATAAGCTTTCCAATATTATATAGGTTGACATGTTTTGGTTAAACTAAGGACATGTATGATTTCATTTTTCGAGCACGTGCGCGAAGGTTCCCAGTAACCTTAACTTGTGAAAACGTTGTCTGTGGTTTCAAGGTTGAACTTCCCGGTGACTTCTAGGCAAAACATGCATACAGTATGGCCGCCAACAAAGCAAACAAGATAGCCAGTCGTATCGCAGTTTCACGGAGAACTCGAGCCTCCGCTTCACTCTTACCATTTACCCGATAGTCCCGCGTATAAGAACTACCTTTATTAAGATGCGGAAACGGTTTCTTCGGTACCTCTATCGCAAGAAACTCGCACAACGGCGCCCAACCTTGCTTGACGCTGTAGATTAGTAACTGATCCTTTGGAACTACTTCCTTCACTCGGTTATTATGCATGTTTGAAGTTATGGCGATATATTTGCGTTGCCTTGGGTTGCATGTACCGATAGTCGCGTTACTTGTGGCCTTCACTACAACTTTAATCTTTGCGAACAATGGAGACATGTAGGAAAAAACACGGTTTATACCCGTCCAGACATTCTCTGCTTCTTTAAGCTCTACAGCCATACTTTTTGCCCAAGCGTCTTCTTCTCTAGTCATCAGTATCACTTTAGATTCTGGAAAAGCTTCAAGGATTTCAGCAAAGAAAAAAGAGGCTGGGATATCGGTGACTGCATCACATTCTTGAACATCGACTTGAAGTCAGGAATCTTCCCGTGTTGGACGAGCTCGTACCACTGATCAGCAAACTCGTATAACCGCTCCTCGACATCATACACATTGTATCCAACTGATCGCAAGGCTGCGGCTAGTGATTTGGTACCTGTTTTGCTCATACCGGCGCAGATTACCTTCATCTTGTTGTATATTCAGCGACCGTTTACTGAAAATCTTTGTGATAGCCTGCGTAGTCGCTTTCCGAGACAGATTCCAGGCGCGCACGAAATCGAGGCGCCCTGGATACAGAGCCTGCCCCGACGCTATTTTTTCGTATTCCCGCGGCGTGTCGTCTCGAACCAAATCGAACTAAAAAGAGCTCGAACCGGATCGAACGCGGATCGCGTTCGATACGGTTCGAGCTCTTTTGAGATCGAACCGGATCAACTCTAGAATTTGAGTGAGTATGATCTCCGAACTAGATCGTACGATCTTGCTCGGATCATTCGATCCAGTTCCATATAAATAAAACATCAGAATAATTCGGGGCTACGCTATCTGTTAACTCTGTTCAGTGTTATCTAATCGGGAAACTATAAATTATTCAGCTTTAAATGTCTCGTAAATAGTATTTTCATTTATCGAATTGATATAAACAGGGATAAAATGCAGGGACAGAACACAATGCCCTGACTGGTGTTCGTCGGCTTGCGTAATGCAAGTCTCAGAGTTTCTTCAGTGTCAGCTACTTTAAAAGCCGGGCCTCGATGTCCCCAATATCCTTGTTTCAAAAGGGCAGTTGTGGTGAAGTTTACTGCGCGTTTAGTCATATTGACACGGTTGTTCAAACTGCCAGGAAGGTATCAGTTCCGTGTGGTGTGATAGCTACTTGATATATCTATACTAGTAGTATCTATTTAGATAGTGAAGTGCTCGAGCCAAAAGCTACTGTTTCTAGAAATAATTTTGGCTAGTTTATAAAAATGAGGCATGTGAATGTTGTAAACCTTGCAACATGTTGCCAGAAATTTAATGAATTGATGTTATTAATTGATGTTTTAATGTTATTGATTACTGTTGTGATTTGTATCTGTAGGCTGCAATAACATCAACTGTTTTTTGTAGCTGCTTCAGGAATGTTTCTAGTTCTCACAAACAGTTCAGAAATTAGCACTTTCCAGTTCGTAATGTCTGAAATATAATTTCTAAAGCATGATTTTCCAATTGCAGTTTCTTGTTTTGGTTGAATACTCTAGGTTTGCAGCCATTTTCTTGATTCAGTTTGGACATGTTCCAGTTAAAATTTTATTAACAGCTTTGAACTTTTCATGCAACATTTCATTGTTCATAAAATATAATAACTTGGCCCCTTGATAATTGCACAACACACAACACCTTGTACATATCCATTACTACTCTTCCCAGTAGACCATTACATATCTTGGTTTTTCTGCCTGCAGGCGGCTGACTAAAATTGATTGTGTCATCACCTTTTTTGTACCACATGATGAGTTGCTTATGTACCACATGATCAGTATTTGTGGGCGTAAACAATGAGAGTTTGGTGAGACACATTGTTTTGCTTCTTTCCAACAAAGTCTATGCCCAAAACGGTTGATCATGTGGTACATAGGCAATAAAGAGTATGCTGTACTGGTTGCTTAGAGTGGTTATTCATTATGTCACTAGGCTAAATCTACAAAAAGGAAAAAAGAAACATCATTAAAAATAAAGAACAAAAAAAGAATGCTTTGATTACTTGCAATATTACAGTGCACATACAGAAAGGAAAAACACTACAATATGGCAGTTGTATCATTGTTAAGACAGCACTAATTTAAATTTATTTTACACAAAAAATTAAGTAACACTGAAAACATTCACATTTCGTTTGCTCAAAGCTGCAAAACAGTGTTTGTAATTACATGGCAGTAATGTAAAGCTTGGAAAATACAAGGAAAAAAACGTACCCCCAAAGGTTGAGGACCTCAGAATTCCAAGGGGTTGATGTTGACGGAATCTGGAATTCCAGGGGACATGACTCAAGCCTAGAAATTCCAGAATTAATTGTAATTTCCAGGGGGCTAATGGCAATTTCCAGGGGATAGTAGCATGGAATTCCAGGGGGTAATGACTTATGGTAAAGAACACAAGGTCCTCAACCCCAGGGATACGGATTTTAAATGCGAAAGCCCATTAGGGACTCCTTTTTGAGTAGAAATTTCAGCTTTTTTCTTAGTTCTCCTGTCTATAAACAGTTGGCATTATTTTTTTCTCGGGAAATCTAGATAGCTATTTAGTTTAATAGGTTTTCTAGCAGAGCTCCTGAAATAACTCTGCATACTGATAAACAGATTCATCTTTCAAAGAGATTTCACTGGTAGTAGTGTCAGTTGACAATGCTGTGTTAAAGCTCATTGGTAACGCAGTATAAAGCTGATTTGCATCCATGTCAGGTTTATAATTACGTGTCAAATAGTCCATGGAAAACAATAGAAAACTGCCGCTCATTTAGCAGCACGGATTTGTATTTCGTTTGGCAAAATTACCAAATGTGTTGCGTTCGATGGCCACCATCGGGCTCTCGAATCGTCTTAGACGTCGAGAAATCTGCGTGAAAATGATCTCATACCAGTGAATTTCGTGCTTTGAAAGCTGTGATAGTTTTCAAGGAGAAAACTAAAGTGATTCATAACGTTTATACTTACCGATATTCTCTGAAATTCCACAAACACGCCGCTTCACTTCTGTTAGTGTTAGATTCGTCGAGAAACCAAATTAATCAAACGGGTATCCTGTGGCATGTTGCCCCGCACCATCCAAAAATATTTCCCCTCACGTTCTATAATCGTACTGCGCATGCGCAAGAATCAAAGAGTGATACCGGTGAGCAGTGATGAGTACAGTACATTTGCAAACTGTGGTACTGTGGTACAAAATTAGAGTTGCTCTCGCTCGCTGCGCTCGCTCGAGAGCAATTATATTTAAAATTCATGTACCCCGCAACAATTACTTCACGTCACATAGGTAATTAATTTTATTGTTCGATCAAGTTCGATCTGGTTCAATCCCCAGATTTTTGAGTGAGTACGATCCGGTTCGATCTCTAAAGGGCTCGAACCGGATCGGACGCATTACAGTCATTTGTTTTCATTGTGAAGCTTCTAAAATTGGTATAATAATGCGAAATTGCTACATAATTCATACTCCGCTCCCGCGTACAACCGCCAATGATGTATTTATCTCAACACTGTATTAGGAATTTTCACTAATGCTGTAATTTGATACCCTTGCTTCTTTGCATCTTTTGCATCTTTGCATCTCTGCGTCTTGAAATAGTGCATGCAAGCCCGAAAGTTGTCCTGTGGTTTCAAGGTTGAACTTGCCGGTGACCTTTATGCAAAACATGCATACAGTATGGCCGCCAACAAAGCAAACAAGATAGCCAGGCGTATCGCCGTTTCACGGAGAACTCGAGCCTCCGCATCGCTCTTACCATTTACCCGATAGTCCCGCGTATAAGAAGCACCTTTATTAAGATGCGGAAACGGCTTCTTCGGTACCTCTATCCCAAGAAACTCGCACAACGGCTCCCAACCTTGCTTGACACTGTAGATTAGTAACTGATCCTTTGGAACTACTTCCTTCACTCGGTTATTATGCATGTTGAAGTGATGGCGATATATTTGCGTTGCCTTCGGGTTGCATGTACCGATAGCCGCGTTAGTTAGGGCTGTCGCTACAACCTTAATCTTTGCGAACAATGGAGACATGTAGGAAAAAACCCGATTCATACCAGTCCAGAGTTTCTCTGCCTCTTCAAGCTCTACAGCCATACTTTTTGCCCAAGAGTCGTCTTCTCTAGTCGTCAGTATCACTTTAGATTCAGGAAAAGCTTCAAGGATTTCAGCAAAGAAAAAACATGCTGGGATATCGGTGACTGCATCAACAGTCTTGAACATCGACTTGAAGTCAGGAATCTTTCCGTGTTGGACGAGTTCGTACCACTCATTAGCAAACTCGCTTAACTGCTCCTCGACATCATACACATTGTATCCAACTGATCGCAAGGCTGCGGCTAGTGATTTCGTACCTGTTTTGCTCATACCGGCGCAGATTACCTTCATCTTGTTGTATATTTTAACAGCGACCGTTTACTGAAAATCTATGTGGCGTTAGTTCGCTATTTCCTTCATCACGCAATCGCGTGACAACATGTAATGACATGCTGACAGATCCACCTACTTCGTCAAAAGTAAACTAAGCAAAACTGCTTACCCAGAGCTTGAATTAATATTTTGGTGTGCCATTTTCACGAGCTAACGCTGTCGAACTGTTGGACCATGACTCCCAAGTAAATGTTGTTTTAATCCTTAAAGGTGTTTCTCAAAAACACGTGTTTTTAAATTTTGTTTAGTTCAAAAGTTATGAATTTTTTAAATTTTTAGAGCGCGAAAATTCTATAAAATTTGATCTACGGAATTAAAAAGTTCCATAACTTTTGAACAAAGCAAAATTAAAAAAAAACGCAGACACGGTTTTTAAGAAACACCTTTAAGGATTAAAACAATGTGTTACTGGGATGTCAAGGTCCAGGAGTTCGACAGCGTTATCTCTTGAAAATGTCACTTCCGTATTTTTAATAAAACCTTGATAAAAAAATTATATTCCTGAAAATTTATTTCTTTTTGCCACAGCCCGCTAGTCCATTTTATAAGTTTTCCAATATTATATAGGTTGACATGTTTTGGTTAAACTAAGGACATGTATGATTTCATTTTTTCGAGCGCGTGCGCGAAGGTTCCCAGTAACCTTAACTTGTGAAAACGTTGTCTGTGGTTTCAAGGTTGAACTTCCCGGTGACTTCTAGGCAAAACATGCATACAGTATGGCCGCCAACAAAGCAACAAGATAGCCAGTCGTATCGCAGTTTCACGGAGAACTCGAGCCTCCGCTTCACTCTTACCATTTACCCGATAGTCCCGCGTATAAGAACTACTTTTATTAAGATGCGGAAACGGTTTCTTCGGTACCTCTATCCCAAGAAACTCGCACAACGGCGCCCAACCTTGCTTGACGCTGTAGATTAGTAACTGATCCTTTGAAACTACTTCCTTCACTCGGTTATTATGCATGTTGAAGTGATGGCGATATATTTGCGTTGTGTTTGGGTTGCATGTACCGATAGTCGCGTTACTTGTGGCCTTCACTACAACTTTAATCTTGCGAACAATGGAGACATGTAGTTTATACCCGTCCAGACATTCTCTGCTTCTTTAAGCTCTACAGCCATACTTTTTGCCCAAGCGTCTTCTTCTCTAGTCATCAGTATCACTTTAGATTCTTGAAAAGCTTCAAGGATTTCAGCAAAGAAAAAACATGCTGGGATATCGGTGACTGCATCAACAGTCTTGAACATCGACTTGAAGTCAGGAATCTTTCCGTGTTGGACGAGTTCGTACCACTCATTAGCAAACTCGCTTAACTGCTCCTCGACATCATACACATTGTATCCAACTGATCGCAAGGCTGCGGCTAGTGATTTCGTACCTGTTTTGCTCATACCGGCGCAGATTACCTTCAAACGTTGTCTGTGGTTTCAAGGTTGAACTTCCCGGTGACTTCTAGGCAAAACATGCATACAGTATGGCCGCCAACAAAGCAAACAAGATAGCCAGGCGTATCGCCGTTTCACGGAGAACTCGAGCCTCCCCATCGCTCTTGCCATTTATCCGATACTCCCGCGTATAAGAACTAACTTTATTAAGATGCGGAAACGGTTTCTTCGGTACCTCTATCGCAAGAAACTCGCACAACGGCTCCCATCCTTGCTTGACGCTGTAGATTAGTAACTGATCATTTGGAACTACTTCCTTCACTCGGTTATTATGCATGTTGAAGTGATGACGATATATTTGCGTTGCCTTCGGGTTGCATGTACCGAAAGTCGCGTTACTTGTGGCCTTCACTACAACTTTAATCTTTGCGTTTTGGTTAAACTAAGGACATGTATGATTTCATTTTTTCGAGCACGTGCGCGAAGGTTCCCAGTAACCTTAACTTGTGAAAACGTTGTCTGTGGTTTCAAGGTTGAACTTCCCGGTGACTTCTAGGCAAAACATGCATACAGTATGGCCGCCAACAAAGCAAACAAGATAGCCAGTCGTATCGCCGTTTCACGGAGAACTCGAGCCTCCGCTTCACTCTTACCATTTACCCGATAGTCCCGCGTATAAGAACTACCTTTATTAAGATGCGGAAACGGTTTCTTCGGTACCTCTATCGCAAGAAACTCGCACAACGGCGCCCAACCTTGCTTGACGCTGTAGATTAGTAACTGATCCTTTGGAACTACTTCCTTCACTCGGTTATTATGCATGTTGAAGTGATGGCGATATATTTGCGTTGCCTTTGGGTTGCATGTACCGATAGTCGCGTTACTTGTGGCCTTCACTACAACTTTAATCTTTGCGAACAATGGAGACATGTAGGAAAAAACACGGTTTATACCCGTCCAGACATTCTCTGCTTCTTTAAGCTCTACAGCCATACTTTTTGCCCAAGCGTCTTCTTCTCTAGTCATCAGTATCACTTTAGATTCTGGAAAAGCTTCAAGGATTTCAGCAAAGAAAAAACATGCTGGGATATCGGTGACTGCATCAACAGTCTTGAACATCGACTTGAAGTCAGGAATCTTCCCGTGTTGGACGAGCTCGTACCACTCATTAGCAAACTCGCTTAACTGCTCCTCGACATCATACACATTGTATCCAACTGATCGCAAGGCTGCGGCTAGTGATTTCGTACCTGTTTTGCTCATACCGGCGCAGATTACCTTCATCTTGTTGTATATTCAGCGACCGTTTACTGAAAATCTTTGTGATAGCCTGCGTAGTCGCTTTCCGAGACAGATTCCAGGCGCGCACGAAATCGAGGCGCCCTGGATACAGAGCCTGCCCCGACGCGATTTTTCGTATTCGCGCGGCGTGTCGTCTCGAACCAAATCGAACTAAAAAGAGCTCGAACCGGATCGAAGGCGGATATACGGTTCGAGCTCTTTTGAGATCGAACCGGATCAACTCTAGATTTTGAGTGAGTATGATCTCCGAACTAGATCGTACGATCTTGCTCGGATCATTCGATCCAGTTCCATATAAATAAAACATCAGAATAATTCGGGGCTATGCTATCTGTTAACTCTGTTCAGTGTTATCTAATCGGGAAACTATAAATTATTCAGCTTTAAATGTCTCGTAAATAGTATTTTCATTTATCGAATTGATATAAACATGGATAAAATGCAGGGACAAAACACAATGCCCTGACTGGTGTTCCTCGGCTTTC
Source organism: Scolanthus callimorphus (assembly GCA_033964015.1). NCBI lineage: Eukaryota > Metazoa > Cnidaria > Anthozoa > Actiniaria > Edwardsiidae > Scolanthus > Scolanthus callimorphus. The sequence goes on from CM066914.1 coordinate 4,537,718, forward strand.
GTAATGCAAGTCTCAGAGTTCCTTCAGTGTCAGCTACTTTAAAAGCCGGGCCTCGATGTCCCCAATATCCTTGTTTCAAAAGGGCAGTTGTGGTGAAGTTTACTGCGCGTTTAGTCATATTGACACGGTTGTTCAAACTGCCAGGAAGGTATCAGTTGTGGTGTGATAGCTACTTGATATATCTATATTATATTTAAAATTCATGTACCCCGCAACAATTACTTCACGTCACATAGGTAATTAATTTTATTGTTCGATCAAGTTCGATCTGGTTCAATCCCCAGATTTTTTGAGTGAGTACGATCCGGTTCGATCTCTAAAGGGCTCGAACCGGATCGGACGATCCGAGGTTCGATTCGGTTCGATCTTCGAATGTTCGAGACGACACGCCGGGCGTATTCTACTGCCAGGAAGTTGACCTGCAGGAAGCTTACATTCCCTCTTAGTGCTTGAAAGGGGTGGTTTTAGCCATGGCTGGTCTGGTTTAGCGAAGATTGACTAGAACTTTCGATCGAGAGTTAGCAACTTTGATCGATACTTTCTGTTCGCGATGATTAGACTTTTGAGTTCTCTAAATAGCTCGTCGGCTCTCTTGATTTTCCTCCTACAAGGTCTGCAAACTTTAGACGAAAATCTATCGCCTTGTTTTTGAGGAAATCCGATGTCTTTGCAGACAGCGGAAAGATTCTCTCCCTGCAATTCCTTGGAAGTTAGGATAAATCGAGGCATAGTTGGTGCGTGATTTTATGCGTCTTGAAGCATTTACGGAGTCTACAATGGTTTATTTGGAGCGTCTGGGCTTTCAGCCGCGAAACATAGTGCAGAAAACTACATGCTCGATGTGACCTTCTCCACATGTGTTTGTTTACATCTTGGCGGAAGTGCGAACCTATGTACTTCCGCTTCATTGTTATTGGTCCATACAACAAAAAAGTGACATTGATTGACATTGACAAATATCAGTCTCCCTGTAATTTGAGTAGCTGTTTACGATGGGGCGTTCGTAAAATCCAGACAACCTCACGGTTCCTTCATCACGCAATCGCGTGACAATTAATATTGTAATGACATGCTGACAGATCCACCTACTTCGTCACGCAATTGCGTGACAAAACTGCATACCCAGAAGTCATCCTTGCGCGTTGATTGGTCGAAAGCTGTTTGTTGTTGCCTCACGGTTCCTTCATCACGCAATCGCGTGACAATTAATATTGTAATGACATGCTGACAGATCCACCTACTTCGTCACGCAATTGCGTGACAAAACTGCATACCCAGAAGTCATTCTTGCGCGTTGATTGGTCAAAAGCTGTTTGTTGTTGCCTGTGTCGCCGAAAGGAGCCCTTTCCTCAAGGACTGGCAACAACGGAGCCGCGATGGAGAGTTCAGGGACTGGACTAGACGGCTGGTGGCTTTCAAGTTTTTTTAGTCGAATTGTCCCATCATCCACCCAGTGTTACATAAAACACGGGAACAACACAGCAATGCAATAGGTACTTTATAGGTACTTTGATCAGGAATAAAGCCAACTTTGTTCAATCATATCTAAAATTCATATTCTTCAAACTTCTTAAAAATTGGAATTAAGCTTTTGTTCATAGAAACTCCTCCGAATCTTTTTTAGTGAACTATGTAACCAATATAGGGGAAACGACTCTGAACGGGCCTTCATACGCGATGGAATGTTCTAAAACACAGCATAACACATTCGTGCGAACATTCGCTGACACGGGGCAGAAGACATGGCTGGGCACTTAGACCCTACGCTCGGCTGCCATGCCAACACGCATAATATATAGATTTAGCCACTGGCTAAAAGCGGAGCTCCCGGCTACATATTTTTCTGTGTTAATGAGACATGTGTTAATGCCATTGTACATAGATAGCCTGCCACTGTCATACCACGTGACTAAGCACTTGCAATCCCCTTGCCACGTAGATAATTTCACCCAAGTTTGGTTGTCTGAGGCTCATCCAAAGATATCAACCTTTCTCGTTTTATGACGTCATCGATGACGTCATACCACGTGACCAGGCAGTTGCACCCTCTTGCCACTTAGACAACTTCACCCAAGTTTGGTTGTCTGAGCTTCATCCCTTCCCGAGATATGTTATTTTTCTCCTATGATGACGTCATCGATGACGTCATACCACGTGACCAGACAGTTGCACCCCCCTTGCCACTAAGACAACTTCACCCAAGTTTGGTTGTCTGAGGTTCATCCCTTCCCGAGATATAATGTTTTCTCTTATGATGACGTCATTGATGACGTAATACCACGTGACCATGCAGTTGCACCCCCCTTGCCACTAAGACAACTTCACCCAAGTTTGGTTGTCTGAGGTTCATCCCTTCCCGAGATATCTTGTTTTTCTCCTATGATGACGTCATTGATGACGTCATACCACGTGACCATGTAGTTGCACCCCCCTTGTCACTAAGACAACTTCACCCAAGTTTGGCTCTCTGAGCTTCATCCCTTCCTGAGATATAATTAAAAAACGGAGAAGGGTCTTGGTTTACCTGTGGTGGGGCAGGCACGCACGGACGCGCCAGCGATACCAGTATGGCAATACCGCTAAACCATGAAAAATGAACTGGATCGTATACCTGAGTTCTACTTTGAGCTATTGTATTCTTCCTGCGATACCTATGGTGCTCCGCTCTGCGGCCTTCGGCCGCTAAGGAGCTCCGCTATCACGTGTAAATGTTAGGGGCGCTTTCCATTTGACAAAACGTTCTGGTGGTCAAATGGAAAGGTTCAGACCGAAAAATCACGTCAATGTCTCCACTGGGAATCGAATTAGACTGGGATGCTTCCAATTTACCAGAAATTTTCGGTAATACCACCGGTTGGAAATCAAATGGAAAGTGTCTTTTCGGGGAAATAACCGGGAATGGTGTCAAATGGACGGCTATTTCGTTACTGAAAATCCATTGCCGGCCGGGTTTCATATCGTGAGTGTGCCTGGGGCGAATTACAATCATTACGACACGACCAACAAAAAGGAGCATGTTGACCTGTACAAAGCCGACGTTTTTTGCTCATCATGGGTGAATAGTGAACGAGACATGGCAGCCATTGAAAAACTACACGATTTAATTGTATTAGAGTCCAGACGTGGCGTCCGGCAAACCATACAAATCTTCTTACATTTTTGAGTTTTTGAATGGCTGTATATCAATGAATTTTGTTCCGTTTAACGCCAAACTTCGGCATTTTCTAAACTTCAACATGCTCTTTCTTGTTATGTAGGTCGTATATTAAGGTGTATACAATTTATTTTGTCCAAATTCCAATCGATCGTGTCTATCCTCCAGGATCCTCACGTGAACGCCGAAAATCGTCCAAGAAACCCACATTCGTTTCGCCTGCTATGATAGTGGTTCTAGGGAGGGCGTGTCTGTCGCACTTTCACTGCATTGTGGCACTACCGCTTGATCAAGTGAGCTCAAAGCCCAGCAAAACCTCAAATTAAACGCCCTTCACTTATCTGCAATTCTTTCTAGTTTATATAACAATTGCGACAGTGGTCTTTCTTTTCTAACATTTCTTTCCTGACAGAAAACCCTGACAGAAAACCTCTGCGAGCAAGGAAGCTGAGCCATTCTTGCCGGGTAATTTTCTTAAACCGTTAAGGGTTACTGAGAACCTTCGCGGCACGTCCTCGGAAAAACAATCATACACGTCCTTAGTTTAACCAAAATATGTCAACCTATATATCGTTGGAAAGCTGATAGAATGGACTAGCGGGCTATGGCAAAAAGAAATCACTTATGATACCTGTAAATCACTTATGATACCTTGAATTAATATTTTGGTGTGCCATTTTCACGAGCTAACGCTGTCGAACTGCTGGACCATAACTCCCTCCATCCATCCCAAGTAAATGTTGTTTTAATCCTTAAAGGTGTTTCTCAAAAAACGTGTCTGCGTTTTTTAAATTTTTGTTTAGTTCAAAAGTTATAGATTTTTAAAATTTTAGATGGAGAAAATTCTATAAAATTTGATCTTTGAAATTTAAAAGTTCCATAACTTTGAACAAAGCAAAAAAAAAAAAAGGCAGACACGGTTTTTGAGAAACACCTCATAAGGATTAAAACAATGTGTTACTTGGGAGTCAAGGTCCAGCAGTTCGACAGCGTTATCTTCTAATCAAAGGGCTCTATGAGCCAACTCATTCATGAATTTGGAATTAGTGAGTGGATAATTTTTCAAATGTTGAAAATACTCCCTGGGGGAAGACTCCCCTATTTTGGGGGCAGCCTCTGATACCTTTTAGGGGGTAAAATTTAGCCTTGAGGCCCGCGCTATTTCCAGTTTTCGCTCGCCCCGACTCCCTCCCTAGGTAAAATTCGAAAACTTGCAATTTTTCCAGATAGGTACCTCGCCCCTTCTAGCAAATGAAGCAAATCACACTTGTTGGTAGCCTGAATTTCAGACATATTTTCCCTCGTAAAAAAATATGAAAGACAATTAGGAGCACCCCTGCACCAAAAATAGGGGAGTCTCCCCCCTTAGGAGAATACTGGGTACAGGCATGTGGTCTGTTCTCATCAGTAGCCACATGGAAGATATTGGCAATTCAAGAAAACGTCTCTGATTTTTTTACAAATGTTGTTGGATCCTGCCTTTGAAAGAGACCTCCAGTTGGTTTACCCCTAGCATGGGCATGACAAGCATACACAAGACCTCAAAATCCAATAGTGCTTGCAGATTGATTTTTCTTGAATTTTGCTGAGGTATCCAATTATCTTTAAAGGCCCATCACCAACCGGAGCCTTTGCGCCCCGTTTTCTTTTGTTTTCAAATTGATCCATTGTTTTTCAGGTGCTCTTATTGGCTAAGAGCCTGAAAAGGCTGTCGGTTGGTGATGGGCCTTTAAATTGGATAGTGCCCCGAATATTTTGAAATTGAATAGTTTAAGTTTATGTATGAATGCTATATCATTGATAAATATCAGGACTCCATGTTTGTTCAATTAAGAAAAAATGAATGCAAAAAATTCCTAGTAGGAACAACAATGAAATTGGATTCGGTCTACAGCCTCGTCCAATTTTGGTGTACCCGATCCTCTGAATTTGTCACTCAATTTCTTTCTTAATTGTTCAGCGCTACAAGTAAATATAATGTGAAAACCACATACCTGCCAACCTTGGACAAGTGAAAACCGGGAGATAAGGGAAAGTGTTGTCATAACCTCGTCTCACCCCACCCCCCCCCCCCCCCCCCCCCAAAAAAAAAAAAATAAAAATGTTGCTCGCTTAAAATCTTTAGGTTTTAATGCAGAAATGGACTGAGCGAGTTGATTTCCGGGAGATTTACCGTGAAAACCGAGAGACCGGGAGATTTGACTCAAAACGGGAGTCTCCCGCGTAAACCGGGAGAGTTGGCAGGTATGAAACCATGATCCACAGTCTTTTTTGAAACCGTAAAATCACTATTGAAAGAATTAGGATAACACGAAACAATGCATTTTATCCATGAAAAAAGTTGATGCTTTTAAATACCAGTCTCTTGCAACCTGAATTTGTATACCTAAAGAAAAACAGGGATGCTGAGTATTAAGCTTACTTTCCTCCTAGTGAGAATCAGAAGATGTTGATATTCTGCTCATGAGCAGTTGTCAAGTACTTTGAGCCTCCATCATAATGCTACAATAACTTATAAACTTTAACATTATAAGCCTTTAAAATGCAGCGAATTTATTTCGAAAGAAATCCGAATCAATTAGAAGAAATATGGTGACGATACGCTGACGATACCGTTGTGTATAGGGACATTCGTACACCAACTGACCACGTCGTACTCCAACAGGACCTCACCAGACTGGAAGCCTGGGCTGACGCTTGGCAGATGAAGTTTAACTCTTCCAAATGCCAGGTTCTCGCCATTACCAACAAACGCACCAGTAGTCCGTTCACATATAACATGGGCGCCCAGCCACTCATCGCTGCATCAGAACACGACTATCTTGGTGTCAGGTGTGCTCGTGATCTCCGTTGGAGCAGACACTGTGCAAAGGTTTCTTCCAAGGCCAACAAGACCCTAGGTCTCCTAAGAAGGACTCTTAAACCTTGCTCTAAGATCGTCAAGGAACGTGCCTACGTCTCTATGGTCCGGCCTATCTTGGAGTACGCCTCCCCAGCCTGGAGCCCTCACACAGAGAAAGATGTAAAAAAGATAGAACAAGTCCAGAAGAACGCGGCGCGCTTCGTTTCCGGCGATTACCATCCAAGATCCAGCACGTCGGAACTCGTGGCATCCCTAAACTGGGACACCCTCGAAACGCGCAGGCTTTTTGCGCAACTGTGCATGCTGTATAAGATCCGAAATGATGTGGCCTCGTCCACATCAGTCTTCCTCAGACCATCCAATATAACCCAAGACCTACTAGAAGAAACCTCCTACAATATAAACAGCCCTACTCAAGTGTTCTTTCACACCAATACTCTTTCTTCCCTAGAACAATCAGGATATGGAATCTGCTGCCAACTCAGGTAGCAGATTCGCCTACTTTAGAAGCTTTTAAAGCCAGCGCCTTGCCTGCTGTACGATCGTTCGCGATCCCTGGCCACCTGCGGCGACTATAGAACTCACGGCGCCGCTCCCTAGACTTTAGCGAAAGCTACCTTAGGGTTAATTATTTAAGTATTTAAAGTGTTGTATTGCAAGTAAATGAAGCTTCTCTATTTCTCTTTCCAAATATTTTAAACAGATTTTACCTTAAATTCTCCGTGCTTCAAGAAGCAATAGCGAGCTTTTCCGTCCACCTTTATCACGTTAAAGATGTAGTGCATACTCTCATTTCTTCATTAGCTTTCTTCTTTCGACTTTTTGTAAATTCTTTGGTGTGAAATACATATTACATGTAACCGGGAAAGTTCTCGCTCGCTTCCGGCCTCCATTATTTAAAATACCCATGATGCTTTGTCGTCTAGATCGCTAGATTGACCCAGATAAATTGCAAAGATTGACCCAGATAAATTGCAAAGCTCGCAATGTGTTGAGCGCCAGGTTGCAAATTGAAAGGTTACGGGTTCGACTACAGGCTGGGCGCGGGATTATGATTTCTTTTTCTTTATTAGGAATCGTGCAAGTGATCAATCGCTAGATCGCTAGAAGTCGACTGCTAATCGAATCGAAATTGCGCTAACGCAGAATCGTGCTAACGCAGAAGTCCCACATCATACCAATACTCCTTCATTTGCGCTGCGCGCGCATGAATGAGTAAAAATGTCACAGCCGTATTCTTAATAAAACCTTAAAAAAAAATTATATTCATACAAAAATTATTTCTTTTTGCCACAGCTCTCTAGTCCATTTTATAAGCTTTCCAACGATACATAGGTTGACATGTTTTGGCTAAACTAAGAACATGTATAATTTTTTTTTCGAGCACGTGCGCGAAGGTTCTCAGTAACATGTCAAGGCGCTGAAATACCAAACTGCAGGCTCAAAAGTATGATATGAACTATTTCTGTTATAGTTTGGTGAATATGTTTATCGAGCAGTGAAGCGGGAAATGAAGTAAGCTTAAGACATAAGTAATGCAGATGCTTTATGATTACTGAGTCCAATCTCGTAAACACTGTTACCCGGGGGGAGTTCTTCACATGTTGACCTGATAGGGGTGCTTGTCGTATTTTTTAGGGGTCAAAATCGATTCCCGGGTAATTTTCAGGGGGTATAGGAGAAACATCGTGGCTTTCACTAATAAATGGTATCTTTTAGGGGTACGCAAATGAATGAAAGGGCCACATTCCAAGCAAAACGTTTTCTTGCTTTCTTTATTCATTTATAGCTCTAAAAACAAGCTTGTTTTGAGATGAGAAACTTTAAACAACAACAAAAAGGTTTATTGTCGGTATTTTTTAGGGGTCATTTTGTTTTGCAAGGTATTTTTTTAGGGGCTGGATTTTTTATGTCCTGGTATTTTTTCCGATGGCCCGACGAGCACCCCTAATATATAGATTTAGCCACTGGCTAAAAGCGGAGCTCCCGGTTACAAGACAAAAAGGTTGCCATTGTACATGAATAATAATAATAATAATAATATATGTTTATTGAGCCACATAGCAGCATTGGCTGAATTGCAGTGGAGGTCAGAGACAATACTGATATTTACAATACTTAACAGATTTATAGATAGCCTTGCACCGTTATACCACGTGACTAAGCACTTGTTCATCCAAGTATGGTTATCTAAGGTTCATCCCTTATTTAAGGTTCATCCCCAACGATGTAAAACTTTTCACGTTTGATGACGTCATCAATGACGTCATACCACGTGACCATGCAGTTGCACACTCCTTGCCACTTAGACAACTTCACCCAAGTTTGGTTGTCTGAGGTTCATCTCTTCTTGAGATATATCATGTTTCTCCTATGATGACGTCATCAATGACGTCATACCACGTGACCATGCAGTTGCACCCCCCTTGCCACTTAGATAACTTCACCCAAGTTTGGTTGTCTGAGGTCCATCCCTTCCCGAGATTTGTTAATTTTCTTAGTATACCACAGGTTTCCCATGAGTTTCCGCGTACGGCGGACGGACGGACGGACGTACGCTATACCTTTTATTCAGGAAGAAACAAAAAAATTCATATCTCAAGAAGAGAACCACCTATTGCAACCAAACTTGGACACATTCATCTTTTTGGCGATACCTTTTTAACGCCCTAGTCATTTGACTTGGCGTCGTTAATAACGTGAGCAGAATGAGCGAGAAAGCCCATGACGTTTGAAAATCAACTCCATACCTATGCCTGGACGTTATTTCCTTAGGTATGGTGCTCCGCTTGCGCGGGCCTTCGCGCAGGAGCTCCGCTATAATGATCCAAAAATACTCCGGCTAGGAACGCTTTTATGCCTATTTTTCTCGGATTACGCGTCACTTTTTCGGACTTTTTTTCGTTCACAATGTTAAATGAGCTTATAAATAGCAGTTCTAGATGGAAAATGTTGAAATCTAAATTTTGTTCAGGAGCCTCCTGTAAGACCTTAACTTGTGCGAAAGTTGTTTGTGGTTTCAAGGTTGAACTTCCAGGTGACCTTTATGCAAAACATGCATACAGTATGGCCGCCAACAAAGCAAACAAGATAGCCAGTCGTATCGCCGTTTCACGGAGAACTCGAGCCTCCCCATCGTTCTTGCCATTTACCCTATATTCCCGAGTATGAGAACCACCTTTATTAAGATGCGGGAACGGCTTCTTCGGTACGTCTACCCCAAGAAACTCGCACAACGGCGCCCAACCTTGCTTGACGCTGTAGATTAATAACTGATCCTTTGGAACTACTTCCTTCACTCGGTTATTATGCATGTTGAAGTGATGGCGATATATTTGCGTTGACTTCGGGTTGCATGTACCGATAGCCGCGTAAGTTAAGGCTCTCGCTACTACCTTAATCTTTGCGAACAATGGAGACATGTAGGAAAAAACCTGATTCATAACTGTCCAGACTTTTTCTGCCTCTTCAAGCTCTACAGCCATACTTTTTGCCCAAGAGTCGTCTTCTCTAGTCGTCAGTATCACTTTAGATTCAGGAAAAGCTTCAAGGATTTCAGCAAAGAAAAAACATGCTGGGATATCGGTGACTGCATCAACAGTCTTGAACATCGACTTGAAGTCAGGAATCTTCCCGTGTTGGACGAGTTCGTACCACTCATTAGCAAACTCGTATAACTGCTCCTCGACATCATACACATTGTATCCGACTGACGGAGGGTCTAATTTGCAGGTCGCAGGTTGCAGGTCAGGTGCAGGTTGCAGGTCAGGTGCAGGTTGAGTCTAAAATGCAGGTCGGGTGATTTTTACGTTTTTTTTTTTAGATTTAACATTTTAGAGGAAATTTGTTCTCTCGCGAGACAGTACCTTATATTATTACATGATTGACACGGTTTCCATTGTGTTTTTGAGGTCGCCAACTAACGTACAAATATACCTCGCAAGTAACTTAAAGCCGGGAAGGGATTTGAAATTCTCTAGGGAAGAGAGGGGCTGATGAAAAGAATTGAATAGATGTAAGTGGAACATCCCGGGTATATACAGAGTTAAATACCTCATTAAATATACATTAGGTATTTAACTCAGTTAAATACATGGACATTCTACTTACCGCTACCCAATCTAGTCACCCCAAACTCTTTTCCTAGGAATTCAAATCCATACACTTATATTATCCCGAGAAAAAAACACCAAGTAATCTCAGTTTATGCATCTATATGACTATCTGTCTAATTGTTAAATAGAGCGGATTTCATATGACTGTAGTGAGACCAATCGCAACGTTCTTTCAGCAATTCTGAATAAAACCTATAGGAGTAATTACAAAGTAATTGCGAATAACTCACGACAGTCATCTGAAATCCTCTCTATTTGCTCCTGATTATCCTTTATGCGCGAATCCCGTTGAACGCCACAAAACACCATATCCGAGAAACGCCTTCACTTGAACCGACTTGAACCATAAAGCGTTTGTCCAGCCTATAACTTGCTTGGTTTCCTGGCCCATAGAGTGTGTTCAAGCAGGTAAACCTGAAAATACAGATGAAATCGTTTACATATCTTATCTTAGAGAACAACCAACGAGCGCAAAATACCTGAAACTTGCCTTCAGTTACTCCAGCTTGAAGCAGTTCCGATCCATGTTGTTACTCAGCATTATGCAAATTGACAAGTAGCAGTCAGTGCGTGGTACAAACGAAAATAGCGTTTGAATGAGTCGCGCTTTTACAAAAAGCCACTCGATTGGCTGGCCTGGCTATTTTGTACGAAAACAAAAGACATAATTCGTGTTCTGCTAACAAATGAATTCACTCAAGCTGTATATTTTTTTTGTTTGGACCTTTGTCAATAATGGTTGTATTGTTGTATTTTCCAACCAGAGAGGAGCTTTAAGCAGCTACGTACCGACCAAAATAACAGCGCTTTAATGAGTTGCGCTTTTACAAAAGGCCGCTTGATTGATTGGACTGGCTGTTGTACGGAAACAAAACTGACGTAATTCGTGTTTGGAAACCTTTGTCAATCATGGTTGAATAAAAGTTGTCATTCATTTACTTCAGCATCACAACTTTATTGTGCATGGCAAAAATTAATTGCAATAAGTTTCTCTGGGGAGCGCACTTCTATGAAAGCAGCTAAATAACTAACAATAGTTCCTATCGGAATGCGCTATCCTTTTCAATTGTAAACTATACTCCTTGTCAAAATTTTTAAATTCAATGTGAAGAATGCATTTCATTTGTTCCAGTTTTCTGAAAACCTTGCCAATCCTGTAATAAGCCAGTTAATTACCTCGATTCTCGGCAATAACCCAAATACATCCCGCGGGCCTACGGCCCTTGGGATGTATTTGGGTTATTGCCTCGAATCTCGGTAATTAACTCTTACTTATAATACGCAAAGGAAAAAGTGAGCCGAAAAGTCGGCTGTCGCGTAATCATACATAAAAATAAACACAGTAAACATAAAAAATTACAAAAGCTCAGGAAACAAGGTGAAAAATATTTAGTCTCCCGGAAAAACCGGGAGAGTCAGCCCCGTGGTATTGTCATTTTAATACCGATGTGATGTGATAGTATAAGGTATAAACTTTATTCTATTATTCAGTGACAAGACTTAATCTCATGTCCTTGGATGAAAGACCTCCCCGATCAAGCTCAATCGGCGTTTATAACGTTTATAAAAGCAAATAACAAGGTCGAAAAGCTAATCAAATAATATTGTTTACCCACACTATTGTCACTAAACCATTCTTGGCATTGATTAATGCTCGAAGGAACAAAGGGAATACGGTTTTATTAAATAATTCACGAATAAAAGCACTCACCTTCGTGTTTAAATTTTTAATTTTAAATAAAGGTTTCTCTCTCTCTTCGCCAAAACAAAGTGTTATAATTATAGTCTCTCTCGACTAAAAATTTCCTCTAAATCTAAAAAAACCTAGAAATCACCCGACCTGCATTTTAGACTCAACCTGCATCCAACCTGCAACCTGCACCTGACCTGCAACCTGCGACCTGCAAATTAGACCCTCCGTCCAACTGATCGCAAGGCTGCGGCTAGTGATTTCGTACCTGTTTTGCTCATACCGGCGCAGATTACCTTCATCTTGTTGTATATTTTAACAGCGACCGTTTACTGAAAATCTATGTGGCGTTAGTTCGCTATTTCCTTCATCACGCAATTACCCTGCGAGCAGTGATTTCCTCCTCTCTTAGGCCGGCGGCTAGCGAGGGAGAGAAACCACTGCGAGCGACCGTTTGGTTTTCCATCGAGTAACGCAAGTCACATCTGGCGTCACATCTGGACTTAACACATGGGACTTGACCTTTTGCGTGACAACTTCCAGCTAGATTTTCAGCCAGTTTTCCATCTCCGAAGTGTTAGAATTTCCTCCAAAACATACAGTTAAGCTTACTAGTGCTTGCAGAAATGTATTATGCCGTGTTTGGAGCTTTATTTCTGTGCGAGTTTGCTTTTCGTGACTTCTTTGGATTCATGGCGGTTTCAACTGTTGATTAAATATGTCATCACGTACCAGTGTCAAACGGGATTAAAACCGGTTTTACTGCTTTTGAGTTAATTTATTCATCCAAGTTTGAGGACGGCGCTAAACGGTCGCTCGCAGTGGTTTCTCTCCCTCGCTAGCCGCCGGCCTAAGAGAGGAGGAAATCACTGCTCGCAGGGTATCACGCAATCGCGTGACAACATGTAATGACATGCTGACAGATCCACCTACTTCGTCAAAAGTAAACTAAGCAAAACTGCTTACCCAGAGCGTGAATTAATATTTTGGTGTGCCATTTTCACGAGCTAACGCTGTCGAACTGTTGGACCATGACTCCCAAGTAAATGTTGTTTTAATCCTTAAAGGTGTTTCTCAAAAACACGTTTTTTAAAATTTTGTTTAGTTCAAAAGTTATGAATTTTTTCAATTTTTAGAGCGCGAAAATGCTATAAAATTTGATCTACGGAATTAAAAAGTTCCATAACTTTTGAACAAAGCAAAATTAAAAAAAAAACGCAGACACGGTTTTTAAGAAACACCTTTAAGGATTAAAACAATGTGTTACTTGGGATGTCAAGGTCCAGGAGTTCGACAGCGTTATCTCTTGAAAATGTCACTTCCGTATTTTTAATAAAACCTTTATAAAAAAATTATATTCCTGAAAATTTATTTCTTTTTGCCACAGCCCGCTAGTCCATTTTATAAGCTTTCCAATATTATATAGGTTGACATGTTTTGGTTAAACTAAGGACATGTATGATTTCATTTTTTCGAGCACGTGCGCGAAAACTTGTGAAAACGTTGTCTGTGCCTTCGAGGTTGAACTTCCCGGTGACTTCTAGGCAAAACATGCATACAGTATGGCCGCCAACAAAGCAAACAAGATAGCCAGTCGTATCGCCGTTTCACGGAGAACTCGAGCCTCCGCTTCACTCTTACCATTTACCCGATAGTCCCGCGTATAAGAAGCACCTTTATTAAGATGCGGGAACGGCTTCTTCGGTACCTCTATCGCAAGAAACTCGCACAACGGCGCCCAACCTTCCTTGACGCTGTAGATTAGTAACTGATCCTTTGGAACTACTTCCTTCACTCGGTTATTATGCATGTGGAAGTGATGACGATATATTTGCGTTGCCTTCGGGTTGCATGTACCGACAGCCGCGTTAGATACGGCTATCGCTACAACCTTAATCTTTGCGAACGATGGAGACATGTAGGAAAAAACGCGATTCATACCCGTCCATACATTCTCTACCTCTTCAAGCTCTACAGCCATACTTTTTGCCCAAGCGTCTTCTTCTCTAGTCATCAGTATTACTTTAGATTCAGGAAAAGCTTCAAGGATTTCAGCAAAGAAAAAACATGCTGGGATATCGGTGACTGCATCAACAGTCTTGAACATCGACTTGAAGTCAGGAATCTTCCCGTGTTGGACGAGTTCGTACCACTCATCAGCAAACTCGCTTAACTGCTCCTCGACATCATAGACATTGTATCCAACTGATCGCAATGCTGCGGCTAGTGATTTCGTACCTGTTTTGCTCATACCGGCGCAGATTACCTTCATCTTGTTCAGCGACCGTTTACTGAAAATATCTGTGGCGTTAGTTCGCTATTTACTTCATCACGCAATCGCGTGAGAACATGTAATGACATGGGCTGACATGACAGATCCACCTACGCCGTCACGCAATTGCGTGACAAAAATGCTTACCCAGAAGAAGACATTCACCTTGCTTAGTGAATCTTGATTGGTCGAAAGCTGTGTTTGTGTCTGATTTTGTGTTTTAATAGTAAGACGGCTCGTGGTTTAAAACTTTCTTAAAAATTTGGAACATAGAAACTCCTCGTATACGGAATCTTTTTTAGTGAACTATGTAACCAATATAGGGGAAACGACTCTGAACGGACTTTCATGCGCGATGGAATGTTCTAAAACGCAACATAACACAAGTGATCATTTTCTTTTGACAAGTGCTGACACGGGGCAGAAGACATAACTGGGCACTTAGACCCTACGCTCGATTGCCATGCCAGCACGATTATTTAATTTATTGAATTTGCCCGAGGCCCGGGAAATCCTCCAATTACGAGGTTTCCTGGTCAGTGTAGTGGGTTAGTGAGGTGTAAGCCCTGCACTGAGGATGGGCAACTTCCTCGTGGTCCTTTAACGTCCCTCTGGTTCAGGTTAATGTAGTGCATGTGAGAGACGGGACCTACGGTTTTACGTCCTTATGACGTGAAGGTCTAACCATTTGAAGATGTTGGAACAAAGGCAGTGCCTTCTGCTCAATTATTTAAAGCCCTGAGTGTTGGTCCGGCCGGGGTTTGAACCGGACGGCGGTCGACATATCGTGTGTAAATAGAGTGGTTTTCACATGACTGTCGTGAAACCAATCGCAAAGTAATTACACCAATTCTGAACAAAACGTACAGGAGTAATTACAAAGTAATTGCGAATTACTCAGACAGTCATGTGAAATCCGCTCTATCAGGTAATACTGTCCAGACGATATGTTTTATAGAATTTTTTTATTTGATTTGAAAACCGGGTGGATTTTCACAGGCCACATCGAGTAAGCATGCACACTCATATTTTAAACAATGTAAGTAATATTTGTTTTTACAATACATACAGAACAGCACCTGAAACCGTTCAAGGGCTTATAAGGAATGAGTATACCGTCACACATCTTGTCGAGGTTTTGTTAAAGATCGTCCGGAACTTTGTCCACGGTGATCCAACAAGTTCGACATGCAATTGCGTGACAAATTCGCAAAAAGCAACGATCTTTGTAAACGCTAGTATGTTGATACACACCTATATCAGGAAAGGCTGCACCGTCACAACTGCCTGCTGTAGCCGGCGCGTGACGGGAGCAAATGGGTATACCCAAACAAAATCATGGACACTGGTTTTTAGGATACATATATGTTATTTACCGGCTGGGAGGTCCGGATCGTGAAATACCGTGACCGAGGTCTTGAAAATACCGTAAAATACAGTATTTTCAAGGCCGAGGTCACGGTATTTCACGATCTGGACCGACCCCAAGCCGGTAAATAATATATTATTTTTTTTGCTTTCACTGAAACAGCATAAAACTTCACAGAAATTAGCGCGCGCGCGATTCATCCGGACCCGGGGTCCGGATCGTAGGATTCCGGACCGCTCGCGAGCCAATCAGAGCGCGCGATTTGATGGATACCGGACCGCTGAAAAAATAAAAAGCCATACTCATCACCCTGTTTATGTCAAATAATTCTACAATACATCGCTCGTAAGAAATATTGCACTGGGTTAACACGAGAGTTTCGTTCTTCTTAGTTTCTCCCATGATGCACCGCGGGCTACAACAGACAGTTAGCTACAGTTGAATCGGTGCAACGTTTTCTGAAATAGGTGTATAACGAGTACATGAAACATTGACGATAAAAGCGTCAATGTTGACTGTAAAATCACAGGGCCCGACATTAACTTTTTTCGCTAAGTGGCATTGGCGACTAATTCAAAAAATTTTAGTCGCCAAAGAGCAAAATTTAGTCGCCACATCAACGTGGATCTCAGCTGAACTCAGAAAAATGGGGTGCCATTTGGTGACTAGCTCTAAAATTATGGTCGCCAAACCCCTAAATTCAGTCGCCATTGGCAACCATATGATCGCAGTGTCGGGCCCTGAATTGCGACAGATTTTAAAGCATCATAAATCTTTGGCTAAGTGCGCCGTTTTAGAAAACGGTGGTCAGCTTGATAACGTTTACGCTTAATGATTATTCAGCATCGATGCACTGCCCGAACATTGTCATATCATTGAAATATCAATATCTGTCTCATCCGTACATGACACTATATCCTGCGATATCCGTCATCTGAGCGGAATTCTGATGTGATGAGCTCGTAAAAAGTGTGCAAAAGTAAATCTTTCTGAGATGTTTTTGTGCTATCGATGTACTGAATAATAAAGCCATTATCCCGCTCGATTTTGCAGATATCGTCTGATTTAGCCAACTCGGGACGCGACGATATTCTGCGCACTCTCGCAGATAATGGGTAAATAGCCGCAAACAAATCCAATGGATGGATAGATATGTAGATAGTGTGGTGGAGGATAATTACAATCGTGAAAGAAGGCCGAAAAGTGAATTTTAGATAACATAATAATTATTATTATAACAAACTAATAATCAAATTGAGCTATTATATATATATATATATATAACATTTTCACATATCAATAATCTGTGATCTTATAGTTTAGGTCTCCATGTTGGGAGAGAGGAAGTGAAACGGACGCATTTCGTTAGCGTATGCACTTTCAATCTAAAATGTCGGAAGTGACATTTCTGATCAACAGCTAACTCGCCCCTGTTCTATCCACCTTAAAGAGCCACGCCTAACCAGGACGATACAGCTACATCAGATACAGCACCAAATTCTCCCAATCAAGTATATAGAGAAGTGTATTGTTTTGAGTAAGGAGAAGTGCTATTTAGGTCTTGGGAGTGAAAGGGTTAAGCGATAACATCTACCTTGATGCACGCCAAGCGCGCGTTCGTTCATCTGCTCAACAAACCGGGATACTTGCAGACCTCGTGACCTTCTATGACCGCGGCCTCCATTTTTCTCCGACCCTGGGTCTTCTTCACGTCTGGTGATTGAATACGTCACTCATGACCGGTCTCGTTCTGCCTGACAAGGTAAGGACGGCACAAGTACATTATTAGAGCGGCGCCGAAAGTAAGCCAGGATTGCGTTTAGTCAGCGTTTCTATTGGTCGAGAGCAAAGTCTTTTGTCTTTCAGCCAATCAAATTGCAAACTAAATCAAAACGCGCCACTACTCACGTCATGACTAAATTCAAGTCTAACTTAATTCTCCTCCTGATTGGTTTGTTGTTGAATGGCTTGGTTTTTTATTTGGGTTTAGTTTTCGTTAGTCATCTGAAATCTGCTCTATGAGAATGGACGATTCCAGCTATTACGCACGTGCGCGCTGCATGTCGGTAGATGTGGGACAAACTGTTGTGGGACACGGCTTGGGCATTTCTGAATAAAGAAGAGCGCGCGCGCTTATAGGTGGAATCGTCCATTGAATCGCGTTTGGTAGAACCAACTAAACGCAGACTATTGCCAACTCGTAGATTCGTGGAACAGTTAGGCTGGGGCCAAACCAGCCTAACCAGTTCAACCGTTTTTTTTTTTCTAAGCGCCACATTTTCAGTGATGCTCAGTAGAATACGCCTGCGAGCAGACTACAGGGAAGATAGGAGGGGAGGGAAGGAATCGAGTGCGCGAGTGAGTAGCGCATCTGTCAAATCGTAACAGGACTAAATTGAGGCTCATAAACGTTATCAATATATGTAGCCTTACCTTAGTAAAGAGTCGAACTCAACTCTAGTCGTGCGTCTGCAAAAAAATCGCAAAATCGCAAAAAAATCGCAAAATGCTTAGTTGGAATAACAGCAAAAAAGTGCCGAATTGTTGAGTTCGTAAGGAGTTTCAAATGTAATGATGGGAACTGAACCGATCAAGGAGAACAGTCAGACTCCGAGGTCATCTGCCTCGACCATGACGCGTTGTAAGTGATTTCAAAGGAAGAGGGAGATGGAGCGACTGCGCGCGCAAAAGAGCTTGGAAAAGTCAGAGACGCCTAGGAGGTCATGGCGTCAATCGGCGTCATGAATCTCGACGTTTCTGTTCTGAGTTTGCTTCTCTCTGTTCTAGGGTGCGGGCTGAAGAGCGCTTGCAAGGGTGCTATAAACTTAGCGTAAGGCAGAGACGTCTAAGAGGTCATGGCGTCAATCGGCGTCATGGATCTCGACGTTTTCTGTTCTGATTTTGCTTCTGTCTGTTTTATGTGCGGGCTGGAGAGAGCGTACAAGGGTGCTATAAACTTACTTGCGTGTTACCTTTCCTTGTAGTCTAGATCACCGAAGGACATTGTTCCAGGCGTTCTGGATGGGGTTGGTCGGATGGTGCGTTTACGCTCTGACTTGGTTTGAGTTGGAGAGTCTACGAGCAATCAAGATACAAAAGGGAATCACATAATTGAAAGAAAGACCAACCGTACCTTGTAAAAGACACCAAAATTGTTTCCCTTTCGCAGAACATCAAAGCTCGAAAGTCCAGACGCATATAAAATAGTCCTTAGAAGGATGCTTTTTCTAATCGCTCTTCTACGTGCTGTCCTTCTGGAGGCGCGAAGTACGTTGGATCCTTGAGCATGATCAAAACCACGAAAAAAATAATGCTTGAATCTTTCACTGCCTCCTTGTGCGGTCCACATGGAAATATTATTATTCGCATGGCGCGCCTTTGTATTTGCTCGAGCTCATATGTCGTGACATTGTCCGATCAAAATCGCGAAAATGTCCGACCAATTTTCAGATATGTCCGGCCATTTTTCAGATATGTCCGGCCAATTTTTCCAGTAGAGACAACCAAGAAAAAGGTTTTAATGGACATATGTCCGATCAGGTAAGAAACATTATTTCCAGCTCTAGGGATCGTAAAAGCAATCGCACGGTGTTTATCAGAATCGAATGACTGAATGGCTTCCTGGTCGGCCAATCACAAGCAAGAGAGGTGAGAACTTACTATTGAATGGTTACCCTATCAGCCAATCACACGGTGCTTATCAGAATCGAACGACTGAATGGCTTCCCGGTCGGCCAATCACAAGCAAGAGGTGAGAACTTACTATTGAATGGTTACCCTATCAGCCAATCACGCGACAGAAGACTTGATTTTTTATTCTCAGTCAGTCGTTGAACGCGTAAATGAAGCAATTATTTTGGCACTGATATGGAAAACATCCTGAGGCCTCCAGACGATCTTGTATTATTATTAACTTACATTCAGACATCAAGGTACTGTCAGAAGTCGGCGACCAGTCTGTTGTATTTAGTGGTTTAGAAGTCGGTCTGAAAATCAAAACTAGGCCGTTAGAACAAAAAACAGAACAGAACAGAACAGAACAAAAGCAGAATAGGGTAGGACAGAACAAAACATAACATTACAGAATACAACAGAGTACAGAATAGTGCAGAACAACCTAAACTAACCTAGTAACAGAACATAACAGTCTAACCTAGCAAAAGCCTAGAAGAGGGCAAAAAAGAACAGAACGGAACAGAATAGTACACAACAGACACCTAACCTAACTACGCCTAGTATAGAACAAGACAAAACAGAACAGAATATTACAGAACAAAAACAGGACAGGTATAGCCTTGGATAGAACAGGACATAAAAACGTAACACAACTAATGATGAGATTGAAGCAGAACAATGGCATAGAAGAGTCACCCTGCCAGGTAGAATGACAATACACGTAGGCCATGTACGCATTACCTTAGATTAGTTGGAGGTGTGTCGGGAAACTGCATTCGTCGCTGTTTCGCTTTAGGGCTGGAGATGCGATCTAGACTCTAGAAAAACACATTTTAGTTAATCTACGTTTGCAAAGCACACTTGCCTGTTTGCTGGTTCAACCAGACCTATAATATAACGACTTTGCAGAGAGGTGCTAGAGAAGACCAACTTACCTCGAGTAATCTTGACGACAATGTGCTTGCATCGAAGCTCTCTTGCTATTGAACAGTTGAGAAAGAAGATTTTCAAACCTGTTAGACAATGTTAAAGTGCCTTTCGCATGTCTCCAGACAGACAAGTCCCTTTTGTCCAATACCACGTCCCACAACTACTAGGATTTAGTATAAACCAACTAATGGTCTATTACAAATCCTGCATTCTGATTGGCTGAGCTACTAATGGTCTATTAGTGATAGACCGTGCCTGGCAAAACCACCACCTTTCTTTGCAAGAAAACTTGATTTTTTCAACATAAAATAATGGAATTCATTGCCAAAACCGACCAACTAGTTGGTTTATACTAAAACAATTAGACCTCTCGTCCTCATGTGCTATGATTTCAATAGACCATTCGGCCTTCGGCCTCATGGTCTATTCATCATAGCACATTCGGCCTTGAGGTCTAATTCGTTAAATAGCGCGCTCGTTCTTTAGGCTTTTGTCCTTCATCTACCGAGGTAGTGTGTGCATACGTTATAGTTGGAATCGTCCATTGCTCTGTTTCAATAAACGCACAAGTACCTTGTAATCCTCGGCCATATTTTTGGCTCCGTGCAGCTCACGGCGTAAAGTTCCAACTTTTTCTTTATACCTGGAATAGAACATGATGTATACGTGAATTTCCATTGCCATTCAAAGTTACCATGAACTTAACAACAGATGCCTTTTTTCTTTAAAAGTTCGCTATACAATACAATAGACATTTAAGAGAGGGTGACACTTGACCGTAACCTAATGTCATGATAAATGCACTTTGCGTCCCTGCCCAACATTCATGCGAAAAAAGGCTTCTGTACGAGCAGAAAAATTTGACGAAATTTTACTTACTTGACATATTTGTCGTGTATTTTGTCGCGCTCCTGTTTTTCTCCCTGTCATAAGAAAGCGAAGCTTCTCATTAATCATAAACAGAAATTCCCACGCTTGTACCAAGCGCGACACATAGCAACATTCTAGCATGTGCGAGGTAGAGCCAGTTTACACTTCCGATTTTTTGTCAATTGTCATGCCAATTTTTCTTGTGAACTTCCCTGCTAGCAGAAGCCACTTCTGCCGTCCATGAAGACGCTGCAAATCTGATACGATCTCGGGGAATTTCGTCGCGCATATTCGCATATTTGGCAGCATCAATGCGATTTTTGTTAGAGTTCACAGAAAACGCACCGACTTTGGACCTCGTCAACATTGGCCCGCTCACACAGCGCGATCTTAGCAGCAATTTGAGGTGCGATTTTTGTGGCGAAAGTCGACGTCTTCTCGCGCGGTGTGAACGTTTTGAAATGCAACTCGCGGAAGAAAAAAAAACCGCACGTGTGAACTGGCCTGTAAATAACACACCTTGAGTTCGTCGAGTTCCGCCATGACACGCTGGTTGTCGTCTAAAGCTTCTGCGCTTGCGTGAAGAGCTCTAGTACTCTAGAAGGAAAGAAGAAATGCACATAAAAGACAAATGCGATCGCTGTACTCTATGAACTTTGCTAACAAGTATAAATTGTACTCTTTCGTTCAGGAGGCACAATGGGCCTGGCTAAACGAGGACACATGCGGAGCGCAACATTGTAACCGGACACATGTTTTCTTCATGTTTCCCGGTTTAGACTCGAGGGAAACGTTGTCGCGCCCAACACATTTTGTAGCCGCAATACGAAGAAATATTTCTTTGTAAGACAAGATGTTGTGTCCACTAGTATGGGACGCAATGATTCGCGCTAAATGTGACCTAGTTTAGCCACAAAGAAGAGCTTTCCGTGAAGATGCACGATACACGACAATGCAGATGCTGTGCAAGTGATCGAGAAAAAACCACGCGCTTTGCACGTTGCTGTGCACGTGCCTCTTCCTGCGCGCGCAAAAGAACCAACGGTAAAAATACACACGATTGTCTACGTTTAGCTTGTTCCTATAGTAACAACGCAAATATTTCAAACTACAAAGTTTCTTAGAGTGCTA
Organism: Scolanthus callimorphus; assembly: GCA_033964015.1. Taxonomy (NCBI): domain Eukaryota; kingdom Metazoa; phylum Cnidaria; class Anthozoa; order Actiniaria; family Edwardsiidae; genus Scolanthus; species Scolanthus callimorphus. The sequence goes on from CM066914.1 coordinate 4,559,787, forward strand.
GGCATGGGTTAGATTTGACGATCTAGCATGCCGTTCAAACTCGGCAAAGGCGACTGGATTCTTGTTTTATTGTTCTGTCTTGTGTCGGGCGGTATTTTGTTTGTTACTGTGCGACGATACCGCAAGGAAGGTAGGAAAATAGTTGTGCTGCTTGCAATCTTAGGACGCGCGAACTTTGAAAAGATTTTTCATACAAAAAATGGAAAGCAGGAAAGTAGGTGTTTCTCCTCTAACGCAAACAATTACTGCGATTTTCATAACTCTGCGAACTCCCACTTGACATTTCCGAACGCTAAACTGCGTTTTGACTTCCATCAATCAAACCTTGAGTCAAGTCATTTTTTCTGAGTTTGGTTTGCATTTTATAGTGAAAAAAATTGTTTTGAAGCCTAGCTAGACCCTATCAGTTCACAAGATCTATCATCTGCCTCCGTGAAATCACCCAGAGTTGTTCACTCGTTTAATTGACGGAAGCCAAACCGCGGTTTGTTGGTCAGTGTAGAGTTCGCAGAATTATGAAAGACAGTTGAAGGCTTGTTTCGTGTGTATCAGTCAGGTTTGTAAAAAGTTGATGTTTGAGGATAGGAGCTACGTTCAGGCGCTGATCTTCTTCTGACCTGTAACAAGCTGTTTAACAGCGCGTTTTTTCTATTCAAGTCATTCGTATTCCCGAATCATGAGCACACAAAAAAACGCACCCTTTTCGATGACTCTCTGTCTTTTTGTATATTTTCAGTTGATCAGATAGCGGACACATGCAATTATCTGAACGCTCACGAGGAAAGCTACTCTAACGTACGCGGTCAATTAGAGGGTAGGTGTGTTGGAAGAGTTATTACAACTCCCTGATGTATCTGACTAAAATCATGTTCGAAAGGGCGAAAATGTATTCATTGTAAAGGGCCGTTCACACGGCGCGATTTCAGCTGCGATTTGAGGTGCGATTTTTGCAGCGATCGTCCACGTCATATCGCGGTGGTGTGAACGGGCGGCGATTTGGCCCTGCGATATTTGCCAGTTCGTTGGCGATCTGAAGAAATGGCACACGCATCGCAGTGAAATTTGAACATGTTCAAAACGCCTGCGACGTCGCGGCGACATCGCCGGTGAAATCGCCGGCCGTTCACACCGCGCGATTTTACATCGCCGTGAGATCGCCACAGAAATCGTACCTCAGATCGCCGCTGAAATCGCGCCGTGTGAACGGCCCTTAAAGGCCCGTTCACACGGCGCGATCTTAGCTGCGACTTTTGCGGCGATCGTCGACGACATATCGCGTGGTGTGAACAGCCGGTGATTTGGCTCCGCGATATTTGTCCGTTAGTAGGTGATCTGAAGAAATCGCACCCGCATCGCAGTAGAATTTTGAACATGTTCAAAACGCCTGCGACGTCGCGGCGAAATCGCCATAAGATCGCCGGCCGTTCACACCGCGCGATGTGACTTCGCCATTAGATCGCCACAGAAATCGCACATCAGATCGCAGCTGAAATCGCGCCGTGTGAACGGCCCTTTAGTCCCACTCAGGACAATTAACTTTTTCTCATATTATCTAGCTGGCTTGTTTCTATATCTTCATTTTCCGGAGCATTCGCATTCTGGCTCAGTCAGTGCCTCTGTTATGGGAAAGTTATCATGTCCTAAATGTATGATGCGATCAGAGAGCAAAGGACAACAATTATGTGGAGAAGTATACAAGCGCCGATTAACCGGTCTCTTGGCCGTATGCTCGCTCACGCAACTGTGCAATTATAATATCAGATGGGAAATAATCTGGGCTATTCTGACAAGGCTATCCAGCCTGTCACTAAGCGTTCCACTTGACCTTCCGGTGACGCCTGTTTATTCCCCCTCGTGGCTAAATGTGACTATTATAAGTTCCCTTTTTCGCCCGTTGTTTTCAGCTGTGGAGACTTTACTGAGTATGGAAGGAAAGTGGCAGTTGTTTCTAGCTAAAGGTGAATCCTACAACAGTCTCAAGTCATTCCAACTGAACCACTTCAATACTGATTCGACACTGGACCTGGACTGGAGCGAGAGTAAGTAAAAGGGGCCGAACATAAATCGTGAGGCACTCCATATGAACAAGAACCGATGTTTGAAGAATGAACTTCTCATTTTAAAACGATTTACTTCACTTGTAAACATGAATAAGACGACGTCCGCGGATCTCATGGTATAAAAAGTACAAACACCAGCACTAAACATTACCTATATTTCCTTTTCCCTAAAGAGTTGATCACGTCCACTGAGAATGGAACATGGCAAGCCATTATCGCTCGATGGACAACTCAGCCGCTAACCATCGAAATGCAGCGGATCACAGACCTTACTATGGTTTCGCATAAGCTAAAATTGGCAAAAAGTAAGTAGAGAGTGAAAAGCTAAGAGGGCTTTTTCTCGGCCTACAGTTGTTTCGAAAACACGCCACTTTGCCGTTGTCAGCTTTGTGGAGTTTGGCAGTTGGGCTTTTCTGCCTTGTCAATCAATGCGAACCTCGCTAACAAATAAGATCCTTGCCTAATTTCACATAGTATAGCGCAGTATATTGGCTTCCCTTGCGAGACTCGACAAAAGCCAATTCACTGTACTAAGCAAACTGGGCACGGATCTGATTGGCTGATTGACTACGCAGTAACTGCCAAAAGCCCACGTCGCGTGTTACCTGAAACAGCTCTAACATGTCTGGTGTTCCTGCACTACAACATGTTCGAGCATTCTGATTGGTTCAATTTTTTATAGAGCATCCTCGTATCAGCCACGTTTTTGTCCGCGGCCCAGACACATCCCTTGCGGACTCTGCAGACTCATTCCATTTCCGCGACCAAACACAGCAAGTTCAAACTCCACTTCATCGTGCGATCAATACAAAGCGAGCAAAATCAGCCACGAAACCGAACCTTTCACAAACAGTCGTGACTCAGGGAGGAACATTCTCGACGCCCGCGAGCTGCGGGACCCTCGAGCACGAGAGCGGTACAGATCTGCCTGGCAAGGGCGTGGACACACTTAGTGGCGCGTCAACAACGGATATTAATGGCACGGCCCACTTTGAAGTCCCACCGGTGAATAACGCGAATGGTGAGACTCTCAAGTTTGTATTGTGAGTAAAATTTCCTTTCAGGTCTTTCGGATGAGACAATAAACCGAGGTCCCGTCTCGCCTTCACTGCCCTATCCAGTTTCAGTTGGGCTGTTTTAAAAGAACCTATGAGGACGCAATAAACCCTCTAGTAGTGACTACCCTCAGTCTGTGCTTGTAGCTGAAAATAAGTTGGAGGCTGGGAGCAGACGATCTGGGTGCGATTCCGATTGGCTAATAAGTTCGTCCTCCATTTTGAAAACGGAAGTAACGAATGAGAGAATGACTTCATATAGATGTCCTAGAATCTAGGCATTCGTATGCAACCGGAGCCTCGTGTAGTTAACATAATCGAAAGGCTCTGGAGATGGGAACGATACCAATGCATACTTCTGTGTCCCATTTCCAGGTACCATACCAGATTCTGAGTTGACCCACTACATTGGCGTTGCCATGGCTACCGGGATGATATTCGTCCTCTTGGTAATTGGGTTTACAATTGGCTGGACATATGGACGGCAGTTCTTCGGTCTCAGTTTCGTCATTAACTGATCATTAATCTTAATCACAAATCATTGCTTGCAATAACACTAGTAAGTTTGTATGTAAGAGCCGCATTAACTGAAGCTTTGGGAGAAACTATCCACACTAAACAGGAACTTTCTTTTGTTACTGAAACTTTCTCCCGGGATATGCTTCTACTACAGATAACCTTTTCCACTATTATATAGGCGTTTTCCACTATTATATAGGCGTTTTCCACGATTATATAGGCGTTTTCCACGATTGTATAGGCGTATAGAATTTTGTTGAAAGTAGAATAAATTGTTATCATATAATGACTGCCTTAGTTATTTCTTCTGTTTGATCTGGTTGGGATATAGGTTTTAACATATGGACGATATTCAGGTTTCTAGCGTCAAACGTTAGCGAGTCTTGCTTCCCCCTGAACTGCTTGGATCCAGCGCGCGGCATTTTATGCGTGTCTGACATCGCACAGAGCACATGTGCAAATTAAGTAAGGCACTATTTTTTTGCTTTTTTGTACCTCATTAAAGCACACACTTAGGGAGGGACCGTAGGGCAGGAATGACCTGTTTCAAACGTTGATCTTTTGATTGGTTTTCTTCAGGTTACAATGAACCAAATAACTAAAAAGAGAAAGCCGGCAAACTTTACATTCCATTATATTCCGCTATTAATCTAGATTTACCTTTTGCACTAGACAAAGTGTTCTCGTAGCTGCAAATGCAATTCCTGGAATTCCTAACAATTAGACTCGACGCGGCAAAAGATCGACGATTTTGAACACAAGTCTATCTTAGTTTATCCCAGTTACAAGTACTTATAATTAAGTGTGCCAACCAGACATACAAGTACTTTCCCTGGCAAATTAGATGAACGTACCGTTTCTAAATGCTTGGTAAGCTGACGAATTCTGTCCTGGAAACAGACGAGAGAAAGAAAGGCAAAGAAGACTACTGTTAGCTGTGCTTTCATAATTATCACTTCATTTGCAAGGAAATCGGGGTTTGGAATTGCTACCAGCTGATTGAAACTATTCATTCTCAAACTAATAAATAATTCATCAAACCTTAAACAAAGAAATCATAAGCGTGATGGAGGTATGGGTAAGCGATCTTTATTTGCATAGATTTGCATAGATTCCTTCTTTTCCTCGGTAGTGAATGATTCGTTTGAGAAGCTACATCAAAAACTCGCCAATGTTTTTTATCAGGAATTCCAGACACCCCTTAATATCAGCTGGCGATACCCAGAAGACCAGAGGGTCGAGCGTCGAATGCAGCTCGACCAGACAGACTATTTTGCTTCGCGACACTGCACAGAAGTGATTCATCCTCTGGTCAGAGGGTAAGCTGGCGATCACACGTTCTAAAATGTCCATCCCAGCGTCGTGTAAGACGCCCTTATGTTTAAAGAGAGAAACGTCATGCTCTGCAGAGCATTCTAACTCTACTCTGGACTGGCAGCACTTGTGTTCGCCTATACTGGACTGGCGACAAAGAGAGTTCCTTTGACTCCTCTGCATAAACAGTCAGAGTAGAAATAACTCCCCTTTCAATATACTCCCATGAGTAAAATTATAGATGGAGTAAAAACTAATTAGGAGTAATTTTAACTCCCCGAAAAGAATTGTTACTGGGAGTAAAAACAACTCCAGAGAAAGATATTCCAGAAGCCTTACCTGTAATGTTTTGATGTTATCAGTGTTGCGTCTGTCTTTTGACTCAAGACCTGCAATAAAAACAACCAGCATAAGGATCAGTTAGATAAGAAAGCAAAATGAACGGGAACTGACGAATAGGTGGGGACCTTTTTTCTGGTGTGCTAGCTCATCTAGGAGAGTAGATTGCTCATCTAACTCCGAGATGAAATAACGCTTGTCCTCGTCGGCCTTGCGAACGAGTTCCTGAAACAAAAACAGAAGACACTAATTGTAAGAGACGAGGGTCGTATTGTCTTAAAAAAGAAAACTAGTCAGGGCGTGACCATCCATCTTGCTCGAACATGATCTAGCGCGTCTACGGGAGCTGATAAAAGATCAGTTCTCAAGCGCCTCTCTTTCGGGGAGATCGTTTAGCGGCCAGAAAAAAGCAGCAGAAAAAAACCAGCCAATAAATTGTACCGTCTCTGTCGATATGATATTCACTCCCGGCCTACTGGAATTGGTGGTCTACCGGCCTTTTTTTCTTGCCGCTAGCTTTGACAACCCGAACGAATATCAGCTCACAGCCTATCACTAGCCGTAACTGCACAAGCCTTGACAGACTTACCCGAATCCGTTTTTGACCAAACTCCACTTGTTCCTTCGCGCGCTTTTCAGAAGACAGTCTCGCTTTGAGCTCTTCGTTCAACCATCGCAGCTTCCCCTGAGAGACAGTAAACAATATTACATGTTACAGACCTTACCATACTAACACACTCATGTTTATAAACTGGTTTCTATAGAATGAGTTATCCAAAATGTAAAGCGCTCAGGGCTTGGAATAAGAGCTATATAAGCACAGTTACTTTACTTTACTTTACTTTTACATAAAAAGGTTCTGACTGGAGCTTTTCTTAAAACTTAGCAAGTAAAAAGGTTTGGAATTGCTACAGTTATATTACTCACGCAGCTTAGTTCGTGGCGTTCTTGACGGGCTTCCTGTGGCTAGATAAGAGATGTCACGTCACCCGACGTGACATCACCCGAGAGAGCTCGACCCAACCCTCGCGTTTACACTCGGCTCATGTCCTGCCACAGGAAACCCGCTGAGAACGCCTCGGATTCGGCTGTTACTCACGATCATTTCTGCAATGCCTTGTTGTGAGTCGTACCGAATGCTCCCACTGCCAAGAAGTGTCTGTGGAAATAAAGTGTCAGAATGAATGATAAATTATTTGAAGCTGAATTGTTGCGAGATTTTTTAGGGCGCATCACTTTGTATAATTGATGAATTAATTTGTTTGAACAAAAAAAAAAAAAAAAGGAAGGGACTTCTCCTCATCGTGAAGGAAACTAATGCGGTCACATACACGACCGCTAGACAAGGAGAGTTTATAGAGGACTTATCGGGTTGCACCAGCCCGTACATGTACCAGCACAGCTTACAATCATGAAGGCTGTTTGACAGTATTCAACAGTATACACCTAAGTCGCCTATGTCACACGGCAGCCATCTTGGACTTTGTAATACAGCAAAGCAGGCATGAAAGCGAGGCCAAGCAGGCATGAAAGCGAGGCCAAGCGTGTAAGTTCACCCACGCATAGTAATTTCTGTAAGAAAAAATCCAAGATGGCTGCCGTGTGACAAAGGCGAATTCAGAAAAGGTTGCTTTGGTCATTAGTCTTTGGTCATTGAACGCCTTTGTTTCGTGGTCACTGAAGCAAAGAATTCCTTTGTTTCGCGCTATAATTGAAAGACCAAAGAACAAACACCAAATCAATCTTTTTTTAATTAGGTGTATATGCCTCCGAGAGCCCAGGCAATTGCACCGGGCGACAATCTCTACTCTTATAAAGAGTGCAAAGGGTTCTATAGCAAATAGCTATATAGGACACGGTGAGAAGGGAAGGCAGACAGGACCTCGGCTTGTTGTCTCATTCGAAAGACTGCGAACGCCCCGGGCACCAGAGTCTCAGGCTTCACTCATTTAACGACACGCCGAGCCTAGACGAACGAGTTTGCTCGCAGGGGAGGCTCTGGTGACATCCACTTCAGGGCTGCTGCCATATTCATATATCCTTCGGTGCGTAGCAGAAAAACAAAGAAAGAATACTAATGGGAATGCCACGTGATCTGAAATGGGACAACATTACGCCCAAGCCGAGGTCTATTCATTAAGTGCTATCCAGCAAAATAGCACTTTTTCACTTATAGTATCTAGGTACTCGTTTGCATATTATTCTTCGTACCGGTAGAGGTATATCAGATTCTTTACAAAGGTAGTCCAAGACTTTATCCAGGTGATCATCAATCTTTTGCCAGCCGACCTATGAGAAAGGGAGAACAGTTTGAAACAAATGAAGACATACTTAAGCTGAACGAGTAACAAACTGCGCAGCTTTTGTATAATAGCATGACTGAAATGTCAGCTGAAACGCTGTTTGGGTCGTTTTTGAATACCGACGTTTCGGCAATGCTGTCTTTTTCAAGGTTTACAACAGAGGATAAAATTTGAGAAGACAAACCTGCTGTTCTTCCGCCGCCTTTTCGAGGGCATACTGACTTCGTCGGAGTGAATCCTCCAGTTGGTTAACTCTAAACACATAAGTTAAATTTCCATGAGTTTTCAGAGCCAACGGCTTTAAATTTTGGTCCGCGTTCCGCGAGTAAATTCATTCTGACCAGTTGTTGAGCATGAAAGGCCCGGCCGGTTGTTTCAAGTGAAACGCATAATCAAAATAAGGTCCGATGAGTACAATAATATGACATGAAAACCCCGGTAAGAGATTTCTTCTTTTCATGAGTTTAGAAACGTTTTCAAGTTGTTGCAGGTTTTGAGTGAGCGGGAAAATGGTGAGCGGGAAAATGAAAAGAATGAGTTTACCTCATCTGTGTAAGCTCCATCTTCTCTTTCTGAAACAGAAACAGTGACACAAATGGAATGCCATTATTTAGTGTTTCTTTAATTATGACGCCAAACAGAGTCCAACGAGTCTCGGAAAGAAACCAAAACCCCAAGCAATTCTCCGGTAAGCGAAAAAGCCATTTCATGACAATTGTACTGATAAATGGCAGAGATCGCAAGAAAATTGAAACTCAAAGTTTCATTTGTTCCCATATAACCTGCTTGAAGTCGCTGGAGGCTGTTTTTGGCGAGAATCGAGAGTAGGCAAACTACCGGCGCCATCTTAGGCGCGCGAAAGCCGGTTATTTACTTATCGGGATCCTTGTCATAAAAACGGCAAGCAAGCAGGCTTCCCTTCATAAAATGTGTTCAGTTCTTACCGTAGAATCGTGTTCTTCTTTTGTTTTATCGCAGCGACTTTGTAATCTGGAATTTTCCTCTGTCATACTATAACATTAGAAGACATGACACATTTTATTGGCTGCTTCTTAGCCCTACAATCAAATTGCAAAACGTTGGCGCACTTGCACTTGCCTCCTTCGACCTTTCAGTGTTACTAGTCGAGCTGAACAAGCGGCCTAATTTTCTGGCCAACATTCATAAGAGACAGGGAAGGGAACGAAATGCAAGGGCGGATCAGGAATTTCGGAAAGGAGGGGATGGAGGCGGATAGTGAAAACATGGGAAGAAAATGCTTTAATTTCCTCCAGCAAATAGAGTAAATGTATGAGAAAATCCGCCCCTGGAAGGGCAAGTGTGTCAGCTACTTTTGCATTTGATAGTTGCTTGGTAAAAGAAGTGGCTGATGGAGTTTGACAGGTCTGATTTCACGTACTTGTTAAGTTCCGATGTTAGTCTCTCGATGGTGTCGCGGTCTTTCTCCTGTTGTTTCCGCATCGCTTTGATGGTCGACTTCTCGTCCGCTAACTGAAGCTGTAATACAACAATAGAATACGTTAGAGTGGATTTCTTCAGAGTGTCAAAAACTAAACGCAAAGAAAATGCATTTAGCCAATCAGAAACGGAACCCATTCAACAACAAACCAATCAGTGGACGAAGAGTAAGCTTAGGCCCTGGCTAAGCTAGGGCACATGTAGCGCGTAACATTGTAGCCGGACACAAGTTTCCTTTATTTCCCTAAGGACTAACCTTCAAATCCGCCATTTGATTTTCAAGTCCTGATTTCTCTTTCTCGCTCTTGCTGCCAACCTCCTGGATAGCCTTTTCGTGACTCGACTAGAAATAAAAAAAAGTCCAGGAAATTGGGGACAAACGCCGTGCTATCACATAGAGTTATGATTGCACTGTCAGGCGGACTCCTAAAGCCGGTAGCATACGAGATGCAAGTTTGATTATTTTTCCCTTCGCATTTCGTTTGGCCACTAACTTTCATCGACTTACATGGGCTTCAATTTTCATGCAATTTTCAACAACTTACATGTCGTTTGACCATCACAACGCAAGTTTCTGCATTGCCCGCACAAGTCTAAACTTGCACTATAAATTTGCATGTCGTTTGCTCCAGGTTTCGGGTAAGGAAAAAGGGAAACGCCTTGCTTTGAATCTTCTTGGATTAGTAGGCATTTGAATGCAAAAGCCAACGGATTTCGGGAAAGTTACCGTGAGTGCTTGTATTTGTGATTCCAGTTCCCTCAACGCATTCGTGTGTTGATCACGTTCCTGCGTAAAACAAAAAGACAAAAGATCGTTAGTCAGTGTCAGGAGATCAACATCAACATTAACAAGATGTCTACCTCTAAGGATTAGTCTCCACAGGAATCAACAGAGCATGCGGGCTCAAAACAGGGTGCGAGAATGCTGGAGGGTCCCGAGGCTCGCAGAAAAAGTCCCTAGGCTCGCGGGCGCACCCCAAATGGGTTGCAGCTGAGAAAAAGTAGCGCTGGATCCGCGAGTATGGAAAAAGAGGGAGTTCCTTTATACCCAAGCATTGGCCCAGGCACGTAAACTCTCACCCTTACCCGGGTGAGAGTGAAAATCTTTCAGGATAGCTAGAGGCGTATGATGCGGCAGTACAGTAGAACAAGTAGGGCCGTGATGCGATTGATGGTCGATATACCGGATAACATACCTGTTGCAGCTGCGCGTATAAAGAGGCTCCTTCCTCTTTTGCTCTTCGTTCTTGTTCCCTCATTTCCAAATACCGCTCTTCCACATCCTGTAGAATAAAAAATGATCACCTCATCCGAAAATGTAGCACCTTTACTTCTGAAGCTAACTGCGCTATCCATTTCAGGAGGTTTTCACGTTTCGTTTTAATAATTTTTGTCTCTCAAAGGCATGTTGTCAAGGCGAGATCATAAAAAAGCGTTTAAAATAACCCAGGAAGTGAAAATAGTGAAGTTTAGCCGACATAATAGAAGTCGCGTTCCCACCTTTTCTCTCCCCATTAACGCTGGAAAGGTAAGTCGCCATTAGCGATCTTATGGTCGCAATTTTTGGTCCTAAATTAAATGATGAGCGTGATGTCATACGTCATACGTCTTCATTTTCATTGTAATCATCCTCATAAATTCGTGGACGTCATAAAAGCACCCTCGAACACCAGCTCTTTGAACACCACCATGACCTCAAGAACATCTCTCTTTACCTGTCTTTCTGCAACTTCTTGTTGTAATTTAGCGATCATACGAGCCATCTTTCCTTTTATCTCTTTTAGCTCCTTCTGCAATCAACAAAAACAGGACGTCAACAACGGCGACAGGAATTTAATCACTTCGAGCGCTTAGAGCAGATTTCAGAGGACCGTCGTGAAAGTAGACTCAATTATGTAATCACTAGCCAATCAGAAACGAGAATAATAACAACTTGCTGTTGAATGGTTTCCAGCCCAGCCAATCAGGAGCCAAACCAGGATTACTTAGTAGTCACACAATTGCTCTCGAATTTGATTGGCTAGTAATGTCTTGCTTGTAATTAGTTCGCAATTTGATTGGTTGATCTATATGCACTTGGTGGTCCCAGCATGATACTGACCTTCTGGTCGGCCACGACGCCTTCAAGGTGCTCTTCTTGGCGTCGCTGTGATGTCTAAAACAAGAACAGCATGAACAATAACATCACCGCGTGGGCTAAAGAAGCATAACAGCCATTTGTCGTGATTGAATGTACACCATAACTCATTACCTCGAGTTTCTCAGTCTCTTGCTTTGATTCTAATTTTGCAACCTGGAGAGCCTAAAATCAAGGACAAATTGACATCACCATCAAACAACCACATCAGTGATTCACCAACATCGTCATCAGCGACATCAACATCATCAAAAACGTAATTATCATAACATCGTGGTCATTCATGAGCAGCAGCAGCTGCAACAGCATCTTCGTCACCCATCGCCATCGCCAATCATCAATTTTTATTTACCACACGATTCTCGAACTCAGAACTCCCCGGCTCGTCACATCGCGGAGGAGGCTCTGGTGACATCCACCGATGCATGCGTAAAAGAAAATGGTGTTTTAATAATAATAATAATAATAATAATTTATTAATTTATATTGCGCTTTTTACATATAATGATCAAAAGCGCATTACACGGTAAACTTACATATTCTGTACAATTTAAAATATATATACAATAAAATATAGGAATAATGGTAGATAATGAATAATATAAAATACATTAATATATACATAATAATAATAATAAATAAATAAATAACTAATTAAAATTGAGTATAAAAAAAGTCTAAAAAGTGTTAAAAGCAAGTCTAAACAAGTGTGTCTTAAGAAGACCTTTGAAACTTGAAATGTTAGACATGTTGCGGAGGGTAGGAGGAAGATCATTCCATAAAGTAGGTGCAGCAACGCTAAATGATCTGTCCCCAAAAGACTTCTTCATCCTGCCTGGGGGATGCATTAAACAGACACCTTCATTTGAACGCAATGAATAGCGTGTATTATTTTTGACCTTGACTAAATCAGTAATGTAAGAAGGTGCGATCCCATGAAGAGCCTTGAAAGTTAATAATAAAATTTTAAAATTGATCCGATATTTTACCGGTAACCAATGCAGATCCCGTAACACTGGCGTAATATGATCATACTTTTTACATGACATAAGCAGCCTAGCTGCAGCATTTTGAACTCTTTGCAATTTCCCTAGTTCACGGTCTGGTAGTCCATAAAGGAGTCCATTACAATAATCTATTCTACAATGCCTCACAATGCCTCACAATGCCTTACTTTTAGATTGTTCAAGTCGAACGCATAGATTGAACTGACGACTAGGAAACGAATAGTGTCAATGTTATTTTGATAGACGTGTGCGCGCCATTTCAGCCAATCAGCGAAGGCCCTCAAATGGATGTCACCAGAGTCTCCCATGCGAGGCGACGAGCCGGGGAGCTCTGGGTTCGAGAATGCTACCACACATAAACGCGCTCCACGCATGCGCAGCTCCTCACCTCCTCCATCTTCATTTTCTCCAGATTGGCCGTTGAGGCCTGGGCTTGATGAAGACGTAGCTCCGTCTCGAGCTTTAAAATAAAAACAGAGAGCCGAGTTAGAGAAAAAAAAATGATCACAGGTTTTAGTGAAGTATCATGAAGTCACTAACTGGTCGCTAAGTCATCATTTGTAGTTGCCAGGGGCCGGCTCCTGACAGGTTGGATAAAGTTATCCACGGATAAAAGTTATCTGTTCTATAGATTTTGTTCAGGATTTATCCGTTGGATAAGCGTTTATCCACTGATAACTCTTAACTGGCCTTCTAGGAACCGGTCCCAGAACATCACGGAACATGTCGTAAATGTTGGAAGCCGAGTTCCCAGGCTTGCAGCTCGGAAGCTGAACCACGCTGGGTCTCAACGGCGACACTGGCAGTCGTATTGGAATCGCCGGAGAGCTGACGTGTTTAATCTTTGACCAAAAGCATAGATCGGAATGTTGACGAGCTAGTCGCAAGTCCTGTAATGTAGTATATCTATAGGAAATCTCAGAAATAAAATGCCTTATCAAATAACATTGAGCGCTTCATGCAATTTTCTACAATTTTTTACCTTTTCAATGTGCTTTCGCAATTCCGCCATGTCTCGTTCTCCGTTATACCGCACAGCCTGAAGTTCACGAATCTAACAAATACAGTAGAGTGAGATCACGGGTAATCAATAAAGCCACTCACCATTCACGGAGTGTACATATTAGATATACAATGTCTTCGAGTGGCATACTACAGAATATCCGGGTCATCTCCATTCCCTGAAGACACCTTTGCGTTTAATAACTATTTAATCATGATTGGTTCAACATTCGTTCTACCAAACAAAAAAAGCTTTGTGACGCAGCTGGTGAGTTCTTACACTGGAGATGAGCCGAATACCCCACGTGTCACTTGTATTTTCTGGTATACACACGAGCCTTCACACGAGTGTGTATGTTAAGAATGACAAGTGGGATATTCTGCAGTATGCCACGATAAGTCATTGTATAACTATTTTATACCACGCTACAGAAAATTAAAGGCAACGTTTTACGTAAATGCAGTGCACGATGGGAAGGTTGAGTGGAATACCGCCGAATATACAGCGCTATTCCTGCATTCTGATTGGCTGTATTTTCTGTGGCGTGGTATAAATTCCAGAATGCCGTCTTTGATGTCTTACTTCGGTGTTTTTAGCTGCCATTTCGTCGTTTAGTCTCTGTCTTTGATCCTGGTAGAAACAAAACACAGAATATTGAGCTTATTACACAAGATGTGATGATTCTTGATAAAGAATTTTTAGAACAAACAGAAATCAAGAGCACTCACCATAAGATCTTCTAGGTCTCGTCGTGAAGTCGAAAACGAGTTTCCTGCGAGCAAAGACATGGATGTTAGGTTAGGGCAAAACCAGTTCAACATTTGACTGAACATCATTCAGCATTTGTTGAAAGCGTGGTGACATTTCTTTGATGCCTTTGCAGCTCGCTTTACGAAACCATGTGAAATTGGCGGAGCGTTGAAATTCATGTAAACAAGAAGGAATAGCTAGGAATGCTTGAAGATGTTTGTGGCCGTGGTAGCAGCACGGATGACAAAGAGATCCATACAAAGTCTTACCTCCTACAGCGCCGCTAGTGGCAAGAGATCGCAACTCCCGCAGCTCTTTTTCTAACACCTCATTACGTTTCTGAAGAGAAAACATTTGATTGCATCATGAAGGTTAAATCATGCCACACGTAAAATTCCACACGAGAGAGATAACAAACCATAGCGTCCTTTGCATCCTCGACTTCCTTCTCAAGCTTCTTGCATTTGGCGCGGTAACTGGAAAACATGAGATCAATGTCTAGTAAAACTCAAGATTCAAGTCGGAAAGGGCTCAGGTAAATATGCATCTCGACGGATGAGATGGCTAGGCCACGTCCTCCGCATGGATCAGCAGCGGATACGCCTACGGTGGACACCACGAGAAGGTGGAAACTCGGTACGTAGAACCATCGAACTGGAGGAACTAGATCTCACCTGGCGGAACGAGGCGCAACATCTTGCACGCAACCGTTAAAAGTGGATACTACCCTTATGTCCCACTTAGTAAGCTAAGTAAGTAAACATGCAAACCCTACTTACTCTTTCAGTGAGTTGATCGCCTTCGCTTTCAACTCCGATCTTTTTTTCTCGCTGTCTTTTAGCAAGTTTTCCCTGTTTCCAAGTTCATCACTGAGTCTCTCGTAATCCGAGCTCGTCTGCTTTAGTTTCTTCGTGACATTGTCCAGTTCTTCGGCAAATTGTTTCTTTTGATTCTCGCTTTGATCATACTTGTCGAGTAAGTCTCTCATCTGCGAGATAAGTCTTTCTTGTTGCTCCTCTTTTCGCTCGATGTCATCACGCAATTGCGCTAAATTTTGCGTGACTTCGAATCGATCGGTGTCACCCCTACCAAATCCACGATCCGAGTCTCCGTAGTCCAGTCGGCTTCCACTCCGGCGCGTCAGATCTCGCTCTATTCGATCAAGGTTCAGTCGAAGGTCACCGACGTCATTTGCACCAGCACCCATGCCTTTTCTCGAAACGCCTTGGCTGGCGTAGCCTGGGCCGAGGGACTGCCTACGAGAGGTTGATCCGCGCGTTACCATGGAAACCTGCTGCATGATTTCGTCTTTTTCTCGCTCAGCTTTGGAGACCTGTGAAGACCACAACGATGAATTACAGCCTCGACGAGAGAATTCATACAACAAATTTCGTTTGACACTGACAAGGCAGAATCACCCATAGCCTGATTCTCGTCCGCTACGGTAGAGTTCGTTGCCACTTCCTACCTTCGCGTTTGACCAAAGTCACGACCATGAAAGGTTCTGGATGAGAATCACGTGGAGAATATGAACTAATCCGTTCGAAGCTTTTATTGTTCTCCAACAATCATCTGCCAATGAGAATTATGCTCCTACCTCCCAAGCTTGCTAGAGGGCACTTTTTTCGAAAGAAATCATTCAGCAAGAATATGGGTTATATCTTTACCTTCTCGTCTGAGCAAAGGAAAGGTAAATTTGAACAGATGAAAGATTGCTCGGTAAACAGACATGGCAGAACACTTGACCCCGTGACGTTGATCGGACGGGAAGGAAGAAAGTGCCAACGAACTCTACCCTAGCGGATGAGAATCAGGCACGTTGCAATGCAATAGTGAAATACGCGGAGACAGAGAAGGAGACGAAGACGTAAGAGCTTAGGTTTGTGTGAAAATTGTCGTGCCAGTTAGCGACGTAAGCGTAGACCTAAGAAAAAGGAAACCTTCCGTTCTGCTTCCTTCGCGCTTGCGAGAATAATACCTAAGAACTGTTACTTTTCAGGTTACGACGAATCTCGCGACCCGCGTGTGACTGGTGACCGGCAAAACGAAACTAGATCAAGAATGTCTCTACTTCGAAAGCACCAACAAGTAATAGGTGTGTCTGTCTGTCTGAGACATTTCTCAAATCTCAACAGAAGACCGCATTAACGCCCCTTCCCCAGGACCCGCTGCGTCTCTCACCTGGTTCCTAAGAACATCAAGCTGTTCCAGCAACCTCTCTCTGTCCCCTTGTCCTTCGCTCGTCTCTCTCTGGAGCGCCTCAAGGCGGGACTGCAGCCTCTGCCGCGAGCCTTCGTTCTCCCGTAGTTTGGTCTGGTGGTCCTCGAGCTGACGCATCAGTTCACTCTTATCTGTGTCGGCACGACTGAGTCGTTGACGCATCTCCTCTGCCTGTAAAAGGCCAAATATCTACGTCGTGATTTTTCCAAATGGAGACATGCTGTAACCACGTAGTCAGTGATAAAAGTGAAATATCCCGCTGTGCACAAATCAATACCCAAATCAAAAACCTGATTGGCAGAGCAGAGACCTCTCTAAATTCACTATTTCAGCCTCAGGGCTAATTATTTAAGGTATCAACCAATGGGATTTTGCAAAGAAGAAACCGAGACCTTGCGGCGCACACGAGGTCAAACAACCTCGAGTGGCGGGCAAAACGGCTTTAGCACGTTAGTGGCACGCAGCCTTTACCTACGTGTACTCAAGCCCGACATTACCTTTCGCTAGGTGTTGGCGACAATTCAAAAACATTTGTCGCCAAAAAGCTTTATTTAGTAGCCACAGAAACATGGATCTCAGCTGAACTTAGGAAGATGGAGTGGGCAACTAGCTGTAAAATTTTGGTCGCCAAGACCCCGAATTTAGTCGCCATTGGTGACCATGTGGTCGTAATGTTGTGCCCTCTTGTTCACCAAAGAAGGGGGTCTAAAATGAGCAAGGCTAGAAGTGAAGAAGAATCTCTTTGTTAGGCAAACCTGTTGAGTTAAGGCAGCTTTTCCACCGTCGGCCTGGTCGAGTTTTTTGACAGCCACGTCCAGTTCAGCAGAAACGTGTCGGCGTTCTCGTTCAGCCTGCTCGAGTCGGCTAGCTAGATCATCCACACGGGCCGTCAATACTCGCTTTTCGTGCTGGCTCTCTTCTAGAACGTGTCGCTCGGCTTCTAACTCACTGGAAAGTTGGATAGAGATAATCAAGTCAGACAGACAGCAAAGCAATTTCTGCAAAAACCCATTCATGGGAAATGCTGAATTCCAAAGAGTGGGAAGTGTTCGGCTTTCCCATGGCTATAAAAATGAATTCCGAACACTTCCCAGAGGTCAGTGTTCAGAAATTTTTTCTCTTTCTCCGCTTACTAGGGCTAACGCTCAGAAGCACATATGGGATATTTTCATTAGGCGCACTTCAGCTTTCACACAAGGTTAATTCCTTATCTCCACTTCCCATTTTTGTGTCATGGGGAATTCAGCTTTCCCCATCAATGGGTTTCTGCAGAAATTCCCTGTGCAGACAGACAGATAGAAAGACAGACACAAAAATAAGGTCGCTGTTCCAAACACTGCGCTATCCAGTTAAGCTTGGAGCGCCTATAGTTTTGTCGACAAGTTTTAACGGTTCGTTTTGATAGTTTTGCATTTGAAACGTGCAGACAGACAGATAGAAAGACAGACACAAAAATAAGGTCGCTGTTCCAAACACTGCGCTATTCAGTTAAGCTTGGAGCGCCTATAGTTTTGTCGACAAGTTTTAACGGTTCGTTTTGATAGTTTTGCATTTGAAACGTGCAGACAGACAGATAGAAAGACAGACACAAAAATAAGGTCGCTGTTCCAAACACTGCGCTATCCAGTTAAGCTTGGAGCGCCTATAGTTTTGTCGACAAGTTTTAACGGTTCGTTTTGATAGTTTTGCATTTGAAACGGCGCGTTGTCAAGGTAAGTTCATAATGTTGTCAAGGAATGTCGAGACAAAGTTTCAAAATCACGAGCTCTTCCTTGCCAACATTGCGAACCCTACTTGACAATGTACTTTTCAGACACTCAACAAACGCGAAAACTTAACGACAAAACTATAGGCGCTCCAAGCTTAACTGGATAGCGCAGTAAGACTTCTGCTACGAAGCCTTTAACCCAAGGCTTTGCTTATGACTGCTCCATGTAGGACTAAATTGTCAAGCGGAGATCAAACAGGCTTACCTTGATAATGTTCGTAGCTCTTCTTTTAATTTCGCTTCTGTTTGATCCCCGAGTAGAGACTGCGACAAATATGAAGCAAAATAACTTTAAAAGGATGCGAGTTCACTCACATAGGTACACGAAGTAAAGATATAGATCCCTTTTTTGCTTTCTTAACTGTAATTATCATTATAATTTACGTAATATATCAAACACTAGATATAGAGAGCGTGTTTCATCAGGATTTCAAACACAGAGAAGTGCACTTCTGAAACGAATGATTTAATGCCGAGAAAAAGGAATAAAATCTCAAAATTCTATGCAAATTAAGACTGCGTTTTCCGAGCTCCTTCACGCTTATGAGTTTCTTTATTTAAGCCTGAAAATTATTAATGAGTTTTTCGATTCAAGTCCATTCATTGCATAAGATATGTAGGACCTACCCGAACATTCCGTAGTTCGTGTGTCAAATCTCCTACTTCCTGTTGCTTTCGTTCCCACGTCTCGCGCTCACTTCTCATCTGATTAACGTCAAAAGTAAAGTGTGAGCTACATTGGATCTTGACATTTTCTGACTGTCAGTGTCAGAAGTCCAAGTGTGGCGCTTTTTTCTACGCAGTTGGAAGAAGCGTTTGATTCTTCTGCTGTTAATGTTACTGCGATATCCCAGGGATTTACAGCTAAATCCGTGATGCGCGTGATCACTTTGGTTTGGGACTTTTCTGTTCGGTGCCGTTCCGCTTAGTGCAGTGACATGGCTTTCTGACGCGACGAAAACCCAGTTGACAGCACTAGGCGAAACAGGACAAGGACCTGATTGGCGGGCTTAGATGATTTGACTAGCCGAACAGAAAAACCCTCAATTTTAAAGGAGTTTTATCAATCTTGAATATCTTTGAATTCAAGACGCGCGCACTGGAAGAACGATGGGAAAACACCAAGAGACTGAAGTATATGGGTTTGAGCAACAAATATTTTCAGAGAAACAAACCGTTACCTCTTGTTGAATTTCTTTTAACCTCCTTTCTATTTCATCCTGCTGAGATTTTTGAGCAGCCTGTAACTAAATGAAAACCAAAGAAATATGATTCACTGAGCAGTCCTTTTAGAGAAGTACATATGAGTCTTAAGGTGTGTTTTTAGTCACAATTTCGGAATAGAAATGGGCTTAATGAAAACGTGGTATGTTAATTTATTCTCTATTCAGTTAGAGAATGCAAAACTTGCCATTCCACCATTAGTACTGGAAGCAAATTAAATTCTTAATTTTATTTCCTTGGTTATGACTGCTAAGCAAACGGAAACGGAAAAAGTTTAACAAAACGCACACAACTAATATAGTTAAAATGTGCCCTTTGAAGTTACTACTTAACCTGTTGTCTTAAAGAGTCCAGTTCACCCTCTCTCTCAGTTGCGATTCTTTGACTTTCTCGTAGAACATCTCTCTCTGCATCTAGACCCTGCATTAACGTGAACCAAGAATCGAAGAATTGCAATAAGTTTTGCAAAGAATTCCATTCATGAAACATACAACTTTACAAATTCTTACCTTCACTAAGACTTCAGCTTGTCTTCTACTAGCTTCTTCAGTTTCTCTGAGCTCTTTCAGTAACCGTTCCCTGTAAAAAAGGTTAAGGTTTATGGCAAAATAATCACTTTAGTATCCATAACCATCTAGTAGCAAGCTTTGTGACAAATGACAACAGAAACCAGAGGCAAAGCAAAATAGTGCAAATTTCAGATGACAGTCAAAAGTAAATCAAGCTTAGTTTTTTCTATGCATTGGGACATTCCTGCTCTAAGCCCAGTTTAATTTTATTTTCTGACAGTAAATTTTTTCTTTTTTTCCCATTGGGCAATACCCAAAAATATATGTACCTTGGGGACGGACGGAATTTGGAAATTCTGAAGGGTTCCAAGCTTGGAATTCTGCCTGCATGGGGGTTATTGAAGCTGGAAGCTAGTTCAACCTCCTATATGAATGGGTGGGAGGGGTAGGCTGGGGGGAAACTAGTGCCGCCCATCCCCAGGTACATATATTTTCTGGAATTGCCCATTTTGGCATATACTGAAATGTTGAATTTCTAACCTTTCAAGTAAGGCCTCATCTGGATCACGGAAGGGACCAGTTGGTCTGAGTGGTTGCTGCCTGGAATCATTAAAGATAAACATGTCACTTACTATCTGTTTTACATTAACTAATCCACTGAGCAGCACTGCTCACCTTGAGTCCCTTTCAAGCTCTATGCCACTTGCTATCCGGTTCTGCTCACTTTTTATTTCTCGCAGGGCATATTTCAGCTCATCCACCTGATAAGCATTAAATATAAAGTTTCAGTGTCATTCATCTGTCACATGTGCGGCATCTTGTTTTTCTTACTGGAATGGAATCTAGGCCAAGCAGGAAGCAGGGCATGACATGGAAGATAAACACTGATTTTGAGACATATTTTTGAAAACCGTGCAGAAAAATTCCAAGTGTGACAGCCAAAAAAGTGATTGTCTTCTGCTTGGCCTCATTTCCATGCTCAAGATGGTGGCACACAAAAAGGAGAATTCCAAGAGTACTGTAATTATTCTGTGTAATATTTGAACTCTTAAATATATCAACAGAAGGGAGAAAGAGTTGAGGGCTGCAACAACTCAGCAAATACATAAAATACAAAAACCATACTTACATCTGATCTAACATCGTCACTAAATCTAACAGTGCTGGCTCCTTTTCTTTTTGGTCTAGCTTCATCTTCAGACTGAATAGGAGAGAAAAATACAAGAAATTTAATTAATTGCTCTGCTGGATGGAGGTTTATGAATGTAGTGCAGTGAATGAGCAGGAATCACACACAAGGTCTGTACACTTTCTGGATGACAAAAATCCAGGATTTTCCAGGAAGACTTTAGTTATTTTTCCAGGAATTTTTATTGGGTAGAAATGCCCCCCCCCCCCCCCCCCAAAAAAAAAAAAGAACATGATAAGTCTGGAGGACATCATAGTTTGCAGCCCAAAATCAGATTCACGAAACTGACTGATTCAACCAATTTGAGTTGAAATAGTTTTCCATTGTTGAAACATTGTGAGTTTTCCAGGATTTTCCTTAAAATTCCAGGAATTCCAAGGACTTTCCAGGAAGGAAATGAAAATCCAGGATTTCCAGGATGCATAAGAACCCTGCACACAACTGATTCCTACCATTGATGAAGAAGGGGTGGCTGGCAGTCTTCTCCTTCTTGCAATTCTTTCTCTTCTTAGGATCTCTGCAGACTTTTCAAGCTCACTTCTCAGCTAAAATTTAAACCAAGACTAGAATTACAGTAGAATTACATTCATGGTATACTAAAAAAAATAGCTTCCTGAGTTCTCTCAAGAGCTCTAGTGTATGAAATCTGATGGTCTCAAGCACATTGGCTGTCACCAGAGAACCCTCTCGGGGAGCTCTGGATACCAGAATGCAGGTTTTTGTAGTAAAAAATGCATTGCATACCTTATTAATTTCATCATCTTGTTCTACATTAATATCCCTGTAATGCTCTAGCATTCTGTCCGCAGTCGACAACACATCACTAGTTGCCTGTAACGAGGCAGCAAGGTCATCAACTCGATCTGCAACAGTCCCTGCCATCATGCTCACTGATCTTCTTCCTCTCGGCAAAGGTCTCCCGGGGGTTTCCCGCAGCTGGCTCACCCGTAGGTACTCCGCCGTGGAGGCAACCTTGCGGCATGACGATCCCCAGAGCTTTCAGTTTCATCCCAAGGTCCTGTGCTTGCCATCCATTCAATATTTTGGGCAGATTAGGTCTAGATACAATGCATGTTATCTGTAGAAAATAAAACAAATAACTAAACCCATTATATTAAGATGCTCAGAGCTGGAAATGTATTTTTGTTTTTACTTGATCAGATATAACTATCCAATCGATCAAATCTTAGACTGTGTAGCAGCTCTAAAGGGAAGGGGAAAGAGCAGGTGGGGGGGGGGCTTTACCAACAAACATTACAAATGGACTGTACAATAAACAAACATTAGAAGGTAATCTTTATAACATTTGTAGCTCAAATGCAACAAAGAACATAGAAATGGTAAAATATGTAATAGACAATACAGTACAAACCCGCATAAAAGAACAGGTGTTTTGGGAATCAGGCTGATTTTGTTCTTGTATATTGGGTGTTTTCTGCAAAATCAGCCTGACAATGTTCTTAAGGTGTTCTTAAAGCTGTTTCTTAACATCAAATACTGCATACACTACCAACAGTCAAATAAAGAATGTGATTGGTAGAAAGGTGACAGTCATTTAGCAACAACAATTAGTCAAATCTTAAAAACAATTGCTAAATGTACCCTGGAATTCCTGCTGTAGAACTGTGTGTGCATGATCTAGCACATTATATTGATCTCCTCGGTACTCTACCTCTACCACACAGTGGGTTACTGTACTCGAATCTAACTGGCAGCAATTTTTTTATACAAGAACAATTTTCATTTTCAGGCTGCATGTGTTCTTATGTAAAAGGGACCTTTTTGACAAAATTTCAGCCTGAGTGTTCTTAAACCACTTGTTCTTTTATGCGGGTTTTTACTGTATAATTATTTATCATTGCATCATTTTAACTGAATTGATTTTAAACAAAATAAAACTAGTACCTTACTTTAATAAACTTAAAACTTTACACAAAATAATAGGTTACATAAGTTTTTTCTTTAAAAACAATTGTACTGCTATAGTTTTCTTGGTGCATGTTTTCTTCAAAAAAACATTGTACTGCTATAGTTTTCTTGGTGTGGGTCAATATAATTTGTTTATAATACCATTATTAATTAAATATTCCCAGTACCTACAGTTGCATACTACATAATACTATCATGTCCCACATATAATCTTAATAATATATGTAATAGCAAAAAGGAGATTGGAAAATTTATGTACTAATGTTTTGGTCAGCAAAACACTTCTAAAAGTAGTGTAGAGGAGCTATCCAATTTTTTTTATTTGTTAATAAATTATGAATCTGGACAATAGTAAAAGAGAATGGGACCTTATCTCTGACAAATAATCTACAAGGGAATGATTATGGGGTAAGCAATTTTATGTTTCTTTCTGTGGTAACAGTGAACAATAATGCAGCTCTATTAGATTAATTTAATGAGCCTAAGGCCTAGGACATACACCAATCTAATCATGAGCCGTTCCTAATGCAAATGAACATAGACAACAGAGTTTCCTTATTTGCATAAGGAACGGCTCATAATTAGGCCGGCGTATGCCCTTTAGGCCTTACTGCAGTAAATCATACATGTATCTGCAGAACATCATATCTAAATATGTTTATGGTTTAACAGATTACAGTTAGGACACTCAAGAACCGTGAACACCTATACATTTCTTTCACATTTTTTCTGCAGTTTCGGGAGACTCAGATTCTAAAAAATGAAAATGTATTTTAACTTTTGCCATGGTTCTAAAATTCAAACACTTTCAGTGAGAAAAGCAAGCATAACAGTATTATAAAATTTAACCAAGTGTTCATGGTTCAAGTGTCTTTACTGTAATACATGAGTTGACATAGCTCAAAATTGCTTTTGGACAGGCACCTGTTTTTGCTGAAAGAAAAGTAGAACATATAATATTGCATATATTTCTAGAACACATGTAAAAGACATAATACAAAACCTGTTTGGTGAGATAGGAATATCTATCCTTTGTAGAAAAAAAAATCCATTAGCACAATCACTGGCACATCAGGGGTAATTATTTAGATTACTCAACCATGGAAGAGTAACAGATCATAATACATACCAACTGCTTACTAAAGTAAATACCCCCTAAGCAGGGCCTAGTGAATGGATTAGATGGGCAATAATTTCTGTACTTTTATAGAATCTAAATCCAGATACAATACCTTCATATTTTAGTCAACTCCAGGGACCAATTGGACTATTATGAGAGTTGAAGAGAATTTGTGAGTGTGTGAACCCAAAAACTAAATACTTTTGAATTCCTTTTATGTGAAAACTTGTGTATCAAAGGTATATTCATTAACTACATCCGTTAACTTGAATTTCAAAACCAGGCCGCAAACACTTTATTGGTCTGTTACGTTCTGTTGTTGTATAGTAAACCATTGAAATAAGTATTTAGTTATGTCAACATGAAAGGACGCGGTGGTGTGTTCCCTTGGTGAAGGAAATAAAATGGTATATATTTATAGCGTTCCAAAATGAAATAACCGAATGAAACTGAAATAATCTCTGCACGTGGTTAGGAAAATATATCTTTAGCGATTAATAAGACTTTTTAAGGTAACATAGAAATCTACAAGAACTACAATACAAGAACAAAATAAAGGGATACATATGCAACTTAAGCTTATGTATGCCGGTGTACTAGACGTTAGAAATCAAACAATGTTCCTCGTGTTTGCTCGCCAATTCAGATTAAGAATTTGCACCTACATAAAGAGGACATGATGCAAAGGTTTCGCTACTTTAAAATATGTTTGGGCGGAATGATTTTATCTAGAACACAAATAAGCTTATAAACTTGACACGACCTCTGATGGACATGATCGGAAACGTCTGATTCGCGATCGATTCGATCGAAACCTACACTCGAAGGCTTGAGAAAGCATTAAAAATACATTTGCTCTGCTAGCAAGGGCAGTCTTAAGAATATTTTGCCTGGTGGGTAAAGCTGCAGCCAATTCGCCTTGAAAAATATGCAGACAGTGAAAACGATCCTAATGTTTTATGCAACACACAAACAGCTCGAGTTACGCATTTTCTATTGAATTCGAAATCTGTAAACACGGCTGCACGTGCGATCGAATAAACTTCCTTTGATATCGACCACAAAAACAAAAACAAGGCCTCAGGCCTGATTTTTTCACCTCCAAAAAACGTTCCAGCAAAGTAAGGTTTAACCTTAGCTTCGCATCAACTGCTCAGCATAATACACATGCAAATTTGGTTTACAGTGTAAATGAAGAAGGGCACCAAAGGGCTCGTTTTACCTTGAGCTCGACACGCAAGAATTCGTTCAAAACACCAACAACCAAAGCACTTCGTCTCCCTCTGCAATCTGTACTTCTGTATCAACACGTTGGCGGAGCCCTTTCAGTTTAATTACCTCTATTTGATCGTAGCAGCAGATATGATTTGGTACAGCCGTTAGGTCTCTTCGAGAGCAAAATTAAAATGTGCCGCGCAAAACCAAACACCAAACAATAGGCGCCCGCGTTGTTAAAGGAGAGCGGACTCACGTATAAGGTCACGTGTGCACCACGGGCAGTAGGATCAGAAAAGGTGCTTGGAACGAGGTTGTAGACTGGGGGAAGGACTGAGGGATTGAGCCCCACTTGAGGACGGAACGCCTCGTCACTATTTTGTAATCGTTTTACAAAATTGTTTATTTTGAATCAGTTTAACGACTTTCTGCAATTATTTGGATTTTATTTTTAATTTGTTTTTCTTTTGCATCAGCAATTACTGCAGCAATAATTAGTGAAATGAAAATTTCCTCAATACAGATTATACATTGATAATAGAATATAATAGAATAGTAATGAACATGTTGTACATAGAATAGATATAGAATATATAATATATTGATTATAGAAATAGAAGAAAATGATTGATGAATGACTTTGCTATTTGACTACTTTGAACTTGCATACACAAAAAAAAATTGAGGGTGATTTCAACCTATCTCTTAGGAGTTAAAATTGCCTGTAGTACTAGGCAGCAAAAACGTTCTAAAATAATGGGAATTTTCTTTAAGCATGTTGTTATACAATAACTTCACAAAATATCCTTGAGGGAGGAAAAGCCAAACCTTTGAGGGGCTCTGGTTTCATTTATATCACACCCTTGCACTTTCCCATCTACTAGAAAACTTTTGCCTAGCTTCTCTTGTGCCCAAATGATCACTTTATCCATATTAGGAGTATCCACTCCTGCTAGCTCTGCAACACCCCTGATTACCAAGAGCCCATATGGAACATCTTCTGTTAAATACCGATGATTAAAATTTGGATTCAATTTCCCTCCTGCAACAGCTGTCATTGGGTGGTACAATCCTCGAAATGCCTCATTGGTTGTAAGGCATGTCTTCAAACTGGTGCTGTCCTCAATATCTGCTGAGTAGCATCTAATATACCAGTTATATATAGGTTCAACTTGAGACAAATCAATGTGGGGGTATAGCCTGATAGTAGTAACTTGTGCCGTTTTCAGGATTTCACTAGATATCCCACTCAAAAGGTCAGCAGTATCTTGTGATATCCCATGGTAGGATAAAGGCGCTTTACTTATAGGAATGCCATCCCAAGAGGACCACTGACCATAGATAATACTAGGGTGAATATAAGCATTAGTGGACATCAGACTGACTCCAAGCAAATCACCTGCAATGTTCAGAACAGGTTTTTCGCCAAGAAGGTATTGGAGAATAGTGATGGGGTCCCTTTTTGGAGGGGTCTTCCCAAGACGCATTGCCCCCAACAAAGCATCTTTAGTACCCAGTACATTACAAGACACTCCAAACTTAGCGGTGCGGCATGCCCATGGCAGAGACTCAAAATTCATGATAGTGCACTCCTTTGCAAGGTCCCCCATAATTTGATCTACTTGATACTCAAATCCACATTGCCCAGGAAGTCCAACTAAGGTTGTCCCTGGCTGAACATATGGTTTTATGGCATGTAGATATTTCTCATGGGAAAATGCTGGAGTAACAAGTGCTATGACATCACTCCCTGGAATCGCGTCCTCTGGCTTCTCTGTCACTAGATCTGGTTTGGTTGTGAGGATTAAGGGTTCTTGATCCTTTCTCGTGAGGGTGACTGCAAAGTCTTGAGTCTTCATTGCTTCATTCCATTCTCCTGCCCCACCCTTGTGTAATGTTAACACTCTTACATTGGTGTTTGGTTGAGAGGAAGCAATTCCAGCCCATGCATGGGATCCATTTCCTCCACCACAAATTGTAAGTGTTGTGAGATCTGAAAAATAAAATCATACTCTGTTAGTTAGTAAGCAGACATACTAATAGCTGTTGTCTCTAAAAATGAGAGGGGGGAGGGGGGTAATTCATCCAAAGTTGGGTAGGGATGTTCTCCTTGAGCTTGCAAAATGTGGCCCTGTTTTAATGACAGAAAAAAAACACTAATTTTCATACCCTACTTATGACATGAAACTCTAAAATTTGAAAAGATCGATACCCTGTTTATGACCACATGACCCCCCAGGGGTGGGGGTCATGACAAACCCCTTCTGTGGGAGGGATAATTTAATGGATAATTTCTGGAATCACACATTCATTAGAAATCTTGGTGTCATTCAGCTGAGTTAAGAGCACAGCTAAGCTTTGACAGTTTGATAGATTCTGCCAGGAGATACAAATTTGGTTGTTGGTTGTGGAGTTTTATTTTAGTTAGACTGCCCGTTTCTGGAAGCACTCCCTGTCTTCTTCTGTATGCTAAACTGCGTCCATCTCCCCTCCTTCCCCATGTTGCTAGTGCTGTTAACCGAACAAGGTTGTTTTAAATCCAAATGTAAGCGATAAGGCACCCGACGTTATAAAGCATGCTTTTAGTTTTACCTTTTCTGCAGCCTGCAGTTTGCTCCATGTTGGCGAAGCTAAATGTTTTTGAAAATAGTTTACGCGATTAGCGAATCTCGTCAAGAATGTTTTCAACCCAGGACTGTAGGCCCAATGATTCGCATTCCCTTCCTTGGTTCACCTTTGATAGAAGTAAGATCAGATGTCGAAGAAATGTCGAGTCTATTAAAATGTGTCATGGATGTGTCATGTCACACTTTCACACACTTTTGGCTTCTGAGCGACCTGAAGACGGGTACGCTGTGCTTTCCGCGATGAGGTTACTGGTACGAGATGCGCGCGCAATGTGTTATTTGGTGCGCTTTTCGCGTTTCGCGCGCTCGATATGATTGCGAAGGAACTGATTTCTTCTGTTGTTTTGGTCGATCCAGGTATTTGAGAAGTCATGTGATCCATCTTGAACCTGGTCAGCTTTTTCTTGAAAGAATCGAGACATCAACTTTGGAAGGTAAAGTCATTTATAATCCATGAAATGTACAACAATCCAACGGATCACAGGGCACCCAAGATCAATATTTGTGTTTTAAACCTTAAACTCAAAACAGGCTCTAAAAACGCCTGTTCTGTCCCGTGTCCCATGTAACGTTAAAATGCTCTACAAACGTAGAAATATTGTCAAGTTTTCAAATAAACTCATCTTACCTCTATATATTGTCTCTGTGATGCTTTGGAGTTCTTTGTAGTCCAGAAAATCCCTCCATATTGCGTAAAACAGCCTGTAAAAGCCAAAGTTCCTGACACGCTTCCCCCCACCAGGCTGTTTTACGCAATATGGAGGGATTTTCTGGACTACAAAGAACTCCAAAGCATCACAGAGACAATATATAGAGGTAAGATGAGTTTATTTGAAAACTTGACAATATTTCTACGTTTAACGTTACATGGGACACGGGACAGAACAGGCGTTTTTAGAGCCTGTTTTGAGTTTAAGGTTTAAAACACAAATATTGATCTTGGGTGCCCTGTGAACGGATTTGTGTAAAAATGCCGGGGTACGCGCCTGAATAGCATCCTATACTAGCGGTTTCAATTGAAAGTAAAATGCTGCGAACGCGATTTTACAATCTTCATGCCATTGGTATATACACTTGTTTTTAAACACTTCATAAGCAGCTGCATCGAAATGCTCTTTATTCTCTTTATCCACTTAATCGACTGTCGCCTTTGTTGCCGTGTTTTACTGCACTACTGCATTTTGGCCGCCTTTTCATTGCATTACAATGGCGCAGCAGTGAGAGACGTTTAATAATAAACGAGTATACTGACTGTAGAAAATACACTGAGATCGCTTTAGTACAGAACTGTTAACAAAAATTACATTTGACTGCAGCTCATCAGCGTTTTCGAAAACAACAATCTGCTATGTCACTTTAGCGCACGCGACTGCATATAAACAAACACTGAATAAAACCCAACTTATTCTTGAAAATAGCGCCGCTTCTCTTGCAAACAACACAATACAAATAGCTAAAACACATATATCTCATCGTTGTGAACATTTATATGGTCTCAGACATACCTTGAAAGGCATAAAATGCAGTAAAACACGGCAACAAAACTGGAATTCTCGTGTGAGTGATATTTCCTGTCTACACCCCCCATCGCAAAATGTGTCGTCGTGATTGTGAGGCTCAACAGCCATCCAGCCGGTTGAAGCGACTCGAATAATATGTTGTGCAAAAATCCGTGCAAATTGCGCCCCTGCAAATCTCAAACTTCGTAGCGAATCACCCTTTGTAGCGAATATGTTGCTGCTCCTAACGTCGCAGCAATTATATAGGAAACAAGTTATAAGCTATAAGAATACTGAAACTGGAGGCTAGGTTAACCTGTCAGGAATTCTATATGCATGGGGGGGGGGGGGGGGGAACTCTGGACGCATGTAGGGCTGAAGTGGGGCGTTTCCCGATGAGAATGGACGCAAAGTGCAGAGTGATTACGTTTTGGAAAAAATGAATAAACGATCAGGAACAAACCAAATTATCGAGCAAAGTATTTCTCGACACCCTCATCAATGAAGAAAAGGAATTTTGGCACAAAAAGCTGAAGAGCATTTTGGATCTTGCCGGCATGAGTGACGTTTGGTTGACAGGACAAATCACAATTGAGAGCGTTAGACAAAGACTATGTGATATCGAACAACAAACATGGACAAGCTCTTTACAAAATGATAAAAGAAAATACGCGCGACAAGGCAACAAGTTGAGAACGTTTCGGAAATTCAAGCTCTCACACAACTATGAAAGTTATCTCACGAACGTCACGAATGTCGAACAATAGAATCGCCCTAACAAAATTGCGACTAAGTAACCGCTCCTTAGCAATTGAAACGGGGCGATATGCAAAACCCTATCAAGCTCCAAAAGAGAGAGTCTGTCAAATCTACAACATAGGAGCCGTAGAAGACGAAGAACATTTTTTAGTAAAATGCGTAGCTTTCAAGTCATACAGAAGAAAATTGTTTGAATACCTTGAAAAGGAAGCAAAGGTCGCCGTCAATGGTTTACCCCCAGCAACTGTATTCCCAAAAAAATATTAAACTAAATCAAAACGGAAGTACCCAAAAGCAAATCCTGAAATATATATGGGAAAGTATGACAGAAAAAAGAAAAAAACACATTAAAGGCTGAACAGTAATGGCATCGCCTCGCCCCGCCGGACTAAACTTTATCAGTATTTTTGTTTTCAATTTCACATTTATTGGAACCTAATGCCTATGTATTTTTATATACACGGTACCAATAAACCATGTCTTAATGTCTATGTCTATGCATGGGGGGTCAAAAACTAGAGCCGCCTATGGTGGGGGTACATATATTTTCTGGAATTGCCCATTTTGTACTCCTGGAAAGTCCTGGAAAACTCCTGGAAAAATGAAACACATTTCATCATTCACAAAATCGAGAATGTAATAATTCTAAAAAAACGTTTTCAGGCTTGAAATGTTATCGAAAATGGACTGACAAGGAAGAAAAATATCCTTGAAAAATTCCAGCTCCTTAAAACTCTTTATTTTTTTTTTTCTGACCATACAAACCCTGGTTTATGATGTTTTACTGACAGTTGCATGATTCTTCTTTGTAGGACTGCATGACCAACAGGAGAAGGATTATCTACAGATAGAATGGATTTTACTTCTGATTAGGAATGTCCTACATGTGCCTGCAAACCCTCAAGCTGAAAAAGTAAATTCCAGATATAAGATGCCAAACCCTGACCTTCAAAATGCAAGTTGGGGTATTTGGATCCACAAGATGTCTTTCCACTGTGAAGCTTTACAAAACTACAGTGTTTCTATTAAAATGTAGGGGATTTGAACCAAAAGTGGGAGAGCAGGAGATGAGACTGGAGGAGCTCAGTGTCATCTCAGCACATATGTAATCATTTTGATTTCTGAATAACAGGAAGCAATTTCCTAGTCGACAGTGGCATACACAGCCTATAGGCCTGCAGGCACAGGACTGCAAATTTTTGGGGTGACTTTGGTACAAGTACTGTACTGCATTCATGTGCTTGACCTGTAGATTTGCAAAATCCTGTGTATAACAGAGACTGTGACTGCAACTTTTAAAAATCCTGCATACGCCCCTGGTTGAGGAGAGGATATATGGTGTGAAAAAAACATAAACATGGTCAATGTATTTGCTAAACAGATTTAAATTTAAATGGTAGACTTATGGGTTGGCAGGTATTTTTAATTCATTTTTCTTCTGCATCAGCTATTATATAATAAGGTGAAATGAAAATTGCCTCAATACAGATTATACATTGATTATATTGATTATTGAAATATATTTGAATGTCTTTTGACTACTTTGAACATGCATTACACATGGTTCATTAACAATAATATATAATAATAATAGAATAGAATCTTATATAGTACTCACTAAAGATCCAGAGAGCACTTTACAATAACTTACAATTTATTTAAAATATATGATATACTAGAAAAGAAAAAACTTACATGGAGTTAAATATGTAACATAAAAAGTAAAATAGTATTCAAAACCTAAATAAAAGGTAAAACATGATAGGGCGGTGCAAGATTGTTGAGAGCTTTGAAAGTAAGAAGAAGTTTAAAATCAATGCTTTCATGCAGGTAACCAGTGAAGACTTTTGAGGTGTAATATGTTCATATCTTCTCAGGGTTCATTCTCCCTCGGAGACTCCCATATAAAAACAGGGGCGCTTGACCTGCCTATTAGGGGTTAAAATTTCCATAGTATGCTAGGCAGCCAAAAACGTCTAAAATAATGGGAACTTTTCTGTAAGCATCTTAAAGAATAACTTCACAAAATATCCTTGAGGGAGGAAAAACCAAAACGTTGAGGGGCTCTGGTTTCGTTTATATCACACCCTTGCACTTTCCCATCTACTAGAAAACTTTTGCCAAGCTTCTCTTGTGCCCAAATGATTACTTTATCCATATTAGGAGTCTCCACTCCTGCTAGCTCTGCAATACCCCTGATTACCAAGAGCCCATATGGAACGTCTTCTGTCAAATACCGATGGTTAAAATTTGGAATCAATTTCCCTCCTTCAACAGTTGTCATTGGGTGGTACAATCCTCGAAAGACCTTATTAGTTGTAAGGCATGTCATTAAATTGGTGCTGTCCTCAATTTCTGCTGAGTAGCATCTAATATACCAGTCACGTATAGGTTCAACTTGAGACAAATCAATGTGGGGGTATAGCCTGAAAGTTGCATCTGCCGTTTTCAGGATTTCATTAGATATCTCACTCAAAAGGTCAACAGTATCTTGTGACATCCCATAGTTGGTTAAAGGAGCCTTATCTACGGGAATGCCGTCCCAAGAGGACCACTGACCATACATAATACTAGTGTGAGCATAAGCATTAATGGACATCAGACTGACTCCTAGGAAATCGCCTGCAATGTTGAGAACAGGTTTTTCACCAAGAAGGTATTGGAGAATAGCTGTGGGGTCCCTTTTTGGAGGGGTCTTCCCAAGGCGCATTGCCCCCAACAAAGCATCTTTAGTACCCATCACATTACAAGACACTCCAAACTTAGCATAGCGGCATGCCCATGGCAGAGATTCAAAATTCATAATAGTGCACTCCTTTGCAAGGCCCCCCATAATTTGATCTACTTGATACTCAAATCCACATTGCCCAGGAAGCCCAACTAAGATTGTCCCTGGCTGAACATATGGTTTTATAGCATGTAGATATTTCTCATGGGAATATGCTGTAGTGACAAGCGCTATGACATCACTCCCTGGAATCGCGTCCTCTGGCTTGTCTGTCACTAGGTCTGGTTTGGTTGTGAGGATTAAGGGTTCTTGATCCTTTCTCGTGAGGGTGACTGTAAAGTCTTGAGTCTTCATTGCTTCATTCCATTCTTCTGCCCCACCCTTGTATAGTGTTAACACTCGTACATTGGTGTTTGGTTGAGAGGAAGCGATTCCAGCCCATGCATGGGATCCGTTTCCTCCTCCACAAATTGTAAGTTTTGTGAGATCTGAAAAATATAATCACAGTCTGTTGGGGCATACCGTTTGGGGGATTTGACACTAAGCTACAAACCCCAAGCCCCCCAGCCACAACATAATTTTTACGAATCCCCCCGCTTGGTCAGAAGGAAAAAAACACAACATCCTAGGTTGCTGTAATCTTTTGGGTGTAGTGATTTCTACCAAGTAATCTGGTACTCCCCTCGATTGGAGCCTTACTACACAGGCTGAGTATCATTTATTTTGTATTTGATAGTTTGGTTTGTTTTCCATTGTGCGCGCGAAGACGGCAGGTATAAAGTACAGGTCACATCCCTTCCGCCCACGCCCGTTGAATTTTTGTAATGGACATAACACATGTGGGATGTGGATGTGCGTAACCATGCTGACTTGACAATTTTCCATTGTTTGCGCACGCGTACAATCGTACTTGTTTTTAGAGTGTTTTGCATTTATTCAATCGCGGTATACAGCTGGGTCCTGTATTATCCTATTTTTTTCACTTATCTCCGGCCTTGGTGGCATGTTTTGGCGTACTTTTTCCATTCTTGATTATACTAATGTATGGGAAGTTTCAATTTTTTCCCGGGAGACAGCAGAGGATAAAAACAGGGAGTGTCCCGTGA
The DNA here is from genome assembly GCA_033964015.1 of Scolanthus callimorphus. NCBI lineage: Eukaryota > Metazoa > Cnidaria > Anthozoa > Actiniaria > Edwardsiidae > Scolanthus > Scolanthus callimorphus. The sequence goes on from CM066914.1 coordinate 4,593,625, forward strand.
AAACCGGGAATGTTCCAGTTTTTGTCGTTTCCGCACACTGAAAGGTGTTTTAGACGGCCCCCTGTTTCTGGGAGAACTCCCTTTCTTCCCAATAATCAATAACCCGTGGTTCTCATTGTGTGTCTCATGTCTTAACATGATATTAGTTTGAGTTTAGTACGGGCCCTATACTTTCAACCTACGATTTTTCAGTTTGGATTCTTCGGTTACATGTTTATTACGTTAACCTGCCTAGGTTCATTTTTCCAGCCCCGTATCCCGGCACGAAATTATCCCGCGCATTGAATCATGCTTTTAGTTTTACCTTTTCTAGCGCCTGCAGTTTGCTCCATGTTGGCGAAGCTGACGGTTGTCGAAAATTTTACGTGATTAGCGAATCTCGTCCAGACTTGTTTCAAACGCAGCACTGTAGGTCCAATGATTCGCATTCCCTTATTTGTAAGACTTGGTTCACCTTTGATAGAAGTAAGATCAGTGTGGGTTGTTCAAAGGTGGATTAAAATCAAAATTAAACCAGGTTCAGTTCTTGATTAAAGTGAAGTGAAGTGAACTCCTAAGACTTGGTTCACCGTTCAGCGAAGTCAAGATCAGATGTCGAAAATAAACATGTGTCACCCGTGTTATTGTCAACATAGTTAGGCCTTAGGCTAATCATTTATCACGCAGTAATATAATAGTTATCAGAAAATGGAATCCAGTTATTAATTCTACACATCCGTATTAGTAAATTTGCAAAGTTTGGTGATGTTTGCTTGAATACTGGCTGATGAATTTCTCCTAAGACTTGGTTCACCTTTCAGTGTTCAGCGAAGTAAGATGTCGAAAATAAACATGTGTCCACCCGTGTTATTGTCAACATAGTTAGTAGAGGGAGACTCAACGTCCTCACGCAATACACTCTTTTTTTTTATAAGAACCTTTTTTATAAGAACGTTCAGCCTGAAATTTACCCAAATTTTAAGAACATGCTAAGAACATGCCTGAGCCTCAAATAGGAGCAAAAATGAATTATTTTCAGTGATGCGCTCTAAAATCCAGAATCAAATGTGTTAACAATAACCTTCAGTATCGCGATTCACCCTGCCACTCTGTGTTGTTGTGAGCCGTCAATATTTTGTGGTATTGACGGCTCAAAAAGAGCTAGCAAAATTCAACTTTTTTCGCACGAATTTATGTTTCATTTCATTGTCAATAGTTAGAAATAACGTTTAGCTATATTTCTAGCAATATCTTATGGCAGAAAGAGATTTTTTTCGCCGAAAAAGATGGAAAAATGTAAACAGAAAATGCTCGAGCTCGTGCGAAAAGCCCATGTGATTGCGTGAGATCGTGCGTAAATGTAATGAGAATTGAAATTTCAATCGACAATAAATAGCACTATTTCTTGCCATTTCCTCCAGAAAATCTTCAAGAATCGCGATACAATATTAATTACGATTTTGAGACGGCAATTCCACAAAATATTGACGGCGTTGGAAGAAAATATTTTCACGTATTGGGCTCCGTCGCTGCGCGACTCCGCCCAATACGTGAACATATTTTCTCCCAACTAGCCGTCAATATTTTGTGGAATTGCCGTCTCAAAATCGTAATTAGTATATAATATTGTAATTTATTTGGTGTATATCCTTCTATAATATCTATCATATTTCAGGCTCGACGTCACAGAAGTGTAAGAACATCCGTAAGAACATTTCCAGCCTCAAACTGCTCCAAACATAAGAACGGCCCAGCCTCAACTGGAAATTAGACGTTCTTATAAAAAAAGAGTGTAATATAATAGTAATCAGAAAATGGAATCCAGTTATTAATCTACCACTTCCCTGATTCTAACCAATGTATTAGTAAAATTGCAAAGTTTGGTGGAGTTTGCTTGAATACTGGCTGAGATATGAATTTCCAAAATTTCGTATTCTCGCCTAGTTTTACTAGTTTTGGGCTATTTTTACAAAGAATTTATGGGAAAATACATCGAAACGAAGTATTGCCCGTCCAGTCTCGACTTGACACATTTTTCTTTGTCAAGCTTAATCACGCAATATTGATTAATAATATATAATAGTTATCAAAAAATAGACTCCAGCTTTCCATTCTACACATCCGTATTAGTAATACTGCAAAGTTTCAAAAGAATTACTTGAAAACTGGCTGAGATATGAATTCTCAAAATTCTCAACGTCTGAGGTCCTCTGAGTTGATAAGTACTTACGGGTACGCTGTGGTTTCCATGATGAGGTTACTGGTACGAGATGCGCGCGCAACGTGTTATGATTTGGCGCGCTTTTCGCGTTTAGATCGAAGTTTCGAGGATGTGATTGCGAAGGAACAGATAGAAAAAAACGCTTTTCTTCGGTTGTTTTGGTCGATCCAGGTATCTGAGAAGCCATTTGATCGATCTTGGACTTTGCCAGCTCTTTCTTGAAAGAATCGAGACATCAACTTTGGAAGGTAAAGTCATCCAACGAATTCAACCCCCGATCCGGGGGTTCTTCAAGATAAAATTGTTCTTGAAAAGATCCAAGCCAATTTCTTTTTGAAAGTTTGGCTTCCTTGAAAAATACATCTATTGATATCAGGATGTAAAAATGGCTGGCAACGTGCCTGAATAGCATCCTAAAATAATACTTTTTTCCCTTATTTTGCTCTAATAGAACCCATAACATACTGGGTCATTGTCATTTCAAAAGCTTAAGTAGTACAAAGGTTAAGCTATTGTATTTGATTTTAAAATTTTGTGTGAAAAGTATCACTAGGCCTATATTGCGAGATGATAACAGATCAAATATGATGACCTACCAATAATAGTGTTATCCCTTATTAGTATAATGATCGTGAAAGAATTCCCCAAAACAAGATATTTTGTCTATAAACCTTATGAATCACTTGAGAAATTATATTAAAACAATTAGTCACCTCAGGATCCGTGATTATCGGCGAATGATCTCCTCAACTTCATCTTGGTGACTATTTGCTGATAATCATGTTGTTTTCAGTGACTAATTGTTTATTTATCCCACAGTTCACTATGGATTATTAAGGCATACTTAAATAAGGAAATAAGTCTTCTTCACATAAATACAATTTAACTTATTGTTTTAACGTTGTAGATGGATGGTCTAAGTGAAATGAACCAGTATCTCAATACAGAGATTGTCTGTACTCTAGCAGGACTAGGGTATGCCGAGGGGAATGAGTATTATAAGAGCCCAGACTGCCTAGGTATGTAATGATATAACCAGCTTTAGTATAAACAAACTAATGGTCTATTACAAATCCTGCATTCTGATTGGCTGAGCTACTAATGGTCTTTTAGTGATAGACTGTACCTGGCAAAACCACCTTTCTTTTCAAGAAAACTTGATTTTTTTTAACATAAAATAATGGTATTCATTGCCAAAACTGACCAACTAGTTGGTTTATACTAAAACAATTAGACCTCTCGTACATCTAGGGGTGGCGAATGGTCAATGCGAGAATTCCGAGAACGCGAGAATGCCGCTTTCAAAATCCGAGATCGAGAACTCGATTTGAGATTCGCCATATAAACACAACAAACTGGAAAATCCGAGATCCGAGACGACCTGGAAAAAAAATCCGAGATCCGAGAAAGGCAAATTTAAAAATACGAGAATTCGAGAACGCCTAAAATTTCGCGAGAAAACAGTTATTTTGAAGGACCATTTGCCACCCCTACATCTAGAATGTAAACAATATACAATTCAAATATTCAGACCTTTCAGAACATTCTAATCAGTGTCTCTCCATATTTTCACCAGAAAGCCTCAAAGACCTCATCAAGTTTCTCAGACGTGATGACTCAACATGTGAAATAAGAAGGCAGTTAGGTCATTCAAAAGTCTTGCAAAATGTGAGTGTTTACATCTACCTTTAAAATATTTGTAGTCATCATGTTGGTAGCCTGAATATCTGTTACCTTTCCCATTCTCAATTTTATTTTTTTCCTAGAGGGCACGGTAAGGAATTCTGCATTCTGATTGGTTCTTAGAGCGCATGTATGGGGGCAATATTTTCCTATCTCTGACCTAGGTCACGGTAACCATTTGCGTGCGCTTGTTTCCATCGAAAAAATAAAATTTTAGAGTTGGAAAAAAAAAAATAAGTTATTTACCGGCTTTAGGTCTGTCCGTATAGGGAAAAACTTGTGACCGAGGGCTGGAAAATGTTGACCTCGGCCTCCGGCCTCGGTCAACATTTTCCAGCCCTCGGTCACAGTTTTTCCCTATACGGACCTCCCAGCCGGTAAATAACATATATGTATGCCCCTTTGTGAAAGGAAACATCTGAATTCATCACAAGATTTTCTCTATTTTATTATAGGACCTGATTGCGATTGTGAAAAGCTGTACCCCTAAGGAAACTGAGATCTTTGATATGGTCATGAGGTTGGTACTCTGAAGTTCCGAATAAAAGTACAGAGCAAAATAATAGTACAGAGTGGAAACGTACAATAAAACCAATAATAGTATAGAGCAGAATAATAGTACAGAGTGGAAAACACCCAAGGGCCAATAATAGTATAGATTGCAAAATGCTGTATACAGTGGAGAACACCATTTTCACGCTATTCATGAGCAATTAAATCTGCTGATCATGCATTCGCAGGCAATGCTGTTTAATTGTTAGAAAATTGTGAAATTGTGCCACTAAAACGCAGAAAAACACAATGAGTTCTGCAAAAATTTATATTGTTAATTAATGTACAGGACTGCATAAGGTTTGTATAGAGTGGACATAGCGGAAATCAATAAACGTACAGGCCTGAATAAGGCTGTATAGACTGGAAAATTTTCTCCAAAAACATTTAACGTAAATGTACTATTATTCGGAACTTCAGAGTAGGTAGGAAGTGTGGATTGTCATCCCCCAACTGGACAAAAGTTGTTTATAATTATCTGCTGCTCTTGTCAGACTGATGGTCAACCTGACCCAACCAGCCATGTTGTGTTTTGAGCAAGGCAAGATTCCAGACGATAAAACTGGCCGTCATTATTATCTGGACTTGGTCAATCAGCTTCAGGATTATAAAGAGGTAGGTGTCACAGGAAAGAGAGTGGTGTGGGGGAGTGGTGTGTTACCTTAGAAAATCAGAGGGAGGGCAGATATTTGGTCAATGATGAATTTCTTCATTATCAAGATCTTCTAATGTGCAGTTCCAGGATATCTCCATCCCCTCTCCCCCCATGCAAGGGTGTGGAAAAGTGACCCCCCTCCCCCCCACCCCTCAAAGATCAGGTAAATTGACCCCCCACCCCTCCGGAATTTCCAGTGCCCTTCCGTAGGGGGGGAGGGGGTATGGATATTTTCTGGAACCACACAATGCCAGCAAAATTATGTTTTAAAAAATTGACTATATATACCTATCCTTAAATCAGCCATTAACTAACTAATGACGAAGTTCGCAATCAGATTGAAAGTAGCAGGGAAGCGAATGGAAGGGCAAGTGCACCAACTTCTTATGCGTTTGATTGTAGCATGAAGTTATAACTCCATGATTGTAGGTTGAAATGTTTCTCACCAAACCCTGAATTATTTTTCATTCATTCCTACATCCATTCGTGAGTCCATACATTGTTCAACCATGTGTTGAATCTTCAACTGTGGTTTCCCTGTAGGCCTTTACTGACAAAGAAGTGATGGCAGTAATCGGCAGAGAGCTGGCACGAACACTACAGAAAGTAAGTTACCTTTTGCATTAGAAAGAGTGGATTTCATATGAGTGTCAAACTTAATGCCAATACAAAACAATCACCAAAATAAGGAGTGGAAGCCATTCAATAACAAACCAATCAGGAGGCCAAGTAAGTCAGACTTAAGTCAGACTAAACTCAAGTCTGGATTACTTCCGACGGTCATCTGAAATCCACTCTAACCAAAATGTAAGTCAGACTTAAGTCAGACTAAACTCAAGTCTGGATTACTTCCGACGGTCATCTGAAATCCACTCTAACCAAAATGTAAGTCAGACTTAAGTCAGACTAAACTCAAGTCTGGATTACTTCCGACGGTCATCTGAAATCCACTCTACCAAAATGAACTTTTTTTATGATGTTTTACTGACGCTATGTTGCGTGATTCTTTGCAGGATTGGGATGACAGACAAGAGGAAGATTATCTACTGATAGAACGGATTCTACTTCTGATAAGGAATGTCCTACATGTGCCTGCCAACCCCCAAGCCGAAAAAGTAAAGTCCCAGATACAGAGGCCAAACCCTGACCTTCAAAATGTTATTATTTTCACTTCTGACTGACAAGAAGCAATTTCGTAGTTGAGGAGACAATATGAGAAAAGAACATGAACATGAATTTAGGAAATGCTATAAATACTCTAGCATCCAAGAGATGTGACCTGAGATAAATAAATGTCTTGGCCAAATAGCTCTTATGTCTTGAACATCTCCGGTGCGGCGCAACAACCAAAGGGAAGCACATTTTGCTGATAAGTCCTGCATGCAGAGTATTTAATGTTTAGGAATACAAACTGTTGTATGTATTCGTTATGTATTCACTATGTATTCACTTTGTTTTCGCTATGTATTCAATTTTACAGAGGACAGATGATGATGCTAGCATACATGATCAAGTGATATGGTAAGAAAACATGTCTGAATCTTGCTTCTCACTAGTGATTTGTACTTTGTCTGATCTATAGCGCTTGCTTCATGACATGTGCACTACATGTACAAGCATTTTCATTCAAATGTCAATGTGCCAACCAAAGATAATAATAGCGCACCTTGTTGTATGAACCAATCAGTCCCTGGTTGATAAATGTCATATTGGCTTGCATTAATTCTCCAGGACTCTTCATCAGAATGGAATAGATGACTTGCTGTTATATATTGCCAACTCTCCTGACGAGGTAAAAGGACCTTCTTTGTTTAAACAAACATTCAGTTTGATTAACTTACCTTTTGTCTTGTTCCACAGAGGCGATGGTGTATGCACGCTTTAGAAATAATCTCTCTGATGTTAAGAGAGCAGGTGAGATTAACGTTTACCGTGTGATCAAGACATGATACTGTATCACCAACAAAAAATGTAGCACTAGTGACAATCAATTCAATTGAGTAACTTATTGCCTCCAAGTCACAAGGCGAATTTCCCTCTCTTTGGGCCCATCCGGGATCAAAGGGATTAATTGCCCACACTCGCGACACGTGATCATGGTATATAGAATTACGTATCAGCTTAGTGTTTCATTACAAGCGTGCTTGGGCAACTCAACCGAGCTCAGGATATTTACGAGTTTTTCTTTCGCAAGTGGAGATCGTTTAACTCCCCTCCGCCATGTGCGGAGGGGAGTTCAGCTTTTGATAGTTCGCCGCATGCCGTTTGGTACGGAATTTGTGACTTTTAATGGTTTTTTTCTACTGCTTTGAGCGGCACATCTATTCTGGGAACGCCCCCAAACTCTTACTTGTGGCGAGTGAGAGACCAGTATACATGCTGGATAGAGACATGATCTTCTGTTTTCACGCAAGATTGAAACAAAAAGGAATATTTCGCAAGACTTAAGCTTACATCAGTGAAGACAAGGCGACAAGGCCAGTTTTTTTTTTTTTACGAGCGAGACTTCTTACGCTCACGATCACTGGACAGGACTTCAATTCGTGCCCGCAAGTTTGAGACAAAATTTCACGAGTCTAGACTTAAACATAAGAGTCGCTTTGCAGGCTCACAGAGACGCAGTTGAAAACTCTATGCTCAGTTTGAACTTTTGAAATGCGAAGAACAATAGGAACCCCTTGGGACTGTATCAGCCAATCACAGCTGTTGAATGACAATAGATCCAATTGAAAACAAAGCGCAAAGGTTCCCGGTCGCGTATGGGCCTTTAATCACTCAAGACGACGCACGTTTTTTCACAAGCTTCATCACGATCAATGGACAGAGATTTATCATACATTTCACACAAGATTGGGATACTATTTTTCAAGACGTACTCAAGCCAACGCCAGTTTTCACAAGACGACTTCATATACAATCACGACAAAGAATAAAATGAGATACCATTTCTCAAGACGACGTAACTCAAGACAACGCAAGTTTTCACAAGACTTCACTACTCAACATTTATACAGGATTCCATTCAGGCACTGCCGTATTCGTAGCAGGACTTACTTCTAGTTATCATAGATTGGGGGTTATATTATCTGTAAGTCATTTCTTGCTTAGGGTAGTTCACAGTTCACAGCGAGCTGTTTCATATCTTTCAGCGTTCACACCTTTCGGAATTTTAGGCTAGGTTTGTAATGGAATTTATATTTGGGATTTGCAGTTCGTTATTATTCGTTTTAGAGCTCAATGTAATAGCGTTTTCTTCACATATCATTAGTTTCGTAGTATATGCACCTCATACAGGTAATTGGGCCAATTTACAACATTAGGTTTCGGCGTTTTACATCATATATTGCGCTTTTATCTGACATGTCATTAGCTACTTCGTTCACATCTCATGGTTCAGAGTTCACGAGCGCGTAGTATTATGTTCCTGGTTCGCATAGCTTTTATTATCCAGGTATAGTTCGAATATTGCATTGATTGTTTTTTCGCATATTCTTTAATCCAGTGCTCAAGACAATTGCGCTTCGCGTATTTTCAGTAGGATTAGGTTATACCACTTTTGTCAGAGTTTAATTATCGTTCTGTCTATATTTCCTTTCGTTTGGTAGGTATTTGTCATTCGATTTGACAGTTCACATACTGTTAGGTTGTAGTTTATAACATCTCATTATTGTTCTACTTGCCTTCCTTGATTCGTAATTCACCTATCATTTGATTGGGTGTTCACATATCATTTGGTACCTTTACGTTCAGAGATTACGCTGAGTATATAGCTTTCACCGGTTATTCGGTTGATGTTGACTTACATTTGTCATTGACTTGACGGCTTGACGTTATGTATTAGGCGCGTTTCACATTTCATTTCATAGACGTCGTTGTTCATGTTTACATTCTGGTGTGTCACTCAAGAGGAAATTTCCTAGCGTTACTTTCCTTAGAATGTGAGGTCTATTCTCTTATCGCGTTAGTAGGCTTATCACAAGTTCTGTTCTCATTCCATTCAGTTCACAGGGTTTGGAGCTGACCACTCCTGCTTTCCTATATTTGATTTCACTTATCGGAATTTATTTTATCAGCGTCTTTTATTATCATTTTTCGTGGTCATATGACAGGGCAGTTGCATACTGTGGCCCTGCAACCATAGTCGACAAGCCGTGGTAGTAATGTATCGTAGTCGTACAAGCCACGTTTTAGTTGTTTTATTATTAGAAGTTCAGTCGGTCGGATAAGACGTGGTTATTTTACCGTAGTCGAACAAGCCGTGTTTTAGTATTACAAGTTTTGTCGGAAAGCCGTGGTTATTTACCGTAGTCGGACAAGCCGTGTTTTAGTATTACAAGTTTTGTCGGAAAGCCGTGGTTATTTACCGTAGTCGGACAAGCCACTGTTTTTAGTATTACAAGTTTTGTCGGAAAGCCGTGGTTATTTACCGTAGTCGGACAAGCCGTGTTTAGTATTACAAGTTTTTGTCGAATAGGCCGTGGTTCTTTACTGTAGTCGGTCAAGCCGTGTTTTAGTATTCTAGTTCAGTCGGACAAGCCGTGGTTATTTTACCGTAGTCGGACAAGCCGTGTTTAAGTATTACAAGATTAGTCGGACAAGCCGTGGTTCTTTACCGTAGTCGGACAAGCCGTGTTTTAGTATTACAAGATTAGTCGGACAGGCCGTGGTTATTTACCGTAGTCGGACAAGCCGTGTTTCAGGATTACAAGATTAGTCGGACAAGCCGTGGTTATTTACCGTAGTCGGACAAGCCGTGCTTTAGTATTACAGATTAGTCGGACAAGCCGTGGTTATTTACCGTAGTCGGACAAGCCGTGTTTTAGTATTACAACATTAGTCGCACAAGCCGTGGTTATTTACCGTAGTCGGACAAGCCGTGTTTTAGTATTACAACATTAGTCGGACAAGCCGTGGTTATTTACCGTAGTCGGACAAGCCGTGTTTTAGTATTACAAGATTAGTCGGACAGCCGTGGTTATTTACCGTAGTCGGACAAGCCGTGTTTTAGTATTACAAGATTAGTCGGACAAGCCGTGGTTATTTACCGTAGTCGGACACGCCGTGTTTTAGTCTTACAAGATTGGTCGGACAAGCCGTGGTTATTTACCGTAGTCGGACAAGCCGTGTTTTAGTGTTACAAGATTAGTCGGACAAGCCGTGGTTATTTACCGTAGTCGGACAAGCCGTGTTTTAGTATTTCAAGATTAGTCGGACACGCCGTGGTTATTTACCGTAGTCGGACAAGCCGTGTTTTAGTATTACAAGATTAGTCGGACAAGCCGTGGTTATTTACCGTAGTCGGACAAGCCGTGTTTCAGGATTACAAGATTAGTCGGACAAGCCGTGGTTATTTACCGTAGTCGGACAAGCCGTGCTTTAGTATTACAAGATTAGTCGGACAAGCCGTGGTTATTTACCGTAGTCGGACAAGCCGTGTTTTAGTATTACAACATTAGTCGGACAAGCCGTGGTTATTTACCGTAGTCGGACAAGCCGTGTTTTAGTATTACAACATTAGTCGGACAAGCCGTGGTTATTTACCGTAGTCGGACAAGCCGTGTTTTAGTATTACAAGATTAGTCGGACAAGCCGTGGTTATTTACCGTAGTCGGACAAGCCGTGTTTTAGTATTACAAGATTAGTCGGACAAGCCGTGGTTATTTACCGTAGTCGGACACGCCGTGTTTTAGTATTACAAGATTGGTCGGACAAGCCGTGGTTATTTACCGTAGTCGGACAAGCCGTGTTTTAGTGTTACAAGATTAGTCGGACAAGCCGTGGTTATTTACCGTAGTCGGACAAGCCGTGTTTTAGTATTTCAAGATTAGTCGGACACGCCGTGGTTATTTACCGTAGTCGGACAAGCCGTGTTTTAGTATTACAAGATTAGTCGGACAAGCCGTGGTTATTTACCGTAGTCGGACAAGCCGTGTTTAAATATTACAAGATTAGTCGGACAAGTCGTGGTCATGTACCGTAGTCGGACAAGCCATGTTTTTAGTATTACAAGATTAGTCGGACAAGCCGTGGTTATTTACCGTAGTCGGACAAGCCATGTGTTTAGTATTACAAGATTAGTCGGACAAGCCGTGATTATTTACCGTAGTCGGATAAGCCATGTTTTAGTATTACAAGTTCTGTCGGACAAGCCATGTAGTAGTAGTGGTACAGTAGTAGTGGTACAGTAGTAGTGGTACAGTAGTAGTGGTACAGTAGTAGTGTACAGTAGTAGTGGTACAGTAGTAGTGGTACAGTAGTAGTGGTACAGTAGTAGTAGTGGTACAGTAGTAGTGATACAGTAATAGTAGTGGTACAGTAGTAGTAGTGGTACAGTAGTAGTAGTGGTACAGTAGTAGTGGTACAGTAGTAGTGGTTGCTAGCCTTACCCCTCTGACGTTAGTGCTGCAGTGCCGTGCAACTACAGTCGTCGCACAAGACATTGTTACCGCGGTTTAGTGTGACAGTTTGTAAGCACTGCGCAACGCGTCATCTGGTCCGTTGAAAATTCGACTACTTAGCTGTTTGTACCTCCGTACCTCAGGTTACATTTAACTATTACGTTGAGTTGCCCCAGACATTTCTAGTCGTTTTCCATTTCTTCTGACATGCCGTTCGTAGTTTTCGTTTTACTCTGACTTTCATCGCCTTCACACTCTTTTTGGTTGGCCGGGGTTTTGGTGGCAGAGAGGTTTATTATTAGTATTTATACATTTATCTTTCACAGTTTCTCTGTTAATAATAAACTTCTCTCTTGTGCCAAACAAAAAAATTGTGTTTGTTGTGTTATGTGGGAGCGACATTATGGGGAATTTCCCTCTCTTTGGGCCCATCCGGGATCAAAGGGATTAATTGCCCACACTCGCGACACGTGATCATGGTATATAGAATTACGTATCAGCTTAGTGTTTCATTACAAGCGTGCTTGGGCAACTCAACCGAGCTCAGGATATTTACGAGTTTTTCCCACCCTCCCACCCAGGGTCTATTATATTCGGGTGGCAGAGAGGTTTATTATTAGTATTTATACATTTATCTTTCACAGTTTCTCTGTTAATAATAAACTTCTCTCTTGTGCCAAACAAAAAATTGTGTTAGTTGTGTTATGTGGGAGCGACATTATGGGGAATTACAGTCACACAACAAACGTTTCTCTCCAGAACCCAGAAAGTTTGGCCCGAGCAGGCGAAGGAAGATCAAAGAGCGAGAAATCTGAAGATGAAAGGTTAGTTATCATGGGTGTTGCTTGGACCCCCATCTCATAGACAAAGCCGGTATGCAGTTTTTGTGATAAGCAAACTTAAAAAAAAAATCAAGAGTCATGACACGCCACCTCACATTTTTGTTTTTGCTTCACAGACAACTAGAAATCATCCGAGAAAGGGAGCTGATGGAAAAGAAGAAAACGGCAAAAAAGTTGTCAGGAAGGTACTGTAATTTTTTAGATTTTGTCTCTTAAGCTCTCGGTCAGGGTAAATAATTAAAAATCCATAATACGACTTTTTTCCTGGAATTCAGTTAATAGAGTCCTAAAGTATATTTCTAAAAACCCCAAATGACGCGACAACTTTTCCCTTGGTTTCAATAGCCCATTCGTTTGTATTGCCCGCCACTTCCATGTTGCGAAATTTATGTTTTCTTATTACCACCAACTTTTGCCCCCAATCTTTTCAAATTTTTTTGTAACTAGCCGTCAGCTCCATGATTATAACACTAGAAACTCTGATCATTATCGTTCCCACGCTTGTCGCACAAACATTAAAAAATTTACTATTCTTTTTCAGGCCCCAAAATCTGGAACTCCCTACCATTATCTGTCGCGTCATCTGTTAACATTTCATCGTTTAAAAAGAAACTCACTGAATTTTTGCTTTCTCGTTCTTTTTTCTTGTAATCTTTTTTGTCTGTTTCGTGCTTGAATATTAATATAATTATTTAACTGTAAAGAGGGCCTCCTCGCACAAGCCTGGTGGTTTTTTGAGGCCCTCTCGCCTCTATATTCTTCTGTCCGACTGTAAGTTAATCCTGATGATGGCAAATAAACTTGACTTGACTTGACTCGTTTTCTGTATTTTAATTAACTTTACACGCTTTTTCTAGCACTTAAATTTTAGGTCACATTTTCACCTTCGCGAAGCTCCTGACCTCGCACGATTTGAGATATCGGCGTGAAATTTCTGTGCCGTTAGAACATGATTATCATAGCATAAATTGCGACGCGACGAGAATTTTTTTCCGTAAGCACGTCGTTTTCCCTGACCGAGACCTTAGGAAAGATCTTAGTAAATTTTATGTTTTAGTGAGAAATTGGATAACATGAGTTTTTTCCTTCAGGCACTCAAGATTTGGCGGCACGTTTTATGTCAACAACATGATGTCCATTGCAGACAAGCGGCCTCTTATCTACCACCGTAGTGTCGCAGGTACAATTGGCCTCGTTTATAGTGACCGGTTGTTCGCGAGCTAAACCGGGAAATTGTGAAAAATTGACGCAAGGAATTTGGGGAAAATTCAAAATGAAAGACTTTTAGCCAAGATATAGCTAAACATGCTGTAGTAAGGTTTTCATCCATTTTAAAACCACCTTCAAATACGTCTTGTAATCCCTAGACGGCCTCGCTTGCGAAGTAACAAATGGCGTAATTTGCAATCATGTATAAAGCGTCTGATTGGCTCAGTTCCCTTCAGTGTGCGTTTCAAGTCTTGAATTTGTAGAACTCCTCGATAATAGCCCGAAAAAGGCGTACGAAAAAAAGCTGATCAGAAACGCTCAGATGAATCGTGTAGGTAAACACTGACTGCTGTTGTCCCTTGAATTCTGGAGAAATGCACTTGCCACGTGCGCTTGATTTTACCGCATGGCGCGCCAAAGCTGAGCAGTAAAACCCGACATCCAAACGCGGTACGGCGAATAATAGCGTGCGTTCTCTTAGATTTACGGACGTTCTCCAAATAAAGGACTGTGCCCGTATAGTGAATAGAAGGCACTGCGCTTTGCACAATGTAATAATATAGTTTAACGCATTTTGGTCCCCAGATGCCAAGAACATGACATTTGACCGTGAAAAGACGGCTCCTAAAAAGCGCAAGAACCAGATCATCGTCAAAGAGATGGCAACAGAAAGGCGGTCAACGCTTAGCATCAGGTTGGCTTGCAGGAATAACTGACTGACTTCTCTGCCGTAGCCCGAATTACTATTCTAGGTCTAACTTACGTACGTTAGACTGCTAGCAGCCCCTACCTTGGCGCGTCCCCGGAGAAGCGCGAAGAGCCCCCGACGAACGCCAGAGCGAGACGAACGCCCCAACGAAGGCGCGAGCGAGTGCCGAAGCCGCAGCTCTTCTGGCGTTCGTCGAGGGCTCTTCGCTGCTAGCAGTCTAGGCTGCTAGCAGTCTAAACTTGCGTACGATCGAGAGCGAAGGGACAGCTAAACTTCAGGCTATTTCTGCCGGCGATTTGGAGTTTTGTCGCTGTTTAGGCGCGAGTGAGAGCAATTTGTTCATGAAACTCTCGAAAATGAAGAGGCTTGGCGAAATTGGCTGAAATGAACTTAGAGAGTGTGGCGAATTTTCAGCCACCCAACGAAGAAGTTTCTTAAACTAGCACAGAACAGGTGTGTTTAAACGGCAGAAAAGAGCTTATATTCATTCCCTAAAATTTTCCCACCTGTTCGGATTTCCTAGCTAGCTGACAGTCTAAGAATTCGAAAATTATCTAGGCGGCCAAAAATTCTAGGCGACGTTTTTACAAAGATTTCGCTAAAAATTTCGCAAATTTTACTTTTTCATGCACTCCGAATCACATTACAGTAGGAACATTGAATTTTTTAGAGTGCAGGTAACCTTCTTTGCATGTGTTTTTTGTCTTGTTTTTTTCTTCCAGACTATTTTTGCAAGAATTTTGCAAGCAGTTTCTCGAACACGCTACAACCCATTGCTCTACGTTGTAAGGGTAAGTAATCTCGCTAACTCTCTGGGGCCGGTTCCTGAAAGATTGGATAAAGTTATCCATGGATAAAAGTTATCTGTTGTATAGGATTTGTTCAGGATTTTTCAGGATTTATGGATAAGCATTTATCTACAGATAACTATAAACTGACCTTCTAGGAACCGGCCCCTGGGCTCGAAAAAAGAAATAATCATAGTCGTAACTTTACGGCTTTTGTTAACGTTACCGTGTAATTCATCAAAAAGAGGCGTAAATCCACTGAGAACACTGTAGAAACTGTAAACACAATCGTTTTTTTACGCTTAAGTCTAAAAAGTTAGGCATAAAAGGAACATTTTTAGGCGTATTTACAACAGTATCGGGCGCAATTTCAAGCCCTGTAACTTAGTACAGTTTTTGACGTCGATATTTTATTGAAATCACGTTAATCATTCTAATTTGTCATTTTTAGGATAACCTGATGCACGAGAGATCACAGGAGAATGATGAAAGCTATTTTCTGTGGGCAATGAAGTTTTTCATGGAGTTCACGAGACACTTTAATTTCCGTGTCGATTTTGTTGGGTAAGCACGGCAAATCTTCATCGCTCGTCTACACGACACAGGAGCACAAGGAACACCTTAGCATAGTATAGGATGCTTTTTATATATATTTTATTTTTTACTTTGATGCATTCTTTGGCGAATAAATGTCACGGAATTCCTAAATGAAAGTTAATGTAAATGTGTAGAGATCAACTCCCCAGACTTGCAGCCCGTAAGCTGCTGAATTACGCTGGATCTCATGGCGCCAATGGCTGCCAAGCGGTCATAAGCACAGACACTGAGGATGGTTACTTCCGCGCCCTAGTGGTTCTTTTACGTCCATCTGAGACCTGAGAGTGCAGGGGTGACATATCACGAAAACCTGCGCAGTAGCTCCACAAAAAAACGGACCCAAATCCGCCCACGTTATACTACTATCATGTTAATTTTTATTTTTCTCCACAGGGAAACCATGAGTGTGAGCAACTTCAGTACGTACTACGAATCATGATGCAGTATTACGACACGTTTGTAGAGGCCAAACAAAACTACGTCACATGGGAAGGAGGTACGTGAACTTGTATTCACTGGCCTGCTCTCCAGTGTTTTTTTTTTCTTTCGGATATTTGATTTTTTGGCGCGCGGGATTCCTGTCTCCAGTGTTTTTTTTTCTTTCGGATATTTGATTTTTTGGCGCGCGGGATTCCTGTCTCCAGTGTTTTTTTTTTTTTTTTTCGGATATTTGATTTTTTGGCGCGCGGGATTCCTGTCTCCAGTGTTTTTTTTTCTTTCGGATATTTGATTTTTTGGCGCGCGGGATTCCTGTCTCCACTGTTTTTTTTTTCTTTCGGATATTTGATTTTTTGGCGCGCGGGATTCCTGTCTCCAGTGTTTTTTTTTCGGACATTCGCCACGACACAGGAACCCCGCGCGCCAAAAAATTAAATAACCGAGAACAGGGCTCATATCATAAGTAGGGGCGTTCCTCTGCTTATGTTCTTGATAAGGCGTTTTGACAGACCTAGCTATTTTTAGATTTGTATTTACTATTGTTTCTATGCCGCAGCGGTCTCGTTTATTTAGAATAACAATAACAGAGAACAACAAGAAATCAGTGCTTGCACGTGCATATCTTGCAAATGAGAGACGTCTGTAAAGCTACACGAATTGATTTGCTAGTAAAACAAAAGCTTTACAATTTTAGCGGTAAAATCGTTCTAAAATAACTAGGTCTGTCAAAATGCCTTAATAGGGCAATACTAGAGAGGGACGCCCCTATGTATGAGCCGCTGCCGAGAAAGCCTACTGGAAAGCCGGCTAGCAGGCTATGTTTTCACTCACAGAATTGTTAGTGTAGCTACCTCTAAGACAATTTAAACTATTTACCTACACAGAAATCTGTAATATGTCCCAGTATCCCATGTGAAAAGAGAATAAAACAAGTAGATCGCATATACAGTGGTATCTTTTTTTTGCGGCCACCCTCGGCACCGTGAAAAGTGTGCCACGTTGATTGTAGAGGTTGATTGCTTAACGGAGGTTCACAAGAAAAGTCATCAAACTTACCAGACCCGAAGCTCACATTCTTGGAGGGGAGCTCGTTGTCCGCAGTTTTTCAGAAAAAAATGTATAACCCAAATTTATAGCATTTTGTCGTGTTTCCTACCTGCTCCAAACCCAAAAACCTGATTTTTTCGGGCCCCAACGGGTATGCGTTCGAACCCCTCAACCGCCCCCCCCCCCTTCTACAGGCTGCACGCTAAGTAGAGGTATAAAAAATACAGTGCCTATTTCGCTAAGTGACCGCTTACTGCGGTTTTCATAATTCTGCGAACTCTCGCTAACGATTTCCAACCGTCAAACCGCCTTCTGGCTTCCGTCAATCAAACTCCCGAGTCTTTTCGTCGTTACTCTTAGTGCTTTTGATTGGCCAGCACGTAACGTTGCTGTCGCGACAGGAAGCCATTTTAGCACTGCTTAGGCGCTGGCCAATGAAAAAGTACAAAGAGTAACGAAGAAAAGACTCGGGAGCTTGATTGACGGAAGCCAGAAGGCGGTTTTACGGTTAGAAATCAATAGCGAGAGTTCGCAGAATTACGAAACCCGCAGTAATTGAGGTATCAGTGTATTTTGCCTAAAATAAAATTCTGGCTCTGGATGCGCCACTAGTTCAATGGACATTTTATGTCTGAATGAAACAATTTTTGTTGTATTACTGATGAAGTGCTTGCCTATAGGCTCCATCTAGCGGTCCAAGCGTACAAAGAACTACTGATGTATGTCATGTTCATGGAGAATTCTAGTGACGAGACCTGAAAGCCAACGCCAAGGTCATCAAAGGTAGAACATTACTACTGCAAATTCAATGCCCATGTTCCTCACATTGGGCAATTCCAGAAATAAAGGTACCCTCCCCACGGGCGGCACTAGTTTTTGACCCCCCCCCCCCCCCCCCCCCATGCATCCAGAATTTCCAAAATGGTTTACCCCCCATGCATATAGAATTCCGGGCAGGTTAAAGAATCCAGCTTCGAAAACCCCCCTTGCAATCAGAATTCCGAGCTCTTAACCCCCCCCCCCCCCCCATCCCATCGGAATTTCCAAATGCCGCCCGTGGGGGGGGGGGGGTACCTTTTATTTTCTGGAATTGCCCATTTACTGATGCGCATTCGGTGCTGCAAAAAAGTAGCCGGCTCTGTTTGGCAAGTTTCAGTGGCTCAATTATGCTTTTGTCTGCGATTCGATGAAAAGTAGCCGGCAGTTAAACGTAAAATAGCGTTTAAGAAGCTCCTTCGGTCGCCGTCTTGTTCTGACACAGCTCTGCGCAATCATTTATCTGTTGAATCTCGTTGGATGTTATTTTAAAAAAAGAGCAGGAATGAGTAAATTCTGAGTATCACTAAAATGTTCGGCGATAATTAACACTTATTGATGAGGTTGAGCATGATAGTGAGATTTGGCAACGCCGAGGTTTGTGTTATCTGCCGAAGCGAAGCTGAGGCGGATAACACTAACTCGAGGCGCCAACAAGGTTTCGCTGCGTACTCTTAGCCAATCAGAACCGAGATAGTGGCATGGCTGAATAATAATCATGTTTATTTGTCGCATCCTTGCAGCAAACGTGTTCTATATGGTTGAGTATCGCGAAATCTTCCTCCTTCTGCTACGCAAGTATGACAAGTCCAAACAGTCAAAGTGAGTTGGGTAGAGTGAATTGTATTTTAGTGGACAATGCCCCTCTATTGATGTAGCGTGTCTCGTGAGTATCGTTATGGAATTTAAAACTTGCCGCTCACAGCCAAATCCGTTTATTGTTTCGCGCTGCGCGTTGGGATTTCGCTTGGTTTGGGATTTTTTCCTTTTTTATGTTCCACAAGTCAAACAACCTAAACCAATCACGTCCTTGCCTTGTTTCGCCTAGTGCAGTCGACTGGCTTTCTGTCGCGACGAAAACCCAGTGGACTGCACTAGGCAAACAGGGCAAGGACCTGATTGGCTTAGATGGAGAGGCTGCAAACCACGTTTTGAAAATTCACTTCACAGGGCAAAACGACGGTTTTGGCTATAATAGCTTCCATGACCATGCGTTTCTTTGTGGAAACTAAACTTCACCTGAGCACGGCGTTCGCTAGTATTAGACTAACGCAATTCCATTTTACCTCTTCTCAGGGCGTACCTAAGAGACTTGGTGGAGACATTCCATGTTTTTATCAAGATGCTCGAACAATACTGCGCTGGAAAGAATCATGTTCTTGTTCAGGTTTGTACGACCATGGACACTTCTGCTAAGTGGTGTTTTCGAAAACTTCCGACTTAGGAAGTAATGCGGGCCAGCATTTGATCAGAGTCGCTTTTCTTTTTCATCCAACAGCAAAAGAGGAAGAAGAAGTCGAAGAAGAAGAAGGATTCCAAAAGGCACCAGGTGTGTTAGATCTCAAGTCACAAAATAGTGTGAACGGACGAACATATGCCTATAGCACGTCAACGATGATCTGTGTGGTTCGCATTCGTTCAAACGTTCCATGTCCTAAGTGCCTCCGTTGTTGCGTGGACGATCAAGAATAATGTCGTCACTACTAAGGGTTTTAAAGCACGCATCCACGTGGGGTAGCGTGCTGTATTGGAAATCTGTACATTGATTGGCTGACGTTGTTTTGTTTTGGTCTGGTACTGTTGGACGTTTCCGCTGTAATTTGTTAAACCTCCCTGTTAAAAATTAGCTTACTAAAGTACTGTATTCCAGGTCGGGTTAACCTTACTCCCGAGCAAGCCGATGAAATGTGGCAGGCGCTGGCCTCTGACCTCTCCTCGTGGCTCCAAGGCAACTCTGGTGACATCCCAGATTCTGCAGTCCCGTTTGACGCCGCATCGGAAGTACCAGTGGACCAACAAAAGTAGGTATCTTGTTACCCTGTTTTGTACATACTCCAGGGTTCGTACCCGTCCTGGAAATCCTGGAATATCCTGAAGTTTCATTTCCTTCCTGGAAAATCCTGAAATTTTAAGGAAAACTCCTGGAAAAATGTTTCAACTCAAATGTGAATGAATCATCAGTTTCGTGAATCTGATTTTGGCTGCAAACTATGCCTCCCCCATTTTGGGGAGGGGCATTTCTACCCAAAAGAAACTCCTGGAAAAGTAACTAAAACAAATCCTGGATTTTTGTCGTCCAGAACCCTGATACTCGCTCCTTAATCTTAAGTTCAAGACAAGAAACTGGAATAGCCGAAGTGTAAATTTATACAGCCAGGTTACTGCTGTTTGCGTTTGAGTAGGGACCGCGAACACTTTTTGTGCGTTTGTTCAAGTTTGAGAATGGCTTGAAATAGTTGTAAAAACACTACCAGCGGCGGACCAACAAAAGTAGGTATCTTGCTACCCTGTTTTGTACATACTCCAGGGTTCGTACGTTGATGCGTGCTGCATTCGAAATTTGCCTTTTGATTGCCTGTAATCGCTCTGTTTTGGCGTCTCGAAAGCGACATAGAAATGTGTTGAAATACGTGAAAAAAAATGTGTTTGTCCAATCAGGGTAAACGCGCTGTGCCGAATCCAGACCCATCTCCAGAGTGGCGAGTATGGGAGGCCATAGCACTTGCAAGAGCTGCAAGGTGAGGATTGTAAAACTAATGAAAGATGCATTACGGGCTATTATTATACGACTGTGACGTCATTTTATCATATAAGGGCAAAACACGGTTGAAAGTCGTATTATATTGTAGCAACCGGTTTTTGCGTGCATTTGAATCGCTTCCCGATCTTGTGCTAGTCAGAACATGAACGTTTTCTAGTGAATCTTGAAAAGACGAGAAGCTTTACATTACAGTGCTGCGCGTCTAACCGTGAACACCAAATCAAGTTTCTTACATAAAGTTTCTGACAAGCTTAGCTCCTTCAGTTTTCCCGCCTGGCCAATAAGGAAAGGTTTTTCTTGTCCTATTTCCCTCTCTTTTAATTTTTGTCCGAAAAAGTCGAGAAAGTGAAAAATCTTCAGAAAATAGGGTTAGTTGAAAACTCGAAAAACTTTGTTGGGTGTTCACGGTTACACGCGCAGCACTGTAATCCTAAAGGTAATAACGTCTAACAAATCACTCACCCTCAGTTATAGACTGATAAGTAGTTAGAGGACATTCAGTGACGAAGCGCAGCCCCATAACTCAGTGTTTGCTCCACATGACAGGACGTGTGGCCCGAGGACCAGTTTGGTGGTGCTGATATCGATCCCGAGACGAGTTCATGTGTTTGCATGATATCTTCAAGATGACTGATCTGCCACAAGGTAACATCCTCTTGCACTTTTTCTGGTTCAAGAGAACAATAGTGTCTAGAAGCCCGAAGTGTCACTAAATGGCTACTTTTTGGGGCATGGAGCATTATGACCTACAATGGGCTGTTCCATAAAATGTTTTAAAACTGCTCTACCCTGGAAATTCGAGGCTTCTGCACAACTCCTTTGGAAATCTGAAGCGACTACTGTGAAAATCCACATTCTCTTGTGTCTCCTGTAGAAGTTCCAA
The DNA here is from genome assembly GCA_033964015.1 of Scolanthus callimorphus. Classification (NCBI taxonomy): domain Eukaryota; kingdom Metazoa; phylum Cnidaria; class Anthozoa; order Actiniaria; family Edwardsiidae; genus Scolanthus; species Scolanthus callimorphus. The sequence goes on from CM066914.1 coordinate 4,615,203, forward strand.
TGTAATACCCTGTGGAAATTCCAGGGTAAAAAGAAAGGCCCTTGGAAATTCCAGGGTTGAAAACAAAGACCCCTTTGAAGATTCCGGGTTCCTCGATAGGGGAGTAACGAATCTAAAATGGAACAGTCCGGTACTAAACATTATATTATTCTCATTTTGTCCACAGATGAGACGCCTGCTCCGGCAGAGAACGACATCGATGGCAATGAAGAGGAAATTGCGGCAGGTAGGACCGTAGGAGATTTGCCCTGTTCCGTGAATCATTTTTGTGCCAGTTTGTGAATGATAAAAAAATGCTCGCCAGCACTTTGGTCTTAATTATTGTACAGATGCATTTCTAAGACTGAAGAGCTAACCTAGAAGTGCCCGATTCTCGCAGACTATTTTGACGAATAGCTCTCCGCAGATCACAGTGGTCGTACTCTCCAAAGAGAGGCTGTGGTCGCATGCTTCTATTGATCATATGCTACACACCCCCTAAATGTATTGGTTTCTTTGCAGAGGAAGAAGAAATGGAAGCCGTGGTAACGAGGGAATCAGAGTTCGATCTTCAGAGTTTTATTAGCAAGTGAGGGAATAACATTATTATCCGTCTGCGAGGGTTGTCCAATACACTGACAAATTTATGCAAGGCATTGTCTAAAACAATGGAGTGCAATGGAGTGTATTATAGAACGATGCAATACAGTGGAGGCGAACAATACCATGCATAGATTAGTCAGAGTATTGGACTAGTATGTCGAATACTTGCGAACACTCGGATTTGAGGTGTAGAAATTGGTAGCTTGGAAGCTAACACCGCCAAAATCGATCACGTGGTATATGAAAGAGTGATCACGCCATACATTCGAGACAGCTAACGAAGGGCTGCAAAATCGAAAGGAGTTACGGTCTACTTGGAAGAGTAGTAATGTGTGCTTATCATTAGGCCAACTCCGGGTTCTAAAGTCGCCTGAAGTCGCCTATAGTTGAACTACTGGCTCTTCAATTTTTGTTGCCCATATAGTCGTCCAAAGAAGCCTTTAGTCGCCCAAAACCAATACCTAGGCGCTCAAAGTCGCCTCCCATAACCTTGGATGTTGCTTAAGTCGCCTATAGACGCTGTTAGTCGCCCAGAGAAACGGCGACTTTAGGACTCGGCGTAGGCCTTATTATTAGACCTTCGCGCTAGTAGGTAAGCAGACAGACAGACATATATTTTAGTAGTATTGGAGGGACCGAAGTATCCCCCTTTTTGGTGAGGAATACTAAATTTGGTGAGTAGGAGGGTGAACAATCGGGTGAGCAGGAGCTCACTTTACCATCCTCCATCCTCACCAAAATTAGTATTCCTCACCGAAAAGGGGCTAATTCGATCCCTCCTAAACTACTCGCGCTACAGCTAACCTTTCATCCTTGTCCAGACTGGCTTGCCCCACCATCATGAAACCGTACAGTTGGCTGCTGAGCTTTTACCGTGAGAATAACGTCAGGACCAACCACTACCTTATCAAGATGCTGCACAGGGTTGCCGTGGATATGAAGATGATGCCCATGCTGTTTCAGCTGTCGTTATTTGTCACATTCAATAAAATACTACATGATCCGGCGGCTAGTCAGTACAAGGTAGGCACAGGGTTTCCACAATTTCTGTATAAGTTCTATAAACGAAAGCTCTTTGCGATATGAGAGGGATTATTTGGAATTAGGAAATAATGCGTCATTTTTTTCAACCCATTTCTCGGTGTTTGATGTAGTACTTCCAATGTTGATAATTCGACTTCCGGCGTATACATTAAGCAAACTACACCCTACTTGTTAAGTTATTAGTCCTGGATAAATTAGGGATCTCATGTATAACTTGTTCAGATTATCTTTGCGTTGAATCTAGAAAAAATTGTCTTTTTTTTTTTCATTTTAATTGTAGGAGATAGTGAAATTTTCTCGTTACGTCCTGAGTAAGTTTTTTGAAATGGTTCCCAAGAATCCTGTCCTCTGTGTTGAACTTGTTCACTGGAAGAGCACCAACGAATGCTACGAGATCTCAGAAGGATATGGAAGCTTAGAAAACAGGTAAAATAATAGTCACACGTTATCATCTATTGATGGAACCATCACTGTATGAGCTTGAAATTCAAGGCAAATAGAGTGGATTTCATATGAGTGTCGAAATCTACATGCAACTTGTCCAATCAGAAAAGAAACCCATTCAACAACTGACCAATCAGAAACGAAACCCATTCAACAACTGACCAATCAGAAACGAAACTCAATCAACAACTGACCAATCAGGGAACGAAGTACGATTTGCGTTTAGTCGTGCCCAAGAAAACAAGAGACACTTTGTTTTTTCTCTGCATTCTGGTTGGCTGACTGAACAAGACCCAATACCTCAACCAATAGGAACGCATATAACTTTCCACAGTCATCTGAAATCCGCCGCTATCTTCTCTCCCCTTCCCCCTCGCTCGATTATCTGCGCTCACTCCAGACATCCAAGAAGGCGCCCATAGCGAACCTACCAGGGTTTTTGCGATGAACTCCCAGCAACCGGCTGCAAGCAGGCTAACCGTGCAATAGATTAAAAACGAATTGTAATGATAACTTGAACTGGCTAGCACGGAATCCCTTTTGAAGTAACTAGGTGGAAGGCATCATTGAGGACCCATGGTCCGTCGAAGAAGTGTGTCACGGGATGGAAATCCTCGCGAGGGGGAGGCCGAGAGAAGGAAGAATGATGCATTCCTCTTCTCTCGCCCTCGCCTTTTTTTCCACACCTGTGTCACCACCCTGTGTTCCCGAGGAAGCTTTGAGCACGAAGGCTCGTAGAATCTACAAATATGTGTGGTGTGCTGTGGGCCGTAGAGTTACTATATCACTTTTGCTGTGCTGTAGAACTAAATCTGTGAAAAAGAGTGTTACGTGGACGTACGAAGAGGAAGAAGAACTCAAGGCTTTGTATCACCATATCAAGAGGGAGAGGAGGGTAAGTCAAACCACAATTCACGCTAAAAATAAACGGCTTATGTCTTTGTCAAACGCCATTGATACAGGTTTAAAATAATATGCGTAAATATTGTTCGTTTTACATCTTCTATTCCTCCTGCTAAATCTTGACGGACAGGGAGGGGCCAAGGGGACGTTTGCTCCCCGAAATTTGTTATACATTTGAATGTAATCTTCTAAACTCTTCCCACATGTTTTCACTTTCTTCCTTCACGTTTGTTGAGACTGTTTTGTCATTATTTTCAGATGTAGTCGAGAAAATCATGGACAACCTTACCGATGACACAAGAACAAGGAAAGGGGTATGTTTATCAAAGAGCCTGGAAATCCATTAGGATTTGTTAATGATAGCACAGGATTAGAAATCATTTGGAAATCATGTTAATCACTCTTTCTTTAGGTCATTGACAAATTGGTCGCTCTAAAACTCGTCGAAGACAGAAAGACCTTGCGAAAGTAAGTATTATATCATCAACCGGAGCCTTTGCGCCCGTTTTCTTTTGTTTTCAAATTGATCCATTTTTTTTTCGGCTGCTCTGATTGGCTAACAGCCCGCAAAGGCTGTCGGTTGATGATGGGCCTTTAATCTTGAGTGGCAAACAATTGAAATGAACTGTTGAGATCGTCTCTTTTATGAAAGTGAGGAATACAATTTGTTGTTGTTGTTATTTATCAGGAAACCCGCTAAGAAGGGCGGATGGTCCGACGAGGAACAGGAAGAGCTAAAGGCGCTATACGAGGAGTATAAACACTCGGATGAAGGTGAGAAATAGCGTTGGCAATTAGACAGATAGACGTGTTCACGCTTCCATTTGCATCATGGGTAAGGTCGGCGGAAATAATTTAGATTCTAATGTAGATAAACCGCTATTGGAAAAAATAGCGGTAATTGCACGAACAAAAGGGACAACCTAAAGGTTTCTGGTAGTCGTAGTAAACGTCATCATGCAAATGTCCTATTCGGAGACATATCCGGATTGGAGAAAGCCTAAGATTTAGACTTTTGCGTGATGATTTTTAGCCTCAATTCTCCTACGATTCTGAAGTATTTCTGCCATGTTGCCATGGTTACCCATGACGCGCGAACTCGTCTATTTTGTTGTTCGTCACGACGGAGCCATCGTCCACCTGGTGTTACTAAAAGGGGAACTCGCACGCTTAATTTTTGTAAAACCTGTCAAAAAATAAGTCTTATTCTAATCACCAAAAATGCATTTACGTTTACCGGGAATAACCAAACTAACAGTCCAGGTTTGTTAAATGACGTTTTAACTGTTAAATCAATACAATCTAAAGTGTTTTTATCTATTATCTAGAGAATGGGATTGGATTGCGATTTGAATTATTTGCTTGTCAGGCAAGCGTCCGAGTGCCCCTTTGATGCCCTAAATAAAGACTCTATATCGTTTCTGCCGGTTTCAGATATTGTGGAGAAGATACTGTCTCATCTCGTCAACTCTTCAAGGTCTCGGCGTCAGGTAAATAATTACTCGTTTTATGCAGTCCATTACTAGGAGTGACGATCTTCACAGATCTTTCACTTGTCCCAATTCGTAGGTGGGAAGATAAAAACTTTATTAATGTGTCAAAAGGAACCTTGTAGCCTGGGCTAAGCCCATACTAATTAGGGGTCACACAAAAAATAATAAAAATAAATTTACGTCTGTTAGGACACTAAAAGAGAATAAAAAAGGTTGACTTCGAGCAGCGAAGCTGTCACTTCAGGAAGGACACGAGTAACGTTTTGAAGAAATCACTTCCCTCAACGAATCTCAGGTCACTTGAAATGTAGAGCGCTGTCTATGGCAATTTTACTTTTTTGTCTCTTGTAAGGTTGTGAATCAGCTAGTCAAAATGGGTCTTGTTGAAGATCGGAAAGCTCTCCGCAAGAAGCGTAAACCAAGCGACGGGAAAAGAAAAAGGAGAAGGAAGCCGGACCAGGTATAGTAGGGATATATTCCTGATCATTTTACAATTATTAAGGGCGTACTGCAGGGATGTGCACCTATCGCCAGACTTGGTTAATGTTATGTTCGCACATCACATGCAATTCTATGTTAGAAAGAACTGATGCATAATCATCACTGGAATACATTGAAAAGGAGTCAAAAACTACTATTTAAACTTGAGGCGAGCCATGAGGATAGAAACCCTTAGAAGCAAGGGGGCTGAGGACATTTCGATGGAGTGCGTAGTAAGCACGATAACCACTTTTGCGTATCGTGACCGTCTAGTATTAATTATTTTCACTTTTATTTCAGTACGAGTCAGATGGCGAACGTGAAGATGAAGGTAAGATAAGTAAACAAACAAACAAAGCCGAAAACAGGACTCGACGGGAAAACTGGGATAACAATTCAAATCACTACACAATGATAGAGCAGATTCCACATGACTGTCGAGATTTATTATGTAATTGCGATAGCTTGGCGTTCTCATTGGCTACTCATTTTTCTCAGCCAGTCAAATTCTGAAGTAAATGCAGTTGTGTAATTGGTTCGGCTTGTTATTGGCTGAGAATTGCTCATCGTTTTCACGATGGTCATGTTATTAATTAATTCAGCTGTTTCAGAGGAATACATTTATAGTAATGGAGCAAATATGGATCGTAACTCAATGTCAAGAGCAATTTGTCAGTGAGAGAGCCTCAGGAGACATTGTGGAGCTGAAAGATGAGAATGTTTGACGTGGAATTCGTTCAGTTAAAGAACTACTGTTTTGTTTTTTTCCAGGAGGTCGTCCTGTCTCGGAGGAGGAAGAAAGTGACCTTCCAAGTTCATCTTCAGATAGCGATTCCGAAACAGAGGAGACTGATAATTCACCACTTCCTCAACTCGTCACCAGTCTAAAAAACAACGGTAAGAACAGTACGGACTGCGCATGACTGAGAAGACGCTACGCCGCTATTCTCTTACCCAGAATTCCCTGGCTTGTCACCTCGCGGGGGAGGCTCTCGTGACAGTCATTGACACGCATGCGCGAGATTTGATACACAGCCGTTGAGAGCAACGCGTTTTCTGCGCATGTTGCAACGTTCAAAATCAGCCAATCAGCGAAGGCCCTCAAATGGGTGTCCCCAGAGCCTCCCAGCGAGTGACGAGGCGGGGAGCTCTGGGTACGAGAATGCTACGCCGCCGTCCGCGATGCCATGCCGTGCCTGTACCGTGCATTTGACAGATCCTTTCGAAAGTTGAAAATGGCTTAGCGAAGGCGAGGTTCTGTGGTTTTTGAATCGCTATAACCTGATGTGTATTGATCTGGTTTAAACTATTTAGCTAATCGATATTTCGTTTCAGTTACAGTCTTATGCAATATTAAAAGGATTTTCTGCTACCTAATTCGTCATTTCTTGCTTCATGTGGGTAATGGATGATCGTGTATATTTGTTCTTCTTTAGGATTACAAGAACAATTAGAATGGATCCAGTCGACCCTAAGGAGACTCGCGGATGACAGAGAGGATGACGGTGAGTCCTGGGCCCGTTTCTCGAAACACCCGAGAATTCTCGTGCCCCGAAAAGGTCGTTCTGCAATCTCCGTAAGGGATATCTGGGATATGAGGCTGATCAGTCAACCTTGGTAGGATGCTGTGTAAGTGGTGAAGAGGGTTCAATTTCATGGTCACTCGTCATTTTCGATCTCATTCAAACCATCATATCGACGAAAAATCACCCGGGAGGGCAGCTTCTTCCAATATTTTTCATTGTTTTTCGGGTGCCCGAAAAGTAAAACCGGGTAAAACTATTGTAATTCTATAAATACTATAGAATATAAATATCCACGAATAGGGAGTTCTAGACTATTCAAATCAGCAGGGTAGAACGGAAACCAAAAACTTGGGGATCAATCTTCAATTGCAAAACAAACTTTTCGGGCCCATGGTGTCTTGTAAGTCTGCTTTACTCCGTACACTCCAACACTCGTTGTGGAGGAAAAAAAACACTGAATGACGCCGGCTTTCAAAAGCGTGTCCAGGTATTTCTTGATTCTCAGGATCTTGAGAATGGATTCTGATTGGTCAATTTCTTAATGAGCTCTATATACGAATGATTCACAAACCTCTCTCATTTCCTATTTTCCTCCTATTTTGTAGCCAAAATCTTTATATTTTTCCTATTTTTTCAATCCTGATATTCCTATTTGTCTTAACCGCCCTACCGCTTGACACCCTGTCATCATCATCAGTTTTTCCCATCTGGCAAGGGATCGGCCCTAGGGCGCGGCTGCTTGGAGAGCAGTGGAAATCTAATCTCCAACATCCGCTCGAAGTCTTCCTTTATTATCATCGTCTTAAGGGCCTGTTGCTTGCTGACCCTAGCGTGTCTTCCACTTTCCACTTTACTTGTATTTCGTACTAATCGCATTTTTATATCGATCTTTTCCCCAGCTGATTGGCAGCCACAGCCCTTAGTACATTTACAGAAGAGAACGACAATGCCTTGTCTAATCGCCAGTTTATGGCGATGTTAAAACGCATCGGCATCGTGCCGCCGACAAAAGGCCAGGTGAGATGTCCTTTTAGTCGCCCGATGGCGACGAAGTGCGACACCGTAGTATGCACGAGAGCACACAAAAGGACGGCTTATATATTTCAAGATGTCCATGCTCGCCGCCTGAAAAAACATTGGCCCGTTCAGATAAGGCCGTGGAAATTATTAGTTTAACGTATTTAATTCTTTCATCTTTTACAAAAGCCAAGCAAAACCGCCAACACCCATTAAGGGAGATAATACCTGGGAGCAAAAGCTCTTATTACGACCTGAGTTTGTTACTTTTCAACCACAGCAAACGTTCTGGAGAATCCCAAGCAAGCTCAAACCAGCGGAACTTCGTAAAGTAGCCGATGCGCTCGAAGGAAACCAGCAAGATGGAGCTGTTGACGAACAAGCAGGTAAACTGAAAATTCTGCACTTACACGACAACAACAACAAAAAACAAAACAAAATACTTTATTTGTCCTCTTATTTGTCCACGAGTCGCCCCATAACAGGTAATCCGGGATCCGGAATCCACCGTTAAAAAGAACTTGGAATCCGGAATCCACACACCAGGATCCAGAATCCAGCACCTCTTTGGATTACCTGTCATGGGGCGACACGAGAATATAAGACATGACAACGAAATCATGGAGAATTGATTATGGGTCCATGCGAACGGAACCATAATGCGACATACTAACATAAACAAGGAAGGAAATCAATTAGAACAATAGATATTTCAAATGTGAACGTGCAGAAATGAAATATCTGCTAAACTACGTACCGCAGATATTTTTCAATGACTTCCAATTGGGTTCTTTGTTGGTGAAAGCGAAAACAACTAAAAACCGCACATTGGCTTCCGTCAATCAAACGAGTGAACAGCTCTGGTTGATTTCACGCATGCTTATTAACAATTAGACCTCAAGGCCGAATGTGCTATGATGAATAGACCATGAGGCCGAAGGCCGAATGGTCTATTGATATCATAGCACATGAGGACGAGAGGTCTAATTGTTTTAGTATAAAACCAACTAGTTGGTCGGTTTTGGCAATGAATGCCATTATTTTATGTTGAAAAAATCAAGTTTTCTTGCAAAGAAAGGTGGTGGTTTTGCCAGGCACGGTCTATCACTAATAGACCATTAGTAGCTCAGCCAATCAGAATGCAGGATTTGTAATAGACCATTAGTAGCTCAGCCAATCAGAATGCAGGATTTGTAATAGACCATTAGTTGGTTTATACTAATAAGGACTAACTAGGCTTCAAACCAACATTTTCCACTATAAATCCATGTGCCTTTCTTAAAAATATGGTTGATAGAAGAAAAAACGCCGTTTGGCGTTTGGAAATGAGAGTTCGCAGAATTATGACAATCACAGTAAGCACAAATTTATAATATGTTGTTATTTCAATGTTTCCTTTGCCCTGAAGGCCCAAGCGCACCTGCGGATACGACATCCCCAACGCTAGCCAAGACTGCACAACGTAAGAGTACCCTCGCCGCGCTAGCTGCCTCGAGGAAAGAAGCGACCACGAGCAGCCGAAAGAGAAAGAAAGGAAGGAGCGCAAACGACCAGAAGCCACGCAGAAACGTAGAAGCACAAAGACAAAGCACGTGACTGGAGAAAGGCTTTACCTAATGAAGACTCTGAAGAAGAGAGAAGTGAAAGGTTTGTGGCTTTATCAGCTTTGTTTTGGAAGGGGAAGGGATAGTATATTCTTCGTTAAATTATGTGTGTCGGGGACGATGTGGGCCGCAGTGGTTGATTAGATGACAGTGACGATGATGACTGAGTCATCATCGATTCGACATCATACGACATCCAACGATGTCGCAGTCGGAGCGATAACGGTAATGATTGTCATTACTATCCTCGTCATCATCGTTACACCAAACCTCATTCACCATCGCCTCCTTTTATCATCGGTTGAAAACCAGAAATCGAGTATAAGCGACGATTTTTTTAGTCTACTTTGTCATGACCACCTATGTGAACCTGAGCAAGGAACGCGTAATCACAAATTCCAAATACTCAGAAGGTCATGCGAAACGTTTACCCAAAAGGCTCTACGACCTATGTGATTCCCCAAAGGCTATGCGAAACGTGGAAGACTCTGTGACTCATCGCTAAGCACGTTTTCGTATGCATTTTAGGTGCGCAGTAGACTCATGTACCCACTTGGTACCTATTTGTTCTATTTTGCAGTGAGGAGCAAAACACCTCTCGAGACGCTGAAAGCGAAAACCCGCCTGATGCTGTAGCAAGTAAGCCCGGTCTGCTGGCAGGAAGACCAAACGAGTGCGCGCCTTCACCGACAGCGACGATGACAATGACGCTATTGACGACAAAAACGACGCCGAGGAAACAGACCAGGTGCGTCGAGGGAAGAAATCCGTCCTGGACGACAGCGATGATGACGGCGATCAAGCTCTTGGTGAGGAAGGTGCTGTTGATGACCAAGGTGTCATTAACGAGGAGGGTGACATCAGTAAAAAGCGCCCGCGGGAGGAAGACGAATCCGAAGACAGCGACGACGAAGATGAAGATGTCCCGCTAGTTTTCCACAAAAAGGCGCGACGGGTGTTACAGGAGGATGACGAGGAAGAGGATTAGAATTTTAAATGAGCTTGTCATACGACCCAGCTGATTCCTTGCCCTCAGAATAGCCAATCAGAACGATTTTTGTATTCATCATCAAGCGCTCAAAAACAGATTCTATAAAAATATGCAATTGAACATAAAAACGTTTCTTAGAAAATCTCGCCTTGTGTCAAAATGTAAACTGAGTTTAACGATGATGACAACTGCGAAAATGCGGACCAAGGAACTTTGCTGGACCTGGCGACCTCGCTGGACGTTTCGTTTTGACAAATAATCCCTTGCACA